>SRSE01001339.1:1641730-2973461 GCA_005024645.1 Planiliza haematocheilus | reverse complement strand
AAGGTGTGGAAATGCATCCTGTTTCCAGTGATACAGCAGTAACCATGGCAACAGGTAGGCATGCTGTTCCTCGTAATTAATGCAACAGTTTTGTCCACACTGTGATACTGTATGTGTATGAACTATAGTGTAAGCAATTGCATTTTTTTTTTAAAGGAATACATCTTGTGCACGCATCTCGTCCCTGAGGCAAATGTATTGCACAAATGTACAGCAGCTTTATACAGGATTTCAGATTTTATGGCAAATGACCTTACAGCGTGGGAGGCATGGGTTATTAATGTTATTACTTATTTTCACCTTCTGTATGTTTGTAGAAAATTGAGTCTCCTAACTTTGCAAATCATCGGAGCGAGGGTCAAGTCAGTCTGCTGGATGAACAGAATGATGTTTTCTTAACTTTCTAACTTACCAAAGATGATCTGCCAACTGTATGCCAGCAGTGTTGCTCTCTAAGTCATTGAAAGTACTGCGGGACTACATGCTGTAACTTACGCACATAGCCTACACCGGTGCAAGCCATTTATACTCGTTCTGCAACAACGCCACCCAAACACTAGCCGACAGTTTGCCAGCTTGGTTCATATTTGATTCTACTTCCTGCTTCTCTTTCAACAATGTCCACTGAAACTTTTACCAAAATTCGAGAAGACGAGTCGTACAAATGTATCTCCAAACCTCCTGAGTTAACCTTTCCCTTGATGTGTTCCATCTGCATTGATCCAAAACAATCAATTCAAAAATTGCAGAGATGGAGAGGCAATTGGAAATACTTAAGTGGAAACATGTTACTACCAAGTGGACCAATCACAGCTCTTGCAATCTGCATCGCCGTGGCGTGTAGTTAC
Source organism: Planiliza haematocheilus (assembly GCA_005024645.1). Lineage (NCBI taxonomy): Eukaryota > Metazoa > Chordata > Actinopteri > Mugiliformes > Mugilidae > Planiliza > Planiliza haematocheilus. Next base: position 2,972,613 of record SRSE01001339.1, on the reverse strand, counting down.
ATTTCTAGGGAGGTACATGCCAGGCTATGGCTTGTCGTATCTACGGCGTCAAATTGATGCAGCAGCATAAACTGCCTATAACCGTTTCACACCTGAGTTCATACCTGAATTTGATTTCAAATTTGGCAATCTGCATACATCACTGAATGTCCTGGCTGGACTGGTGAATGAAATGTATATTCATAACCAGAATTGGGGATGTTAACATGAGGACAAACTGCATGGCCCCACAGTGTTTGCACTGGTCGTGCTGTGTAAGCAGCCAAGAAAGAAATGCAGTCCAAATATCTGTGGTTTTGTGTTTTCCCAGTCTAATCATCTATGGGCGAGTCTGGAAGAGCTACAATTCTGCAAGTACCTTTCAGCGTGCATTTAGAACATGAGAGGTATGATTAACGGAGCTGAACGGGAGAGAAAAGAGGAGGCTTGGAACGGATTAATACAGTTGTGCTGGCCAGCGTATTGTTTTAACAAAGGGCCTGGGGAATTAGGGCCGACTCATCCTTCCCGAATGCAAAAAAAAAACACCCAAAACTGGAACAGATAGCATTTACAATTTGAATTTAAAAGGGAACCACATTAGCCAGAACACTTACTCACAAAAAAATCTTTCTATGTCCTTAAGACTGTTCCAACTGAATGAGTAGGCATCATAAAATGGCTTTTTGTGTGACATAACTAATAAGTAAACCCTTGGGGGGCTTCTGAAACAGTCACACTATCTAATCCTCCAAACAGACGGCGCATGTTTGAAATCCAACAAGAAAACGAGACAAACAGCCAGATTCACCTCACCATGAACTCATCTCTCACTGGCTTCTATCCACTCTTGGCATAAGTCTGTGGTCCCCACACACCATGAGAGTAGTCAGATGCTGAATCAATCTCCGAGGGTATTTGATTGGCCCGGATCAATCTGCAAATGTGTTTGGGAAGTTAAAGCAACATTATGCAGCTTCAGAATAAGTTTAATGGTACACTGGTTAAGAATAGCAGGGTTGGTTCATTCCCTTTCTATGTCCAAAACTCCCTTTCTGGCAGTAAATTGGGTATGTGGGGTAAAATCAACTGGGAGAGGTTCATAACACGCTGACATTGTCACAAACAGCTAATATTGATCTTCACTTATAAAGCTAGCTTGATGTTCTTCAGTGTGGTCACCGTGGCAAAGGTGAAGAGGCCAACAGAGAAATGGAAGGAAGCCAAGAGAAGATACTGAAGGAGAAGCTGACCAGAGGAAATCTCTAATAGGCTTTTAGTCACTGGCAGGGAGCTTTGCAAAATTAAAGTAAATAAGTTTAGCTGGCTTGCTGTGTCTTGTGTCGTTGAACTTGCTGGATGTTAAGCTGTGATAGCAAACTAAGTCAGCCTGTTTTGAGATTTTAGTCGCTAGCTAGACAAAAAAGATAGCAGCTGCTTTTCTCAACTGGTAGCTGAACTTTTACTCTAGTATTGATGCAGGTAATTGACAGTAGAATTGCTGGTTTGTACTGAAATGACTGCTTTGTGTTTCTTGCATCAATGATGCATGGACTGTTCTGCAGCACCCTTTACATATTTTTAGAGCCCAGCTGAATTTAATGCACCAGAAACCTGCAGTAACCCCTCTCAGCCACAGATGTCACTGTTTCATCTTCTCAGAAAAAGTTACATGGTCGTTCTTTAGCTTGTTACATACACTTTGTTCTCGCTCCTAGAACAAGAAAAAGGTTAATTTTGGCCAAGTAATTTATACTTACTTGAGCAACTCAAGTGCCGAAGTCTGGGGAAGTCCTTATAGAGCCTTCCCACTGCAGCATACGTTACGCGTGCTAAGCAAGGTGAGAGATAGACTTCTCTTATTATTTCCGGATGTCATCCTGTAGTTTAGACTTCATTCAGCATGAGCCCACACACAGTATGCCGATTTTTAGGAGAGATTAGTGGTCACACTGTGAAAATTATCATCTGGGAGCTCACAGAGTGGCTGCTAGCATTTCCTGTTTTGCACATTAGCCATGCCCACTTCCAATTTCTGACCAATCACAGATTAAGTAACTGCACACCGCATGAGAAAAACATTCTGCCCGTTTCATGTGTCAAGAACAAGCTGCAAGAACTCCCAAATGAGGGCTGCGAGAACAAATTTCTTACTTCTCCCAGAGTATGTAACAGTCTGAATGCAGAAATCTCATTCCAGATCAAATGTCTTATTTGGATTTCTTCCTTTATTGTTGGATAAGTACGGTAGAACTTACATTTATTAGATTTCATCCATTGCAATGTTTAATCGTATTTAATTTGCTGTTATATCTATCATAAAATTAGTCGTTCTTCAACATATCCATCACCAGTCCCCAGACTAACTACCATTCTTTGCAAAGTTTTTCATAGCTGAAAGAACAACAGCAGCTTCAGCATTCTCCAAGTGTCCCTAGATGGCCCATGTGCTCCTGGTCCCTCTGAAGCCAGGTTGCTGTCGGTCTTGATGGCGAATCTTATCCAGGCCAGCTGTAGCCCCTCTCGTCTGCAGGGCGCCTCATGGGTTTGGCAGAGCAGCGGTGCCAGTGCCCATCAGCGCTGAACATCAGTCACTGCATGCCCCAGATTCTCACATCATCTCCACTTCAGAGGGCCGGCCAACTGTTTGTGCTTCTCTCTGCTTCTGTGTGCGTCTCTGCGCATAAAATTAACAAAATGAGGCAATTAGAGATAATTTTTTTAATATGATTTTTTGCACGGAAGGGGCCCAGCACAAACAAACCTGATACAATTTCTCCACATGAATAATGTGCGATGAGAAGCTTTCTGTTTCTGGAGGCTTAATTTGTGAACTCCTACCGCCTCTGCCGCTGCTGGTCCATAAATATCTACTTCCTGATTATCTCAGTAACTCACAAAAACATGGCAATTACACGGAGCGCATCATCTACAGCGATGGTGAAAATCTCAAACTGAGAACCACATTATCTGCTATCAGAATATCACAAACAAAACAAAAGTATTCCAGGGATGCATAAACAATAGAAAACAAAAAAAAACAAAAACTGCTGACCTCCTTAATGCTGGAGGAGCGACGTTACCTTCAAAGGCTCTTCAGAGAAGAAACACAGACAGCAATTCATGTGTGAGTTAGAATCACGCAAACAAACCGAAAGCCAATTAAATAGATGAAATAAATAAATGAGAAAAGAAGTGAGACGTTTTAAATATGCATCCTGCCCTCCTTTTCTCAACACATCTCTTTGGCGCTGATGTGTAGCTTCCGTTGTTGATCTTAAAATATCCTTAATAAAAAATAAAAGAAATGTCCTGTCACTGCTGCTGCTGCTTTTAAATGTCTCCAGCCGACAGCAGCTAAAATGAAATAAACCTTCAGAGAATGTATAGATTTATTTTCTCATTCTGATGGCGAGCTTAACTCGTGGATTCTGATATATTTTCCTGCGAGGAGGAGAAAGAGCTTTGGGGAGCCTTGGGGCAGTGAAGCAGTCCAACCTGAAACAATGTACTGTTCTTTCAGGGACAGATTTTTGAGACAAGTTTTGTGCCGGGGGCGAGATACGGCTTTGTAGAGAGTTTATTAAAATCCAGCACGGAATAATGGCTCAAAAATAAATTGCTTTCTAGGCTCTTTCTAGCCGTGCTTAAAATACACAGGAAGCTTGCCATCCTGCTTTTCTTTACCCTCACAGCTCAACTGTTTCCAAGATTGACTGAATCGCTCTGTCTTCCTGTACGTGGACCATTCCCCGGGGAAGGTATTCTGACGGCTGCTCAAGAGTGCGTGAATCCTGAATGAGCCTCATGTGTGTTTAGCGAGTAAAAATCGGAGCGACGTTCGGTGTAAGAAGAATCTGCAATTCATCATCATTTGAATGTGATGCGAGGAGGGGATGCAGAGCTCACTGAAACTTATATTTATTTCAGCTGTCTCGCTGGCCGTGGAGGTTTTAAAACTTTAGGCGCAGAAATCCCGCCCGTCAAGGCGCGGTAAGAAAAAGTGCATCACTTAGTGTAGTTGAAAACTCTCCCTGTGAATCGAAAGCATTCGAGAAAATAACAAGGTTATCATCGTCTCAATGATGAAGTCTGACACGAAGGTTATTTCACAGTTTTATTGTATAGTGATTGCTTATACTGTCTCAAGTCACATGTGAAGGAGCAGGCGTTCTGGAGAATGCAGCAGTACGCATTGAAAAACAGCACGCTGTGAAAAATGTTGTGAGGAAAGAAATTCATATTTATGTCATTTCCAAGAGGATTTTTCATTGTTCGTTCTGGTTCCTTCGTGGCTGCTCCCTGTCTTTAAACACTTGAAGCTAACTACCTCTTGTCCATTAAAGTGTGAATGCCAGACTTCAGTGAAATAGGAGGGAAGGTAATTCAGGTGGTCGGTAGTTCATATACACAGATTAGCCATAACATTATGACAGGAGTGGTAAATTACTTTGACCATCTATGACAACACAGTGCTCTGCTGGGAAACTTTTGGACCTGGCATTCATTCATTCGTGTGGATGTTACTTTGACATGTAGCACCCACCTAGACCAGACCAGGCACCCCCACCCCATAGCAATGACAGTCCTTGATGGCAGCAGCCATCCCCAGCAGGATGCAGTCTGACACAGACACACACAAAAACACTTTAGGGACAAAAATTGAAGAACATCACAAGGTGTTGACCTGGCCTCCAAATTCACTAGATCCCAAATTGATCAAGTATCTATGGCTGCTTCCCTCAACCCATAGGACCCAAAGGCCCCCACTAACAAGATCCTGTTACCAGACACCACATTCTCCATTCTCTGATGAGTCAGAACTGTTTTGGAGGCACAAGGGAGACCTACACAACATGAGGAAGGTCGTCATAATGTTATGCCTGATCGTATATACATATATATATTAATTGTTACTGTCATGTGTGTCTCTTCTTTTTTACACTGTACCTCCTGGTTGTCATTTTCTGCAGTGGATCCCCTAGAAACCATTTTACTCATTATATCTTGATATAGTGAGTAAATATAACGAGCCCTGGTTGTTTTTTTTACAAGGAAAAGTTTTTCTGGTTGTTGTTTACAGTGTACTAAGCTACTATATAGAGTTGTATTACTGCAGAGCTGCACATGTGAGGGCTAAAGGGGCGAGAAACTTCAAGAAAGTAGAATTAGGTTGTCCAGCCACATAAATAAAATAAAATATTCTGTGGTGGATTTTCTATGCAGTGCAGTCAGTGTCTATAATTTTGATAGATGTCTGATATTTTTGAGGTAGATTTCAGCATGAATCCAACCTCCAGTCATTATACCATTTATTATTCTAAGCGCCCAAAAGCAATGGGATGTGCCAGATTCCACAGCAGAAGGTGTGATTGAGTTATGATGCATAAAAACGACCAGCTCAGGTAATTGGAAAAAGTATCACATCCCAGCACTGGAAGTTGTTAAGGCGAGCTGAGCGTAACAGGGAAAGACACAGAGGCAGGCTGCTGTGAAGCAGAGATATAACCAGACACGCAGGTTTGTAACACGGGATGAGCTATTGTACCTGTTGAATTATTGATGTTTTCTCTGCTTTTAAGAGGCAGGTGGTGCTACTCATGACAGACGTGTTTGTGGCTTAATTTCAGGTCTCTGATCCTCAGTGAGCAGACACGCCAGTGAACAGGCTGACACGCAGATACGCACGAGCACTCGCTGGAATTCATGCACACGTGCGAGCGTGGATCTAGGTGTATCCCTGGAGTGTGCGTAAATAGGCTGACAGGTAATCCCCGCGCTCCGTAATGTTCCTCGAGTCATTCAGATGGAACAGATTGAATTTCAAGACTTTACCCCAACACCTTCTTACAGAGCTGTATGTTTTAATTCTGCTTTGTGTTGAGATGGCTTAACAGTCGAATCTGAAGGAATCCCACGGGTTGCAAATGTGCCATGAATAAGTTGTTTTGTGATCGCAGGAATATGCAGTTGGTGCAAAAGCAGATGGCATCATTTACCAACTTTTATAGTTGATTTAACACTCGGTGTAAACATGCATTCCTCAGGTTAACTAAAACTAAAGACACACATAATGATGTTAATGTCTTTTTAATGTAAATCCCCACTTTAACTTATTTCTTCAGAGAGGTGCAGATGCACAGATGCTAAATCAAAAATGAATTTCTTTATTAAAAAAACTGTAACATTTGAAAATGCCCTCCTGACGTGAGAAACTTAAACCTGCTAAAGTCAGGACTTTTGTGCCAAATCACTTCTCTGCAACACACCGGAACACAGCAGGAAGAACTACAATAAGAACATTACATCAATGTACATGGATGAGGCATAACATTATGACCACCTTCCCAATATTGTGTAGGTCTCCCTTGTGCCGCTAAAACAGTTATGACCCATCAGAGAATGGACATGAGGGTGACCTGTGGTCCTGTGGGTTGAGGGGAGGGGCCTCTGTGGATCATCCCACAGATACTTGAGCAGTTTGGGAGTGAATTTGGAGGTCAGGTCAACATTATGTGTGTTTTTTTGTGTGTTTTTTTTGAGTAGAGCGTTTTTGTCTGCGTGTCTGTGTCAGGTTGCATCTTGGCTGTCATCAAGGAGTGTCATTGCTATGGGGTGGGGGTGCCTGGTCTGGTCTAGGTGGGTGCTACATGTCTAAGTAACATCCATATGAATGAACACAAGGTCCAAAAGTTTCCCAGCAGAACATTGAAGAACATCACAAGATGGTCGATGTTATTTACTTCTCTCGTCAGTGATTTAAAATTTGTGGCTGATCTGTATATAGCCGATTTCAAGTACGGTACAAGTGAGTTTATTGTTTGAGAAAAGACTTGAATTCACCCTCTGATAAAGATCCAAGTTCGTACAAAACACTGTGACTCAGAAAAATCAATTTCTTTCATTTTAAACTGAAATTGCAGCGGTAAGTCTTGCTCCTATTACCCTGCAGACTATGCAGCAAATATGGATGACTGCTGATGTTGTCTGAGCTGGAGAACTGAATATTTAAGAGACAAATTTTCTATGACGCTTTGAATCTAAATTTGACATCTCTGCGTCTCTATACGAGGCGATGAGGAATGTATTTCCACTATGTGTTTGCATGGGAATCCTGGATTCTGCACCTCCAGCATTACAATCAGGTGTATTTGCTTGCTTCACGTTGGTCCATACTGCTTGGCCGTCATCAAATATTTATTTATTCCGCGCCGGGCTTCTCTCTTGCTCATTTCAGCCCTTTTCCATTCTCACAAGTGTGCAGGCTTGCTGTTGGAGATTTCAAACCACCTGCCACATCTCATCGTTATCAAAGTCTACTGTAGAGTTTCATATCTGAATGAAGGCGCTACGGCAAACACGCACTATGCCAAGCACTCACACAGAGCAAACAGAGTAATCAGAAAAAACGAGGGAAACAAAGAAAAGGACCTGCCAGGAGTCATCGGTCGTAGAACTGAGACTGGAGGTAGCCGTCCAGGGATAAGCCCCACTTCTTCTCCGTGGCACCTTAATCCCGCAGGTCTGCAGCGCCGGATAAGTCGACATTTAACTGATGACGATTAAGCTCTTGCCCTCAACATAAGTGATAGGAGAGATCGTGTCCTTAAAAATGACTCTTCTTACATCTCCTCTGAAAATAACGTATCTGATGTCTACACACTGTGATCCAACCTGGAAAGGTGACATCCACGTGTCAACTGGAGGTAGAAATTACCTGCTATTTATACCTCCCCTTAAAATAATAATTTTCTGCCGTCTACTGAGGTATCCGTTTTGCAAATATGTCTTTTTTTGAAGTGCAAGTTCTTAAATAAAACATTAGGGTTGGCAAAAAGACGCTCAGAAAGAAACACTGTCACGGTGAAATGTCACGCAGAGGAACATTAATGACAAACAAACAAAAGTAATGAGATTTGAGGTTATGGATCTTTACGTAACCTTTTCATACTTTTCATATAATTGGAAGCTTGCTGTAGTTCAGTAACGAGTCTGAGCTGAATCCTCATTCACACCTTTTTCTCCCACTGTCGAGCCTCTACTCCTGCCTCGCTGCCACCAACTTTAATCTCATTCATCAATCACCGCATGCATTCGCTGTTCGGCTCAGACCCTCTGCAAAAGCTAATCTCATTCAGACATGGTGTGTTTGCTCGGGCTTGCTCGTCTCGCAGGCACCCACCGCCAACCCTGACTCCACCTGCCACCGGAGGATTGAAGTCTCAGACGCCCTCCTGCAGAGCGCTCTGCCAGGATCCGCTCGAGCCTCAGTCACGCCGTCTATAAATCGATACTTCTGCTTCTGGCTGAATTTGAATCTTGTGAAAATGCAAAAGAAAGATTGTAGATGGAGTGGCAGATTCTAAAACTGAACATGATGTTATCTTTTGCATGAAAACTGTTCAGCATCTACTACACACTGACAAATAGGTTATCATATATTATATATGATACAGTTTACAGTAATATAAAACATGCAATATATAAATATATAAGGAGTTTTAGGAGTTTAATCACTTAAATGAGTCGACAGATTCTAAGTTAATGTATAGGCAGCTTCTACACACTCCACTTGTTCCCCTGAATTTCCAAAGAATTTTACAATCTTCAAATTTCACTCCTCACTTAAATCTCTCAGGCATTAACAAAGGCTTAAAGAAGATAAAGATATCTTCTTGAGTTATCAGATGATTAATTTCGTCTAAGTGCTATAATATCTAGACAGTTCAACAATGTTTTATCACCAGATTCCTCTCAAAGATGGCCAGTATGTTTAGGGAATAAGTCTCAAAGGATTCGGTACAGTTCAGTTCAATGACCTATAAATTATGGAAATAACGCAACCCCAGCACAAATGCATGACCCAACATAGTTCCTTAGTTCAGGATTTAGAAGTCCAGCTACTACATAGAGCTGGGATTTGTGGCTCTTTGAAGTGAGCCGCATCTTCTGTATCCTTTCAAAGAGCCGTTCAATAGACTGGCTCATTTTGATATTTATTTATGCACTGTGATAGGCTAAGATCTGGATCAGAATCATTCAGACTTAGACAACTCATCGATTTATATACTCTTTATGGGATATCTGAGCCTATCTATATCAAAAATATAGATTCTAGATAGACAGATGCTTCACTTATCACGTAACAAAGTCGTTAAACACCTTTGTGCCGACCAGAAATCGAATCCGGGTCCACTGCTATGCTCACCACTATACCATCTCCATCACCAACACATCGAAGCAAAGTAGGAGCTTCTGTGTACATTTGTGTGAAATGCAGCAACTCGATTCCCACTGCTTGCTTTACAGAGCCTGTCATTAGATTCGGTTCGTCCACAAAGGTCACATCTCTAGCAGCTATACCTGAAGAACAAGGGATACTGACTGAAAGTAACAAGGTACAATTTTTAGTAGACAGATGGTGTAAAAGAGAAGTGAATTAATCCATCAAAGTAAATTTAGAAAACCTCTCTGTAAACGGGATAAGTGGACTGAGACGTCAATTATGAGCCACTTAGAACACCGTCCCTATCGACCCAATCACACCTTCACTAAAGGAAAGCTCCCAGCTGTTTATGTAGGACTACTACTAAAAGACGATATCGGTTAAGTTTGTTTTAATAAACCCTAGTTATTAAAGTTTTACTTGCCCATTTGTTCCAAAATAAAAACCTAAACATGAATGAGTGTCATTTAACGGTCACGCAGGTCATTTAACTGAAGAAACCCACTTGGATGAGTTGTGAAATGTCTAGGTTTGCTACACTGGAGGTTCATTACAGGATGTTTAACAACAATGTTCCTCTGTAACTTTCTAATTTTTGCACATCTCATCGGATGCATGTGAGCGGCCAGCTGCAGCAGCTACAGCAGAACTTTCTGTTAGGAGTCCCTGCAGGATCAGCCGCTCGCCTGGTCCCGCTGTTCTTAAAAGTGCTTACAAATAGGTCAGTAGCTGTTAGCGTAATGCAGCTCACCTGTGGCTGATGTACCTGGTGCCGAGCAGATAATTTGGGTAATCCTTTGGCTTTCATTCAAGCCGCTACCCAGTGGTGTCAGCGTTGGAAGAGTGCACTGTCTGTGATGCTGTCAGTGCAGTCATGTAAGGTTTATTTATTGACTGGCTCAGTTTTAAATGAGTCCCTTCTGCCCCTCTGCACGCTGTAACTTTGTACATTTCTATCACTGACATCCATTCCCGTGGTATTTTACACCAGCTTATGAAAGGTTTGCCTTATGCCTCTGCTCACCAATCCCTGATGTCTTTCTTTCACAAAGAAAGAGCCCTAAATGACACAAGTTGTGAACTGTTTGTGACACTGAGGCTGTTGGGACGTGTATGCTCTGCTGTTTAGGGGGATTTGTGAAAGGTTAGATGAGCCAGACATCAAAGTTCATGTCATTTCATTGTGTCATGAGACATAAACAGAAAAGAAGAGGATATAAAAAGGTCTTCTGACAACACAGGGAGTAGTGGCTTTGATCAAAACTGCAGGTATGGAGAAGTAATCCCATGAACTCCCGCAACATTGCCATTTGGAAATATTTTATCAGAGAAGACAACTCGTTTTGTATTTCAGTGTAAAGAAAATAAAACATGCCCCTTTTAGAAAGGTTATTCATTTTACATGAAAAGTTGTTTCAGATTTAGTTTTGTGTTAATTTTCTTGCCTTTAACAGATTTGTGTCTCTTAGAAGCACACGTGGGAGTAAAAGCAATCAATTCATCAGCCGAAGACTGATTTTCAAGCACGGAGGAGTCCTTGTGGTCTGTTAGGGACCAAGCATTGAGGCAACAAGGACACAGGTGTCTCTGAAAGAGAAAGTGGGCTTTACAACAAAACTGCACAAAAAATAAATGAAAGGGGAGAGAAACAAACGTGAACTACGACAAAATGCAAAGTAAACCCAACTAAACTTAAATTCCCCCCGTGCCACGTCAACACATGGTACAGCCTCATGAGCTGCTCCAGCATTTATTCAGGCTCCACCCTTAGCCACGCCTTTTGCTCACCAGGAAGTACCAGGATAACCAGGTAACTCAAAACAACCATCAAACAAAAGTAACCTACCTGTAACCTTATAATGTCATTAGGTACATGCCATGTAATGTAATGTGGTTTAAAAGCAAATGAAAAACCTAAATTAAGCAAACTGTTGCGTTTAATGACTTGAGATTAAGAGTGTTGACGGCTAAAGAGGCGAGTGGTGAGTGTGGACTGTGGAGACTTTACAGCCATCACATGTTCAATGTAATGAAAGAGGGAAGAGGAAGAAAAAAAGTTAGCAATTCTAATTTACTCCAATCTTAGCACATGCTCGTTTGGCTAGCTAGCATAAAACATCCACCCAACACAATGTGAACCAACAGAACAGTGACCTTTAAGGCATAGAAGGTAATTGTGACAGAATCAATACTTTTCTCATGAAAACCAGTCAAATCATACAGCAGATTCTGCCTGTATAGACACTGGACACTGATCAGCCACAACATTAGAACCACTGACAGGTGAAGTAGATAGCTTTGACCATCTTGTGACAGTTTAATGTTCTGCTGGGAAACTTTTGGACCTGGTGTTTGTGTGGATCTTGCTTAGACATGTAGCACCCACCTAGACCAGACCAGACCAGGCAACCCCACCCCATAGCAATGACACTCCAGGATGGCAGCAGCCTGACACAGACACACACAGGCCCATGTCACAACTGTTGTGTAGGCACAAGGGAGATCTATACAATATTAGGTCATAATGTTATGCCTGATCGGTGTATAAAGTATGGAAAAAAACACCAGAAAAGAGTAGCTGACCCGTGCTCATAACTAACTCTGTTCCCAGTGTGAAGCGCTCACATTCATACATGCATGGATGCCTTTTATTCATCTGGTAACTGATTTATTCTTCTGACAGAGCCAAAGAGGGAAATCTGCACTTGGCATTTAAGAAACAAGAGAGCACACCTGCCACTCACTGTGCCAACGATTTCCCCAAACCCTTCCTCTAGGATTATCCTGAATGTTGCACTTTGACAGAGTTGTGGTTCGCCTATTGATGAAGCAGACATGACAGAAATCACCGACTGCCGCGATGTAGCACAGCACCCCGAGGAACGTACAGGAGCGTGAAAGGTGCATCTACAGCTGTCTGCTCATTACTATTGATCTATTATGAATGTTTCCACTTCACTTTTGCTTCAAGACTTGTAATGAAATCAGACCGAGGCACAGATCCAAAAGCCGCAGTAATGTGTTTGGAATCGGTGCAACAAAATCATTTCACGATAAACATCTGGCAGCCGTGCAACAATATTTTTTACTTTTTCTGATGACTTACTGTCGGAGTCTCGCTTTCCTTGTCTGATCAATAAATCATAAGCTGATGGCTCATTTTTTGTTGTTGCTTGCTTCAGCATCCAGAGCTGTTCATTATTCAGAAATATTCTTATGTTAAAAAAACAAAAACAAACGAAAGAAGAAATATCAGTGCTGTAATAAAAATTAAACCTCTGCCTTCATTACTTATATTGTAATTTACTGCTTAACTCTGAGGGAAGGCATTTTAACTAAACCCATATCATCCCTCTGGGAATCTCTAAATGAGCACTGAAGTTGGTTCACAAGCTTATTTACTCCCAAAAATTGTAATTATAGCAGAACTTGTTCACGCAGTCTAACTCTTAACAAAAGGATTTCGCAGAATCAACTCACAAAGAAGGAGAGCAATATTTTCCAGGGAGAGTTGTTCCATTAGCATTGCAACCGCCTTTGGGGAAAATACTGAAAACTTCAAGATCAGAATACACATTATAGAGGAGAGCTGCTCAGTCCAGTGACTGAAAAGTGTAAAAATTCATCTGCAGAAGTCCTTTACTATTTCACTAACCTCCAAACAGAAACTCGGCGTAAGAAGTCAATTAAGATTTGAATCATTACAAACGGATCGATGTCAAAGTCATTATGAGGCCCTGATGTAACTCTTTGTTTTGCATTTACAGATGCTGAGACCACGGACGTCCGCTGATGAGCACATTCAGCGTGTGGTATGTAAATTAACTATTTATACTGTAATGTTCTTTTACTTTGACAGTCGCACATATGGTCACTGATATCACCTGGCTTTCCCCGTCCCAGAGACATAAAACCGGAGCCCCCCATTGTTCTCAATCTTCTCTTTTTCTCTTATTATCTTTGCTATGGCTCACTGATCTTGGCTCACTATCATCTTTGGATATTGTAGAGCGTTTTAGCAGAACCTGCTGATTCCTCTCTGGCTGTGAACCAACCGAGCTCAATAAGCCGTTTTTAGCCAGCACCTGAAATTAATAATTTTCTGGTTCAGAATAACCACGTCCGCTCCAAATAGTACTCCAACGTGTTACATATTGGGTGTCAGTGTTGACGTTTCTGGGAAAAATCACATCAAGTGATCGATAATCTATCATACATAGAGAGTAGGCGGAGCCAAGCTTCAACCGACTGATGAGGTCACAAAGGTGGCACTGAGTTTATTGATGTGTTCTTTTCTGTCCTTGCGAGCACATCGAGAGGTAACTTGTGTGGATATGGGATAGACGGGTATCCCAGAATGCATTGTGCAGGTGACTTGCATCCTCCGATCTGTGCTCTTGAATAGAACCACCAAAGAGAACAAAACTTTAGGGAGATGCAATACAAAAATGTTTCTCCTTTATCTATGTAAGACGGGCATATTTTTTTTTCACCAGCTGCTGTGGTTTAAGAAGAGAGTGACGGTTTGTTTCTGTGCATAAGTTTACACCTGTCCTAATATTTATTATGTTAAGCGATACTTCTTCCACAGGAGCACATTTATTCTGTCTTCCAGTTTCCAGACAGTAAGGACTCTGGCATCATTAGCTGGGCTCATCTGCTCTGGACTTTTAGTACTGATTTAATGTTATGACAGCAGGGATTTTATCGGAAAGCAGAAGCGATCTTGACGTACGCCGCTGTAATAATAACACAATTTAACTGATTAACATTTTTTAATCTGTGTCATTCACTGAAAAATGTGCGTAGGATAGAGGGTGTGTGTTTCTCTGATACGGCCTCAACACCTTTCCCACTAGAGAACACTTACGTCCAACACTGCTCAGTATCTTATCAGCGTCTACAGCATCTAATTACCATGTAATTCCTCGCTGTGTAAACGAATGTAACCACAGGTTATTGAAATCTCAATTAAAATACCTCCTTTAAAACCCATTATTGAGTGTGCAGCGTCTTGAAGGATATTGCAATGGTAAGTGATATTAAAAGCAGCCGACCGTTGATGCATTAGACACGCGTTTATTTGACTGCCGTAACGCCGCCGCTCAGCCAGGCGAGGGGAGATGGCGTTGACAGGAAAACAATACGGGTGTTTAGGGGGATGACACATTTGTCTTTTGATTGAGCACCCTAATCGCTCACGGAGAGAAAGGAAACCAACTCGTCTATGTCTGAGGCAAACAAATGAGTAACTGAGAGGCAGCCGTTTGCTCCTGTACCAAACGTTAATCTTCTGCAATGGTGAACAAGAACTGTACTGCCTCTGCTGCACCCATAATCTTCCCCCTTGTAAAGTTTAAATGTGAGAGTTGCTCGGGAGCGGGAGAAGCTTTCTGTGTAATTGCTATTGTGTGGGTGTTTGGCTGTTCTGCTGTGTGAGCGCTCAATGCGCCTTGAAACCACAGAGTCTACAGTACCTTGAAGGAACACCGGCTCTCAGGCAAAAGCTGCGCAGCGTAAACAGCTCGTTGTCAACTACGAGTAAACAACTGTCAAACTCGGATCGTAGACGGCGCTCTCAGCTTCTAAATTCAGATATAAGTCTAAAACACAAGGTCAAGATAGGCGTGTGAGTCCATCTCTGCAGGTCAACTCTCCGTGCTCGCTGCAGAAGTGGTTGCATCAGCGCCCCTGCGTCTGATTGGACGGGTTGTTAGCAGACTCGGTGCATCACATTTTCAGCTAAACGTTCACCCGAAAGACTTTTTCTTTCTCATTTGCTAGCCTTGAAGCTTCTTTACAAATGTCATCACACTTTAATAAGCCCTGAAAGAGACCCATGGCAACGGCTCATCAGCGCACCGGAGAGAGCCGACGTCTGGGAGCAAAGTACCTCACTGATCCGGGGGATGTTTTTATTTTATTATTCAGCAGGAATCGTTTTTGCGAGTAACAAGGCCGCGAGGGTTAAAAGCCTACGCAAAAAACATTGGGGGAATTGAGTTTACGGCACTTCAGATAACTGAAAGTGTTTTCAGACCGTATTACTTGCAATTTTGAGAGGAGGGTTTCGTGAGTGCCGTGTCAGGATGTATTTCGGTGGAACAGTTCAAACAATCCAACAGTTCATCTGTTAAAAGTCAGAGGCAAAAAACAGATTTTTAAAAATCAAAAAAAGCAAATAAGAGCAGTAATCCTGACTTGTAGAGTAGCATCATAAACAGCTTGTATCTAAAATTTAATAACCACCCCTATGTTATTTCTTGATCCTACTTACGTTTTCTCTGGTTTCAAAATCAACTAATTGAAAGTAGTTACAGTCCGAAGCAAAATCAAAAACTGTTCACTGCAATCACTGCAAACTGCATTTCACTAGCAACATTGTTCAATTTGTTCTATAAATATAAAGCAAGTGGCTGCGTAAGTTGCCAAGTCTGATCGTGTTTTGTGTCATCGTTACGCACTTAGTTAGAAAAACACAAGAAACCTTGACATTGCTTTGTCCAGCACAATGTGCCAAAAGAGGCTTGCTATTTATCTGCAATATCAAGTAGGGCTTAATATTGAACGAGTCTTTGCACAGAAGATGCCAGATGTGAAATTGGGGGGATAAGCAATTAAGTACGACGTTTGAATTGAGCCTTTAGCAACACACATCTGTAGCAGATTCACCTTTATTCAGTCCAATATATGTTACGTTTCTGCTGTAGTTATCTCCTTGTTTCATTCTGCTAGCCGCCTACCTTGTTTGTCTCTCTAGGTTTTATTCCCGCCCCTGTGCGTGTCCCATCTTTGTGATTACCTTTCCTTCTCGATTTGTTTCTCCTGCGTCTCATTATCGTTGCTATTTCGGTTCATTTGCGCTGACGTGGCAGCAGTTTGCTCCTTAGCCACGTTTGCCTTTGCTTGCCGTGGTATCGCCTGGTGTAATGCAACACAAATAGATAAAGGTGCCAAGAAGCTGTACATGACTACCGTTGATGTGCAGCTCACATTTTGAGGCCTGGGTTGGGGAGGTTTGTTTGAATTTCCCTGCTGGAAACCCAATGTCTAGGAACATTTGTCAGACTCAGATAGAACGTACCAGTCTGTGTTACCTTTCTCCTTTCATCGTGCCGCGCCTTCAGCATTTTGTGCTTTGTTTATATGTGAGCCTTGAGTTTTGCTTTGCCTCTGATTGTTTTGTTACATTGCAGATTTTTTTTGACAGCCTTCAAGCAGTTCTTGCCTGTGTTTCTTTCTTTCTTTTTTTTTTGGACTATCGTTGTGTTACGTCAGCTGTCTATTAAAAGCTTGCCCTTTGTTTTTCCAACCTCGTCTCCAGTGCCCTGCATTTGGGCTGTGGTTGTCTTGCTTCATGACATGCAGTGAGAAAAAAGTCATCCAGATTCATCATCCACGGACCATGGGTGTCTATGAAATATTAATGGCAATCCGTCTGGCCCAAAGCGATGAACTGACTAACACTTGTCATCATTAGCGTGGTGGAACCACACACAGCAACTGACCGCAGCCCAATCATCCTGAAATCAACAGGCCGTCTTAAGCAGACAGATTTATTGGGAGCTACACAGTGCATTGGATATGATTCAGGCAGTGTCTGGAATAACAGCGTTAGGTAATGACGTTATATATTTTAACGGGGTAAGCTAATTACTTTTCCCGTCGTTACTATGCCGTTAACGTTACTGGACGTTAAATGCCATGCGTGGCTATGCATTGATTGAATTAGAGAGTCACAGTTTTACGGGACTCTGAGTCAATACGTGATCGAACCGGACGGGATTGAGCAAATGATCAACGGGAGCGGGACCGGGACGGAACCGGAGACTAAATTAAAAAATGATGCTGCAATGCGGTGAGGGCTTGAATATTTTATGTACCAAAGAGGGTCCCAGCAGAAAAAGTTTGGGAACCAGTGAGCTAAACAGAGATTCGATGAAGAGATAGCGAGTCAGGAGCAATCCGATGAAAAGTTGCCATTTTCAAGGTGGAGATATAAGAGCTACTTCAAATTCATTGTGGTCAACGGCAAGAACGTGCATGTAAATGTGTACATTATGTCCAGGAGCGAAGACTTAGTCAAAAATCTGTTGTAAGCAGATCTAATTTAATGAAGCATCTCACAACGACACACACATCTACAAAGCTAGTGGCCAAAAACACAGATACCTCCACCACTGATGATAGCTCGCCGTCGAAACCCCATTGAAATATAAATATTATAATATATCGAAAGTTATGTACAAACACCTGTCTGTTCTACTCGTTTCAACTCACTTGTGAAAACTGCTCAGAAAAATCCAAATTCTTTGACATATAGCATATATTTTTTTAACAGTAACGCAAATAGTTACTTTCCCTGGTAACAAGTTACTTTTATTATAGAGTAATTCAGCTACTAAGTCTTTTTGGAACAAGTACTGAGTAACTATAACTAATTACTTTTTTAAAGTAACGTTCCCAGCACTGGATTCAGGGCAGCATAACCCACACTTAGAGCAAGGTTAATGTAAATTCATGCACGCTCATTCAGTTCCCTCATCCGCGCTGTGCAGCTTGATGAATGCCTGTTAAAGCATGAACTGATAAACTTGGGCTGTAGCTCATTTGTGCGTCTGCTACTTGGTAATCTAACGCTGTTTATTTGCATATTGGAAGGAACAATGTAGTAATAACTATGCGCTGATTACAGGATGGAATTTGATTTGTTTCCCCGGCGATGTTTCAGTGATCACACATAAACAAGATAGATCGGGATGCGAGGGTTTTTCTTCACGGACACATTTCACACGGCTGCAGTCCTTTATTGTACATAAAGTATACAAACAGCAAAACACAGCTCAAAGAGTTCTCAAGGCCCGACATGCTTATTCATAGAAAACAATCTTTTTTTTTTCTTTTTTCACAAATGGCATGCCATGAACGAAGATTCTCAAGTCTTACACTCGTTTTATTTTCTTCAGACGTCTCTTCAGGATAACTGAATCATTTCTTTTGTATTTTTTTTTGTTACTTTTATCCCTTCGGTCCTCATGAAGGTGAAATGACTGAAAAATAAATAAAAGTCTGAGTTACAAGCACATGTTGCCCTTGAGCATTTGATTTAAAATAAAGAAATGTGATTTTTTTTTTTTTTCTTTGTAGAAAAGTATTGGATTTTCATTTTAAAATGACACATCCACCATTTTATACGTAGGGACACCAACTGCTACAAAAATATCTATAGCACCAAAAGAAAACAAATCATTGAATGACTTATAGGATGGAGGGGAACTTAAATCCCTTGTTGAAAACACTCACAGATATAACTTTTTTTTAAATTATTATTATTATTTCCAGTATACACTGTACCATCATCCTAAATAGGAGGAAACTAAATGACACAAAGTACAAACATCAGGCTGCCATGTCAGGCAAATATGAGACTATAAGATGCGTGTGTCGGAATCATTTCATCCACAAAGTCTGCCTTTAAAGATGCGGGAGTCTCACAGTCGCAGAACTGGATGGAAAGACTCGGAGCCAGCGCCAAGGCTCTGCTGTAACCATCAACTCTCAGAGCCTCGTCAAGTCCCATCACAGAGTCTGCTGAGCACAGTCGAGCAAAGTCCGTTATTTGTAAAGTTTGATTTTGTATTGCATCGGTGTGGGACACTGAGACCTGAACACACGCGCACACACACGGTTGTACGAAGCTGCCAATGGGGTTGCATTTAGTGACAGAGGCTTAAGTGTCGCTTAATTTTAACGAATGATAAAAAGAATTTCTGAACAAGACGCTCTGCAGTTGTGCCACGAGCCAAACTGTGCCCATAGTAAATCAAAACTCTTTCAGCTGATGAGCCTTGACTAAAACGTGTGGTCTTTTGACATTAAAGACATAAAAAAAACAAAAAAACATATAATAAAATCACTTTATAACCTTCTGTATTTGGCTTGCTATCTCCGATTCACTTTGAGGTGCAAACAGCGTAGCTTGGTCGGGCGAGAGGAAAGCCGAGGCTGCAACTTCCCATTAATGTCACAGCAATGACAAAAAAGAACCGTAACCAAGGCAACAAAATGATCCATCATTTCTAAAACTTGCAAAAGGCTACAGATTGCTTTGTTGATGACGGGGGAACCAGTAATCTGGCAATGTGACGTCTGTGTTAATAACGCATAACAGAGTGCCTTCAAACCAGGCGGAAAGAAAAGGCTACAAATCTTTGGTGTCTGCTTCATTTCAGCGCGCCGTCCCCACATTAATAACTAATGGAACTTTAATGGGTGAATAATACATCAAAATCGCCGATGTGTCGCCTGCTGAATGCTGGATTGTCTATTTGTGGGCCTACAGTGGACCTGAGAGCCATTTGCAATGCTCGGGCAGTTCGCGGGGCCACCTCATATAGTCCTAATGTCCCTGTAAGTGGCAGGGGGCTGACCTCGCTTAATGAGGATTAATGCGGGATCAGATTGGAGTTTGGGGCCTGTCCAGATGCACTCGTGCCACGCCACTTCCCCCCTGCCTTTTACTGATTGCACTTATTGAGGGTCGGCGTCCCTGTGCAACCTCTGGAAACACATTTTAAATGCGATGTGTGGGGAAGAAAATAAAGTTAGATGGAGACGGGGAGGGGGAGAGGAACAAGGGAGCAGCAATATATAGGATACCGCCCCTTAGAGAATGGGAATGGTGGAATAACAAAAAAACAAAAAGAGGTAATGAAGAAGATTCAGAGAAAGCCACATTGAATATTGTTTTTTTACACGGACCAGTGCTTTCACAAGAGTGTATTGGTTCTATATTTATCGTAATGTTGCTACGGACAACGGAAAGTTATTAAAAAAGAATAAAAAGGAGGTATGAATCTGTGCTGCAAATCCTTAACCTGATGGCTTGTTACACAAACCCATGTGAGAAGTTGTCCTGGGAAACTGTGCGGGGAAAGGGCAGACAGCAATGTCTCTAATAGTTAAAAAAACAAAACAATGAGAAGCTCTGAAAGCTAGCAAGAAGTCAGTGCTAGCTAGCTAGCTACGGCGCTGGGGTTTTGGTTGTTGATTTTTAGCCATCTTTAAAAGAGGAAATGTTGCCCATAAAAGGCGCTCTTAGGTGCATGTAAAACACACCTTTAGTTGCCAGCGGTTCGTTCCTCAGAGGATGTTAATTGGTCCAAAGCTTTGTGCATGAGCCATAAATATACAGTAGCTTGAAGCCTGGCGACATGGATTGCAGTGCGAATCTCACGAGAATCCCTCTGCCTCACAAGGTAAGCAGTGTTTAGACCAACACAGTGGTTCCCTTTTGAAAGTGTAATGTTCATGTAGTTACAGAAAAATTCATTTCTGGTGCTAGCTGCTATCGGATGCCTAAGTGTGTGATGTACAATATTATTATAGCTGAGCTCCAGGTTTAATTGCTGTGACATTTCATGGGATCTTCAAATCCTTTTAACATACTACAGTGTTAAACAATCTGCCAACCACATCTCTCATTAAGCAAAAAAGTTCCAGCAAAAAAAAAAACCCAAATATATATATATGTATTTTTTTTTTAACAGCCATTAGTGAGATTTTTCCTCAGGTTTTCAACATGTTTTCCTCTCTTCTCTCTCTCAGCGGTGATGTCCCATATTCCTTGGTTCCTCTCATGCATCGCATCCAAATATAGACTTTAATGGCTGCTGAGCAGAAAGCCAGATTAAAAAAATAAATAAATAAAAAAAAGATAAAAGTAAACAAAAAAAGAGTGTAGGTGTCACCGAGACTGGGATGTGGGAAATGATTCACTGTCCACTGGAATGTATACAAGAGCCTGGTCAGTCACTGGGAGTAGGGAGGCGGGCTCGGCGGCTTGGTGAGGGTGCTGACGGGGGCAGTCTCGGTGGTGGCCACTAGTCATACCGGCCCTTCGGTCAAGCCCTCCAGGGGAAGGGTGGTGGCGTTGTCGGTGGGCTGCGGGTCCTCTTGAGGGTGCGAGGGCGTGTGGGGGGCGACGGCGGCCAGGGCGGCGTAAGGCAGGTGGCAGTCCGTGTGCAGGAAGGGCGGGTAGTGCTGGCGGTAGCAGATGTACGCGAATAGCAGCCCGATCACTCCTCCGACAAAGGCGTCTGCAGAGGCACACAAACGCGGAGAGTACATCTGAAGTTACGCATACCCGGCTAATTTTAGCCCGTGTGGAGGAAGAGAAACAACACCTTAGAACGAGCACAGTTAATTTGCCTTTGCTGCACATGGATCAGGCATAACATTATGACCATCTTCCTAATATTGTGTAGGTTGTTGCATCCAAAACAGTTGTGACTGAGCAGAGAATGGACATGGGTCTTCTGAGGGTGTCCTGTGGTGTCTGGAAACGAGATGGGGCCTATGAGGTGAGGGGCCTCTGTGGATCATCCCACAGATACTTGATCAGTTTGGGATCTAGTGAATTTGGAGGCCAGGTCAACACCTTGTGCTGTTGTTCATGTATTTTTTAGTTGTTCCTAACCCGTTTTTGTACCTGTGTCATTGCTATGGCGTGGGGAGGCCTGGTCTGGTCTAGGTGGGTGCTACATGTCTAAGTAACATCCATTTGAATGAATGCCAGGTCCAGAACAATGTATCGTCACAAGATGGTCAATATTATTTACTTCTCCTGTCAGTGGTTTTAAAGTTACGGCTGATCGGTGTATGTGCTCCAGTGTTTCAGTCGTATGAAAGTAACATGAAAGGCAAAGCAATGAATCTCTTCTACAAAGCACTGAGCTAACCTGCCTCCGGACAGACCGTCTCACTCACTTTATCATGCACTGAATAGTTTCATATTATACCTGGCCCCCTTTAAGCTACAATACATCACATAATATCACGCTGCGGTAGTGATTATTAAGGCTCTATCGCGGGGTATAGATCAGAATGACACGGCCAGCTGGTCGCTCAAGCAGCTGAAGTAGAGGCTTCCATGATATCAAAATGCTATTTTTCCATAGATCTTCTTTTATTTTCTCCTTCGGGCTGAAACGAAAATAACACGGCATCGATTTCCACCATTCAGGATCTGTACGGTGCATGAGCATGCTCTGTGTTTTATTTCACTCCTGTCAGCTGAATGTAATAGCTGACTGATGCAATATACAGCACTAGTTCGGTGGCCTCACTGAGACTGTGACTGGAAGCCCGGCCTTTTCCTCTGGGGAGAGAGAGCACACCTCCCGAAGTGCAAAAGCACGGGGAGAATATTGGTATCCGTCAAATATGGTGTATCAGGCAGTCTAATGGGGGGTGCGCTCCAGCTTGTGTTTACGCTGGGAGCAGATTGAGGCCCCTCAAGTTTAATGGGCTGAACCGCTGCTGCTTACTTACAATCTGCCGGGGAGAGGGAGGAATAAAAGTCGAGAACAGAGGGTATTCTGAAAGTGATCATCTTGTTTGTGTTGTGCTTTCGATGTAAATAAATCCTGGTTGTAAAAAGATAAAAGAAAAAAAAAAGTTGTCTTTTTTCTTGTAGCTACCCAGCCACCCAGGAACATATGGCTCTCTAAAACTAATTAACACCATATGACAGAGCTGTCATCACATTATCAGATATTCCTTTCAACACCTTCCCCCACATATGTGTTCCCGTCCCTCTGCGCTCCACAGGCTCCCGCCAGTTCTCTCTGCGAAGATATAAAAATCTTAAACTTTAACATAATATATAGACATCTGCTGTTGAATGAAACTGTCATTTGAGACAGTTTCCAGGAAATCAACAGCTGCTATTACATAATGCACACCGATCAGCCACAACATTAAAACCACTGACAGGAGAAGTGAATAACGTTGACCATCTTGTTATTTGAATGTTCTGTTGGGAAACTTTTGGACCTGGCATTCATTCAAGTGGATGTTACTTAGACATGTAGCACCCACCTAGACCAGACCAGGCACCCCCACCCCATAGTAATGACACTCCTTGATGGCAGCAGGATGCAGCCTGACACAAAAACTGTGAAAAAAATGTGAAGAACAACACAAGGAATACACTAGATCCCAAACTGATTAAGTGTCTGTGGGATGATCCACAGAGGCCCCTCCCCTCAACCCAAAGCCACTAACACCCTCAAAGGCCAATGTCCATTCTCTGATGAGTTGCAACTCTTCTGGAGACACAAGGGAGACCTACACAATATTAGGAAGCTGGTCATAATGTTATGCCTGATTGGTGTAAGTTGATAACATTGATTTCTTCAGTAATCAGCTACCTCATTTGACTATAGACTCTTCTTGTGATGGTATGTGCATAGTTAATTCCTTATCTACGGTCTATATTTTACAGAAAGTGACCACAGCTATTTCCATGCAGCTTTATAATGACTTGTTTTGAATCCACATGCCATAACTGCCAGGGGAGACCAGATAAGAGGACTCGATTAACTGCTAGTAACTATCTCTGGTGAACAATAACTCCTCATATGGCACCGTTGAACCTAGGCCTTCCTCTGTTTAGATGAACCTAAAACCACTGCTAATTCTGTGTAGAGACACAGTTGACTGACACAATCACCAAAAGAAAGCAGCCCCTGAGCTGTACCACCTGCATTATTGTACATTGCTGTATATTTTTGAGCTTGCTGGCCTTATCAATTATTTATGTTATAATTATAAAAGCGCCTTGAGACACTTTCGATCAAAAAACACAGAGCACCGGTCGGCCTTCAGCCGTCATGAGCAGATTCAACAAAGTTAAAAAGACCCATCATTTGCTTGGGAATAATTTCCATCACATTAACATGTCTGATCAATTTTGGGGCAAACCTTGCCAGTGGTGTTTGTAGTCGCAGGTCCGGGACAGTGCGATCATCATGGCGCTGTAAAGAGGCAGCACCATCGCGCAGAGACGCCAGCTACGTCCTCGGCCCTGATCCGTAAAGCACTGCAGCTTTCCAGCCAGGTAGAAGGAGGTGAAACCAAGACCAGAGAATGCAACTGGGAAGGAAGGCAAAAAGGATTAAACAGTATCATTAGGCGTGTTAAGGAAGGAAGTTTCAATCTGATCGGGAGGGTTAGGTGAAAACGTTTCGATAATCCATTTAATATGAGAAGATTGGCGGCTATGTAAATGATTGATCAGATTAACTTTTCTTTGTTCTGATAAATGCATTTAGTCTGTGCACACTTTCTGCACGTTTTTGGAGCAGACAGGATGTAGAAGTTGGGAGAAACAACTTTTTCTTGACTCTATTTGTGACATAACAAACGCTCCTCGAAAACAAAATGTCCTCGACGATGTTTCAAGTCGTGTAAATGCATATACAGTATGTTGGCATTCTCGTAAACATTCAAGCTGAAATCGATGATTCTCTCAGGGCTGAAGAATGGTTGTCCGTGTAAACCAAGCTTCTGTGTGCAGGCTCTCGAGACACAATTCACACCCTGAAGGAGACTTATTTAACAATGTGTACACTCTTGCCAAGTCGAGTGTGCTTCTATTATCACTAAATTAGCTTCCTGATGACTGGTGCCTATGCAGGCACAGCTAAACAAAGATAAGAGAAGGCAGTACTTTAATTATACCGTGCCGCAATATTACTAGCATAATAGTTATATACATCCTGTGCACAGGTCCACCAAACCTGGAAGTAAGAATCTATATTCATTCATTCACCGATCCATCCATCCATCTTGTGTAACCTCTTGTCCAGTGAATGGAGCCTATACCAGCTGTCATTGGGCGAGAGGCGGGGTACAACCTGGACAGGTCTCCAGTCTATCTCAGGGCTAACACAGAGAGACAGACAACCATTCACACTCACATGCACACCTACTGCCAGTTTAGAATCACCAGTCAACCTAACGAGTGTTTGGACGAAGGAGTACCTGAAGAGAACGAACACAGAAAGGCCCAGTCGGTCTGGATTTGAACCCAAAACCTTCTTGCTACGAGGCATTAGCGCCAACCACCACGGCACTGTGAAACGTAAAAGCCTGTGTGAGAAATGAATGTGTCCGAGCTGCTGGTCTGGTGCCCCCCTCCTCCCCATCACCCCCGTTCAGTAATGGTAGTTAGTGTAAGAGAAACAGCGGCGGTCTAATTGTATGAATTAAAGGTTCTGTGATGGAGCCATAAGAGGCGGCGCTGAGGCAGGGTCATTAGTTTACCGCTACATCAGGCCAAGCAGCACCCATCAGCACCCATCAGCTGCCCATTTGTCACTCGACCCACATACTGGCCGAGAATACTAAGGGCGCCAGGACACGTGTGCAGCCGGTGGGGAGAGAGGGAGAACGGTGGGAAAGAGGGGAGGCAGAAGTTCCTGCTGTCAGGATGAGGGAGCTGGCTCCATTAAAACCCGCAACATTTTCCATTAGTCAACTCACACCGGGATATTGGATGGTTGGTTTAGAGCCATATTGGATTTTCATTTAAAAAAAAGAAAAATGGTTAAACACTGTCACCCACCTTGGAAGTTACGGATATATTGTAGTTTGCTTGATTGCATTTTTACTGAACACCTACAGCCATGTGAATTCTTAACCAGACCTGGATTTAGCTTTTTTTTTTGGTAGCACTCCACTATTATGTGCCGTGGCTTCTTCTTGTTATCACGTGGCCAGCGTGTCCAGGTAATGTGGCTTTAACTGTGAGCAGCAAGCGGGCGCAGACTTGGAAAGTCACCACTGGCAGATAGTGCGGCCCCTATAAATGCTTCCTGGCTTCTGGGAAGATGGATGCAAACGTTTCTGCTTATCTACACAGAGAGTGGTGTTCCCGGTCAATATACTGCAGATTGCGGAGGCTGCACACCCGCCAAAAACTTAACTGCACATTGTACAGCTCTGCCTCTCTGACAAGCTCCCTGGTGGACTAGGAATGAAACGCTGTAACCAAACTGGGCCAAACTGATGTTATGTAGAAACACTGGATTGGAAAAAGCCCAGAGGGAAGAATCATCTTTTTAGCTGATGAACTGATTTCACCAAAGACTAGATAAATAAAGGATAAATCCAGTCGTTTGAAACAATTCATTAGGAGTACAGAATTAGATATGAATCATGTTTAAAGTTAATTGGCACCTTGTGGTATATAAAATGCTGCACACAGTCATCATCACCACCCACAAAGTGAGCCACACGGGTTTGCTTTCATGCATTCTGGCTCTGTTTATCAGCCCTGTCCTTCTGTTTGGATGCTCTGAACAAGCTTTCCAAGATTCCTCAGCCTCAGCATCCCCTCAGCGCCTATCCATCTCACTTCTGGGCGACCTCTCCACATTTCCAATCGCACAGCAGCTCCAGCCATTCATTTTAATAGCTCTAACCATGACTGAGACAATTACATTACTCATTTGGGAAGACAGAACTAAATTATCCACGAGCCACAGACTTGGTCTGCCGCTTGAACGGTTGAACTTTTAACAGTTTAACATGAGAACATTTCATCATTTCTGCAGAGCTCTTCCCCTCATTTTGTATTGTTGTTATGGACCCAAAAAAAGAAAAAGAAAAATTCAGGCACATTTTATTTCTCTGGAAAGACCGAAGCAGAGATGCAGGAATACGCCGTTCCCATCGCCATTATTCATTCAGAGTGACAGGAGCTGGAGCATAGCCAAGCTCTGAGAGGAAAGGCGTGGAATCACTGCCTGGACAGGTCAACAAACCCTCAGAGGATGAACACATTTAATCATCTACAGTTTCAGTGCGGACAGTTTAAAATATACAGTATGGTTCCCCCTAATTTGTGGCATGGACCCAAACGGATTAAACCTAGCCAACAAAATAAGCAAAACTGGATTTAAATCACTAAAGTTGAAGAAAAATGATTAAATGTAGAAGAGCAGGGAACCTGCAATTTTAAAATCCCATATACAGCCAATGTGTTTGCCGACACAGTGAGTCAACATCTTGAGGATTACACTGATGGAAATGCTTTGGTATTATGCATAATACATGAGTGGGGACAACAAGTAGGCTACGTGTCATGCAGCACACCACACAAAGAGAAACCCACAAACACGGCAACGTGTAAAATTAGCACGTTAAACTAAGCCGATGTGTCATCCAGTGAATACAAGGTGTATCTCATGTCCTGAAGGATGCTCCTCGAGCGGCAGAAGGAGTCCCCGAAAGGCGAGAGGACAGAGAGGAGGCCAAGAAAAGGGGGGAAAAAAACACATCAGAGTAATGAATCCCCTTTATGTATTTCAAAAGCCTTTAATAAAAGCAATTCCCCCGAGGCAAAACAAAGATGCCTAATGAGAGTGATGAGTGCAGTGCGATTGCTTTTATCATCTTCAAACGCGAGGACTCATTGTGGTTGCATTATTCAAAGCAAATGAGAGGAGGTGATTTCTTTAAACACGGCAGCGTTTTGACGTGACGGTGAAAAAACTTAGGAAAGATGTTAGAAAAAAGCTTTTGATCGCATCATATAAGTTGCGGCTCATGGTTTACGGCTGATACCGTCGTTGACCACAGCTGAAGTTCATTCCTGTCCTGTACGATGCGTCTGCTGGCGAATGTGCTGCAAACACAATTTAACGACTTTGAAACGTCTGCGTCTTAATTTTGTTTTATGTTTACTATAAAATACTAAGAAAAGGTGAATGGTGCTGGGAATTATTATTTTGGAGAGAAGGCCACGTGTCTAGCGTACTGCACCTGCACTCCCTATGTGGTAAAAACAATTGCAGATTGGCGCAGGGGTTTGTCATAACAAAGAAAGAGCTCAATTTTAATTTTTTTTGCCACAACAAATATATTTATCTCTGAGCACTTCCTACCAGTGATGTGTTATTCGCGAACGAGCCGACTCTTTGTAGCAAACGAGAAGATACGATTCACATCGGGGAGAGCTGAAGCTTCAGCTGCTCCTGAGACTCCATGCAGGCAGGGGTGGCTCTTTATTTTGATGGGACAGACTAGGATCAAACTAGGGATGCACCAAAGATTTTCAGCCCAAAAAACAGAAATGCACTTTTGGCCATTTTCGGCAGAAACTTGCTGCAGTTGTTGCAACATCCTGTTTCGGCCGTGTTGTTTCGGTGATACATTTTTTGGCCGAAAATGGCCTGCAAGCGCATTTTTAGCAGAAAATATTCGGACCATCCCTAGATCATACCATTGTATTAAAAAGGGAGACACTTCAAAGACCGTGAGTGTTGTGGTCCAGAGCCGGAAGTGTGTGCACGCCATTGGACTGGTATTTCTGAATGCCAACCTGCACCAAAGACTTTTTTTGATAAGAAAAACTAAAGAACATCAAAAAAACACTCATAAAAGAACAACATAATGACTAAATTAGGATAAAATAGAAGGCTCAAAGTGAAACTAAATGAAGATCCGTTAGAATCTTCGAATCTTCTAGCGGAGCCGAGCTGTAAGAGCCGAATCTTTGCCATGAGCTTCCCATCACCGTGCCTAGCTGTACACCTGAGCCATTGCAATTTTACAATTAGTCAATACTTTCTCATTCCTTACTTTGTGATACTTTTCATCTGCACAACACTCCAGATCGCATATTAATATGCTTCCATCTCGATGCCGTCCCCAAGCTCTCCCTCCTGTTCAAACCTTTGACCCCCCGCAGCGACCCGAGGGACACCGCTGACTCTCACCAGAAGTAAGTAATGCATATTAACCAACCACTTAGGCACAGAGGCCGTTTCAACCATTAGCATACAAAAGCTCAACAGAACCTCCTTATTAGCACTTCATAATTGCTGCTTCTTCACTGTGCAGGCAGCGAAGAAGTGTGAGACTGAGCCGCAGTAAGAATGCCAGAGAATACTTTACAGGAGTGCTATTCTCTCTCTCTCTCTCGCTCTAGATACTGAACTAATATGATGGACACGGCGCGCTGTAGTTAATTTAATCCATATCGTCGTGCATATGTGAAAGGAGCGCCGTAGACATTAAATGATGTGATTAAGATTCACTTAGGCGCTGGAGAGAACGTCGATGGCAGATGGTTTTTAAAAGTGTATATTAATTGATCATATCTAATGGTTTAATATGCACAAGGGGAGAGGGTGAGATGAATATGAATAAGAAGCAGACAATTACAGCTAATGCTTCAGGGCGTGCTGGCTCTGCCGCCGTATATATTGACGCTGTGGGCTGAGGGGAGTTTGTTTTCTCTTTCTAGGACCTGTCTCCTCCAATTTCTGTTACTCCGTTTCTTTTGCTATGAGGTGAAGAAAGGAAATCTAATCACGGAGCGCGCGAGCAGATTTAAAACTTTGAAATGCAATAATAATAGTTTTCAGTGCTTTTAAGAAACTAGCTGCCGTCAAACGCTGAGCCCTGGTGTGTATTTATAACTTTCCCCTGGCAGATTCAGGCGCATTAGTCTGGGATGTATTTTACCGCACAGATTATAGGCATCCTACAATCGGCATTTCAGTGAATTCATTTCTGAGAATGTGAATGCAAAGCAGATTATTTTCCCTTTTCGTCTGCGTCTCCGTATTCGCAACCATCCAGAAGTGATTTTGTGTTGCCACTTTAAATGAGGCTGCATTCACTTTTGCCGTCTGTCTGGCATTTGTCTGGGTAAAAGCCCTGTAAGTTATGTGTGGTCCAACAAGCATTGTCTGGTGCAAAGAGACACAGACAGGAAATTGGATTTCTTCTGCTCTCTAGACGTGCTGGCATATGGGTGCTCCCTGTGTCCCCATCACACTGTTCCCTCAATCACTTTCTTACTCACCAGTGCAACAACATAAGGCCATTAGAGCTGTCTCATAGATGAATGTAATCCACACACGGCGCTGCGGTGAATTACAGAGCATCGTCCCTCGTTGACATTTCTGCCGGGACACGGCGAGCACTTCAAAGCATTCCCTTCTTAAAGCAGGTATCCGACAAGATGTGAGCATTCAATTTTTTTGATATTCTGCTAAAGCATCGATTTGTAATCAGACCGGGATGTGAAATTACAGGCAGCTTTAACGTCAGAGAAAATGTTCCCTGCCTAAGCAATCTAACCCATTGTTGAAGGTTTTGGCATGTTATTGTGGCACGGAAAGCCCAATTATCTCGCGCTTGATATGAAGCCTGTTGTGGGTCAGCGCGGCCGCAATCACAGCAGGATGGCAATTAAACGCATTCTCAAATCATTTCTGGAGCGCCGTGTTTACCGTGCACGCTCCCCCACCTCTCGAGATTACTGAACTCACAGGTAACAGCGTCAGGATCATTAGGATGTGAAAATTTCATGATGTTTACAGCGTCGAGCGTTTCCCTGCTTTTCAACCTGCGACAACTGGATGCAGTCGTTTGTCCTATTACACATTCCTGGAATTCAGCATAACTGGCTTGTTAAATGTGCAGCTAGAATGGAAGCGTTAACAAAAGTAAATAATATAAGCATCAGGCGTGTCGTAGTTAGGGCACAGCTCACTAGAGGAAAGGTAATTTTGCATAACACATAGCAGGAGGCTAAATTAAATGTCACACCATCTTCAAAGCTACACGATCACTTTGCTCAAGGCAGCAAGGCCATTCATTGAACTCTTCAAAGATGTGTATCTTCTCATATGGCGCCCCCACACGCCTGGCGCACCACCCTATAATAATCAGGGTTTATTCAACATCCATGTGGCCCACAGCGAATGCTGCGTGAATACCACTTCCCATTCATCTGCTGGACAACAGAAAAACACGTGAATTATTTAGCATGCTGCTGAAGTCAAAGCGGCTTGGAAAGCAATATGGTCCAAAGCCTTGTGTCCCTCGCCGGTCTGCACAGCTGAACACACGGAAGGTGGTCAGATGAAGGTGTACGTTCAGAAGAACGCACGTGCTTGACAAAGTATTGACAAGCAGCCTCGGGCCGTGCAAATGCAATGTATTTGCTGCATGTTGTAATTACCTTCGAAGAGAAACACCTTGTTTTTTAGCCCGTCTGAGAGCGTGCGTTTATTTTGCCGACATTCCGGTGAAATGCTGCTCAGAGCGTCGAGATCAAACCGAGTGAAGAGCTACAGTTGTGTGCAGTTTTAATGAGTCGGAGTGAGAGTTCTGATGTCTTCTGGCACCGCGTAGCGAGCGCCGGCGGCGGCCGTGCGTCTCTCGCCTCGTGATACTCACAGGAGGAGTGGCTGCTGGGGAAGCTCTTGCGTCCCTCGGCGATGAGCTCTGGCTCCCCGGTGCACAGCATCTTCGCATTAACTTGCCCATCTGGGAAGCAGCGTTGGAAGTAGTCTGGCCTGGGTCTGGAATTTGAACACAACCCGTAACAAACAGTTTCAGCGTCGGAATAAAGAATGGATTCCAACCCTAATATTAAATAAGTTATGTGAGCCTGCAGCTCAACATCACTGACAAAGCCTGTGAAATCCTTCAGCTTGCTTACCTCCCAACAATCAACTTGATAGTATTTGTGAAGACTCCATTCAGGGCGAGAGCCAGGGACACAGCTGGAGACACGCATAAACAGACACATTACTGGACATCGGTTTATTGTTGCAGCCACTGAAAAGATGTCGATGTTGACATTTTCAATACAAGAAAATATTAACTGAAACAATGATGCTGTGATAAAAGGTTTAGTTTCACTCTTATTGTTTACTGTTCAATAAAAGGCTCCGGTAGGTTTACCACTCTATTCATATTGTATACAAATATGATAGCCAGTTAGTTTCATGGGAATTTCCCCTCACACCCAGACAGATGGCTGCCGGGATTTTTACGAGAAACTGGCTCTCGGCGTCTCTAAGCAGGAATGGCAGCAGGCAGATTTGCAACACTTCACTAACAGGCATCTGACCACGTTCTTTTGGCACATAGACAGTATGTAAATATGAACAACGTGTCGCTACTTCCTTGCATTGGCCAAGCGGATGCTATTTTCCCAGGGATACGGGGATACCATCTTGCGAGTTTGGAGCCAGAGCCAATGTGGTCCGAGAGTGGAGCCGTGCCCCACCCACACGTTTTCATTTAATTAATTACTACACTCTGGTCTACCTTCACCAGTTACACAGAAATGTTGGATTATCCACTGTACTTATTTTGTTTGTATTTTTTTCCAACACTCTCACACTCACAAAGCGGCTCGCATGGCAACATTGTGATGTCACAGCCTGTTTCTATAGCATCAAATAACTGACTCGTACCAGAAAACCAGAAAAATGGACACTTGAGTATGCATCAGCATTATATTGACGTGTATTTTAGTGTTTTAGTTTGGCCCAAGTCCCATCCACTAATATGGAGGGGGCGGAGCTATATATATTCCAGCCGGCCACCAGGGGGAGCTCTACTTGCTTTGGCTTTACTGTTGAGGAGCAGTTCTGTCGTCCATCGTTGTACAGCCTGTTGCGGCGCTATGAGTGGTGCTTTCAGCTAAATGTTAACTTTTGCATGATAACATACAGAAATTGACAAATTACAGTGATTGTGGTGAAATGTTTGACATGTTTAATGCTTGCTAGGCTCAATATTTGCTTATAAGTAGCAGCACATGTGAAGTACAGCTGACTTTGATGGAAAAGGTGATGACTTTGATAGCTGTTATTATAAATAAAAGTGTTGAACACACCAGTCAAGTTCATGTAGTTGTCATTGGGATGACATTCTGGACATGGTGGCGATCCATAGAGAGGAATGCACCAAAACACCTAAAGAAATATTAGTGCACATAATGGATCATTTAATTATCCCTTCTGCAGGAGGGACAAAGTGATTGCACCAATTTAGAGACCTATCTGACTGTGAAGCAATTACTGCTTCGCCGCAACATCCATATCAGGAAACAGAAGGACTACAGTTGGTTGACAGGTAGGCATTGTGCCGTTAACTGTACATCCATTTAATTAGCTGTGAAGAAAACCGCTGGGGCTCATCATTAGCCCGAGTGCCTGCCCTCGCAGGTTAATCCTGGTAGTCTCCTGCAGAATTGAATTCTCACCGCATGCTGTCAGCGCTGAGATGTATTATCTTACTGAGCCGCTGAGAGGAGCACAGTGTCAGTGTTATTTAACAGCTTGTTAATTTGGGCAAAGTCGGAGCAGAACGGATGAAAGGCCCCGAAATGAGATGGTGTTCTGTGTGACCTGTTCAGAAATGGGACATTTGATCGCAGCAGTGTTTACTCAGATCTAGGCCTAGCACTAAAAGTATAAAACCATTCCCCCAGCTTTGTTCTTCAACATAAAGTCAAGCTTGGGGGTAATTTTTAACAGACAGTAAAGTACAAATCCATTTTTGGATTGCTCTAAGTCAGCCTCAGCATTGACAGCATTTCAGTCCAGGATTTTGATTTAATACCTGATCGTAAACTACTTGTTTTTCTTCTGACTAAAGCAGCTGATCAAACATAAGAAGGACATAATGAAGTGTCTTGAGCATGTTATTCTATATATATTACCACGTTTTACTTACAGAATTCACATTTCACCTGCTAATCACACTTTTAATGGGTTTGAGAGCCAGTGGTGTGATTAGCGATTCTTAAAGTCCCACCACAAGAGCCCATATTGTATTCATCCCAGTAATGAGGTATTCAAGCCGCATCAGTCTGTGCTACGTTCAGACTGTGAGGTCACCAAAATTGGTCCCACTGGCAAGCATATACCCTGGAGTTAGTTCAAGTGATTACACCGCAGGCCACAGTTTCTGGAAATTAGATTCATCTTGCATAAAAAGACAGGGTTGCTGCCGCTGCATTACCTTTCTTACTTTTACTCTTTAACTCTCCATAGACGGAGAAGCCGAGTTTCTTCGATTGGAGAAAACCTCCCATTGTCCAAAGCACTGCGCATCCATCGTGATTTAAATAAACCACGGCTGCCAACAAAATCTTTTCAGCAGCTTTTCTGATTTTTGACATTCCTCAGTGACGCAGGTGCAGCATATTTGCTGCTGTTGTATCTGCAGGGTTGTAGCTTTGACACGTTGGTACAAATATGCAAAGCTGCCTTTGTGTCTCGCACAATAACCAGCGATGTCTGCGCGTGCTACGTGATAAAGACATTCACGAGAGAATAGTCACAGACTCGTTCTCAGAGCAGTGCGGTCTCTAGGAAAATATAATCACAGTTGCGAATGGCTTCTTTAAATCCTGACTGATAGATAATCACGTAATTAAGCGGCAGGAGTATGGGAATGATAAAGGGTTATTAGGCAACTCCACAAAGTGAACGGCGTGTTCCTTTTTTACTCCAAA
Source organism: Planiliza haematocheilus (assembly GCA_005024645.1). Lineage (NCBI taxonomy): Eukaryota > Metazoa > Chordata > Actinopteri > Mugiliformes > Mugilidae > Planiliza > Planiliza haematocheilus. The sequence goes on along the minus strand of SRSE01001339.1, from coordinate 2,938,285 downwards.
GACGAATAAAGAGGCGATGAGGTAATAGAACGTGCAGGATCAAACGGTAAATGCGGAATATTAACAAAACAAAGTCCCTTTGGTATCCGCACCGGTGGAAAAAAACAACACAATTTATGCGGGCTCACTTCCATCTGTTTGAAAATTTGATTCGGGATTCAGCATTAAAGGACCCTCGGGGACAACTTTGAACTCAATAAATTACCAAGAATACGTGGATGGCGACTTTTTTATGATGTAAGGCTGGGATGAAAAGTGAAAAGGTGTGTAGGTAGTTAAAACTACACACTGAAACTGATATTTCTTTCTCATTAGGTCTGGCGGTAACATGGATTCAAAGCCGCCCTCGAAACTAGGATCATGTAGAAACTTGTCAGAGTAATGGGCTTCTTTTCATTCTTTTTTCTCCCTCCCCTCCGAGCGAGGCTGCTTTCCCGTGCAGCTGCTAGAAGTGCTTCTCGGCGGGCTGTAATAGGCCCGTTAAGTTCTACACAGCACAGTAATCTCTGCGCTGATGCACCGAGCCACCTTCCCTCCATCTGATTCATCCCCGTGTGTCTCTTTAATTGGATTTGTCTTAAACTTTCCTGATGCGGTGTGATGCGCCAAAGCCTCAGCAGGCCCCTCGATCCAGGGGAGCATGGCAAACAGGAGAAAAATAAAATAAAAAAAAACTGGTGCAAGATGAAGGCCCACTTGCTGTGTGAGAAAGAAACAACTGGTAAACGCATATGTCTGCCGTGATTAAGATTTGTACTGGCTCAGACATTAGGTTGCTGAAAGATTTGCACCATAAAGTACCACCTCTGTGTGACCCATGCTTCTAGGCAGGCTTCAATGAGCAGTATTAAAAACCAAGAGAATTGTTTTTGCACATTTACTTAAAGAAGTCACGGCAGTTTGTGCGTGATATCCTAAAAACACTCACCTAAACATGCCTCTCTGATCTCTGTCCTGTCCGTCCTCTGAATTATCTTCACCACAAATATCACCGCCAGCGGAGTAAGGAATGAGATGGCCTGCGAGGAAGAAGAAGACGACAACAAATGTGCAATTATTACCTTAGACATTAGAGAGGTACCGCGCCATTCCACCGGGTCTGTTTTGCAGGTTAATTGTTAAACGACTCCAGCCGCGGGGAACGAGCCGAACCTATCCATTATTCTGAGTTAATATTAACACGGCAAACTGAGGCGGCCAAACAAGCTCCTTTATTGCTCAGTGACTCTCCCCACCTGTACAGGGGTTAACGGAGGGAGTTTTACCTTAAACATGATAAAAGATTTCTCTCCTCAGCAGCAGACTCATAATTATTCTTAAAACGGACCAAATACTTTCTGGGCAAACGCTGTATTTTCGTCGCCTCCAGCAACAGAGGCGGCAGAAACAAAGGCACGGTCTCAGTTCCATTATTATAACACACATTTCCCTTCCGTGCTGTTCATTAGTTCAGCTGCGTGTACGTCTGCATATCTCTGGCAATTACAAACTAATTTTGCACTTTACAATTCCCTTGAAGTAGCTGGAGTCGAACTTGTAATTGCACTTGGATTCACACTCGGCAGTGCATCTTTGAATTTAAGTACAGCTGCTGCAGTTTGTGTATGAACGTCTTTTTAACACAGGCACAGACGATAGAAAGTTCAGATATGTTACTGAGGCTACACAGAGCAATGGAAATGTTCAGTGCAAAGGGCATACTGCATCATGGACAGTATCACATTACATCAATCAGGCATAACATTATGACCACCTTCCTAATATTGTGTAGGTCTCCTTTGTGTCTCCAAAACAGTTGTGACTCATCAGAGATTGGACATGGGCCTTCTGAGGGTGTGAATCATCCCGCAGACACTTGATCATTTTGGGATCTAGTGAATGTGGAGGCACCTTGTGCTGTTCTTCATGTTTTTTTTAGTTTAGTGTTTTTTGGTGTGCCTGTGTCAGGCTGCATCCTGCTGGGGATGGCTGCTCAAATTTAGAAGCATTTCAAAGCACATTTCCTTTGTACATCCCAATCGAGCGTACCTGACTCCTCCCTGTCCACGCCCCTTATAAATATACAAATTATATTTAACCTGACCCTACACCTGAGATTCCCCTCTCTGCACGATCAGAAAACGAAAACATAAGAATGAGTAAGACGGGAAAGAAGGAGAACTTCACAGAAAGCGAATTGGAGACGCTACTCACTGGAGTGGAGATGCGCAAAAATGTGCTCTTTGTCACGCTGCCACGATGTTTACTTGCATTTGCGTATCACGTATGATCTGTACACTGATCGAATGAAAATGTTTCCTGTTGACATTTACAAATTGCGATGGCGCTTTTATAGCAATGTGTGTGCAGTCGATAGCTCCGATTACATTCAGAAAACCGTCTCTGGCTGCAGATTGCTCTTTAATGTTCACCTGTTCAGATGCATTGTGGGAATCTGATATACCTGGCTGCATGGCTCTGCTCAGGGTCGACTAGCTCAGTCCCGATCGGTCAGAGTAATAGTTTTCACATTGATGACAGTTTCCCGGCATCACCTCTAAGTGTCGCCAAAGGATCCACATCTGTAGAATCCTGCGTACGCCAGCCACGTCGTTGGCGCTGGCACGTACAAAGTTCCCAGACATTTCACTCTTGATACATCTGTGAGCGAGTACGTACGTAATGTTTTTGTACGCGCACAATGTTCGTACATGAGGCCCCATGTCTGCTCTACGTGGGTGCTACATGTCTAAGTCAGGTCCAAAAGTTTCCCAGCAGAACGTTGAATTGTCACCAGTGTCAGTAATGAACTGTCTAATGTGTGTATACGGTATATCATGTACGCACCTGCAGATGAAAACATTCAGACCACCATGAATTACTTAAAGATTCAAACACGGCGTGTGCTAAAACGTTCCCAGCCAAAATTGGATTGAAGCCGCCATGTTCAGGCAACAAAGGCAGCAAACAGCCTCCATCATGTTTTGCCAAAAGATGCATCCTGTTTATCAGTGCCCTTTCAGTCACAGCAGCTGCCATCGCTTTGTCACTGAGGTTGTGGGGGAATCCAGTGACAAAATATATATATTCCTCAGCTGGCTTGAGATTTTCACCTCTCCTCACAAAACTTATGCAGGACTACTATTTCAGGACGCTGTCACATTTAGTGTAACACCGTTGTTTGATTTGGGAGCAGATCGTCAAGTTTTATTTATATATATATATATATATATATTATTTTTTTTTTATCTAAACTGTCTCCTTCAAAGCGTAATTTCAAGATGTAAAACTCGTGTCAGTGCACAGTCAGTAGATTCGTGTTGCCGTGACAACACATTAAAATATCCAAAAGCGTCTTAAATATTTAGCACTGCATCACTGTGTCGTAACGTTTTGTAAAAATGTAAAGTTCTGATCTCTTTATTGAAGCATAATGAAGCATAAAATCTCGGAAAAACTCTTTTTCATATTTCATATTCAGATGCTCTTGTGTGACTGTTTTACACGCTCCCGTGAAGGACGAATGTCCAAGTGTTTCTTTGTAGTGGATGACAAAGCTAGGTGCTTTATTTGTGTGAATATGTTACTTTCACCGAGTGCCAGCCTACAGGGTGGATCACATTCACATTTGCGGCTCTAAGGGAGATCATGTTGATCATGCACAGCAAGAGCAAGAACAATATGTCCAGTGTCCAACGATAAATACAAAGCACTTGGCTGCAAGAAAACAAGAGGGAGACTCTTGAGACTACACAGACCTATGTGTACAGTATATACTGTATCCTTCTGAAAGTCACTGAGGCTTAGCGTTCACGTAAAGGCTCTCCATGGGCGTCTTGAAACGGGCGAATAAATTCTCCAACACCTTCAGGGCTGCTGTGAGAGCGATGACACTGACGCAGTCTGACTGTAGGGCGGCATGTGGGTCGGTGCGCTTTCATTGCAACCGCTAATTTATTGTGTTAAACTCCTCCACACAATCTTCCAGCTGAAAATACTTCAAATGAAGCAGAATCCTCATTGTGACTGTACAACGACCAGGCATAACATTAAGACCACCTTCCTAATATTGTGTAGGTCTACCATGTGCCTCAAAAACAGTTGTGACTCATCAGAGAATGGACATGGGTCTTCTGAGGGTGTCCTGTGGAATCTGGAAACAGGACGGTGTTAGTGGGGGCCCTTTGGGTCCTATGGGTTGAGGGGAGGGGCCTCTGTGGATCATCCCACAGATACTTGATCAGTTTGGGATCATGTTTTTTGGAGTTTAACCCTTTTTGTGCGTGTGCCTGTGTCAGGCTGCATCCTCCTGAGTGTCATTGCTATGGGGTGGGGGTGCCTGGATGCCTTACATCCTCACTAATGAATGCCAGGTCCAAAGGTTTCACAGCAGAACGCTGAATTGTCGCAAGATGCTCATTGTTATTCACTCATCCTGTCAGTGGTTTTAATGTTGTGGCTAATCTGTTCGTATATATTGTAATATTTTGTTTATTTTTTTTTTATGTAGCATTGGGGAAAAAAGATTAGCTCAGATGTTTATGTAATGCTTTTGACTAATGCGCTTTCAAGTGCTTATCACAAAATACCCATCAAATGATTTGTTGATGAGCAATTTAAAGCTGTGATCTTTTATTCATGAGCAATTCCGCTTCTGTTTAATTTTTAACCATTTTATATTATTTATATTAATCAGTGGTTAGTCTGGCATGAAGCCCTATAAACACCATTAAGCGGCGCCAAGCTAACGCTTAACATCAATCGACTGTTACTATTACTGCTGACGTTCGTAGATCGTATCGCGTGTACCAAAGTTTACGGTTGCTGTCATTATTTGTAGCTTGGAAAGACTGACAGTCGGAGCTCGCTGCCTTCTCTGCGGCTTCTTCCCCGCACGTAATGAGATGATGGATGTGTGCGCGGGGGCATAGGATGCAGAGGAACGCCAGTCACTCAAACGCTGACAGGCTGCAAAGAGGTGAGCTAGATAAACAATGGGCAGGCCGAGTCGTTGCCTGTTACGTTGGCTTGATGTTGTGATTAAGCCGTCAGTACCTAAGAGGCGGTTTTCTGACAAGGTAGCCTGCAGACAGAAGATGTCAGCTGTGCACGATATTAAGCTGTCTGAGTAGTGAAACGGTGGACTCTCCAGCTGATCCAAGATATTCCTGGAACGCAGATCTCGTCACAGCAGTATCCCTGATTATACACCAAGTAACATGGTGTTAAAGATCAACATTAGGACTCAATAGTCGCCCTTTAGCACCATTATGAAAAGCACCTTCTGATGGTATTAATATTTAGCCTGAAAACCATCAGAAACGCCCCCCAACACACAATTTTTAGTGGGGGAATGTCAGTCTGGACACCCACATGTCTTGTGATTGCTCTGGTTGGTTGTAGGTCTCCCCAGTTGCATGCAGAGGTATTGTTTTCTCTGTACTGGTTGAAACACTGTCTGTTATGAAATCCAACTGGCAAATTATCCGACTCATATTGTCTTAAGAATTCAGTCTGGTTATGCCAGTTGAGATTATGTCAGCTTTAACTAGCTGCTTTGCTCCGTGCTGAGTTGCCTGCCAGACAGATTCAAGTTCACAAATATGCAACTGCAAGCAAGCTCTGGAAAGGATGTGACGCTACTGAACACATTCTCATTTGTTGTAGTCTAAAACAGGGACGGGCAACTTAAATCATGGAGGGGGGCACAACTGTTCATCGACACACAGGGCCGCGCATTTAACCAGGAATGATATGTTTGTGTGTGTATAATTAGATCATATATATATATATATTTTTTTTTTTTCCCCCTGTACACCCACTCTACCTCAGTAAACAGATAATCTTCTTTCACCTGAAAGACACAATTTTCTCGATCAAGTTTTGTCTTTCTTCTGCTCTGAGCCACGGCTCAACATCTCTTCTTCACTGGCAAAGAAGACACGGTGGAGGCGTGTGTGATGCGGCGTGTGCGATGCGGCGTGTGCGATGCGGCGTGTGCGATGCGCCGTCTGTATTGAAGGCGCCATCTAGTGGCTATTTTTTTTATTTGATCCTGAAACGCCACTCTGCTACAGGTTAAAGAATGTTAATCTGTTTTATGGTTAGATAATGGAGTCGCCATGGTGGAAAGGAACATGTCGGTGGTTTGGGTCATGTTAAGACTTGATTTATTATTTCTTGTGTTTTTTGTCTTGTACCTTTACACATCAAAACGTGTGTGATTACAGCTGTAATCGTGCGGTTAGCGCTTTTTGGACTCATTTTCATCCCAGTTTAGTTTTCTGTTTTAAACTTTGCATAACTTATTTTTGCCTACTGTTTGTCAAAACCTTTGTCTGCATTGTTAAGTGTTAGGATTTTACTTGTTCCCAGTTCACGCCCTTTGCCTTTTGTCTTTTTGTCACTTTTTCACACCTGAACTGTATCTTCATGCTAAGCTAACTACTTCCTGGTTCTAGCATTAAACTTTCTGTCGTGGTCTTTTAATTAAATTCATGGAAAGATAGTAAAAAGGTATAACGCTACATATTTCACGTCATTGCGAGGTCTAGACTACTTTTAGTAGATATAATGAACTTATTTCCAGTTTTTCTACCATTCAGGCGTCTTTGATATCGTCACATTTCACTCTAATAGCTGCTTGAAATAGGACCATTTAGTGTCGGAAAACAACATACGACTCAAAGCAGTATTTGAACGCTCTCTGGGATGCGCTGTGCTGTATTATAAGTGTACTGAGCACCGTTCAGAGCAACACATGAGAACAGAATCAGCCCAGACCCTCCAGTGTGTGCTGAATAGAAGTGTTTGCCAAAAAGATTCTCTGGGTTTGTTTGTTTTTCTCAATGTTTACAGGACGAGGCAAAGGGAAAATTATTTTCAGTTCACGCTGCGTGGACAAAAAAGAAAAAAAAGAAATGCAGCGTGCCGCATACATTACAGAAATTTATCTGAACGCTGCACCACCCACTGCTGTCCAAGAGCAGACGATATTTACATTGGAGGAGCTAATCACCACAGTTCCACAAAGCCCTTCTCATAACTATCGACTGGATTCAGACCTCGCCCCCGACGGGAGTAAAACATTTTATTTTAACGATCATTCCAAGTGAAGGATTTCTGCACCACGACGATTACTAGGAATCAAGCTGAGGATGCGGTTTATGGAGGCTGCAATAATAATGGCAATGAGTATTCAGCAGCAAACGAGTCTGGAATAAGCGAAATGCACAATTAGACAGGAGGTACTTACAAACATGACCCTCTTAGGAATGTGGTCTGACACAACTAGAGGATTCTTGTAAAGCCACAGCTCCTCTGGTTGGATCACTCTCTCAAAGGGCTCCAGAAACTCGGTGAATCTGCGGGAAAGAACAGACGACCAAGTTACTACGACGGAGATTTGACGGATGCTGTCAAACGTGAGGGATGCTCAGCGCAGTGACTGACAGCACAGCAGATTTTACACAAACTAAGATAACCCGCTGGGTCTTCCGTGAAGCTGAACGCCACTGAGGCCACGTCCGGGATCGCCCTCACTGCTGTCACGGGCACTCGCCGAGCGGGAACGAATTAGCATGCTCCTGCGTCCCCCGGCCCCGGCCTCCGAGTGATGTGTCAGACACAACCGTGTTCTCTGTCGTCTCAACAAGGTCGCTGTGTCGCCGCACTTTAAAAACAATTCAGCACCCCGCTCTGTTCCGCAGCTGAGCTCAAGATACTTCAGGACCGCGGGAACAAGAGACTATTATTTTACAATGTATGTATATATTCATAATAATAAAACCAACGCGAGCCTTGCTGGATGTTAGTGTTGAATTCAGTCCCTCCCCCTGTACTCACTTGAACATGAGCTTGGACGTGAAGAACCAAACTTGACATAATGGGCTGCGTTAGCTTGGTTGAAATGTTTAAGTTCAAAGAGGGCGCATTGTGCTTTGAGGTGTCTCTTTCCTTTGGTGCGTTATATGGCTTTTCGTCCACCTACAAAGCCCAAAGCTGACACCAAAGCGAGTTACTTTCTCCCTGCTTTCGCACCTTTACTTCGTTCCAAAGCAGCGAGTCATTAATACAATACTGTTACAACGCTGTGTTTAACCTTGGATCGGTTTGTGTTCGCAGGGCAATGAGACAAAGCAAGCAGACGCGCCCTCAGCTCTAAGCACTTGCACACCGTTTTCTTTGTGGGGGAAAAAGAATTGGATTTTAGTAAATCAAGAACAAATCAAACCTCAGATCAGGCATAACATTATGACCACCTTCCTAATACTGTGTAGGTCTTTTTTGTGCCTCCAAAACAGTTGTGACTCATCAGAGAACGGACATGGTCCTTCTGAGGGTGTCCTGGGAACAGGATGTTGTTAGTGGGGGCCGTTTGGGTCCTATGAGCTGAGGCCTCAGTGGATCAGTTTGGGATCTAGTGAATTTGGAGGCCAGGTCAACATCTTGTGCCATTCTTTATGTTTTGTTTTGTTTTGTGTGCCTGCACCAGGCTGCCATCAAGGAGTGTCATTGCTATGGGGTGGGGGTGCCTGGTCTGGTCTAGGTGGGTGCTACATGTCTAAGTAACATCCACATGAATGAATGCAAAAGTTTCCCAGCAGAAAACTGAATTGTCCACAAGCTGGTCAATGATATTTACTTCTCCAGTCAGTGGTTTTAATGTTGTGGCTTATCATGCATTGACATTCTGTGGGTCACGTACCGGTGTTCGCTATATAATCAACATCAACATATTGATTAGGCATCTCTGCGTAGAACATTCAGCATGATGAGAGCAGCAGCAGTGCGCACAGTCGGTTAAGCTACTTTATTATATATATAATTAGGTTGTCGTATTGGTTCATGACACACGCGTGTTCAAACTGCAAATGAATTGCTCTGGGGGGCTGACAGCAATGAGTCTGAGACCTCTCCCTCTAACCAGGCTTAGTCCATTTCATTTGTGGCGGAGTGTGATTGCTGTGTTCACACAATGAACCGACCTGAGGGACAAACACTCGTGGTTTCAGAACAACAACCAGGGTGTGAAAGCACCTTATTAATGCTCCGCCACCTCCTCTGGTTCTTATCTACATCATCATCTAACATATTTGCATAGTAGCTACGTGCTCTAAAAATACAAAAAACTACCAGCTGACCAATCAGAGCTGGTTTATCAGGAGAGGGGGCCGTCCTTAAAGGGACAGGCGCTAAAAGAGAGCGTTTGAGTGGGAAAAGTGTTTCTGGAGCAAAAGAAATAATGTGTTTTTTAAATATTAGTCTGTTCTAGCTGACAAAATACTCACTAGTAAGTAAGCATAATGGAATCAAATAAACAAAACACTGGAATAGATTCGCAGGTTCAAGCAATTTCCTGAGCAAGGGTCAACACAAAATCAATGCTTAATCAAGACAGCACAGTGATGGTGGATTTTAAGTGGATGCAAAAAGTTATTATGCACACCTGTTGTCCTCAAGCAAAACAATGAAAAGTAATTAAACACATCCAAAATATAAAAATGTTATATATGTTTGCAATGGATTTGTTGCCCCAGCTGTCTGCGCCTTTGAGGAAAGCATACCCCTATCTTTTCCTGCTCCTTCCCTCCGTATCTACAGCACACTACAAAACCTGATATTTAAAAAGCAAGCATTATCTTGCAAGAGTAAAAAAAAAAAGGGGAATATTAATTCAAATGATAAAGAAGTGGAGCTGCCTAAACTTTGTGGAAGAGACGCTAGCAAATCATCCTTCAGAGGTATTGCTTCAGTTTATGAGGGAACTCGTAATTGAGTAATGTTCCCTCCCCGCCACCCACCCACCCAACGACATTCCCTTCAGCAAGTCATTTATCTGCTCCAGCAGAGATGCTCTCTGCTTAGCGGCAGAAATGTGAAGATATCCCAGATCACATGCAGCCGCTCACCATGAATCTAGCTGTGTAAATGTGAAGGCAGCCATTGGCTAAATGGTACATGCATCATCTGTGAGAAGGTCCAACATAAAACAGATGCACTGAAGAATAAATGTTCTTGTTTTGCCTCTCTTCGGGCTACAGGAAAATCAATTATACATTTTTAATCTTCTGAAAAGACGTGCAGCGCGTTGCCCACAGTGGAAAGCCTATTTGTTGGTCCGTTGGTGACTATGTGTCCTGATGCTTTTGGGTTTTTGTTTTTTTCTTCCTCTTTGCGAAAGAGCAGCCTAATCAGCACTAGCTCATTTTACACCTTGCTGAGCCCGCGTGCGTGATTCACTTCAGCCGCATTACAGTCGCGGCGTGCGGCGCACAATGAATTACACCGTGCTAATGGCGCACAATATGCTTCACGAATTACTCCATTTTCCCAGCTTGTCATCTCGTCAGCTCTCTTGTTCAGGCGCCAGTGACTGGGAATGTTATTTTCGTCCGCGGGGATTAAAAAGCGGCGGAGGCTCAGAGTCAGTGGAGACAGACCCCGAGCTCGAATCGGACACAGACACACACACAAACGAGCTAAACCTCCCGTATGAACACATACGGAGCATGCAGGTAATTAAATACTGCAGTGATCTGCCTGTCACTCTCCAAGGCTTATCTTGCATCCAACCCTTGACGTCTTAATGAGTTTGAGGCACACACTCCCCAAAGGTACCAACTTATAATATTTTGGGTCATGTTAGAATGCACAGCCCACAGTGAGCAGTGTGTAATTACTTTTCTGTACTGTATTTTTAATACTTAAGTTTTCCAGTCCCATAATAATAATAATAATAATAAAAGCTGTAGATAATTTTTCATCCTTGAAAAATCACTAACTTGCAGCTATGGTAACTAACTATCACCGCTCTGTTTGCTAGAAATGATCTCTCTCTTAGACTTGGAACCAAAGTCCAGATGTAATATTCCTCCTTCTTGTCTGAGAATGTGTATCAAAGCTCCTCCAACAAATCAGCGCCGCCCTCAAAAGATTTCCCTCTGCTCAGGATTCAGATTAAATTCTTTTTTTTTTGCAATGACAAACTTTAATAAAAGATAAATTCCAATTCGGCTTAAGCGCACTTTAAGGCCTCCGAGCTCCAGACGTCAAACAGAGTTAGAATTAATCAACGCGCCGTCCTTCTTTCCACGGACGGAAAAAGAAACACTCCTGCCCTTTGTCGAAATTAATTCAATCTTAACTGTAATTTACGGGCCGAGCTGAAAGCGCTAGGAAGTGCATCGTTTACCGGCCGGCGACAAAGGATGCTTTAGCCAGCGCCAGGAAGGGAAGACGACGTGAAGTGCAGCCACATTAGCAGAGTTAATGTAAGCGCTTGGAGAGGTAATGACACACACAGGATGCGACCCAATTTATCATGCTGGGAAATAATTGTAATCACGTTGAAAAAGGAGAAGACAACAGAATTCTGAATCCTCTGTCTTCTGTTCATTGGAAGATGATTTCAGCAGCTGCTTGTAATGACCTGAAGTTACTGAGACACCAAGATGAGGCAAAGACAAGATAAGTCAACAGAGAAAACACTGAGAAACTGTGAAATGTGGAAAATGTTTTCCTACAAAGGCAGGCTCATCAGCACTACGATGGTGCCCCCTGACACGATGCACGATCTCTGACCATAACAGACAGCGTCCTAAGTGCCCATAAAGGCGAGGCACACCAAATGCCCTAAACTCAGCACCGCTTGCTTGGCTGCCTGGGGAGTACCTAATTCTGTTTTATCAGCCTCTGTTTGTCCCGTGTAGGAGCATTAATGAGAAAAGTCCTGTTGGCTTCTATACAATCACTGCTGACATCAAACTTTTGAAGAAGACTCGTGGAGGTCCTTTATTTTCTGCAAACAGCGTAATTAAAGTCAGCTTTATTGCCAAGCATGTGTGTAAATTTGCTTTGGTCCTGCAGAAAAGACCATGGCCACCGATGGGTATCGGCGCCATTTTTGGGAAAGTGGGGTCAGGAAAGGGGGAAGGAACAAGAGGAGAGAGTATGCCACATTCACCGATCAGGCGTAACATTGATCATCTTGTGACATTTCAGTGTTCTGCTGGGAAACTTTTGGACCTGGCATTCATTCATGTGGATGTTACTTAGACATGTAGCACCCACCTAGACCAGACCGGGCACCCCCACCCCATAGCAATGACACTCCTTGATGGTAGCAGACATCCCCAACTCAAAAAAACACGAAGAACAGCTCAAGGTGTTGACCTGACCTCCAAGTTCACTAGATCCCAAACTGATCAAGTATCTGTGGGGCAATCCATAGAGGCCACAGGACCCAAAGACCCCCCCACTAACAACATCCAGACACCACAGGACACCCTCAGAAGGCCCATGTCCATTCTCTGATGAGTCACAACAGGCACAGGGGAGACCTACACAATATCAGGTCGTAATGTTATGGCTGATCGCTGTACACCCACATGCATTTTATAAAGAGCAGCCCGCGAACTAGTTTAGTCAAATTTTGATATGACCTTTTCTAGCTCAAGAACCTTTTTTTTCCCTGAATGTTGCCTCGTCCCTATTCCTCTTCATTAGAGCGCTGTATTTGGGCCAATTTATCATCACCAATTCCTATCCATCTCCCACCACATGCATATCCTAAATCTGACAAGCACAGTCACAGCCGAAGAAATAAAACTGAATTATTTCTCAAGATTTCCCCCACCTCTCCGTCTCTCTCTCTCTCTGCCGCGCTGAAACGCTTGGGAGATTTAGCACACAACAGCACCAAGAACAATAAGAGCGGCTCATTTGAAAGCTCCTGATTTACGATGCACTGTGAGCAGAATGTGTGGCTGTGGCCTTGCGTATCTTCTGCTGCGCCGCTGTGACGGAAAGTTTTTTTGCTTGCTTAATTAGTCCGACGTGCTTCGAAGCAATTATGGCTTAGTTGGATTAACTTCGGGCGAGCGCCCATTTCCACCGAGCCGAGCCTGAAAGCGATCTTTTTAGCTACACGCGGTTCCGCTCCTGCATCGCTCCTATCACAGATATATCCGAACAGAGGCTGAATGTTTTCTTTAATATCGATCGCATTATATCTGCTAGCCGGGGCTGGCTGTGCCGGAGCCAGACTGCCCAGCCAGCACTTATTAAAGCACAGCCACACAGCATTCATCTACAGGTGCAGGAGGCCACAGAGCAGCACTTACGCAGCACAGCCCGCTTAAAAGACAGGCCGCGTGACCTTCACCTTTCAGGGGGAACGGAAAACATCAGGGAGCCTGACGACGGCCTCGACAAGCGGGGACAAAGAGCCGCGCAGCACGAGCCGTCTGCTCCCGTGTCTCAGGTTTAACTCTAACGCGGGTCTCGCCCCCTCTAAGTGGCGCGAGTTAAGCCATTTTCTTCACTTTGTTGCTGTTCGCGCTGAAGCTGTTCCCCCGCTACGACTCAAGACCTGCTGCAATGCGGGGACACATTCAAAGGGATGCGCTAGCGTTTATTTATTTATTTATTTAGTCTGTTCGCATTTGATTGCATTCGCACTCTCAGGAGGAGCACATTTGGCAATCAGCTGTGAGAGAGAGTTGTGTGCGTGTGTGTTTGTGTTGAAGGGACCGTGGTGGAGGCGCGGGGGTGACCATCTGCCAAATTTGGGACGGAATTCGAAATGACTTCACTCAGCGGCGGCGGGCAATCATTGCAGCCTTTCTCTCAGTCTTATGGCATTCGCATGTCACCCTCTACTTATTATCGCACTCATTAAATCATACAGCGGGGAGCTATTGAAAAGTGACTTAGGAGATTTACAAGCTATTAGGATCAGAGGTTGTGTTGAGCCCTGTGGGAAATTCTCATCCTCTTCCGTTTAGTGCGTCTTCTGGTTCATTTACCACTGGCAAATTCACATCTCTGCTCTCACGCTGTCATCAAATGAAATGGGAGAATTGGGCTGTTCAATAAACCTAAATGCTCAGTGGTGAAAGTCGAGAGGCCTTTACGTTCCTTTATGTCTAAAAATGTGCACTGATAGAAGTGGGAGCGTTTCCTAGGAGGAATAATAAGTGCCATGAAGGGAGAGAGGGGAGCAGACATTTCTGGCCGAGCTTTGTCCCAGTGGTGGCTGGCACCTAGACGGGCTGCTCGGGCCAAATCAGTATCGCGCTGCTTGAATGGCTCTCTAGATTGTCTGAGCGCAGGACTTTGGTCGCCGCGCAGGGCAGTTTCGAATTAAAAGGGGCGACAGACTGCAGAGAGGCTCTCGCACGGTCTTGACATTTTCTTTTTGCGCTTTTTGTTAGAGCCTTTCAGCGATGGGGCTTCTCTAAAAGAGCGTAATTCTCAGAGGAGCTACGAAACAAACAAACAAACAAATGAGAGCTCTGTTAGATATCATAAAATGATGAGCAAACTAGCATTGTTTTTTGCTTAATGCTTAAAGACGGAAGGCTCTGCTCAAAGGATGCAACATTCATGGATTTAGGCTCAATAATTAACTCATTTAATCTAATATTTTTACATCTGTACAAGAATTTGAGCTGGACTATTGGACCATATTATGCTCATATGGAGAAAGAATATCTTTGCACGCCACAGGACAGTCCCACAACCAGTTAGAGCCATGGTGTTTTTAGATAAATGCAACTCCACAGTGCTGAGATGATGGATGCCAGAATGATTTAGCGCCCAAATGACTTGATGGGCCTGTCAGATCTTTGCCAGAGCATAATCAGTTTCCGACGGAGCAACTTTCCACCACAAAAGATGTCTTTTTGCAGAAACTGATCTGGCTTACAGGCTAGTTTCTCCCTGCTTTCAGTCTTCATGCTAAGCTAAGCTACCGGTATGCTAGGTGTAGTTTTTTAATGAAAGGGTAGATATCGCTGATCGTCAGTTTGCTTTGCTGGGTTCTGTGTCTTCATCACAACTTGGCAAAGTAGGTCAAAAACAGTGCCGCTCCCAATTCAAAACATCATGAATGATACATCTGCTAATATTTTACAGCTTCCGCAGAGATGGGCGCGTGTGAAATGTGCTGCGAAGCCGTTTTAACCCCGCAAACAAAAAAAATTTAACGACTGACGGATGAGATTCTCAGCAGGTGAGCCTCGAATTCTCACGATTCCACAACTTAAGCACTCCACACTGCTGGAAGGAAGAAGTAGAGCACAAGTTTTGCTAAAGTTATAGTCTCTCCACCCCCAGCACACGAGTCTTGCGTCTGCTGCTCCAGCGAAATCAAATCTAACTCCTCTGGCACAGCTGGATTAAAATAATGACAACTGGGTATGTGATTTAATAAAATGCTGCTGCTGCTGCTGCTGAAATTTGATTAGTGGTGGGTCACAGTGGAGAAAGAGGGGGACTGACTGACAAACGAGGATTCTGTCTTGATTTGATTATGCTGCTTTGGACCTGTAGACCCGTACAAAGCGCTGCTGTTGTGACAACTAATGCGTGCTCATCCATGGTGTTTTAACAGGGGATCATTGTTTTTTTTAGGAGGTTTCAACCAGGCTACAAGCCATCCACTCGATTCGATTCCCATTGGATTTCCAACACCTAAAATAACACATTTCTTTGGCTGAGAAGAGGCCAAACAGCAGGAGACAGGGTGGAAACAGAAGGTATTAGGCGTGGAGGTGAGGTTGAGCGGCTGGTTATGGCACGGCTTTAAAAGGATCGAGTTTGGAAACGGAACAATCTCCAACATAATACTCCCAGCTCGAGTTTGGAAAAGGAAACGGGTGATTAAATTACACTGTTAACCCGCAAATAAAATCATACAACCGCTTTGGGAGAATTCTCACAAAAAAAAAAAAAAATACACACATTGACTAATCCGATGTCTTTGGAGCAAAGTAATCAAATGGATGCCTTCAAAACTGAGATTTATTTACTACTCCGCTGTGCAGCTCATGTGCAGTAAATGTCATATGCCCTCTCTGTCTCTGTGTGTGTTTGGTGTTACAGTCGGGGCCTTGGTCGGGACGTGTCAGGAATGCACAGCATCAGTCCTGTCACAGTCAGAGGAGAAAGAAAGGGAGAGGGATAGATGCTGACTGACACGCAGCTAGCCCTGGATTCCCTGGAGATATCCCGTCTCCGGTTGACTAAAGGGGAGTAAAAAAAAAAAAAAAACATCTTTTGCTCGTCATGCAAAACCCTTGTACGGGGTACAGTGCAAAATACTCTTTTTTCATTTGCATTACTGATACTGGCAAATTCATGAACGTGCATTATATATAAAAAAATAAAAAATTCTAATGAGAAGCTAACCAAAGGTGGCGCCTGCTTGGTCAGAGTACGGATGTCTGTGCAGGATAAAAGCCCCGGAGACACCTCGGGAAAGGTCGCAGGGCTTTGTTGGAGACAGGCATTAGGAAACACAGCTGTCTGATGCTGGCAGGACGTGGCCAATAAGAGACGCGGAGGTATTGGGGGAAGCAAGGAACCATGGCGGAGGGGCATGGCGAGATAAGTTCCCCAACCCTCGGCGGGGAAATAAAGGAAGGAGCTGGGCTGTTGTGCACAGAGGATTTGCCAGAAGGCTTTGCAAATGCTCCACAGGTCCAGAGCTTATATTCATTGAGCTCGCTGAGCAAATGCATCGACTTTACTGGCCCATTGGTGTTGGCTCATCAGATTTGTCGAGCTTCCTTTCTTTCTCGATTGCACCGTATGAAGGGAATTGCCACATTTAATGCCCCTATACAGCTCAGCTTTCTAGTATGTAGGAGTTAAGCTCGGTTTTGGTCTCTGCGGGACATACGCGGTGTAACCGCCGCCGCTGTGCACGTCAACAGTCTGGGTCATTCTGTAAAAACATCACCTACCACTAGTGGCCGCTGTTTCTTATTTGCCAGTCGGGTTCATTTTTGTTTCTACTTCCTGCTTCAGTTTCGACAATAGCAACTGAAATCTTCGAATCACACAAACGTTTGTGTCTCCAAACGTCCTCAGTTAACCTTTCCTAGTACCAAGCAGACCAATCAGAGTTCTTGTGGTCTGCATTGCTGCAATCCTTGGCTATGCCTGTCGTCCTAGCTAAACCGCGCATCATCCTGTTTTAGATTGTTTTTGATGTGCCAAACTTTTGATATGTCCTTTTATGACTGTTTCAGATTTCAAAAAGGTTAAGAAGAAGGATTCTGAATATTAACTGCCTCATGTTTATACTGAAAGTCGATATTGTGACGGCGGTGTTGTGCTTCTGAGTATGAAATTAATCGTAAAAACCTAATACCTAATCATGTTTGTACCTACCGTGGCGTACAGTCGGGGCGAATTTAATCAAGCAACACTCACCTCAGCGCTCTGAAATTATCCCGTGACCTTTAGGTAAACGGCCGGCGCTGAAAGGTGAATACACATGGGAATCATCTATTTATCGGTTAACCTTGAACCGGGAGAATCTAGACAGTTTCTCAACATCCTCCTGCTTTGAAAGATGATTATCAAAAATGTAACCAGGCCCGCTCAGGCACCGATAATTAAATCTGAGAGCAGAATGATATCTATGGTCTCCTCTGAGGTTAAGGAATCCGTCTCAGACCTTGCGTTTCAAAGTGTACATAAAGACGTCTGAGTGGGTGTGTATGGCGTGCTTTCTCTTGCAGAGATTATTGTGTTAGCCGCTTGGAGTGTTGGAGCAAAATACGAGGAGAAGGAGGGAGACACCCTGATCATTCATGCAGATTGGATACGGATATGGGTCTGATACACAAGGCTGACATTTATCACCGATGTCACGCTCATTGTTCATCCTAGCAAATGTCAGCACCGACAGCAAGTATTTCAGCTTTGAGCTCTTTCAAAGGGAGGGCTGAACGTGCACGCCCCTTCACAAAACACCTGCGGTCATTAGCAGCTGCACATGTACTGCTGCTTCACCTTACAAACAAGACACAGCCACAGAGATGCCGTACTTTCATGGACCGATCAGCCACAACATTATGACAGAAGTAAATAACGTTGAGCTTTTTGTGGTCTGCTGGGAAACTTTTGGACCTGGTATTCATTCGTGTGGATGTTACTTAGACATGTAGCACCCACCTAGACCAGACCCCACCCTATAGCAATGACACTTCTTGATGGCAGCAGACATCCTCAGCAGAATGCAGTCTGACACAAGCAGGAACAACTCCAAAAAAACCCCACAAGAACAGCACAAGGTGTTGACCCAAAGGCCCCCACTTTTGGAACCACAAGAAAGACCTGCGCAATATTACGAAAGTGGTCATAATGTTATGCCTGGTCAGTGTGTACGTAATAACATTGGTTCTGCTGACCTTGCCATGGGCTATTTAAGTTTTATGACTGAGGCTTGAATGTATTTTATTCCCCTTTGTGTTTTTTCGTTGTTGTTCTGCCTTCCACTCTCGGCTGTGATGGGTTTCGTGACCTCCTCCAGAAAATCACACTTTTTCATTTTGATTTTTCTCACGTTTTTGAGGAGCTTTAGACGCCCTGGGGGAAGTGACACATCCAGTAAAATGAAATTACTTTTTTTTTTATTGTTTTACCAATCAATCAATCGCTATGGATTTACCTCTGCACACACAGCTCTCATACAGAGGTAAATCCTACTTAAAGCGTCGGTGGTTGTCTCCGGGCGATGAACCTATTTTAGGGAAAAGGTGTCATGGAGTGACAGCCGGCCCAGGTGCCTTCCATTCGTATTGCTTTCTGCGTCACTCACCGGTTTATGCAGAATGTTAACTCCCAAACAAACATGCAACGGGGAGTGAATGAGCCGTGGCTTTCTTGGTTACCGAAATGATAATGCTACGAGCTTTACAAGTAATATAGCCGATACACAGTGTAGCTCAAAGGTCTTATACGCCCCCACAGGTTTCCAGATATTCCATGTGATTAGAGCTCAGCTCGGGCTGGCTGTGGGTGGAATTACCAGTGGTCGCCCACCTCTGAGTAGTAATAAGTGTGAAGGCCATGGAGCTAACAGGGGAGTGAGGGAGATGTCAATCAGGCCCTGCTGTGTGTAACGTACCCACACAACTGAGAAGAGCAAGAATCCGTCAGAATATCTGAAATCACCTGTGTGGGTTTAGTGCGCTGTGCAGAGCCTTCACCTGTGGTCTGAAATACAGTGAGTCTGCATGATGAGTTAAAACATTATCCTTTTAATGGCATCTAAATGTAATCTACAGTCCTATTTGCACGGGACTAGTTTTACCTGGGGACCTCTTGTTAAGCAAAAATTACACTGCAAATATCTACCTTATTTCTCCTAACAAAGAGGTCCTGTCATGATGCTAATCCAGTGCAGATACCTTTGATTTTGGGAATGTGTTTTCTTTAATTTGCGGCTTTTTGTCTGCATCTTAGGAATTATGAAAGATGTGCTATAAATCAAAAAACTTTTTTTGCAGATGTTAGGGTGCAAAGTCAAGATGTTGTTGACCCATTATGTTGTTGACAAAATCTCAGAGGATGATGTGATGGATGATATGTGTTGGATTTTATAAAGTAGTGGCATGGTGGTTAGCACTGATGCCTCACAGCAAGAAAGGCCCTGGCCCCCGAGTTTGCACGTTCTCCCTGTGTCTCCGGAGAGAACTTCCTCCCACCGTCCAAAGACATGCTAGTTAGGTTCATTGGTGATTCTAAATTGGTCGTAGATGCACATGGTTGCTTGTCTCTCTGTGTTAGCCCTGTGATAGACTGCAGACAGACTGCAGATAGTTTTCGGTGCCGGGCCGTCAGTTTGTGTCTGTGGCCCTATTTTAAGAGGGGTTAGTTGGACCCTGTTGAGGGCTTTTCTGACGATTTATCACTTTGAATCCGGGTTTAGAGAGATCACTCTGGCTGGCCCGATCAGCTTAGCCGGTCACCCTTTTGTCATTTTGTACCTTTATCTGCACAATCAGATAAACACATATGACACAATCATCTAGAATGAAAGAAAACTATATGATTCAGGAGAGGCCACTTCTGGAGGACAGTTGTAACTCTTTCTAGTTTCCTACCCGTCCAGCTTTTCCTTTTCCAGTTTGTAAGAGTTAATTCCTTTCACACAGGTGCAAAGTGGGTGTACTGTATGTGCCAACCACTGTGCCGCCATTTTTCTTCAAGCTCAGCATTGTTTTGTTTTTTTCCCCAACAACCTTCCAGTGGATGTAATTACTATCTTGTTATTTCTCTGTGTTTACATGTTTGCGCATACTGTGCGGCGACTGACATGGGTGATTAAAGCTCTTAAATGGAGCCGAGCCATAATTAATGTGATCAATTAAACTCATGCGCTTCCTGCATGGATGAAAATGAGGAAAAGTCAGAAGGTCAGTTCAGCTGCAGTGATATTCAACGATCATTGTTTTTCCCTGTGATCCTCTTGTGATCTGGCGCTATATAGAAAATAAAATTGAATAAACTGTAGGATATAATAATGCTAAAGTAAAGTATGTGCCCTGACTACAGGAGTATCCTATTACTGTGTAATCCAGATTCTAGCGCAGAGCCGCAGCTAAGATGTTCAACCACCCTCTTACAACGAACGCTTTCCATATCTCTGCATCAAATGTCTTTTTAAAAAAGTCCTTCACTTCTATTCCATCATAAATAAGAACTCTCTTTCATTCTAGGTTGTTTTTCTTTCTCTCATAGCTCTCTGATTACTTTCAATGTGGTGTCTACTATTCAATAAGTCCTCCTTGCTGCTGTCAGGATTAAAAATCTGTACTTGCAGCTCGAAATATAACCACCCATTTGAAGATCTCCCTTTCCCCCGTGTCAATAATACACATGCTCTGAGCTTTAGCAAATCTGCAAAGCTTTTTTTTTCTTGGGCGCTAAGACTTGTCTGTACCTGCGATCCACTTCGCTGTGGCAAAATAGTGTGCCATCACTCTGCAGCGCAATTGTCTTAAAGAAAAACCAGAGGAGAGCCATCAGGGAAAGAGGGGTCTGACAGCAAAACCTGGGAGCCTGAGGGACACACACAGCCGTGATGAAGGCTGCGGCAGAAGGAGAAGGGCTTGCTTGTTATATATTTTGAGATTTGGGCCAGAAGACTGCCAAATGCGCAAGTGTGTGTGTTGGATGGGGTCCCTTTCATCGCCTCAGCCCCTCATCTGTCTTTCTACAAGAGCGTGATGCTGGAAATGACAGTAATGGCGGCGATCTGAGAAAATACCCGAGAAAGGGGCAAGAGAGGGAAGAAGTGACAGGTGGAGGTTCAAGAATAGAAATGTCACGACAGGTGGATGTGTAAAGCAGTGCAGGGATCCTCCTCTTGGCTCCGAGGGAAGCTGTCATCTTCACAGTGCTGCCGTACGTCAGAGGTCTGCAGCATTGCCCCTCATCTCAGACTACGCCTGCTACAACGAGCACGAGGCGTGATTCAAATATGTCTTCATTTCAAATGAACTAAATAAACCCTACTGAAGAACATACTGCACATGCACCATGAAGCGGCTGATCATTGCCATCATTTTTCCATCATTTTGCCATCTCCTGCGCTTGCAGACAGGTCTCTCCTCAGCATCTAACCATCCTTCTGTGGTCTAGGAAGTGTCTTCCAGAATAAGTCGCATATTCTGGATCCCTCCCCAAATTGATAAAATATATATCAGTGTTTCCTCTGGCTCAGTATGTCAGATACTCCCCGTGTAGCACGTTGGATATTGCTGCCATTCTAGGGTTGCTGGTGTCTTGTTTTAAATTAATTTTAGTAATACATCTTTACATGCAGCAAAGGTTATTACACGCAGTAGCTTCTGGCCATGGGTCCATTTAATTTGTGGATGAGACACATCCAACGGAAGACTTCAGAAGTTCAGCGTTAAGATTACTTTCACACACACACAAAAATAAATATTTCAGGCATAACATTATAACCATCTTCCGAATATTGTGTAGGTCTCCCTTGTGCTTCCAAAACAGTTGTGACTCACCAGAGAATGGACACGGGTCTTCTGAGGGTGTCCTGTAGTGTCTGGTCTTTGGGTCTTATGGGTTGATGGGAGGGTCAGGATCTGAATCAGCTTTATTGCCAAGCACATACAGGGAATTTGCTTTGGTCCTACAGAAAAGACCATGGCCACCGATGGGTATCGGCGCCATTTTTGGGAAATTGGGGTCAGGAAAGGGGGAAGGAACAAGAGGAGAGAGGAGGAGAAAACAGCAGCTCCCAGACTACACTCCTTTGAGGGAGTACAGTGTAGGACCAGGAAAAAAACTCAGCAATATAAGCACATATGAGCACACTTTACAACACAATAAGACAAAAAGAACTTGCAACAACAAGGGGGAAAAGGGAGGTGAAGGTATTCCAGCTCAGACAGGCAGCCATCAGCGCGATCGGACCCTGCCTGTTGAACTGGATGGGTAAAAGCTGCGAAGGCGTGGGATTGAAGGTAGGGAGGTGTAGTGGATCATCCCACAGATGCCTGATCAGTTTGGGATCTAGTGAATTTGGAGGCCTGGTCAACACCCTGTGCTGTTCTTTACTTATTTTTGAGTTAACCCGTTTTTGTGCGCGTGTCTGTGTCAGACTGCATCCTGCTGGGGATCGTTGCTATGGGGTGGGGGTGCCTGGTCTGGTCTAGGTTGCTGCTACATGTACAACATCCACATGAATGAACACCAGGTCCAAAAGTTTCCCAGCAGAACACTGAATTGTCACAAGATGATCAATGTTATTTGACTTGTCCTGTCGGTGGTTTTAATGTTATGGCTGATTGGCATATATAAAGCTTTGGTGACCTTGGATATCATCTGGAATTTTAGTAAAGGTAATTTGCTACATGTCTTAATCTCAAAGCTTTACTACCACACTGTCACACCAGAGCTGAGGAGCAAACTGTGAACAGTGTACACAGCCATAGTAAAACCAAAGTAGTAGTAATAACACTGAATGTATGCATGTATTTTTTTGTAAAGTTAGATAACCTTCCCCACCAATGGATACCAATCTCCCTAAAGACAAAAAAACAAACTTGACTGAGCCCTACTGTTCTGTTTTATAATTCAAACCTTGTCTACAGTATCTAAAAGGTGCATCTAAGGTTATCATTTGTGTCATGTAGTCCAAAAAAAAGAAGAATAGTACCAGATTGCCCTGCCAGACATTTATAAATTTTTTAAAGCACGGACACACCAAACTGACATCAAAGCGCGGCAACGAAGGTCGACCGTGGCGCTGCTTCACACCAACTGTGTCTGGACCAAAGACTTCCACTTTAACACAGCAGACTACAGCCAGGAACCAGCTGGTGCACACTTTCTGCACCTGCTTGAGAAGAAATAACTCTCGATACCAGCAGGTGGTAGCAGTCAGAATCCATAATTTAAAACAGGAAACCACTAGCTTGCAGGCTAAGTACAAACCCTTGCAGTGAGATGGATTCTCCGCAGTCATGGTCTATGATTAGTTGGTTTACAGTTTAGTTTGAACAGTAAGTAAGTAACACAATAGCATGTGGCAGTAAGTATTAGCAATGTAATGAATCTTCAATGTGACTGTACGCCAATCAGGCATAACATTATGACCACCTTCCTAATCTTATTTAGGTCTCCTCTCCCAGTTGTGACTCATCAGAGAATGGACATGGGCCTTCTGAGGGTTTTTGTGAGTGGGTCTGCATCCTGCTGGGGATGGCTGTTGCCATCATGGAGTGTCATTGCTATGGGGTGGAGGTGCTTGGTCTGGTCTAGGTGGATGCTACATGTCTAAGTAACATCCACATGAATGAATTTGCAGCAGAGCATTGAATTGTCCCAAGATGGTCAATGTTATTTACTTCTCCTGTTAGTGGTTTTAATGTTATGGCTGATCTGTGAACATGGTGGTAGCTGATTAAGTGTATTATTTTCACTGTGTAATGAGGGAACTGTGAATTCATCGAGGTTGTTTTTTTCCAGTGGGGGACGGTCTCAAATGTGCAGAAATCTGATCAATTATTAATTCACATAATGGCACCATTATATTGAGAAAATTACACTTTTTCCCCAAACTCTGCCATTAAAGCACAGACTGGATAGAGAAAACTCCATTTAAGACACGATCCAATAAATTCAAATCAATCAAAGCAAAATATCAAAAAAGATATTTGTTTCGATTGATTTCATGTCGGCTCTATTCCTGCAAACATTTCCGTGCGTGCTGTGAATTCACCATCCTCCTGTGGATGCGCTGATCTTTGCAGAAACCTCTGCTTGTCCCTTTTAGGAAGGAATGGTGAAAACGACGCACGGAGGGTAACTGAGTGATCGCGCGCCCGTGGAGGGATAAATAGACCGGGGTGGGAAAGATGACAGCAGGGATCGCGGGTCATAATGAGCTGATCAAACGATTGAGGAGAATGAAATGCCAGGCTGGCTGAGAGCGACGGCAGACTGCGCTGTCAGGGAATCCCTGGTCTCAGCGTGACAGTCGGCCGCCTCGGCTCTCGCTGGAATTATTTCTCCCACGGCACCTTCCTACTTTCCACGCGTATCACCCTTCCCTGTCTCTGCTTCCTTCTCCTTCCTCTAATCTTCTCCAGCTTTTCTGTTTTTTTTTCCTTTGTGCTCACAGAACCCTCACATTCTGATTTGAACGTGGTTGCTAATCAAAGTTAGTTGAAAAAGCTCTGACATTGTTTCCTTTTTATTTTCACTAATGCTGTCAGATGTTCTTGTTGAATTGCCTTTTGTTTGGTTTAATTGCATGTCCTCGAACACACACTTTGTCAGAGCTCCTCCTTTGAGCGGCAACTAATTAATCAGGCTGATATTAGCCCTTATAATCAAGTACAACAATGGGGCGTTCTCGCCGCGCTGTTACAGACCTAGAGCTGCAAATGAGCATCGCTGGAGGTTGCACTTTCTCAGCCTTTGTTTTCCCTCCGCCCTTGGTCGTTATGTGTCGGTAGCAGTCACTGGGGAAGTGTCTCCATGGCCCCTGCAGCCACAGTCAGTTGTCAAACACGACGTATCAATTTTTATGTTATGTCCGAGATAATGAGGGCTACGGAGTGGACGACCTGCAAATCACTGCTCCAGATGTTAGCTGCAAAAGGTGTGAGTGTGAATGGTTGTCTGTCTCTCTGTGTTAGCCCTGCGATTGACTGGAGACCTG
The DNA here is from genome assembly GCA_005024645.1 of Planiliza haematocheilus. NCBI lineage: Eukaryota > Metazoa > Chordata > Actinopteri > Mugiliformes > Mugilidae > Planiliza > Planiliza haematocheilus. The sequence goes on along the minus strand of SRSE01001339.1, from coordinate 2,913,309 downwards.
TCCGGGGTGTGCCAAGCCTCTCGCCCGATGACAGCTGGGATAGGCTCCAGCGCCCCCGCGACCCTTCAGAGGACAAGCGGTTACAGAAGAGGAATGAAGATGAAGAATACACTATAGCAATAATGCAGATGGTGGAACGCCAGTGATCTGCTGGGCAAATCAAATCTAGGTTTGGATGGGCTTTAAACATAATGGTGACATAATGGTGTGGCCCATGGAGCTGTAAATGTTTGAAACATGGGCCATTATTAAATTCAGGTGGAGACGTAATATTATGACCACCTTCCTTAATATTGTGTTGCCTCCTTTTGCTCGTTTTGACTGGTCAAGAAACCCAGAAAGGTCAGTAGATCCAATGTTATCACATATACACCATCAGGCATAACATTATGACCACCTTCCTAATATTGTGTAGGTCTCCCTTGTGCCTCCAAAACAGTTGTGACTCATCAGAGAATGGACATGGACCTCTGTGGTGTCTGGCAACAGGATGTTGTTTGATGGGGGGGCCTTTGAGGGGAGGGGCCTCTGTGGGTCATTCCGCAGATACTTGATCAGTTTGGGTTCTACTGAATTTGGAGGTCAAGTCGACACCCTGTTGTGCTGTTTGAGTTGTTCCTAAAGTGTTTTTGTGTGTGTTCCTGTGTCAGGCTGCATCCTGCCATCAACGAGTGTCAATGCAATGGGGTGGGCGGGTGCTACATATCTAAGCAACATCCACATGAATGAATGGCAGTTATTCACTTCTCCTGTCAGTGGTCATAATGTTGTGGCTGCTCTGTGTATGTTCTAATTAGAATGATGTCAGACTGAGACGACTTTAGACCATCATATTGCTGAAAAGTGTGTTGTCTTGTCACTTCAGTCAACCAGATTCTGCGAACATTATCTTGGTCTAAATGCTTTCTGCTTTCTTCCTTTACGGGATTATTTACGTCCACTGTTTGCCATAACCCGCTGTGTGCTTTTACTGTGCAGGACTGAGCTTGTTTGCTTTGATACTTCTTTTTCTTTCTTTCCCATGGACGTAGGTGTGTTGACTAAACCATATAGACTGGTGAAATAAAACAAAGAGCCGCGGCGCCCCAGTGTTTGTTGCGGAGGTTGGCAGTGCGAGCGAGCCTTTTAGATGACAGGGATTAATATTGAACGGCATCTAATAGAGCTTTGAGACTCACACCTGTGGCCCTGGGGTGAAGATGTCTTCACTCACGTCTAAATCTATTGGGTGTAGAATTTGAGATGATGTACAAGAATATTATAGTGTCCACAGAGGTACGATCCGTGATACATTATTGATTATGTTCCAGTTCTGCGATCGATACATTCTGTGATCAATCTTAACATATTGTAGACCACCTTTCCTTGTTGGATCCTGATATTTTCCACCACAGGACTTTAATTGTACAGAAATCAATGCATGCATCCCATCACAGCACCGCTTTATTTTGCTGATAACAGCCTCACCATCTGATGTTTCCTCTCCTTACACCCCGACAGATTTATATGAAAGTATTATTGCTAATGCAAACACAACCCGCTGCTCCACATTAAAAGCGTTCGACTGGCAAAACGCGGCGGGGAGGTTTAATTAAGAAGCGGCCACAGATACTGCGAGCGCGCTCATCACTGCAATAAGAGCTGACTGAGATCGGTTATCAAATATGTTCTGCCTCTTTTTTTTTTTTTTGGTCAGTGAGCCGTTTCATATTTGTAATGGGGCAGGAATGAGCACCCGCAGTGATGAAGAGCCGGGGGCGACGGGGCTGCAGAAATCTTCCTTGGGATAATGACCGTCTCCGGCGTGACCCTGTGCATTAGAGAGACGCCGTTAATGTTCTTCCGCGAGGCCGTCACAGAAAGCGGCACTGTGATGGGTTATTATTTTCTGTACTTTTTTTCTTTTCTGTTTTTTCTTTTTTTTGTGGATGAACCATTTTGTCTTCTTTTTAATGGAACGGGAATTAGAGGAGCTGCAGGTGAAAGGGGCTGCACAAGGCTTCGTCTCCACGGTGACCTGTTGCACCGGCGCCATGTTTGGTATGAAACCAGATCAGGGTGGCACTTATATTTCAAATAATACGAGTGTTTGCAAATCTATTAGACGACCAGTTACAGTTTATTACCATTAATCCAAAGAGAATCATCCTTCCAGACTGGAGGAGTTCATTTTTTTTGTTCTTATCAGACTACAGAGGCAGCGTGTCCTGATGACATTGTAACCAGTCTTCTGAAAAGAAAGCACACTTCTGGGTAATACTCTGGACAATCAACGCTTCCCCAACATCTTGCAAGACTTTCTGAGATGTGCCAAAGCTCTCGACCGCGCCCCCTAAGCCTTTTTCCCCACATCGTTTTCAGGGATGAATTGTGTTGTTTTTTAGAGCACAAGCTATTAACCTCATCTCACAACAACTGTATCAAAAGAACAATCCTCAAAAAAAAAAAAAGCTGTCCGGACTGGACGCAGGATTTCTGCTTTACCCCCGTTATTCTCTGCAATAAAATTCCCCTTATGCTCAAATTGCCTCTCTTGGCACAAACAAATCTGTTCCGTTTACATCAGCCCGTAAAAACAGCTGCCCTCTCCTCCGGCTGGCCGCTCCATCAAGAAGCTTTTAGTTTGCACTGACAGGAGTTTGCAGAATGCTTTCGGTGCCTATTTTCTCTGCCTCAGGTCCTAATCTGTAAAATCTTTAAAACAATCCAGATCTCCCTAACCGCATGTCCTCCATCTTATCTCCTCCCTCTGTCTCTTTTGCTTTGTCTGTGCCCTTCTTGGCTTCGTCTCCTCCTCCTCTGTTTAACCGATATTTATGGTTTATTATCCAAGTTTGAGAACACGCACGTGCTAACTTCAACTGCTCTGTCAAACTCAACTCAAGGAAGAAATGGCACCCGTCTATGCTCTTGCTTGTTGTGCTCTAGATTACAACAGGCATGAAACAGCCACCAATGTCATTATCCTCTCCTATCATGTCGAGCAGCTAACCACAGGGAAACAAGAACTTTATCTCTTTCAGATTTCAGCTCACTTTCCTCCCTTTAAATGTCAAAGATTCATTTCCATTCTGTATTTGCTTTACACTGTGCGACTCCCGGGGTGCCGTGACTGGATGGCGTTAGTCGTTTTACAGCGCAGGGTCAACTTAACATCACACACACACCGCCTGTCGCTAAGGTCGGTGCACCTCCCGAGGCCTGGAACAGACAAGCAGCTTGGCAAGCAAGGGCAAATAAAAAGTAACCGTGCCTTAAAGGAAGGTCGTCTTTGGCGAAATAGGGATGTGAACGGCGGCAGGGAACCGGCGGTTTAAATTCTCCCGTTGGTGTGGTTGAGCAGTCGAGCACGGAGAATGACATCTATGTCGCAGGCGGCGTTATTAAATCAAAGACAAAAAGAAATACCAAACTTGCATGTGTAATCGCTGATGAGAGACATCTCTCTGATGAATTCATATCTGCTTGTGAGCCCAAACCCAAGGACTGATTCATTCATTCCCAGCATCCCTGGATACATGTTCACAATTACAAAGGAATATGAACAGCACATGAGACAATCATTTCTTTCTTCCTCTTCCTGTTAGTCAAATTTACTGCCGAGCCGCTGTGGAACAGAGCGCTGAAATGAAATTCTAACGCTGGAAGCAAGATTTAAAGTAATCAATGAAGCGAAGGAGCTCCATGACCGCTGAGTGTCACCGGTAAACATTCACGAATAAGGCTGCCACCGTGCACGGCACCAACGCAGGAGCTGCCCCAAAAATCAGACACAAAAGGCTTAAAAAAAACTGTCCATTACACCTCCAGCGAAGAAAACAACTGATTCCATTCGACCCCAATTATCCAGCCTTCACCTCGGTCTTTGAGGTGAGACAAGAACAGGGAACCGCTGCCCCTCTGGGCCAGAGGCCACCTCAGCTTGTTTGATACAACAATCACCGCAATTCCCAAAGAAATGAATTGGACCGAATGCTCCAGTCTGTCAGATCAGAAATCAAACATCAGAAATAAAGACTCTCAATCATAAGCATAGCGTCAAATAATGTTTTCGCATGTAGGCAGTTGTATTGGATATATGTCCACGTAGCAGAATTAAACTTGACGCTGTTTGACAAAATGTAAATGGATAGTTGTGTTTCTGTGAAGTGTAGTTGTATGAAGTATTTGTCCGTAGCCCATAAAGTGTTTCCTACAGTAGATGGAGGCCAACACGCCTCCAATTTACCTGCATGGGAGCCAAGCAATGAACTAAGTGGGTGGTACCAATTTTAGCCACCAGACTCCATTGACAAAAGTAGTTATTTTACCACCTGGAAAAACGGGAGTTGCTGCATTAACACTGTTAGTTAACAACTGAACTAACGTGTTAACACAGCAAAGTCACACACTTACACAAACTAGGTAACTGATCAAGGTAACGGGGGACTAGCAGCTCCATTGTTCTGCAAAGAAAAACGACTTCTGCTTTTGTCCCTGGCTTTGTGGAGAGCACGGATCGATATACTGCTTCATTGGAAAAGACTCCTTGACAGAAAGGTAATTAGCTTTAATATTCTAAATATAGCATACACATAAACTAATTGAATAGGTTTCTCTGCTGACTCTGTCCACGGCCATTCATTTCTTTGCTTTTGTGCCGGTACGCCTCCCTGCTTCTCCGAACTGGGGCGGAGGGCCATGCAAACCACCATCCACTGCAGGTAATAATCCACTGACTGTGTTAAAACATCTCATGCGACCCCACTTCAAAGAAAGCAAACTGTTCCTTTAATCTGATGTCGCTTCAGCGCCACCGGTTGCTGCGAGTACGACGCTGATCGAGTTTACTGGTGGAGCATTTTACAGTTTATTAGCCCTCGTTTGCCTCCTGTGAGGAGGGAAGATGGGGAGGAAAACTCGCATCAGTCAGGGATCAAGGACTTTGGGACTGGGGCTTCTGTGGCAGAAGACAGCAGTTAGATGATGATATCGTGTGAAATTGTTTTTTTATGTGGCCCCGGGCACTGATTCACAACAACAACAAAATGCCCACAAAAAAAAAAAAACGTGTACTTCACAGACTCACACACACAAAAAGCTAAAACTAAGCTGCCTCTTGCTTCTTGTCTTCAGCGTTTAGAGCTCTCCGCTTGAGTTTGCCCGTGTCAAACGCTGTGAATGTGCAGCATCAGGCTCATCTTGGCTGTATAATTCATTTACCGTGACAGCTCACAGAGTTAGAGGACTTAGCCCAAGGACAGATATTAATGATAATGTGCACGGGGGATGCAGGCAGTGTAGCTGCACACTCCAAATAAGAAAAGCCTCGTTTTGACTTTATTTTTTAAATGCTGCAACAAGGTGAGTCATTTAGATAACAGTTGTTTGGGTTTTTTTTTTTTTTTTTTTCTTTTTACAGATTAGATCAAGCAGAAAATCAATAAATGAGACAATCCTGATGCAAACAGGGCTTCATACCTCCGGGCTACAGAAACAATTAATAATTTATATTTGCTAGTTTTGAAGGTTGCTTCATGCGCAGAAACAAATGTCATGTATTTGAATAAAATAATAAAATAAAAACTATTCTCTACGGGATGTCACTGCATCACTCGGAGCATCCTTTGCATTGCTGCCTTTGTATTTGGGGTGTGAAGTGGTTAAAGAAGCTCTCTCCCCATCTGTAATTAGGGGAAAAATCTAATAAAATGCCACAACACTGCATGACACTCTGACACACTGCATGGCACAAAGTGAAACGACAAAGATTCAAGTTGCTGTTGCAACCTGTTAACACGTAGAGAGTCTAGTGTCTGTTTGGCAGGGATCTGTCCATGATGCTGAACCGCGGATCGACGGATAGACCTGTATGTCCAGCACCACACCGCAAGTCAACCTCAATTCGGTGTCTCTCACACAAATAAAGCATATAGATAACGCCAATCACGAGTCTCAATCTCATGGCCAAAACGCACAAAGCCTGGCTGGATTTATTTATTTTATAATTATTTTTTAGACAACGCAAAACTCATGTAGTTTAAAGGCTTTACTCACACAAAAACTCCGAAAAGCAGAACTCGGATGCCAATCTCCAAAGCCAGTGCTCGCCTGTTTTTCCTGCGGTCTGGGGGCGACACGTTCATGATGCAGAGAATATCCGTCAAGTCAGATTTCTACAGAGGCGGTCCCGGTCAGTTCTGAAGGTTGCTTTTGCACTTTTGTAATCCACCTCAGCGAAAGCCGGCCAGCGCTCCCAGAAGCGGTGGCACTCAATCACGCATGCCGTGCGCCTCCATTGCAACTCGGTCACCTGAAGCAGTCTTCCCGTCTCCTCTCCTCCCCTTTCCTCTTCTCTCCTCGCCCGTCTACGCTCGTCTCGGTCTATTTCAGTCTCCTCGGGCTATTTGCTATGTGGCAACAGCTGATCTTCTGTTGAGTCCTTCAGCCTCTCCGTGAAATTACTTAATATGTGTTGGAGTTTTGGGCGCAGGGGGCATCGCGCAAATGTTCGGGAAACGCACAGGTGTTGGTTAGAACTGAGAGGGAAAGTGATGGGCAAAGTAAAGAGAGAGACTCAAAGCGTCAGAGTGAGACCACCCCTCTCCCTCCCTCCCTCCCTCCCTCTCTCCCTCTCTCTATCTCTACACCTCTCTCTCTCTCTGCATCCCCAGGGTTCATTTTTGGAGAATCAGCTGACCAGAGGTTTCTGGAACACAACGGAGGACCCCACGGGAAGCTCCTGTGGAGTAATGCAATACTTGAATGAACTCGGTTTCTTCTCGTCCAGCCTGCAGCCAAGTGAGCAAACTTCTTCTCGTAAATAATGAAACACTTGCAGAGAATGTGACACAGAGGCGGAGAGCCGCTCTGAGGTGGTGTTGGCCAGGTGGGTGTTTACGACCAGGACAGTGTCATAACGGCCGCATGGCCGGTGGAGCTAATCCATCAACGCTGGTATTAGGCAGCCTGACGCATGGTATTACATTACAGTGCCAAAAGAAGGCCAATTCAGGGGAGCCCCTTCTCTCTCTCGGCTCTTCCCCGTGGTCCAATCATGCCACTATAAAGAATCCACCACCTCGGGGTCTGAGCAGCCGGACAGTGATAAAAGAGCAGGCTGCAGCACATACCTGGGGGCTGGGAAAGCTGGCCAACACTTCACGGACACACATGAATATTTTATGGCATCTAAAGCTGGCCTCCCTCTATTTACCTGCCACTTCGGTACATCCCTCTACGAGTATATGAAGTACTATATGAATGTGTGAGGGAGAGAGCATATTGTGGAAAAATCCCCTGACCCAAAAACTTCCCTGCCTCCTATCTGGGTCGCCAGCTCGACAAGCTGGAAACTGTAGATGCAATTTAGAAAGCCGGCTGTTTAACAAGGCATCCTGTTAGCTACTTATGACTAAGATAAATGAAAGTGTGCACGCACGCTCGCTCTCACACGCACGCACGCTCGACACACAGCAGAGATTTTTGATCCGTTACAGTGGAGTTTGAGGTGATGTGCCTGAAGTCTTCGCCGGCTCCCTAATAAGAGCAAAACAAAACAAGAGGAGATGTGAAACGGCGCTGGGTTGGGAGGTGAGATCCGGCTTCAAAGCAGGGAGGCTGACGACAGCTTTTAGAGAGTGTGGCGTGTTTATTACAAGCTATCAAGATGCTTTTTTTTTTTTTAATATCTCACAGCATCACGACACTCAGGCTTTAGCTAATTCACTCCGGACAGAGAGGCTTTTCAAGCGTCAGCGCAGGATGACGTGGAAAGCTGTTGCTCTCTGGCTCTCTTGTTAACACCGCGCTGAAGTGTTATTTGTTGTGAGAAAGCAAATGCAGGAGACATGAAAAGGCGTCACTTTCCTCTTAACATCTGCTCTTCTGTTTAGTTGAACTGTAACGGACATTTTGATGCATCTGTTGCCTTGGCCCAGCTCTGATTTTACTTTATTTATTGTCTTTCTGCAGAGTAGACTGTGAGTCACGCTGCCTGAGGTTATGGTTACCCTGCAAGGTTAGACGTATGGCACACCCTGAAATGGATTGTACTTCAATAAATCAAAACCGAATGCCTCATTTTAAAGTGCTCCTGATCTCTTGCATGGGTAAGGGTGCTTGTGCCTATCCTGAGTTGAGGATATCTTCTGAGATAGTGACTAATCATGCCGTGCAGGGTTTGGTTTGTCCCTCCCTCAGTTCCTAGCTTTATTGGGCATCATTTCTCATCCCGCTTTGGGTCTGGTTTTATGTGAAAACATCACTCATTCGTGGTTTACAGGCTTAGTCGTGTCAGCACGTGGGAATATTTTTACATCCTGATCCACCTAAGGAGGCGTGAATCTGCTGTATAAACTTGGTTTGCGATTGCATATGGCTAGACGTGCGTCTGACATAAGTATTAGATCATGGAAAATGAATCACAAGTGGGAAAGCCACCACTTTTCTATTTAATTTTTTATAATTAGTTCCTATGATTAGTTCTTGAGACAGGAATGTCAGCGGTGTCTCGGTATTCGGCTGCTTCCCAAAGAAACATACTTGATGATTTAGCACGGTTGGCATCCTCTATCAATTACAAAGTGACATTTCACAGTAAATGAATCTAATCTCCAGATATTTCTGTCCGTTTTGTCGCCATCTGACCTTTGTGAGTTTGGTATTTTGTGTTCTTCACAAATTCAGATAATGAGAGCTGGTCCTGGCGAGAACTCATCATGAAATAGTTTCAAAAGTGGAAGAACTCACTGTTTCCACATGCTGCATGCTGTAAATATATTATACACTAATCAGACATAACATTATGACCACTTTCCTAATGTTGTGTCTCCAAAACAATTGTGTTTGACAACACATTGTTGTAAGTGGGGGCCTTTGCAGATCATCCCACAGATACTTCATCAGTTTGGGATCTAGTGAATTTGGAGGCCAGGTCAACACCTTGTGCATTTTTTCATGTTTTTTTTTTTTTTTTTTAGTTTAACTGTTCTTTTGTGTGTGTGTCTGTGTCAGGCTGCATCCTGCTGGGGATGGCTGCTGCCATCAAGGAGTGTCATTGCTATGGGGTGGGGGTGCCTGGGTGCCTTACATCTACATGAATGAATGACAGGTCCAAAAGTTTCCCAGCAGAACACTGAATTGTCACAAGATGGTCAATGATGCTCCTGTCAGTAGTTTTAATGTTGTGGCTGATCAGTGTAAGTTTATATGGACACCACTATTGTTTTCTCTAAAAGTGAGAATTTAACTCTTGGAAACAGCAACTATGACAATGTGACACAACATAGAACACACCGAGAACTAGAAGAAGAGGGCAGTGTTGGTTGAGTGATGCAGAAGGTGAATGAAGAGAGGGAGCGGCGTTAGCAAGGACGAAGAGCAGAGGTAAGATGTTATTCTCAGCTTGTTTGATGGTTGTTACGTTCTAAAGCAGAAATAAACCTGCAGGACGGTGCGTCCATTGTGTCCTCTGTGACTGCCTCTCTGCTCTGGGTCTTTGTGTGGACTCACAGGTCAGTCAAACCATCACAGAAACAACAGATTTTCATACATCCATGGCACGGACACCGACTGTTTAAGCCCAGAAACGTCCCAAACACAACAAAGTAAAAACAAAATGGCAAAATCAGAGGGTAACTCTTGCGTATTATACATTTATATTAGTAGTAAGAGAGATTTCATATTCCACTTTGCCTTTTGTGTCGTGCTTCACAGCAAGTTCACAAGGCGCATCTGAGCAAACTTGAAAAGATCAAGTACAACGAGAGAAAAAAAAATCAAGCTACTAAACTAAATATTTTTTCTCCTTTAATCTTTTATTTTGTAGTTGAACATAAAGTACAGTACGTCTTTTTCACCTCTTCAGGCCCCTAAAATCTCTGACCAAAACAAACAGAAAATGAGGGCAAGTCTCTCCTCAGCTGAACTGCTCACAGCTCACCACCACGCTCTCTCTGATGGAGTTGAAAGTATGCGTTGCCTTATATGCAGGCATCACAACTTAAAAGGCAGAGAATCACTGCTCTAAATGATTAAAACAGAAGTGGGCTGACTGAAAGCTCCAGCAGCCAGAGTATATGTTAAATACTATTTGTTTTGGCACCGTGCTCTGTTTTAATCACCGACTGCGAGTGGATTTTTTTTTCTTTTAACCACCTGAGGCAAGAAGTAGCTAGAGATCAATAGACCATTTAGTGGAACTGCGCTGATTCACAACAACCGGTCCAAGTTTTCCCTGTGTGATGCGAGACATATAACAGCATTATATCGGTGGTGAGTTATTGCTTCAGATTCTGCTTGACACAATGTTAATAAGCAGCAGACTGTGCAGTTTATTGTCCAGACGCTGGATCAATATTTGACTGGACGTATTCATTTCAAACACACGTGGCAGTTCTAAATGAGCGGGAAAGAAGTGGACTGATTATTTAAAACTGATTTTTCCAGTCGTTCTGTTTGAGCAAAATAAAAGAACGACATAAAAAAAGGTGGTTTAATGCGAGATGACAAATAGCCTCAGCTGACGAGATGGTGTCGAAACTGAGCTGGTAGCTGTCAGAGTTCAAACAAAGCTTTCATAAATTATGAAACATGCCTTGGTGAGATTCCTCCCCCCGCGCCCAAGTTTATTGATTAGCACACACAAAGAAAACCTGTACAAGGTCTTGACATGTGATCGGTTCTCGCCTCGAGTTCACCGGAGAGTAGTTGTAGAATAAAAATAAGAGCATATGAATGCACCGTGCGTTTTTATCCTACAAATACAAAGGCAGTAACTAAAAATATGTCTATAGTGAAGGGTTTTGAAGCTGTATTTTGAGGCTCGTGGTGCAATTTCTATTTTTGAAGGTTGTTTCATGCACAAAATCTAAATGTCATGTTGCAGAAGAAAAACTATTCTCTACGGGATGTCCTCTCCATCCCTTGTATTGCTGTCTTTTTATTTGGACTGTGAATCGGTCAAAGAAGCTGCACCCGTCCCTCTCTCACCATCTGTAATTAGGAGGAAAAAATTAAATAAAATGCCACAGCATTGCAAGACATGCTGATATACTGATGCATGGCACAAATAAAACGATTCAACTTGCAACCTGTTAACACAGAGTTTTGCAGGGTTCTTTGCATGGCTCCAGATTTATTTATTTTTCCACTGTAGATTCTTAAGATTGCAGATTTATACAGAACCACTACAATCAAGTCCACTCGCAAATAGGGACTCAAGGGAATTCAGTGAAAAGTGAAACTTTCCTATCAGTGTCCTCCTATTTTAATATGCTGAAAATCTCGCTGTGGGTCTCGGAGCATAATGCAGCTTGACTAATCTGATCATCATCACACTTACCAGTGCTAATGCCATCAGTGAAATTAGTAATTAATGCCAGAAATTAGTTCTGCACTGGAAAATGGCAGACGGCGATGAAATATTAAAATGCGACAAGAATAGGAGTATTCATGAGGCCCTCTCTGACTGCTATGGCTCTGCCGTGGTTTGATTCGATTTGTAACTCTGTCACATTTGTCTTATTGCAACGCACGTCCTTGGTCAGCTACAGTAGAGTGGGATTTACGTCTGGGTGGATAAATGAACAGAGAAACAGTGAATCAGAACTGAAACGACAGCGTGAAGCTCTCGCAGCATGTGCAAGACGTCGCCTGTAATGTATATATATTTTTTTTTTGTGCCGTTGTTTTGGTAACTGCAATTTTCACACGGCACGTATGCTCTGCGCGCAAGCGTACAGAGCGTGACTGTCTGTCTCTAAACTGGATCAGATATCTCGGCTTCGCGGATAAGCCACGAGTTATGTGGAATATTGTCATTGATCAGTCTCAGACAGCGAAAGCAAAAACTCATCAGGATTATAGAGTGGATCCACAATTCTTTCTTTAAACAAGGCCAGGAGTAAATACATTGATTTACGTCTGAGATGTACTTTTTTGTTGGGTATTGTGTATTGATTCACCCAGGAGCTTGAGACCTCCTACTTTTTGAAGAACAAAAAAAAAAAATAAGTAAAAAAAGTACATCTCACATGAAAAAAAATAGTGTTGAGTCATTTTGTAAGATACGTTTAGTTCAAAAACCTCCAGCTATATTCTAGCATGGCGCTTTGTGAGGATCTCTGCTTTCACCTGACATACCAACATTCAGAGTCCCTACTTTCAGTCCTAAACGCTTGCCTTTCTTCCTCTCTCTCTCTGCCTACATGCACGCCTTCCTCCTCTCCGTCTTTGACCAACAGTGGCCCAATTTCCAGCAGTGCCCCGTAGGTCAACAGCACAGATTTCAGTCATTGTTAACCCAGGGCCCTGACTGATCCAGTATGAAAGTCATGTTTGTGATTCGCATGTTTAATTTGGCAAAGGTTTGCGACCGGCACAGCACTTTCTTGTGAATCCCTGTGGACGGATTCTACTTGCATGGCTTCTAACCAGATCTTATTTTATTTTATTTTTGGTGCATTCTGGTACATGTGGGCATTACTATGACGCCTTTGTGAGCAGGACAACTATAATAGGGCACTTGGGCACAAAGCAATTTAGTGCTTCAAATGGTTACCATTAACAGTGACTTTCACATAAAAAGTGGCAATTTCTTTCTATAAGTCACCAGTCAGTCTTTAAGAAGCTCTCCTCTATATCCTCCTGTCATTACAGACGTGTCCACATTTTGCATGTGTACTTTTCTCTTCCCTTGAGCCCAAGAAATGCGTTTAAATGCTGACCCCCATCCAAGCATTTCAGCAGAGTTATATTGCATATTGTTGAGAAAGGCTTTTTTCCAACGCTGGCTGTGTATGGGTGTATTTGCAAAAAAAAATTTTTCTTACTCTTTGAACAGAGCGTTTCTAGTTTCAGCTCCGGTTCCTTTTTACATTTTGTACAAAACCCGTAGTTATGAAACCAATTATAAGTGCAGTTTCTAGCAGATGAATTGTTAAGACATGTAATTGTTTTCACATTCTTGTGTGATCTGCAAGGTTTTTTTTGTTTTTTTTTCAAGGCACTGTTGTGACATTCTTACAATAGCGCCACCTTCCAATAACCCGAGGGCTAATTAGAAGGAGCTGCAGACTCCTTAAAATGTATTGCAACATCTAGATCTAGCACGCACCGCAGTGCTCCTCGCCGTCTGACACGAGCACGGGCTCACACCAAAACTATTCCTTGCAATTAAATCTGCTTGAAACTTTTTCTCTGTCTGAAATGAACAAAAACAGAGGAGACTGCGATGGTTCTAAGAAGTAGAAATAGCGTTAAAAGTTATGAAAAAGATGGCATGAATTCACACTAAATTGTGCCTCAAGAAATGAGTGATTACTTGCAGTGGATTATTGTCTTCTGTTCTCGCTTTTGGTTATTCGCTGCAAAATTTATTACGGGCGAGGGAGCCGTTGTAGCGAAAAAATCCATATAATATTCTAATTAGCTGAACAACTTGAGTGCTATATGCAAACTTTGTTCATTTATATTGCACTGCTCATCGATAAGCAATGGCATGACGTCAGCGGTGATCTGTGCTGCGCTGCGGCAGTGTCTGGCACTTTCTGCACAGCTCCTGCCATCTGCATGAATGTTTTGTTTATGGCAGACATGCGGCATATGCTCGACGCAAACTAATGGAACAAACTTTACCCTGAAGATAAAGCATTTCCATATGGTGTGGTGGAAGCAAATACTGTGTCCACATTGTGCCAGTCTCTCTCCCCATGTTTCCTTATACGTTCTAGTTTTAGTGCGTAATAAATCAGAGCTAATAAACCCGCATTAAAATAACAAATGAATACCATATTGATAGAAAAAAACAAAGATTAAATCCAAAAAGAAAACTGAAAATAATTACAGAGTTAATTAATTGTTTGCATATGTCTAATTAAAGTTATTGCCTGAGAGTGTTTCTAATTTTTACTCCCCGGTGACAGTGAAACTCCATTAAGAACGGGACGCCGGGGCACGTGCAATTAAGTCGGCGAGGCACAGGATGAGCATCAAACGCAGACAACTATCCGGTCTGTGCAGGATCTCGTCTCCTCTGAGCAAATTCTGCTCCCTCCTTTCATGCCATACTGCTCCCAGTAATTTTATTTTAATATGATTCTAAAAAAAAACACACACACACAATCCAAGGTCTACCGTGCTCCTTGGTATTCATGAGAACTCAACCTGCCATCTGTTATTGTAACTAAGTCTGCCGAAAACCAACCTAGATGTATTAGTCTGTCTCTGCTGAATGGTGTCAGGCGCTTTGATTCACAGGCGCGGTATTGCAGACAGAATAATGTCACTGCCCCTTATGTGATTCATGACCTAGATGTTTATAGAAACTTTAATTCACGTGCAATCAACCTTAAAATAGAAGAATCATTTTTGACCGCATCCTCCGAAAGCTGCGGTTCCTTGAACTACCACACATGGCTTGCTCTAAATCAGTCCCTTGTGTAGACGTCCATATTCAAATAGAAATAAACATGTTTAAAGTTCTGTAATTAAGGACAGTGCAGCTTTAACTGACAGCAACTCACACTCCACCTCTTAATTTTTTAATTTGCTGGGCATAAGAAGACGTCGGGGGCAAAACCAAGATGGCGACGTCTGGTGCCACCACCTGAGCTTCAACACTGCTCCTCAAAAATCCTGGCAAACCAAACATTTGAGCCTCCATGCATCCTGCAGCTTTATAGGCATTCTTGCGACTTTTACATATGTTTTATCCTTAGAGGACAAGGGTGCTGTGAGTAGAAACTGAATCTACTTTTCGTACTTATGAGGTAATCATGTGTTACGTGCATTATTACCTGTGTGTTTTTGTTAGCTTAGCATGAGCCCGTCATATCTGGGATCTTAATCCAGAGAATCTAAATCTGAATCGTACTTGTTGCCATGTTTGCTCTCACATACAAAGAATTTGTCTTGTGATTGGTGCAATAAAGATAAATTAAATAAAGAAGGGTTAGCACTGATGCCTTACAGGAAGAAGGTTCCAGGTTCGATTCCATGGGCCTTTCTGTGTGGAGTTTGCATGTTCTCCCTGTGTCTGCATGTTGTTCTCTCCAGGTACTCCATCTTCCTCCCACCATCCAAAGACATGCTCGTTAGGTTCATTGGTGATTCTAAATCGGCTGTAGGTGTGAGTATTAATGGTTGTCTGTCTCTCTGTCTTAGCCCTCCAACAGGCTGGTGACCTGTCCAGGGTGTACCCCTCCTCTCGCCTGATGACAGCTGAGATCGGCTCTAGCACCCCCTGCGACCATTCACAGGACAGGACCAATAAAGTAAGACAGTAGAACAATAGAAAAAACATCAGTACAAATAAAGAAGGTTCTGTTTTAAATAGAACAACGACTACAGGTTGTGCATGAACTGTGCATTAACAAACAAAAGGTGTTAATGTTGTTTTTTGTTCAGTTGTAGGGGACAAACTTTTGCGAGATCCTAATGTTTTGTGGCCATGTTGTCCTCTTCCCACAACTTTGGGAGGTTAAAACTTCTCAGGACTTTGTTCGGGTCAAGGTATGTCAATGGAAGGTTTTCACAGGCAGGCAAGAAAACACGAGTTCTCAGTGTTCTCGGCGTCCTCGAGAGATTGCAGTCAATCATCCTCTCGGCGGAGCCAGTGGTACGCCTCAGTCCGCCTTCGTCCTTAGCGGTGGCAGCAGCGGCGTACCAGACAATGATGGAGGAGGTGAGGATGGACTCAATGATGCAAGGTGTGGAAGTACACCACCGGGGTCTTTGGCGAGTTGAACTCCTTCATCAGCCGCAGGAAGTACCTCTGCTGCCGGCGGCATTAGAGTCCTGGAAGCTAAAATGGACTTCACAATGTCAACAGAGTCCGACAGAGCTACACCAACACGATTCTACTGAAGCCCAGATCAGACAAAACAAATACTAAATCTAGAGGGGGCTTTTTAAATTTTTAGGCTCCTACTATCTTGGAACAACTGCTTAGATCATACTGCTGACTTTTGGATTATGCTCATCAAATATTCTTCTTGTTTTATATGCCTTGGGTTAAATCCTTGCACAATATGTAAATGTGGTATTCATATTTTAGAGAAGGGCAGATTTTGGGTTAATGATATGCAGTCAATCACAATGTTTTATCAGCTGTCATCATAGTTCCCCCCAAAAATAGAGCAAATGTTTAACTCTACTGCACCGACTGATGATAGGAGTCAGCGTAAAGGTGTGAAGAAAAGTCGATCACTCACAAGTTGTATTATTTTGTTTTGTCAGCCTCAGTCACGCCATTACGTGACACACTTCCATTGTGTTATTGTGTATCAGGTGGTGTACAGGGGTTATTGTCATGGTTCATTGCTGAATCTGTCTCTGAGACGTCAAGCCTTTTCATCTCCATCCAACTGTGCGGCCCATGTCTGCCTGCAAACGCTGGCTGTGATGCCCGGGAGCAGCTTCTCCACTTTCTTGTTCTCGCAGTTACTCGGCAAGTTAAGTATCTCACCTTCAGCCTTTTTTCTTACCACAAGTTTTTATCACACACGCTCAATTCTTCCTTGATAATGTAATGGTCTTGTAAGGTAAGCCTTCATCCTATCTGTAGCAGCATCCTGAAAAGAGCTAAGCAGTGCCTCTGAAGCCGAGCACACACAAGACACACTTCGGTGTCTAGAAGAATGATGGGACACTGGGTGCAACACTGGAACCAGGGTGCTGCTTGGCATTGTCTTCGCGGTGAGTCCTTCCAAAGGTGTTAGGTAACCGCCATTAACAGGGGTGCACATTAACCTAGGCCAGCTATTGTCTGGGTATTCATTGCTGCCAGGGGAAGCTGCCACGGCAGTGCCAGTGTAATAGACCGAGCTTTCTTCACCCTCCTGCCCATTTTGGCACCGGCTTCTTCCAGATGACAGCTGGGAAGTCATTAGTAGACTGCCACATTCCTCATAACACAGAAGGACCGCTCTCACTCGGTGTGTAAAGATGCAACTGCTGCTCAATGTCAGAACGAGTTTCAGGAGACAACTGCTTACCTGTAAACAATATAAAAAAAGAATGCATTGTTTGCTTGTTCAGTCTAACTTTAAATAAAGACTACTATCAATTTAAAGTCAGAATCTGAATGATAAGTCTTCCTTACAGTCTATAGGTGCTCATTTGCGCCAGTATTACATACAAATATTCACTGCAATAGTTATTAACATGTGCCATTATACAATACTTTAACCCCTGCCTTTGAGTTTCATAAAAATGTACTACAAATATGGGAAATATGCAACAATATAATACAATATAATAAAGTGCTGCACAATTTCACACCGAGACATTCTTGTAATGCTTTTACATCACTGCTTTGTGTAATTAGAGCCCCAGTTATAAGAACTATTTAAATGTTATGCTGCGGTAACATGACACACATTTTACACGGCCATTCAGAGATTACTACAAGCAGTCTTTCAAACTGCATACTCTCAATAGGACCAGCAGTTATTAATAAAATAATAATATAATGGCCTCGTTCCATTTATTCTAATTCGTTCCACATTATCATGGGGTAATGTGCTGTCTCACTTGGACAGTAAACAGCATTTTAGTTTGCATTACAATAGGGGAGGACACAGTCGCGTTTATGCTGGCTGCCTTTAGCACATGCAGGTTCACTGTCAGGAATGACTGGCACAATGGTTGGAACCGAGCCATCGTACGGGCTCATCATGGATTGTATTCGTTTCACCTGTGATGTTCTTGACAGGTGGCCACCATGCAGAGGACGTACAGCACAAAGTTAGCACACAAGTGACATGATCTGTCGAGAATTTGACAAAGGTATGTTATGCGTTTTAAAAAACTGTTTAACACGAAAATACTGACTACTGAGGCAAAACTGAGAGGCAAGCAGAGGGTTATCTTTAGTAACGACTAGCATCGTTAGCATTTCAGTTTTGCTGGCTAACGTTAATTAGCCTTGTTCCTCAGCGTTTCAGTACCAGTCTAGTAAAGTATTTACATGTCCTGGATAATTTTCTCTTTCGTAGCTCTGGCCCTGACTTTGAACAAATGCTTAAATCAGGGATTTGTGTTGCAGGAAAACAATAATAGAAGTTTTTCAGGCCAAAGACTAAGAAACAAATATGTGAAATCATAATCATATATAAAACACACTAATGAATCATGTTATTTAAGTGTTATTAAAGTCTTTACATTAGTCTCAAAATTATAATTTAGGCTTTGGACCTGGCGTAACCATGGCAACTTGAATCTGTTTTAACACCGCTAGACTGCAGCTGCGTGAAATGTCCACTAGAGGTCGGCACCGTATCATTTTTGATGCATGCGTTTTCTTAAAACTGACGTGTTGCATTTTTGTTTGTGTCTTTTGGGCTTTTTGTTATCCCACTTGCATTTGGAGAGAAAGGGGAAATCCTGAGACCTACATCACTGTGAGTAAAATATGTGTTTGTTTGTTTTTTCTGTTTGCTAGTCAGCTCTCTCACTGGGATACACTAGGATACATGTGGTTGCATAATAGCATGCTGTAATAATTTGCCTCCTCTCTGCGGTGTCTGGTCCCAGGTTAACTGAAATTAAAACTGAAAAAAAGTCTTTAAGGAAGAGTATTTCCATCATTTTTTTGTTAAGCCTTAATAAAATTATGACACGTTTTAAAGGCAGCTTATTCGTGTCATCATCCTTGCCATAGACCTTATGTAATAATATTCTGCAGTGAGTGGAAGCAGTTCATTTGCCTTTATATCAATGCAGTAAGGATTCAAAGTTGGCTGCATGGGAGGTCGTTATTGTTTTTACCTTGTGTGTAGCCTACCTTGGTCTTCTATGATATAGCCCTTCCTAAATTTGATTTGTTTAAAGTTTTGCATTTTGTAGGTTTTGAAGGTTATAAGGCCAAGATTGTATATCTAACTAGGGTCAATTAAGGTGTGCCTCTAATGTGTAAATGCAAACAAAAGGCATTCAAATTAATAAAGTTAGCTATTTTAATGGACTATTCACTCAATAGTCGTTATGTTCAAGTGTGGAATAAAGTCTGTAACTCATTTAATAGACTCGATATCATGGACGTTACCTGTAATTGTAGTTCTTACTTTGAACACTAGATGGTGATATAACACTGGCTATTCTCTTCACACCCGTAACCTCCGTGATTAAATAATTGACTCCAAATTTAATCTGCGTTATACAGTTTCTCGTGGTCTTATCTAGAAGCCTCATAAACAGATCTCTTTAATCTCACTCCGTCTTTTGTAAATATTGCAGATGATTTCAACTCACATGAGAGTATTAATTTAAATTTCCCACTGATATGCAGCAAACGCAGCAGGGGCATGTTTTACGTATGTCTATAAATTAATTAAAGCCATGTAATATGCAAAATATGCGTTTAATGTCAAAACGGATGTTTCCAAATCGAGAAAAGTAGAATCATATGACTTGAGAAGAACATTTCAAACTTATGCGTCTGTGTCTGTAAGCGCCGGAATTGCTGTAGTGTAACCCTGGTTTAGGAGGAGTGTGTGTGTGTGTGATACGGGACATTGTGCTGGAGCTCCAGACTAGAGCAGGTTTGTGTTGAGCTTGGTGGGTTTGGAGGTAATTCTGAACATTGGGAAGTGGAATTTGCAATCACCAGGGCGTTGGTGGTGATAGAGTAAAGCTAACGGGAGAGAGGGAGCGAGCGAGAGAGAGAGGGGGAGAAGGGAGAGAGAGGAGAAGGGAGAGAGGGTAGCAGATACTTGGTAACGCATCACAGCAGGACAGGCAATCGAATCTAAAGGCGCTCAGCCAGCGACGGACACGGACGAGGAAGGTAGGACAATATGATAATGACATGATCATCATCCCGCTATGAGTTCAGAGACACAAAACAGACTTTGATGGATGACTGCGACAGAGAAGACTTTTCCACATAATGGATAATCTTTTTTATTGTGTACTATAACATGTATTGCCTTTGTAGCTGTGCGTAATTCAAGACTTTTACGCACACCAACTTATTTTTATATTTGGTCATGCATTCTTTTGAATTTGAATCCTGTCGCAAGTATTCCATTGGTATTTTAAATAGTGTTTCGATGTGGTGCCGGCTTGATGGGAGCACTGTTTTTATTATAGTGATATAAAATCGCACCTGAGCACACTTCATTCAAGTTATATCGCCTTCTTCAATGCCCCCCCTCCAACTGTTGCTGTTGTTTCATTAAAGGTTATTATGTCAGAGTATCTAAAGAGGCAGTAAATGTGAGGTAGCGTGCATGCTTGCGCAGAGGTGTCAGGTGTTCAGCGTTATCTCAGGTAGCCCTGGTGACTCTAGAGGCGCCTTCTGGGAAGCGCCTCGGTGCTCACTTATTTATTCATGTGTTACCTGAACGCATCGGCGATGCAGCGCGAGGTCAAAGTGGAGCACCACTAAGGTTAAGAATTAAAAGTTTTGATAACAATTATTATATTCAAATACAGCGCCTGGTTGTAACTGCATCGAGATGGAAGAGTTTGTTAAATATTTAATGTAATGACACTTTAGTCTTCATACTAGAGCTGCTTCAGAAAAAGCTGATGCAGTAATGCAGGGTTTTGTAATCTGAGTTTATTTTGCCTCTGCTCAGGCTTTTCATAGTATTCATTCAATTATATTCCTTATTACTTACTTATTAAGTTCTAACTTTGGAGAATATTGTGACTTTAGATTATTCCAATATTTCAAAAAAGCTTTGAATCATCTTAGTATTTCTGTCAGTGAACAACGTTTTTATGCATTCACCTAATGCTGCATCTGACAGTCTAATTATGAGGCAGCGAGTAAGCGCAATTTAAAAACGATGGCATACACAGCAGAAACACAAATTTAAATATAGCTGCAAGCAGCAATGAAGGGTTCAAGCAGTTCATTTGCAATAGTGCTGATAGTGTCAAAGCTACCAAATTTGGTTACAGTGCACCAAATCGTTGCAGAGATATGAGCGCCGCCTTCGCCGCCACTTTTGATTGGCTGTAGCGGCCAAACGGTTTCGAAGCTGCAGACGCCTGATAGTAACTTTTGTGCGCATTGGTCAGAAGACAGCCTGTGCCAATTTCCGTGAGAATCGGACAAAATGTGTGACCGCTGAAAATTTAGTTTCGCTTTCAACAAAATCGTAAATTGCGAAAAATCTATCATGACGCATTATGACGTCATAGTGTGCGTTGCAATCGTCATGATCCAAGGATTCCAACGATACCTTGTTTTCAAAAATCGGACGCACGGTTCAAAGTTGAATTAAGCTGACATGAACAACGTTTTTGCTTAATTTATTTACATTATACGAGGGCCGACGCCCATAACCAATTAAAAATATGCCTCGCAGCGCTGCTTTAATTTTAACCCAAACCCATATACAGAGGCCCAGCTTCACTTGACACTATACATAGTAACATTGTGTTGTCTCCAACCTGTCAGATTAAACGGCGCATGCAACGATATGTTTCAGATGAGCCTTACAGAACCAAAATTAGGTCATAAAAGCAGTGACCAAGCTTCGACGCCTCCGAGGACATGCTGCTGTCGTCACTGTAGTTGTAATAAATTACGAGGGAAAACTGAGCCATAGTTTTGACATGTTGCAGGTTTTCATCCATGCTCACTGCAGTCCACCGCTGTGTAAGTGTGGATGTTCTGTTTATAAAGTTCCCCCTGCTCGTACTGTATGCTGCAGATTCTTTTGAAATGATTCGTGTGCATTCTCATGTCCCATCAATATCATGTTTTATATTATGTATGTGGGCAGCACAGTGGTGCGGTGGCTTAGCACTGATGCCTCACAGCAAGAAGGTTCTGGATTCTCCCTGTGTCTGTGTGGGTTCTCTCCGAGTACTCCGACTTCTTCCCAGCGTCCAAAGACATGCTTGTTAGGTTAACTGGTGATTCTAAATTGGGTGTAGGTGTGAGTGTCAATAGTTGTCTGTCTCTCTGTGTTAGCCTTCCGATAGACTGGCGACCTGGCCTCTCACCCAATGACAGCCGGGATAGGCACCAGGCCCCCCTGTGATCCTCCACAGGACAAGTAGTTACAGAAAATGAACAAATGAATGTGACAAAGTGAAGAAAACTACTACAATTTTTTTATGCAATGTGCGGGAAAAGCACATTTCTGACCTTTCTGAGTCACTGTCAAATTCATTCAGAATACGAAAAAAAAAAAAAAAATACTGAAATGGAGAGTCCATATCTGACGGACACCTTGACTGACAGGCTCAAATGAAAGCCAATATGAGGAATAGAGGAATGAATTGCAGATACAGTGACTCTACTGGACTATCGTATGAGGTCACAGACAGGAAGCAGAGCAAGGTACGGGGACAAGAAAAGATGGTATAAGTGTAATAGCAAAGGCTGTGAAAGTAATGTACAATGTGGAAAATTGATGGTTATTAAAAGGAAGCATCTCATTTTTTTCCCATGGTGTTGCCATAATTGCAGCTCAGCCAATCTGGAAATTGTGAGTGGAACCATTGGGGAAGGTTTTGCCATAATTAGCATGTGTGAAAGCATCTGAACAGTCCTTTCTTGCTCCTCGTGTGATGGCACATGAATGTATTACATTATTTCCCCGTATGGTGTTTTATTTATAATTATTTATCAGATGAAAAAGGAGAGACTGAAATGTTGTTAGTGTGATATTTATAAAGTAGTGCATATAATATCCTGCTGTGGTTTTGGAGTCTGGGTCGAATATTTTTGCGAAGAATTCACAGACCTTTAGCGAGTCCTGCCTTTTTCCTTTTGCATTTGGTATCTACACAGCGTTTTTCTGGTACTTGTGATTATGATCACTGTACTCGTCCCTCATTTCCCATTTCTGCACACACACACACACACCTCTCTGCTGGTCCAGCTGTGTGTGGTCATTAAATCAGCCAAGGCAGTCGGGTAGAACTGAAGAAAACAGGCTGGAGAAGAGGGTTGGGCTGCCCAGTCACTTGATTTTACAGGTGAGCTGTCACGCTGCTGTCCTTAGGGATGTGAATCCATGCTTTCCTAAATCTGTAACGGCGTGCTAAAGCTTACATTAGATGTGATCACTGACGGAAACTTTTTAGAGAAGCTAATGGCTTAAATAGCGGGTAGTAAACCATCCACAATAATCCTATTGTAGTCTATTGCTACTAATCCCCGCATCCCTGTATTGATTCATTATTGTGTAAGTGTGAAACCATTATGGAGGAATCTGGAAATTGAAATTTCCTTGAGGAATGAATTGAAGCTTTTAATTCATCACCGTGAAAACACTGGGGATTCATATCTAAGCCAGTAGCGTTTACCATATCGGAATGCATTCTCCCTTGCAAATAAAGCGTGGCATGTAAAACAAACAAAACAGCAATTTAATGGCAGCTTTGTTGTGTGACAAATCCTTGTTGCTGGTATTTACGCCTGAAAAGCTGCCCTGAAGTGGGGCTTCGGCAGCACAGAGAAATGCAGAATGGGAGCGGAGACAATGAGGGTGAAGTAAGACGGGAGGCACGCTGAATGAGGAGAGAGGTGAAGTGTTGAGATGCAAAGGTCATCTGTGCTAGAGAGGAGCTACTAAATGGTGTGTTTTGATCTTTCAACCAGAATAGAAGCAGTCAGCTGTTGGCAGAGTAGCTTGACTGCATCCTACCAGAGAAAGAGACAAAAGGAGATGAATGAGTCTCTACAGGCTATCGGCTGCCCTCTGACACAGCTGTCTGTGTTTGTGTTGTTTGATATACACGCAGGCCTCTGCTGGAACAGCTTTACCAAGCTCTATGCAGCGGATAATGGTCAAGAAAGAAGAAAGCATGGTGCAGAGGCATGCATTTTAAGGTGCGATGGGAAAGAAGTAATTCAGTACATGTCATTGTGTCACAATGCAACGTTATGTGCTGTCTACAGAGTCAAGATGAAAACACTGTGATTCAATGGAATAGAAGTTGAGCAGTGAACATGAAGGTTATGATGGGTTATTGATTCCTGCTTTTTTATCTGTCGATAGATAAAAGTAAAGGAAAACGTCAAGGAGTGCATTGTTGCATATGTTTTCATTTACCGTTTACCCACTAAAAGCTTGAAGTCAGACCTAGGGTTGATTCATCAGTCTACATTCAGGGAACAGAAGGCAGCAGCAAGCATGGTGTCTTGGTTCCCACAAACCTCTCACCAGCAGCTTTCTGTCACTTATCTTATGAGTTATGAATTGACTGTACTGTTTTACACAGTGACTTGTTTCTGTGCATCATTTAGTTTCCTTTATAATGAAATAATTTATATTGGTACGTTGAATTAACATCTACCAGAAACACTTTACTCTTATAGAAAATTCTGGTACAATACAACCATGAAAATCAACTCACCTGTTTTGTCCTTGAATTTAATGCGCAGTGATTAGCGGATGAAATATGCATAGGTGCATATAGCTGTGCAGTTGTATATTTTAGCAGAAACACTGCTAGACATGGTTAAACAATTCATCAGTTTTATTTATTGTCCTTCCATATAATTATAAACCCTGAAAATAAGATTTTATAATAAATATTTAACATAACGTTTATTATATTTGGGTTGTCACTGACTTAAACACAATAATTTGAGCCAATGGGATGAAGTGGATTTAAAGACATGTTGATCTGAATGATGTAAATGACATTTCTGTATCATTTATGTGTTCAGTGTTACTGATTCAAATGAGTCAGATGTCACTCCTGTAACCGTCACCACGTTACTTGAGTCTATGAAGAAAGATACTTAAGTTTTCTTTATGATGTCCTCAACACATTATTCCCGACAGTTTTTAATCAGTGTTGTAGCTGTATAGCTCCTCAGCATTCATTTGCCAAATGCAGCACATTCTCCACCCAGCTGTGTCTCAGTGTGGCACACCGGCAGGCTTCTACTCTTTATTCCAGTGAAGTCTAATTAACTCCCACCTCAGCCACTAGCACACACAAAACACACACCATGTATTGGTCAACACAGGACGGAGTGGGCATGAGTTGCGCCTGCTCAAGCATTTTGTGACAGAGTGCTGTAATGCGGTGCCTCTCACTTCTTCCAGCCTGTTCTGGATAATTATCATCTCCTCAGGTTCTGCCCCCTCTCTCCCATAGTGTTTTGCAAAGCACTGCTGTCAGTCCATAAAGGATCAAAGAAGATGCAGGCAGCATCTCCAGTGGAAGAACAGCATCCTCTTGGCATGTGTCCTATACTCCCCCTATCGTCTGTTTGCCTGGTGGGCACGTAGTGATCTTTTATTGACAAAAGACGTCAGTCCAGCTGCTTTCTGGAAAAGCCAATCAGCTGGGACAGGCTTCAATTCTGCTGAGGGAAGCTGTTCATGTCATGTTTTACAATTTATTAACATCTGCCTGATTTGGTGATTTTGGGATTTGCTCACTGGTGTGGAATTAAATCTCCACTGGTGTTTTATGAAGGAGCTAAATTATATAATGTGCCAGGTGGCCTTCTTTCTGAAAATCTGCCCCAAATAAAATGTGCTACTACTGTTTTGTGTGTGACTCGATCACCAGTTCCCTCAGAATCGGTGTTTAGTGCCAGTTTGATTACCGCTTCCACTCAGAAAGCACAGCATGCACTGTAATCCAAATGCCATCCTGTTTACACTGCACTCTTGTCATGTGAGTGAGGTTTGCTGAGTAAGGCGTTCAGAAGTCATGTCATGTTGGAGATGAAGAGATCAAGAGGGCGGGAGGGAAGACATTACTCAGCTCATCAGAGCGGTGCTATCCTTCCCTCCTCCCTGACAAAGCCAAATGTCTGCTAATCTGTCTCAGATCGCTGTGCTAATGAGTGATGGCTTTTTTATGAGGGCCGAGGGCGGGCAGAAATCTCTCATTGATTTGCTGTGATAATCCAGATTTGGCCGCCGGCTGAAACCCTCCACTCCCCTCTGAGAAGGGTTCCTTTGAGGTTACAGCTAGTCAGACACAATTGCCATGTAATCAATAATATCAAGTGCTGTAAGCCAGGAGATACAGCCATGTGAGCAGGTGGGCTTCTTTGGACATGGCACAATGAGTCCAGATATTACTCTACACTTTAGACTGCTTTAATCACATATTACAGCCAGATAAGCCAAAAGGCCACTATTCATTATATAGTCCTCGATTAGAGCCGCCCTACGTGTAACCCAGTGGGAGCTGTATGTGATCCTAACAGTCATTCTGTCTTTTCAATCTGGAGGATCTATGGCATCTATGGCATGTAGTACAGTGCAACGTTTGGATTTGATTTAATGGTTTTCATGATCAATTATTCACAAGTGAAAAACTACAACAACAAAAAAGTCTCAAAGGGCTGTCCTAAGTTACCCTACCATTTGTAAAGGAATACTTTATGTTACTAACACATAATATGACCAAACTGCAAATGCATGGCCCTCAAAACACATTTATTTGTTGTGCTGACATTTCACATCAGGACACAAGAGACATAATTATCTGCCAAAGCTTTGCACAAGAATAGTTTGAAATGACTACAGAACACGTATATAATTGGGCAAGTCGAGTTGTGTGGAGAATCAAAAAAAAACAGGGAAGAGACATGAGCCATTGTAGATAAGAACAAGAATAGAAAAGATGATGAGAGAGAGATGATGAAAAAAGGGAAAAACAAGCAACAACAGACAGAAAATGGCAAGCTTGTGGGGAGTGAGAGACTGGTACAACATGTAAAAGTGAATGGGGGAGAGCAGAAGAGGAGCAGCGTCTCTGACAGAGTTGGGGGGAGGCGACGTGAGGGATTGATAAATGGTGACAGTTCAGCCAATGGAGTGGGACAGTGCCACAGCAGGGCCCGGCTTGCATTAAGGACCACTCCTGCTTAGCCTTGTCTTCTGCAGTTTAATTACCCCATCCCCACCACAAGAGCCTCTAGTTTCATTCAATTTCATTCATCTGCCCTATGCTTGATGGCATTTTAAATGGTACGGCGTGTGAGCTGGATTCAGAGTCATTATCACTCATGGGTCTTTTCATTTATGGCTTTGAACATTTAATGCACCCAATTGTAAACGGTTAAATTTCCTAAATATTTAATAGGACCTATTTTTTTCTCAATTACATTTTGCAGAATTGTGAAACTGGATTGTTTGTAGTCAAACTTACTTCTCCAGTAAAACTGTGGTTCATATTAAATCTGTTATCGAAGAATTGGTTTTAATTTTTGAATATAGAAGCCGGGGTCATGGCCAGGGTTCCTAGGGAGCTAAGTAGAGGTTTGATTGCCAGCCACCACCCCCCACCTTCCCACTCTCCTCCCATCGCATTGTTAGTGAAGTGATTGCAGTGGTGCATGCTGTATGCACCATAAACCGCACATTGTATGGTTACACAATAGCCCAAGCCTCCCATGTAAAGACTGAAAAAGGAACTAATTGCCATACCATTTTTTAGAAAATATTATTTCAAGTGGTACTAAAGCACAACAATGGTGGACTTAGGAATATTTCGTACTTAATAGTAATAACAATGTGGCACACCAGGTATTTAGATGTTCACATCATCATATACAATGCAGCCTCAGTTTCAGTTTAATTTTTTGCCAAACTGACACAGTACCTGAAGTACTAATGTCTCCACCATATAGTCGTAGGAGATGAAGTAAATTTGAGTTCTCTTTGTGGCGCTCAAAACATTCAGGACTAAAGTGTACTTCCCAAGTACGAGAAAGTCTTTATGTATCTATTCTTGCAATTGCTGTGGAGGGAGGAGTTGTCGACGCCATGGATGACATTACAACGCTGGTTAGCTTGGAATACCTCAAAACATTGTAATGTATATGTCCGTTCCTAATCATGGTATCTCCTACTTGCTTTTCAGTCACCACAAGCTATCCAAGTTAACTCATTTGCAACAGTATCTTCACTGAGTGATGAATGAATGTAGTAAACAACATGTTTCCTGATTAAGTCAAATCTGAATGAACTTTTCTTGGATAATCTTGGATAGATAATACTTGAAATGTGTTTTTCATTTATAGATATTATGGATATTCCATGATGTTTGAATAAAAATGTAAAAGACCTGTTTATTATTGAATGGTATACTGCTCAGAAAATAATGTATTAATTTGTTTAGATAATAATCATTTGTTGCAGGCCTACTGATGATCCCTTTCTGGAAGGGCATTTGTTGGATAGTGACAGTGTAGATAGACAGGAAATGTGGGGGAAGAGTCTAGGGGAATGATGAACAGGTCTGGAAGGCCAGGAGTCCAATTAAGAGCCGAAACTCGAAGGTAACAGAGTCAGACTGCAGGTTCATGTTCAAGCATCAATGAGTATCACATATTGGAATTATTTGATCTTAATTCAACTGAGACGCTGGCATAATTTTTTTTGAGAAATTCATTTGCTTGACAAAATACAAAGTCAAGGTTTCAGAATGGAACTTTTTTTCTCCCCCTACTGGCAGGGAGGGTAACTGCACAAACCCATGCATGCATTCTGCCATCCCTTACTCTTTGAACTGTAATCTTTCCTCTCTGTGTCTTTTATTTTCTTCCTTTACATCGACTGTTCTCTAATAGAAACCTAATTACATACTTAACTCCAAATGTCTAACCGCTGGCACCCCAGTGTGTGAATGTTGCCACAGGAAACAGATTTAAAACTTCAGTATAATGCGAAATCTATCTGGTGCTGATTAGCTCAATCACCATTATGTGGACTCATGTGACAAGGGCTTGAACATCACTGTTGTTATATGCAAGTCATGCACTAGAGCTTTGGTAAGTTACTGTTTGTTTACCCACATTCCAATTTAGTTATATTCAAGACATTCAAGGTTGTAATTTGTTCAGAGCAGCCTTGGCAGCTGCTTACTTCCCCCATGCCTCTGGCAGACAATAACAGGAGCCTAGATTAATACACACTCCAGGTTAGGGAAACAGACAAAACATAAGGCAGGTAGGTCAGTGTGTCCACCTAGTCCTCTAGCTATAGTACGGAGCATGTCCAACATAGTGGGGCGCTTTTTGGTGAGAATGTTTAATATTGAATCCCCCTGCATCCTGGTGAGCGTAGAGGACTGTATGCTGCTGCTGCTGCAGCACTGCTTGTGTTTTCCACTGCTGCTCCAGCTCTCTCAAACCCAGCATAGTCTGTCTCAACCAGTATCCATCATTCATATTCGCCCACTCGTCATCTCAGAGATGTCGCTTAGCATTTGGAGAAAGGATTAGCTAGGATGGGTGTGTGTGTTTGATTGTGTACATGGAGGAGTGGGTGACATTGAGTAAATATCAACCATTCATGTTGTGTATGTAGTTTTTTGGATCCACTACAAATGAAAGACATTAGATTTTAATGTAGATGAATGTGACTGTGATGTCCCATATTTTTATTTCTGTGCATTTCTGTACATATTTGTACGAAGTGAATCAACAGGCGATGGCCACACTCTGTTTAGGAAAGCAGATAATATGCAGAAGCGATATGCATGCTTCTTTATTGCTCTGTGTACAATTATTGTATTGTTTTTAGTGTGGATAACTGCAAATGGGCTTTATTGATTGCCGTCATTCAGACTGATCAACCCCACCGCGCGTCAGGGAGGAGCACAGACGGCACAGATTTTGCCCCAAGGTCTTGTTGCTCGCTGTATTGTAGTTACTGACAGACTGTGTTTGTCTGTACATACGGCGACGTGAAGTGCTCCAGGTTGTGCAAGCTCAAATATGATTATGACACCAACAGCAGGAAATGATATTATAAAGGAAGAAATGTTTTGCCTGGGAAAAGGACAAGTAGGGGAAATCTGTTCAGGCTGTCGTCGGCTTTCTGTCTTAGTCAACATTGATACCCTTTACTAGATGACCGCATCTGTATGGGAGAGGACAAGCAAGAAGGAAAGGCCGTGCTTCAAGGTCCAGCAAGGGAGAGCACTGAATGTGTGTGAGCAAAGAGGGAAGGTGAAAATGAAATGAGGAAGGACTGGGCTTAAAAATAAAGTAGAAGACGTAGCCATGCAGGTTGCATTGTTACAGACAGTGAAATGCAATAATGCTGAGGAAACAAGAATCCAAATGAAAACAAATGTCCCCATTCAAACTGACAAACATGCACAGCAAATGTAAACACACATAGATGCACACAGACACATTTATACAATAAACAGTGACAGTCTATTCTTTACCTTATGTTTCGTTCTTACTCACCTGTAAATTTTATCTACTTTATCTGAATTGAATCCTCCACATACAGTGTATCCTTAACAGCACCACAGCGACAGGGCAGCATTGGGTTTTATTGCCTCTCACCCTGGTTTCTGTATTTATTTATTTTTTTGCCATCAGATACCTGAAGGACAAGCAGAACCTGTCTCTGTACGGTTTTTACCATGAGCCGCAGCACAGTGAGCTTCGGGGAGAGGGAGAATTTAGAAAGATAACCCTTCAAAATTCAATTGTCACTGAATGAGTTTTCCGCCCAGTGAGGCCTTGCTGAGACGAGGGATGACAGTGTAAAGAGAGGAAACAAATGAGGGAGGGGAAGGAGACGAAGATGAGGGGAGAAAGAAATGGGGAAGACAGTGAGGCTGCCTCCTCGCTCAGCGGTTTCCTACCTGCAATCTTCATAAAAGTAATGATGTCAAACCAAGAAGAGGCTTATTACATTGAACGCAATCAAATAAACCGTGTGTTTCTTTGCCACCAATAAAACTGTGCCTCAAGTTACCGTTTATCAGTTTGTAGTCACCGGTTGGCTTTGAGCAAATTGACAGTTGACACCTGTAAGCAAACATTTTGACTGTGAACGCACCATAAAAATCCTAATTAGGCTCTTCAAATGCTGAGGGTCATTATTTGTTATTAATTTGACATAGTCGCTACCAGTGGAGCTGAATCTTCCTCACATTGAAAATGCACACTTTCATTTTTGCACTAGAATATGTGTCATGTTTTTTTTTCCTTTTTAAATCAAACATTTAACGGTGCAGTCTCTACATTATGGCTAATAAACGGTGTGTACACTGTACTGTAAATGAGCTGTAGCTGTGAGTTTCATTTCATCAACACCCTGATCCCTGAGCTGACACACACACACACACAGAAAACACCTGCTTGCATCTTGGTGGGAAGCAAACATTTTTATTTTATCCTAATTGATCACATCTTGTGCTCACTTACAGAGTAATCTCCTGACATAGAGGAGCTGAAATGTGTCTGGGTATTATGAGGCTAGACATATGGCAAGTTAGCAAACAAAATAACTGCAGCTGTATTCTGTGTTTTTATCAGGTGCAGGTGATGTCGTGGCGTGTGGGTTTAGGTGGCAGGATGACAGTTGCCAAGCTCCTCCTTCCCTTCCTCATTCTCCACTCCTTCTGTGAAGGTGAGTCCTCCTGATTAGAAAGAATGAATATGGATAAGTTCACAAAGACTAGACTTTCGTTTTTATTTATTTTTTTAGTGGAAAAATCATGAGTCAAAGGTGTTAATGCTGCATAAGTTATACAGTGAGCATACATTCCTGCTCCATTTAAACTTAATTTACAACAATGTGTCGTCTCAGCTGCAAAACACGGAGAAAAGTGGTTTTACTTAGCAGCTGTTTTGGTGAATATGTTTTTTAGAAATACACAGGACAAGATGTTACAATCCCTTGTGCCGAAATCCCAGGCAAAACACGTTTAGAGGCCCTGTTCGACTAAGAGGCCCTACCAAGCCTACAGTCATGTAATATGACCAATAACCTATATTCTACCTAGGCTAACTAGAGGCTGCTGGCTTGTAAGCCCATTGAGCAGCAGAGGATACCTCAAACATTGTAAAACATACCTAACTAAACGCTGCTGGCTTGTATGGCCCGCTCAGCAGCAAACCATGGCTACCAAATACCATGAGAACATGATCTGAACAACAGCAGTATGCAGCATATCATTGGGGTTTTCAAGTGGGCACCTCCCTTCACCGATGTTTCGTTAAGTTAGGCCCACGACACCTCAAGAAGGCTTAACAGTGATTTCCAGCGTCCTAGAATCACCCCCCTCCACACCGCCACTACACAACCCTCTCTTCCTCACCATTCGATGTCTATCAACAACTAGTATGGAAACAAACAAACAAATCTACCATGCTCCGCTCCGTTGATGCGAGCTGAAGCACATAACAAACAAACAAATCCATAACAAACAAACAAATCTACCATGCTCCGCTCCGTTGATGCAAGCTGAAGCACGTAACCACCAATTCTGTGACAAGCAACAAACAAATCAACTGGGGCCTACATGCGGCCTACATGCGGCCTACATGCGGCCTACATGCGGCCTACATCCTTACCTTAGTTAGCTCCCCAGCTAGCATGCTTCCTGCGCACCCATAACCAGTCACTGGCTCTCTCTGCTGCCCGGGACATATTGCTAACCGCAGTCCTCTGGCTTCTTCCTCGTATGCCCAGCTCACTCAGCAGAGCAATGACCGACTTTGCCACAAATCCACGGCAGCCCACTTCTACCGGGCGGACATAAGCCTTCCATCCATTTTGCTCTGCATCTGCTGCTAACTCTGCATACTTAGCTCTTTTTCTCTCGTTAGCCTCCTCAACTCTATCCTCCCACGGGACAGTCAGCTCTATGAAATAGACTACTTTCTCTGGCTCAGACCACAACAGCAGATCTGGCCGTAGTCGAGTGCTAGCTATCTCACCTGGGACAACCAGTTGGCTATTTAAGTCCGCCCTCATCTCCCAGGCTCCTCCTACCCTTAGCTGTCCCGTGTTATGCCTGAAGCCTGCTCCTCTAGCCTTTTCTCCCTCCCGTACAAACTTAATACCTCTATTCTCTCTGTTAACGGCCACGGAATTTACATTCACCCGTTTTTCCTCTATTGCAGCTGCTAAACATTTCAATACCTGATTGTGACGCCAGGTATAACGTCCTTGGGAGAGACTAACCTTACAACCTGTCAGAATATGACTAAGCGTGCAGACACAAGTGCACAGTGGACAGGCAGCATCCTCACCTACCCACTGGTTCAGGTTCTGGGGAGTTGGCAGCACATCATAAGTAGCCCCTAACATAAATCTAATCCTGCTGGCCTCCATGCTCCAAAGCTCTCTCCACTTCACCTTCCTTTTCTCCACACTCTCCCAGTTCACCCATTGACCCTGCTTAGCCTGCGACACTGCCTTCGAGCATCTAACCATTTCCTCTTGCCTCTGTACCTCTTCCACTATCATCTTTCTCCTTTCTACTGCTGATGCCTTGCTCCACAGAGGTTTCCCTGCACACAGTCCTAGGCCTCCACGCCCTTGCTGTACATGGCCTATGATATCCCTATGCTTAAGAGCTGCCTGTGCTTGCTGCACTGCCTCTTTTGCCTTCCACTTCCTCCCTGTCTTAATAGTAGGCGCTACGCTCCTAACCACTGGATCCTTTGACTGAGTTAGAGTCATTTCCAGCCTAACTTTAGTGCACTTAAACTCCTCTGTTAGGCAGGTAACTGGGAGCTCCAGTATGCCTTTCCCGTACAACGCTGTGCTACTTAAGCAGCGTGGGACACCAAGCCACTTTCTAATAAATGAATTACTCATTCTTTCTAGCTTTTCTACCTTTGAAAGGGCAACCTCGTACACCGTCAGCGGCCACATTAGCCGGGGCAGTAAACCAAATTGCCAGCACCACAATTTTAACTTGCCTGGTAGCCCTGACCGGTCTATGCTTGAAATGCCTTGAATCATTTCCTGCCTCAACCCTTCAAACTGCACCTTATCACTAAGACTTGCATCGTACCATCTTCCCAAACTCTTCACTGGCTTCTCCAGCACTGTGGGAATTACCTCATCATTTATAAAAAACTTCTTATCTACCACTTTTCCTTTAATAATGGAAATACTCCTAGATTTAGTAGGCTTCACTTTCATCCTAGCCCACTGCAGATTGCTATTTAACTTATCCAGCAATCTTCTAGTACAAGGAGCGGTTGACGTTGTTGTCGTCATGTCGTCCATGTAGGCCCTAATTGGGGGGAGGCGAAGCCCTCCCTGCAGCCTTTTGTAATGAATAGCCTTTTCTCCCTCCCGTACAAACTTAATACCTCTATTCTCTCTGTTAACGGCCACGGAATTTACATTCACCCGTTTTTCCTCTATTGCAGCTGCTAAACATTTCAATACCTGATTGTGACGCCAGGTATAACGTCCTTGGGAGAGACTAACCTTACAACCTGTCAGAATATGACTAAGCGTGCAGACACA
This sequence comes from Planiliza haematocheilus, assembly GCA_005024645.1. NCBI lineage: Eukaryota > Metazoa > Chordata > Actinopteri > Mugiliformes > Mugilidae > Planiliza > Planiliza haematocheilus. Next base: position 2,879,140 of record SRSE01001339.1, on the reverse strand, counting down.
AGTGCACAGTGGACAGGCAGCATCCTCACCTACCCACTGGTTCAGGTTCTGGGGAGTTGGCAGCACATCATAAGTAGCCCCTAACATAAATCTAATCCTGCTGGCCTCCATGCTCCAAAGCTCTCTCCACTTCACCTTCCTTTTCTCCACACTCTCCCAGTTCACCCATTGACCCTGCTTAGCCTGCGACACTGCCTTCGAGCATCTAACCATTTCCTCTTGCCTCTGTACCTCTTCCACTATCATCTTTCTCCTTTCTACTGCTGATGCCTTGCTCCACAGAGGTTTCCCTGCACACAGTCCTAGGCCTCCACGCCCTTGCTGTACATGGCCTATGATATCCCTATGCTTAAGAGCTGCCTGTGCTTGCTGCACTGCCTCTTTTGCCTTCCACTTCCTCCCTGTCTTAATAGTAGGCGCTACGCTCCTAACCACTGGATCCTTTGACTGAGTTAGAGTCATTTCCAGCCTAACTTTAGTGCACTTAAACTCCTCTGTTAGGCAGGTAACTGGGAGCTCCAGTATGCCTTTCCCGTACAACGCTGTGCTACTTAAGCAGCGTGGGACACCAAGCCACTTTCTAATAAATGAATTACTCATTCTTTCTAGCTTTTCTACCTTTGAAAGGGCAACCTCGTACACCGTCAGCGGCCACATTAGCCGGGGCAGTAAACCAAATTGCCAGCACCACAATTTTAACTTGCCTGGTAGCCCTGACCGGTCTATGCTTGAAATGCCTTGAATCATTTCCTGCCTCAACCCTTCAAACTGCACCTTATCACTAAGACTTGCATCGTACCATCTTCCCAAACTCTTCACTGGCTTCTCCAGCACTGTGGGAATTACCTCATCATTTATAAAAAACTTCTTATCTACCACTTTTCCTTTAATAATGGAAATACTCCTAGATTTAGTAGGCTTCACTTTCATCCTAGCCCACTGCAGATTGCTATTTAACTTATCCAGCAATCTTCTAGTACAAGGAGCGGTTGACGTTGTTGTCGTCATGTCGTCCATGTAGGCCCTAATTGGGTGTAAAACACTGTGAAACTGAAGCTGCTTAACTCAAAGGTTCATGATCAGTCAAACTTCCTTCAGCAAAGAAAAAAAAAATCAATATGTAACCATAATTCTACCTTTGTTAGTAAAATTAAGGATTAAATGTGTTTTTATTCCCCAGTTTTTATCAGTGAATTGTTAAAATATGAATGCCTGTCTGAAGAAGTTTTGCTCTCTTACCATCTAACAAATACATTACCCTTTCATTTTCTTGACTTGACAATTTATCTCATTCTCTTTCCTTTACTTTTCTTGATCTCCACATTATAGCTCAGCCATAAGAGCTACTTAAAAATACAGTACCTGCCTCTTTGCTAGGTATGACTCTGTGAGGGCTTGAGTAGGACATATATAGCGAGAGAGAGATTCAGTGTTGTGGAAAGTCACAGTAAGGGTCTCGCAGTGACAGGCAGGAGACACCTCCAATCACACAGAGCGCTGAAGCAGCGGGGAAAGTTATTAAGTGACTGCCACAACCTCTTTCCATCAAGCACAATGAGTTTATCAAGGCTTGCTTTCTTTCTCCTGGAGTCCTCCAGCCTCTCACTCTCTCTTCACACCTTGTGTTTCTTAATGCCACGACTTCTTGCGTGTTCACTCCTTTCCCTTCCTAACTAAGCCATTAGCACTTTGACCTCGTATTTCTCTTGACTCTTACGCTCCTAATGCACCAAATTGGATTGATGATACTCACTGTGATCTAGCTGTTATTTACCTGCATTCAAACATCCAAGCTTGACATAGTGCCTTTTGTAATGAAGCCTCAGGTATGAACAGCTTATTAACCCTCCTCCTCCCTCACTTTACTTCCCATCAAGCACACTCCATGCTCGTTGGGTTTAAGAGCCATACTGGCAAGCCAGACAGGCACATGGCTGAATGAAACGCTCCTACTTTCAAAGTACTCTCACTTTATCAAGCACTCCAACTTCAAACAGGTTGGCCCCACCCGTACTTACTCCAGTGTCTCTGGTGTATCGCCGAGCTCAGGTGATCAAAGACCATCAGCCTCGTTTCCTGATCTTTCTCAAAAAAAAAACAGCTTGTATAGCACTGCCTTCTGACACCACAGATCCCTGCCCAGCCCTTTCACATGCCATTTTAAAAAGTATGGTATTATAATTGAAGGTTATTCCCGCCCATACAGAGAAATCAATATGACTGACTTACAAAATTTGTCTTAAAAACTTACACGAACAAGGTCGGGTTTATTTTTTTTTTATCCTCCTGTAGAGTGATTGATGTGCAGCCAAGATACATTTCACATACACTTACAGAGGTAAACTGATGATAACAGTTAAAAATCTAAACTGAAACAATTGCAAATGGAAAACAGGAAAATAGACAAGCCCACAAATTGGCAGGTGAATAAAATCCTGAATAAACTGTGGAGTATTATAGCAAAAGGTGGACAAATAGTGACCCAGCGCTGTTGGAAGCCATGCATGAGCCTACATTACAGTGCCTCCACATGTTCTAAGCGGTTCCAGGACTGCTCTATCTTTTTATTCGTTTTGGTAAAATCTAATCTGTCTTTTATATTTCTAAATCTTATGACTATGTTGCTCGTCTACACTTACTTTCATGCTGTCTTCTCTTTATTGTAGACATGGATAATGATATGTCAGCCTCTCAATGCAGTTGACATATCATTAAAGTGAGAAATAATATCCAGACAGGTAAAAGTATTTTAATTTAATTCCAAACTCCAAGGCTTCCTAACAGACTAAAGAGGAGAGAAAAGAAGAGATTAAAGAGCGGATTTCTATAGGACTTATAAAACAGAACAGTTAGTTGTTTTTTAACCTAGGATTAGTCACGTTCCATAAAAAAAAAAGAAAGAAGCTAGAACATATTAACCTGTTTTACATCACAATACCTGCATTAAATTAAGAGGTGCACAGGCTGCACTAGCTATGCATCAGCTCAGACTGCAGACAGAAGGAAAATCAAAGGGGGACCTATTATAGTTTTCCTTATTTTCTGTCGTTACACTGTGAGATAATCATATTAAACGTATGTTAAAGTTATTCCTCTAAGCCAGAGGTTTATGCTCCAGACTTCTCCAACTCTTCCAACTTTCTCCCATACTGATTGCATTCAGTTTGTTTATTTGAATGTCGAGGAAGTCACCAGTGGTCACTCAAAATGCATGTGAAGACGCATTTTAATGCAAGGTTTGATGGTACTATGAGGATTCATGTTAACACCACGTTATGTTTGCCTTTAAATGGTTCTGAACACGCTGGGCCCCAGCTGTCAAGAGCTGTAAAGCCATTCATGACATTGAATGTTTAATAAATTTACTACAGAAGGAGTGGACGTTCATTGTTTGGGAAGCAATCTTCAAAACCATCTTCTCTGCGCAAGTGGTCTAGAAAGACCCACCAGCACTTTACAGTACCATGGTTACTAATCATTATGTGTGTGAACATAAAAACACAGAACACAAGGATAATAAATGTGAATCACTACCCTTTCTCTTCTTCCCAGGCTCCAACCAGCCACCACGCTTCCTGAACTACTTTTTCTCAACCTACCTTCTCATCTACGAGGACATGCCCATTGGTGAGTCTCTCAGACGTCAACGTGTTTAATGCGATGTGTCTGCGTGGTCTACAGAAAGAACACTAAAGCTGTCCTTGTATTTGCGTTGTCAACTTATTTGCTCTACGCGATGCTTTCTCTCTGTGTGAGTCCCCTGAATGCAAACTGTGAAAGAAAACAAGTGAAGAGAGATGTCATAGCAAACACTGACAGTGATAGCAACGGATGTCCGCTATCAGGATGCGTGTATGTGTTTCTGCGCGTGGTGTGTTTGTCTTTGTGATGAGAAGAAAACTAGAGTCTGGTTGTCTGGGTGATTCTCCATTAATATACAGCTGGCACCAAGGATGCTTTGGATATTTCACACCCTGGTGTTGATGTCTGGACGTCTGGATAAAAGAAGTTTGTCCAGATTTGGTATCTCTGTATTATTATAAGCTTTCTTATATGTTGTGTTCCAATATTGTTTTGGACCGTTGGGGGGGTTGTGGTATGAGCGCCAGATACCAGGTAGAGGATGCTTCCACCTGGATTTGCTATCCCTTGGTTGAAGTGATTGACAAGGCAATTTGAAGATGTCTGGCTTTTCATCATCTCTGAGGGTGTCAGTGGAATGGAATTAAAATCCTTTATATTGGATTGATTTTCTAGGATTTTTTTTAATATATATGTATATATATATATATATATATATATACACACATCCTCGTGCTACCCATCTGCATGCTGTCTGTCTGTCCATTCACTTGGTAGTCCCAGAGACCCCAAAGGTAGCACGAGGGTTAAATATATATATATATATCACAAGACCTTTACCCTCTGCCAGTCAGTCAACAGTCCTACTCTGAGTCTTTGAATGTCTGCTTATGTCTACACACTTGTTTTCTGTCAGTGGTTACATGTCACAGACAAAGACAACCCGAATCATATTTTTCCTTTTCCACATTTTTCTCCTGGGGTCATGACACTTCAAGTACATTACCAACCCTACATCATCATCATCATCGCTATCACAGTCCTCGTCCTGTCTTTCATCTATCATCCTTCAACATTGTCATCATCCTAGTTGAACGTTTTATGCTGCAGCGAGGAAAGGTTACAGTTTCCAGGCGGACCCCACAGTAAATCATCATTATCATGACCTCAAACACCATTGCCCTCATAGTTGCCTGTTTTGGTATCTTTGTCTAGCGCAACAAAGCATATTCTGGCAGAAGGCCATCTCCTCATAAAGTCAGCTGGTGTTCTCGCCATTGAAGGGCACGGATATGTGGTGGTGGGTGGCATCGCTGATTTCCCTAACCACTTTGCTCAGGTTGCCCTCTGGCCGTGAATCATTGTCCTCTCCTAAGGCGGCTGGGCTTCGGTCCAACAATGCCTTCCACTGGTCCAGAGAGCTGCCAGTCATGTCCTTGGCCCGGTCTCTAATGGCTTCTTCAGTGGTGTGATGTGAGGGCGGACCGAGTGATCAGACAGTGACAATTTGTCAAGATTATTGTTTATTAGCTCAGCAGATGTCCTCATCTAGGAGGCCCCGCAATTCATAAACACATGGACACCCACACACAAACACATCCGTCTGAGTCAAATGTGCTGCATGAGTAGAGGATGTAACATACTGTAGTGAAGTATAAGGATCTTTTCAGCATGGACACCCACACGTTTCCTCACCCGCAAACGTTTAAGACAACTTATCATCCAGCACACCATCTTAATAGAGTAACCCAGCAGCAATTTCAGCGCTGACATCGCTCCTACTTTTAATTTGAATAAAGGGACAGAATAAAAAATACATATTTTCTCATCTCAGGGTTCAGTGCAAAGATTGTGCAAGAATAAAGAATGGTTAAATGGGGCTTTCAGAGCACAAAGGAGGTGGTTTAATCATATTCAAAACTTCAGACGTTCCTCTGTACTTCATTAGGCCATTATTTTACCAGAAAATTTGATGAACACAAATGAGCACCTGTCTCGCTGACTGGAAGCCAAACTGCACGACTTGAGCACAATGATCAGGTTTCCAGGGCCGCTCTGATTGGTCACATTCAGTTACCATGGCGGCTGTTGGGCTGAAGTCGTGGTGATGATGTAACGGCATATGGCTCATGTAAGCAGGTTATGTGAGGCGACACCAAAAACTACTTTTAGTGATGACCAGCTGATTGACATGTGCACAACTGGGCTATTGATACTGTATAACAGAGATGAGCAAAGCATGCTGTCCTCAATTAAAATAGGTCTACATGCATGTGCACACACTGAAAACGCTATTTGGACAAGCGCTTGGCCTCTGAGCCAGTAGCCTCAGCTCTGTACAGCAGGCACATTATTTATCATGTAGGTGAGGGAACAGATCCAAACATGGATATTTGATCTGAGACTGAACCCTCCCATCAGCATGAGGTTTGGTTTAGGAGTCGCCACAGCTGTGTGCTGTAGAGGCATGTCTAACACAAAGGGAAATGGCTGACTGACTCTATGTGAGCTCACGCTACTGACATATTAAGTTTACTGTGTTTTTGCGGCCAGCTCTATACAGTGTCTGTTGTTTTTCAATGCAAGCAAACACAACACCTTCAGTTTAAATGAGTGCGATGTAGTATTTTCTGTATGATTTTAAGTGAATGTTTCCTCAGGTTGCAACCAATTTTTGCTTTACGTTTAATCCCATACCACGCTAATGTGTTTTTACATTATAGAAAATAGAAAATACTGAACTAAAGTACCTCAAATCTTAGGATAAGTGCAAAGTTATTAAGGAAAATCTGTTTCCAGTATTTGTGTCTTCCAGCATCATAGTTTTATTTAACGGCAGCATTTTACCAACAATTTTGTTTTATTTTGTTGTGACGCAAATATTCCATTAATGGCTGTCAGTATTTCTAAGATGATCTGAACCCTAACAATCCTGTCAAATAATCTCAATTTTCATGTAAGCATCAAACCCATCCAGGTGAAATGAAAAGAAAAGAAGCTACACCTTTATCAAAACGACATGTCATGTTTCAGATGTGTAATCACAGTTTTTGATTTTGGAACTTAATCCTCCTTCTGTGGACGTGTGTGTGTCCGTTTAATACATACCTGTGTTTACATTTCACGTTTTTTTGTCACATCCAGGCCGTGAGATCGCTCACACTGGGAGGGGACAGGGCAGCTAATCAGAGCAGCTGATGTTTAAATGCAGTGGCAGATAACAGTGTGTGTTGTGTCAGGAAATGGGATGTGTAATTAGACTGAGAGAACACTTTGATTAAACGCTCTCATCTTCTAATCCACTTTGCCCTGATTCGGCAGATTAAGCTCTCTACTGAGTAATTAACTTGTGGAAACACAACATTTGTTGAAAATAAGAAACTTCCTCACTCTGCTGGGAAGGTTTGTGCATGTCTTGTAATTTATGCCGTGCACAAGGCTTTGCTGTCTGATTAAATTTACAAATTTGGATCAAGCTAACATTAGTACATCATGTCTTCATTTATATACGTTACATACATACATTATTGTACACAATCGGATCCAGTTCTTTACGCTCTGGAGAGAGGATTTCGACGAGATTGATTACATGGATAAAGGAACGAACTGAAGATTGATTTTTGAAACGGTTATTTGACTCATCATTTGATCATGATCAGACGTTATAAAGGAAAGAAAAACTGCTCGAAGAATCCTGAATAGAAACCGATGGGAGAGGTCTGTAACGCCACAGTCGGTAGTTGTATGACAAATATAGCTTGCATCCCCTCACGAAGCCAAACATCTGCTTTGTAACAACCAAACTGTGAAACATCAAGCCAATTATGTAGATGCACTGATGCACAGCCACAGTTGAGATTCACAACACTTACAACTTTGCGGTGGAAGGAGCAGGAGCAGTTTGTAACTGGTTATAAAGATGAATAAAGGACTTCACTGATCCTGAGAGAGGGTTTTAAACCCAGTGTGTCTCCAGCTCTTGTCAACTTGGCAGTACTTAACTTCACACGGCTTCTGACTAATTCAAAAATGTAATGAGCAGGAAGCCAGCGAGAAACTTGTGGCCACTTTGTGTGACCAGTTTAGTCCTTAATTATGCAAAACTTTAATTCTTGATGCAATTAAATAACAAAAGTTAAGTAAAAAGTTTAAGCAACTTTAAAATGTTCACTCCCCATACAGTTGTCAAGAATGCAGAAATTGGATCTAGAGACCAAAACTGTTGCTTAAACATGTTTATCTGTGCTGTAAAGTTGAGGTTTATGCAGGTTGACTTTCTTTTAGAGCCAGACTGAAGTGGCCAATGAAGGACTTGCAGTTGTTGGCACGTCTGCAATGGATTCATTTTTCTGCTCTTGGTGCTGACAAACTTTGAACAGTAATTGTTTTTCTTGACTCAGTGTATCCCTAACTTGAATTAGCTCGGTTTGTTCACATGTTCTGGTGGGATGAGCTAGGGTATATAAGTCTTGTTACATTATATTTATTTATTTATCTCTATGTCTCATTGTCTATTGAAAGTATGGTGCCATTCCCCACCCATTTAGATTGGAGCTTGGTCTTGTTAACCTGAAACAAACCGCATGGGTACTTTCTGAGAATTGAGAATTGCTTGTAATGGCTTCACTCAGTGTAGCAAGAAAAACACTGTACAACCTATTTTTGTTTCCTATGTGTTTCATAATTGATTAAATAAATTACATTTCCAAATCGGTAAAGCAGTATTCCAGCTTTACAAATACACCTTTTTGTTTTCCTAGTTGTATTTTCTGAAGGTTATGTCTTTCTTTTTCCTCAAGGAATCGATTGATTCTTCAGCCTTGTTTCCATGTTAAAGTTCTGTTTCAATTAGCTTCCAGACGTGCGTACCAGTACTAAAACATGGTAAAACACAAAAAGTAAAATATCAACCTCCTGTCTAGACTTGTTCCCTCTCTTTATTTATGCTCTTCTCCGCTCCCTCCCATTCTTCTACTGCCACAGTAGATACCTGGCACTTTTAATTAGCTCTGTGGCATTCCCAGTTCAATAATAATTAAAGAGCAAGAAGTAACCCCAAGGAACAACTTATTAACGTCTTCCCCTAAACGCGTAGATAATGTCCGGGGCCTCTCCCCAGCCAATTCCCTAATGTCAGCTGCCCAGCACACTCTACATTAACTATGACTTGTCGACACCCTCCCAACAGCTTCTCTTTTTTCCAGCTATCTGATTCAGTATATTGCCCATGTTAGCAGTGAATGCACCCATAAACAAAGCACTATTCATAATTATTGATGCCGATAGTAGGCGAATGGTGCTGAGGTGTAAGTGCTTATTTGTCTTGATTGGACCAGAGATTATAAAGCAGCACAGACATCTTTATGTTGTGAATTAGTTACGGACTTTGCAATTTTCATAATTACTATAAGATATTAATCAACAGCTTCTAAGAATGGAAATTGCTACCCTTTTGTTAAAGTTTGTTAGGAAGATCTGTCAAAGCCATTTGTGCTTTTCTATTAGTTTAAGGAACTTGATGGTATATTTTGCCAGTGACCTTTTTTAACATACATTTCTACACCTATAGAAATTTCCTTGAGTTCATTTTCATATAATTTTAAAGAAAACAGAACTTAAACACACGGGTCAAACATCAAATGATAAAACTTAGATAACGAGAAAGAAGACAAGTAGGCATTGTTTCTTAATGTTTGACCCATTCTTGTGAAAACCATATCTCAGGAACATCTGGTTCAGGTCTACTTGGACTCAATGACCTAAACGTGAACTATCTGAAATTAAGTTCAAAGGTCAAGGTCAAGCTTCCGTAACCATACCATATAGTGAGTCCAAAATCCACATCTAATTATGACAAAGCTGACCCAAATGTTTCCACTTTACTCCACCTCCCTCTATGACTTTGTGTCCAACACAATTGCTTTAGTGCTATCAGTCCTCTGTACTCCTCCATAAAAATAGTCCAAACAAAAAAAGCATATTGGACAATTGAAATAGTTCACTGGAACCATAAATGTCAATATAATAACTTCTTCTTTTGCCCAAAATACAATTACATTTGCTTCCTAGATAGCCTATATTATGAATCTGGACAGATATGGAATTTGACTGATAGAATGTAAACATGAGAATGTAATTTAATGTAATGATAATAATAATAGCAGGAAGAATATGAATGCTGCTTAAAAGACAATCTCTCCTAGAATGTTTTTTGTGTTAGATATTGGAAAATCTATATTGGATCCCCTGTTTGTGACACCTGGCTGGAGATCAGAGTCCTCTGCTCTGTCTCTTTTCTTCTGCCGCTGATCAAATAATTGCCCAGACCATTACCTGCTTGGAGAGAAAAGCCTTGTTACCTGGCTGACACTGAAAATCACTTACTGAGACCCTAGCAGGGGGATACACACACTCTTTGACTGTGAACCTAATATGTTTAAGATTTGTTCCCTCTCGCAAATAATAGCAGTTTGGTGTACCTTACTGAACGATTAGCTGTTCTTTGTTTCACACACATTTTCATCCATGAGGAGCCCACTTATATGAAACAACGGATGTGCAAATTGACACTGAGATTACGCTACAAGATGCGTACTTGGCTATCTTAAGTGTATTACAATTTTAAGATCCAGAGTGGGGGATATACTGACAGAAATGGGATATCATTTTTACTGTCAGTGTTTTTATGAATCTATTATTCCCTCCAAATAAGAGGCAGTCTTACACGGAGCTCACCATGTTTCTATGAAAGCCCATAACTGACAAACCAGACATGATCCAGAGAGGGTCTTTTTATGTTTTTATCAAGGGTGTAAATTTGCTGTATTCTGCAAGGTCACCACTAGATGTCACTAAATCATTCACACTGGATCTTTAATTAGGCAGTTACAGTAAATATAAGAGCTTAAACTACATGGCAATCATCTTCCACCTTCCAACTGCTCCTCTGAAACATGAAAGCTATATTTAATTACTTCATCTATAGGTGATTTAAATATTAATTATTAAAAGAAAAAATCTAATATACATACTAAATATGTTATAGTTATTATAGATAAATGTCAAAGCTGTTTTGCATTATTACTGAATCAAAAAAGCATTAAGGGTTGCTTGTCAGTCACATTTTTGACATTTAAACAAGAGACAACCAAACTTAAAACATTTAAAGGAAGAGAAGTGACATGCTCTCAAGGTTTCAGCCAGCCCGATAGCTTGAAACTGAATTGTCTCTATCCATCTGCTAAGTGTAGCATGTTTTTTTCATTAGGCAGCATAGTCTAAAACAGTCTGAATGAGAAGAAATGCTTAATTTATTTAGTTCCCCATCGGACTGGCAGAGCATTGTCCAAAAGCCTGGAACAAATCCAAGAATATTTGGCCTGTTCCTTGCCTCCACCGACCACATAATCTAGGTAGACACAGAGAGCATTAAAGGGAAATAAAGAAAGATGAGCAGTGATTCAATGAAAGGGTAATTAGGGAAGTGTCAGGGAAAAAAACAAGGGGACAGTTCTTGGGAGTTACTTCAGTGTTGTGGGGATGTTGGCCGGCATCCAGCTCTGTCTCTGTCTGTCACTGTCTGCAGGATAGTTGCTGTAGATATATGCAACGGTCTGACTGCTGGAAGGGCAACACATTAGTCTGTTTACACTTCCACACCACATTTAGCTAAACCGCAATTCTATGTGTGTGTCCTTTCCGCATCTCTGGCAACTGCTGTTGTATCTGTCAGTGTTTCTAAGTTTGTGTTGGTGGATGGTTGGCTGATACTGTCTGTGTGTCTGGCTGTGCATGTGTGTCTCCGTTTCTTAAATCCTATCTACCAGCTGCAGATGTTAAATATTCCTCCGCGTTGATGTCTGAACCACCGCATCTCAACAGGGGATGAATCCCTACATGTCCGGGAGAGATTCTTGATGAGTGGAAGTTTTTCCTCACCACATGGAGAGTGCTCGCCTACTTCAGTTTAGGAATGGGATACACTTGATCTTTTTACTTGGTGTGACAGCTCGCCGTGGTCATTGGGCTGTTGCATTCACTCCCACAGCATTGGCTTCGCAATAATGCCAGCAGACTGCCATCCATGAGGGACCTCTGTTTTGGTTTAGTCAATCATCGCTTATCTTTCCCCTGTGGTGTCTGGCTCCCCCCTTCTTCCCCCAGGAAATAATGGGGTCCATGGTTCAGCGGTGTCTGCAAACACACCATCCATCATGACGCAGTGCTGCACTATATTGTCTGCATTTACCCAGCACGTGATATGTTAGTGTTATTAAGGCCCGTGCAAAGACTCAACACTCTGGCCAGCCAAATTGCCTCCACAAGCTCTGAGCATCCTGAAGATACTCATACGCAATTTTCTTTTTCATCAATGTTCACTTTTTTCTCGCCATCTGACTTTCATCCTTGTTTTTCTGCTTGCGCTGCATTTTGTTTCATGCAATCTTAGCTTACTAGTGGAGTGTTAACAGAATTATGTGTGTACTTCCAAAGCAGCTTCACACGTTTCAAGAATATTCTGTGTCACATTGCTGTCTTGACAGTAGAGATGAGTGATATGGACTAAAAAATGTATCCTGATAATTTCTATTTATCACGGTAACGATAAAAATAAATAAACACCATTTTAGCCTAATTAATTTGTTTATTTTTTACCAGAGGCTTTGGATGAAGTTGACTCTGCTTCTTGCGCATTTTCTTCATTTTCTGGTTTGAGCTGCACTATTTGTTTGCAGACCTTGCATGTTGTAAATTGCTGCTCTGCATCAGACTTTTAAAGCCAGACCACTTCCAGATAATGTAGGTGGAGCCTCGTCTAGGAAAGAGCTCCCCGTTGCCTGGCATATCTGCTCCACCCTACTTGACAGTTTTATGATCACTATTTTAACCCCTAATGGCCACAAAGCATTGTTTTTAGGGTGATCATATATTAACCATTACAATCCAAAATGGAACTAGTTACTGTACTTGTCAAAAATAGCTGTAGTACAGTTAAAACATAGCCTTTCTGTCTGAAAAATAAACCTTAAAGCACACTGACATTTTTTAGAAGCACATCAAAATTGCTTCACCTGTCTAAATCCAAACAGCTCCTACATGTATCTCATGGTGAACCCCACAGTCTTAGTCAACCGTTTGCAAGAGAGCTTTGATCCTGAGTCGACACTTTGCACTATTTGGTGCAAAAAAATAAGTGTTTTTCTTTCTGTCTTGGTTGTTAAAACCAGTCAAAAGAAAAGGTTTTGGTTTGTGAGAAGTGCACTTTTGAACCTAAAAAAACAATCCACAGAGGAGTTTTTTTTTTCTTGTTCAAACTGCGATCAAATCTTTAGGAGAGCCTGCGCTGGCTGTTATTTACAAGTGATCAGACCACATTTGCATGACCACACGCCACCAGACTATCTGCGTGGGTAACTGCTGCAACAAAAGCATTATTAACTGAGTCATTAATCTGGTGGTGTGGCTTTCCAACAACGAAACGTGAGAAATGGAAACCTCTGCCCAAAGCGCCAGCAGACCTGTTTATCTTGGCATCTGTCCATGAACTGATGTTCTCCATGTCGTCCTGTAGCACTCTGCAAGTAGCTGCAGGGGAGCTACTCAGTACTTCTGTCACTCTGGATTTGACACGTTGCTTCGCAAGTGACGCAACAGACATTTTTAAATCAAGTAAATCCAACTTGAACAAGCTTTAGATCTTATTTTCAAAAACTGCAATTCATGTGTGGTTGTGGTTCAGTTGTCGCTTTAGTGTAAGTGGAAAGGGTGGAGTGAACTTGAAGGACATAAGTCACTATAACGGGTGGTTTAACATACACACTAGGTTATGCCTTTCTCAGATGGGGCTACAGTCCCTTCAAGTGAAACTGTTGCTCTTTGGAAAAAACCTAGTGAGTACTGGGGTTTGTACTCAGGTAGGCCACTATTATAACTATATAACTATATTTCTTATAATCATGAAACTTGAGGAGTAACATAAGAAGCGTTGGTTTTTCTTCAGGTACTCCAGTTTCTTTTCACAATCCAGCGACTTGCACATTGGCTATGGGTGTGCATGTGAGCACAAGTGGTTGTTTGTCTCTTTGTCTTAGCCCTGTGATAGACCAGTCCAGGATATACGCTGCCTCTAGTAAACATATAATTGCTTGTGATACTCCGCTAAAGGACCGTTTGGTTAGCCTCTGTCCTTTCATAGAAGCTTAAAGATGACATCTGTGTCAAACATCTGATTTGACGTTTGTAGGATGGATACAGACTACATTGTGTGAATTACAGCTGAGACAAAAAAAAAAAAAAGACAGGGCACCCCCAACCCTGATCTTTCATTTAATTTGTCTGACAGTCAGTTTATTTTATACGGGAGTCAGTTGTGGGTGTTTATAGTCACTGACGGTCCACGTTGAAAACAAATTATTGCTTGAAGCTTGTTTAGCATTTCATCAGAGACACCGTCTTGGACACTTCATACTCCCGCGGTCTCTCTCCATCAACTCATCTCCTTTAGAAAGATTTACTGATTCTTTAGTTTGGTTGTCCTTTTCCATTTAAGTTTCCCTGTCTCATCACCAGGCAGATGGTGAGAATAAGAAGAGACAAAGACAAAGATGGGGACAGGTGTGAGTAACTGTAGACTGTGTGTGTGTGTGATATTTCTCTGGGTTGTAAAAGTTAATTGAAATTGTCTGGGGGAATGTGGCGCGACATCAGGTACACCAGTGCTGCCAAGGCGCCCGGCACTGAGCTGACAGGCGTCGCTGAGATGGCAGCGGTTAGATTACTTCACCAGCCGAAGCTGTGCTCTCACACAGTAAGACACGCACACGGCTCTAAATGAAGCCGAGGCCCATTTTTGAAATGTGTCTTTGTAGTTTGAGGTTATACAGTATTGAGTATGCTAACATGTAGAGACACTGTCACGGGGAAAGACACTTTGGTTTAGCGTGAGTGTGAGAGGGAGAGAGGGATCAGACCCTCAGAATCATCAAAGAGAATACAACAATAATTTCATGGTTGTTCTAGCTATCCTGTTTTTCATTTCCCCAAATTATCAGCATCACCACAGAGTTCAGCTTGTTTACTCTGTGTTTGTGTGTGTGTGTTTGTTTCTCTGTAGGACTCCTATCTGGAATGCCTCAGGTTTAAACCCAGTTTAATCCAAGCAGTCGCAGCAAGTCAACACGTAACGTACAAACCCCTTTACCTGAGCGGTTTGTACATTATGTGTATGTTTTAGTGGGAATGTATATTTTTCTTCCTTATTCAGAAAAAATTTTTTTGACACGGCAACATTCATTTAATGAAAAATAATATGGTATGTTGTGTATTGTTTTTGTAAAATTTTCCCTTCACATTTAAATAATTGTTTCAGGTTTTACTATTTATTCATTTAGCGTCGTGTGTGTGTGTGTGTGTGTGTGTGTGTGCTTGCGTTATGCCATTCTCCAGCACTGAGAGGCGCATTGCTTGGTGGCAGATCAGCTTCTTGCAGCTGCTTATCTAGCTCAGGTGGGTCACAGCTGATACCTGCCTGAGCCACGCAGAGCAGCTAACCTGGAAATTGATGTTTCACATCAGCGACCACCTCTCTCTGCTCCATTGCAGGAAGCTGTAAGGAGTGGGGACGCGTGTGTGTGTGTTTCTGTCCATTTGTGTATGTCTCCTGCGTGTCTGTTGGTAGAAATGTATCATTGTTTTGTTTTTTCTTCTTATTCTCTTGGAGATGGACGTGCGTGTGATAGTTAGCGTCATGAAGTGCAAATGCATTGCCCATTGCTTACATTTTATGTGAGGGAAAGCTCCCAGTGCTTTGAAGTTGAAGTTACAAGTCTAAAGGAAAAGTAGAACATAATTCTCTGAACAATTTGAGTAAAATAACACCACTCAATCCCAGCTGTGACAAAGAGCCTGTGTTAGTGCACTTTAATCACCATTTTATTTTTTCAAACAGTCTAATTCTTCCACCCACTGCGGCTTAACCTGCAGCCCAGTTTTTGACCTGTGTAAGATCAATGGCCACACTTGCTCAACATGTCCTTCATTCCTAAGCGCTTGGATGGAACTTGTGGCAGTAACAGAACGATATCCCCAAAGTTTAGCAGGTACCACAAAATCTGATCAGTTCCAGAACAGCAGACTTCTTAAAAACTTTCAATTATCGCGAGGATGACATGCTGGATCAGCTCATATTTAGACGCCCGCAGTGTAATATCAGCGTCGGTCGTCGGAGGCTGGTGCGCATTCTATGAAGAAAGGTTATCTCGTCCTTGTCTTGAAAGCTGACATTTGTTCTCATAAAGGCCAGTGTGCTGGTGCCAGATAGGATTAATTGACAAGTGGGGTGCCTGCACTCTGTCCCCCATTTACAGACCGGTCGCTGGCTCAGAAATGCTTGCATTTGCTTGCTGATGCGTCTGTGCCTGGTTGTTTGTTCATTATTCTCATTATGCTCTCAGTGAATGTGCATTGTAACTAACTTTCAGGGCAGATTTGCACATTTGGTGGAAGTGCTATTTTTTTAATTTTTTAAATACAGATACGTCCATATGTTTTTGGCAATTTCTGTTATTTATACAAAAACATATTAAAATTCATTTAATCCGTGTGTGACTCTTAAATTTAAGGGTTTTGACATCCAAATTGGAAGAAATGTGTAGGAATTACAACCCCTACTTTCTCTACCTGAAATGTAATTGGAAAAATTAACATAATAATAAAATGTTCACTACTTTTATTGTGAATACATTGCAAACAATGACTGTTTAGAGTCTGGAACCCATGCATATCAACAAATAATGTGTTTCCTTGTTTGTGATGCTCTATCAGGCTACCTGCAGAGTGTCCTGTTTGCTGTTAGATCAAGTGACTGACTCATTTGTTGCAGAATATTCCACTTTACCTTCAAATCATTACACGTTGGTCATTGTCTGTCTGTACTGTAAAGCATTGCCCAATCAAATGTTCAATTTACCTTTAGTCTCTTGCAGAAGAGGTGGCTACATAATGAAGAGCTATCATCCTTCAGCTTGTATGTGAATAATTTATCGTTAAAACGCACATTAGTTATGTAATTGCAGCTTGAATACAAAAACTGTGTCAACATCCTCACGTCCCTATGTGTTAGCTCAGCCCTAGGTCAGCATATATGTATATTCAGCTGTGCTTGGTGAGCAGGAGAGACGGCAGAATTATAGAAGTCCTCTCTCTCAGCTGAGAAAGTGTCTGACATTTAAGGAGCACAGATAATATTTTTATGGAAAAGGCAGGCTTGTGTTGTGTCTGACTTTCTCTTCAGTGTACACACTAGTTCTTACTCTCTCTCTGCTGTTTGTCTCATTGTGTGGTGGTTTGTCTCCACTGAGAACTCACAGTTGCTAAGAAATTCTGAGCTTTTCTGCCGTCAGTCAATGTGCCAGGTGGGATACTTTGTTTTTTCTAGTGGTCCATTTCTTGCATCCACACTCACACGAACTCAGCTACACGACAAAATGTGTGGCTGTTTGTATTCTACCATTTATAACCCACACCTGTCATAGTTCTTTCGCGATAGTGATGAGAGTGCAGCACGTCTGCTGAAGGACTTTTTTTTTTTGCCGGACAGTACAAGAGACTACAACAGAGGGATGGAGAGATGAGTTCAAAACTGATCAGCCAGAACAGCTGTCATTGCCCAGCTCTGCCCTCATCACGTTGTCCTCTTCTCCAGATTGACCAAAGAGGTCAATTGCCAATTTGCCAGTGCCAATGTCTTTGTCAGGAAACAATATTAATTTTGGCTAATTAGGACCTGAAGCTAATGAGCGCTACAGATAATGAGTTCATTTATAATCCATAAAATAAGTGTGGCGTGCTATGGAACAGGGAAAAAAAAGCTGTAATTGAAGCAACTGAACATCAGATTTAGGCTGCAGTGTAGCTAACAATCTGGATACACACATTTAGAGATGTATACGCTCACACCATTCACTTTTACTCACTCACCGTCCCTCTTTGTGTCTGGTACACAAACACACACACACACACACTTTGTGCTTCGGCATGTCTGCATTGCAGTCCTCTGCTGGTCAGCTTTAGCACAGTGGCAGCCGAGCCGAGCATTTCAAACGATGACCATCTTGTCACATCTTTTCTATATACGCTGATGGGCAAAAAAAAAAGTCACAACCAAAAAACAAGGTCACACACTCTAATATTTTGTTGGACCATCTTTAGCTTTGATTGCATCCTGCATTCTCTGTGGCGTTGTTTCGATGCAAAGTCACCAGATTTATTTCCATCCAGTGTTGCATTCATTTTTCACCAAGATCTTGTATTGATGATGGGAGAGTCTGACCACTGCACAAAGCCTTCTCCAGCACATCCCACACATTCTGTGGTCAATCCATGTGTGAAAATGATGTCTCATGCTCCCTGAACCACTCTTTCACAATTTGAGCCCCATGAATCCTGACATTGTCGTCTCAAAATATGCTCGTGCCATCAGGGACGAAAAAATCCATTGATGGAATAACCTGCTCATTCAGTATATTCAGGTAGTCAGCTGACCTCATTCTTTGGGCAACATAATGTTGCTGAACCTAGACCTGAGCAACTGCAGCAACCCCAGATCATAGCACTGCCCCCACGGGCATGATGGGTGCCTGACTTCATCTGCCTCTCTTCTTACCCTGATGCCCCCATCACTCTGGAACAGGGTAACCCTGGACTCATCAGACCACATGACCTTCTTCCATTGCTCCAGAGTCCAATCTTTATGCTCCCTAGCAAACTGAAGCCCTTTTTTTACAGTTAGCCTCACTGACTAGTGGTTTTCTTAAGGCTACACAGCTGTTCAGTCTCAATCCCTCAAGTTCCGATCCCGATCAACGAGGATTTTTTTCCGACCACAGTTCTTCCTCAAAGATGATGGTTACCCACCTTCCAGTTTTTAATGAAACGTTGGACAGTTGCTTGATGCATGCCAATGATTTGACCCTTCTCAAACAGGTTGTTTAAGAAATGAGAAGCTACTCATTGCATCAGTTGGGGTTAAATAACTTGTTGCCATAATCTCCCATGCAGTAATTATCCAATAGGAGGCTCGTACCTATTTGCTTAAACTTAAATCCAGGTTGCAAACTTTTTTTTGGCCAGGCAGTGTATATTTGTCCTCCTGCTGTCATTTGTTTTCTCTCTTTAACTCTGTGTCTCCTTGTCTCTTTCATTCCCTGCTAGTGCTTGTCTGACTTTTAAAAAGTATGGGAGATGAGATACAGAATGGGAAGAGACAAAGCAGGGAGGGAAAAAAATGAATAGATGGAAGAAAGGGCACAGGGAGTATAGAAGAATAAATGTTAAAGGTGAGCGTGAGATGGATGGGTGGAAAGAAACAAAAGAATTTGGAGTTGGCAAAAAAAGAAATGTAGATGTGAGAGTGGAAGTGATACACATACAGAGAGATGGGAATTGATTCTGGCAGAGGGTGAGATGAGGGTGAGAAGGGCTTCACAGCAGATGGACATAAGAGAGCAAGAGAGAAAGAGAGATGAGGAAGATAGAGATGTTCTAGTATCTCGGCCCATATAGATAAAGTCCAGCTGGCTGTGGCCTGGTTTGGCCAGTGAGTCAGGTGTGCTGAGCTTAGCTGGACCTCACCAGGATCAGACATGTGACTGTGGCCTCTGAAGCACGGTGCAGTTTTACAACTGGTACAACTGGTGAGGAAACACTACAGATCATCAAGCTTGAATGTTAAGTTATATGAAATCTCCTGTTAAAAAGGGAAGGAGAAAGAAGTAGCAACAGCTTAGTGTACAACCCCAGGCTGAGCTGACATTGTGGACTCAGTGGAGTCTGTATTTGGAGTCCTGCTTAAGTTTTTAAGTGTTGAACAACACTACGCACAATGAGGGAAAATAACACAAAGCTGCTAGTGAGCTTTCCCACCATTATGTCCAACAGTACTCTAGTATTATATTCCCAGGTGGTTGAGTTAGGCCAAGTGGTGCACCAGGCTTGCTGCACACCTGTGGCAACTCTGAACATAGTGTCAGTGTTGATTTCTAAAACATGTTGCTCCTGCGTGGTGTGAAGCGGAAACTTCTGCTACTTGTGAACTGGCTGTTAAAACGGCAGCAGCGTTGTACAAAAAAAATAAATTATTCTGTTAATGTTTGTTTATTGGTGTTTTTGTGACTTCAACTAAAAACAGCATTTTTGCAGCAAATCACAGATGGCTAATCGTGGGATGTGTTATTGGCCAACACAAAATCCCCAAACACAGGGTCTGTCTAAAGCCGCTTCAAAAAGAAAAAAAAATACTGTTTACTGATTCATATGCACAAAGTGCGGTTGCAGATAGGGCACAAAAGATCACTGTAAACTCTAAAGAGTTTATACCAAAATGATCCCTGCTTTCCCATGACATAAAATAAACAGTGAAATAAACTTAATTGTTATAAATTAAAATATAGCATATAGAAAAGTGAAATGTGTACAGAACAGCAAATAAAATAAATTAAATCGAGGCCACAAAATAAATCCCAGTAGGCTGATAGAAGAAACAAAAGGAGAAGAAACGTAATTAAATTTAATTAGGCTAAAAAGAGGAACTGATAAAACATTGTCCGACAATGATCATGATAATGGTTCCCAGATCAGTCTACCCTTCTATCAGTTAATAAGGATGTAAGTGGATACCTTTTCATATTAGTATTGCTTTCAGTTTCAGTAGAAGCACTTTATCTTAGTGACTTTTTTCAAGAAGCTTTTCATTTAACATGTGGAAAGAATCATTTCTGGAAAAAGAAAAAACCCTCAAAACTGTCATAAAATTATTTAACTGTCTTGATTTTAATTCAGCCTAAAGATATGATTAATTATTCTCCCCTTCTAATTATTAGTTTATTTATTACTTCTATTAATAATGAGAAGCTATGGTTTTAAACGTTTAGGTGGGGATATGACTATGATTATATCAGCTGTTATTAATGTTAGGCAGGGGTGCATCATCAGGAAATTTTGAAAGGCAGCCCAAATATAAATAGTGAGACAGTGGCATCTAAATCTGTGTGTCCTCTCTCTGGCTTAGCCATACTCTCCAAATGGCAGCTCTGGTGTTATTTCTAAAAGTGAGATTGTACTGTAGCTACTCCAGGGGCTTTAGGAGAGTGGCTAACATTTTATGAGTTTTCAAAGCGCAGACATTTTAAGAGCTTTTTAGTCAGCTGAATCTATTTTGCTGGAAGCCAAGATGAGGGTCTGAAACCACTGACGTACCATTAAGAGTTGATATAGTCGCTTGCTCTTAAGAAGACATCCTGAAAAAATAAATAAATGGTAGCCAATAAACTGGAGCAAAATTATAAGGGCATAGTCGGCATAAAATTGCCCCTGTGCCTTTCAGATCTGTGCCCTTTCCTCGTTTTTGATTCTCCTTATCAGAAACTAGGAAACCACCGTGGATTCTCAAGCTTTCAAGCACTCATTATCACTATGTTTGTTAAAAACAGGAGATCCTTATTCTGAAGCAATACTCTCCACTGCTGTGACAGTGAGAGCTGTAGGTAGAGTCTGAGTTGCCACAGGCTCATTCTTGACCCCAGCTCCCGCCATTTGCCAGCATCCACGTCCACATCCGCAGGGCTGACAGAAACAACATCCACCCTATATTTCAGTAGCACAGGGGCCAAATGATAAACATGTAAACGGGAGAGAAAAGGGAAAAGGTCAAACGAGAGACGCTTTTGTCTTAGTGTGAACGGGTTTATGTGTGTGTGGCGTCACAATGAAGGTGGCATGTTCCATTACCTGACCATGATTTAGCTCACTCGCAGGTAATAGTCAGCCCCGGTGAGGTCAGCGGGGGGCCAGTGCGGGAGAGAGGGAGTGTGGGGAGAAAAGAGAGAGGCAAATAACAGAATAAGAGCGGGATGAAAAAGTGAGGTGAGCAGAAAACTAGATGAAAAGAGCAAGACGTGAAGACGGAAAGAAAAGGAGAGGATTGGGCAGGCGTCACAATGTGCCATTGTTGATAGACGTTTTGGCATGTTGGCAGGAGTGGTGCGGTTTGGGGTGGATGTGTGTGTGTTTGGGGCGGGCGTTTGCTTTTGTGACAACGACAGGCCAGACTGGCTCAGCCGTCACTCCAGAAGCCTCAGCAGCACAACGCCACCTGTCCACTCCTATCAGCGCTGCCTGCGTCCCTCTGTCTGGCCTCCACAAGCAGGACGAAGCGTGACGAGGGGATGACAAAAACGAGAGAGAGAGAGAGAGTGGGGAAACAGCAAGGCTGTGATGGGATGGGAAAGAAAATAGCACGAGCAAAGAGCTTTCCTGTGCGATCGGAGGGTGAACGGAGCTGCGTGTGAATTTGCAGTGACAGTTCTGCCTCTCTTCACCAACGCGTGGGATGACTGTCCACTAATGTCCTTCACTGTCCTCCAACTTTCGCAGTGTGATTGGTTAGTCACAGCGTTGTCACTCGGTGTTTTCGTCATTTCACCATTTGGGTGCATTAGAAAACCAATCCTGGACTGGACGTGCAATCATACGCATTGTTCTTTTCATTTCACTTTAGACAGAGCTGAATTGCTCTCATCGTGTGACGCAATGAATGATTCATATCTGAACAGCAAAGTCAACATTAAATGATGTTTATAAAAGCTCTTAATATAAGATATAATATGAAATATAACAGTTAAAGCTTAAAACGTGTTCTTCATTCATAGCTGTCATGTTAAAATACACAGATCAGGCATAACATTATGACCACCTTCCTAATATTGTGTAGGTCTCCCTTGTGCTTCCAGTTGTGACTCATCAGAGCATGGACATGGGCCTCCTGAGAGTGTCCTGTGGTGTCTGGTAACACAGTGTTGTTAGTGGGGGGACCTTTAGGTCCTATGGGTTGAGGGGAGGGTCCTCTGTGGATCATCCCACAGATACTTGATCAGTTTGGGATCTAGTGAATTTGGAGGCCATCAAGGAGTGTCACTGCTTTGGCGTGGGGGTGCCTGGTCTGGTCTAGGTAGGTGCTACATGTCTAAGTAACATGAATGAATGAATGCCAGGTCCAAAAGTTTCCCAGCAGAACTCTGTACTGTCACAAGATGGTTAATGTTATTCAATTCTCCTGTCAGTGGTTTTAATGTTTTGGCTGATCAGTATATTTTAGTACAATTATGTATGGAAATCTCCTGTAGCCTTAACGTAGATTTAAGAGTCATAGTCTAGTTTCTATTGAAGACAGTCCCTCTCACTTATATTAACAAAGGCTCATTGTGCTTTTGTCGGATGAACTGATGAACGTGCACACTTATGTTGTTTCTAAGTTGCGTATCCATGTTTCTTTAAATGTATCATTACTTTTCATGCCTAATAAAAAAATGAGCATGTTATGTTTCAGGTATATACACTACAGTCTGTTAAACTTAAGTGATGTGTGTAGTTCGGGAGGTGTGTATTTCTCTCAAGAATGTCTAAAGGAAAGGCAGAGGGGGTTCTCTTCCCATCCGTGACAGATTTAGTCATAAATCTGTTGGATTAATACACGGCCTCCCAAGGACTCTCGTGGTGTGTGTTGTTGAAACACAGGAGTCACTTAAAGCCAGACCCCAGGCACTATTTGTCTTCGGCTCTCCTCCCCATCACGGTTATTGATGTCACAGAGACGCGTGTGCGCACACACACACACACACACACACACACACACACACACACACACACACACACACACACACACACACACACACACACACAAAAAGGAGAAAAGGGCAGTGAAAAATAGAGAAAGGGTAGATGAGAAGGTAAATGTCTTGTTTCAAATGAACACCGTGTGATAATAATGATTTTTCAACCTTCTTTAAAGAACTCCAGTGGTAATTAGTGCCCAGAACTTAAAAAATAAAAGCAATCATCTATAGTGTCAGTTACAAATGTGTTGCATTTGTTTGACACACGAGGTCTTGCAGACATAATCACTGAGCCTTTTCTTTTTCCATTTCTTTATTGTTGGCTCTCTAATTGACCTCCCTGGAGAAAAGACTTAACTGTCAGCGTCCATGGAGATCTTCAGCCTACAGGAATATAAGCTTTCTGCATGCATCCTCTTTTCTGCCATTAAAGATGCCCCCCAGAACAAATACTTCCCTCTTTGTATGGAAATGGAGGTTCAAGCACTCAGTTTGCGGCCGCCCCACTATTGCCATTCCAGGTATATCTGCTTAGTTTATTTCCACCTCCAACTGGCTTCCCAAAAGCAACCCGAGTCGGTAGACATTAACACGGAGATGAGTCGATTTCAACTCATTTCCATTTTATTTCTAAAGGAATGGAAGAAAGATTAATTTACTGTGTGTTTGACTGGTGGCGAGGGTGTGAGCTAATGCATGTGCCCCCAAGAGGTCTCTTAAAAAGATGAGGCTGAAGCAATGACTTTAAATCCCCTGATGCATTCTGGCTCATAAATTACTCTTTATATGAAAAATGCTTCATATCAGTCTGATTGACTGGAAGAGTTCAGGTTGGACTGGTGTGACTGCAGAGAATGTTTTGCTTGATCAATACTAATATCCGTCATGAACCGCCAAATTAAGGTCACACTAACCTTGAGTGTTTAAATTCTCATATTCTCATATGTTTGTGTTTAAGCTGTAAACTCAAGTGAAAAAATAGCAGCTGTATATTCCTGTCGCTCATGAACGTGCCCCAAAACAACATCGCTTTGATCCGGCCGCGCAAGAAACGGACCCGTTCAGTTATAATGGCATGCAGTCAATTAGCAGAACCGCTTTTGTGTGATCTCTCTTTAACACCGTGCCTGTTATCCCCAGACCTGATGGGTCGAATGCTGAAAACTATACAGCGCTGTAGCTTAAAGAGTCACACTCTCATAATCACAACTCATCTATGTGACAGATGTGAAGGCTTCCCATTAGTGCTCCTCTACACAGAGTACAATGTTCAATTTTTCTTCACACAGTAATCCATAAAGTGATAAATGCTCCACTTCGAAGTTTAAAAAAAAAAAAGAGCCCTGAACCAAATGAACTCATGCTACCAGTTAGCTAAAGACAGCCTTTGCTTGTGTGAATTTTTGATGCGAGTGATTGATGTGAGGCTGCGTGGCTTCAGCTTGCCTTTGCTGATGTGTTTGAAGGCTCTCTTTGTCAGCGGGTAGACAGTGAAGTAACATGAGTGGCACAGAACTGACTCATCGGCCTACCGACTGCGTGACTTCAGCCCCGAGTCTCACTGGCCGTGCCTCAAGACGATCCATCAAGTATTTATACAAAGCAGGTAGAGATCACGATTCTCTCCGCAGTCCGTCTCAACTTTGTTCTGAGGTGGCTTCATCTTTCCTTTTGCTGTGGTAGACAGCTGAACATTGCCCATATACCCATTAAGCCTCCGTGCTCCATAAAATTCAAAGCCATAATTCACAGCATGCCTGAAATTGCAGCGCTGACAGTGCCTGTCCCAGTGAATCAGACCTCAGATGAACGAGAGGTCTGCAGATGTCACCAACATAATAAACAGGGCTTTGGCCTACAGCCTCTTTTCTTTGTGAAGCCTGAGGCCCCGGGGCAGGGCAGAGGCTAGTCCCCTTCAAACACACGCGACTCCTATTGATCCAGCAGGGATTGATGTCCTCCGCCATCTGATTTAACTCCCTCCCTCTGGCCCCCTATGCCTTTCCTAAAAGGCTGGCCTGAGTAAAACATGTAGGTATGGTGTGTATAGGACAGTAAGTCTTCCTTCTTTCTTCCTCCACTCCTTTCTTCCCTATTCGTCTTCTTGTCATGTTGTGCATTTTTGGTCTATTTCTCAGCTGTGATGTAGTGAAGCTAAAACAAGGGAAACCGCTTGTTTTGATTGTTTATCCGTCATCCAAGTAGCTTCTTCTGTGCTAATAGACTTGTGGGAAGTTGAGGTTTAAATAGGAACATCTGTGGGCCACCAGAAAACTCCACGACAAGGGTCTGATAATGATACTTATCGGTAATTGAAGGAAACTGTTCTGATCCAGTTTTCCTTCACCAGTATGTGAAGACTGTGTTGTAAATTGATGGCAGAATACATCTCCGTCCGCCTCCCCTTTTCAGCGAGGGGTTTTCCAGCTTGACATAGATGGATTCCTTTACTCCTCTTTCAAACACTCTGTCTTCTCCGGATAAAATGTGTACGTCATTGACCTTAAAAGAACTGTCCCTTATCCTTCAGATGTGAGTGGACAGCTGAATCCCAGCCTGAAGAGCTGGATCTCTTGTGCTGAGCCACGTATTGAATGTCAATGGTGGTTTTCTTTCCCCAATGTTCAGTTGTGGCCATTACTTTTTGTAAGTTATAGTTTAAACTCTGGTATTTTCAAAGTCATCCAAAGCCATTTTGATAAAACCAAAATGTGTATTCTGCATTCACGCACACCAGAGAACGAACATTGCTCCTGCAGTCCAGTGCACAGATGTGTTTGCGTTTGCTTTACTGTCTGAAAGTGGAGACTTGCTGAAGACGGAAGAGGTTCAGAGGACAATAGGAGAGAGAAAGGTGAAGTAGAGAGATGCTTCCTCCAGCCCATCGCTCTTGTCGTGAGTGCAGTGTTGCAGAGTAGAGGCAAAGGGGAGGGGTAATGTTAATGTGCACTGTATCATTCATAACAGTAATACTGGCATCACTTGCTGCTAAATAGCATCATTTGTCAGGGGAAAGGGCTTGGTGCCACAGTGTTACAGATAAGCATTAGAAGGATACCTACACACAACACACACACAATATTACTATACTATGCAATTACAGCTGTGCTCAACTCAACTTGAACCTTGACACTCACAATTTGTCCCCTCATAGTTTACTTAAATCCCCAGTGTAAATTTACAAATCAATCCATGTTATAAAAACATATCCTACTTTTACCTCCACAAAAACCAGCCCTGACGTAAAGTAAATTCATATACTCATTTACAGAATCATTAATATGCATGCCAACGGACTTGAGCACATAGTACAAGTGCCAACTCACCATATTGCAGTCAGTCCTCGCCTTTAATCTGAGTGATCAGAGAATCCAATCCATATGCTTAATGGGTTGGTATAGTTTGCCTTTCGTTTCAAGCGCAGGAGTTAATCTTCCACAAGACTGCAGCTCTCATACGCAGCCTTAGTCTCAAATGCTCATTTGTCATCCTTCACTCGAGTGTACGTCTGCCCACGTGGAGAAGACAATTCCTTCACAGTCGAGAAGGCCAAAAGGAGGAGAGAGAAAAAAAAATGTTATTATTGATGACTATGAGGTAAAATGCTTAATTTGCACCGTCTTCAACCAAATTATAACTCATATTGAAAGCAGCTGAATTTGCATAAATCTCATTAGACTGCAATGAGAAGGGTTCATAAATCGTTATATTAATTAGTCATTTTTCCCACCCTTTCATAGGAAAATGGGGCGTATTAATAAAACGAGAGGGGTGTGTGATTGTGAAGCCTAATTGGCCGCTGTGTTAAGCAGTGTGGTGCACGACTGACAGGGTTGATTAAGTTCGGCTTCACATCTATTGTCTGACCAAGTACCCGCAGGAATGGAAGTGGGATGAGTGTACAGTATGTACGTATTCTATACATGCAGCAAGTGCATATGCATGATCTGCTTATTTAATCCCCTCTCCAAAGCCAAGATTTAAATCCAAAGCTTTATCTGTGGTTGACTGATGCATCTTATGCTTTTGTCAAATATATTTTTGGACTTCAGTGACGCTGGATGTGTGACATTGTTTGTTTGCATGCTGTATCTTGTCACTGTCTTCAAAACAACAATTCAGCACCTTGCTTGCAGCGTCTCTACCAGTGGGCCTCCTTTCTTTCTTTTGTGGAATCGTTGAATAATACGTAGCCGACTGCAAGAATGTCTTGACCTGAGTTACTCCACAACAAAGTGCTTACGAGGCTTTGGGATTACTGCAAGTTTATGTACACATGGATGCAGCTGTATATGTATGTGTCTTTATTTTACCCATGTGTATGGTCTGTGTGGATGGAAAGAAAGAATAACATATATTCCAAACCATGTGGGTCCAAATGTGAACCACTGATAACCATATACCCTCGAGTTCAAGCCATTAAAATACCCTGCTCAAGCAGTTTTACACTGGCTAGTAATGAGCCTTGCCCCCGCCTGGTCACGGGTCTTGATGTTGTCATTAGTACCACTTTTAACCTCCGCCTTGTCCTTCTTGACACATCTGTTCAGCGTGGTGGATTAGCCAGCCTGATGACTACGCAACCTCTGGCTTTGATTAGCCGGCTTGTCTGGACTCTATTGTCTGTGATGAATTAAGTCTGTAAACCGCTCCAGCTCCAGTTAAGAACCCTTTGCTCACAACCTTGCACGTACTATGGCATTTGTCGTGTGTGCTGTGTGTTTGTGTTTATTGTTTCCATATTAGTCCACAAAGTTCCCATGAAACAGGTGACATAGTGCTAATTTATTCATATTTATATGTTACTTGTGCTGGTGTTGAAGGATGGACACAGCCAGATGGACATGAAAGTTTAATAAATTGTTTAATTGGAAGCAAATCTAGCATCTTAGGCCCCAGAGTGCAGGATGAGTCATCAACGTATTTGAATGGTTTTACAGGGAATGACAAACGTGATCAGTAAGAATACCTACAAAACAACTTTTTGTTAACGTGGATCCAGATTCTGATACACCATTCATTAGGTACACTAGTGAAAACAAATGCATTTTAATGAAACAGTCTGGAGCAAAATCTTGATAAAGCTTATGGTTATTATTCAGCTGCTGAATAACCATTTAATTTTGGAGGCTGTGGTTTGTAGTACTATTAAATTTGTATTATGCTGCACGGACACATGTTTCTATTATCTTGCCAATCCCATTTTAGTCAGTGGACTAGTCTAAATAATAGAAACACTTAAGTTTTTAATTTAATACATTTTAACTACATCCTCCAAAATGATCGTGCAATTGAATTACCACCTTTCTGATGCTGTTCCAACATAAACTGAACGTTACAGACATAAATCTACAAGGTAGTGCAGGAGTATTATATTAAATAAATGCATTTGTTTTCACTAGAGCACTCAGTAATAAACTGGCAAGTGTGTATATGGTACTTTCACTGTATATAAAGGTCCTTGTTTGTGTGCATTTAAGTGATTAAGTGATAAATGATTCCATGAAGCACTTTACTCAGACTCCTGTAATGGAAAATCTGTAGAAAATATTTAATCTAAGTCTCATAATCCCTTGGTCACATATCAGTGAAAACTCATATTAGACAGTCTGGTCTTTGACTCTGTGGGAATTCTGACCTCTGACTGTTTCACTGGCAGGTTCATCTGTCGCTCAGCTGAAGGCAACTGATCCCGAAGGGGAACCCCTCATATACGGGGTTACAGGAGAAGAGGCCATGAGGTATTTTTCTGTGAACAGAGACACCGGAGTCGTCTGGCTTCGACAGCAACTCGACCGTGAGGTAGGAACACAAACAAACTTACATGCAGAACTGACCGACTAGTGCAAGAGAAGACAATTTTGAAAAATAGCAGCTGTAGTGGAAATTATCAAGCAATGAAAGAACAGTAAAAGTGCAATGCAATGCACAAAAGAAGCAAAGCCCAGATTGGCACTTCATTGCAACGCTGCAACGTTTGTTTTGATCCCTCTCTCTGTCTCTGTCACACCCAGACCAAGTCGGAGATGCAGGTCGAATTCTACGTGAGTGACATTCAAGAGGTAAGAGAGAGTTTTGCTCTGTGATCATAGTTATGACACATCCCTTCGCAATCTGACATCCTGGATATAGCCTGACCACATGTCACACACGGGCCTCGCAATTTGTCTCTTTTTTAAGTTTCTCACTTTCATTCTCACCTTTATTTTTCTCGGGTTCTCACATGACACCTGTCTTGCTCAATGCAATTTACTTGCCGAAACATACCGACGTTCAAGCTACTTTTCGCCCCCACGGGTAATCTATCACACACTTGTCCTGTTTTCCTTTTCTCTGAATCTTGGCTCCGTGCGTCCCGACTGCAGCTACCCGTCTAGAGATGTGTGGAGGTGGTTTTTGGAACTGTTTAACCAAGGTGTTTCCTCCCTCAGGTGGTCAAAGACACGGTAAACATCCAGATTGGAGACGTGAACGATAACGCGCCAAACTTCCATGGGCAGCCATACACTGTCCATATCCCAGAGGTAAGGATGAAAGAGCTTATTAATGTATTGAATGCGAGGTAAAATAAACATTAAACCTTCTTCTGCAACTTTCATAAAATCATATAATTCTGTGTTTTTTCTGAACGTCAAAACAATAATGCCAGCAAGGAAACCTCTGCCTGCATCCAAAGAACATTTTCCGCAGAAATGCTGTAGCCACTAGAAAGTACAAAGAATGCTCACATCAGATTTATGGTGATCATCAACCATCCATGCTGCATTTCGATCTCTGCCACACTGGAAATAGCTGTGTTTTCCCGCTCCTATGAGTTTCCTGTGATTTGAGGAGTCGTCTTCCAGCTCATGTTTAGAGAGTGTGCATGTCCTCTGTTATAGGGAAGAAAAACGCTCTCCGCATTGGAGACCTCAATCTCTGTTCTCCTCTCAGTTTCTCTCGCCTCTCCGTGATACCTCCCTTCTCAGCTCTTACTTCTTTCCATCTTTGTGTCTCCTCCATGCCCTCTCCCTCATCTAATCCTTGATATGAAGTAATTGCTCGAGTGGAGTGTAGGACTTCAAACAGGGGCTGAAATGCACACTCACTCTCTCACACACACACACACACACACACACACACACACACACACACACACACACACACACACACACACACACACCACACGCACACATCCGCATGTCTTGTTGTGTTTATATTGAGCACATACCCCTTTCTGAGTCTTCACCAAATCTTCAAAGCCACTGGCTTTTTCTCTCCCCAATCCATAAAGTCAGGCAAATAAATGGAAGAAATAAGGACTGTTTAGACAAGGCTGTTTAGATCACCCACCAGGGAAGATTCTCTCGGGCCATTGCAACCACCGCTCAGTTGTGTGGGACTCACTTAAAGTCCACATGAAGACTTTCCAAGCTCTGCAAACAAAAGGCTTCAGTTTAGCCTGGAGAAACCATTTAACGGGGCCGTATCTGGCCCTCAGTCACTCACATATTGTTAGTTCCATTGCATCAGTCACTGAAATACTGCCTGTGTCAATTCTGCCGTCCCAGAGATTATATAATCTGAGACATTTTATTTGAGGCTATGGGATGCGGTGATATATCAGAATCCTTTAAAACATTACCCAGAGTTAATTCAACCAGCTTTTCTCTAGTAACTTGGTCAACAGTAAACATGCACACCGTGTGAGCACAGTATGAGACTAATGTGGAAGATGTTTTATCCCAACCCTCAGTGAATTAGTTTGTGTGCCTCGTTTGATAAATAAGACACAGCAATCTCATATTCCTATGCTTTGCGATAACAATCCTGCACACAGTCAAATCGATACACACAGAGCTCTTTATTAAGCCTTCCACCTCTTCCATTTAAAGCCTGTGCCAGTATTGGGAACTGGGTCAGTTTTTTTTTCCCCCTCACTGTGCCCAGTCTCCTGTTCCTCTTCCCCTTTCTTTACTTTATCTCACAGCTTTCATTCTCTGCATTTTTATAGTCTCATTACCTCTGTGGCTCTAACTGACCTCTAGCGGGCAAAGCAAACACGGAGCAACACCACTTCATCATGCTGTCACTCACTGGACATGCCACAGTGACTTGGGGTTAGAGTGCCAGAGCACCGCCAGATAGTGGTGTTGAACTTTACCACACGGGGAAGATGATGGGAAAGGATGATGGATGTGCAGGTGTAGGTGCAGCATAGACGATAGAAAGATTCAAATGATGAGATTTAATCGAAGGAGAGGGACGCAGAACAGAAAACGAAAATGACAGAGGCCAGAAGTAAACAAGGTGCTTAAAGGTTGTGGAAGCAGAGGGATAGTTGGGGTAGGAGGTAGGCCTAAACAGCAACGAACAGATGAAGCAATGTGAATGGCAAGGTGAGCAGTGCAGCAGGGAGAGCTGGGGGAGAGAGTGTGTGTGTAAATGTCGTTTTAATTTGTAGAGCCATAAAGAGGGTGAAGGGGAGCAGGTGGGCTGCTAGCATTCCCTCTGTCAGTGCTAATGAGCTGGCCAGATTTACAGCATCCACACACTCAGGCGGGCCAGCAGCATCGACTGGATACAAAGAGCGGCAACTATCACCAGAAATAATGTTTTGATAGAACAGCAGATGGGCCGCAGCCCAAATGCGTTATTGGATGAGATGATGGAGTGAACGTGCGACATACTGCGAAGGGCTTTCCGCATTCCCTCTGCACGATAGGGTAGCCCTCTTTAAAGCCATCCTTCCCTCTACTGACAAACTGTTTTGCCAAGTGTGCATCTGTAAGTACAGAGCTGCTGTCTGAACAACTGTGAGAACGACCCCCCTCCCCTCCCGCAGTCGCGTACACTTCCACCCAGCTGCCTGACCCTCACGCTCCCCCACTGGGCGTTGGTCTCTCTATCAGTGGCACTGTGATAATATCAAACACCAACACTAACAACTTGTCTAACTGTGCCCAGCGTGTGCCATCTCCTGTGGCTCCATAAGCTGCTCCTGGCCAAAAACACAGATTTCATGTTTTCTTTTAGTCGCTCGTCTTCTTCTGCTCCTCTTTCTCTGCAGTCTCGTCTCAGATGCCTGTTCCTGAGGCTCCTACATGCAGATGATAAACACTTTCCGAACATGAATGAATAGTTCACACACGTTGGTAGCAATGTCTACCAGTGTTAAAGTTTGCTTCTGCTGGTTTTTTTTCTTAAGTGGAGCTCGTCCACTTGTAACACTTCAAATACCACCTCCTTTTCATCCTCGTCCCACTGCGCTCATTCATCTCTCCCTACAGTAGATACGCAGTGCAGTGGAATCCTAGCTTCGATAACACAGTAATGATGCACACAAGATTGTATAGCCGACTTCAGACCGGCGTTGTAATGCGGCACATAGATGGATTCAATTTACTGGCGAACAGGCAGACAGGCAAGAGCCTCCAAGTGATAGATACCCAAACTTTATCTGTTTACTGTCTCTCAGGTATGTCAGGCAGGTGAGCAAATCCCTCCTCAGCCTCTATTTTCTATCAGCCATATCTCAATGTTGCTCTCTAACCTAGAGTAAGCTCTGATGAACTACGGCCGATGTTACTGAAGACGGCTGCACAGGATGGAAACCCCTTGGGTGAAAGTCAGGCATCTAAAGAAAGCAAATCCCTCCATCCTGGTCTGATACGCAAAACTTTCTGTGCCTCTTTTGTTTTTCGCGATGGTGCACTTTATTAAAAGCACAGTGATGTAGTTTTTTAGCAGAGCTGCTTTAACAATTAGTCTATTTATTATTACCTATAATTATGTGTTTGGGGAGCGGGTCCTAATTTATCAAAGCTGCTGCGATAACATTTTTGTAGATGAGAATTCAGTCCAGCATCGTTGCAGCCTCCAACTTTTTGGCTTCTACTTCCTCTAAACAATTCTGAGTTGAATACTATGACAGTGTTTCACGCAGGAAACACACAAACACACACACACAAATGCACTCCTATTTTAGATAATATTGGCAGAGGGTGTTTGAGAGCTCCTATTATGCCTGTGAATGAGCTGTTTAGTGCTTGATGTGGGCTCTGGCAGCGAAACAGAGGCACCTGTTATTTGATGTGCCCTCTGTCGCTGTCAGGTAGAACATAGATGAATCTGTTATATTCCTTTCTTCTTTGCCTTTGTTCACTTCTAAAAGCTGAAATCCAATCCCTAATCTTTTATCGCCTTCTGCCCTGTATCTTACAGCATCTAAAGGTAATTTGTTTACCAGGTTACAGGAAAAGAAATAAATATTTCAGCTCTAAAGCAGCACCTACAGCGCACTGTAAATGACTAATGTCTTTGCATTTGCAAGGTTGTCTGGGAACTTAGAAAAGAAAGTCCTGTTTGTAGTGAAATACATTTATATTGAAATTACACTCATAAAATATTTGTGACTTAACTTCTACACAGTCTTCCTGCGCACACATCGCACGTAGGTCAACAAACCCACGCTCAAACCCACACTGCCCCCGAGAAGTTGAATTTAGCCCATAATTATTTCAGTTTCACCTCTCATGGTCTCCCCTGTAGTGTAATTGAATCTAGTGGTTACTGAGCTGAATGTTTGCTGGTTGACAGACAAAGGCCTCACAGAGAATTCTGCCTGACACTAAGACCCTGAGCCCCATAGGGAGGGATGTAGGGATTTGGGGAGAAAGAGGAAAAAAAATGGATGAAGTGAGAAGGTTAAATGGGGAGCAGTCAATATTCTGCTCACCTCAGGCGGCGTTTATAACTTTCTACTACTCAGATTTAGCTGCTTAGGGATCGAATTCTTCGCAAAGGTTGCAGTCTCTCAAAAACATAAGCTTGTTTATTTATTATTAAATGTTCACATACTTTTTTCCCCAGTTTCTGATGCCACATGAAAAGATCATTATATTGAATAATACAATTATGAGCATGGTTTAAAAGAAACTGTTAGCAGTTCTGTTGAAAATCCATCTGCCGTACGATCGTGTCTGACAGCGCTGATTAGAACATAGCACATGATCATCCTCTACAAACTCCTTCATTTTGTAAACGGCTTGAATACAGTACATATGGCCAATTTATCCACAGACTGTGGATGTTTTCCCAGATGTTTCTTCTCATATTTCATGCAGAAAGAGTTCCCTAATTTGAGTTTCTGCATTACACTGGTGCTGTGTTTGTGTGTGAGTGCTTATGTATGTAGAGGAATGGGGTGTTATCTCCAGATATTCTCTGCAAGCGTGAGTTCATATCTGGGTAGTTGCCTCTTCAAGAGTAAGTGCATTTATTCTCTTCCATGACTGATGGTTCATTTTTAGACTTCACTAAGCCTTTTAGAGCAAAATAGCTGCTTAAGTGAGTTGTCAGAGAGATTGTTGGGCCTCTACAACAATTTCTCCATGCATCCTTTCCGGTCCAGGGGTTAATGCAACAAATACTACCCGGACGTCACGTATGCTGCCACTCGTGAAGGTAAATCACCTCCTCTTCCTCTCTTTATCTTTCCGTCATTTACTTTATCCCGCTGAGCATGAAGAGCACCTTGATTTGCGTTGCCACGCCGAGATGGGTGGAGATATGTCTGTCAAAAAGGGGAGGGCCCTGTGTTTGTGAGTGACCGGCGAAAAGCGTGTTTGAGGGAGAAGGAGAAGAAAGAGGAAAAAGTAAGGCGGGAGCACAGAAGGAAAGAAGCGAGGGGCAGGTTTGAACGAGGAGCGAGAGAGCGGCTTGCACACTCCCAAAAGCCATTAAAGTTTGATTCACCCACTCCTCACTCTTTGAATAAATCAACCTGTCGTTCCCTCTCCCTTTCTTTCAAGTGTGTGGTTTGCACCCCTCCATGCTTACCCCCTCACTCTGCCTTTGGCGCTCTTCTTCCCCGTAACACTCACATGTGAATTCTGACCAGGTTTCGCCAACATAAAGGACAGTTATGCATACTTTGCAGCGGCTTTACTTTATATTGTTGTGTATAATTTAACATTTATCGGTTTAGTTTTATTTAAATAGCGGCAATAATCAAAATTGTCTCAGGACACTTTACGGAGCCCAGATCCTGAAAGCCCCAGAGCAAGCATTAAGGCGATGGTGGCAGATAGATAGATAAAGACAGAGTGCTGGCTCTCATGGGTTTTTGAGGCATATATGATAACATGGTTATGAGAACAATGCTCCGCTGAAGGAGGCAAGAAACTAATGTGTGGAAAATATTTGTTCAGCTACAAGTCATGCCTCCAACCTCACCAGGGCTCCATTTGGCATTATGCAAATTCCTCAACAATTCTTTCCCTCTGTCTTCTCCTGTGCCTCAATATGCACCTCCCCTCCCTCCCCATTCGGCAGTGTGTTTTATTTTTTTCTCCCTTCACTGTTTCTCCGACCGTGCCTAGATTTGCCTTAATAGAGCTTTATAGCCTTTCCAATTTGCTCAAATCTGTTTTGGCTGTCACTTGCACAACTGAGATGGTAAGGAGAGAGGCTGTAAAGAAAAATGATGCATTATGGAGAAATGTATAAGGGACATGAGTAGGAAAGATGTATTGTTCCCACCTACAGTTTCCTCCGTTCCTGTCAGTAAATCTGTATGTGCAGTGGACTATAGTGTTTTTAGTCATATACGTTGAGTATACACATACAAAAGAATGCTGTTGAAGAAAGTGTGAAAAAATATGACTTATAACCTATTTCTACTCTTCAATTTACACCTCAGATCCGAGCTTTAACAGAGCTATGTCTCGTACTTTACATTCCCGCCATAACTAACAACACTCTAGACTAATTAATGTGACAAACAGATGTTTAAGCGCCCGTCTTTGTCAAATATCTGCATCATTTTCAGGTTGTCATTCTAGTCAGTCAGACATGTCTAGCGTCATCTTGTCTCATTTGGAGCAAACCAGACTTCTTAGAAGCCCAACAGATGAGGAGATTGTGGGCAGTTATTCTTATTTTCTCCTCAACTCCTCATTTATTTCTCTCAAATTCATGCCCATCAAAGTTCCAGTACGTATTTTACACATTTGATGGGCTCTAAAGGAGGAGGCTGAAATGGCAATTTTGTCAGTTTGAATATCATAACAGCAAAAACATTCACTCTCTGGGCATGAACCACTTAAACGACAATCCATATGTAAACTTAGAGGAAAATACTGGAACGTGTAAATTTCCTACTATCCTACTATGTCTCTTTGCAATTTAATGGCTAATTTCATTTTAGAAATTTAGTTTAGAAACTACAACTTAAATCAGAAAAATAAAAGGAAATAATTTCAGATATTAGAGATTCAGCAGTAAAGAAAGTAGAGACTAAAACCGAGTCCCTAAAGAACAAAAGACTAAACTTGACAGTGATTTAAAATATTGGTCAGAAATACTGGTGGTAGCATCTCCTCTTTCATTCAGTTTCTAATTATACTTCAGGTTTTTGGTAAATGTTATTACCTTATTTTATTAACTCTGTTTAATTAAATCTATGGAGCGAAATATATTCTGGTGGGTTGAAGATCTTTGGTTTGTTGTGTTCTTCCCTTTTTTTCCCCCTGATTTGACTTTAATAGAAACAGTCTTTTCTCTTAACACTAAAAGCCTTCAGCAATTTCACTACCTTTTACTTTTAAGATCGTAGCATGGTTATTTTAAGTAGCTAGTCTCACACGCTGCGTCTTGTTTGTTTTCTTTTTAGAGCAGGTAATCCAGGTTTTCCATTTTTTGTGCTGGCATTAAGGATATGTTTTATGTGTGTAGCGAACGTTGACTGGAGCCTCAATATCAGAAAGAAGTAGTGTAATAGTAAAAGTAAAAGTGTGCTACAGGAATCACTTTGATAGTTTTATTCCTACATACAGCTGCCTTCTTGTATTTAGATGACCTGTACCCCTCCTCTGACCACAATTTTTGAATTTTTGAAGCGAAAATCATTTTTTATTTTATAGATTTTATTTCTGGGAATGTCAGCTGTACAACACAAAAGACTTTTGAGTAACTTCTGCTCTTTATTTTGATGTGTACACACTGTACATACATACTGAACGGTTAGGACCTTTGTGATTCATTCAGTTAAGAAACACAAATAAATAAAATAAAAAACAAAGGTGGATAAATTAGTAAATCTAACCTTTTTCCTTGCAGAAGTTAGATGCTCTTCACATCATAATTACTTCAATATGTTCAAATATGCGCCAAGCATCATTACAAAGCTACAGTTCCACTCGTGATATGTGTTCAGCATCTATGCAATGAATAATTCAAACAAGACAAACAGGTGTGGAGACTGACAGCTGTACCTGTGATTAAATTTGATGGGATTTTAAAATCATTTTTTGTTCGCAAACAAGCAAGTAGCATCTTTGGAAAAGTCTGGACGTGCACTTTGATATGATTTCTTGAGCGATCCATTTGAGTAGTGAAGTGAAATCTGGATGCAAACTGCGTCTGACGCATTTAAAGCCATAGTAAGCAAGGTTTATTTTCCCTGTCCGTGACAGCGATACCAGCAACAGTCCCCAAGGTTCCTCTTAGTGAAACTCTTTATGTCCTCCACCCTCTTCCTCTCCACCTCCTTCTTAGCTCTCCTTTCTGCGGTGTCCCCAATATAAGTGCTTTGATGTATAATTGAGTTGTGCACTCGACCGCTCTGTTCCCCCGTTTTTCCCTCTCTTCCCTCGATGCCCTGTCAGGACCCAGCTTATAGAAAAGGTAGGTTAAAAGGCGAGAGAAGAAAAGAATAGAGCACAAGTGGGGCAGAGACATGGAGACACTGCCTAAAAGAGAGATATTGTGAGATCATGGATTCCAGTAAAAATGTCCTGTATAAGACAAGTGTGTGACAGAGCTATTGATAATACAATTTTCCTTACAAACGAATTAATAAAATGCTATTGTGCAGGAGCAAAGGGGGTAGAGACAGTCAAAGACACAGGCGCTCCTCCTGTTGAGCGCTTCATAACTGCTGTCGAGTCTCATCAGCAAGATGTAATTTAATTTGACAACATCACTTTCTACTAATTGAGATAAAGAGAGAGATGAAAGGGGAATGAAATGATGGAAATAACAGGTTTTGGTATGTGCTTTGTTGTAGGAAGTACCTATTGCCACAGAATGATTCCTTTTATGCAGAGGATGATGATACATGTTGTCGTTCTGCATTAGTGTTATTAGGGCTGCCCGTCTTTTTTAGCAAGCTATCATCCAGCGATAAACAGCCTGCACTATGTAATCCTCAGTTACATATTGTTATAATAAAGACCAGGCATGATCGTCTTATTCACGTCCACCTTCTTCCTACATGCAGTGCTCCTCTTTGCTCTCTTATCACCCTGTCCCACTCTTCTCTGCTGCAGAGCTACATGAAGTGATTGCAAACGGACCTCGGTCATGCAGAGGTTGCTCTGTACTGGCTCCCAGTCTGTTAGGATGTGTTCATCTTCCTCTATGTGACTTTTAACATTTTCTTTCAGCTCATTTCACTTCTGTTCTGTTCTGTTCTCTGCTATGCGCACAGTTGATCGTGGAATAGATGATAGACTGGAATAGAACGGGACGCTTGTAAGTCTGGTGCTGTGCAGATATATCCACATACATCTGCAGTAGAAAACATACAGTAGCCTCAATTTACATGGTAAATGTTCTGTTATATTATAATATGCAACTTTAGTTCATTTATTCATTCATTCATCTTCTGTAACCGCTAGCCTGTAAAGGGTCGTGGGGTCACTGGAGCCTATCCCAGCTGTCATCGGGTGAGAGGCGGGGTACACCCTGGACAGGTTGCTAACAGGGCTAACACAAAGAGACAGACAACCATTCACACCTACGGCCAGAGTCACCAATTAACCTGACGAGTAAGTCTTTGGACAATGGGAGGAAGGTGGAGTATCTGCAGAGACACAGACACAGGGAGAAGTTGCAAACTCCTCACAGAAAGGCCCAGTCTGCCCATGGATCAAACCTGGGACCTTCTCGCTGTGAAGCAGCAGTACTAACCACCAACCCCCCGTGCCACCCGCAACTTAGTTTTACAGAGGAGGCCCAGTACATTTCTTTTTCTGAGCCAGAGTATCATAGTATATAGGTGAGCTAATATTATTGACTCACTGACCAGAACAGGTGGCTGGTAAAGGCTGCCTGTGTTGCTAAAATCCAGTGCTTCCTAGAGGGGTCAGGGTAGGGGAGCAGATGTGGAGACCGAAATTAGACGTTTTTATTTTAAGTGCTCATAATTTGTACGAGCTGGATCTGTGTGCCTCTCTGTTTTTCTTTCTTCTCACACACAATCAGAGCTACTAAAAATAAAAAATAATAAATCTTACATAATAATACTGGACATACTAGACAACGCCCACCACCCTCTGCACAACACCTTCATCAGGCAGAGGAGTGTGTTCAGTGGCAGGCTGCTGTCTCAGTCCTGCTCAACCAACAGACTTAAAAACTCTTTCGTCCCCCTGGCCATCAGACTGTACAAAAGCTCTCAGTGATGGCAGGAGGCACAATAGACTGGTCACTTTATAATTCCTAACGGGTCACTTTATATTTTTAACTTTATAAGTTTCAACAGGTCACTTTATATCTTTAACTTTATAATTTTTAACGGGTCACTGTATATTTTTAACATAACTGTACAAAACATTTTATTATAGCTGTATAAAACATTTTATTTCTAGTCACTTTTTCTATTTTTATATAGTTTTTGTATTGTATGTTTCAATGTAAGTCACTGCTACTGGATGCTTGAATTTCCCCCGGGATTAATAAAGTATCTATCTATCTCTATCATCTATCTAATACATACTCAGTTTTATTGTTCCCCTTACACATTTTGCACAGTCCCGTTAGCTGATAAGCAGGAGGAGGCCGTTTAGTTGTGTGGTCCCTGCTGAAAGTCAGAGAGTGATGAGTTTAACCACACGCACACTTTCCTTTCAGGAGTTAACCATTGGCATTCTTCAAGTCCTGGAATAATGCATTGGAAATGAACGGGTACCTGGGGTCATAGTGCAAAAGAAAGGCAACCTAGTTATATGTAGTCAGACGTCTCTGCAATTGCTTGAAGTCTGTGAATTATGCATAGGAAAGGAAGCGTGTATATTCCTGCTTGTGTCTGCGTGAGCAAGTCTGTGTGTGCAGGAAGACACCTGAGACATTAAGACTCATGGAAGTAGAGCCCCATCTGCCCTTGTGATACCCCATGCCCGAGGCTACAGATAGAAAGGGATGTTGATATAGACTGCGGTGTACCTATAGGACCAGACTACAGAATGGAGAGATTCAGGGGTACAGAGTTCACAGTGAAGTGAGAACACACAAAAGGCTTGAAAACAAGTGCGCGAGCGCGGATACAAGGAGATAGGAGAGAAAGGCTGTGGGGGTAGAAGCACAGGGGGATCTACAGAAGAGCTCAGGCTGCACTGAATCCCATGTGGAGGTGTTGAGAGGAGATGGCCTCAACAGCAACTTTGGCATCACAGTTTCTTTGAGAATGTCATGTGTCCTTTATTCACAACACCTGGCTCTGTTACATGGGGGTTACACCTTAGTTAGCTCAGGAAAGTCATTTTCTTTAAATAAAAAAGTTTAAAAAAAAGTTGCAGGCAGACCAACCACACTGAGAAGTAAAGCAATAAAAGGACAATATTAGAGAAGGCCATTGAATAAAAATAAAAGGTCTATTTTAGAGTATATTCAGCACATCATAAGGTTTTTTATTCTGTCTTTGTGGATAGGTCAATAGACCGAACACATGCACATCCGGTCAGACTCCTTGGCTTTGTGTTCAGATGTTTTTATGTTGTTTTTATGTGGAGAAGTCATCGTCTCCCAGGAGCAAGCAGGGAAATGGTGATAAAAAGTTATCGCAAAAGATCCCCACAGTGAGTGTAAAAGATGATGAGTTCCCTTATTTTTCCAAATTAACCATGATCCTGAGAGGACGCGGCTCTCACACTGTCTCCCCTCATCACTCCGTACAGAAAACTGCTGAAATGCTTTCAAAGGACATTTCAGATCAATAAACTGAAGACGGTTTAGTGACTGTCCATGTCAAAGAACAGGAAAGCCTTCAGAAATATCACATGTAAAGAAAAACGAATAGATAATCAACCCTTCATCCAGGTCTAGACATCAAACACTGCTCTTTTTATTGTGGGTTAGTCTCTACTTTGTGTGTCTTTGTCTAAATCTCTTCCCCCTTCTTCACTTCATCTCTCCCGTCCGTGTTCGTTACGGCTAATTGCCCAAACAGTGTTCCTCTCACTCCCAGCAAATTCAAATCCGATCACTCGTACTGCTGAGTGACTGCAAACACAGTCCAGCTGCCGTAAAAAGCCTCTGCGACACTGTGTAAAATTACTGCTCAGCGTTGGATTATGGGGCTTTGTGATGTTGATCCAGCTGTGCACGTTTACAGGTGATGGCCCTCACTGTAATAATAAAGAGAGCCCACAGCGTCTGGCTAATTGAACAAATGTACAGCACCAGTGTACATGATGCTAATGAAGCTGTACGTCTACTCTCCACATAACTGCATGAACGCTCCGAAACACAAATATAGATGCACGGATGCACAGAAACACATGGCACTCTCCACCCAGTCCTTGATTCCCCTGTGTCTTTAAAAGGAAGTGTGGGCTGATTAAAGTTTTTTGGGAAACTGTGGAAAAGGTGTGACAAAATAAATAAATAAAGCCAGTGTCTTGGCCCCCTAGGCAACAGCCGTTTATATGATAATCAGCCCTGCTCTAATTTGCATTTAATTCCATCTTAAAAAAAATGACTTCTTAAAAAATGCGATGAAGTGGAGAAGAACGGGGAAAATTATGTATGAGAACAAGATATTCTTTAGGAGGAAAAACAGGCTGTTATAATTTACCCATCATTCATCAGGAAATTATTTATCATTGATTTATGTCAATGTGACTTTTGGGTGTAACTTAATAACTACATGCTCGGTAAAAGTTTGCTTCTGTTACAGTTTTGATCCTTATTTTCGGGACACATCTACTCTGATGTTGTAATGGCAGGATAGGACTGACGAGCTATTAGTCGGCCTCTGTGATTATACAGTTACTTCTTAAAATGGCCTAAATAACATTTCAAAAACACTACAGATTCAACATCAACTATTCAGTAACCATGAAATAACAGGAATAGTTCAATTCTTCTTTCAGTATTGATTCCCATATTGTATTCCTCAGTTAGACTGCTCCATAAATACTGGTGCCCTGGTGTCTATTCAGCACTATATCAGACACTGCGTTTGTGTGCTAATATCTCAGTAGTAGTTTGTAGTAACAGTTTCCTTCCTCACCTGGCAGGAGGTTTTCTCTAAAAAAAAGTTCTGTAACAAAAGAGTTTCTGTCTACTTAAAGGACATGGAGCATCATCTGTATAAAGATGGAGGACAGAACAGCTCCTCAAAAGTGAAGCCAAAGCAAGTAGAGCGCCCCCTGGTGGCTATCTTCAGTATAGATCATAAGCTCCACCCCCTCTATGTTAGTGGATGGGACTAAATACTATAATACACTTCAATTACATTTTTTTCAAGGATGGGAAGAACAGTGTACAATCCAACATTTCCTTAGTCTTCTTCCCATCCCCTGGGGAGATGCCGCCTCCTTACCTATCCCCTGGGAAAATAGTGTCAGTTTAACCAATGCAAAGAAGGGGGGATATGGTAAAGTCTATGACACCAAGGTTTTATT
The DNA here is from genome assembly GCA_005024645.1 of Planiliza haematocheilus. Taxonomy (NCBI): domain Eukaryota; kingdom Metazoa; phylum Chordata; class Actinopteri; order Mugiliformes; family Mugilidae; genus Planiliza; species Planiliza haematocheilus. The sequence continues at coordinate 2,836,221 of SRSE01001339.1, read as the reverse complement.
TTGAAAGGGTTCCAGGAAGTGTTGAGTTTGCAAATGGTGTTTGCAATTAAAATATCACCAATTGTACAAACAGCAGTAATTAGCCTGGTTCAAGTAAAGGCCTGCTATGCCAACCTTCTGCATTTGAGATAAATAAAGTTCAACATTTGAGAAAGAAAAACGCTTTCAGACCTCTGGTTTATGTTCAAATTCAGTTGGAAACCTGAAGGTTGAGATGACAGAATATAAATATTTTGTGTGGCAGGTAATTTTGAGAACCTTCCTGGAAACTGACATAGAGATGAATAAGAATTCAACCTAAAAGAAATGTTGGTTGCAAAGAAACTCCACTCACTGAAATAAATTTGCGTATCGGCAGAAGATATCAAGCAGTGATTTAATGTTTACACAATGAAATAACGGTTATCTACAAACTTTAGCACAGCTTCATTTCCAAAGACACTTGTTCCGGTCCTTAATCTGAACTGAAAGTTGACGTATTGATCTATTAAATGACATGAAGTGTGGTGTTGAGCATTGATGCTTCACAGCAAGAAGGTTCTGGGTTTGAATCCAGGCCGACTGGGGCTCTGGACTGTGTGGGTTCTTTCCGGGATTCCTCCTACCAGCCACGTAGTGTAAATGTGGTTGCCTGTCTCTCTGTGTTAGCCCTGCTATAGACTGGAGACCTGTCCAGGGTGTACCCTGCCTCTCGCCCGATGACAGCTGGGATAGGCTCCAGCCTCAGAGCGACCCTCTGAGGACAAGCAGTTACAGAAAATCAATGAATAAGTGACAAGAAGTGATGATGTTACTTTTGCCTCGTTTACTTACCTCATAAACAAACTCTTCCCCGAGTACAGACGTAGACACAGCGACAAAATTTATCTCCTTCCATTTAAAATTTTTGTCATATGACTGTTATCTCTCTTCTTCTTTCCTTTCTCAGTCCAGCCATGCCTCTAAACGTACCTCTCTTTTGAACCCTTAAATCTAGTTAAAGATGGAATTATTTCCAAAAAGCACCAGCAGCACACTGATCAGAGAGGATTTATCAAATAACACTCTAACTTTACTCGGTTAGTGTTTCATGAGAGAAGTTGGGGATATTAGAGTGAGCCACATATCTTTTAGAAACAGCACCTTGCAACCATTGGTGCTACTTTACTTTCACAGGGGCTTAATTTTCCCATCATTTACATACGGTCTCTGCTACAGACACCACCTTCGTGCTGATCTGCTTTTCAATCTTTTGGTGCTGTCCACTATGCGTCTCTTTAACCCAAACTTACCCTCACCAGTTACGTTGATGACACTCAATGAATAATCTAACCCAATAGTGGAGAGCAAGCCATGTAGGAGAGTGCTGCTCCCTGAATGTTTTGGACGCTGCTTTCCTAATAAAAATGCTCAGCTTCCACATCTTTGTGCCTTCGGACATTTACACTTTGGGAAACTCCAAGGTCAGAGAAAGGTGTGAGGGAAGATGCTGCAGAAGCAACTGTTAAACCATAGCTACAGGTCCTCTTCAAGTAGAGGCTGAAAATACCCTTTTATTATGCTTAATTGATATGGATAACTTCCCTTAACAGGTAGAGGGAGTGTGCAGATCTTGCTGATGTAGCCTGTCCTTGTACCCTTCCCCTGAGATCAACCCATCTGTCTCCCTCTGGCTCTGTGGAGCCCTGCGGCATGCTGGGCCTGATTACCTTTACATTTAAACAAACAGCTCCGGCTCTTTGGAGGCAGTCAGCCATGAGCTCTGACAGGGAGGCTGGGATTAGGCACTTTCGGAAGAAGACTGATCAGGAGATAAAGATGTTATTTGCTTCACAGATAAACAGACCAGTCCATACATACAAACACAAACATCCTTGTACTGCTCATGAGGACCCTCCATTGGCTGCAGTGACTCCCTGTATCCTTACCTTTCACTTTATCCATCAGATACCGGAGTCTTCACACAAATATTAATCCTGACCTGTGTAAATCTAAATGCATTATTAACTAATGAGCCAGTAAAGACGTCAGTATGTGAAAAAAAACTGCTCTTAGCAAGAATTCCTAACGCTAATGAGCTAAAATATAAAGTTCGGGAACACATCATATAATGAATACATTACAGTGACACACAGACATATATATTCAGAGGCTGTCCTTGCCTCTCGAATGTGTCTCCTCTCGCTGTCTGCTGGTGTGGAATCATTTTGTTCGGCTGAGTGCTTCTCCAGAAAATCACTCAGCCAGGCCACGGAGTGGACCGAGAGGAAAGAGGTGCAAGAGCAAGATGGAATGAAAGGAGGTTATAATATGAGACATTTGTTGCCATCAGTTTCTGGTAGCGTACGCGGAGACCGGCTCCATAAAACTGCATGTATTGTATTATGTCTTCTTGACCAGTTTAACAGAAATTCATTGGGTGCAGGAGGTCAAATGAATTGCAGAGGGAAAGGCTAACTGTTGTTAGAGAAAAGGAAGGAGAAAATGACTGATTTGTGCGTCAGAGACGTATTCAAACAACACTGCCGCTCCATAATGGTAGAGCCTCTCGGACAATTGGACTTGATTTTGGTCATCCTTGAAATCACCTTTTGTCAAAGTATTTTTGTAGAGTTTCTTTTATTTATTTAATGATGCCACACGTCCGTCGGAAACTTTCCGAAATCCTGGTCTTGGACGAAACAACGCTCTTGTTGTTCTGTGATGCTTTACGAGGCATTAGTCTGAAGTATAATAGGTAGATAGATCAGTTTACCTTCAAAAATAAAATGCCTAAAACTGCAAAAGCCAAAAGCCACACATGAACTTCCACGAGTATAATTATATAGTGACATACCCTGAAACATTTAAAGTTAATCCTTTTTAGTAAAATTTAAAAGACAGTCTGGCCACATGCTTATATCTTTAATTTGTTCAGACTAAAATTATGAGGGTCTGGTAGTTCATGCCTGTTGAAAATTCATACTTAAGAGAATAATGATCGTTAGTAGTTTCCTCATTAATGGTGTATGATATTATTTCACCCACCTGCAACCATCTGCTTTCAATGAAAATGTTAATTTATTTTCTTTTGCCCTGACAGGCGGCTTTAACTTTAGCTGCAGTCTAACCATATTTTATACCTATACCATGCAACTCACACTCGTGCTCTGTATGGACCACTGGCTTATTGCAAATTCTGTGAGTTGTCTGAGCATAGTGGTGCTTGCACAGCTTCCATTCCTTAGTTTCGTAGAAAAAGCCTCCCGTAACGATCTGTCTGCCAAGAATGCCTCATTCCTAGAAGTTGACTTTAACACTGCCAGGCACTATTGCGTGTCGTCAGAGAGGCCGTCTGTCTCTTAGCTCAAACTGACACCACTTGACACTCGGGCTGGCTGCCACCACCTAGGCTCTCCCACTGGGGCTGCTAAGACTGAAGGGCTTCACGGCGTCGCTTTCTTACCTCCACCTCAGCCCCACGCACAGCGACCATTAGGGTATCACAGGTACATACTGCTGCTCAGTGCCACTGGGAAATCACGGGCTATGAAGGAACCCCTGTCACAACATTTACCATGAGTGGAATTGTAATGGCAGACACATCTTTTTTTATGAGTAGTTCAGTCTCGTTGGTTTCTGGCTGTTATTGACATATTTAAAGTTGTTACTACCTCCCTTGAGCCTGCGGGCTCTCTTTGCCCCGTGGTTGCATCAGGGCGCCTTTTCTAGCATGTGTCTGTGCTAGAGGTGCTGCCTGTTGAGTAGAAAGCTAGGCTTCTCCACACACTGAACATTTAAATAGCTTCGCTGTCAGGATGTTAGTGCACTGTCAGTTCTGGAGGTATTTCCCTCACGGTCTCATTGGACATCACTGACACATATGTCGACCCTGCCCTGTCCTAAAGCTTGTCCACACATGCACACTACACAGGCTGTATAAACACAAAAAATACTACTCTACAGTATATCATAAGAATGTTTTGTTTGAGAGTTCAAACTGTTTCACAGTAAGCTAAACCACTCTCTGGCTTTTCAAAAGAGTATAAATCATTTTTGTATAATTTTCCCCATTTACTATTGAAACCTTGCAGATGAAGCGCACTTAGTCTTGTTTCAATACCCGTGAATTATTGATAAGCTAATTTCAAATGTGAAATATGGCTTTGTGTGTCACCTCTATGATTAATTTAAGTGCTCTTGTGATTCACCTGCTTCAGCATCTCTGCCAAAGCTGCACACTGTGAAATCATTACCAGCTCCCGGACCTCAACTATTTATAAGCTGGAGTCTGTGTTATATATCCATCATGTAGTTGTGCATTTGCTATACGTTCTTCATGAGTGTATATGACACATCATAGAGATACAGTGAAAACAGGTGGGTCATCCACAAGGGCATCTGTGAAACACTTGAGCTGAGCATCATTTGATGGGCAGCAACTTGAAGTAAATATGAATCCCTTGAGTCATATTGGCTTGGGGTCGTCCTGAACTGAGATACAACGTATTTTAATGGTTTGTTGAAAATTTGCTTTACGTTGCAAAACACACCAATCAACCATAACATTATGACCACCTATCTAATATTGTGTAGGTCTCCCCTGTGCCTCCAAAGCAGTTGTGATTCATCAGAGAATGGACATGGGTCTTTAGAGGAGTGTTATTAATGGGGGGCTTTTGGAGGCCTATGTGTTTTGGGGAGGGGCCTCTGTGGATCATCCCACAGATGCTTGATCAGTTTGGGATCTAGTGAATTTGAAGGCAAGGTCAACACCTTGTCCTGTTCTTCATGATTTCTGAGTTGTTCCTAAACTGTTTGTACCTGTGTCAGGCTGCATCCTGCTGGGGATGGCTGCTGCCATCAAGAAGTGTCATTGCTATGGGGTGGGGGTGCCTGGTCTGGTCTAGGTGGGTGCTACACGTCTAAGTAACATCCACTACCAGGTCCAAAGGTTTCCCAGCAGAACACTGAATTGTCACAAGATGGTCAGTGTTATTTACTTTTCCTGTCAGTGGTTTTAATGTTGTGGCTGATTGGTGAATATATATATAAATGCTATAACGTAGGCTCATCAATTCATGTCATAGAGGAGATACATCTAACTCTAAAAGTTGACCCGTGTCTCCTCCTTTGGATCAGCATAATACCAATGGCAGCGTGACAAGGCGCGACATGTGGGAGGCAGTGATGGAGAGACAGAGGTTGTGAGAGGCAGGAAGTGAAAGGGTGAGGAGAGCTGGTACAATCACATGCCTGCTGGGTTGGAAGCGGAGAGCAGACAGCTGGGGAGGAGCTGAGAACCTTGCGAGCAGTGTAGGTGTAATCATGCCTCTATTGTAGTGAACAGTTGGGCCTCTGGGGCTGCGAGCAGCAGGGGTCCAAAGCCCAGGCACTGCCCCTTCAAATCACCATGTCTTTAACATTTCTGACAAAATAAGAACAAAGCATTGTACTGAGAAGTCTGTAGGTTTGCCTTGGCCTTTACCAGGGTAGTCTGAAAGACGTTCTTTTGACTTTTTGACTCGCATTACTCACTGAATCAACAGGGGGCGACTGTTTTTCATGGCCTCTAGTAGATGTACTTAGTGGGTGAGCTGATCAGTTGGTCTGTTGGTTGGCCACTTGATCATGTAACATACTTCTTATTCCATAATCCGGTAGTGAACGACTGTAAGAATTCAAGTAAGACTGATTTCAAGACTCATTTCATCAGAATTTTCTACAGTAATATGAAGCATGCTCAGATTCGATGGCCTTACAGTGTAGATTACCTGGGTGTGTTGAGGTGCTCAGGTTGGCTTGTCACTATCAGCATTGACACCCACCAAAAGGCCAGGTGTGTAGAAAGTGTTTGTGCTTGTCAAGAGAGCGATTCATTCAGGTTTTGTGTAAATATATAATCCCTACAACTCCTGTTTTACCCCGTCTGCACTTTATCCACTCTATTCATGCATCCTCTATGGACAAACATTTATAACACAGTGGTTTTTATACATATTGTGTATTATATAGTACTGCAAATGTTCTGAATCTGAACGCTTGCAGGGATTTGAATGAGTATGTGATGAAAAATAAGTCTTCTCCACCAACATTTGTGCTTCTTCCACCCAAAACAAATGTTTGTACGTACTGCTAGATAAGAATTTAAGGCACGATCAATAGAACGCTGCAGTATTGAGCAAGAGAGCAAGACATTTTGCTTATCAATAATCTGTCTGTTCTTTGCCAAGAAACGCTGCGTCTGTGTTATTATGAATATCATAGATAAGCCAATCCTTAGCGTTTAGCCAAGGAGAGGCATCAATTAAAACGTATACTTTGGGTTGTTTCAGGTAATATTTAGGAGTGATGGATTCGTTTTCAGACATGGACACATCCCATCCAGTATGTGCTAAGCAGATGAGTAGGAAGAATACTAACCAGCTGTGAGGGAACAGTGTTTATCCTCCACGCTGTTCATAAAATTCAAGCATTATGGCATAAAAGCCCTAGCTGATGGAGACCAATCTGTATTTCCTTAGAGAGAAGGCAAAGTGCAAAGTATAGGCATTACTTTTGCAATCTGTTCTTTTATGAGCAACAGAGACATCCTTCCAATGCAAAATTTGTAGGATGTCCTTATAAACCCTTGATCTTTGAAGAGAAATGTTTTACAAAGTTCTCAGTACTTCTATTTTTGTGTAGTCTACATATTTCTATCTCTTCGTGTGTTTGTACATTTCTTTAACACACCATACTCTAATTTTGGGCTTTTAGCTTCTCATACCTGAAGAACATAATCTACCTTTACACTGCAGTTTAAATGAATTTGGCTTCGGTTCCAGCAAAACAAGAGTGACACGTAAATGAATTGAAATAAGTTGTTGTCGTTGGGCAGAGCACTATCTCTCACCGTGGGGACTACTCTCTCAAGGACCCCCCAGAGGAGCGAGCCGACATTTAACCACTGGAATCCATTACACTTAGAGCCCCAGCCCTCAGTGGACTAGTTGCTGTCATCCCTCAAGGTCCCAGCTGGGCTGTGAAGTCCTTAGGTCTCTCTGGCAAGTAGAACTAGAATTTTGCCAACAGGATATAAGCCTTCCGCTGCGGTCTTCAACTCAGACAAAGCAGACAGCAGAGCAAACAGACTATAAAGCTGAGGCGTAGTTAAAAGCGAATGGGGACCCCCTTCTTTATTAGAAGTGTCTCATGGCTGTTAGTAACAGGCTTTCACTTTGATTTGCTCATATCTGTATCCTGGCTTTGGTTTCTCTTCTCACTGACTGTGTTCCTCTCAGCCTTTGGTTTGCTTTCAATCTCATTACTACTTGTAGTCATTATCTGTCTTATTTCTGACATTCTAGTTACTCTTTTTTGTACTTGCTGTGTATTTTGGAAAGTAATTAGACCATTTCACTTTCAATTTTAGTTACATTTTAAACTAAAATTGAAAGTCATGTGTGGTTTGCTTTCTCACAAGAAAACCAGACATGATACCCTGCCAAACAAAGATCACATCCATAGCAGATGTTGGCATTTAGTCTTATTCATTAGTCTTCCTGTGTTATCTTTAGTGTCCCCAAGTCAGAAATCCATCCTCTCTGTCTGGTAGTAATGTGTGGACCAGTTGTCTTCAGTTTACCTCTAACCGTTTTCACTGTGGTCCATTGTGGAGGCCACCAAAGGACATTCAGATTGCTCATAAAACCATGCTGTAGGCAGGTTTTCTTTAAGAGTCTCCCTATATCCCAAGCAGGAATCCATAAACATAGAATACTGCAAGCATTGTGATTTATAGGAACGGTGCTGGACTACCCCAGTGATAAATGGCTCTATTGTTTCCAATAGATGAATGCTGATATACAGTATGTATGGTGTAGTCCCCCCATCCAATGGGACAAATATTTTGTCTCATTGTTGTGTCCTATTTAGAGATAGCCAGAGCAAATGGATGTACAGTGGTCTGACAGAATTTCAGAATTGGGTTAGTGTTAGTGTCATGGTGGACAAAGGCCCAAATAATACTATATACAGGAGCAACCACGGTAACCCAAGCAAAATCAACAAACCAAAACACCTGGGGCCTCATGTACGAACGTTACATACGTACAAAAATGTTACGTACGTACTCACTCACGTAAAAGTTAAGATGTATCAAGAATGAAATGTCCGGGAACTTTGTACGTGCCAACGCCAACGACGTGGCTGGCGTACGTAGGATTCTACAGATGTCGATCCTTTGGCGACACTTAGAGGTGATGCTGGGAAAGTGTCATAAATGTGAAAACTATTACTCCGACCGATCGGGACCGAGCTAGTCGACCCTGAGCAGAGCCATGCAGCCAGGTATATCAGATTCCCATACAATGCAGCTGAACAGGTCAACATTAAAGAGCAATTTGCAGCGAGAGACGGTTTTCTGAATGTAATCGGAGCTATTGACTGCACACACATTGCTGAACATCGCATGAATTTGTAAATGTCAACAGGAAACATTTTCATTCGATCAGTGTACAGATCATACGTGATGCACAAATGCAAGTAAACATCGTGGCAGCGTGACAAAGAGCACATTTTTGCGCATCTCCACTCCAGTGAGTAGCGTCTCCAATTCGCTTTCTGTGAAGTTCTTCTTCTTTCCCGTCTTACTCATTCTTATGTTTTTGTTTTTTAATCGCGCAGAGAGGGGAATCTCAGGTGCAGGGTCAATTTAAATATAATTTGCATATTTATAAGGGGCGTGGACAAGGAGGAGTTGGGTACGCTCGATTAGGATGTACAAAGGAAATGTGCTTTGTAATGCTTCTAAATCTGAGCTTACGTCACGATTTAGAAGGAAATCTACGCAACTCTTGGTACATGAGGCCCCTGAACCTTACCTCTAACCAAACCAAGAAAGTGAAAAGAAAAAAGCTGCAGGTGTGCACGGTTTGTGAGCTGGCTGAAGGGCCAACTCACAAAATTCACAGTATACCCAGGCTTTTTCCACAATGGCGCCCACAACCCTCCAGCAATTTCTTAAACTGGTCCATGGATTGGTTCCCCTACACATTCCTACTGAGAGTTTTCAGGCTTTTCTTGCCCTGGTACTGTATGTACTGTAATATTTGGGACGTGGTTACACTAGTATGTGCCTTCAGTTCATGTGCAGGCAAAATTTCAACAAAAGTCTTGTGTAATTTTAGTTGGCCTTAGTAGAAAAGGGTAATAAAATGCAAAAACAATTAAGTCTTAGTTAAGTTTACAACAAAGCACAGATAAATACACCGAAATCAAGTAAGCTCTCCCTTTAAATCTCTGTCTTTCTGTATATCTGGGCAGCATGTGCCTCCTCCTCCTCCTCCTCTTTCTCCTCTTCTCCTCCTTCCATATCGTAGCTATCTGACGGAGAAGAGGGTGATTCCTGCAGTGCACTTCAGATAAGACTCAGCAGGGAACTCCCTTCATCCCTCTTCAACCGTCTCACCACCACTTGACATTCTTCCTCCCAAAGGAAATAACCCCCCATTTATTCAGACGCTACAAAGCACTGTCAAGACACATACTGTATGCAGGAATATGAGCCATTACTAACCAATTGGCTCTCAGTCTTGCGAAGGAATCTTTAGTGACACATACTGTACAGTGACTCTCAACAAGCATGCAAAGGCATCCGGGACAGTGGCCACATGTCCTGTCATCCCCGCTGTAGTATTATTATTATTTTTTTACTGTGTGTCATTTATGGAGAAGGGGTTGGACAGTCTTATGGGTTAATAAAAATAGAGGAATTCACTGCCTTGTATTTTGCGCCTGGTCACCCACGCTGACTTCACAGGGGTCCAATCAATTGCCTGATGACAAGACTGCTGAGAGCCAATGGGAGGAACTAAAGGCCAAGTAGAAAGTAAACGGGCGATGGCGCTTTGCTCATTGACTTATCATAGGGAGTTTATTGGCTGTGTTTAGTATGAAAATGTGAGCATTTTGACCATCATAGTCAAAGGCAAATTATGAAGACAAGAATAAATAATACGAGGACGTAGTGCAGTTCAAAGGGAGGGCTTCCAAAGTCTAATAGCAGCTCAAATATGATCTCCACCTGCACTCCGCTAAGCCTGCTAAGCTCTGAAGTACCACACTGGCACACTGACACACACTAGTGAGAGTTGGTCATCTGTGCTTCTCGGCTAAGCTTTGAACCGTAGCTGCTTGAACCGCTTTGAACGCCGTGCCTCTGTCAAATCTGAGAGATCAAAACGGGAGCCCGTGCATGTGTTTACATATCCAAATAAGAGAGTCTGTGACATTATTTACTGAACCTTGTAGCGCTTGACACTGGGCGGTGTTAATGAGTTATTGTTTTAGGGGTTGCTGTGTGGAGAGAGATAGACGCTGGCATGCTTTAGGGAAAGAAGGAAACGGGTGCAACATATCATACTCCGCTCACATCCCAAACTCATGCACACACACTTCATCTTACCTAGAAGACGTATACACACTCACCCGGTGCTCAACTATCAGACTCCCTACTTGACATCAAAGCAAAGTTGATAATGTAGATATCCATGCCAGACACACATACAGGTAGATAAATACACACACACACAAACAAGTAACAGCAAGAATATTTAATTAATTCACCTAGAGTTTGTATGTTTTTCTCCATTTAATTCGTTCCTGTGCTCCGGTGCTGTGCTGCAGGCTGTGGGGTACCTTTAGAGGTCTTTCCAGTTTTCTCCTAAGCAGACAAGTTGACAAGCATAATAAATATATCAGAGAAATGCAGCTTAAATGTTTATTCAAATGCAGTTATTGTTTGGGGGGGAGTGGATTAGCACTTCACTCTGAAAGAATCGATGGGGTTTGTTGCAGTGGTGGATCTTCTCAGTGACCACAGCGGAGAGCGACTGAGAGACTGTCAAGTCTAGTTGTTGTTTTAGTTGTTCCTGTTTTGTTTTGTTTTTTCACATTTTACTTTGACAAGACGGGCTTTCTGCTAGCTTGTCTTCCTCCCTCACACTGCTAGGCACCGTGCTTTTCCTTTTTCTTACAGCAGCAGCTCTACAGGAAACTGTTTTAACTTGAGAGCCACTGTAAGACTAAACGGTCTGAAATATCCTGATCAACAGTGGCAACAGCAAACCTGTTTTATTACTCAAATTTTCAGCAACATAATGGGGCTCCTGATGGGGCATTCAGGAATGCAACTACATGTTGCTGCAAAGCAAACCATAACAACTCTGACGGCTCCACAATGCATTTCCAGTCTGCATTTATCAGCGGCTGGACAAACACGGCAAATGAGTCGTCCCTTTGCGTCCTGCACTCCATCTACTCAGACGTCTTCTCTCTTTGGTGTGTTGCAGTGATTTCATTAAGAATTCTTGTTCAGTATTTATTAACTCCCAACATGATCAGCTCATTTTTTATTTGCCATGTGCAAAAAGAAGTGCAGAAATTACGACTTGATGGCATAATTACAGGGCATCACAGACACAGCAAAGGCTCGGCATAGAGTCGGCGCAGAAGTATACGTCAAGCTTTTGACATTTGTTACATATTCCAAATGAATATACATTATCTGCAATCACTGTCTCATTCCACATGTTCACACTGTTCAAGCAAACATTTTTCCAGGCTCAGAGACTGTAGCAGTAGCATGTTCACAAACACATGCAAATACACCTCCACACTCCCCTGATGGCAGTCCAAACAGACTGCGGGGTCAACTGCTCTCTTACTGTGTCACTTTAGCTTTGGCTCAGGTCCCAGCTCAGTTTAACACCATGACCTCCCCATGTGGTCACGCTCCCCCCTGCAGTAAACAAGACCACACACTCTGGGCTGCATGCACAGGTGAGTGTGTGAGTAACGAAGACAGGGAAGAGAGCTTGTGCCAGCGTTTCATATCTGGATTCTTCCCATTCTCCTGCACAGCTTTTTTTTTTCTTCTATCTGCAGGCATTCACATTTCTTATTAATTGTGTGTGGCTGTTTTGAGATAAAATTCCAATTAATGAGGATGTTCCTCAAACTTATAGACAACACCTGGGGACTGTTTTTAATATGACCTCGTCTTTTTTTCCTCTCCTTGCCAGGTATTGACGCTGGCTGACCAAGACAAACAGTTCATATTTCGATGCTTTTTGATTCCCAAGGCAATTTTAGCGGGCAACACAGATACACCAGGCTCATATTTATAGACAACAAAGCGCAATAAATGATTTCTGACAATAGGATATTCTTATGTCTTTGAAGTTGCATTGTTGTGGGAGTAAAATCTACTTTATCAGGGGAAGTGTGTTTATTCAGCCTAACTGAGATGCTATGAATTTGTCTCGTGTGTCCAAATTAAACTCTGCTGCCAGCTGGGTACAGCCACTCCTCTGAAAGGCCACTCTCTGCACACGATGTGATGAGAAAGGTTTAGCACACAATTAAAATAGTCATTATCTTTTCATCCCTGTGTCAGTAAAGGGTCCATTTGTAGATTTTTTTTTTTTTCAGGACCACTGTGGTTTCATCTACATTTGAGCAGAAATCTTAACGAGACAGTCTCTTTAGAGAGCGAACACATGATGCAGCACGGTCCAGTGGTTTATTACGGAAACCGACATTTGTCTCATTATCTACAACGCTGCTCCTCTGACACACAGCCCAGCTCGAAACTATAGTCTCACAAACCTCAATAGATGTGAGCGCAAACGATGATTGTGTTTTAATTTGGAGGGACCCAGTAAACGCATGTTTGCTGTAGTTATCTGCACTAAACGATGAGCACAACTGTGTGTGCTTCACCATTCGTCATTCGGAGCGTCTGACAAGACTCATGCATTCATCTCAGTGATTTATTTATTTATTTGTTTTTTATTTATCTGGACTGACCAAGAACACATTGCTATTTGCAGACATCATTTGTTGGAGTATCTTCAGGGGATGAATATGCACATTCACAGTAACATCCAGGACACTGTGTTCCAAAATTATTGCTAAATTAAATGTCGCCTGCAGCTCTGTGGTTAGATAAGTCTTCTCTGTAAACCAGATAAAGGGCAGAAGGCCCTATCACGCTCTCTACTTCTGCAGTAGCATTTATCTTGAGCATTACTAACTGGAGAAGTGGAAGGAAATGTTTTCTTACAGTGTAAATCTGGTTTTTGCCAGCGCTCACTGCTGTGTGTGTCTGTTTCGATGTTTTTCAGAATACACCAGTGGGCAGATCAGTATTTATGGTGAACGCTACAGATCCAGACCAGGGAACTGGAGGCAGTGTTCTCTTCTCCTTCCAGCCGCCTTCTCCCTTCTTCGCTATTGATGGGGCCCGAGGCACCGTCACCGTCATCAGAGCTCTGGACTATGAGACAACGTCGGCTTACCAGCTCACTGTCAACGCAACAGTCAGTACACATGCGTCGTCTGTGTTAGAAATTAGTGCTCAATGTTCATGCATATACTGAGGCTTTGCTTTTGTTTCCATTAGGATCAAGACAAAGCGAGACCTCTGTCCCGGCTCGCCAACTTAGCTATCACCATCACCGATGTCCAAGATATGGATCCCATTTTCACCAATCTGCCCTACAGCACCAACATAGAGGAGGACGTTCCCCTTGTGAGTAATGCAATCTCACTTGGTATCTCGCCTCGCACTCTTCATGAAGCTTTTATGTGAAACCCTGTAATCTGTCCGTTTATTTATTTCTATCCTTCACTGTTGCCAACGTTATCCGCTTACCTCTCACCTCATCGCTCATCTCCTGCCCCACCTGTCTCGTGTCCGTTCTACTCTTTGATTATTCAGGAGCTGTACGGAGCAGGTGCAAGAGAAATACTATTAAAAGAAAAAGGACCTGAGTTGTTATCAGGGCAGGGTGTCTCACCTCTCATCCTCCCTCCTGGGTTTCCCCTTTAGGGACCCACACACACTCCCAAACTCAACCCAAGGCTTCCTACATACAGCACTGCAGGTGTTGGAGACTGTAATTACTGTGAGAGATTTACAGTCCTACCTCAGGGATGTGAGGCCTCCACCAAAGGTCACCTGGCCCATAGGATTTATGCCATCTCATGGGCTCATAGTGTTGCATATGTGTGAAGTATGAAGTCTGCGTTTAGCATCAAGTGCTAAGCAGCGGGGTCGCACCATGACCTTAGCTTCTTTGTTTTTATTGCAAGAGGGTTTATAATGGATATCTAATACTCTAAATGTCCATTTCCTTGTAGGCCGTTATGTTCACTCCCCTGACTCGACCCCTAAACTCAGTTCCCAGGTGGCTAATGGTCCAGCTATTGATGTTTCCACTTGTAGAGAGGGAATTATACACAAGGGCATAATACTGTCTCTCCTTATTTCTGTTTCTCACTCACTCTATAAGTTTGCGCTCTGTCTCTCACCCAAACCGGCCCCCCGACTCGCACATCCGCCCGCGCATTCCCCTCGTCCGCAGCCCCGCACGCACTGTAGTAGAAATGTCAAGTGCTACATTTGCATGCATATTAACGGGGCATGACGGAGTCGACGCCCGGTGTCGCCCTGACTCTCTGATTCATCAACTGTCACCAGGAAGGTCACAACAGGAGGAGGAGAAGGAGGAGGAAGGAAGGAAGAGCTGGGGGAGGTGTGAGCGTATGAGAGAGAATGAGATGTCGGAGTGGAAATGAGGGGGAAAAAAAGGTGAAAGCAGAGAAGAAAAAGCAATGCGCAGCTTTAGATGAGGCAATAAAAAGAAGAGAGGAAAAAGGAGTAACGTTACTTTGGATCACAAAGTTGACATTGGTGATTGGCTTCCAGATGTCTCAGTCCAGCTGTGTGGTGTTAATCCTCAGTAATGCTGTGCTATAGCATTTGCCTCTAACAGAAGGGGGCAGTGTGGAGTCTGTCTGTTTGTGGCATCTTCTATGGATTGACCTCAATGTTTTTAGAAGTGAAACAGGAAGGTCAGCTTTTGTCCTCTTTGGGCATTGGTTGCATTTCTGTTGTTATAATAATTTCTGTCTCCTTAAAATGATGTTGTGTGGTTCTAATAAATAATAATCCATGAGCAGGGTCATGTACAGTTGTCTCCTCTTTCTTCCTTTGAACCATGTTGTGACAAATCCTATTACAATGAGAGTGGGAGACGAGATCAAAGCACAAGTCTGAAATCTGTTAGCGAGCCCTCCTGACCCGGCGCAGACACAGCCGGGATTACAGCAGCGCTTAGAGTGAGACACAGAAACACAGGGCGGCAGCATCGCGGTGATCGCCATGCACACCTCCGATGACCTCATGTGGTATTCTAACAGGCATGTGTCCTTTCGATTATGCAGTGTTTGGTGGTGATAAGCCGAGGGCGTACAGCGACAGAACGAGTGTCAACCGTTCTCAAGGCCTATGACATTTATACGTAGGGATATCAAACTCGGATCCCTGTCATAGGTCATTTCTCAAAGGTGCGAGTGCACATGCTCCACACAGCCCCCTCTGTGTCTGCCTCTTCCTCCCTCAAAGCCTTTATGTTTCTCTTTCTGTCTTCTTTCGTTTTCAAGCCGTTCAAAGCGCCATCCAGGGAAAAGTTTGACAAAGACGAAATGTGTTTTTTCTTTTTTCTTTTTCGGCTGAAATCACAAGGCAAGGTTTTTAGCTGTTATAGCCATGAATCTATGTTTGGACTGACGTCTAGGCCCCTTCTAGGACAAACACAATTTGGCTGTCAAATCAATGAGGAGAAGGAGAGAAAAGGAGAATGGGTTGGGGGCTAATGCACTGTATAGCTAGAAATGAAAGGATGAAGAGGAGGAGAAGCGGGTTGGGGAAATGTGTTTGTGTATGTGTGTGCTGGTGTGTGTCTGTGTGCAGGAGTGGAGGGATTGTATCTTTGACGCTTGATTGAGCATATTCCACTTGTGTGGACAGCTCGAGAATATTGCTCATATTACTTCAGCATCACTTCTCCTCACTCACTTTCCCTGTCTCTTATTTTCTCTCTCGGCCCGTCCCGACATCTTTCATGTTTGCGCGCGTCTGTGTGTGTGTGTGTGTGTTTCCCTCTCGGCTCGTGAACAGTGTGAATCGGTCTCTCTAAAAGGCTTGTAATTGATTCTGCTGTAATTGGTCAATGACAGGAGATGCTTTGGCAGAAATGGAGCATAAACACGTCTTAGACACAATTTGCAGGATCAATGGGAGGCAGCCTGCTTGGATGTGAGTGAGAGGGCTGAAGGGGGTGCGAGGGAGGGACGGGGAGGGAAAGAAGGAAGGAAAGTGGGAAGTAAGGGAGGGTCTTTCAGTCTCACTACGGCACCGGGGTTTTTAAGTATCACCACCGTGTCTGATTGAGGCACGAAAGCTGAGAAAGCTCAGTGGATCAAAGACTTTTCAAATGGCTTTTTCTCTTTCTTTTTCATTTTCAACTGTCACACTTTTTTTTTTTTTTTAGCAGCAGAATCATTGGCACAGCGGGGGAGTTTTGAAACAATGAAAGGAGAAATAAACCCTAATGAAATGCTAATAACACACTTAAAAAAAAGTTTGTCATTTGCCTGCCGAGATGCTTTTTGACTTTTGTTGTGGTATTATTACCGTTTTTTTCATTTCCAAATCCAAAGAGTGTCTTTGTGAGAGAATAGTGGTAATGTGTGTTTTTTACTGGATCTAGCTAAGAATAGTGTTTATCAGAGATGATGTTTGGTTACAGATGTCAGGTCACTCATATTTTTTTGCGTGCAGGACAAAAATCATGCAGTGCAATATTATATTATTTGCCACTGGGATTTTTCTTGTCATTAAACTACTGTAGAAACGGCAAACAAAAATATGTCTGTGAAGATTACATGCAACCTATACACCATGTTTTTTTTGTGCGTCTCTCTCTGCAGGGATACGAAGTGCGCAAGATAACAGCCATTGACCAGGATCTTGGCCGACCAAGAGGAATCGGCTACACCATCATCTCAGGTCTGAGTCGCATAATCAATCAGACGTCCACGGCACAGAGGGGGGAATCGATCACCTCTTATCATAATTCCGCAGCAATAATAGACAAGACTCATCAAGCACAACAGTCAATAACAGCAGAGAGCAGGTCTGGCCGTAAGCGGTTATTAATCACCGCTTTGGTGCAGTTGTGCAGAAGAAGTCAGCCTTCGTTTAGTGTTATCATTCTCATGTTGGCTTGTACCATCAAAACAGGATTATGATTTGTCTGTGACAAATTTTACCTGCGGCAGAAGATGGTGATGTCAGAATTTTTTTTTGTTTTCCCCCCGTCTACTCCTCTTGGTTAGATTGTTTTGTTTTTTTTAGATATGTCAGAAGAACAGTTTGTGTAAAATGGACTGAGATGAAGTGTCGGAGCAAATGATTGCCACAGCTTCTTTCTAAGATCCCTAACTTGTGTTGGTGTTGCTGTATCTGAGAGTTTGGCTTTTTTAAGGAGCTCCAGTTTGCATGGCGCTGATAAGGCTGTAGCAGTGATCCTGCTTTAACACTCCTGAATTCAGTTTTCTCACCTCTGCCAAGGATATGATGTTTATGCCTGCAAGTTACCTTGTGCATGTGTCTGCCAGGAAGATATCTCAAAAACTCCTGAACAGACTTCTATAAAACTTGGTGGACAGATTGACCTTGGGGGAAGGAAGTTAGATTTTGGTGTTGATCCATCTGTGGGATTCCCGCTATTAGACGAGTAGTTTGTTGTCAAGCCGTATCTGTGATTAATTATGTGTATAAAAATGATTCCAAGACATTTGGTAAGTTTGTCGGATGAAGAAATCATTTAAATGACTCAAGAGATGATGATTTTTGGAGGATTAACAGGAAGTGGAAAAAGCTTGGCGCCACAGTGGCGGTATTGTGTTTGTCCTTGAATATCTGTCCACGCTCTACCTTAAAGTTTACGCAGAACTCCGTGGATTTACTGTATGAAACGTATGACTGATGATTTATCTTGTTAGCTGAGTGGCACGGTGTTGTTAGTTTTACTAGGTAGCATTCCTCATTAACCCTTCAGAACCAAATGTGCCAGTGCACTGTGGATTACTGTAAAACGTCACGGTTTGTGCCGTCAGAAAACTTCCAGTGGTTTCTGAAAGCTGAAATGTTTTATGGTAACTTCACTTGCGCCTCTCGTGGAAAATTATTATACTCTTGAAACATACAGTAAATTATAGACAAGTGTCAGATATTGAAAGTTGCAGGAAGAATTGGCTAAAGCACTAACTCACAGGATATTTTCTGACACTTTTAAAGTCAAAATAAGCAAAAAAGTCCAAGTAGACCATTTGAGGCTTGGGTGTTAAAGGTGTCAACTCGTCCTCTGAGATCGTCCCAGACCAAGATATTGAACTAGACTGGACTAGAACTAGCATCAGACCTCCAGACGATGGATGTGGCCACACTGAATTAAGTAAAGCTATAATGCTAAGAAGCCACACCAAGCACAGAGTGTGAAATTAACTGTAAAGGAATAAATTAATTTTACATGAAATATTGCGATTATTATTAGATTAAGACCCAAAACTCAGATTAATGCGACTGTCGCCGTGATAACACCTTCACCCGATTATCTCACAGTACATTTGCAATGCAGCAAGCATAACTCAACACGTCCCAGCAACATGACAGTCTTCTAAATTACTGCTGCTTCAACATCCATGTTGCACCATCTGGTTTCTTAGCGTTATAGCTGTACGCCTTCTTTTTAATTGAGGTGGTAATATGTTATTTCAGGGTTGCCACGTCTTTCTTGGCGTTAAGCTGACTGTCTAATAAATTCTTAATTAAGTTGTATTAATTATCACTTGAAATCTTTGTGCTTTGAGTGCATTAAGGCCACTAAATGTATTTTAGATATATATACGACTATTGCCAGAATCAGCTCTGTGCTCTGAGAAGTTCTTCATTGATCCATTCGCCTTCTGTTTGTTGTAGTCAACAGATAATCAGGATATTGGCTGCAATGCATTTCTGTAAGATGTATCCCTCTCTTTGCTTAACTCTTCTAGTAAACTCCATATTTCTATTAAGATAAAAAAAAAAAAAATAGCAACACTTTTGACTCTGAGGGTCTATGCACTGCTGTAATACCTCTGTAATACTCCCTTAGGGTGTTTATTTAAACCGCAATCAGTGTTTCAGTCCTGAAGGCCGGACAATCCCCGGAAGATCCTTCAGGACTGAAACATTGATCTGTGTGGTGAAAATAAACACCCATCGGGAGGATTACAGATGTCTGGGGCCTGTATCCTTTAAACTCCGCTTGGCCCCTGTTGAGCCCAGAATGGCCAGGATGGAAGGACATCGGTGCTTCCAGTGTTGCCAGCTGGCTGATAAGGGCTGGCACTGCTTGATAAGCCCTGGCACATCATGGGAATTTTTGGGTGATGAAGATATTCATTGTTCTGCCATCTGCTGAGTCACTGCATGACCTCACAACCGAAAGAAGGAATTTGACCCTCTGGGCGTGCACGCATGTTCACAGTCATGTATTATTTGTGTGTGTGGATGCATGTGTGTGTGTGTGTGCTTTAATGCATATGGCCACTTGACTGTTGTTCACTCAGGACGGAGAGTCCACTTCTTCACTGAACACACCATAAAGCCTCTGCTCCTATTCAGTGCACACACCTACTCAGTCTTACTTACCGTCTGCTGCCACATGTTGTATTGTTGTGTGTGTTGTGTTTGTTGCAAAGTTGAAGGGCTGAGTTAAGCTCTAGAGGAGAGGAGCATTAAAAAGACATTAATTAGGCGATGCGATGTACTCCCAGTCGTAGCAAAATCAAGAGTTATAGCACCGCACTAAACCCTTATGGAGATGGAGTCTGTAGGCTTGATAAAATCATTATAAGTTTGATAGATAATGGAAGTTGAAGGGTGATGCAGTGCTAGGAGATAAAGGTGGAAGGGTAATGTTGTCACACTCATTTCGTATGCGTGTGTTCGGCGTGCTCGTAAACGCGCTTGCCTCCGTCTATCAGGGCCCGCGTGTTCTGCTGCAGTCAGATTAGTGCGAGGGCGTGCTTGTTTGCAGACTTAAGTGTGACTCCGCATGACGCCTCTCTCGCCTCTCCGCTCCTCGCCCCGAGTGTCCTCCGAGAACGCCGCTCACCCCTGCGGGACTCGTCTCATTAGTTCAGTAATTAAGATAAACGAGGTTTTAATTGCAGTTGTGATTCACGCTAATGATTGTGGGACTCAAGATGAGGATTTCCTCTCCCTCCTCCAATCAGAGGGCGGATCTGGGATTTGATGTGTACAACAGATAGCCTCACAGCAGCACTCTTCCTCCAGTGTTGCGGTTGTTGTTGTTGTTTGTTGTGATGGTGGATAGTGGGGATGGGGGGGTGTGGTGGTAAATCCCTGGTTCACGGTGCATGATTTATCCCATGTTGTACCTCTGACCCACTGGTCTCATTATATATTAGACGCTCCAACCAGCCTCAGCTGCTATATTTTTGCTTTAAACAAGATTGTGTTTCTGGATTTAACAATAACAGATACCCCCCACCACTGTTAATGAAGGTAATACATGTCCATAGTGGAGGCTGCCTTAAACAAACACATTTAAATACATACACAGTTTGTTCGTAACACACATTTAGCTTTACTAAGTAGATTGTTCTCTTCAGTCTAGCTGTGTGCTGGTAAAATCAGACTAAAGTACAGACTTGCTTGTGAAATGATATTTATTTAAAGACCTAATGATCATCGCTGTAAATGCTGCTCGGATTGCTAAATTGCACAAATAAATCCTACTTACCGTGCCGTTCGCATGTGCATAACTTAGCAATGCTGACCCCTGCACGTCTCAGTGGGCATTCACGGCACAATTATCAAAGTCTAAAATCCTGCCTAAAAGCCTCACCTCCTACATATGTGATGTGTCTGCAAAGCAGTTCGACACAACAGACGTGTAATACATTTAATTTGCCAGTTATCGTGCTAGTATGCTCCCGGTTGCTGAGAGGCATGCTGGAAAACTGAAATTAAATCGCGGGTCGGAGAGATTCTTGTGATTAATGTGTTTGTAATTTCTGCAAGATTTTTTATTTGGGAAAGCTGTGCAGAGTCACTGACAAATCCTTATTGATCAGATAAAAGTTATGGGGGTGCTCTGGCAGTAATAGCTAGCTCTCTCCTGGCGCTAGTAATATTTAGCCAAACATCTGACATGTAGTAAAATCCAAATGCACTTCCACTGATCTGAAGCTCTCACCTAAAAAAAAAAAATAATAATAATAATAAAAATTCCACAGCATTTTCTCTTATCCAAGATAAAATGTGCAAATTGAGATCCGCGTTCCATTTTGAGTCTGTCTAATTTTGCTACTGGCAATATTATGTTAAGTGAGGCTTTTTAGGGTTGCTCTTAATGTCCATAAACGTCCTGTTTAAAAAAGAATAATTTGTTCTAGGCTCATGCTGATAATTGGAACATTAGGAGATGCAGAGAGAATAGCAGGAGAATTCACTAGGTGTTCACAGATCTCCTTTGAGGTAGCAGCCATGTGGAAACTAATATCTGCTTGCTCAGTTTCACCGGTTGCTACGACTCCGGTTACTGTCAGGAATATTAAATGGCCTTTTCTTCTAACTGTTCCACTCTTACACCATCATGATCTCAGTTGTGACTTGTTAGATTTTTGCATCTGTCTAAATTAAGTGTTTTGCATTTTTGTACGGATGATTCTTCAAGGAAGAGATGACATTATGAGGAAAGCTTTATTTTATTTAGTCAATAATCAGATGAGTTTTTGCAGAAAATCAACATGCCGAGACACATTTTTAGAAAAGAATGGACAGGCACCTGGCGTTTCTAACAAATCAGCAATGAGCTTTTATTCACATCTACGGCGTATTACACCATAGCTTTTGGCTCCAGCGACAAACAATCCCAAAATGTCAGCCATTATCCACTCAAACCCATCCCCAAGGACAACCAAGGAAGGAGTGCAGACGGTCAGTCTCACTGACACCAGCGACCTAAGGCACTGGCGCGCCAAAACCCAGATGGACTCACTCTGGCACAGTGTCCACACGATACGTGCTCATGTGAGGATGTCTGCACACGTACACAACCGGACTCAGAAGAAGAAAAGAAGAAGAGAAAGTGATCCAAGCAGCGTACAAAACGTAAAAATACCCACTATTAGCCCACTGGATGTTCACTTTACCTTTCTAGAATAATAACTTTCTTGCTATCTGTGCTTCCTGTTACAGTGTTAGAGGCCAGCACGTCTTGTCCAAGCTCAGTGCCGTCTGTTAGGATAAGAGTTAAGCGTGTGTAAAGTTTTTGTGGCCTCTCCACTGTGCTGTAATGATAGTGTAAGAACAAGCAGAATAAAAGTCAGCCTAGCGTCTCACAGAATGAAAGGACATCCCCCAAGCCTTTCATATCAGCCTCTTGTTTATCTGTGTGCGCTCGTTTCTATCGCTTTTGTCACACGCGAGCACGACTAATCCCATCCTAAGCTCCTTCCATCTCTAGCCTTTACTTTCCTTTTTACAGAACTCGGGCCTTTTTTTTTTTTTTTTATTGTGTTGTCTCCATGTTGGGGGGAAAAAAGGCAGCAAAGAATTGATTTAATTTGCAGCAGCCCGAGTCGCGTAATTACCTGACGCAAGACGATAAATTCGTTCCACCATATTTATTTTCAAGTTTGTCAGAGGCTGCGGAGAGAGATCACATATGACACGGTGTAGCCACAGGCATCCTCTGACTTCATGACCCTTTACAGGGGCAGCATGTGGACAACCTGTCTGTCCCTGACACAGGAGTGAGACAGGACGCTGACAACACAGCCCTGTGTACTGGGTCTCAGGGGAGACGACTGAAACTGTCTTTCAGCCCTCCACCGCAGCAACAGGTCAGACAGGTATGACTACACCATTTCCTGCATGGGCTGACTGATAAGTAGTAAAGGCGCTTATTTCCCCTCGTCTGCCTTTCCATTGTGACTCCTCGCTACCGCTACACCCTGATGGTCTGATTCCACGCCGCTCCTACCTAGTTCCTATCAACAGACACGCTGTAATATGGACAAGCCTAATACCTGTTATTCTATTGGGAGGTCTTTTTGTCAGTGCCGTGTCTCTGGGATTTCTCTGGGTTTTCAATTAGATGCTCTGAGGCTTTTCGCAGCCTGTTGCTATGTAATCTCTCAGAGAGGGCAGATAGTCTGCGGCACACTGATCTTGACACAGTCCGAAGACTTCGGGTGCCTCGTAGAGTTTAGTGGTCCGGTACAGCCGGTACAACAATAGAGTCCAGCTCTCACTTTGTTGTGCTGTATTTCCCATAAAGTCGTATTCCTGCACTTTCTTCATTCGTCACTCAACACGGCTGCGTCTGATTAAATATTTTACATGAAAGCAAACAGTAATGAAAAGAAAAAATATGTTGATCCCTCGATCGCGTTCGTCGCCGTTTTCATTTTGCTGGATTTTCGTAACATTTCTAACATTTATTTGAGCTTCATGTCAGAGTCAGAGGCTCTCTCTCTCCCTCTCTCTCTCTCACACTGCTATGAAATGGGATAAAGGGGGATACTGCTGGCTTTAAGAAAAGTTATCCTTAGCCAGTTCTCAACAAGTACATTTCCAGATGTCAAACCTAATTTCCTCCTCTGGTGTCTAGCCCGCCAGCTGTTTTGTCCAGAGTGTGTAGAAACTGTATTTGTAACTGCAAAAAATCAGATAAGAGGGTAAACCGGTCCACTGATAACAATCCTCACACATACGCGGACAATGGAGAGGACACTACGGTACTAAATCGATGCTCAGTTGAAAAGAGAATGTGACATTTTGCGCTGAAAGACCAAAGTGAGTAATCAATTGCTCTAAGTCTTCTTCATGAGAGCTGAACGTTAGGTATGGATATATGCGTCTGTGTTCAGGATGAAATGTTCATGGCTAGGGTTAGACAATTTGCAAAGAGGAAGCACGGGATACAGGATTTATATATGCCGCGTTAAGTTATCTGTAACTCTGCGCTGGGACTGGTCAGCTGTGTTCAGGTGAAAGAGGATCCAAGGTTTGTTCTGCTCTTTCTAGCTCTCTCCTTGCATTTATTACTCGAGCCTCTGTGGCATTGTTTATGTGCTGAACTCAACAGAATATCATACATTTCTCTGCAGAAGCTGCCTGATAATTTCCACCATTATCCCCATTTTTTAAAAGCATACAATGTCCCCCCGCCTTATTTTACCTTTGATCAACAGGAACTCCTCGAGATGCAGCAGCCATGAATCTCACCAGCTATCTCTACCAGAGTGATCTCTGTGCACAAAAGGGAGTCGCTTTCATCCGCCACACTTTGTCTTACAATATCTGTCCTTGAACCTTTTTTTTTTTTCCCCTTTTGACAAAAAAAAACTTAAAATGAAACTAGCTCATTGAGTATTCATGAAATGCAGCTTGTCTGCCAATGGCAAGACACCCACAGGGCCATTATCACTCTGCATCATACACACAAAAACACATGCAGAAACACTGGTAGCTGCCACACACCGAGGGGCCTGTGTGTGTGTGTGTGTCAGTGATGAGCACGTGAACAAGCATGTCAGTGTAGGTGAGAGGCTGCTCATTTTGAAGTAAGTGCAGTTTGAAGACAATAACTAAAGCCGCATCATTAACATGATTCGCCTGTGGGCGTAATCCTTAAAAGTGACACTAATTTGTGTACATTTCGCAAAGTACACAAAATCTTAGCCCCGAGATGCCGAGCACTGGCTGCATGCCATATCACATTACTAGAATGTTCCAGCGCCCCCATGGTGTTGTCACAAACTAGAGAAAACAGTTGTCACTAGCTTAGTCATGGCGATTACACTTGGAGAACTCGTGTTTTTCGGCTGTCCTCAAAAGCTCATTGCGCAGAGGAAGTAATTGTCATCCACTTGTCGCACACTCGATTGAACTCATCAGATCGACTGCTTTATTTCTTCTCTTCTCTTGGGCAGTCCCCACATAATAAGCGCACATGTAAGTTTTCCACCTTTTCGACTGGTCTGCTTTTCAAATCTCCGAATCTGCACCCACGATGCACGGCACAAGAAATCAAATACTGATAATAATTAGTTGTATTACTCTGATCTTATAGTTGTTGCACTAGCCATTTATGTTGCTGTGCATATGCTGAATTTGCAGGTGTAGGAGTTTGTGTGAGTTTGTGCGTGCTTGCTCGTGGGCATTTGTTTTAGATGCGTGTGTGAGAGTATTTGAGTCTAGACAAAATCATGGCACGGTTTCTCATTTTCCAGTCCAGTACTGTTGGTAATGTGAGAGCATGGCTAATCCCCTGGAGTCTCACATCATAGAATCAACCTCTGCCAGTTAGCCCCACATGCACTTTGACTCACGTTCTTGCACTCTTTCCACTGAAATACCTGCACATTCAGACACGCGTGAAGCACACCAATACCGCCACTAAATATTAATATCAAATGCAAATAGAAAGGTTGCAGTTATTTCTGCAGAATTACCGTGTGCACTTGTGTGTGTGTGTGCGCAGCAGTTTGCACCTCCTGGGGGTCTAATCACAGTGTCCTGGAGGATCGCTGGAGAACACTTTTATCAGCAATTAGAATATGATTATATTTTCTCTCTCTGTGGGACCTGTGAGTCGATCTGTGTAATTTCACTATGTCTCTGTGGTCAAGTTTGACACAGTGGAGCTGAGGTGGAAGGCTGTGCAGAGGAACCTGAACCACTGAGTCAAAGCCTCTTTACCGGCGGCATACAGAAAGTGGAAGCGGCAGTCTGCCGTCGTCGTGCTCTTGTCCGTTACAGGGCACCACTTGCGTGCCTTTGCAAGCGTGTGCGTGTTTGCGTATGCGCACCAGTCACTATATGGCCAGGTGAGCGCCCAGTCGTCCGGGTAAGGGGCGGCTGTTGGAGTAGATTGGCATTCTAGTCAGACTACTGGAGCTGATAAAGCAATTTACAGGCATGAGGCCCACACTGAGTGTATCTGAGTCCCTGATGCACGTTACCCCCTACTGTCATCGTTATGAACATCAACTTCATCCCTGCTCCTGCTATCAGGCAAAAAAATAAAAAGAATAAAAAGTTGTATCATCTTATTTTCACTGGTGCATGATGCATTGACAGGCTTTTTATTTTTGCCATTTTCATTTTTTTCTCTTACAGCAGCACGGCGATGCACCCACGTGTCCTGAGCAGCTTCTGTTTGGGATTATTGCATTGATTACATAGGGTCATTTTTTTTTGCAAGAGAAGATTCACTGTTATTGATCCTGTATTTCATTGTCTTCCCGCTTCTGGGAGTTCATTTTCAGCTTCACATTTTAAGACTGTGGTCCAAAGATAAATGAGACCATCAGTCATTTCAACAAATGGCCAATAATAATTTACACAATGTTCGCATTCAGTTCGCAAATCTGGTTAACGATAATAGGAATTAAACTCGTGTCCATTAGCTGCAAAGGAGGAAGTAGTGTGATGTTATAGAGCTAGAAAATCATCTTAAAGTGAAACTACAACACGTTTTTACTTTTAAAGTGTTTATTGGTATTATTGTGGTAACTCCTCAGGGAAAAAATATTGTCCAGCTTAATGAGTAGACATTTTTACCCAATACCTGCTGTCACTGAGCAAGAGGCAGGGTACACCATGGATCGCAGGGCTAACACAGAGAGACAGACGACCATTCACATACATTGTTAACCTAACAAGCATGTCTTTAGATGGTGGGAGGAAGCCGGAGCACCTGGAGAGAGACGTCTTGCTGTGAGGCATCAGTCCTAACCACCCTAAGTTTGAAGCGATCTAGATTTCTGACAGCATGTATGTTAAGTTAATGACATGACTGTAGAAATTATGCCAAGCGGACATTTCTCCACTCCCACAATTAAATAGATTACGTAAGCTGAATATAATCGGGGCTCGTTTTTGTCCCTTCTGCGTCCTTTCCTCCACCTTTTGGCCTCAGTCCAGGCTAATTACCCGAGGGCTCTGCGGTCTTTACTACCTTTCCTCTTCTCCTGCACGCCCCCTTTGTATGCTCTTTGTTCTGTAGCTTTCCTCCTCTCCATTCCAGGCTGCGCTCAGGACAATAATAGAGCAGCGAGTGGGGAGTGGAGAACACAAGCTTGGGTTAATCTGTTGACCTCTAGCCGTTGTGCACTGTAGACTTACTATTTGAGCGTGTTTCTCTGAAGTCTAGACCTCAGTTATTTCTATATACTATCTGAAAGAGAGTGACTCTAAGTCCCTCAAAGTGCAGCTTGAGGTTCATAATGTGCCCTGAAAAAGTACTGTGAAAACACTCTCAGGGATTCAGAGAACATGCTTCTTTGGATGAATACTGCGTTTGTTTGTTTTTAAAGTTTTTGATTTTGTCACAATCGCTCCAATCCAGAGATTAAAACTGTGTATTAGAAAATGAATATTAGACAAGTCAGTCTTTATTGACCCGTGCTATGAATAAAAGAACAATGAATCAATGTACTTCATTTTTATGTTTTTGTACTGTCTCAGTAATATTTTGGTCAGCTGTTCCAAACTGAGAGGTCAAAGCAAGGGAATTAGCTGAAGATGGTATTCATCCAATTAGATTTGTATTTTTACTGAGCATATCCTTTGAGAGTATGCTAAGTTGCTAAATGCTAATGTCTCTGCTGGTCACTGGCAATCAAATAATCTGTAGCTGAAAAAACAAAGCCCAAATGGTTTTAATGTATTATACACCGATCGGGCATAACATTATGACCGAGTCTTATGTAGGTCTCCTCTGTGCCTCTAAAACACTTGTGACTAATCAGAGCGTGGACATGGGCCTTCTGAGGGTGTCCTGTGGTGTGGGTCCTGTGGGTTGAGGGGAGGGGCCTCTGTGGATCATCCCACAGATACTTGATCATTTTGGGATCTAGTGAATTTGGAGGCCAGGTCAACACCTTGTGATGTTCTTCATGTTTTTTTGAGTTGTTCCTAAAGCATTTGTGTGTGTGTGCATGTGTCACGCTGCATCCTGCTGGGGATGGCTGCTGCCATCAAGGAGTGTCATTGCTATGGGGTGGGGGTGCCTGGTCTGGTCTAGGTGGGTGCTACATGTCTAAGTAACATCCACATGAATCAATGCCAGGTCCAAAAGCTTCCCAGCAGAACACTGAAATGTCACAAGATGGTCAATGTTATTCACTTCTCCTGTCAGTGGTTTTAATGTTGTGGCTGATCAGTGTGTTGTTATATTTTACCTTTTTTTCTTGCGTTTTCTCATAGCACTACCATATGTTTGAATCTTTTTATTTAACCCTAAGATTATCCTGTGGACTTTGCAGCAGCACAGAGGAGTTGCTGTGCTGTCAGCAGTTAAGAGCGATCTGTATTAACAAGACATAAGTGAATTAGTCCCAGGTCTACTTGACTATCGGAGTCCTCTCGCTCAGTCCTCTCTGCGCCATTGTTTGCTTTCAGATGAAGCGATTGCTCCGATAACATTCACATGTATGAACTGCCACCGCTCAAAGATTGCACAGCGGCCTTGTCAGGTCTCATACGACACATGTGCCAAGAATCTCAATGTACCTAAGGCATTCAGCGCTTTGAATGAGAAATGATTCGCGGGGCTTTACAGAGGGACGACAGAAGACACATGGCTTGTGCAGCGAGTGGCATTAAGGAGGTGAGGGCCATTGGGTGTATTTCTGTTTGTTGTCTCCATCTGCTGGGGGTAATTAGCAGGCAACAGCCACCAAGACGGCGGAGAGGGAGAGAGAGAGAGAGGGGGAGGGAGATGGGACGAGTCAAAGGAGAGTGAGAACGTTAAGAAGAAAGGCGCTAATTTGAAAAGGAACAGAGGGAATAAGAAAATAAGAGAGAGGACTCGAGTGGGCTTCCATCTAATACTTTAACTTGTTTAATTGAAGTGAATGGAGAACACAGGGCTACTTGAACTTATTAATGAGAACAGTGCAGCGTTCATAATTTGAAATGCTCCCCTCTCAAGGAGCGCACACACTACAGCAAAGTTAATGCAATTCAGCAACCCGTGTGAAGTGAAGAAATGTACAGTGTGCTAAAACCGGGATCAATCAGTCTCGCATGAATACTTGTGTACTGTATTACACCACGCCGTATATAAATCTACATGTACGTGGCTTCATATAAATGACAGCTGAACCAAGTGCAGCCTTGAAGAGAGGTGGAGTTGACAAATAAATAAAAGCAGTGGAAGGAGGACAGAGAGTGACAGAGACAAGGGGATGCAGGAGCTCGTGGACGGGTTGGAGGTGGTCGTCAGCCTGAGGCGGGCAGAGGGATGAAAGACAGCGCAGCAAAAGCCGCATCCATATTGCATGAAATAGAGACGTGCACACTCCTCATCCACCAGCTTCCCTTCCAGAAGCTCCTCGCTGAATTATCCACAACCCCAGTTTCGTTTGTCCCTCTAACTTTTCTTTTCTCTAACTCTCTCTCTCTCTCCGTCCGTCCATCCAGGAAACACTAACAGCGTTTTTGCCCTGGACTACATCAGTGGGTCCCTGACAGTGAATGGCCAGGTGGACAGAGAAAACCCGCTCTACTCAGCAGGATTCACTCTCACTGTCAAGGTGAGTTGTTGAATGGGAGACAGTTGTGAGAGGGGGGGGGGGGGAGGGGGAGGGGGTTACGCTTTCACAGCCTGGAGAAAAGATCGAAAGTCTGTCTCAGTGGCGGATCAACAGAGAGCTTTGATATGATAGTGTATTAAATCAATGCAGTGTCTGAGGTTGATATAGTCTCAAAAGACCTGCTAAATGCACTACTTCATCCTGGCTCGTGCTGCACATATTGTGACAGTCTTTGATGTAGATACGCTGTAATTAGGACGGATACCGAAGTCAATATGCCACTAAACACTCAGTAAATAAAAGCTCCTGCAGCAGCACACGTGTCTGTGTCAATATACCTCGGCACAAGTGTGACCCAGACAAATTCAAGTACCTATTGTACCTCATTGGCCTCATTAGTGAAGGTATTCATGTTTGTGACTCTATAATTACATTCCCTTTCAGTGGCTAGTGTTCGGTTAACAGTCGGCAGCCGGGAGGACGGAGGGAGCTGAGGAGAACAAGATAAAAGAATAGTAGAGTCCTCCTTCATGCTTAGGCCTCTTTGTTCCTCTCTCCTCTCCTTCCACTGAGCAAAAAGTCTGTCTCACTTGACTTTCTAGCATGTCACTCCTGCCCTCTCACCCATCACCACCTCTCTACTCTCAACCTTCCCTCATCCTTCACATTTTCTGTCGTTATACTTTTTGCAGTGCAGCTATACTTTTAAATTCTTAATATTGATGCATTATCAAGTCAAATGATCAGCACACTTAATGCACAATAAATGGCCTTTAAGCGCGCCTAATGGACTCACTAGCACTCAGGTATTTACTCACTTAGCTGCAATTACCGTTAATAAAGAGCAGTGACATGTTTATATCAGAGACCATTGAGATACAACTGACTCCAAAGGTTTAATACAAAAGCAACTCGGCTAATATATTCCAGCCTCAGTCTGTCTTTTTAATTGAAATCAATAATACAAACAAGAAAAATAGAAAAAGTAAAAGTGCTGAAAAAGAGGAAGAAAAAAAACGTTGCCCAAAAAAATGTATTTATAAGATATGGATTTTTTTCCCTCTAAATGTTCTCCCTTTCCCTCTGCTTGTGCTTTCTTAGCTTGTGCTGCTATTGATTGTGGTGTGCCATAGTAATACAACTAATTTCTCAACTTCAGGCAGCTTAGATAGCGCTGAGCGTGTGGAGGTGGAGGTCAAATGATTCAGTGGCGTTGGGACGAGCGAGGCTAAACTACCTTGATTACCCAGAGGCCGGCGTGTTGTCGCTGCCTCCTCTCCTATTGCTCGCGACACTCCTCCATCAATAAACGGCCGCCCGTTCCTATCTTTCTCGCCTACTTTTCATTTCAGGGGCCTCATATCTTCAAAACACGGGCACCCAGAAACAGAGGCAGGAGTGTGTAATTGTGCCTTTTCAATGGGACTCCTTTCTCCTAAATCTCATTGTGTGTTCATGTGTGTATGTGTGGATGTACATGTCCTGGCCCTCTCTTGGCCTCACTTTGAGCCTATTTCTATGATTGCTTTGAGGCCGCCTGTCCACCTTTTGATCCAATAAATGAACAGCTGTAAATACCTAGCGAGATTGTGTGCTGACCGCTGCCATCCAGAATGACATTTTCAGTCCAATCAAATGCATCTCATCTCTCTCTCTCTCTCTTGCTCCCTGCCTCCAGTCTCTGGCTCTGTCTCACCAGCTTCCTTCTGTTTTTTCCTGTAAGGCCACCGAGCTGAAAGAAGATCGCAGTCCATCAAACGCAACGGTGACGACCACCTTCACCATCTTGTTAATTGACAAGAATGACAACGCCCCAAAGTTCAACAGCTCTGAGTACCGATTGCGCATCACTGAGCTCGCCCAGGTGGGCTTTGCCCTGCCCCTCTTCATCCAGGCTGAAGACAAGGATGAGGTGAGTCCTAATCACTCGCACAATATTTATCAATGTCGCATAAATAAATGCATTAAAAATGCAATACTTTATTCCCTGCCCTCTGCAGTCCTGTTCACCTCAGCCTGCTCATGTTGTAGCTCTGTTTTTATTTACAACAAGCCCGTCTTATGCAACATTTCACTAGCCTGGAACAGACAAACTTCCTCGCCCGCAAATATTTCATAGCTTGTCTGGAGTCGCTCCGTTAGGATGTGATTATGTTGCAGCAAAGATCTGCTGGACCAGTCAGATAGTTTGGGCAAACTTTACATAGTGACACACGTAATATGAGCGGTGTTTAGCTGGATTTGTTTACCGTGAAATGGCTCTGATTGGTTGAAGGGTTATCCAGGGGTAGTTTTTTTTTTCTTTGTAGAGCATGCCCCATAATGAAATCCAAATGGAGTGTGTGTGAGTGTGTGCAGAGACTAAGCAAGGAGCAAGGAACTCGGCCGCTGGCAAAAGCCACAGATTCCCAAATTTCCAAGGAGAAAAAACGGACAGCAGGTCACAGTGACTGTCACTAATGTCTCCTCTTCACTCAAAGCTCACCTGATTGTTTTCTCCAGTTCCCAAAACCACAACAGTGTGATTATCTCTAACGGTTTATACCATGAAAGTTAAGGTGTCATGTGCGTATTTAGTCAGCGTTTAGGCAAATAAATTAAAGTGTAAGATAGTTAAAATATTAAGAATTTAAGATCATCAGTCAGGAAATGAAGAGAATCTTTTTTTGGAGACAAACAACCAAAAAACTTGCAAGACAGGGGTAAAACTATTCGTACAGAACGTCGAACAACATAAAAGGTCATGCACTGTGTGTCTGTAAGGGAGTGCTGTGCTGCGTGGGTGAATATTTAGTCTGGAAGTAAATATACGTTGGTAAGTGAGGAAATGAAGAAAATCTTGACATTATTAACCGTTTTTTTCACGTTTACACTTTTCACTCCTGATTCAATTTAGATTCAATTTACTACAGAGACAGCAACATGTGTGTGTGTATTTTGTGTTTTCATTTCTAGGTTTATATGTATCTTATTTATAAAATGCAACACCCGTAACAAACATCAGCTAGTGTGTGTGTGTACGAGTGTGTGTGCGCGCGGACTGTCAGCGGCAACGTACAACAGCCCCTTTAGTGTGTCCGCCACTTCCCATTAGCTGTATCTATCAACCTACAGTGGTGACACGCAGTCACACGCACTCAGACAGCCAAACATACACAGAACTCAAACATTTACACTTGCTCTGCTACTCTCTCCGTCCCCCTCTCTCTCTCTCTCTCTCTTTTTCTTCCTCTGCTCGCTCACACCAGCGCATTGGACTCGACTACAATTTAATTTGCTCTGGAAGAGATGGGATAGAGCATCAAATTATACATAACGAGGAAAATCAATCACCTAGGGTGCAGATAAGCCGAAAGCTAGTCAACTCTGATTGATTCAGGCACAGCAGCCGCCAGGGTGGAATTTGACAGATAACTGCAAGTCAAGTGGATAGAGAAAAAGGTGGAGAGCAGAGGGAGAGGGAGAGGAGAGGAGAGGAGAGACTAAGAAAAATGATGAACAGAAACTAGCCTGCAATGGAGCAAAACCAGAAGTCTGAATAATTGGTGATGCAGGAAGAAACAGAGAGGCAAGGCAGTCAGCGGAGGAGGGAAGAACTTGAAGGATAGATAGCGGGAATATTTAGCAGCGAGTCTGTTTATCCATTCCAGGGATGGCGTGTTTGCTTCGCTCTGCGTTGCAGTGGCGAGCTCAGCTCTGAGGGGAGTACGTTGTTTCACGCAGGTGGGGTGAAGACCCAGACACCTGGCGTGTGATCTCTCTGTAGGTTAGCACCCAATCTTTTACCGCTACCGATAACGGATCTGAGTCTGGTGACGCACCCAGACGCTGTATCATACCAGCGTGCATCAACAGATCTGGGCTGCAGATGGTTTTGACATAGTTTTAATTCATCAAATTCACCTGAGACACAGAGATGATGCATTAGGAGCCACAGCTCAGTGTTTGCTCATGATTATATAACATCGAGATGAGCTCAAAAATAAATAAAAGGTTAAATTTAGCGGCGTGTGTGCTTCAGATGTGCACATGCAGACGTTTGCCTCACTCCACCAGTCTTGCATTGTTACACTGCTGCCTCAGTGCCACATGTGCATAGATCCCAAGGAGTAAAACATATGAGATGTTTTTTTTGTCTCCAGTATTTTTATTTTTTTTTATTGCTGTTTTGATCCGTTAAACCTGCATGTTATTGCCGATACACACACACTCATTCACACTCCACTACACCTGTGCTGTAATCTCACCTTCTCCGCGTGTGAGGGATTATAGGCAGACGTTTCATCTCTCAGACTATGACACAAGTGGTAGTTACCTCTCTCTCTCTCCCTCTCTTTCTCTTTCTCTGTGTCTGTCTCCGCTTTCATATCCTCTTCTGCTCGGCTAGCATCTTTAAAACTTTGGCTGCTGGAACTTGTCACTAAACTTTGTGGCAGTTGCGTCTGACAGGATGCTTTTATTGGGGGCTTCTAAAGGCAGAAGCAAATGGACGGGCAATTACGTTTATGGGCAGTTTGAGGTGACATCCCTGCATATTGGATGGTCTTTTAAATAGGAGTCATCAGCCACAATGGTTCTCCCAGAGATGAAAACAAAAACAAGGGGGCTATTTCAACTGGCAGCATAATGCCAATCGACCCCCCTCCCTCCCCACTTGTCTTCCTCTGTCTGCCACAGTGGCTACGTGATTGGCCGCCCTTGCAGCTTTATATATCAAGACAGGAGGGGTCTAGAGATGTTTTCTCAGCTCAAGACAGTCACGGGTATTTTCAAAACTGTGACTTGGTTTATATTTACCCATGATGCCTTAGCACTTGCTGATTTAAAGAGAGAGAAGTAAGAGAAAGATGATTTTATTCAGCGCCTATTATTCAGAAATTCACATTCACAAACAATGCTAACTTCGTCATATGTGCCGTCCCAGTAATGCATCACGTATTATTTCTAAATAGGACTCCATGTTGACATAATCTAACATTGTATACTGTAGTGAGCTAGAAGCCAAACCCAGACACGTGTATCTGTGTTGAGATAGATAGTCATGGTTGTCATCAAGGATCGCATCAGTCCCTCTTTCCTTCTCATAAAGCACACAATGTGATGATTAAAGTACACTGGCACTGGAATCATCCAGTCAGACTTACAGTAATGTATACAGCTCCGTGGGGGGGGGGGGGGGGGGGTGCATGGGTTTTAATCCATGTCACACTCAAATGTAACTTATAGAAAACAGATTCTTTTAGGCAAAGATGCAGAAAAGATGAATGTCTGACTGTGGATGATTATCTGACGGCTTTTCTCCCTTGCCTGTCCTTTCCACACTCCCTCAAATACAACAGTGTACCCTACACACTATGTACCCTGCAGACTGTGCTTATCAGGTTACCTTCCTTTTAACCCTTTTCTGTTTGGTTCGTCACAAATGTCCAGTATTGTTTATAATAAATCGAACTTGAGCTCAGCCAGCATTGATCCTTTCGAGTCTTGCTTGTGACTGATAAGGGAGAAAAGAGCCGGCTTTCCAGCTGATGCTGCTTGTGAAGCTTCACAATCAAAACCAGGAGGATTGAGAACATTTGAACACAGGCAGCATATGAATAAGTACCCACTAACAATGTCCTAGTATTTAGGGTTTTACCTTGGTGGGTGGATGGATGGATGCTTTATTAATCCCAGACTAGGAAATTTCAACATTGCAGCAGCATTGTACAGGTATTCGACCCCATACATAAAATATAACAAAAAGCCAAAATCAACAATAAAAGATAGAGAACTAAAAGAACATCTGTGCACAATACAAGAATTATAAGTTATTATTACACATAAGTGAATATTAAAACTTAAATTGAATTGCACTGAAATGTAATGAATCTACAACCAATAACCAAACAAATGTGCAAACGTGGAAGAAAAACAGAAATCCAGAGTGTCATCTGTCACACACAGATGAGTGATGGCTTGAGGCACGAAGTTGTCTGAGCCTTCTGGAGAAGGTGCTCCGTTGTCTGTCTCTTGTGTGGTGGAGAGGGTGGTCACGGTTATCCATGTTTGATTATAGGTTATTTAGAGTCCTCCCCTTCATCACTAGCTAGTTTCTATCAGAATATGAGGCCGGCGGGGCGTGTGTTAACTGATATAGAGAGAGAAATATCCTTGCACGCGAATAGATAGTCAAAAAGGACAACGAATTTTACTCCATGCTCCTCAGATGATGCACTACGAGCACTACGTTGCTGTTACTTTTCCATCCATTCCAACACAAAGCTATGCACAGATGATTCGATATGTCCAGCAGCATCATGAGTTCCCAAAGGAGCGACTCCATACCGCCTCTACGCCTCAAACATTTTGTGGATGGTGGAAGTCAGGCTGCCTTTACACAATTTAAGTTTCCGTCACATAATTACTCTATACTACTCCTGGACATCACAGCCTTACCCAGATGTTTCTATTCTCCTAAACTTCCAGGGCGTGAACAGCATGTTCCAGGTGTTTCTGACAGGAAACAATTCAGAGTACTTCACCATCTCCCCCACAGCGGTGCAGGGACGCGCTGACATCAGGGTGAGGGTTGCTTTGCCGCTGGACTACGAAAACATCCGCAGCTACAGCTTTTCGGTGAGTGATATTTTACATCGTGTACCCTTCACGTTTGTATAAGAGAGTCAATTTTGAGGACTCTTCTGACCCCTGACACTAGCATTGTATACATGAAAAAGCAATCACAGTGCTCAGAAAGAGGGACACAATACCTTGCATGCCCTCCAAAGGGTTGTAATTATTTATAAAAAGGTAGATGCTCACATAGGAGCTCAAAGATATTTTAAAGCGTAAAAAGAGGAGGCCGTCTTCTTTCGATGGCCAAACTCAGCAGTTGGAGACAGAGCAGTGACAGTGTCCTTCTGTGACACTGCCCTTGAATGAGCTCTGGACCAAGACTGATGTCTGGGGGGGGAACAAGCTTCATTATGTTTCTTGTTTCTTTTTTGTTTTTGTTTGTTCGGTCTTGAGGCACAGTTAGACCGGGGCTGTGTGACTTTCTCAGCACTGCAGAGTTTGTTTGAACAGTGGAATTGATATTTTGTCAGTTTACCTCAGCGCTGCTTACAGAAACAGAGGGGACCGACCCAAGATCTCCAGGTCTGGACCTAGTCGGCTCATTATCCAGTTTCAATTTCCCTCTCTCCTCAGCTTTATGCCAATGAGTCCATGTCCGAACACGTGGGTTTTGCTCGCGTCTTTATTGAACTAATCAACGAGAACGACAACCGGCCCATCTTCAGCCGACCGCTCTACAACATCAGCCTTCCTGAAAACACACCTCCTGGTACATCACTGCTGCGCATCCTGGTGAGTATCTATCAAGCAAACAACTGCGAGGTGTTTACACGGCTGAGAATGTGATAAATTACCAAGAGGAGTTTCTGGTGATTTATTCCTGAAGAGGAATTTAACTAGAACCCAAACAGATTACAGTAAAACTTGACTCCTGCTAGTAACTTTTACAGGGCTTGTTTTTATTGGGAATGAAATCTTGCAGTGTTTGTTTGGCACTTGTGACCCAGTACTCTCCCGACACTTCACAATATGAGTGATGATTTATGGTGACTCAGGCAGGGCTGCCTCGGACCAAAGCACAATACCACAAATGAAAAACTTATCTCAGAACTCACGACTGTATTGGGTCACAGCAGCTGAATTGTTTACTGTACAGTCATTTAAGGAACGTCCAACAGTGTGGTTGTTTGCTCTGTATTTAAGCACGGTGCATTGTTCCTGGCAGGATGGAGGATTTGAGTGATTATAGTTAAATTGCTCTTTCTAGCTCAGATTTAAAGTTTCATATTCTGCACTTAAATGCATTTGCTGTTCTCAAAGACATAATAGCATCACAGAAATATCACTTCCAGCTGGCCATAATATTGACAGGACCACCTTCATAAAAACTGATCCAATTTAAAAAAGATATGTTATATTATTCATTCCATCTCGGTCTTTCAGGCTTTCTGGCAGCTGAAGTGTCCTTGAAGCCACTCCACCTCATGTCCTCGGTTTCACTATTTAGCAGAGCTCCCCCTCAGTTTCTGTCCACGCCAGCAGCCACTATATCACCGGGATCGGACAAAATCTCTCAAAGTATCTCCCAATACCTCTGCAATTATTATGCATTACCAGTCATTGCAGTGACAGAACGCCCACCACTAGATACGAGTGCCAAAACTCACAGTGTGAAAATCAATAGTGTTTATAGACTGGGTGCTCATGAAATGGAGATTGCAGAGCAGTCTAATTCCCGATAAGTCTAGCTGATGTTGTGCATTGTGCTGGAGCGTGCAGCCCGCCATGAAATCCTGATTGCTGTAAACAGAATGAGATGTGACGAGTCAGTAGTTAGAGCATGTTTACATGCATAGACAACAGTAGTCTGCTAATAATCTAAACAATAGACCTGGAGTAAGTTGGAACAGACAAGCCTGATCCAAACCAATGGGAACTAGAATTCATATTGAGAGACAGATGGATAAATGGATACTTTTGTCCCGTGGGATAGATTTATTTTCATCCACTGTTGCATTAATTAGTCACCAAGCCTTCTCCAGGACATCCCAAAGATTCCCAATGGGGTTAAGGTCTGGACTCTGTGGTGGACAATCCATCTCATGCTCCCTGAACCACTCTTTGACAATCTGAGCCCCATGAATCCTGACATTGTCATCTTGGAATATGATCCATTGATGGAATAAGCTGCTCATTCAGTATATTCAGGTAGTCAGCTAATGAACCTAGACCTGAGCAACTGCAGCAACCCCAGATCATAGCACTGCCCCATAGCACAGGCTTGTACAGTAGACACTAGGCATGATGGCTGCATCACTTCATCTGCCTCTCTTCTTACCCTGATGCCCCCATCACTCTGGAACAGGGTAAACCTGGACTCATCAGACCACATGACCTTCTTCCATTGCTCCAGAGTCCAGTCTTTATGCCTTTTTTCCCAGTTAGCTTCACTGATTAGTGGTTTTCTACACAGCTGTTCAGTCCCAATCCCTTGAGTTCTCTTCTCATTGAACATGTGTAAATGTTCTTACTTTCACTATAAACATAGCCCTGAGTTCTACTGTTGTTTTTCTTCATTTTGATTTTGCCAAACTTCTAACTGATCGATTACAATCAATCAGGATCCTTTACCGACCACATTTCTTCCTTGAAGGCGATGGTTCTCCACTCCCTTCCACTTTTTAATAATGCGTTGGACAGTTCTTAACCCAATCTTAGAAGTTTCTACAATCTCCTTAGATGTTTTCTTTGCTTGATGCATGCCAATGATTTGACAGCTTCTCAAACAGACTAACATCTTTTCCACGACCACAGGATCTGTCTTTAGACACGGTTGTTTAAGAAATGAGAAGCTACTAATTGCATCAGTTGGGATTAAATAACTTGTTGAAACATAATCTCCCATGCAGTATTTATCCCGTAGGAGGCTCGTACCTATTTGCTTAAAGTTAAATCCAGGTGGTGACTTTTTTTTTGTCCAGATAGTGTATGAAAGATGTTTAAGTGGGCATCACTGCTGAAACTGTGTGTATGTCTTAATCTCCTTTTACTGTTGAATGAATTCAGTGTTGAAGAGTGTTAAAAAGAAACTTATTCCTCTGTTATATCTGTGTCAGACAGAACTGCTTTGGAAAAAGAAAAAAGTTCTACTCTGAATAATTATTTGGTAATGTAAAGGCATATATATAAAATATATATATATCTTATCAGGATATTCTATTTAGCATTCAAGTAAACAGACTTATTTCAGAGATTTCGTATATGTAAATGTGGCTAGGGAGGTGTGAACACTGTTATACATCGTTAGATGAAGGTTTTGATAGTCCGCTCACACACAGGCCCTCTGAGACACCGGAGACCAAATACAAGGTCAACACACGGTGGCTAGAACCACAAAGTCATTGGTCATCGCAGGCCTTTTCTCCGTTTGTTACCCCGTAAGATTCACATTCACTGTGCACGCATGGTGCTGCGGTAACGCTGTGTTTGCGTGCGACTTGTTTACCTATGTTTATTTAGTTCATTAGTAATTTAGACAGTAAGTTACAACGGCTGTAATCCAATGAAAATGACTGGGAGTGTTTGTTTATGAGCTGTAGTCTCGATCAAACACGGCGCAGCTGCCTCACGCGTGTTTGCGCAAATAATGAGGTATTTATTTTGGAATGGGCATTGTGTCCATGTATTTTATAAAATTAATTATAAAGTCAGAAGTGGGGCACAGAAAGAAGTTAAATCCCTCAAACTGCTGTTTCTCCTCCATACTGACGGGAAGAAGTGGAACTGGAGAAATGGTAAAGCTGAAGATGTCCGACTTGTAAATGCAATCCTTGAATTCTCCTTTCCCATACATTGTAAAGCACGGACTACAAAGGTGTTTAAATAGTCTTGATTACATTCAGCCTCACACTAAAACACTTGTGAGCCCACTCCTGTGAGTCAGCAGCAGGTAAAATGATAACCTGCCTTATCCATCACACCTCTGTTCAGGTCAAATTATGTTGCTTGCTGGCTGCAGAGAATCACGCTGAGCTGAACCATTAATTGTGACAAAATGAATGCATCAGGACTCCAACAACTGTTTCTGTTATTACATTTCTTCTTAACTCGAGCTCATTTTATTATGTACTTCATATTGCGGCTCAGTGTGACTCTCAGCCACATTTAAATTTTTCTGCCACGCTCTGCTCTGCGTACACGTCTCACTTGGTGTCTCCCAGCAGTTCAGACTGTGTGTTTGTGTCGGTGCAGGGAGAAACTCAAAGCATCACAATATAACCAGATTGTTAGATTAAACTTGCCTCGCGGTGCTCTCTGTCAGATGGCCGTAAGGTACGACAGATGGTGGCTAAATTATGTTTCGGCACCAAAAGGGAGGACGAAGTTTCATCCTTAATCCCTCAATAAAGCCTGGCCAGTCCTCAACATACTGTACAGTAACAAACACATGTGCATTTATGGAAATCACTGAAATGTATATTATTACATTTCAAATGTGCAAGTGTTAAATATGACAAAGGACTCCTTCCAGCAGAGGAGAGTCTCAGTGTCTCAGCCTATGAGATGTGCTTACTGTAAACTGATTTTACGGTGATTTGTTATCCGGATAGGGAACTATTACTTTTGCCTTTTAGTTAGAGCAGAGTACTGGCACTATTCTCATCTCTTCTGTATCTACAGATTAGCCATGAAACTAGAAGCATGGAAACGGAAAGGGCAGCAAGAATAGCCTCACTACAAAGCTCATTAATGAAACTGCTGTAAAATCACAACTGATGGTTTTCACTTCAAAGGTGACGGAACAGATACACTGATTTCTTTTTACCTGTGGGCAGAGCCAAGCTAGCGGTGTCCCCCGACTTTCAGTCCTTGATGCCAAGCAGAGTTAATTCCCAGTTGGCTCTAGATTCAAACTGAGCGTATTTAAAAGGAGCCTTCAGGGCTGGAAATGAAGCCAACACAGAAGGGCCAAAGACTGCACTCCCTCAAATGGTCACTTGAGTCTTGCTCCAAAGTCAGACCCCATAAACCTTTCAACTTTACAGCAGAAATAAATATGTTTACAGCTCTGCAGTTATTTTTATAAATAACTTTACTATTTAAATTATATCAAGAGTAGCTAGCTG
Organism: Planiliza haematocheilus; assembly: GCA_005024645.1. Lineage (NCBI taxonomy): Eukaryota > Metazoa > Chordata > Actinopteri > Mugiliformes > Mugilidae > Planiliza > Planiliza haematocheilus. Next base: position 2,795,062 of record SRSE01001339.1, on the reverse strand, counting down.
TCACCTCAGCCTCAGCTCCACTCATGCCCACCTCTTTGCCCATTTCTTAACCCTCGTGCTACCCTCCTGCATGCTTTCTATCTGTCTATTCACTTGGGGTACCAGAGATCCCAAAGGTAGCACAAGGACTAATTAGGTTAGACACTTAGCTTCAGAGCTAGCCTGTTTGTCCAGTATTGACCTTTATCACTTTTAGGCAATGTTTAGGACATACGGAGTAGCTCCTGGCATTAGCGTTGTAGTACTCGAGACCACATTTTCAAGGTCTTGGTCTTGTCTCGGAATCGACTGCATTTTTACTCGGTCTCGTCTCGGCCTCGGTCGAGCTGGACTCTGGATTTTTTGTCAAGACCTGTCCAGACCACATGATTTTTGTAATAACGTGAGCAAAAACCGCAGCCAACACAGGGTTAGCTGGAAGGGCCAACATGTCTGCGGTGTGAACGTATTCAGGATATCTGAGAAAGACCCACAGATAGGGATTTGCAAAATATGCAATGCTGACATTTCAAGAATTTCTCCACGTTGGGTTTAATTTATCACCTGAAAATAAATATCCCGATTGCGATGCTGCCTATAATTCCTCCGAACACGCCTATGCCATCTGTAGCGGACGTTTTTTGAAAAGGCAAGGAAGTTTCCCAGTGATGGTGCCAAGGCATCAGTGGATCGCAAACTTTTGTGGTCATGTTAAACTAAAATTGGTCTTGACTCGGTCTCGGGTTAGGTGGTCTCGACTACAACACTATCTGGCATTAATGGTGGCCTCAATTATCCCTTTGTGTTTAAGTAGGGTTTTGTATTAGTCAATTACCCTGGTGCTATAACGTAAGCCTAGACCTCCTGTGTAGTACCAACAATAGCAGAGAGGATGATTTGATTAAATTTTATCTCCTCCAATTACAGGAAATTATGACACTAACTGTTTCTCTTGCATCGAAGCTAGTCATTTTCTAGAGGTTGAGACGCTCCTGTTTCTATTATCACTGAAACAGTTCTTCACCTGTGCAGCGTGTCAATACTGTGTTGAATGCTGGCTTGTATGTAAAAGAGGGGTGGGCCATGGTTATAAACTTTCTACCTATTCTAATTGAAATTATGCATGCTGGTTCCCAGTTGGTTGTGGAAAGTGCCCAACAAGCAGTCTGATAATGTAATTGAAAGGCTGCATTTTGGTTAATATTCATAGCTCATCTGATCAGGGCTTATGTACAGTGTTAGTCAATGCATTACTCAGTGCCCGCTCCTGCATCCCTGTGGACACTTGTGCTTAACATACCAGTGGGCTGTGACACACACACACACACACACACACACACACACACACACACACACACACACACACACCGACAGGCAGCGGCTCTTTAATATTTATGGTCTGCAGCATTACTTATCATTATAAATATTTATTGTGATTTACTCTTTTGTCTGAGTCTTTTCCCTTTTACTGTCTCTTCTTTACCTTGGGGACTTATACCACGGCAACTTCTCATATCAGTGAATCACTCAGAATTTTTGTCTGTGGGTTTTTGACGTCTAAGAGATGATCGTTCTTTCATTTCTCATTTATTAAATGCTTTCGGTTCTTGTTATTTTCTTCCCCTCTTTCTCTGGTTTACCATTAGATTGCTAATGGTTTTCAGGTGTTGCATTGTTTTGCTCTGCGGTTCCTTGCCTCTTTCTGCTGGCGTGACGCTCTACGGCTCTTTCTACCCATCAGGTTTTACCAGAGATGATGCATAATACGAAGTTTACCCACTTTTCGCTTCCTCTTATCATTGCTTCTATAATACATATCGGATGCAGCGTTCTTCTCGGGCTGGGGTCTTCCACTCGTCTCATTCTGTGTGTTTTATAGGCTCCGTGCAGATGCTCTGTGTTTGAGGGCTAAGGCACAATGATGAATGCCTCTAGGAGAAGGTTATAAATTACAGAGTGGAGGATGTTGCACTACCGCCACAGTTTAGACAGCCGTTTATAGGGTAATAGTCGCAACAGTAATTATAATTCATTATTGTAATAAAAGGGGTGAGGCCCTATACTCTCTCCTGAGAGTGGTAGCTCATACAGTTTCTGTTAATAACGGGGCACTCATCATGGGTGTTCTGACATTGTGAAATGGGGTGTGAAAGGGTGCTCAGGGCAGAGGATAAACAGGCTCGGAGTTGTTAAAAGTCCGAACTTTGGTTGGTTCATTGTCAGGTCTCTGAAAAGGTACCAAACAACAAAGATGCCAGCTTGTTTTTCCCAGAATTATTTGATTTTTATTCTTTAATTCCTCTCTTAATCCATAAATGCGACTCTGATTTGCGCTAGAAATTTGCAAAATAAATAAATATATATATATATATGTATAAGCATTATTTATCTTTATTCTTTTTTATATTTTGCAGTTTTATGCATCAGATTGTGTCGTCCCTGCATAACAATCCACGTGTTTTTACTTTGTCCTCTTCCTGGTATTCAGTGTGTTTTTAGTGTACTCTTTATTCTTTATCATTCTCTACATCGTCCCTGTTCTTGCGCTAATCTCATTCCTTCATCATTGAGGCCAGAGGGAAAAGGAGAGAAAAGAGAGGGGGAGGACCAAGGCCTGCCGGCAAAGTGAAGCTGCCAGCCACTGAGAGAGCTCTGCATTAAGCTTTTTCGCTGGCAGCTCAAACTCTCTCTACAGATTATGCCCACAATACAGTCATCTCTCTGTCTTTCTTCCTCTCTCTTCCAGAGGTCCACATGTGGTTGGAATAATGATACAGGGGCTGCGTATTCATGCAAACGGCAGAATTTATCTGGCAAGCTGTCACGGCATGCTGTGTGAAGACATCTCCTCCACTTTGTCGGACTCTGTTAAAAGGTGTTAAACTTGTATCTCCCTCTTGTTCGCTCTGTCTCGCCGTTATCTGGGTGGTCAGGAGGTAATGGAAACAGGCAGCTCAATCCTGGCGGCAGGCAGCAGACGCTTCGAGCACCCCCACCTGCTCGTTAATGGGTTAGAGAAATAAAGCAGCTGTAAATGTACACTCACTATCGTCATTACGGTAAAGTGTCCGCAGTAAAAACGCACACTGATCCCATTGTTCCCAAGCAGGTGCTCTAGGTCACAGCTGAGCGGCGGGAGGGAGGTTTGGTTGTTGCTCGTTTGATGCTGTAGAAGTTTGAGTTATGTGTTTTAAGACGTAGATGTGAGTAGCTGTTCACGTCTGACATACAAACAGGGACAATTGTCGCAACCAGAAACTATATTAATGCACGTAAAGGTGCATGTATATGTTTTTAAGCGTGAAGCATGAACCTACAATTTAAAAGCTACAATTTACTGATGATTAGCAAACAGCCATTGTCTAAAAAAATGTGTTTTTCTGCAGTGAATAGTGCAGAGTTTTTCCCACGGTGACTGTGAGTGCAGAGGGAGCCATAAACTTCTTCTAATCCACAGACACTTAGAGATAATGTACTGCTTAAGATGCAGATGTATACAGCATGTAATATGTCATACGATTCCCTGCGCGTCTCAGACACATGCAAGCACAATATGCAAATTGTTAACACAAAGCGGGTGCGTCTGCTTTTATAGCCCTGGTGAAGATTGATCTGTGATCTTGTCATGGATGCAGGAGATGTGAGAAAGTGAACGGGAGAGCCTTAAATGGATCCCACATGAGAGGAGCTAACCAGCTGGGGAACCCAAGCTGATCAAGATAACCGGACAACCATGTCTTTATCATCGTCTCTCCGCACGGCGTCTGTCAGAAACTGGACATCTTCGGTGTGGTGTCTTTGTGCACGAGCGTGGCTGTTTGTTATCTATTCTTCGTGGTGGAGTTTAGGTGTGCAACACTGAGACAGAGGAGGTTGTCTGTGTTTGGACTGGGGGTCATCTCTATTTTGACAGCATGCTTTGACAGCCAGTAATTGGTTTCCTTTCCCTTGCCTCTCAAAGCTCCTGCAGAAAAAGGCAATTTTAGGAGCCAATCAATTCAAATTCCAGCTCACGCAAGATAGAAAAGCCTGTGCAGCTTTAACCTCCCTCGCTGTCCACGAGATAGCCGGGCTGATAATCTGCTCCCGTACCCCCCAGCTTACACACACATGCACACAGACTAGCCCTGTCTTTCTGTCACCCTTGAGGGGAAGCTCTCATTACTGCTTTTTCTTGAAAGCAATTGAGTATAATAATAGGTGTTTATACAGTAAATGGCTTGGCTGCGTTTTTACTTCAAAACTGAATGAACCTGAATACACCATGCATCTCTGTCCATGTGTTTCCTTTTCACATGTTCACAAACATATGCACCCACATACACACTAAATATCGCAATATGCCCAGGTATACACACACACACACACACACACGCGCGCGTCTCACAGAGCTGTGTTTGCCTGCTGGCTTTGCCTCTCTGATGGGAAGAAACACATCATTTAACCAAACTGGTCAACTGAGAACTAATTTCTCTTTTGTAGTTACTGCCTGAGGACCCCAGGGTTTGCTGAGTTTATATTGGCAATCAGTAGCACACGGGCTCTTTGTGCAGAAACTTCTTAACAACTTAGTTTGGTTTTGGTCAGGGAGCTGACTCTGAGACCTCGGTGCCCTGCTGAATGAAGAATGAGTGAGATATTTACCAACCCGCCGTTAATCTGTACTGCCACTGTGTCATATTTAGGCTTCTTAAAAATAATGGAACAAAAATCAACATGTCTGTGAAGATATTCAGTCATTAAGGTCATATAAACGGTGAACATGCTAAAGGAAAGGTAGCTGAGCTTGAGGTTTTCTTGCAGATGTTTGACTGCTCATCCAAGCGCTTCTGTCCACTTGAAACTCACATGAATATCTTCTAATTTCAGAAGAGTGCAGGTGGACACCACCCAACCCATGTTTAGATAATCAGCCAATCTCCTGTTAAACCGCTATTATTTACAGCGACGGCTCTCTTTCATGCTGTTGTAACTGTTGTAACTTTTAACTTTTTTTTTTTTTACCTCAGTTACTTTAGAAGGTCCCAAAAAAAGTGATCTTTCATGAATCCATTACCATAAAAACTATTTATCCATGTGAACCATTGCTGCGCTTTAAATGCTTGCTGTAATTGTTAGCGAGGAGTTTGGGCACATTAGTTAAGCACATTGCCCAGCTTTATTTCCATGTCATTTCGTTCCTCATTAAATCTTGCTTTCTCTCTCTTTCTCGCTCGCTCTCTTTCTCTCCGTCTGCGTTTGAACCCCACCTCACCAACTCTTCTCACCTCAAATTTTCAGACAAAAAAAAATAAAAAATTAAAAGTTTAAGCTATCATGGTGACTGGGGGCAAATGCATAATACCCTGGTGTCAAGGCTTTGGGGCTTTGGTGTTAAGAGACAGCAAATCCCTGCTCAACCCAGTCCCTACTGTCCATCTGCTGTGGGCCTTCTGTGTCTGAAGTTAAAAGTCTTTGGCAAGCAGTTGCCAAAGTGACTTGGCCATACCATCATGGTGATTGTATCGGTGAACGATTTGAGGGGGAGGAAAGATGGCTATCATCTTTTCTTCTTTATTTCTCTCTCTCTCTTTCCCGTCTGTCTGTTGTTGTGGCGAAAGGGCTTCAGCCGCAGATGCAGAAGCAGCATTAGCTCACAGGCTGAGCCTGGCTCCTGTCACCGCCTCGATAGCTGTCACGCTAACACCCCTACCGCTATCATTGGAGCACTTATGGGCCTGTCACTCACCTGGGAGTAAAAAGGGGGGGAGGGAGGCATTGAGGGGCAAGAGTGTGCTAAGGGAGATATGTCGGGGAGAGGGGAGAGAGTGGAGATGGAGGCGGAGTTCAAATGGAGAGAGGAAAGAGAGGGAAAGACAGAGGGAAAAAAGGGAAAGATAAAGGAGAAAGGGGGATGGGTTGGAATGCAAAACAGAGAGGGGCAAGAAGCATTTGAGTGGCATTAAATGATGAGGTCATCCACACACGACAGATGAGAACTCAAAGGTTAATACAAGAACCTGACCGGGGTTCCAAACACCTCATATGTATTTAGCGTCCCACTCTCTACTTGTTCAGCAGGATGTGCTCCGGTGCACTTGACAACAAAGCGAAGGCATTTGGACATTAAAACGAAACATTGATTTGCCGTCCAGGACGATGTGGTAGAAGCTCTCTGAAATAACGGGTTTGAGCAGAACTGCACGGTGTAATTTTTGGAAGGAAGTGAAAAGCACATTGATAGCTGCAGCCGTTGTTCCATCTGTGAGAGGCATCATAGATGAGCGCTTGCGCGCACATGTCATAAATGCTCTGGACGTAAAAGGCACACAAATAACGTGCATCCACTTAGTGATTCTGCATTAACTAACACACATTCTGGTCCATTAGCTTGTTTGTATATATTACTTATAGATCCAGTCTGGTGTGTAAGTCACAACCACATCCTAAAAGCATGTACTCCACACACACACACACACACACACCCACACATGCATAAGCCCACATAATAAGGTCGGTATCGGGGCATCACTGAATCACAGTGACCAGCATTGTGCTTGACAGAGCAGACTGCAGACACGTTCTAGTTTGGCCCTTCAACTGACTGCAGAGCCACTGAAGTGAAACTCTATTACAACACCCTCTCCAGCCGCGATCCATCAGCACAGACACAACACCCTGTGTGTGTTCACAAGTGCATGGGTACGGGCGCGCGTGCGCCTTTGCAAAGACAGATTGTGTTAATGTGGCATTTCATAAAGTACAAGATCCCTGAAAGTGTTGCTCTTTATATGGTATTTCGTTGACACCCCTTTTATCTGCAAAACATATGACGGCAGTTGTTGCTGCTTTTAAGGCAGCGGTGGGTCCTGTGGGTGAGGGGAAATGTCATCACTTCTACCATCAGACTCAAGCCAATCAACACCTATGGAAAGTGAAGCATGGCTTTCAGGTTTTATCATATAGTCATAGACAGCTGCTGGAGTGAGAAATTTAGGAAAACTGAGCAAAAGTCATGACAGATGCTGTTATGAGCTGCCACACACAAGCAGACTGCACGAACGAGCCCAAAGGTTTGCAAATGAAGAGCATCATTTTAAGTTATAGCTAACGTGCTTGACGTTTAGCACGTCACTTAAAGGTTCATTGTTCTTTCCCGTAAAGGTCCAGATGAAAACTGGACAACTCTCCTTCTTCCAAGTGTGTGGCCTATCATAGCTGCCAAAAACCACCTCCTCTAGAGCCTGGGTTTGGTCTGTTTGTTCCACTTTAAAAAACATAGTGCAGAATAAATGTTTGGGACATGTAATAACCCTCGTGCTACCTTTGGCGTCTCTGGGACCCCAAGTGAATGGACAGACAGATAGAGAGCATGCAAGAGGCTTAGCACGAGGGTTAATGTCCATCCTAAGCTGATGAAAACCAAACTTGTGTGTTGTTTACATGATTATGTAATGAGCACGTATTTATGAACATTATATTCCATTTGCCATCTGCCTGTCTTACACTCTGGACCTTTAAGTTTATGCTGTAGCATTTAAAAAGGCTGCGACACTCGGTATCATAACGCGAATACGCTTAACACAAAAGACTGTGCCTGATGAAAGCATGGGGCATCTGCATTTCCTTCTGCATTTCACTAAGAAGCAACTGTAGATAGGGGCCGGATCCCCCCCGGAGTCTAGGCTAGACTGGTGGAGCAGATGGCTGTTGGAGACTTATGATAATGAAAGTAGCTGAGAAAGGTAGAAGTGATAGACGTCAGAAATCGTGTTTACTTACCTGTGAGCTCATTTTTCCTGTCTTCTCTCTTCAGGCTACAGACGGAGATGCAGGCCCTTTTGGGATTGTGCGCTACTACTTCAGTGACGAGCCAGACCAGTAAGATAAAACCACAAACATTTAACAGTGCACCAATACAAAATATAAAACATACATTTTTAATTTATTTGGGGCTTTGTTAACAATTGTACTGCACTGTCTCTTGCTCAAAGCCTCGCCAGAGAACGCTAACTTTCAGCAATGTCTTGTGCTTATTGTAATTTCTGCTCTCTTCAGGCGACAAATACACAGAGAAACATGCACATCAGATAATTCATTCATTAATTATAACTCATTAACTATTCAAACACACACTTTAATCTCTGATGTCTGACCAGTATTTAGTGTTTTTCATTTAATGTTGTTGTCTTGTTTTAATGTACCGTGGATCGCTTTCACTGACGTTACATGATTTTCCTCGTGCAGATTTTCATTGGACGAGGAGACAGGATGGGTCATCCTAAGTGCCGGCCTTGACTACGAGTTAATGCGCCGCTTCACGCTGACCGTGCTGGCGAGGGACGGCGGCGGGGAGGAGACGACAGGAAGGATCCGCGTCAACGTGCTGGACGTCAACGACAACGCGCCACTGTTCCAAAAGGAGGCGTACGTGGGCTCGCTCAGAGAGAACGAGCAGGCTGTCCAGTCAGTGGCGAGAATCAGGGTGAGATACGGTTAAAAAACGTACTAACTGGTCAGCGTCGACGACCTGAGCATATGTTCAAAGCTGGCATGGACGCTGGAGAATTTGAGGCCAATTGAGAGAGGGATATATAAACTTAAGAACACCTATTAATGGATTCAAAATAAATATACACAGGATAGGTGCAGGATGAGTCACCAACATGTTTAAATACCATTAGAAATATCTACAAAATGACTTTTTCTGATTGTTGGACCAGATGCTTTAGGGTAAAACATATATTTTACACAGGGTTAACCTCAGTTTGATTTCATGGAGACTTTAAAGCGCACATATGGGACTAAATCCACTATAAGATCATAAAACTGTCCTGTTTATAGTGGCTTTAATATACCCTGTAAATACACCTGTGGTCCTCACTGGTTTTAAATATTAACATAACCAAAAACAACATTCATAATAGTCTAAAGCGCTGCATGGCAACAGTTATTTGGCTGCAATAAATGAACTACATTGCTTGATGTATGTAATGTCTATTATTGATCTGAAATAAAATAATTCCACGTTGGCACGCTGGGAGCTGAGTCACAGTGACTCACACTAAGATGCCTACAGTACTGCAGTATGTCGGTGACATGCACATGAAAACTTCAAATCAAAGCCCAGCATTCATCAGGATCACAAGTCTTTGGTTTCTCTTTCCTCCGTTTCTATAATCACGCAGCTACATGTTTGTGTGCACTGTGTCCAAGAAGAACTGGTCAGCTCGGCGTGTGGGCCATCATCGCTCACTGCCACACAAAAGGCAGAGCTGCACGAGCACAGTGGTAACTAATGGCTCGGCTTTGCTTTGATTGCACACGGGAGAGAAAGGCTATTTCATCCTACGGGGCTCACCCTGCCAGAGTACACCGTAGCCAGCTTGCGTTTACATCGCGAGCGTTGACTTGATGGCTGGGCTCAACGCTTGGCTCACTGTGTTTGATTAGTCTGAGCTAACCTTAAAACGCCACTGATATTAATACAGTGCCCGCGAGGAAGGGGGAAGCCAGTCGCACAATTGTGTGTGTCAGCAATTTGCCGTGGTGCTTACTATACGCACGTACATGAAAACACACACACACACACACACACACACACTACTCTGGGAAAGCATGAGAGACTCAAATAGATGGAGCGAGAGGGTGTGTTGAGACACAAAGCAAAGAGAGGCTTTTCTGCTGTTTGCTTCTTGCCTCAGAGGTTTGTGCCTCCTCCTACAACCGTTCTGCTTTCTAAAAGCTAAATCTTTTTCTCTACACTTCCAATTCCTTTACTTCCTTTGCCACTGATCTTTTTGATTTGCTACCCCCGACTCCTCTTACCTTTGAGTGGTAAACGACTGTCCAATGTGAAGCTGTTTGTTGAAATGTGATGGAGGAAGACAGTCTGGAAGAGAAAGCCACAGCTTAGGAAGTTGTGGGCGAAGAAAGGTATTGCTTACTCAACACTCTGGCGTTAAATCAAAGAGTAGAGATTTGCGTGTTATGGAGAGATACAAGTGAGTGTTTTTGACAACCTGTCCAGCCTCTAATGATGCCAGTGAGGCCCAGTAGAGTCTCCTCACAGCCGGAGGACTCATGTTTAAGTTCTTGCCAACTCTGGAATAATGAGGGGGTGTCATCATTGTTGTTGATGTTGTTGTGGATTAGCCCTGCAAAGTATGGTTTCATCTGTCCTCTGCCTGCTTGGCTTGTCTGGGCTCAGTTGGTGTTCATCCAGTATTGACGCCTGCGCCACTAATAGCCAGAATCAGCTTTAATCTGTCCAATAACATGCCACCGCTGACTGACAGCTTCCTGGCTGCATGCATACACACAGTCTTGCACACACCCATGCTGTGCAAACATACACATATAGGTTTTAGCCCTGTCTTCTGCAGCACCTGTGCTGTTCCACGCCGTCTTTTTGTCTCACTCTTTCAAAACTTCTCTCTCGGGCTTTGGACTGTCACCGAGGCGTATGTTCATCTCACTCTCAAAACCCTGTCTGCCTTCCCCCAGGCTACAGATGAGGATTCTCCTCCCAACAACTTTCTGACATACACCATCACTTCAGCCTCTGTCTTCCCTGGTTACTTCAGTATCGTCATGGTGGAGGGCTACGCAGGTACACGCACCTTTAGATCACATTTAAATTTATTTCAGCATCCATTTTTGCTGAGATGTGATGTTGCTGCGGGTCCTACATAAAACCCTTTACCCCGTCTCTCTCTCCCTCCTTCCTTCCACCAGTGATCACTGTGACCAGGCCGCTGGACTACGAGAGGGTTCCCAATGGGATGATCTATTTGACAGTGATGGCCAAAGATGGGGGAAACCCAGCTCTCAACAGCACCGTGCCTGTCACCGTGGAGGTGATTGTAAGTACAACCTTGCAAAACAGACACACGATGACAGCAGCGCAGACATATGACCCCTCTGTTGTAATGACACAGAACCGCAACTAAATGTGGAACAAGCAGCGCCTCTTGACTCCAGACACAGAGCAGGTCTTCAGTTTATAGTGTTTCATTGACGTCTGTGTCCATATATATATTACCCAAATATAATATTCAAGCTGTAAGAGAAAGTTTTATCACAGATAAAGCGCTAAGTTGGCCTTACATGCCCGTTGTGACGTCTTGCTCTGAGCAGTTCCTGCAGCAAGTTTCTTGCTTTAACCTTAAAAAGGATAAAGTTAAATCTCACTTGCACAGTATTAATAATGGAAGCCAACATTTCCCAGTCAAAGTACAAATGATTCCAGCACTATCCTTGCTTATACAGATGCAAAGCCACAAGTGGATATTATTTGATGTTTACCGGCACTGACATGTATTACAAGGTTGGTAAAATGTTCTCCAAAACGAGACATGATGAGTCAGACCTCTGCCAGTCCAAGTGTAACGCACAGAGGTCAGCGAGGACTGTGGTGCCAGCAGGGCAAGTGCATTTTTCACCTAATATTGTTATTCATCATATTCATATCATATTAGTTTTACACACATATATTAATTTACATGCGGTATGTGCAGTGGAGATGTTACTGTGTTCCAGAAAGCTCTAATAACTAAATAATAACAATAAAAATGAATTGTCATAGGTAATGAACGACCGATACATCTGCCGGCCGATGTATCGGGCCAGTATTTATGTTTTTAATTTCTATCGGCATCGGCCGATGCGCAGTGATTAGAGTGAAGCTCCGCCTCAAGAAGACATTTTATGATGAGAGAAATGTTTCTTACATAGTTGAATATTTATTCGTGTTAACGTTTATCATGTTCCAGACATAAGTGCGCATAAGTTATCAATCCAGTACAGTGGAGGGTTTTTCTGTCAGCGTCAGCTTCCTACCAAGCAGAAGTTTGGGCGTGTGTGTGTCCCACTCAGTGAGCAGCCTTCAAAGTGGTAACTTTTGTACGTGTGTAAAAAGTGGACACTTTCTTAGCTGCTACGGCGTTCGTTTATCAGACCTTTAGCTGGCCCACTCACATACATACACTTCCCGTCATACACTGCCGACATACACCTGTAAGCTAACCCGCCTGAACCGGCACACGACACCAGCGTCTGCAGTGTGAGTTAAATTAACGTTCACAAACAACCACAATACGCAGTACTTCACTGTTTTTGTTAAATTGACACTGATAACATGTATCACTGTTATGATGTAATTTGAGGGAGCAAAAGCAATATCGGCTCAAGAAAATCGGCAGCCCATATCAGCCATCGGCTAAAGCTGATGGAAAAAAAAGCGGTATCGGCATCAGCCCTAAAAATGTCAAGCACATATATGTCTTCTCTACCTGCCAGAAAACGTGCAAGAACATGATACATGTAAGTTATGTCCCATCAATCTTCCAGTATCTAGTATTCAAGTATTCCAGTCTTACTGGCTGACACGTTGCCACCCTGGAGCCTGTAACCAAACACTTTAAATTGCCACTCTTAGTGCCTTCCTGCAAAGATGTTTTGTCTCGGCTCATTATGTGACAGTGCCTTTGTAAAAAATAAAAATGCATGTTTTGTAATATCTCTTTTTATCTGAGCCAAGCATCTTTCTAATTCACTCTTTCAAGCATGGGTACTTCTTTAATAATTCTCATGGCAAATAGACCACACGTTCAAAGGCACTATCTCCACACTGTTACAGAAAAGAAATCTTTTCATTGAAGTTTCCCTCAGATGTGACTCTGAGATACCGGCAGAGAAACTCATGGAGTTCATTTACTACTATGTTGATCCGGTTGTATGACAGGTGTCAGGCTGCTCATCGGAGATCGTTTTATATGTCTCTAACTTACATATTGGGTTTCAGTGCTTCTTCACTGTCTGAATTATTCTGAATACCCTTTGATCCATGTCTGACTACAGCTTTGTTTGCAGTTTTATCACAGTCTGTGCAGCTATCTGAGCTTCCAGTTCAGTTGCTTTTGTCAGACTTATCGCTAAATGTCTTATTTTAAGTCACTGCAAAAAGTCACAGCTATCTACTCACTCTTGCAGTGGATCAGAGATGTTTCAGTATCAAATGAAAAAGATGATACTCTGAACAAAGTTCTGGGTCCTTATTTTACAAGAGATCTTTTGCGTGCTTTTCCCTGGATGTTTCACCGCAACCTGATGACATTCAGTTTTCTCTTCTTTTGTTAATGTTACGTGTCAGTTTTCTTTTCTCACTTGGAAACAAACACTGGCATGGTGTCATTCACAGGTGTTCTTCACACGCATGGCTTATTTGTTACTGACTCACTGTTTCCATGAGGCGTTGGATCTTTGATCCTGATTATACATCTGTATGGAGGTTTTCTGCAGCTCCCTAAACTCAGATCTGTCCGTTCTGCTTTCATCAAGTTCCAGATGCTGGATGTTTTATTTGCAAGAACAGCATAAAGGGATGCAGCCTGTGTCCAAATTTTATCTGATCCAATATACTGAACATTAGATTTTTATGTTTCTGTTCTCTTTTACATGCAGTGAGTACATTTCTATCTATGCTAGTATGTCCTTTTTACAGCTACAGTATTTGTTATACACAGATCAGCCACAACATTAAAACCAGGGGCAGGAGAAGCGATTAACATTGACCATCTTGTGACAATTCAGTGTTCTGCTGGGAAACTTTTGGACCTGGCATTCATTCATTCGTGTGGATGTTACCTAGATATGTAGCACCCACCTAGACCAGACCAGGCACCCCCACCCCATAGCAAACACACTCCTTGATGGTCAGCAGCCATCCCCAGCAGGATGCAGCCTGACACAGACACACACACACAAACGGTTTAGAAACAACTAAAAAAAAAAACATGAAGAACAGCACAAGGTGTTGACCTGGCCTCCAAATTCACTAGATCCCAAACTGATCAAGTATCTGTGGGATGTACTGGAACAAGCCTGACCCAACAGGACACCGTCAGGAGGTCCATGTCCATTCTCTGATGAGTCACAAGTGTTTTGGAGGCACAAAGGAGACCTACACAATATTAGAAAGGTGGTCTTAATGTTATGCCCAATCAGTGTAGGTTAAAAAGTATAGAAATATTGATTAGACCAGAGACGATTTATTGCATCTACAGTAGAAATTTAAATTAAGTGAATGTGTCAGATGTAATCTTTTAGGTTCTTTATTTATCTGTTAACTTTTAAATAGAAATCATGAATGTTGACCTTTGCTAAGACGCCGTAAATACGACACTAAAAATATAATGAGCAACTCAAACTCGTAAACAGTGTCTCTACCGGCTCCTTAGCTCCTTTCCCACGACAGGCATCCATTATACATGTAACTTTTTATTCATAAAAGAAGAAATGGCAGAGTAGAATGGATGAATCCGGCTGGAATATTCTTTGATATGCAAGGACAGTAAGCATATCTATACACATCCTACATGAGGGAGAAATACTCAGCAAAAGAATGCTAAAACCAGCTGGGAGAGATGCGCACAATTCAGTATTCCCTCTCTGTCTCCCCCTCTCTCTCTCTGTCCTCCACAGTGTCGTGACTCACACCACAGGGGTTTATCAGTAGCTGGCAGCATCACACACACACAATGCTTTGCACCAGTTTAACACAGGGCCCAGATAGATAATGGTGCCAGTGACTGTTGTTAAAGTGCTAACATTTCTCAGCAGCTCACGCAGTGGGGAGCCTCTCTGCGAATAGCCACACAACTGGATGTGTTGGTGTGAAATAGAGTCTAATTCAATGAGTGGGAGGTTGTGAGACATGTAAATGCTCGCGCAAAGTCAGTGTGACAGTGGATGCTGTTCTATTACAGGAATTGATTAGCCTTTGTTTAAGGTAATCGCATTAACAGTGTTTTATTTTTTTCTTCTTTCTAATATCTACCTCAGCTCGTGCAATATTCCACTTCTTGTCTGAGAAAAATAAATCTCAGTCCGACACTTCTAAAGCTATGAATACAATTAACTGCGATACATAGCCTGGTAGAATAATTAGTTTAGCTAATTGCGTTTACCTTAGTTTAGCAGGTTTAAAATAGTCCACGATTAGACGACAAAAACGGAAGCCAGCGTGAGTAAAACATACCGTTTGAAGACATAAAACAAAGTGGTCCGTGGAGATTTCAGTTTAATCAGCTGAGTAGCCGTCATCAGAAGATGCTGCTTTACTGTTAAAAACATTTTGTACTTCTTAGTGTCTTAATTCCCAAAAGTGTTAATCTCAGTGCTAATGTGCATTGACAGCTTTAAACCCTTTTCATTTGTTGTTTCTTTTTTCTTTCCGAGCGTCATTTTCTTTTTTTCTCTGTGTGCGGCGCGTTGGTTTGAGCTGTTGTTGATGTTTATACCTCCCCCAGGATGAAAACGACAACCCACCCGAGTTCAGCAAGCCGTCCTACATCGTCAAAATCCCAGAGAACATTATTGCCGGTGAGTCACTTTTTACATTTTGGGGTTACAGTTTAGTGGCTGGAATACATTTTGTGGTCTGTGCAAACCAACACAGCACTCAAACACTCCAAACCACCCAACCACCACGGCGTGGCACACACACACACACACACACACACACAGTCACCTCTTACTTGAATTGCTGTACCATTAACATATTCAACCATTTCTGCTATCTTGGGGGTATTTTTTATGTTTTGTTTTATTTCCCTCCTCTACCCTGTACTTTCTTATTTGTTTAGATTTTGCATAATGTTTTTAAATGCTCAGTCGGAATATAGGATATTGACTATTCAAGGGAAATCACTGCTATATTCATTCTCATGCATGCATTCAGAAGACTCTTTCATCCCAGACAATAGATTAGTTTCCAGTCGCTAGAGGGAAATGAGATATTTGACCGCCCCTTTCTCTCGCTCTCTCTCCCTGAGCTCTAGCAGATGCTGGACACTTTTTATGTCTAGGACCCGATTTGAAGGAGAGCACAGCTGAGCGGCTTGGGCCAGGGCTGAAGGTTTAGGGAACTATGTCTGAAGTGCTTGGCCCTGAGCTGGGGGCCTAAGGCTTGGGCTGCGAGGCTGAGCTGAGGGCTAGCCCTGCAGCTCTGGCTACTCTCTCATCCTCCTGCCAGCATGGGTATTGATCAGACCCGTGCCAACTATGGGCCGTGCCAAACAAGCTGATAATCCACTAATCCATAAACCCACTCACTGCCATGCCATCAGTTGAGCTGTGGACGGGGGCGGTGAAGAAATTAGCTTTGTGAATGCCATTTCAGTCTGTCTCTGCAGCTCCTCTTTATGTGTTTTTTCATTATTAGATTTTTCCTTATGGCTCCGTCTCTCAGTTTGGTTCAGCTTCGTTCTCCCGCTCTGAGTTGTAACTTTTTTATTTTTTTTTAGCATCTCACTCTTGTATCTCCCTCGTCTCCTCCGCAGGGGCGACTGTGCTGCTTGTGAATGCCACTGATTTGGACGCCTCGCGGGAGTTTGGTCAGGCCTCACTCATCTACTCCCTGGAGGGCTCCTCTCAGTTCCGTCTCAACTCGCGCTCAGGTGTGTGTGTGTGCATATGTGTGTGTTTTATGTAGGCGTGCTTGTAACGGAGGCTGGATTTTTAAGATTTAACTCCATCTTCTGTTTCAAATTTGAAATACTTCTTTAAGCGTTTAAGTCTAGATTGCACCTCGTCTGTGTTGTACTGTTATTTGATTTGATTTGATAACTTTTATTTTGTGAAAATAAAGAAAGTAAAATAAAATTAAGAGATGGACAATAAAACAATGGTTTGACGTGATTTTTGCAAGTTGATCTACATGTTCAAAAAGGAAGAAGTAAATGGTTTAACTTATATGGTGAATGTTAAGTCTCCTCCTCCCTGTATTTTGTGAAAATAACCTGTTTATACTTGTATTTGAAGGTATTCATTCTTGGACACATTGTACCCTCCCTCTCTTTCCTGAAACATTTTCTGTATGTTGTATGGATGCAGGTTATTTCTTTGCTTTTCTTTGCACATCAATGTCATGAAGCCTAGGTAGTGGCTGTGCCATAATCACTCAGACTAGAGAACAAATCAATTTTTCCTGCCCATCACTCCGGTGTCCAGGTTTGACCTGTTGCCCTGTGTGTTTTAGGAGAGATCACCACCACCGCCTTGCTGGACCGAGAGCAGAAATCAGAGTACATCCTGATAGTCAGAGCCGTGGACGGAGGGGTGGGCCCACAGCAGAAGACTGGCATTGCCACGGTAACAAGTTTACACCCACCGTTCACCTGTCCCGAACAAAGTCTACTAGTCAAATATTTGCTGCTTAGTATTTCAGTTTGAAACATTTCACCAGGAACCTCATTCTGTATAAACGCTATAGAAAACTCTGCTATTTTCTGTAATTAATAAGACTTTTTGTTTAGGCCCAGGGGCTTTTGATGTATTTGCTATTAAAAAAGCTTGGCATAATATTCTATTCCCCACTTTTTTCACTATAGGTGAACATCACCCTCCTGGATATCAATGACAATGCGCCTATGTGGCGAGATGAGCCATACCATGCCAACGTGGTGGAGATGAGTCCAATAAACACGGATGTTATTTCTGTGAGTGCAAACAGCCTTAATACTAATGTTTGAAACATGTAAATGAATACTGGGCAAAACAAACAAATAATTCTGAATTTAATTGTTTAGGGTGAAGTTGGGTGGGATGGGTCAGTGTATGTCCTGGTGCTGTCCTTGATTCATTACTTTAAACTTCATCTTTGAATTAGACAAAATGTGTGTTTTAAAAGTGATCCGTGTGTAAAGATTACTATCTTACCTCTGCAATGGATGATCATTAAAGCCTAAACCGCCACTGGAAAATCGTACACGTTGAAGGACGCGTGTGTACTCCGCTGGCAGCTGATAAATTACCAAGACCGCGTAGGTCATCACAAAGTAAACTCCACTATTACCCCAAACTCTCTCATTGTCCTGCCTGTGTCTTTGGCAATGTGTTGTTGTTAATTAAGCCCTGATTGTCTATTAATTAAAGAGGCGTCAGTGAGTGTAATTAAGGGAGTCCGATTGCTAATTAAAATGTAGCCTGCAGTCATATGCATAGCAAATTATTCAGCTGCTAGGCAGAATAGGAGGCGAGGACTCGTCTTGCAGTGCAGGAGTACGAAGCGTAGCAGTGGTGGAGAAAAAGACAATGAAAGCTACAAGGCCTGTGCTGCTAAATTGTTGCCGCACTTTCCTCTTGTTCCCTCTCGTAGTCATTCCTCAGCTGAGCTCATTTACGTTGCATCCAGGGTTGCGCTGCATACTGTATGCGACTCTCTGCGCCCTTCGGACAGATACTGTTGCCCCTCTGACCGTTTTTCAATAAATCTGACCAGTGAGGCTTACAGTCTTGTAATTGGCCCCAATGTAGCCCTGGTCTACCCAGTGTTTCCATGGTGACAAGAAGCCACCTGCTGAGTCCTCCTGGAGGTGTCCAGTGAGCCGGTGAATTTGGCTGCTGTGCCCAGTGCAAGGATCAGCCAACTCAAATCTCAGAGCACCCCATCAGTGCCGTCGCCTCTTACATCTAGCTCCTAAACACACATGCAGCGAGCCTCAACCAACATCTCCCCCAAAAACAATTCCTCTCTACCACTCTGCAGTCAGATCCGAGCCACAGTTCCATACGCGAGGCTGATATATCTGCTTACCGTCTCTTTATGTGCTCTGCTGTGGCCAGAATTGATTAGCTCAACTGGCCCCGACCAGACACTTTCCCACATCTTATATCCCCTACCTCCGTCTGTGTAGTTGCTAATCAATGGGGCTCTCAGATGCCTGCCTACAATGTCCTCTTAATAATTAAATACCTGCAAAACCTTTGTTCCTCTAATGACCAATTAACCAGTTTCCAGCATTTTCAGTCAGCGCACTGAATAATTGATCAGCTCTTTAAAAATCATCCAGTGTTTTAGCCGGGCTCCCGGCTTCGCGCATTCATCACCCATCGCCACTTTGTGTCACCAAAAGAGACGTTACCATTTTTCTTTTAGCTGACTGGTGTATTAGAACAGTTGGAGGGGCTATATGGGAGGATTCATTCAGAGTTTGTGGTCACGACGTTCTTATTACCCATAGTTATTCCCTCGCTGGCTGTTTTCCTCTTTCTTTCTTTTCTCTTGTCTGAACGTCTATGTTGTTACAAAAACACCTAACATAACTTTACTTAAATACAGAGTAAAGGAAATACGTCTAAGGAGAAATATAAAGATGTTTCCTCTCTCCTCTCTGTCCAGGTGTTGGCAGTGGACCCTGACAATGGGGAAAACGGCACAGTTGTGTACAGTATCAGTCCAGCAAACCCTTTCTATACCATCAACAGCAGTACAGGGAAGATCCGCACCAGCGGGGTAACGCTGGACAGAGAAAGCACGAACGCCATGGACGCTGCACTCATGAGAAGCATCATCATCTCCGCTGTCGACCGTGAGTAGTGTGTGTGTGGTAGGATGTCAGTTTGCGCTTGTGTTTGGCTTTTGCTGTGTACATTTATCTGACCTAAACCATCAGGAAGTCAACTTAAGTAGGTTTATATCATTGTCAGCGGAGAGCTTTCAGTTCTCAGCTCTGAGGTTCTCTCTTTTAGCTTCATGCCTAAAGTTTTATGTTGACCATGAAACTTTTTACTGTGGCTAATAAACTCCTTTGACCATGAGAAATTGCTTGTGTGTGTGTGTGCGTGTGTAAACGTGTGGATTTATATACCCCTCTGGCTCCCTCTTTAGGCGGCACACCTCCACTGCATGCATCAGCCAGCACCACAGTGTTTGTCAACTTGCTGGATCTCAATGACAACGACCCGACCTTCCTGAATCTGCCGTTTGTTGCTGAAGTACCAGAGGGGCTGCCCGTTGGATCGTCATTTTTTAGGGTAAAAAAAACTTAAGTTGCTTATGCATAATGTTTATTTTACACAAAGATATGCATTTTAAGATTTTAGAGATACAAACCTTCTGAAATTTTATAGCATGGCATATTTCCTAACCTTTCCAGGGAGCTAGTTATGACACAATATTATTTAGGGACAGTAATTTATGTCAGATAAGAAAATAATACACAGTCTGACAAATTGCTTCCTGGCAATATTTAAAATAAAACACATTTCTACTTTCTCTATCAGCTGCCCTTTACCTTCATCCTGCATTAACCATCTCCATTACATATTCTCTAGGTCCAGGTGGAGGACCCAGATGAAGATAAGAACGGTTTGATCACGATGGCTTTACAGATGGGCATGCCTCGCCTCGATTTCTTTCTCAACACCTCCACCGGCGTTCTCACCTCCACTGCAGTCCTGGATCGTGAGCAGATCGCACAGTACCATTTGAGGATAGTTGCGTTCGATGCAGGGAGGTTCCCTCGTACCTCTACTTCAACCCTGACTGTCACAGGTGAGAGGTTCACGTTTGATACTGCTTTGCTTTCTCTGAAATGTCTTTACATGCAAACATGCCATAATGAAGAGATAACTTCATCATGGCTGAAGCTGAATTGTGAGCAAAATGCTGCCACCTGATGGTGGGATGAGAAAACCCCTAAAGGAAGACAAATTGTGTCATTAGTGTGAACGTTATACTGTAGAAGAGGAATAGGAATCTATGGCATTACCCAGATGGATCAGAAAAATCACATCAGATGAAATAGTCATAGAATTGCTCACCTGCACAAGACAAGCAGACGTTTACTAGTAGTTTTTCTACTCTCTGTATCGCTGTACCGTTATTTGTCCTCATCTATCTGTGTGTCCTCATGTCTTTCTGTCTGTGTTCGGGCGCGTGCGTCAGTTCTGGATGTAAATGATGAGACGCCCACCTTCAACCCTCGCGTGTACAATGTTTCCCTGAAGGAGAGTGTCCCTAGAGACCACATTGTAGCGCGCCTCAGCTGCTCTGACAACGACGCTGGTCTCAACGCCGAACTTAGCTACTTCATCACAGGTCAGAGGTCACCGTGGGGAGGTGTTTGTTGTGTGTTGTGGGTTACGGTTACGGCAGCTATGTGCGCCTTCACTACCTTCCATCCAATCCATCTCTGTGTGAGTTTGTGTATGAGGTGTTTGCATGCTTCTTTTAGTATATCTGTGTGTAGGTGAAATCGTGTGGTTTTGTTAATACAGTGTATAGTAAATTCATTTGGAAATGTGTTTTTGTGGTTTGTGCTATCAGGTGGTAATCAAGATGGTAAATTCAGCGTGGGCTTCAGAGATGGAATTGTTCGTACGGTGGTCAGTCTAGACAGAGAGACCCAGGCAGCGTACACACTGGTGGTGGAAGCTATAGGTAAACTCACCTGTATTTGTTATAAGTGTGTTATTTCTCAATTGTTTTGTTTGTTATCTTCAAAGCTGCTCCTTTCTACTTGTGTGTGAAAAATGACTGATGCATGCACATCTGCAGTGATTTCAGACCATTGCTCAACTGCTTTTGTTCCTGTTTGAAAAAAAGAAAGAACAAAAACTCTGAGGTTTTCCTGTTTTGGAAACCTTTGAGTCTGAGTAGCTAATCCACCGATGGGACCAGAGACACCAGTGAGAGGAGAATCAGCAGAGATAATGTAAAACTTGAGCAAGAAAATATAATTAAACAACTTCTTTTGATTCACAAGAGGCTGAAAACGGCCATAGTTGAATTGGTTTCTTCTCATGTCTACCTTTTTTTCAGATTCTGTCCTATTTTTTTAAAGATGAATTGATTGTTTTCACTATGATGATACTTTTCTTTAATTTATGGCCTTGGCCTTTGGTACCGCTATCAAACAGCTACTCTACTTTGTTTCCGTTGTCCCGGCTTCAGCCGTAAAATTAGCATTAACATGAATGATTTCAACTGATGCGTTTGTGAATGTGTCTGTCTCTGCTCGTAGACAACGGTCCAGCGGGCAGCCGAAGGACAGGCACAGCCACTGTGTTTGTCGAGGTGCAGGATGTTAATGACAACAGACCCATCTTCCTCCAAAACAGCTATGAGACAAGCATACTGGAGAGTGTACCCCAAGGAACGAGCATCCTTCAGGTAGAAAACACAAACTGCATTTTCACAAAACTTAAAAGTCATTTATTTATTTTTCAAAAAACACACTGAATCAGTTACAGAGCGGTCTCCTTTTTTGGCTCAGGTTGCGTTTGTCAGTATTGAGAACCTACCATGTTCTGAGACCTTCATGAAATCCTACAGAAAAATAAAAAATATTAATATTCCTAGTGTTTGTCTTAATGCACATGAATTCCTAGATGGATGAGATTTACACCATCGGGGCGATTAGCAGTGTGGCGTAGAGGAATGATGATTGAAGTGATAATTAAAATCACATTTTAAAGGTATTATATGTATAGACTAATTATATTGTTCAGACAATAGTTTGAAGTGGCCAAGAATTCATATTTAGACATGAAAATAAGCCATTGGTGATACAAGTACCTTCCAATTTGATGTATTTTTTTTGAGATGTAATATTTGCAGTTATTGAAACAAGTCATAGCTGGAATAAATCATTTTATCTCTTATGGATGTAGTGCAGAGCTGTGACAAACTATCCACATCCAGCAATTCTGCTTCCTCTAAGAATGAAATGATCGGACACAGAGATGTCTTGCATTGCAAACCTCATCCAGCTAACATTCAAACAAGGTTAAAACAAATACTAAAAATGCACTCTTCACCCAGTCCTGGTATTAGTGCTGTTTCAACCTACCATAAAAAAAGGAAAGTGTATGTTTTCTTTGAGACTATCAGTCACTCCTTAGCCTGTCCTTCAGATTTCAGTAACATAGTCAAATAGACAGGGCATAGTGAGGTGGGGCTCCGCGCTGGCCTCCGGCTGTGGCGTCTGTCGGTTTGGAGACTGTGACGCTTGCGTGCTCTCGCGCTCACACGGCCTGCGATGAGGCGGCCGTCTGAAGGAGAGGTTGTACGAGCGCCGATACGAGCCCAGCCTCTTCCATACCTTGAGCTGCGGTTCACTGGACAAGCTTCTTCCGCGGGTGAAGCTCTCCCCCGGGCCGCAGCTTCCCTCGGAGTCCCCGTCCTGTTGAGATGGCCGGCAGACCGCCAGGAAGGCCGCCAGTCCTGCCAGCAGCAACGACAAGCCCAGCACCACCATGATGGTGAATTCTGGGTCATGGCTGTCTGAGGAATAAGATGGAGGCTGTGGGATGGAGGTGGAGGTGGAGGTGGCGGAGGCTGTCAGGTTTAAGAGAGTCACGTTTTCTGTGTCGGAGGTGAAGGTGATGTTGGAGCCAAGGTCGGTGGTGTTCATGTTGACGGCCCTGTGTAGAGAAAGCAACGTTGGAAAGGAGGCCGATCAGGCATAACATTATGACCACCTTCCTAATATTGTGTAGGTCTCCCTTGTGCCTCTGAAAGAGCTGCGACTCATCAGAGAATTAACATGGACCATCTGAGGATGTCCTGTGGTGTCTGGCAACAGGATGTTATTAGTGGGGGGCCTTTTAGGGGAGGGGCCTCTGTGGATCATCCCACAGATACTTGATCTGTTTGGGATCTAGTGAATTTAGAGGCCAGGTCAACACCTTGAGCTGTTCTTCGTGTCTTTTTAGTTGGTCTTAAAGCATTTTTGTGCCTGCATCCTGCTGGGGGTGGCTGCTGCCATCACGGAGTGTCATTGCTATGGGGTGGGGGTGCCTGGTCTGGTCTAGATGGGTGCTATATGTTCAAGTAACATCCACATGAATCCACATGAGGTCCAAACGTTTCCCAGCAAAACATTGTATTGTCACAAGATGGGTGGTTTTAATGTTGTGGCTGCTCGTTGTACGTACCTATTTTTGAGAGAGCGTGTGTATGTTCAGCCTCTGTGTGTTTCGCCCCACTAGCCAAGCTTAACCAAACCGAATAGGTTTATTTGGGGCCTTATTTTCATATCCCCTTTTATTAGGATTATACACTTGAGGGTTTACAATACACTCATGCACAGATATGCATAGAAAGGCCTGCATGCACACGCAGATGCTGCGAGTGTTTGGCATTTGCGACAATTATGTAGCTATTAAATCAAGGACTACAAAACAGTCAATGCTTGACAGGCTTTCTTCAATGTAAAACAAATTGGGTTTATTAAAATGCCCCTTGTAAAATGCAAGGCACCCACTCTTCTACCCCGGACGCCAATTATCCCCCCCCCACTCTCATTCCACGCTCCCCCCCCCATCTTCAGCATAGTAACATTTGTAAATGTCATCGTCCTTAATTCAGCGGAGACAAAGCATGGCTTATCGGTTTAAGGGGAACACATTGGGACGTGAAATTATTTTTAAGACCAAATGCCAGGAAAGCTGTGAAAAGGCCAGTGGAGCAGGATGGCTCGTTAGAGAGTCAGTTCATTAGTCAGCGCCTCCAAGCACATACGCCACACTCTCTCTCTCTCTCTCACACACACACCTACACACACACCTACACCACTATTCAAACACAAAGTTTCCTTCTCACCCACACATAGTGTCGCCTGCACATATTCGTGATTAGGCACGCTGTTCTTGGCAGCTTAGCTGTAAGGTACTCTCCCTCTCTTTCACCCCACATTGTTACTCTTCCAGATCTGACTGCTCAGCTAGTTTTAAAATGGTAAAAAAAAAAAAAAAACTCATTCTTAACTTTTTTACTTCGTCAAACATGTTCACATTTGTAAAGGTTGAATAACTGAGGACTTGCGAGATTTGTTTTATTTCCTGGTAGCATACTTGCAAAGCTTTTTTTTACTTTTATCGACTCTTGATAGTTCCCTGTTTTTCCATGTTTCTGTTATACTGTCAAAACAGTGGGAAAAGTGAATGGGGATTACATTTACACTTAGATTTTATAGACGTGTAGCCGCTGTTTGCTCATAACAAAATCCCACTAAACCAAATGCCTGCAGCAAACTCCACTTACTGCCCCAGACAATGTTCAGCTGCTCAAGCACATGTCAAGCAGCTCAAGTGTGGAAATGTGGATTTTTAGGAGTTTTATTACAAAACTGGACTCCTCACCAAACATGAAATATAAACATACCACAAGAGACATGAATTAGACTGTTAGCAACGACATCTGAAAGAATGTAATCATGTTTACCTCTTAAATCCTAACCTGTTAACAACACTTATTCATCCTGAAGCTTTAGTAACTGGAATAAGCTCCATTAACAATTTATACTCACACACACACACTTTGAAGACTCTTTAAAAACAGCACCTTGCTTAGTTCCAGTGACTGAGGTCAGACTTGTTTCGTGGCTCCACACACTTGTTTTTCCCCCCTTAAACTGCTGCTTTCCCAGAAACAGAGGGGGAAAGACTGGGAAGGAAGAGGGGTACGAGAAGAAAAGGGGGTAAAATGTGGACTGCAGCATCACGGTATTCAAACTTCACTGTTATTTTAACGCCGGGGAGCCAAAGACAAGAGTATGTTTTTCTCAGTCACACACAGGCTTCGTGAAAAATCCCAGTGTTTACACCTCGCATGATTACACTGACAACATCTGGCTCTGTAAAGTAGTCTTGCACTTTATACACCCCCTTTATTGCCTAAGTGGTGCATTCCACTGTGTAATACCCTATTCATCACTCACCAATCTGACCCCCCAGCCTCTTCTCCTCCCGTCCCCCCTCCCCTCTCCTCCTCTTTCTCCTCTCCTCTCCACATCTCTTTATAAAGCTAATGAGACTGAAGTTGGGCCCCTCTTCGCAGAGGGGGAGAGAGAGAGAACGAGAGAGAGAGAGAGCAAAGGAGGACACGCAGGGAAAGACAGAAACTGGGAGAGTGTGTGCATCTGTATTTGCTCGCACCTGAGCGCACACATACATGAGTTTGAGTGTTTTAGGTGTGCGTGTGTGTTTCTGTACGCAATTGAAAATTCACTTTGTAGGCACCTCCACAGATTTTGACACATCCACAGAGGAGCGGCGTGTGACATGAAGTCGGCTTCATCCAGTGCCAGCAGCTGTGTGCCTCTCTGGATTCAGAAGTCAGTCTTATGACATGGCCCATTCACCAGCAGCTCAGCGTGCTCCACTATTTATCTGTGTGCGCTGTGGAGCCGAGCTGTCGGCGCTGGGTTTGGGTTTTTGGGTGCTTCTGGCTATCTGCCTGCGACAGCGAGAGAGAGTTTCTCACTGCCAAGTTACGATTGGGTTGTTGAGGCAACAAGACACAGTGCACTGGGGATGTGTGGTGAATGGGGAAGTAAAGTGATTTGTTGATCTGTTTTTACGAACCATAGAGTGGAAAAAAACTGCACATGAAAAGTGCAAGCTGTCACGTAACTTCACAGGATAAAAAAACAAATCCATGTGTGTCATAATCTGCATCGCTGTTTCCCTTTTTTTGCCAGTTGCTTTGTATTTACATATTATTGTGCGTTTGGTTTGTATAACATCCTTGTGCAGGTATTTTAATAAAGTACAGACTTACTGCTTGTGTTTGTTTGCACAGGTTCAAGCCACAGACGCAGACCAGGGGGAGAATGGCAGAGTTCTGTACAGGATCGTCACTGGTAAGAGCTGCCACATGCCCGCTGAATGTGCACTGCACTCACCTGAAAGCCACCACTGAAAGCTGGCTTTGTGATCCGGTTTTCCAATCCAATACTTCTCAAGATACTTTTAATAGTTTCATTAGCTTTGGCTTCTGTCTAGACGTCCTCACCGTGTATGACGCAGATCTAACCAAAGAGTGCAAATACCGCAAATAACAGTTTCTGTAAGCAAGTTATTTTGCATTGTCAGCTACTGTAATTACCTCACCAACTTGGCAGATGCCTCTTGTGAAATAAACTAAACCAAAGAGGCCAGACTGAATGTTTAGCTAAAATGTGCATTTCACATGTCTCACGGCCTTTCTCTCAACTCGTTGTCTCTGTCTGTGTTTGTTTTTGTGCTTGTGAATGCATGCTCGCAGGCAACAGCAACAATCTGTTCAGCATCAGCAGACAGACGGGGCTGGTGACACGAGGCCTCAGGGCGCTGGACAGAGAAACCAGCAGCTCTCATATGCTGGAGGTGGAGGCCTACAACAGTGACGAGGGCAGCATGAGAAGCTCTGTGAGGGTGAGAAAGAGTTTCGTCCTGGTGCTTTATGTCATGTTCATGCTTTACTTTACTGCCTGTGTCTGCGTGGGTTCACTCCAGGTACTCCGGCTTCCTGCCACCATCCAAAGACATGCTGGTTAGGGTTAATTGGTGATTCTAAATTGGCCGTAGGTGTGAATTATTGTCTTTCTCATTGTGTTAGCCCTGTGATAGACTGCCGACCTGTCCAAGATGTACCCTGCTTCTCGCCCAATGAGCGCTGGGGTAGGCTCCAGCTCCCCCGCGACCCTTCACAGATGAATTCATTAATTAATTAGTGTTTTACTTTAAATGCTGCAGGTAATCATATATGTTGACGACGCCAATGATGAGGTGCCGGTGTTTACGCAGCAACAGTACAACCGTCTGGGTCTGAGGGAAACAGCTGGAATCGGCACTTCTGTGATTGTAGTGCGTGCTACAGACCCTGACACTGGTGAGTCTGGTCAGCCAAAAACATGAAGTAAAGAGCCCGAGCTTTGATTTCACTTCTTGCTGTTGACACGTTTTTTTGTCTTGTTTTGTTTTTTTCACATCATAAAACAGAAAGTTGTTCTAATAGTTCATCTAACTATGCCAATGCAGCATGTAGACTTTACACTTCTTCTTTTTTTCTAAGGCAAACGTGCAGCTTATCAACGCCGACACTAGTGGGTGCTTCTTCAAAGGCTCTGTTTTTTTCCCCTTGTTATGACACAAAAAATGCATTCTGTGCAAGTGGCATTTAAATCTCTACTTCTGCTCCAGAGTACAAACTTCCCCTATTCACTTCCCTTGGTGTAAAGTTCTTCCTTGACACATTATGACGAATGCGGTTCTGTGACATACATTTTCCAAAACATCAAGGCTGTCAGGAAACTGAAATCGACATAACATATCTCACAGTAAACTGTTGTGTTTGGATGCTGTAACCATAGTGTCATTGTTAGTAACTGATGATAATATAATGATTACTCTATTCTAACTTAACCTAACAGTTTTTAATCCCCCTGTAAACATTTCATTATCAACCAGCCTGTCTTCCTCTTCAGGTGATGGTGGAGCCGTCGCCTACGCTCTTGTGTCTGGCTCAGACCGCAAGTTTGAGGTGGATGTGAGCACGGGTCTGGTCACCACTGTAGACTATCTGGACTATGAGACCAAAACCACCTATCTCATGAACGTGTCAGCCACAGACCAGGCTCCGCCGTTCCACCAAGGCTTCTGCACAGTCTACGTCACGCTACTTAATGAGCTGGACGAGGCCGTGGCCTTCTTCTCCGCTGGTTACGAGGCG
Source organism: Planiliza haematocheilus (assembly GCA_005024645.1). NCBI lineage: Eukaryota > Metazoa > Chordata > Actinopteri > Mugiliformes > Mugilidae > Planiliza > Planiliza haematocheilus. The sequence goes on along the minus strand of SRSE01001339.1, from coordinate 2,766,822 downwards.
TCGCTCCGCGAGAACATCGCCACGGGGACGGAGGTGATCCAGGTGCAGGCCCAGTCTGCTGACAACTTAAACCAGCTGACATACCGCTTTGACCCTGATACGTCACCAGCAGCTCTGGCCCTTTTCAAGATAGACAGCGTCACGGTGAGTGGAGCCACGGTGGATAAAAGGTCACCGAACATGTGAGCACAATGTGCATGCCTGTTTATTTGCACTGCACACCACACCCCCACCCCCATTCTGTCAGGTATGTGTCACCCGTTAACCACAGTAGGATTCAATAACACCTCTGTCTCTGTGATTGAAGCTTGCACTCTTGTTGCTGCATGACTGTAAGCCGATCAAAGAGCTTGTGCACTTTAAGTTATTCGATTCCTTTGCTAGATAAGAAATGGGGCCGTCTTTGTTTATAATGACTTGTTAGTTGTTCAGTGTGTCTGTCCTTGCTCTTGCTCTTTTTCTGTCACACTGGGAATCCCCATCTCATATAGTATCTCTGTGACAGTCGGGCTATGTGCTGATGCGTGTGATATTTCAGGGCCGCATCACGGTGACGGGCCTGCTGGACAGAGAAAAGGGAGACATGTACACCCTGACTGTGGTAGCAGATGATGGAGGACCTAAAAAGGACTCCACTGTGGTATGCCGCCTCATTATGACTTGTGTTCTTTCAGTCCTGACACGTCTAAATAATGTCTGAATTACAGCATACATAACGGCATGTGTTGTGTCTGTTTTGTTGTAGAAGACTTAATGGCATTTCTCTTTTATTAATTGCATCTCATTGGAAGTGTAGAAGGTAAGACTTCTTTCAAACTGATCATTATTTTAAGTTTGTTTACCAGGACTTATGTCGATAAGATTCTCAGTCATGCAGGTCATGGTATATCCCAAAAACAAACTCATCCAAGTAAAACTGAGGAACCTTTTATTTTTTTTAGCTTTGTTTTTTGGACATTATTCATGTTAATGGTAAGTATCACTGTGATCACTGTGATATCTGGAGGACCCCCCCCGCTGACCTTTCCTCTTCACAGGTGTCCATCACCATTCTGGATGAGAATGACAACAGTCCAGAGTTTGATATCACATCTGACACATCAGTGGACGTCCCAGAAAACACGCCCATGGGGAAAAGAGTGGCAGTGGTGCTGGGAAGGGACAAAGACTCTGGATTAAACGGACTGGTGAGGAAAAAGAAAGATGGAGGGACTAAAAAAAAACAGGTGGCTGTTTGAAATGAGTGTGGTTGGATGCCTGCGTTTGTGCTACCAGCGAAGGAGTCTTCACCTGGAAATGGGTGTGGGCAATGGCTGCTCAGGCTTTCAGAAAAAAATACAGATATGGTGGAATGAACTGGGAAATATGACACATAAATTATTTAATTAGAAATCACTATAGTATAGGTTTTAACTAGTGTGTAAGGCCCTAGTTTTTCTGGTGTGTCCTGCACTGTTTGCACTAGTTGAACTAGGTTGCACAGACACACAGAAGGCTTTTCTTATTTTAGTTCTTTATCTATTCTGAACAAACACACGCAGATATTTTTAGCGGCATGTTCGTCTAGAATAAATAAACTGTAGACCAGCCCACAGAAAGCTCGTCACTTTGAGAGGAATATTTAAGAACCTCACCAAATAAAAAGCATCTTCAGCACATTTGATTTTGTTCATATTGGACAGAAAATGTTCCTTCCTGACAATGTTTACATTTCATAGTTTGCACTGCACGAATCAAGAGAGTGATATTTCCAGGAACTTAAGTTATTTTCTCTCTTTGGTTTGCGCACCTTTTCGTGTGACAGCTGTACTATAAATACTACCCACTGCTTCTCTTTTCCAACTACTACTGAACAATTTGTTGGTATTTTGGCTCTCAGTTCTGGTCGCTTCCATTTTCTTTCTTAATCTTAAAATAACTGTGGTTTTCTTCCTTAGCCAAATATAGTGATATCCGTACGCGTCTGTTATTTCGGTCCCTCTCTGTTTCTTAGACTCATTCTGACTTGTGTTTTTGTTTTTGTTTTGTTTTCTCAGGTCAATTTCACTCTGGTGGCAGGCAACATGGAGGATGTTTTTCAGATCAAGACGGTGAACAACACCTACGGGGAGGTTTATGTCAATGCTCCTCTGGACAGAGAGTCAGTAGACCGCTACCTACTAAAGGTCAGGCTCCGGTCCAAGTGGAGTTATGACATTTTCACTAGAAATCTACATGGCTGTATTTACATTTCACATTCGGTTTCTACACTATCAAAAAAAAACTGATAGCACGTTATTACACATAATCAATAATGCATGCCCAAGAATTTCCCCGTGAGGGATCAATAAAGAAATACTTCTATTCTATTCTTCTCTTCAAACTGCTCTGCTCATATTATTTATGTCGGTAACATAAAGGACTCTGGTCTCCAGACTCAAATCACTGAGCAGAATATTACTTTTCTAACAAACCATTCAAGTTTTCTGCACATAATCTTCAGCGTGTGTTTAAATTTAAGGTGAGGCTTGCACATCAGCTCTCGTGTGTTGTTACAGGTGCGTGCCAGCGACAACGGCTCACCTCCCAGACACACAGACCACTCGCTCACCATCAACATCCTGGACGTCAATGATAATGCACCTGTTATTGAAAGCCCGAGGGGCTACAACGTCAGCATAAGTGAGGTGGGGCTTCATTGGCGCACATGATCACATTACATGTTTTGCTCTTGAATTCACATGTTTGCATGTATCTAGATCTTAGACAGAAGTTGAATATGTTTTTATGACTGTCTTCTTTTTTGTTCTCATTCTATATATTCTGTATTTTGCAGAATGTGGGAGGAGGTACGTCCGTTCTCCGTGTGGTCGCTACAGACCGGGATATCGGCCCCAATGCAATGCTGTTTTACTACATCACTGCGGGGAACCAGGACCTGACCTTCCGCATGGACCGAGTGACCGGGGAGATGGTGACACGGCCAGCCCCGCCTGATCGAGAGCGGCAGCAAGAATACCGGCTCATTGTCACAGTGGAAGATGACGGCACCCCGCCTCTGTCGGTAAGATATAAGGAGTTAAGTAAATAAACGACGCATGTGCTGCAAGTATCCAACATTTCTTCTTAGTCTTGTGTCTTGTGTCATATCTGAGGGGATTTGTTGCGCAATAAAGAGTCATCATCCTTAATGTAAACATGCTGACATGAACTTGGAAGTGACAGATCATTTGTAGACGGATGTGATTTAGTATCACATCCTATATAGAGCCCTCTCTTGGGCAATCATTGTACTACAAAGAATCACACCAAAGAGATGTCTTCATTCTGGGAAACTTGGGCATCACTTCACTTCCTCTTCATCTCTTTATGAACCAAGGCGCAGCGCAGATATGAAGCACAGTACAACAGAGACATGTTTCATATTCCCCATACAGTGAACTGAATACAGTAATTTGTTGATATTCTGTACAGTATAATGCCAGCTCTGAAGAGCGACAGGAAACACCTTAATTTGTCAACAGGAAAACCACGAGTCATTTCGAAAAAGAGGAAGATGAATGCTTTTCCTGTTCAGCTATGTCTAACTTTTAAAGTGGTTGTGTGCATAGAGATCATAGAGCTCTTGTGTGCCACATACTGTACCGTGTAAACATGGCTAGATGATTTAAATAAAGGTTTTAAAAAGCACTGGAGAAGGGACAATGGTCATCTCCAGATAATACCGCCTCCTCCCATCTAACTCTCTGTCTCTTCTCATAAACCGAGCTTGTTTCATCATTTTCTCTCCTCAATGCCATCCTCTCTCTGGTGTGCACCAGAGGCACACAAGTGGAACAACCTTGCTCTAACTACGATGGCCCCCCAGATAGAAAGTGCAGCATGTCCTTGTATAGTAATGGTTTTGGAGACCTGCCATTTGAAAGGAACAATGATTTCACAGGATCTAAGGTTTAAGAGCTCCTCTTTATTTTACAAGCTACTCACGAGGCAATGTAATTGCTTATGCAAAACAAACATCCTTTCAGCCTCCACACTGTGTCCAATACAAGCTTCTGAAAATGCTGACAGCTTGTCTACACACACACACACACACACGCACACACATGCACACGTTTCAACCAGACAAACGCAATCATACAAGCAAACACACCGCGTGAAAACAAAAATACTCAAGAAAAAAAAACACAGTACATATATACATAATACTCTGCCCCCTACACCTGCTACATGTTATTTTAGAGATGATTTCCGCTAAGCACCTGCTTGTATGCTTTTACATCAAAAGAAGAAAAAAACAACACACAGTGGTTTTGCAAAAGTCATACACAAGTAATTGCAAAACTTGCAGCCTGCCTTGATACAAGTGGGTTTTGGTTATTGTTTAAAAAATGCCCTCGCTTAGACGTTTGCTGACTTTTTATCATCATCATAATCACCATTGCACACACAAGTATAGAAATCAAACTGAACGTTCTCTACCACATTTACCAAAAAAAACACCAAACATTGTGATGATGGCAGTGATTAAACAGCTGGAAGTATTTTTTGGTGTCTTTTTAAGCTACATTCAAAAGATAAACAATAATATAGATTTTTTTTTTTTACTTGTTAACACTGTACACCAACATAACAGCAATAGAAAATAATTCTAAATAATTTTCAGCATTTTGTGACTATACCAAAGGCCACTGTGAAGTGCTGCACTTCTGCGGACAGGGAGGAAGTAGTATTTAAAGCTACAGAGCTGACAGAAACTGAGGTAGCAAAGAGGGAAGAGAAAAGGAGCCGACGCCGAAGTATAAATGTTACAGTGCACCGTAATGCCATGGAATCAGATTGCTGTCGACCCGTGCAATAATATTGAGACTCCGCTGATGGTTGAGGCTCCTTTGGTTAATTACAATGAGAAGAATAAGCGGACATTAGATCTCTTTTGCACATGTGGTTCCACTGTATTGTTTCTTTTTTATTTTGATCTAGGGATGTTGAGGCATAATGGAATATCCTTCCCTTTATGTGCTGGTGTGTTTACAGTGGTTACCAAACAATATTGATCATTTTATGTGGTGGACTGTTTGCTTTTTTTTTGCACAGTCAACAAATCTATGGGAACTAACATATTATATCTCGTAACAGCAATTGTGATAGAAATATAGAAAAGTAAAGTTCAGTAGGATTTGAATAACAATGCAAACCAGCCGAAGTTAACGCACCAAAATGATTTGTAACGAGCCGTACGTCGCTTTTAACACGCCACCCTTGAACACATCAGGACGTCCATCTTCATAAACTGTGAGCCTCACCAGACCAGATTCCTCAAGCTGGCCCTCCGGATCATCTAACACAAACCCAGCCCCCTACCACAACAAAAGCTTGATTTTGGCTTCTGGCAGTTGCAGCAGATGGAAATAGTTTTTGAATCAAAAATGCCGTCGCTTTCCCTCCCGTGGTCCAGACAATATACAGACGACAATCCCTGCAGAGATTATTGTGGAACAGTTCACTAAGGTACAACATCACTGGAGGCGGAGAGAAGAGGGAGAGAGAGAGAGAGAGCGTTGCAGGACTGTTTCCAGATGAGCACTGAGAGCGTCTGATGTGGTTTCACTCCCCTTTAAACCTGCATGAAGTCTGGAGACTCAGGGATGGTGTCTGGAACAGAGAAGAGTGCCTGTTAGTGAGAGCACAGAAAGCTGTAGGAGGCAGCTACCTGCACAAACGCATTTTATTGCTTTGTGCTGACGTGTGGAAAATTAGATACGAGGACGCTGGCACAGTCACAAGTGCACTTCCTGCCCGAAATGTGACAGGTGTCAAATCTCGAATGACAGCATTTCTTCATCCTAACCTTCTACCTCGTCGAACTGAAAAAATACAACTGACGACCAGTGAGATTTCACAGAAAGTGATGAGTTAAAGTGTATTTCGAAACCTCGACAACCAAAAAATACAGAACAAAAGCTTTACAGTCTAGATTGCGACACGTTAACCTTAATGAGGAAGTACTGTTGGTTAAATTCCGCTAAAGCTGAACATCAGTGTGCTAGAAAATATGAAGAAGTAAGCTGAAGTGTGCTGTTTATCATGTAACACAAAACCCTAGACAAAGAAACCGAGCTGTGTGTGTCTGAATAACATCTGTGGACCACTGTAGGAAATGAGCTCTGGCAGGGAAAATCCACCATGACAAATGCGATATATATATATTTTTTTTCCCCCAACAATTTCCCATCATTTTTTTATTAATATTTGATCTGTAAGTGAAAAAGACTCAGTGGAAGTTTTGCTATTACTTCTAGTTGGACATGTAGGCCAAGACTGGAGCCCCTTAGTCAGGATGACCCAGATTTACCTGTTCATGTTCATGTTCTGCTCTTATCATGTTCATTTCTGGATGAGCTCTGTTACGTAGACTTGTCTATATGTCTTAGACAGAACATATCTGATGGCGCAGGAAGTAGTTTCCTCTTTTTCTCCCTCCAATCTACCTCAGTATGCCTGGAATGTCTACACAGGTGCCTCAAGAATCACTAAAAAAAACCACTCAGCATTGAGACCCTTAGCCGTAACTAATGTTTCCGTATTATTTCCAGTCGGGTCATAGACAGAGGCCAAAGAGGCGATTAGTGTGAAATGAGAGCGCTGATGGGCGGAGGATGACTTGCCAGGGAGACGAGCAAAGAATTCAGGAGATGACACCATAATGAGGTGGTTCCTACTTTTTCTTTTTCCTAGTCTAAGCATCCCAGCAAGAGTCATCCCAGCTGCTCAGAGTGTGAGTGTGCTGTTTTGCACATCAACAAATGCAGGATGTTTCAACAGAAGCACGAAAAAGCCAGGACTGATTGCATCAGTATTTTCCCGTACTGGGTGTACCTTTTGACATACCTTTTCTACAGTTATGTTAGAGTAGTATAATAGAGTCTGAAGCCACTACTTTGGTATGAAGTGTGAATGGGTTAAGTGTAAATGATCAGAATATAGCTACTGACCTACTAATGAACCTTGTGCACACTCAGTACACAGTTCTTCTAAGAATGTAACTGCTTCCTTAATACCGAGTGGAAAGTCCAGTCTGTCAGTTTCTCTGTCTTAGCCTGACTGTTGCACTCGCATCTTCATGATGTACAGTTTTTTTGGGGGGGGGGCGGTGCCTTACCTTCTGCTGGGAAGAATACGTCGCCATGGGCAGGAGGAGACAGTGGTGTTCCTGGCTCAGACAACAGGTGGCGACCTGTCTCAGAGCTCTGCCTGGCCATGATCTGAGAGACGGTGCGGGTCGTTGTCCGAGGTGATTCCCCGTGAAACACTGGGTTCTCGTGGCCCAGAGCCTCACTAAAAACAGAGATACAGATAAGAAAGAGAAACTTCATGATACGTTTAAAAAAAAATAAATAAATACGCTATGACTCAATGTGTTGTTTCAAAACTCATCTATGGCTCAAGATATTTAGAAATGTTGTAGTATCATCGTATCCTGGGTGAGTCCCGTACATCATCATTTGCTAAGATACAATTCTAGCAGAAAACTATCTGTTGTTTAAGCAATGTTGTGTGCTCTACACAGCAGCATTATACTAAAGAGCAGCTGTGTTTTGAAGCTGATTAACTTGCTGACAGACTGTGGGAAAGCTTACCTGTCCATTCTCACCAGCTCTTGTGCACCTGGGACAGAGGAAACGGGAAATGGGCCATTGTGAGTGAATTGAAAACGCAGCGGAACGCTACACACAGAGTGTGAATGTGCTTCCTACTGTATGAACTACAGTTAATCCAACACACTGACAGGAAACATGTATCCGACCAAACACTATGGGAATCCTGGTGTGAGAGGGTTATATTTGACCCGTGCTATGGATATGGAAAACAGTGTGTGTCTGCTTGTGTGTGTGTGTTTGTGCATGTCAGTAACACATACGTTTGTTTGACTGGGCGCTCTGCCTCTGTTTGTACACAAGCACCAGAATAAGAGGCAGAGAGAGCAGAGCCAAGATGCAGGCTGTTAGGGCCAAGGCCACTGGCACGGAGCCTGCAACACAGAGAGAGACCGTGAGTTAAATAAGCAGAATAACTGGCAAGTCAACCAGTGGATATGAAGGCTCGGATGAGGTTTCATACCTGCAGGTGGACTGGGATCCCAGACGGTGCAATTAGGAGATCCGCTTCTTCCTGGAAAGAGAATGAACACATTGCTTCTGACATACATATCAGCAGTGGTTAAATGCTACTGGCTCTGTTCACCACAGCTTTTATGCAAGTTACACACCACAATGAGCACGTCTTTACCACATAGCTCAAGGGAAACTAGCATACCTGTCCTACTTAGCACCTTGCAAAGACTCTATAACTGACTGAGCATAACTTCTTCCCCATACATGTTACCAAACACTCCTGACGTGCACATTAAATTTAAATGTCCTTACGTGGTGTGACATGGAGAATAACGTGACTGTGGGCCTTCTGCATGACCGAGCCATGGCTTTGGTCCTTCTTGACGTCTAGGAGTAGACAGCAGTAGCGACCCTGGTCTGCTTGGGTTATATTTTTCAGAAGCACAAAAAAGTCATGCTCCGAATGTCCAAAACTCAGTCCTTCTGGCATGTGGTGGGTATTATGGTTGTTTGAAAGGTTGCGTGGGCCCTTCCCTGGTATACAGTGCTGGTCACTGTGGGACGTGAAAAGCCATCTGTGCTTCAGCTCATCACTGGGGTACATGGCAGCACCTTTCTGAGTACACACCAGCTTCGCCGTTGCACCCTCGGGACAGGTGTAGAATAAGTGGGGCATAGAAGCAGTTAGGGTGGAGTGGGACACCTCAACTTTGGCTAGAGAGAGAAGAGAAATATAGAAAGATGTAAGTGACATATAAAGTATAATATCCAATAAAGAGAATCCTTCCTCCATGGTTACATATCACCACAGACATGCGCTACAATCTAAAGCTATATTTGAATAGTACCGTTCATGTGACGTTTGGCTTTGGGCTGTGGTTGGGGTTAATGTGTGCCAGTGCTAGTGAAAGAGGCAGGACTTGTGTGCAGTGGAAATTATTAGAAGTGCATGAAAAGCTCAACCCAAATTCCCCGTTTTTATATATCACAGATGACAAAGGAAACCCAGTGGAAAGAAGGCAGTGGAGACTGACATGAGATTGTTCATAGTCAAAAACTGCACAAAACACTAGGTATATTGTAAGAAGAGCAAAACATTTTTTAGTTGAATTGTGATAAATAACATTTTTCCCTAATGCAGGTACATCATCATAAATCCAGCTTCTTTCAGTTTTTGTTTTGCAGAGTACTCAATAAATAAACTTTCGTTCAAATTACTTTGCAGCCAAAGCGGAGCGAGTTTTAGTAAAGTCCCTGCTTTTTACCATGGTTCACAGCGCAAATAACCACTTCCCCAAATGTAATTATAGCAACTACTAATCTCAGTGTAGATTTAAAGTCAAAATCCAACAGTTCCTGTGTCCTGTTTCTGCACGCCCCGTAGTCTTTTTGGTTCTTTTAGGTCAGCACAGTTTGTTTCCTGCTCTGTACATTCGAACTGTGGTTAAACCAAATACATAGTGCGCTGGCTAAAATAAATACACAAACCTCTTGTGGGAGTTGCCCATTCCTCTCAGACAGCTACAGGAATATATTCAGGAACACTTCTTTTTTCCAAAAAACTAGGGACAGAGTCTGACTTGTTGTCTGTTTGATCATTCTCTGCAACTCAGTTTTCAGTCTGTTGTAATAACCGGCAGTGAAATGGCCATTTGGTTCTTAGAAGACGTATGTAGACATTAGCACGTTCCTGATTGTACATGGAAAGATGTACAACCAGGAAACCAACAAGACAACTGTGAGACAACCTTTACATATTGCATAAACTGTTCTTCTCTCACTCTCTCTCATTCTACCTTCAACCACATCCTGTTCTGACTTCTTGAGTGCAGAAGTGTAACGTGCGAATAGATAAAGTCTTTAATGTGCGCTTTGAATTATTGTTTCTTTGCCATAATGCAACAAAGTAAACACAACAAGCAATGCACGCACTCAACAAAACATATAGGATGCACCCACACAGTGAAGGCCTCCAGAGTAGCAAGCATGTAAAACAACAGGACAGCTCTGTCACTCTGTGTCTGCATAAATAGATCTCCGCCAGCCATTGTCTGCAGCTGTGGTTTATCGCCTAAGAAAGTTGCAAAGGGGACAGAAAGGCTGCATGTGACTGTGTGCACACATACGTGTAGGTGTGGAGTGCATTAACACATGCTTGCAAATATGCTCTTTTGAAGTCGCTTGGATTGAAGCTTACACAGTGGCTGTGCAAGCAGCGCGTATGATGGGACAGTGGGGGTGTGTGTGGGGGGGGGGGTGGTCAGTGCCAGGATTTGAGGAGTGGACTTCCTTCCTGAGTTGTCCCGGCACGCGAACACTCCTCCCATTGCTCCCTCTGTCTGGCTCCTTGCTACTTACAGCTAAATTTGAAGGGCTACAGCTGCTGCTACTGCTGCTGCTGCATGACTCTTTATGGGCTGCAAATCCCAAGCAGATGCACCTCTACACACAGTTAATTATTTTCTCATTAATCAGCAGATTAATGCCTTGATTAATCAACCCTAAAGTATTGGTTAAACTGTAATATAAGATAAAAAGAAATACCACAGTAAATTTGCACGTTTTAGAGCCTGGAACTATCAAATGTTGGTATTTTGGCTAGAACAATAACGTCAACTATTACTTCATCATTAATATAGCTGGTGATTTATTTCTTTTAGCTTATTAATCAGTTTATAAAGAATCTGTTGCAGCTCTAGATGTAATAGCAGGAGTTTTCATCTGCAGTTCAAAGAAAAACAAACGTGAGATAATAATTTGGACTGCATTATGCTTGAAAACTGACAGTCCCTGCAGCAGCTCTTCATGATTAATGTAAATTTAACCCAACTACTATTTTCCTGAGGGGGCAGATGTACCATGCGAGAAAGCCTCTCGTGTCAGCTAGAACATAAACGAGGAAGCACGTCTAAATGTCAGCCCCAGCTTTAACTGGCTGCTTTAGACTCGGAAATACAGTAGCTAAACATCCAGAGACCTTTGCTCTTTGATTAGCTGTGCGTGTTTGCGTTTGCAGTATATGTGCATCCTGTGTGTGCGTGTGTGTGTGGCCACTGTGAGCAAGGAAAAGCAATAGGAAGACCAGGGCGGGTGATTAAAGTGAAAATGTTATCCCCTGGCTGTTCCTGCCTACGTGGTGAGACAATAGCAGGGAAGCCCTTCTCCTCTCCTGTTTCACACACACCCTGCCTTCCTCCCTGACCTTCTATTTAACAGCCAAGCCGGCTTTCTCTAGCCCTATTTACACGTTTTTAGGTAAAGAAAAGAAAGGGGGGTATCATTTCTTTGTAATATACGCTTCCAGTTTGGAGATAATGGAGCCAAAAGTTCATTACTTGTCACTCTACCAGCTGTGAAACTCTACTACACACAGTAGTTACATTATAGATATATTTAACCGACAAGATCAGACTTTATTTGCTTGATGGAAATTAATATTGCTGTATGTGGTGAAAAGTGGGCGGTGCTTTCTACACTGTCAGTGCTATCTGAGTTGTTTTGATGTGGTTATAAGCTAGCTAAAAATAAATTAAAAAAAATAACAGACAGCAAGCTTTGCCCTGTGTCTGGAGCAGACAGGATTTCTTACACTGGCACACACCAGACATCTGTGTCTTGGCTCAATTATAGATCTACGTTTCCTCCTCTCATCTCTGCTCACAGGATCCTGATAGCCCCCCGAGGGCCCAGAAACAAGCCTTCTTTTGTTTTAAGCCTGGCTGCCACCTGTTTAGGACTCGTTGGCACTGACAGCTTTCTTTCATTCAGACATGTGTGAATTCATTAAAACTGTATCATTTTCTGCTAAAGTAACACTTTGAACCGCACTTTTTATTCCAGAGTATACAGTGATACCACCTCATGGTACTGAACACACCCTACTGGTACAGCTGGTATTCTTTGATATGCACCTATCTGCGTACAAGCCCCAAGCCCCGCCCCTTTTTAAAGCTAATGTGATGCTAATGATCACAATGTTTAAAGGTTGCTCATGGCACAAGCAGCGGCAGATAATTCTCCCTTCACACTTAAACCGAATGCAGGAGTTTCAGTTGAAGTTTCTGGCACACACGTATGTTTCAGTAACAGGAAGTGTTTAAATGTGTTACTCAGATACTACCTACTCATAAAAGGAAGTGGTTAAGGGTCATCAACTTGGGTCATACTGCACGCGCATCGTTTGACATTTAGCTAAGGCAATATGCTTTGCCTTTTGGTATTTATGTAATAAACCAGTTGATCGTGATCACTTTGTGTTAACTTTGCACTTTGATAAATAGTTTGTCAGCGTCTGAGTAGTGATACCTCTGTAATCATAATTACAAAATCTCTTCTTCCTTTTACAAAAGCAGCCGTGTAGCTGAAATGTCATTTTGAAAGTGTAAATGGGGCATTTTGTACTTTTGAAACAGTGAAAGTACAAATATTACATCACTTAAACAGACTTATAGTTCCGCTAGTTTGTGCTTTTTCTTTCTTTTGGGCCCTTCCTGCTTTTCAGCGCTTTACAAGAAATTCTTTACGCCGGTATATAAATATCTTCCCTATTTTTACATCCATCGCACATTCGGTTTAAATGTTTGTTGCTGTGACTAATAGCAGAGCCAAGGCTCTGATGGGAGTGGTCAATGCTACATCCTTGGCCCCTTCAGAAAATCACCAGTGTGGGAGACGTTTACCAGCAGCGTGAAGGCCAGTCATGTCTGTGTTTTTTTTTTTCATACACTTTGCATGTTAAGCACAATATCGGCTGCAAATGTACAGACATTTAAAAACCTGACACTCAGAAAAATCACAGACGATAGAGGGAGTGCCCCCTCCTCGGCTGTCTTCTTATTACTAATGCCGAGTGTGCCCACACAACCGTTGCACATCATTTACTGTCTCTCCCTCCCTGATCGGGCCTGATCATGTTCTGACCAAGGAATACTGTGATGCTTGATAAAGATTTACCCATTTAAGCCGAGAGATCAATGCATGTCCTGTCTCAGCAGGAGGAGAGAGCAGAGGAGGCAAAGAAGGAGGAGAAGGAGGTCACTTCCTGTGCAGTTCACTGACCATTTTGATAGTGCCATTGTCCTCAACAAGGAGCTGAATGCTCGTCTAAACGTAGAGGAAAAGAGGCACCGACCACTGCTGTTTCTCTCTAATCATATTTTTGTGGAGTAGAAGCCCATTACTGGCGTCAGGACAAACAGCTGTTTTTATCATAGGCTCACGAGAGTGGAAACTTCACAGTAAGGAGCATGTCAGGGCTCAAAGGAAGCTGCACTGTGGTGTCACTCTTCAACATCAGGTCTTTTAAAGGGAGCTCTCACTTCCTCAAACCAGGTTATTTAAGAACACTGTCCAAAATATGTACTTAAATAGCATTTTTTCCCAGATTTAAAGTTTAAGTAAACCAGCACAACTAGCTTTGACTTTTCGGGTGAGGTTATGTAAATAGTTCAAATCCCAGAGCCGTAAACTGATAACCTCTGTAGGTTTTCTGCAGCGATTGAAGTGAGTCACCGTGCGCTCTGGAGGCAACAGCTGCGTCTCCTCACTCCTCCAGCGCCACTGCCCTAAACTTCAGGCATTGCCAAAATAAAGATTCCCCGCATTTCACTGCAGCTCCCACGAAAGCTCGGCGGATTGCTATCACATAACAGAAGTGATTAAGTGGAGAAATTAAACGTCTCCGCCTTCGAGCCCCGTTTACTTTGGCGCACACGGCTTAGGAATTACAAACATTTTTCCTGTTGCGGTTTTAGTTGTTTTTCCCCACACTTATGGGCTCGCCTGCCTAAAATCGCCCCTCGCTCGCTTGTTTGCGGCTGAGTTTAAGGTGGATTTACACTTTGCTGAATCCCATGGGAGGGGCTTTAAAACAGCTTCGCACCAGATGTTCTTTTTCTAAAACAACAACAGCAACAAACAAGAGCCGTGAAGTTTTAAAGATGCTCAGCCAGACTTTTTTTTTTTTTTTTTTTACAGACGCATGTGTGTTGTCATTAAAATGTCTGGGATACACTGTAGCTGTTGGTACAACTAAAACTACAGGAATATAGAAGACGCGCAAACTGTCACAGCGCACTGTTATATCACTTAGACACACAGAGTTCCTATTGGAGCGCAGATATATCCAAACCTATCGCGTATTTCTGTGCGTGTGTTTGCGTTCACCCGTCCAAACGCCGTCTGTCTCTGTGTCTGTCATTCGCTGTGTTTATAAAATAGTTTCCCACCAGTGAGTCAGACAAAGTGACTGTCACCACCGCTGGCAAGTTCACACACGCCCGTCGGATGAGCCAGTTAAGCCAGTCTAAAGTTTAAGTTAAAAAAAAGAAAAAAAGAAGAAGAAATGGAGTGTGTTTTCCTTCTTACCTGCGGCTATCAGAAGAGAGACAACCCAAAACATGGACATCCTTTCCAAAACTGATGTCCGAGAGGGTAATCCCCACTCCATGGTTGACTGGATGTAAGAGGAGAAAGAAAAAACAAAGTAGCAGGACAGAGTTTGACTGAAGCTGTTATCAACTATCTGTACAAGCAGCCTTTGGTGAAGTTTTTCTTTTCCCAGTCACTCTTGAAACTAGAGTCAAGTTCTCTCAGATTTGCAGCAAAGACTCCAAGAAGGTCTAGGCAGTCCCCTTGTTGATTTATCTCCTACTTGACTCGAGGCTTGCGAGCATTAAAGCGCAAAGGCAACGTGATACACGAAGTTAAAAACGCCTCCCCCCTACTCTCTCTCTCTCTCTCTCTCTCTCTCTCTCTCTCTCTCTCTCTATCAGTGTGTGTGTGTGTGTGTGTGTGTGTGTGCCCCACCCCCGAATAAAGCTGCGATGAACAGGTATCTATCAGAAACAAAAATAGCTTGGCATGTTTTCTCCGCGTCTATAAATAGGCTCAGACATACAATTAGAAACTTGAACGTTGGCTGATGTGAAGGAGAGGGATTTTTATAAAGAATAAGTGGTGGGTCAGTCCCTAGCTGAGGCAGCATTCTTACATTTCTCATAATGCAAATTTGCATGGCTGGTAGACCTCCCTGAGATGACACTGATGACTTGGAAGGGGCATTTTGTCAGACTTGACTAATCCATAGCTGTTAGATGGTTTTTCACCAACTTTAGTTATTAGTAGGCCTAGTAGTAGCTAATAGTTGGTAGCTACTTTAAACCCGATACCGCATGTAGATATTTATTTGTACCTTTAACATATTTGCGGTTACATAGTTTCTCTTGTCTGTTATTTGTACGTTGCACATTGGTCCCTGCTGCTGGGATTGGGATTAAATAAAGTCTTATCTTATCTTGTGTGCGTGGCGGAATTACTATAACCACTTTTACCAGCACTGCCTGAGGTCACAAATCAATTGCTTTTTACTAGCAGGTCAAACAGGTGGAGTAGGAAGTGACTCCGCATCTGCTCCACCCATCTGCAGAATCTTTTAGTTGTTACTGGTTTCTGTTTTCCATCGAATTCCCTTGAATTTCAGGTTTTGTGTTTTCCCGGAGTTACTTTTATTTTCCCAGGAATCCAAACTTTTGCCCCCACTCCGGTGTCTCCTCCTCGGCTCACTAACTCTTTCCTTTTATTTTTTGTTCTCACGGGATATTTCTTTCAACAGGCTGCGATCCTGCAATCCCGTTCACCCTATGAATTCTGATATCGCATGTCAAAGATGATAAATGAGGACAGAAAAAAAAACCGCTTTGCAAATTTAGATTCATTTGCAGGCCCAGCTGCGTCCCACATGCAGGAAGTGAAACCCATATTATCAGTAGCATTAATAATCTAAAGCAGACACAGATGTAAAAGTTTTCCAAACATCTCTTTGCTTCAGACTTCAACCACCATTAATGTTCGCATCGTGGACGAGAATGATAACGCCCCAGAGTTCCCCGAGGAGGAGTACGTCACGGTGCTGAGCGAGGGGCCGGAGACGGTGGGTGCCACCATCGCCACGGTGACGGCCATTGACCCGGATGAGGGTCCGAACGGAACCTTGCGTTATGCCATCGCCCGCGGCAACCTGATCCAGACCTTTAACATCAACAGCATCACGGTGAGACATGAGAGCTGCTGTGCTACGGAGATAGAAGTAACAGCAACAGCATTAACGCTCCATGTGTTACGTTTGTCTTTAGGGGAGAATCACTGCTGTGAAGGAGTTGGACTACGAGATCAGCAACGGACACTACGCACTGGTTGTCACAGCCACAGACCAGTGTCCAAAACCTGCTCTCCGTTTAACATCTAGCACAACGGTAATGCTCATACACGTCCTCCGAGCTGACTGAGTAACTGGAGTCTGTTAGTATTGGCTCAGAGGAGGGACAAAGTGTGGAGACCACACATGTTTCGTCAAAATAAAACTCAAATTTATTGATTGAAGAACGCAGAAAGGAGAGAGCTATTGAGACTGCCTACCCCAGTATTCATAGGTTGGCAGTCACAGGTGTCAGCAGCCACCCTCAACAGGAAGTAGGCCTTGTGGCCCACAGGGTGTCACACTATCTATATCGCAATCAGCCAGCTCTCATGTAATAAATGTGTTGGAAAATAATCTCTCCCCCTCTCTGTGTAGGTGCTGGTGAACGTCTTAGATGTGAACGACGTGACACCCACCTTCCCCAGAGCCTATGAGGGACCCTTCGAGGTGACTGAGGGCCAGCCGGGACCTCGAGTGTGGACCCTCAGAGCCAGCGACGAAGACTCGGGCCTCAACGGCAAAGTGGAGTACAGCATCACCGGCGGAGATCACCAGAGTTAGTATCAGATGGGCTTATCTGTGGCAAAACGTTTATTAAACCCTTTCTGTGTATCTCTCTGAGCTTATTTCTGCGTCTTCATGTCAGATGAGTTCATGGTTTCCCCGGTGGAAGGGGAGCTCCGGGTGAGGAAGGATGTAGAGCTGGACAGAGAGACGACGGCCTTCTATAATATCACGGTCACAGCCAGAGATCTGGGAACCCCGTCTCGCAACAGCTCGGTAGGCCGCGTTGCAACAGCGCTCTCATACGCAAGCAGGTTTTGCTTTCGCCATATCCTCTTGAACAATTACAATGTTGTGAGCGTCATCTTCTTGCATGCACGTCAGCCACAAATAGGACTCTTAAATTTCCAAATAGCAGATGTTTGGGAAACTATAGTACCATTTTCTTTCAGTTTGATTAAACAGTATGAGCCATTTAAATTGCCGCCTGTCTTAATACGTTTATAAAGAGCTGTGTTGCACAAATGCATTTTCTTCTATTTCATTTAAAGAGACTGCTTAGAAAAAACACTTGTGAACAGGATCTTTTATTTCTTATCAAAGTCGACCTTTGTTCCCCTCAGGTGGTGGTGGGGGTCTACGTCCTGGACATCAACGATAACGACCCAGTCCTCCTTAACCTGCCATACAACACGAGCGTGAGCGAGGGGGCCCCCATACACACCTCTGTGGCCAGAGTGCGAGCGCAAGACGCTGACAGCGGGCGCAACGCTCTGCTCACTTACAACATAACGGCTGGAAACCAAGACGGGGCCTTCTACATCAATGACACAGTGAGAGAAATGAAAAAAAAAACACAATGCTGAAGTGGTAAAAGTGGTGGTGGTGGTTAAAAAAGGGAACCATGACTGGCATCAGGTTTGGTTCGGAGTAGGTTAGTGCTGTCAGTTTACCCAAACTAGGACAATATGTTCCAGCTACTGTAGCTGCAAAATATTTACCCCTGATGATGACAGAACAGTGAAAACATGTGCAGTCAGGTTATATGCATTTAAACACATCCTGCTCCTCATTGTGTGTCAGACAGGTGTGGTGCAGGTGAACAGGCCGCTGGACAGAGAGCGAGTGGCTGAGTACAGGCTCACCGTCACCGTCAAAGACAATCCAGAGAACCCCCGCATCGCTCGCAGGGTAATCTCACGCCACCGTGCATCATGCCGTCTGTTGCAGCTGTTCTCTCTTCGTCTGCACATCTTCTACCGTGCTGCGCTCTGCTCGGCCTATTACTCATGCAGTGCAGTGCAATGCAGTGCAATGCAAAGATGAAAGAGGATCTTCAGGTGTGGAGGAAGCTGGGCTGGATGTGTGAAGACGCTTCAACTCCTTGTCCCCCTTTTTGTGGGATTGACACAAACAGGGCGCGAGAACGGTCAGACTCACACGCTGTATTTACACAGGCGTGGGAAACAGAATTACATGAGGCGTGTTCCAGTTTCGAAGTTATAATAATGTGTTCTTTTTTTGTTGGAGACAAAAGGCAAGAAGACAGAAACTTGAGTGATAGATATTAGATACACCAAGAATTTCAATGAATAGATTGGGGCATGAGTGCAAAGGATACTACACGGCTAGTCATTTTACTGCTGTAGTACCAAGGTTGTGTGGAATACATCTTGTCAGTAATAATTATATGCATTAGAAGGTACTTATGATAAGACCACCTGGCACACAAGTTGCATTTGTGAGTTTATTTCCTTTTTAACAATAACAGTAATGCTCAAGATGTGCTTTTGTGGTGAAGGTGTGAAGCACGGCTCTCTCAACTTTTTTGCACAGCTGCTGCAAAGCTTTAGCCTGACCTCTCTACAGCAGTCAAGTGCTCTGTAGCACTGTAGTAATTTGCCTCTTCCAGGGCTGATCATCTTCTTCATATGATTATTTCCTCTTCTAATTGCCTCATTGTCCATGTTTGCACGACGCCAGGATTCAGACCTCCTCGTAATCGCCATTTTGGATGAGAATGACAACAGGCCAGTTTTCACCAGGACAAGCTACAGGGCTGAAATCACTGAAAACTCTGCAGCAGGTAGAAAGTGTGTGTGTGTGTGTGTGTGTGTCTATGTTTAAATGGAGCTCAGAGTAGCAATCTCTGTGGCTGCAACACCGTCTCTACCACTTCCTGACTTTGTTTACATAGAACTCATGTTGATCTCATGTTTTTAAACTTTAGCTGAGATACAAGGACACACAACTCTATGAATTTGTTCACAGCATGCCCTAATATGTAACTAGGGCCTACCTGCAACAAATACAGAATCTCTTGATTTAAAGCGGTAGCAAACCTTGTTTTTACTAACACTATGTGTTAGTACACATCTATCGACATTTTCTTTTATTGTGGCTTACCACATTTATTATTACTGATTTGATTTATCATCAGTATGGTAAATCTGAGCACTCCGTCTATGTTGTGTGTGTCTGTCCTTTAGGCAGCACTGTAACTGTTTTAAACGGGCCGGTTCTGGCTGAGGACAAGGACATTGGACCTAATGCTGTGGTGAAGTACCGCCTGCTGGGAGTGAGAGTGGACCTCTTTACTGTGGATGCAGACACTGGTAACCTAACGTCTCTTCATCGAGTCAACAGAGAAGAAAATGTTAAAGCTGCAAAGGAAGTGTTAATGTGTTTGCATCTGCCCCCAGGTGTGATATATGTGCGCCAGGGAGCGAGGTTGGATCGTGAGGCATTTCAGGAGCCCCGGGTAGAGCTGTTTCTTGTTGGGGTGGACGTAGGAGGCTTAAACAGCAGTGTCCCTCTCACAGTTACAATCCTGGACGAGAACGACAACCCTCCTGTGTTCAGCCCATCCAGTTTCAGCGTTCGACTCCCAGAGAACAGCCCCACTGGTGAGTTTATCGCCTGGTTTGCGTGAACGAATGATCCCGGTTGAGGAATACGACCTGCACATTGTCTCTTCCAGGTGTGGTGGTGACTCAGCTGTCCGCCACGGATGCCGACTCCGGCTCCAATGGCTGGCTGATGTACCGGCTGGAAAGCGGCGCTCAGGACCGCTTTGTGGTTGAGTCAGTCTCCGGTGCTGTCTTGGTGGGCAACGCCACACTTGACAGAGAAGAGCGGGGCTCCTACCGTCTCGTTGTCATTGCAACTGATCGGGGCACACCGCCCATGTCGGGCACAGCCACCCTGACAGTGATCCTCGATGATGTCAATGACTCGCGGCCTCGTTTCATAGAGCCTGTAACCATGATAAACGTCAACGAGTCAACTCCGCCCGGTGTGGTGGTAGCCACGCTGACCGCTGAGGATCCAGACCTACATCCCAGACTGGAGTATTACATCATCTCAGTGGAGGCGAGGGATGATGGGAACAACCCAGTGGAAGGGCTGCAGGAGTCCTTTGGGATTGATTTACACACTGGTGCGACTCCTCCAACAAATATTCAGATGTTGAATAGACAATGTGGCAAATTAACTGCCTCTTACATTTAGGAAAATACTTCTTTGTGTTCTTTCAGGTGCAGTATTTGTTCGCAACCCACTCAACAGAGAGCTGGTAGCTACATTTGAGATCATTGTTTCTGTCCATGACAATGCCAGCGATGTTATTGACAAGTCAGGAAGTGTTCCCAACGGTAAGTCCGTTTTCTAGCGTATTTAGTTTTTAATGTCGTTCCCCTTCTCTCTCATCATGATCTTCTCCTCCACAGCGAGGCTAACCATCAACGTGCTGGATGTAAATGACAACGCCCCTCGTTTCCGGCCGTTTGGAGTCACCAACTTCACTGAGAAGATTTTAGAGGGGGCTCAGCCAGGCACAACACTGCTGTCGGTGTCAGCTGTAGACCCAGATAAAGGACCCAACGGCCAGGTCATCTACCAGCTGCTGCATCTGCCTCGAGGGGGATACGTTAGACTGGAGGACCCTTACACTGGTATGATTACCAATAGGCTGCTCTTAGTGAGCAAAATACACCTGTCACCTGAAGGTATATTCCTACCTACAGAAGAAACTGAACTGTAACTATCACTTTTGTTTTTACAAATTTCCAGGTAAGATTGTTGCCAACCAGACGGTGGATTTTGAGCAGGTACAATGGCTGAATTTCACGATTCGCGCTCAGGATCACGGTAGTCCTCCCAGGATAGCTGAGCTGCCAGTTTATCTGCGCATAGTGGATGTCAACGACAACAACCCAGTCTTTCTTCAACCAGCGTATCAGGTACTCAACAGGATGTCAGTAATCATAGCACGACGGCTGATGAAATAGGTTTGCGTAGTGCATTTTGAGGTGATTAAATTGGCATCTGCAGAAATACAAAGTGTTTACAGGAAGACTTTTAGCTCATCCTTGCTGCAAAGGCCGTTATACTTGTGATTCAAGTGCAACACAACATGAGGCAGGAACTTACAAGTTGAATTAAACATACCGCAACAGGAAATATCTCTTCAATGAGTCAGGCTAAAGCTTTAAATACTTATTATCAGAGCAGATAAAACATTTAGGTGTTTTTGAGCTAACTTTGTGTTTTTTTTTCTGTGTCTGTAGGAACCAGTGTTTGAGAACGTGGACTTGGGCACCACCATAGTACGTGTCAGTGCTACGGACGCTGACTCTGGCCTCTTTGCAGCTATTGAGTACAGCCTTGTAGACGGGGAGGGCAAGTTTGGCATAAGGCCATCCACTGTAAGTCGCCCACTACATCTGCACAAAAATGACAAATTTTTACTTCTTTTACTTTGCCATTTATTTTGAAACTACAATCACAACAATCTGAAAACTTCATAATTTGTCTCACGTGAGGCATATTTTAGTAAATTTGCAATTCAGTTGAGTGTTTTCAGAAAATGTCTGGGTAGGAAGGAGTCTGCTGTGTTTTCTCTCCTAGCAGTCCTGAACGTCATCCTGCCTGGAAGTTCAAGTTTAAACAAGCATCATAGCATCCTAAGGACAATCTACATATTTGACCTCCACGCTCCATTTAATAAACACAGTCTCAAATAAATGTGTTGATACAGCCACCGCTCCCAGTCAGTACTTGTACTTCCTTCCTAATCATTCATTCTTCTCTGTGCCAGGGAGAGATCTACATCCTCTCCCCTCTGGACAGAGAGACAAAGGACCACTACACTCTAACTGCTGTCGCCCGTGACAACCCTGGAGGCAGCCCCAACAACAGACGAGAGAACTCTGTCCAGGTAGAGGTCATGGACTTGTAACGGCACATGAACCTTCTTTGAATGAGGGTTGGGAACGATATGAGTGACTTACTCAACAAATGATGTAAATAAGAAACCTGAACATGACAGAACAGGTCATTTTACATGTCTCCCTTGAAGTTTCCCCACCCACAACAGTTTTGTGTTGAAATTTCATTATGACCCGGTGAAGATTTGCCGGACCACCAGCAGCACACGTCATCTGAGAACTGTTGAAGTGATTTAGTTTACAACAAAACGATCTGTGATTGATTGTAGGACTGTCCAGTTACAGGTGTCTCTGTATTAGTTGATGTAATGAAATGCAAATGATGAGCAGCAGGCTAGCTCTGTGATGCAAAGTTTCATATTGTGTCAGGGGGTAAGTTGTATGTCATAGTTGATTCAAAAAGGATAAATACTTAGTCAACTACTGATAATCGTGTATTATTGACCCTTCAGACACGTCAATAGATGAGAGATTATTTGATCATCACAACCAAGGTGATTACTGGCCATGCTAATGTGTCCCTAACATGACCTTTTCCTGGTATCAATCCATGTCCCATCAGGTCCTGGTGACAGTACTCGACATCAACGATTATCGGCCACGCTTTACACAGCGAGTGTACAACACCAGCGTATTTGAGAATGAGCCCAGTGGCACGTCTGTGATAACGGTGAAGGCTACTGATCTGGATGAAGGAGAGAACGGTGCGGTGCTCTATAGCATGCTGGGACCCCGTTCAGGTACGAAAAACGTTAATGACAGCTTCAGTAGGGTCGCCTCAGTGAATACGCTGAATGTAATGCAGTCACTTGATTCCATTATCATCTGATATTTCTAAAAGTTGCACAATAAATATAAATATAGGCCTGAATCTGGGCTCATCAGACCACCTTCTTTGCTCCAGAGTCCAATCTTTATGCTCCCCATCACTGAAGCCTTTATTTCCAGTTATCCTCACTGATGAGTGCTTTTCTTAAGGCTACACAGCTGTTCAGTCCCAATCCCTCGAGTTCCCTTCTCATTATACGTGTATAAATGTTCTTACTTTCACTATTAAACATCATGATCAGCAATCACGTTTAAGTCACGATCAATCAGGAGTGTTTTACCACCACATTTTTTCCTCAAAGACGATGGTTCTCCACTATCCTTTCAGTTTTTATTAATGCACTGGACAGTTCTTTACCCAATTTCAGTAACTTCTGCAATCTCCTCCTCAAACAGACAAACGTCTTTTTAACAACTACGTGACGTGTCTTTCGACATGGTTGTTTAAGAAATGAGAAGCTACTCATTGCATCAGCTGGGGTTAAATAACTTGTTGCCAGTCGAAAGATAATCAGTAATCATCTTGCAGTAATTATCTAATAGGAGGCCCGTACCTGTTTGCTTAATGAAATCCAGGTGGTGATTTTATTTATTTATTGGCCAGACAGTGTATTTAGCTGATGGACAGAATGGTGCCCCACATTTGAAAGGGCCTGTATGGAGCCAGTTATGTTTCAGCTTTAACTATACACTGTATGTATATCTGTAATTAATCCCTGACCGTTCTCTTTTGGTTTTTAGATGCGTTCTCCCTGGATCCAAACACAGGACTGGTGCGTTCTCGACGTCTGCTTCAGTCTACAGAGCGTTTCAATCTCACTGTGGTGGCTACAGACCAGGGGCGTCCGCCTCTGTGGGGCACCGCTGACCTGATCATCACGGTCATAGACGTGAATGACAACAGACCTGTGTTTGTCAGGCCTGCCAATGGAACCATCATCCATATCTCTGAGGTACCTGCACCGATGACAGAGGTTTCGCTTGTCTTTATGTCCCAGTCTTGTTTCACTCTTGTGAATATCAGAAACTAATTTAATCAGATTTACCAAAAACCTTAATATGGACTAGCTATAACCTCACAAACCCATAGCTCAAAAGTTCAAATGCTACAACAAAAACTCACAAGGTAAAATGCTGACATGATGATTTTTATAAAGTTTATTTATATTTAAGTAAACTGAAACTTGAGTAGTTTGCAGGAGCATCCAGCTGAGTCTGTAATTCAAATTCTACATGGATAATTAAGCTGTACTCTGATGCAGTCTCTCACATTGTCAGTTTGCATAGTAGCTTCCTCACTGTGCAGGAATAATAAATCTGAACGTCTATGATGCTCTGACAGTAACAAACACAGTAATGTCCTTACAGACACTGACAAGCAAATATGGATCGCTCATATCTGTCAGATAACAAATTTGTCGTGGTTTGTGGTAATTATGGTTAGGAACACCAAGCCCTGCTACAGAAGAGGAAACCACAACCTTTACTATTTGACTCAGTTTTCTCTCTTTCCTCCTCGTGCAGGAGCAGCCCCCTGGCCTCCTGGTGTTTGAGGTGCACGCGACGGACTCTGACGAGGGGGTGAATGGAGAGGTGCGCTACGCCTTCCTGCAGACCGGAGCAGGTAACAGAGACTGGGAGAACTTCCACATCGATGCCACGTCTGGAGTCATCACCACTACTGTGAAACTGGACCGAGAGAAACAGGCCCTCCTTAGCGTGAGTCAGAGTGTGTTTGCAGTTTACGTAGCTCATGAGGACACGTGTGCTCTCCTTCTAACTGTGTGCTAAACGACTCTCTCAGCTTATAATCGTGGCCCGCGACATGGGTCAGCCTGTGCCTTATGAGACCACACAGCCTCTGCAGGTGGCGCTGTTGGACATCGACGACAATGAACCTGTCTTCCTCAAACCACCAGTGAGTATACGGCTCAGGGAGCATGGACATATTTGGTTATCCATACATACATGAGAGGTGCTGGTGAGCTGTGATGCTGTCTCCTGATCTGTGTCTGTGTTTGTGTATCTCAGCGCGGCGGACTGCCTTACCAGAAGCTGACAGTGCCTGAGCACTCCCCTCCAGGTACCGTGGTGGGGAACATAACCAGAGCTCTGGACGCAGATGAGGGCTCCAATGCCGTCGTCTACTATTTCATTGCAGGTGATAATAGCATCCTTCCCCAGTGGAAAATGTGAAAATATAACAGAACGAAAAGATGATAAAGAGTTTCTCTTCATTTATTGTGTGCCCATTGTCTGGTCACATAAAAGCCTGTGTACTTCAAAAGCTGAGGAATAATGAAGACATTTGTATACCTCCATCCGTCTTTCTTTTCTCTTTAAAGCTGATTCTTTGCATTGTGCGTTGAGTGCTGTATGTGATTGAATGCAGAACCCTCCCATGTCTTCCTGCAGGGGGAAACAATGATGGAAACTTTGGCTTGACTATAGATGGAGAGCTGAAGTTGCTCAAGGATCTGGACCGGGAGGAGATCCCGGTCTACTCTATCATCATCAAGGCTTCCAGCAACAGGAGCTGGACTCCTCCAAGGGGTCAGAGGTCACTACGGGCCAAGTCCCTGGACCCTAGTCGTGACCCCAGCCTGCTGGAAGTCCGCATCGAACTGGATGACATCAATGACCAGAAACCACGCTTCCTTAAGGCAGAGTACACTGCAGGTAATGTGCATGGTTTGGCTTGTTCTGTTTAGTGGTGGCCCGCCGTGCTATATTTTTGGTATCTTTCAAACAATGTTCTGCTTGCATTGTTTTTCCTATTTCTCCTGAAAGCCGCCACCTCCTCCCTGAACTCCCACACATACCAGTCCCTCACCTTAAGTCTGATCTGTGAAAGGGCCACTGTGGCTGCAGGTTTTCATTCCAACCATGCAGCACCCATGCAGCGGGTGTGGCTGGCAAGCTTTTGTTCCAATCAAGATATAGGATGCCAGAAATGAAGCAGTTCAGTCGATTGATTGAGCCAAGTCAGGTGTGCTGCTGCATGGTTGGAATGAAAACCTGCAGCCACAGTGGCCCTTTCACCGATCAGTTTGACACCTGTGCCTTAAGTTAAAAGCTTTTTGTGTTGTTCACTGTTACAAAAATGATGTTGCCGCCATTTCTTAATACCTGATGTTTGTGCTGTTTATTTTGTTAGACCATGGAGATTTAAAATAATCAAAGAAAGTTGGTCAAAACCTGGAGGAAATGACGTGAACTAGACAAAACATGGACTAACTTATAAGCTAGCTAGCAATGTTAGATTGAAAGTCAGCTGTTTACTATGAATGATGTTTATTCGCTGATACTTTTATTTAATCTTACACACATTAGCATGTCTGTTTAAAACCAACACAATCTCCTCTCTTTGCCTCTTTGTTTCAGGAGTTGCTGCAAATGCCAAAGTGGGCTCAGAACTCATCAAGGTGGTGGCCATAGATAATGACATTGGCAACAACAGCTTGGTCCAGTATCACATTTTTACAATCCGCTACTTCCAGTCACAGAGCAATGGCAGTGAGGACGTTGGGAGTATCTTCACCATCGGTGAGTTTCCCTCAGCACAGTATTTAGTAGAAAGCTTTTAGTTTATGGATGACTGACTGCTGATGGAGCTAGCACCTGGAGGCCATCAGTGGTATTGCATTTTAAGCGACTTAAAGCTGCACTGGCTTCTCTGTTGTGAAGAATTTGACCAGTTTCTTTCGTGGCTAAATCAAAATAAATTTCATATACCGTCATTGTTCTTCCCACAGGTTTGACTGATGGAATCATCCGCACCTATGACCTCTTCACTGCCTACAATCCAGGCTACTTCCAGCTGGAGATTTTGGCCTGCGATCTTGCTGGACACTGTACAACCACTAACGTGAATATCTACATCCTCCGGGACGACCAGAGGGTCAAGATAGTGTTTAATGAGATACCCGATTTGGTTCGAGAAAACCAGGAGGACTTCATCAACCTGCTGTCCAACATCACTGGTGCTATTGTCAACTTAGATGACATACAGGTTGGGCCTTTTCATTGTAGTGTTTGAACTCAGCTGGTGTCTAAATGTCTGACATCTTTGTTTCACTCTTATTATTCAGTTCCACGTGGACAAGAAGGGAGAGTAAACTATGCTCAGACCGACATGCTCATCCACGTTGTCAACAATCAGACCAACACCATCCTCGACGTTGAAAGGTCTTTTACACCTTCATTCATTTAATTGGTGAAATGTCAAGCACTATAGCGCTCCGTGGTGAGCTCCTGTGTCCCGGTGTTTTATGTTTGCAGGGTTATCCAGATGATTGATGAGAACAAGGAGCAGCTGAGAAACCTGTTCAGGAAATACAACGTGGTAGACGTTCAGCCCGCCATTGGTGACAAACTGCCTGACGACATCTCCACACTGCAGGTCGGCGTAGCCGGAGTACACACAGCGGTTTTGGATGTTATTTGGTTTTGATGATTTAAGTTCTCTTGCTTTCTGTTTTGCAGCTGGTCATCATTATCTTGGCTGTGCTGCTGTGCCTGGCTGGAATTTTGTTCGTCACGATGAACTGGCATTATCGCAAAGTGTAAGAAGATTCGTGTAGATTTAATTTTGAAGCTCGATCAGTTTAACGTCTGCTCAGTCACTGTTTTTTATCAGTGATTCAACGCATTTATCTGCTCATGACGTGTGTTTTTTTTATCTGCTGCAGACACCAGCGGAAACTGAAAGCAATTGTTGCAGGTTCCACAGGTAGGCAGCTTCACAGCGGGACAGTCCCATCAGCCAGTTCTCCAGGATGTGGCTTTGAACACATCAAAATATGACTTCACTTGAACCTATGATTCTGGTGCAATTATTTTCCCTCTACCTATACAGGTAACCAGGGTCTAATGGATATCCTGGACATGCCTAATACTAACAAGTACTCTTTTGAGGGGTGAGATATCGGCTTCCCTTTCACACTTCAGTGGCACACATTTTTAAGATTAAACAGCACAATCTAATCAAATCTAATACACATTTATTTATTTTTTATTTAAGTTTTATGAAGGTCAAGGTCATGCTTTGCTTCGGCTTCAAGAAATAATAAATAGACAAAAGTTGTATATATGCTAAATAATGAGTTTGACATTTTAGTACATTTTTTTTTTTTAGTTCTCTTGTCCTTACTTTGCCAGTTGCCAGGCAACCAGTAGAGACTCATCATTCGCCCGGTGGTCAGTGATGCATGTGTTTGCCTCTCTAGGGCTAATCCAGTCTGGCTGGACCCATTCTGCCGTAACCTGGAGCTGGTCGCTCAGGCCGACCACGAGGACGACCTGCCCGAGAACCTGAGTGAGATAACGGACCTGTGGAACAGCCCTGCACGCACTCACGTCAGTACCAACATAAACTCATTTACTGCATATTTTATGACGAGAGATTTTAATGCTCTGAGGTAAAATTTTATCTTTCCACATTACACATAACCAACCTCTCACTTTTTATCTCTCCGTGTTGTCCTCGTAGGGCACATTTGGTCGAGAGCCGCAAGCAAAGCCTGATGATGATCGTTACCTGAGGGCAGCCATTCAAGAGTACGACAACATTGCTAAACTGGGCCAGATTATGAGAGAGGGGCCTATCAAGGTGAGACTCCTGCATGGCCTTATAAGGACAAACGTGTCCAAGCCACGCTCATGTACTCTGTCCTTCCATCCTAATCAAAACAACAAAGTCAGGGGGTACAGGGGGTATAACTTAAGACCCCCTCGGATCCGTCCTTAAAAGAGAACATAGAGGGAAAGCCCAAAGTCATGAGGAGTCTGAAATGCTGAGTCCTAGCTAGACGTTCCTGCTGTGGATTGTCATTTCTGAGTACTGTGACAGTGGGCTTCTGTAAAGCTGATTGTGTTGTAGACTCTGTTTGATCAAAACTGCCATCCTGTCAGGGTTCCCTGCTCAAGGTGGTCCTGGACGACTACCTGAGGCTAAAAACGCTCTTTGCAGCTCGACTCGTCAACGTGTCCACCAGCCAGGGAGATCACTCATCAGTCACTGAGGTGGGCTCAGAGTAACAGATGGTTTGTCTGTACCTGCTGCTGCTGCTGTTCCTGTCTGCCACCTCTGGAGAATCGTCCTGCATTCCTTTGATTTCCCTTCCTGACATCCTGTCTGCTGCTCTGACGTGGCGCCTTCTCACTGCCTCTGCTGTCTCAGCTATTTGGAACCAGACTTTGGGTCAAATAGACTTTGTACTTGCTTTTTTACGTGTTCGCTTAAGACGAGGATGGAGATGAAGTTGACACTAAGAATTGTTTGCCTCAGTTTAGACCATGTGATCTCCTGATTTCTCTCCTTAATCTTTTCCTTTCACTGGTTTACCTCTTTCCAGCTCTTGGTCAAAGTTATTTATTACGAATCTGCTCTAATTTTGTGAACCTTGTAGATCAGGATCTTTATTCATTCACCCTCTCCTCCCACAGCTCATCCAGAGTGACATGGATGACGACGAGGACGAGCATCTTGGCATGGGTGGAGGCCGCGGCCCTCTGCGCTTCAAGCACAAGCTTCCTGTGGAGTTGAAGGGGCCTGAAGGCGTGCACGTGGTCCACGGCAGCACGGGCACCCTCCTGACCTCGGACCTCAACAGCCTGCCGGAGGACGACCAGCGGGCCCTGGCACGTTCTCTGGAGGCGCTCAACGCCGACGGGGGGCTGTATTCTGAACGCAACGCCCGCACAGAGTCGGCCAAGTCCACCCCGATGCACCGCCACAAGGACGGGGACACCCTGTCAGAGAGTCCCCTGGAGATCACAGAGTTATGACTAGCCGAGGCCTCGCTGGTCTGAGCGCAAACATGACTCGTGTGTGTCCTTGTGCCTCCACATCGCCAGCCTGACAAGGTCGGGAAGGACTGGAGGAGGAGTGTGTGTAGTCTAGGGATCCTCATCTGCCAACCTGAGTGCATCAGTGCTAGCAGACCCACTCACCACCGGGTTGGTTTGGGTGGATCTTCAGCTGAAGATGGTCCCGTGCTTCAGAGGAGCAGTCCCGAGCAGGGCGCTTGTCTTCAGGAAGACAAAAAACAACTGGTGTCATTGACTTTCATCCAAAGAGCCGAGTGAAAGACGAGGGACTAAGCCTCCCTGTGGGAGAAGCTTGTTGAACCTCAAAATCGTCAAAAGGTGCCTCATTCTCACTAATCCTTTTGAAGTCACGCCTGGACTGCAGACACTCACGCAAACACAAATACACACACTTAAAAAAAACAAAAAAAACGAAGATGCACACACTCAGACCAGCAGATGGCCATCAATGGGACACTTGAGGAAACTCTTTACGTTCTTTCTTTTTGCAAGATGATGCAATCAGTGTTGAGAGAGGAAGGCTTTGCTTTCAGAGATAAAAGATTCATTTTGTTGTTGGAAATTATTGAGGAGCGTTTAATGCTTATATGGTGGAGTGTCCACCGTGCAGGAGGAAGAGCAGTCTTGCCATTATAGTAGTTTGATGAAGGGGGCAGTATTTGGCAAACGAACAGAACCCTACACTGTGGAGGGGGGGCAGTGGACATTCAGACCCTAAGTCTCCATGTTTAGTGTGACGGTGTCAGTCATGTGAAAGGAGATCTATTTACATGTGTGAAAGGAGACTGAACATTGTCTGAAACCGCACAAAAGAGAAAGAAAAAAAGAGTTTTACGATAAATTTGATATTAACGGCATTAAAGAAAACTTATAGATGGAAAAAAAATATGAAGTATCAGATTTTTTTATAGACATAAAGATGGCATTGTGCCCACAGAGACTTTACACTGCCACCTGAGGGAGTATAAGTCATGCTCAAAATGAGCAACGTTTGCTTTATTTTTTTATTTTCTAGAAAAATGTGATGGAGTTAAAAAGATATTTTTGAAGAAAAATGCTGGCTTACCAAAATAGGTAGGGAGTAATTTTGGATGTCTGAGTACGTGTATATTGTGCAATGGTGACACGCTGTATGTTGTTCTGTTTTTCTTTATATGACGAGTGGTGTGTTCTGAAACAAAAAAAATAATGTTTTTCTTTTTATATTACCATTTTGTAACTTTTTATTTCTCCGTCATTACTGTCACCAGCTTTGAGATATGTGTTGGGAAATGTTGTGGGATGACATGTGATAATAAAAAATATGCAACAGCCTTTGACCCCAGTGACAAACCAGGAATTAAAAACTAATGGTGAGTATATTATATTCACACTTCCACCTAGTGGTTATTAAGAGTAAACACTTGAAAGGAAGTCAGGATTAAAAAAAATAATGAAGAAGTCGTTACTTTTAGCACATCACTCCATCCTTTAATTGTTACCAGGTTACATAGAAAACTTAATAATAGCTGTCAAAAAACCTGAAGCAGACCAAAAAGGACAGAGGACTCCATCCCTTCAGATCTTCTCCTCTGCTGCTGGTCAGAGTCATCGGCTCGTAGCGCTTCCTGCGGCCGTGGTGGCACCAGTGGCTGGCATCTTCTTCAGTGTCCTATTCAGCTGTAGGGAGGGACAAGAAATTCTAACTTTATCTGAGCCACAAACGATGTAAACAAGTCGTGATTAAGGATTTTTCGTCTTAGCAGTAGACCAGTACTGACCTCCTCAAACTTGTGGATTTGTCTGATGAAAAAGTCTCCGTACCGACGAGCAACTTTAGTGTCGGCAATGTGGATCATGTCCTGTGGGAGAAGAAACTCTCATCAAACACAAAACGACTTCATTTTCCCGCTTACTGTTCTTTCCACGTATACAAATACAGAAAAGCAGGAACAGCACTGTCACCTTGTCGATGTAAAAGTCGACCTCAGAAGCAGACTGGAACTCCCCGTCCAGGGCTGAGATGCCGCTGGTCCACACCAGGTTCTTCATCTTGTGTTTGAAGACGAGCAGCTGGATACGGAACTCCTGCTCCGTCATGTCCAGGAAGCCCGCCAGCTTGGCTACTGGCATGGTGGTGTAGAGCTTCAAGAAGCTGCAAGGACACACGGTGAGTTAGAGGACATGTACAGATGCACACAAGCCAACGAGGTAAACGTAAAGACTAAGTAAGGTGTAAAAAAAAGAAGTAAAAGTTAAAAAGTTTGGAGAAGAATTTAATACATCGCCTGAATCAAAGCCAATGAAATCAACCCGAGCTGGATTCACTGAACTGGATTTAATTCCGATTCATAGGGTCCTGATTCAGTTCAATATCGGTTCATATATTTCAGTTTGGAGTCAATTTTACTTCCACAATATATTACATCCAGTTGGCACATCTTTCTTATGGCTTCGCTTCTGTCGTCTAATCACGTTTTGGATCTTCTTAACACTCGAACTAATCTTGTTACGTGATTTTGATCTTGAAATTCGTCTAGCAAGACCACAGCGCAATTCCAACGACATGCAGAAAATTCTGTGTATTTAAATAATCAATCCAAGCTTTGTATGAATCTATCTCTTTCAAATGAAGACTGTTTTAAACCAAACCCTACCCTGCAGAGACAGAATAACCCTAACCCTACACACATAACTCTGCTGTGGCCTACCTCCTGATGGTGGAGAGCTGGGCCTGCTGCTGCACCTCCTCAGCAAAGACCTTGAGCTGCTGCTGGAAAGGCTCTTTGTGGTAGTTGGGGTGGACGTTGTCGTAGTTTGGCACCACGGGGGACAAGAACTTGGGACAGGCAAAACTGAACAGCTCCTCAAACACCTGCAGATCTCTGACATGGAAAAAGGGAGGACTCGTGTCATTAAAAACATTAAGGTGGCAGCTGGTGTTACTGACGGAACCACTGCAGATTTCTCAACAACTTGCTGGAGCTGTAGCAGAGCTGACTCAGTTTGAACAGTAAAGCATAAGATGGATTAAATATGGCTAATGAAAGCCTCTCTTACCCTTTTTGCATTCGCAGCATCTTGTCTCCATACTTCTCTCTCAGCTGAGTGTGGATGCTCTCGTCGATGCGCATTGGGTACATGGTGAGAGCGATAGCCAGCAGACCGTGCATCTGCTCGTTCTGTTTGTTAATCTAAAAAGATAAAGCGACATCCGTTCCGTCAATACGCTGTCTGATTATTTATTATTCATGCAATACAGAACACATAGACGGTCTATAATGTCTTCCAAATAGTCCAAACTGCTCTGACCATCTCATATTTATACGTCGACCTCTGGAACATGTTCCTCGTCCTCTGGATGTAGAGCAGGATGTTGGCGAAGACTCGGATGGCGTCCTGATAGCGCCTCATCATTAGGTAGGCGAAGCCCACGTAGTAATAGGTGGTGATCTGGCACTCGGGCACACGGGAGTACATGCTCTGAAAGACAGGACACGAAACAAAAACATGAAGACGTCAGATAACATTTCCTGAACATAATCCCGTCATCACTGGAAGAGGAGTCCATCATTCTCCACGCTGGGGGCCTTACCTTCTTGTTGAGCTCGATGTTTTCCAGGACTTTGATGGCCTGGTAATAATCACCGAGCAGAGAGTGAAGCCTCAGGAGGCCGACCAAACTGAAGTAACCCAACATCTTGTAGAGGGAGTGGCGTCCGTATTCTCCAGCCACGCTCTCTGGGTCACCTGCACCACAACGACGGATTACAGGTTAACAGATGATGATGATAGGGAGGTCCTGATCATGTTTTGTGACTGTTCAGTATAATAATAGGATTATCAAAGCAAAGAGACGGTGGCTCTAGATAACCATCATGTTTACTGTAGAAAATGAGCCACTCTAACCCTCTCTGTAATAATTTCAGTGCAGCCTGTGAGTGTATTCTGTTCCATCTCCTACTAAAGCCTCACCAGACATCCACATTGCATAATTTGCAAATTTCTGCCTGACTGACTTCATTTTCCAGAGAAAATGTCTGAATCTGTCCCAATACCACTCGGGACATTACTCAGGGAAATAACAGATCTGAAAATCATTCCTGCTCCCTGTATTCTCCCTCCATCTCCAGAGCGTTTTCCTTTACCTCCGCTGGTGTAGACCTCCAGCTGACGGTTAATGTTGCTCTTGTCCACCAGGGAGTGGAGGACATTGAGGACGCTGTGGACGTTCCAGATCTTTGGGTTGTTCCTCAGGAACTCGATTTCCTCTTCTGACTTTTTGGCCGTCTTACAGCGGTACTGACTGAAGGACTGGAACTGAAACGGGAAGAGTGCACATCTGTTAGCAGGGTTTCAACGCTTTCTATGGGCTGTTGACATTTAAATAAGCTACAATCTGACTTTGCATTTACTCCACCACTCACGCTAGCATCTTTATAATAATACATTCTTAATAACAGGGGACTCATCTTAAAAACAGATACCTGGTAGATGAACTCATCGATTATGTCCCAGAGCCACTGGTTCGGCAGCTCCAAGGGGGCGGGGCCATCAGCATCTGTTCACAGTCACAAACATTCTCATATGACTGCTCCATCATCGGCCGCTATTTCACACTGATCATCACAGGTTAAAGAAATATGCAGGAAACCTTCTGGACACTCACTGAGAATGTAGTTGAAGAGGTTGCAGTAATTGTAGTACGACTCAAACCTCTGGTCCAAAGTTGGTCCACCCTGGTTACGCAGAAAACGACGGTTAAAACAAAACACTGGAAACGTCACCGTGCACTTTACAAGCGTTCATACGGGGCAGTTACTCACGCTGACTTTAGCGTAGATGTGTCTGTAATAGAGTTCCTTATAGAGGATGAGGAACACGGCATCTGCAGAGCATAACAGGATGAGAAGAAAAAAAGCTGAGCTACACAGGCGTCATCCCATTTATCGTTATACTGTAAAACCATAGTCTGCATGTGTAAAACCTGCAGGGCTGCAACAGCAGATTTGGGTTTCAATTCCTGAGAGGAGGAGTTGTTGTTGTTGTCGTGATCCTAGCTAACTTCAAAACAGACTACACTAAACAGCTGATACAGTAACTTTATAGAGATTTGCAAGATGTAAACAGTTTCATAGCGCACATAAAGATCCAAGTGGGTGTAAGCAAATAACTGCAGATGAGTAATACAGCTGCATTTCCAAGTACAATTAGCAGAAGCTGTTAAGAGTCCAATCATACTCAACACTATCAACGCTACTTAATGGGATATAATTACACGATTATACAGTAAACAACAGCTAATTACGTCTAGACTGCATAAATATTCAACTTGTAAATGAATAGTACATAATGGGAAAACGCATGAACAATAGTTTGCAGGTATAATGGTAGACTGATATATTATTTATTGTTAGATTAATCCAAGTGTGTGTAGCAGCCCAAAAGAAGGTGATTAAGAAGATCTAACTGAAACCTGTCAATTAATTAAATTAATAAAATGACGGTGACTACAAATGATGACGTTTCGTGCGAAGGGGGAAAAAAAAATAACAGGTGATGGATTTCACTCTCACCGTTGCCGACAAGTGACGCGATGCCCTCAGCCTCCGGCCAGGGAGAGTTCTTGAAGAAACGGTCGGTCAGCTTGTTCCAGCTGAACAGGAACGAAAAATAAAATACATGTGAGGTGTAGTTCTAATGTGTCTGATGAAAGAGGCAGCATCCTACACAGAGAGCTGAGTTTACCTGTTCTCGTAAACATCCTGGATCTCGTAGATCTTCTGCTCAATGCTCTCGCTGGACACGCGGTTGGACTGCAGCTCGTAAACCTTCTGGTCGATTAGGTCGGAGATGGTTTTGTGGAAATACTGCAGGAAGTTCTTGATCACCTCCGGGATGACGTGGTAAGTCTGCTGTTCGTACTGCCTCTCATAGGCCAGGTCTGCTTTAGGGTCACCTGTAAGGGGAGATACGGGAGAATGAGGAGGTGATGACAACACACCTTGACTCATGGCTTGTGTTGAGACTTTTTATGCAATCAATGAGGAGACACCGTGAGAAATGTACACATCTCAAACATTCAGATGAAAGGGATAAAGATACTAACCCGTGTGGAGATCATAGTCGTTGGGATAGGCGTACGGATCGTACTGTGAGAAAACAGATCAGGCAGTAAAGTGTTACTGATGCACATCTGTCAAGCCGCCAGTGATCAATAAAGTTAGCATATTTTACACAAAACATCATCATCTACTTCTCTAACCAGCTACGTGATGGTTTTTAACAAAGCTTTTCGTGTTATTTTTGCTTTCTCTTTACAAACAAAGCTACAACAATCCTTTATGTCATGCTAGCTCATCACTTGCTACAGTTGCACTAAGCCGGTGGAGCAAAGCTAGCTTACACAGCCACCTAGCTAGCCGCCTGGCGCTAACAAGCGTGTCACCGCTATTATAACTAACGCTTTATTAATTCATGGAAGAAAAGCGCGTGTACTGACCGCTGTCTCTTCCTCTTCGTGGTATGACATGATGTTAGTTATCAGTCCAAGCTCGTAAGATATCGGAGCGCAAAAGGAGAATGTGTGGCCGGCTAGCTAACGCTGCTAAACCACGCAGCTGGCGGTGGAGACAGAAAGAGGCGGAAGGAAGCAGCTGTGACGTTCGAGTGCAACGCGACGTAACTAGAGCATTGTGGGAAATTGAGTCTCGGCAATGTATTTTGTGTGCTGTTGATTCTCAAACCTCAAGACTAGTTTTAAAGACTAATTTTTAACAAAACAAGGCCAGATTGGGCTCAAAATGATAAGAAATAACATGTGATAATGACTAATATAATTGTTTATTGCTACTTTCTGCTGTGTGAAAAAAACATAGAAGAAGAAACTACAAACACTTCACACTGACGCTCGTGCTATGTTGAAAACTACAGAATGGTTGTTGTCTTGATACTTAGAGCTTGTTTGATTATTCACAGGCCTAACACACTGTGAATAATCCACGACAGCCCAAATCCTGGCTAGATATAACACTCAAAATCTAATTAATAAAAAAACGCACTTAATAAAAAAAGGGACCCTTATCAGAAATGCTCAGTTGGGTTGATATGCACCCCGTGAGCCAAGCCATTGCATCAGTATACTCAACACAACTGCCCTGGAAGGTATCCATTTGCTGCAGCTGTGTGCTTTTTTCTGCTATGAGTCAAAATATCTCAGACTCCATCCACCAAATATCTTAATGCAGTGTGACGATAAACAGGGCTATTAATGAGGCCACCTCTGGGTTTAAAATCTCTCAGTTTTTGAGCATTCATGAAGTGCACAGTCCTATTTGTTGGGCTTTACCTTCATACTATAAGGATTATATTGAGGTTCATACACAATTAAAAGTGTACCAAAAGTCACGCAGTTAGAGGAGAATGTGATATATACACCTAAGGTGAATCCTCGCTGACAGTTGGAACATGTATGAGACCTTGCAACTACTTGTAATCACCGTTAGATGGCGCCACAGTCGCAATGTGTGTCTCCGCATCTTTAAGGAAGACTCGGTGGCCACGAACTTGGACAAATGTAAGCAGGCTACGCCATGAGTAAACGCCAAACTTCACAACAACCCTTGGCATTTATCATAATTAATACTGCTACACTGATGAATGCTGCTTTGTCTGCGTTTGGTCAACGTGTTAGATTATACAACTGTTTTGCTTTCACCGAACCTGTTTCCTCCCCGTTGTGTGAACTTAAGTGGCTCTGAGTAACTTCCTGTTACTATCAGAAATCTAAATTGTATATTTAAGTTTATGTTTGAGAAACTCTGCGCTGACTGTCTCTTCTTCTTCTTCTCGTTGACCATCCCAGCAGACAGTAGCATATCTGATCCCCCTCCTCTCCTCGCAAATCGAACATCACCACAAGGTCCTCTGGGGGGAAAAAGAGGATCTTCGTGTTGTGGTTTTGAGGGAGAAGGGGGGAGTGAAAGAGAAGAATACCTGACGTGTTTGCCTCAGCTACCAGCAGCAGACGGAGTCCCTCTAAACCTACACCTACCTACCTGTCTACAGGCTGGGGAACTGCCTGCATCCGATAAGGGATCTAGTCCGCAAAATCAAGTGTGGAGGAAAGGGGTGTGGAGAAAAGAAGTCGAACTGAGAGGGAGAAAGAGAGAAGAGACACCGAGGGAGGGGAAAAGGTCAGGGACACGGGGGGGTTTATCGCACTGCCAGAAATAAGGAGAGTGTCTACACAAACGGTTTGGCAGACGAAACCAAGGAAACCAAGTGAAATAACCCAGCAAGCCCTCTCTCCCCACAAGGACAAGTGTGGACTTTTAAACACTTACTGACGTCTTCCAGGAACACTTTTTGTGCGTCGGTGAAGTCCGAGCAACATCGCGAATTTTGGACCGTGCGTAATTTGGAGAGTTTATTGCCACGCTGCGTCAGGATGCGCGTCTGTCCGCTGCTCGTCTTCTTCTGTCTGCTCTGCGCTGGGTGCGCGCAAAAGTTCTCCGCTATCACGGTATGAAGACCCGCACAGCTGCCAGAATATGTATCATTCTTTTCAATTGGTTAAATGGGTTTTCAAAATAAAGATTACGCTTGTGCATTCTAAGCGTAATACTGGGGAGACCACACTGATGAGTTTTTAACATCAGGGATGAGGTTTTCAGTTGTAAAAACCAAAGTTCTGTGAGTTTTCCCTTTTATAATCAATGAAAGTAATGAACAGACACTAAGGAACTAACTCGTTTACTCAAGCAGAGGTTTATTGTTTGAATATTTAATATCTGGAAGAAATTCAGACATAATTTTAAATCGAGTTAAAGAGTTTTTCACTGAAGTAACAAGTCTGAGTTGCCTGTGTGTCATGAAAACTCCCTGTGTTTCAGAGTCTCTGCACAGTGTTTCTGAGATGTCTCAGCATCTTGCTTGCCTGTGAGGAGTTAACTTCCTTGCGGCACCAATTTGTTTCTAGTTTTTTAGGGCTTTTACCTGCCTGCCAGCTTCTCGGCTTGTCTGCCTCTCTGTTGTTCCAGCAGCTCTTCAGAGGCTGAGCTGCTAGTGTCATCAGGTCTGCCGCACCACGGTGCATGACATTGTTTACAACCACAGGGCAGCAGCATCCTGTCTATTTCACATTTAACTGTGAGGGAAGGTGCATCTTGAGGTGAATTTCACGGCTGCGATCAAGTGCAGGTACAGTGATAAAGGAGGATTAATAGAGAGAGGAATGTGCATTGTCAGAGGCTTCCCCCCTTGATTTAGAGCTTGATGTGACAGCCGCCTCCCCCGGCACCATTATTTATGGTTTGTGAGAAGATGACTTAGTACCCAATTGGAAACAAATGGCCGTGAGTAGTTAACCTGCACATGAAGGGTCGGAGATCTTCTCTCCCTGACGGCACTGTGGAGTTGTGGAATGTGGGAGGAAGTGCTGTACTGAGCAGATGCTCCCCTGAAATTTCACCATTATGCACACATTTACATGTTGTGATGAGTGTTTATTATAAGGGTTTAATGTGGGTGGTAATATTTACCTACCAGTTAATGGAAAGGTTAGTGTTTGGATATGACACAGCATCCAGTGTGCTCTGGATATGACCGTAAGAATGAGAAACATATTTGTCTCATTGCATGTTTGAGTGGTAACTGTGTCTGTGTAACACCTCCCCACTGGGCTTCATTAAACCTTCTTTATTAGAATAGCACATGGAGAACTGGACTTTCTTTTACAGGACTTTGTGAGTGATTAATGGCTTATTGTTTGAGTGACACAGGAGAGGTTATTGCTGGTCTTAAAAAAAAAACGTCTCCATGATATTTTGTGCATAGTTGAGGTCGGACAGGCAGTTAAATATATGGGACTTTTGCCCAGGTTATTCATGAGGCAGACATTTTCCATGGTTTATGGAAGTATGAAACAGTGTGTGAAAAGATGAGGGCACGTAGAACACTGGCTGCCTCTTTTTCAAACCCGTACAGAGAGATTTTCACCGTCATATGGGTCCCATTGATGCTTATGCTTTCACAAAATTGTGCACCTGCCCTAAGAGATATTTTTCATTATCACATGACCTTCGGGGGCCCTTCGCAACACCGCAATTAATGGCCTTTATTTTTTGATTGAGTCAGTAGGCTGGTTAAAGGCTGACACTTTCTGAAAACTAATGATCCCCTTTGCATGCGAGCATCCACGCAGGAAACTCCCGCCACGGCCATTTAACACTGTTCGCCATGGCTCACAGCTGGGGCCCCCATTGACCCTGTGTGGCTGTGGTGTGAGGGGCCTCTCGGTGCGCTGGAAGCAGGGGCCTCCCAGTCCAGAAGGCCCTTATCAGCCCACAATGTGCTCTCTGCTGGAGGCTCGCCTCCTCCATACTCCATTCAATCCCACAATGCCGCAGAGCCGGGGGGAGGTAATAGGATTTGATTTGTGTGCTGGTTGCTTTTAGAATAATGTTTCCCTTCCACTCTGCCCGTCTCGCCCTCTCTCGCCCGTCTCTTGTTCCTTTGCCAACCTCTTGTATTATTCCAGCAGATGCAAAAAGCATCTTCCAAGGGAGAAAAGACGTCATGAAAGGAGAGAGAGCAAAAAAAAGAAAAAAAAGAAATACAAACAGAGAAAGTAAGAGCCAGCTGTCTGGAAGCAGACAAGAAAAGGATTTGAGCAATATATGGATTTGAGTCACACTATGTGTTCTGTCTTGTATGAGTCTCCTTTTATGATAAATCAGGGTGGAAGCCTGTGCTGCGTGTAGCTGAGGCGGAGGCCATCCATCACTCTCCACAGTGTTGGTGTGCGCGATGATGGTGCCGACTTGGACAGGCAGGAATGAGACATCAGGGGAGTGTCGGGGCTCTGCCTCGGCCTCGCCCATCCATCACCACAAGCCAAACACACCGAGATCTGCAGCGGACAGCTAACTACCATTAGGTGTACACAGGAAGAAGAGGTCCTCAACACACCATTAGTCTCTGAAGACCCGCGCTCTCACTGACTCTCACGTCCTGTTTGTTGCCCTCCTTCACTGTGGCCAGCTGTCCCTTTGAAATGAAAACTTGGACGTCCGATAGAAGGGTCTGGGTGGTAGATTTCATGGGAGGCTGATTTCATGGGTAGCTGCGGTTTTTCCACCTTGCCCTTTTGGAGCTTTATCGTGAACTTGCAACCACTCGGCGCTCCGCTGCGTTCTGTATAGTGGACATCAAGCAGGATGCTGGGCTGTTGAATGACTCTGTTTGTGTTGTCAGTTTGCTGGCTGGCAGGATGCTGGCGGTGCTGATAATGCTGGTGAAGCGTGAGCACTTGGGTGAGCCAGTTTTTTGGCCGTGCCCGGCGTTGGTGGGCTACTTCCAAGCATGGCACTGTCGGTGCAGTTGCTGGCTTTGGAGCATTTCGGTCTTTGCAGAAACCGTCGTCGTGTGAAGGCGGCGACATAGCAGTGGTCGCCTCCTCACCTCTGGATGGTTTAGAGGAAAAGGAAAAACTGGTGTGAAGACAGGAGAAGAAGGTACCAACAAATCCGTTACTATAGATGCACACAATCAGCAGCACCAGCAGCAGGTGTTTGTGCATTTGCTATCAGCTCATTCAGAGATCAAGTATCAATGAAAAAGAGCAAAATTCAAATGGGAAATCCTCAAAGTTGTGCCAGGACAACAAATGTAAGGCAGAGGGAACATCTTAAACTTTAGTTTTAGGGCGGGCCTCAATATTAAAACCATCATTATGTCTTTGTATTTACATATGAAAGAGGTATTTTACTTTTAAATTGTTAAGTTGAGGTTGAGGTTCAAGTCTCAGCGTTCAACTTTAGACAAAAAATATGACGTTATCCCTCTGATTCCTTAGCAAATAAGATCTCCCAGACATTTGTAAATCCCTCCTGTGGACACTTTTTGATGCTTTGTGTCCTCCTTGTGATTCTTTAAAAGCCCATAAGAAAAGACATTTCATTCAGTCCCAAACGCTCAACTTCCCCTCCTTCTCTTCTCTCTCCTTCCCTCGCGGCTCCTCTACCAGTGCGTTTGAACGGGCCTCCCCTCTGTGATCTCCCCACCCGAAAATTTATGAGCATGGCTGACAGAGTGGGCTGTATCTCCCACACTGGCCCAGGGCAACTCTATCCACCCTGCCAACCCCTCTTCCAGGTGCATGCAGCCCTGCAGCCCTGCTTGTCTGAACGCAGGGGGTGGGGGGGGCTGCCACCACATCTCATCTCTCACGTCATTTGTAAGATGTCAGACACAACAAATTTTCTTTCTTTTTTTTATTTTATTGGCGATGGTCACGCCCTCTTTATTGAAGAGCGTCTTTTCTTCTCGGGCCAC
This sequence comes from Planiliza haematocheilus, assembly GCA_005024645.1. NCBI lineage: Eukaryota > Metazoa > Chordata > Actinopteri > Mugiliformes > Mugilidae > Planiliza > Planiliza haematocheilus. Next base: position 2,724,826 of record SRSE01001339.1, on the reverse strand, counting down.
GTTTCTTTTCTTCGCTCATAACAGGCTTTCAGGCGAGGGCTTTGATTCTTTGGTTTGTGCCAAGGATTGATAAAGTGCGTGAATGAGAGAAAGTTCTTGCGTCTGTCCGCTCGCAGTCAATAGTCGGCTGAGACGGGTTTAGGATACTCGTGCAACCCCCTGAAACCTGAACAAACACTTCACAAAGCAGAAGAGCAGAAATGACATGATGCGTTTTATACGCGCAAATATTTTCATTATGAGAGAAGACAAAAAGCTTCCACAGAGGTATTTATCTTTGGATATGACTGACTGAAACCAGCACCTGCATCGGCATGTGTGCGCCGTTGTTTTTTTCCCACCATGCTCAGGTCATTATTCCACCAAAGTGAATGAATCACGCAAACTTTATGAAAACGCTCGCACTGTAGCGGCACAAAGCTCGCTGACATCTAGTTTATTCAGCCGCTCATTCGCTGTCTTTTCATTCATTGTAGCAGTCACAGCTTGTTACCCCCCCCCCCCCTTACCATCACCGCCGCCCAGTTGTGTGGCCTAGTGAGGTGGTTTCATACACACACTGCGGCAGATACAATGGTGGCATTGACACAGGTGATCCGATGCGTTCAGCCAGGAGTCTCCGTCCTTGTTTCTCTTTTCATGGCTGAGTAAAACATCCTCAGGAGCGATTCCAGGTGAATACCTGTGCAGGTGTTGGCACGGACAAAGAAAAGAGGAAGTGTCAGTCAAGTCTTCTCGGGCTCCTCAGACCAAGTCAAAGCATGGCTGCGCCCTGGCAGGCTTGTAGCGACACTGCCTCATCGTTGTGTTGGGGCATTGCACTGTTTTTGTTTTCAGTGCTTTCCACTGTTGTTTTTAGAAAATTGATGTTGCACTTGATCGTTGGCTCCTAATGAAAGTTCTGAAACAGTTTGTATGGTTTGGCAACAAACACTCGTACCCTGACTGACTTTCTGGTGTGGTAGCCTGTGTTCATAATCACACTGCTCCTCGTCTTCATAAATCCCTCAAGAATCACACCTGTTGTTGAGGAGATTAAAGTGTTTTGATGCGGAGCTCGGTGATTTGCAGAAATGGCCCATTTAGCAAATGTTGTCTCTGCTTATCTCCCACTTTCTCACTTCTGCAGTTCCTGCGGGTGGATCAGGATAAGGAGTGCAACATGGAATGCAGCGGAGGTCCTCGGAAGCCCCTGTGCGCCTCCGACGGCAGGACCTTCACATCTCGCTGCGAGTTCCTCCGAGCCAAGTGCCGCGACCCCCAGCTGGAGGTCATCCGAGGGCCATGCAAAGGTCAGGTCATGAGTCACGCTTCAGCGCCGCCTGATGCTCTCAAATGCGCAGAGGGGGGTCACAGTAGAAACTTGTGGGTTAAATTCATTTCAGCATAATTGATTCTTTGAGCGCTGGGAGGACAAGTGGGGTTGACACTGTGAGAGTGGGTGAAAGGAGAGGGTTTTCCGCCGCCTGGCTCGTTTCACGAACATTTGTGTAATGAAGTGTCGTTAATTTGTCAAAATAATAAATTATAATTTTGTTTTTTTTACACACTGATTTCATGCTCATCAGAAATACATCCAAGTCCAAGAACTTTGCTGATTTCAAATGGCTTCAGCTCTCTGAAGTGAAATCATTATGCAGCAGCGTGGCCCTCTGAATGAAACATCTTGACAAGAATTAATGGTCTCATTTTCATCATACTGGATGTAAAGCTCTACATATGGAAGAAGATGAAAAGCGAAAGGGGAAGGAGAGCCAGCGAGGTCAGGCTGCTCACAGACTCCCTCATTGTTAGCCGTTGTTGGAAGGAAGAACCCATACACCCCAATGCTTCAGTCCCAAACCCTTTCACCCCCGCCCCACTCACTAACTCTATACTGCTAGTTCATCGCTCTGCAGACTGGGGACAATGCCCTATTCTTGCCACATTACAACGTTAGCCCACTAATGCGGGGAATGCGAGTGAAAAAGGTTAGCCTAAAAAGAAAGTCTCGTATGATGGAAAAGCGTTTCGTCGTTTTTATGCCCGTGCTGGGTTTCCACGGCAACGTCTCGAAGCAGACATCTGGATGTGGCGATCAGCGCCGGGGCACAGAATAGAGGATTCCAGCCAGGAAGCTGAAAGGGACAAGAGTCCATGAAAGTCGTATTGTAGCCGTCAATACCATGAGGCTGTAAGAGCTGGGATCCCCTCGATTCTGGTCAGGAGGAGGGAAAGAGCAGAACAGCAGCAGCAGCAGCGACAGAGTCAGAGTCAGCAGCAGAAATAAACCAGAGGGCCCGAAAGCACAGAGATGGGATTGTGTTTAAGGATGGTGAGAGTGGCACCACATTTGTTTTCTATCACTGCTGCACTAAGATGATTCAAGTGTCCTGTCATTTTTTCCAGTTAGCTTTTTGGTCAGAGCCCCCTGGAGAAGGACGATGGTTTGGGGTTTTTCCACTGCTGCTAACTTTAGAGCTCCTCAGCTCACTGTTTTCCTCCATCCGGAACATCCAGCGTCTCGCTCCCGCTCCTCACCAGTGTCATTATCACGCGCACACACATTAAGACTGAGAGAAACCAGTGCACATTTCCTTTGCATGTGTCTAATGGACAGTCCACGGTGCGCCACTGACCAAACCGGTGAATGTTTTTAAACTTAGCATGAGTCATTGTTTTAATGTGACTCGAACCTGCCAGCCAGACGGGCACTGTGTGGCACCTCATGTGTCACACCAAGTTATCATCAAAATCATCGCCGGCCAACATTTCCTGAGAGTTTGCACAGCTGGCGCTGCTGGCCAGGTGAGGTGAGGTATCTGTGGAATGACAGGATGAGCCATGGCTCTGACTGAGAGGTGTGAAAAAACCTGAGGTGCGCAAAGGTGAAAAGCTGCTGACCCAGGTTTATATCAACAGATACTTTAAGGGGACAGTTTGGGCTAAACTTAGCAGACGGCCGAGGTTTAGGAAGAGAGTGAGACAGACGCAGACATTAAGGAAGGGTCAGGTTTTCCCCGTGCATCAGCCCTTTTCTTGGGTGACTGGAATGTTCTACAGGAGAAGCACGAGCTGCCTCGCTCAGTAATGGCTTTACCACCAGGCACTATGCAGGCTTGCCTGACTTGCTCCTAATAAGACTGGGGGTGTTGGTTCTATTCCCAGCCACACAAGTATCTCCCGCTTCCGAAATGTCTTGAATTGTTTCCTCTCCGTCTCTCTTCTCCCCTTGCGTTTTTCTTTCCTCTTTCATTCTTCATCATCTGTGAGATTCAAGGTCTTCTTCTGACTCCTTAAGTAGGCTGGTTTCATAATTGTGAAGCACAAGAAAAATAGCCGAGTTGCGGGTTGAATCGCGGGCCCCTGTGATGTCTAGTGATTGTGGTGATTTGTGGTGCTCCTCAGATACGTCCAGATGTGTAGCGGAGAAGAAGTACACAGAGCAGCAGGCCAAGAAGCTCTTCCCGCAGGTCTTTGTGCCTGTGTGCAACCCTGACGGCACGTACAGCGAGGTAACAACACTGCATCAGAGCCGATTTTGAATCCGACACTCACAGCTGAGAACTCTTTCCGAGCAACGGTTAACATTTTGCAAGAATTTCTCTGTGCTCCCTGCAGGAATTCAATGTGTTCCTTCCTACAGATTGGAGTTTATCTTGAGCTAACTTTGTGTTTACATGGTCATTTAATTGCAGGTTCAGTGCCACAGCTACACTGGATACTGCTGGTGTGTCACCCCTAATGGCAGACCCATTAGTGGCTCTGCAGTGGCCAATAAAAAACCTCGATGCCAAGGTTGGTGAAACCCAAAACTATTCATCTGCATATTTCAGTAATGTTCAAATGGGCAGCTACACATAATTTTGTGTAGCAATGATGACAAATTGAATTCAACACAGCAAAGCATGGCATTCCTTGTTTGTGTGAAGGGGGGGAGGTGTAATCTTGAGTCCTGTGGGAAAGCGGTCAGTGACTGGACCGACGGCCACAATGTTAGAGGGCCACCCGAGGACTGAGCGTTGCTCAAGGCATGGGGCTGCGGTGTAAATAAGCCTAGTATAAGATCTGCGCTGCGGAGTTGAGCAACGAAGTTTAACTGTAAGGAATGTTAGTGTTCTTGGAGGATAGCGTCAGCCAAACAATCAAATAACCAATGCCACATGTCCTCCCTGTGCGTCTCTGTGGGGCTGCCTTAGAGGTGGCTGCTGTCAGTGAGAAGGTTCCAGAAGTAGCGGCAGCATATGTACTCTTATTGGCAGCTGCACTTTAATCACAGCTGTTTATATTAAGTCCAAAAAAATGCCATTAAGTACGTGTCCGTCAACGATCGGCGTGTTCGGAACTGCAGCCAAGAAAATAAAAAAGAAGAAGTCTTTGCAGAAGTGCGGTCGTTGTTTGTTCTTGTGCGTTGCCAGTTTATTGTCTTTCATCATCATCAATGAAAAAGATGTCTTTTAATTAATTTTATAATGTTTACGTTGTAGGTTCAAAACAGGAGAGAGCAACCACAAGAGAGCCAGGTAAAGCAGGTGAGACTTTAATTCAAGAGACCTGTCCTTGTCAATGCATGTTTGCTTTCGTGTTTTTCAGCGTGCATGTGTGTACCTATCAAAACCTGCACGTCTCCGTGTGTGTGTGTGTGTTTGTGTGTATTCATGTGTATCCCAGCATCTGTGTCGGAGATGTGGAAGACGGGTCGCCTGTTAAGGCTTGCCTCTAATATTTTGTCAATTCAAGAGAGCGCCTGCGGCCCGAAGGCTAATATAAAAGTGGCCTGTTCCTCCGTAACAAGTTTAAGGAGAGACTTTGAGTTAAGCTTTAATGCATGCCGCCAGCAGCCATGCAGCCTATAACCAGCCTGTTGTCTTCACCATGCAGCCAAACGGCCAGGGAGCAGCCAGAACGGAGGAACACTCACTTACTGTATCTTCCTCACTAACTTTATTTAACCCTCTTCATATTGTTTCTTTTGCAGCTGCGGTGTCATAAGGCACGAGGAGATGTTCACGATTTACCCTCCGATCTGCTTTCACCCTGTCTCTCTTGAAAACGTCTCCCTTCTTCCTGACATAGAGCCACTAAGTTCCCCTCCGACTCCCCTCCAGAAATTGTATATCTTGTTCTCATCTTTTCAGCAATGATTTGTTTAACTGATGTGATTCGAAAGCTCACAACGAGTGTAATTTTGGGTTGATTCAGATCGATTCCTTATGTGATCGTGAGCGGGTGTGTATTTGTGTAAGCGTGTGAGTGTGTGTGCATGTTCGCACGAGAGAGAGCGAGAAAGTGCATGTACATCCACTTGTATCAGTCACATGGGTTATTCCTGTCAGTGTGACATTTACGTCTGCGCCTCTCTCTCTCTCCCTCTCTCTCTCTGTAAACAGTCTTGGGTATAGCGTCTGTTTGAGTCCGGCCAAGTCATTACACATAGATCAAGTGGGAATGCAAAATTTGAAAGAGGAGGAGGGATGGTGGGAGAGGGAAAGAAGGAGGAAAGGAGGTGGAGTGGTGGGTTGCGGTTCAATCTGAACTGGTTGGATAAACAGGGTGGTGAAAAGCAGAATAAACTGTAGGTTTGTGGTGTGCCAGCTCTGAAAATAGCAGTGATTGCATCAATATTTTGATTCAGCAGAAGACCATCTGTACCTAAGCAATCCACACTGGCCTCTGCTGCACTTATATTATCAGAATATGGACAAAAAGCCAAAATTTTGCCTTTAGCTAAACTCTGCCGCTTAATTTGACAAATTCACCGACTTGCTTGAATCATGCACAGCTGACGACGGACAAACAGCGGTAAAACTAATGCCGTACGACCGCAAATAGCACGGGGGTTTCCTGGCAGATGCTAAAAGAGGTGTTACAGTCATGTAAAAGGCCACAAAGTAAAGATAGGTCATTAGTGGTTTGTCGTAAATCCGAATCATAAATACGCTTTTTGAAATGGCATTTCCATCCTCGAAGTGAGCAGCGTAATAACATGCCTGCCACATTCAGTCACCCTGTGCTCACATCCACCAAACGTGCGCGAGCAGATGAATGGCTGGCGGAGAAAAGTTGCGTTAAATGTAAAATCCTGATTTTTTTTGTGTGTGTAATGGAAACGTGACGTTACAGAGAGGACGCTCAGGCTCGATTACCCGTTTGTAGGGTCGACCATTACGGACGCTCTGACTCACACATTAACGGGGCTTTACTTTGAGCAGAAGGAGTGACCCAAGCTGAGGTTAACCACACCTACGGCCGTGGTTTCACCCTAAGCAATCCGAAGCCCTCATCCCTGTCTCCCTCCCACCACAAATCAAACAAACAGAGACAAAACAAACATGCTCGACTCTCCCACTGTAAGTTGGCTCATCTCAGACGTAGCTGCATCATTCTTCACCCCCTTATGTCTCTCCCACCTTCACGCAGCTCCCAGAAAACAAATGCAGGCAATGATGGGATGAAGAACAGCCTCGACTACCGGTCTTAAATCTCTCCGTTTATTCTAACTGTCCTCTATTTGTCCTCGAAAGCCTCATGTTTCATGAAGTGAAACGCCATGGGATTATGACCACTATAATTCACTCCTCTCCTCTCCTCTCTCACTTTTCATTCACCATCTCTTTCTCAGTCACCTCTACTTCTCAACTCCATCCTTCCTGACCGGGCAACGTGCAAATCTCACATCGTTAAAGTGCTCTCTCACCTAGCTTACCCTCGTAATTGTAGTCTCCTTGCAAATATTCTCCATTCTAAATGCAGATGACACGGGAGTAGTGGTGGATCCGCAGCCTGCCGGCGAGGATGAAGGTGAGCTCTTTTTTCATCAGAGTGTGAGTTAAAAAAAAAATGTTTGATGCCGTGCCGGTGTTTACTGAGACGCCGCTGACTGTCTCAAAAGCATGCTTCCCAAAAACATCCTTAAAAGGGAAAAGGAGTCTGCACATGACGCAGTTACATACAAATGAGATTTTCAGAAAAATGCTCGCTGGCGAAAATGGATGCATATTTCATATAAACCTTTGCAAGCTTTGTTTAATACTAATGCCCGCTGTCAATTTAAGTATGGTGAATGCAAAAAAGAGTCATTAAGTCTGCAGACATATTCATTTTTAACATTAGCTACCATAGGCTACTGGTCATCATCATATAAAATCATGGCAGCTGCAAAAAAGTAGTGGTAGGAGTGTTTTTAATATTGCAATATTCAGAATAGCAGTCTTTATTGAACATTTCTGGTTCAATAAAGACCATCCAGCATGTGAGCACTTTTATATATTTATATATATAGTCTTTTAAATGTTTAATAAGAGGGTCATATTTTATGATTTCATGCCAGACTGGTCATTTGATAAGACTCGCCCTACCCTCTTCCTTACTGCTATACCTCTAGTAGCAGCTGTCATGTGCAATTTTCTCCCCTCATCCGCTCCATCAGCTCGAGATACGATAACCTTCATGTGCATTTTACAGTCTGTGAGTTCTGGACGCGCCAGGTTCTGCTCTGACGATATACGAGCGTGTTTTTCGATGGAGCCTAATAAAGCTGTCTCTGCCATTTCTTTCAGACATCATTTCCCAGTACCCCACTCTGTGGACGGAGCAGGTTCGCAGCCGGCAGAACAATAGGACCAGAGCGCCATGTGAGTTTAAAAGCCATTTCGCGTGTTCTTTAATGACGGCGTCCGGGTGTTTGCAAACCTCAGCTGAAAGCACGCTCTGTGTGCTTCCTGCTTGTGTGAGCAATCATGGTTTGAGGCTGTTCCTGTCTTTTAAGGACAGATGGTGGGTTGTGAAACCAATACATCTTGGTGTTGGAGTGCGTCAGGCTTTGAGGATCTGCTTCTCTGTGGTTCTTCGCGTTGCAGCCTATCTGTAATTATCAGCACATGGCACAAACGCAGGATCTCCTATTCTTCTGCTCGGTCCGTGCTGCTGTCTTTTTACACACGTGCATGTTCATTTTCAGTATCAGCCGCATCTTGGCCATTGGGTAAATATGCAGCTGAGGTTCTGTAGAAAATAATACTATTTTTAGGCCGGCTTAAAGATGAAAACCCTCCGTGCATGTGTGCATTTCTGTGTGAATCACATTATCATAATTTACAGCCAATAAAAAGCCTGAGAAATGCAGCATTGATGGTTTTGATTACCATGAGGTATTGGGGTGAAAGAAAAAAAACCCAACCGCCCCAACAAAGAGAGGCCACACGGAGGAACTGGAGCGAAGAGTCGGTTGAGAAAGTGGGGAGGCATTTCATTTGGTCTCTTTTGTGTGGGTAAAGATCTCTAATGAAAATAAACAAAGAAAAGGGATATCCATAATCCGGCAGCAGCTTCCGAGCCTTGAGGCGAGCACCAAGGAGGGGGAGAGACTGGCGATGAAAGCCCTCATGGCCAGAAGTGCTCTTCTTCTATTTGTGAGCATTTGTAATGCTTAAATCTCTGCTGGAGAGCTGCACCGCAGAGAAAGGAGGGTGCTGCACAAGAAGAAAGTCTGATTAGATCCTGCTGGCTCTGCAGAATCCCATCTCTCTCCCATCAAGGCCTCTGCCTTCACCGTGTATGGATAAAAGATGGGATCACAAAGCTTTGCATTATTCCTGGGAACTTTGAACATGTAAACACATATATCCCTTTGGTACTTTACAGTATCCTGCAGTAGAGAGTGTGTGTGTGTGTGGTGGTAAAGGCCCAACACACTGACCACTGTTCTGCCTTTGTCTTGTCTGTTTCTCACTCTGTCACACACATCCACAAAGGGCAGTTGGGTGTCCAAATATTTACTTAACTTGGGGCATAGGGAGCTGTACTCAGTCATTAGCCCGTTAATGTCCGTAAACAGTGCCATGGGGGGGCTGATAGAGCAGTCTGCACACACTGTCTCCGAGCACTCATCCTCCAGCCTTTTGTCTTCCTCCTCGTCGTCCTCCTTGGGGATTTGCCGCGATGGTTGAAGTGTAATGAGAGGGCAGCTGCATGCATTTTGATTTTAAATAGAAATGAATTCAAACATGAACCGCAGACTGTTTACAAGTCCAAATGTGTTTTCCAGAGCACGTTGGGAGTGAAATTTATACTTTAAACGCAGTCTTGTACGCAATCAAGTGTCTGGAGCATGTAGTTGCCGAGTCACACGATCTAGACCGCCCGACCCCCCTCCCTACTAAGTGAATGCTCACCTTATGAATATATGTATGGGACTGCATTGATTCCTGTGTGACCTCTCACCTTTCTTTCCAGCCTCATCATGCGACCAGGAGCAGCAGTCTGCCCAGGAGGAGGCGAGGCAGCACAAGAACGATGCTGTATTCGTACCAGACTGCGCCCAAGGAGGACTCTACAAACCGGTCCAGTGCCACCCGTCCACCGGATACTGCTGGTGTGTGCTGGTGGACACAGGGCGACCCATACCTGGGACCTCCACCAGGTGAGCGACCCAAGTTTTAGAAGGGGCTTATCTGCGGTGCAAACTCGTCTTAATCTCAAACATTCTTGGCATTTATTGCTTAGTTTAAATAGTTTTTACCCCGAGAAGGTGAGTGATCATTAGCCAAGCCAACAGAGCAGGGAGGCTAGATAACAGGAAGACAAGCTCAGTTTCAGGACATTGGGCAAATATGTCTAACACAGAGAGACAAGACAACCATTGACACTCACATGCACACCTATGGCCAATTAAGAATCACTTAAAATATCTTGTCCTATATCAAACAGCATCTTCCTGCTGGTGAGAGCTCGTGCAGATCTGCAAACAACTTTAAAGAAATGTAACTGTTCAGCTCTCCGAGAATAAATCACAAAAATGCACACGTCTAACATCAGCAGTTACACATCGCCGATGACACAGAGTGACTCAGTGGTCTGGTGAGCAGCGGGTCAAAGGTCAGTCAGGCTGGCAGAGCGGGGCACTGGTACGCTCCTATTGAACTGCATGGGTGGGTATCAGATTAACAAGGCTCCAGGCAAAGTGCCAGACAGCACATTAGCACACATATGGAAGCGTGGATTTTCTTCCTTGTCCCAGGCCAGCGTTTGGCCCAGTCACACAGCAGCGATCGGGGCTCTGCCGTCTCTCCAAGGGAGACTGTGAAAGCTTCCTTGTGTCCCACGCTCCCTGCCTGCCTCTCTTCTTCTATCTCCCGCTTTCTCACCCTCCCTCCCTCCCTCCCCTTTTCTATCCTCATACCAGCTCCAAATCCTTCCCCTCTTTTTGGATGTCTTTCACAGCCCCTGGTTTGCCACAAAACAATTATTTGAATCCCTAAGATTTAACTGTACAGAGTAATTGGAAAACATGAGATTCCTCTCTGATTTTACAATGGAGACAGCTTTGCTGTTATAAACAGCCCCTTTCACCCACTTCCCATTAAACTAATTGACATTTTGCTCACATGGTGTATCTTCTGTCACAGGTATGAACAGCCAAAATGTGATGGCAACGCCAGGGCCCACCCAACTAAACCTAAGGATCATTATAAAAGCAGACATCTCCAAGGTAGGTCTCCAAAGACTGTGCTCAGTCTCTGCTTTTCCTCTTTGTTAAGACCACATAGCCAAGATCCTCAGCCGCCGGCCTCCAGCTGCTGCCACGCTTCCAAGGTTGTGATAACAGCGCAAGTGTGTGTGTGTGTGTGTGTGTGCGTGACATCATTAGCACTGTTGGTCAAGGAAATGCTTGATAAAGAGTTGAGGATTGCCAGATACTGCCCTTCACTGGTCAATAAGCAAGGAGACAGAGACGGATGGGAGGAGGATTAATCTTCAGCTGACATGAGAGATGGAGGATAGTGGGATGAAAGCAGAAAAAAGAGGAGAGGAGAAACAGCAGGGAGGTGAGGAGAAGATAATGGATAATAGGATGCCAGAGACAGGTAGTGATACTAAAACTGATAACAGTAGAGATAACTGAACTGAAGGCGGGCGATCAGTTTGGGGGGTGGTGGTCATGGGGTTGGCTCAGTTACAGGTGACACGATGTTTGCTGTGTTGTTAAGATTTTACACTTATATGTAAATAGTATTTACAAAGGAATAAGATTCATGTTGGGGCTTCATATATGTTCTTCTTCAGGTCAAATTTTTGCTTTCGCTGGAAGAAGAAAAATGTTTCAGCAAAAACCCAAAACATGTGTCTACGTTAAACTTTACCAAAGCTCAATGTGTGTGTCTCTGAACCACTGTACTTAGTAACTTGAACTTAAACCAAACCTAACCCAAACTAACGGATGTGCAAGGTAGATAACTCTCTAAGGCCTCGTCCACACGTACCAAAACGATCTTTTTCCCCCAACGTTTTCCCTGACATCCTTTCAAGAATATCTGCGTCCACACGAATCCATCTCAACACGATTCAAAACGCTACTTCATATTCCAGGCCTATAGGTGGCGCTGTTTCAGTTTCAGAAACTCACCAAAAACAAAGAGGAAGAGGCGGAGGTGGATGTAAAATAACCGTAGTAACCCTAATAGGCTCAAAATCTTAGTCCACCATTGTTTTTGATGTTGTTATGAGACGTCTCGCATCTTGCGTTTTAGGACAATGCGTCCAAAACGATGCAAAACATCTGTGTTTAAACCAATAAGTGTCTCCGTGTGGACGGGCCCTTAGATAACTGCCATAGTTTTCCTAAAAAGTAGAAGATTAACAGGTTAAAACCAGGAGATTTTATTGTTTCGGTTGTGTAAACCTAGGTGTTGCAATGGTGCGAATGCTCTCTGACTGAATAGACATTTTTTACAACCACCTGCGTTGCAAACATGCACTTCTCTAAACTAGCTTTTATGTGTAAGTTAAAACAACTCTCTTGATTTTGCTAGGCTTTCATCTTTCACCTATACCTATCGTAGAATTATATTTGGAGTTATAGCCCTAAGGCAGCTGCCCTGCATCCAAATCGCAGTTTAAAATGTAACCGTGTTTGGCGAATTTGCTGTTTTGTGGTGGTTTGGTAAACATGTTAATAATCCAGCAGCATGTGAACAGAGCTGCCACTGTTCCCCGTCCCATCCACAGCTGTTTATGTAACAGCGCGCCGGGCCAGAGCTGTACTCTCTGCTCGCAGGTGCTGCATTTAGCAGCAGAGCAGCCCTCTGTCTGGGCTCAGGCATCAGGGACTCCTGCACAGTTTATGTAAAATCGACGTATAAACAGTCACAGATAAATGCCTGTTAGGCCAACAAACGTCGCTCATCTCCGCTCTCCAGTAGCGCTGGGGCCGTGTGTTATTTCGAAGATATTGAGCGGGGATAATTACAGTCTATAAATGTCAGCAGAAAGCGTGAGGTGGCAAAGGGGCATGGAAAAGAGCCACAACTGTAGCATGAAACAGACCTCGAGCTCTACGGAGCACCTCCTAAACACCTAGTGGTTGCAAAAAAAAAAAAAACAATATGTTTATTCAGCCTTGCAGTCACCTACGCTGACTTTACTCTAAACCTGCAGCGTGTCAGCATTATAAAATACGCCAGGATTTTGTAAAATGCAGCATCTTGTTTTCCTTATGAGCAATTGCGTCAACGGCCATAAACATCGCCTCGGATAATTATAAACATTGCCTTCGCATTGCTGCAGCCCATTTGGTGCTGAAGCGCTGGTGTTGAGAGTTTTATGGGGCGAGATGCGAGAAAGGAGCAAGTTGCCCTGGAAAGGGGCAGGAAAGGAAAGCTGAGTATTTGGCTCGCTCTCTCGCCGGAGCAGAATCACGGCATAGCGCTGGATCAGGCGTTGGGAGCTGCGGCTGCGAGTGCTGACAGGGGTCTGCCCCATGTGGCTTCATAGAAAAACACTGCTTCTTATTGACAGTAACACACAGGCTCACACATGTAAACAGGCACTTACCGGCCAACTTTCTACAGATATACGGAGGGCTGTGAATAGTGGTGCAGGCCTGAGCTTTTCTGCAAGAAAACACAAAATCATTCAAGCCTTTCTCAACCTGATTCCGTCCTTCAGCTGTCAAACGCGTGCATTACATAATTACAATCATTATGGAATAAGACAGCAGCCATTTACCGCCACAGCCTTCAACTGAACGGAAAATGACCAGACTCAATTTCCTTAGAGTGACAGAAGGCACATTCGTGTCGGGACAGTGTGCAGTCAGACAGAAGCTGATCTGTCCCGCCCCCACGTGAAAATCCATCGCCAGGAGGAAGGGACTGGAGCAGTACCTGATGGCTTCCCGTTTGAATGAACTGCAGACACGCTCGGATTCCTGCAGCATTACGGAGAGGACGGGCGCGCTCCATGAAAAACACTGAGCCTCAAACAAGTCCAACTGCATCCCACAAATCTCTCCTGAGTCAGAAGCCAGATAAAAACACTCTGCCTTCTGAGGGTGCAATTGTGTGACTGTCTAGACTAATTTACCACGAGAGTCTCCACAAGGCACCAGTTTGGCTATTAACAGGTGGGTCAGATATTTTACTGGGCTAAGGCCAAGGAGGGCCCACTAAAACTTAAGTGCAAGTCTGTTCAGCATATAAAGCAAACTGTGGAACAGTTTGGACATGTGAATGCTTCAACCCTTGGCTCGGCGCAATCTGCTGAAGCCCCAAAAGGTGGACTGGAGGCTGGGTGTTTACGTCGATGCTGGTCGCCACCTGTTAGAGAAGCGCAAAGCATACTATTATCTCCAGCGCTGGAGAATCTGGCCCCGCAGGCCTGGGCCATAAAAAGAGCAGCAAACTGTGGAGAGGAAGAAATTCTCCACAGGCGCAATAGCAGAAGGAAGCCGGACTGTGAGAAAGCAGAGAAGAGCTGCGACTGGAATCCAGGAATCTGTCAGGCCTCCGTAGCCTTCAGCTCTTCAAGAGCAACATTGGTCTCCTCACTCTTAAAACTATATGGCCGTACAGATAATTACTGTCATTAGTGTCTTTCCACCACTGTTGTCCCTTGTTTTAATATTTCCCATCATTCTGCATGTAAAAATGCTTGTCTGTTGGTTTTTAGTGCGTCGTTAATGATAGATTTCGCCTTATAGGTTAGGGGTTAGGTTCGCTGAAGACTCAGCACATTCTTTAATAAATCAGACACAAGTCAGAATGTGTCTGCATCTGTCTCCTTGTTGTCTCAGGTGAGCCTTAGATGCTGTGTCCATACGTTCAATATTCAGAAACATCTTCTCTGCTTACAGCTGTCAAAACTGCTCTGGGGCCTCCCGGATGATTGGCAGGTACCCTCTTCCTCCTCCAGATGAGGGGAGGTCTGACTTTATGGAAGCGAGTAAAAGACAACTGTCCTGGGTTTATTTTCCCCTCTGTTGTTTTTTATGTGCTATTCGCGGTAAAACTACGCTGCCTGTTACATGACGTCCCTCCCCAAACATTTATTAGGCCACCTATGATGGCAGCATTCCACGTGTTTGTAACGCTGTCAAGCGCGGGATAATTTCCCTTTGTCTGGTGACATACACTGTAAGTTCACTTAACGTCCAGATGAACGGTGTAATTCATGATCTCACACAGTCGTGTCTGTGGTTCGTTTTCCAGGCTGTCCCGGGGCAAAGAAAACAGAGTTTCTGACAAGTGTTCTTGACGCGCTGTCGACAGACATGGTGCACGCTGTCACAGATCCTGCATCCGCCGGAAGGTATGTCATCTGGAAGTGTGTGCGTTCAGCTTACAGTAACTAAAGCATGAGTTTACGCTTTGATCATGAATGCAGAAACATGTATTCCACTCTTCTATTTTTGATTGAACAGTCACTTATTTTAGAGAATCTCATGAACTGATACTTGACCTTCATTCAGGATGGCTGAGCCAGACCCCAGCCACACCCTGGAGGAGAGGGTTGTCCACTGGTATTTCAGTCAGCTGGACAAAAACTCCAGCGGAGACATCGGCAAGAAGGAGATAAAGCCTTTCAAGCGTTTCCTGCGCAAGAAATCCAAGCCAAAGAAGTGCGTGAAGAAATTTGTGGAGTACTGCGACATCAGCAACGACAAGGCCCTGTCTCTGCAGGAGCTGATGGGTTGCCTCGGCGTGACAAAGGAAGAAGGTAAGCTGAGCAATATGGCAGAATATATTCCTCTGCACCCTTGAATTAAGATGGCAAATGAGCACAGTGGTCACTTGTTTATCGCAGGAGTTAAGTAGTCAGCTTTATTTTTTACAATGATTATAAATGGCTGCAAAACCCGTCTCTACACACTTTATACACTTTTCTCAATAACTTGCAAACATACCACACTTCAGTCACACTGCCAGCGATCAAAGATACTGTAAATTTGGCAAGCTGAACGCACTCTGTACTGTACAAGAGACACCGTACGAGGAGATTGATTGACAACGGTCTACAGACCCTTAGCCAATCAGGACGCAGAAAACAATGCGCTGTAAAAAAAAAAAAAAGAAGGAAAAAAACATGCAAAATTGCACTAAAAAAATTCGCAAAACTGCAAGGCCGCAAACCGAGTTATGGCGTAGGGGCTACTGTATACATGCTTTCTTGACAGCTGACCTCCTTCAAACTGTAAAAAACAATTAAAATATTGGATTTTTAGCAGTGTCCACGGGGTAGTAGGACACCCAATAAATGCTTTTCATATTGTTCTTTCAAAACCAAGAATACAAGAGCTAAAGATAAGTGTTGGATTAAAGAGAAACCAATCATTTTAGAATCACAACACAATATGAAGTCTCATTCTTTGAGATATTAAATAAACAGACTGCAGTTTAAGAGATGTGCTATTCAAAGCAGAGTAGGGTTGCAAGTTAACGTTGGCCGGAGAGAGACTGACGACTTAGGCTACTGTCACGGAGCTATGGTCCAGGTGCCAACTTCCAAGTGAGGGAATCTCTTGGATTTCTCAGACTTGAGGCTCGAACACGTGTTTTTAATCAAGTGCTCGAGCTAAAAATGACATAAGCCTGCATCTGTATGAAATCAAAAATACCGTACTTCTGTAATACAACTGTCAAGACTATCATTGTGACTTTTACGGTCCAAGATTGGACAGCTTGGCAAGAGTAGCATCACTGAAGGGACAGTGCTTATTGAAGGCAAGGGTTTTGTTTTTATTCACTCATACTGTGGTTTAAGTTTTTATCACTTTTGTCTCACAGGGACCAAACCAGGAGAAAGCTTGCCTTCCAGTAAACTAGTAAGTAAATCCTCCTCACATGATGAATAAAATGAGAAACTAACGGGACATCTGTTGTCTAAATTTAAGAAGAGGTACACATTTGTTCAACTGAAACGGTTTTAATTTCCTCTCCTCAGAGTCCCTCGAAGAAGCAAGGCTAAGCCCAACAACTGAGATTTCCCCTCTCGCACGGAGAACCTGCCCTCACCAATCGGCAATAACGGAAACCATAGTATTTGCACTTTGTACTTTAAAAGAAAAAAAAATGTAAATTCACTTTGTAGAAATAAGGTATTTAAACAGACTGCTGAATCTGTGAATGATGTAGTTAGCTTTTGATGTCCTGACGAGCAAAAAAAATATTTAACACATACAATGTATGTGTCCTTTGTGTGTCTAAAAAAAGTGTACTTTTCAACGTTGTTTCAAGTTTTCATGTTTTAATGTCGCATTTTGTGCCCCTTTATCCCGGTTCACCTTTACTCTCTGATGATATTAAAGCGGATAGTTTTTGTTTTTTTTTGCTACACAGCTACAATAACTCTTAAACCATACCATCTCTCATGTACTGACATATTACATCTTTCACTGTGCTTTGTAAAGCAGTTTGCAAGAATGTTTTAAACTTACGTCATAAAAACGTCCTACACGTTCACATATACTCATGTTTATTAGAAATAAAGAACTCTTTTATACATTGTGCTCTTCTGGTCGGCCTGATGTGTCAAACGGGTTGGATTCGGTCAGCGGTTTCCTTTGTTTCCCTCTAATCCAATTAGCCTTTGATATTTTCCCTCGTTATAAAAATCTTGTAATGTCTTTCTCGTTTCGTGTTTCCTCGCTGTGTCTTTAATAAAACACCTTGTTGACACAGTCTCATAAGAGCCAAGCATTAGTCATACATAGCAGAGGTCGTGTATCATCCCGATTTTTTTTTTAAGACACTGCCAATTCCCCCGAGGCAACGTTTCAGAATTGGAAAAACGGATGGTACTTATTTCTGTGCTCGTCAGACGTTTCCAACGTGGACTGAAGACAGATAAATAGGCCAATGTCGGCTGTGTGTCGTACGAGTGCCCATTAAAAAGGCGTCATACGAACCGGTGCGTGTGAACATGTGTATTTGCATAAGGTGCACTTACATGTATGTGGTAAATGTAAACTCGGAACAGTCGGTGAAGTCTGAATAGATTCTTTGTTAAGAAACAACACTCGGTTCAGAGCAGCCCTGACACGTTACACTACTGTACATTGTTCCTGCCTGATTATGTTGGGGCTGCTAAGTGGTAAGCCAAGGCTTTTCACACATAAAGTCCCCTATAGAGCTGAGCGACTGACCTCACACTGACCTGCTCACTCAAGCTTAGCCTCTAATTTATGATTAACACATTGGTCTCCTTTCTGTGATATAATCCAGCCCAATGGTCTGGTTTTTAAGACCCCAGGGGAGCACAGTGGGGAGATTATGACTGATGGTGGATTAGAGATGGATAACCCATGGCCTTTTTAACTACCTTCTCCGTCCGCAGCCATGGAAAATTAGGTCTGAGCTGCAAGGACGTAGACGTTTTTATCCCCCAGAAAATCCTAGCTCAGAAGCAAACTGGAAGCCTTTCTGTGCATCCACAAATCTTTCACCTAGTGTCCCCCGTTACTGGCTCCCACCCTCCGAGGCTCCAATACGGCCAGCGAATGAATATTTACTTGCTGCAGCACAATCTTCTGATTCTAAACTCTGCCTAAAGCTGATGTTAGCAACACGCCCATGCACAACATTTGCTTTTCCCAAGCAGCCGTGTAATCCATTAATGCTGCCGTGCTGCTTACAGGTGTAGCAGTACATCCAGCAAACTCATCAACCTGCAGCAGAATCCATCGCCAACTCCTTGACTGTTGCTGCTGCTGCTGCTGCTCCTGCTGCAGCTCCAACCTCCTCCCGACACAATGCTAAAGCCTTGTCATGTGTAATTTCTTCTCCCCTGGGCTGAGATGCACGTAAACACCTTTTATGATTTGGCTGGATGTCAAGGCATGGTTTTCCGAATACGTTCCCCTGATGGCTTGGTGCCTGAACTGATGGAGTAGCTGAAGAAAAGCATCCAAACCTTTTGGCCCGTTCACCGGCAACCTTCTCACGACTGCCGAGGCCTCTCCCTCTCCCGCTCCCTAGCTCTGTTTCCTCGCTCTCTCACTCGCGTATGTACAAACACACTCGCCGAGCACAGAGATACCATTGAGCGCGATTTGTGGGCACAGTTTGTGTGCTTTAATGGGCAAGAGGAGGCACCCGATCTCACCGCTGGCAGGCTCCGCGGGCTGCGGACTCATGAAGAAATTACTGTCAAAAGCCATCAGGGCTTTAATAGCCTCTGGCCCAGCCGCGGCTTCCCCCTGGCCTTCGGAGGGGTTCTGGTCTGTGGGTAAATAGCGCGAGGACAGCCTGCACCCTGGGACCCTCTCTCTTATAGCTACCCCTGGTGTGGCCCAAACACCCCAGTCAGCACCAGAGGACACAGTTAAGACGTTACACTCACGAAAATGGATTGCTTGGGGAGGTGTGACTGTTTAAAGTACGAAGTGTTAAAGAAAAACAAGCAGCGCTGAGAGGGTGGCTGCTCTCAAACAAGGGGCCTTTTCATGAGCTTTATCTGCCGCAAAAATCATTTCATTTGTTGTGGTGATTTGAAGTTTTTTCTCGCAACAGTTCAGACGTGAAGATCGATACCACTCTCACGCTTTCAGATACATATGAGTCTAAAAAACACAAAGTAAAAAGCCCAGCTGCAGCTTTAGAGAACTTATTAGTTCGGTCATTTTGTCACCAAGCAATAGTTCTGCACACACATGCATATTCAAAGCACAACCTGTTGCTTTTACACTTGATTTTTTTTTATACAGATTACAAAAATGTTAATATGTGAAACTGGAAAATTTATATTTTCATCAACCATATTTCTTCTGCTTTTTAAAGTACAAAACTGCAGCGGTATTGTCTGGACAGCCAGTAACCATCCGTGACTTTATCCTCATCAATGCATCAAACACACCGTTGTCCAGACCATTGCACAGCCACACTAGCATCCCGCACTTGAGATGGACACACACGGCATTAGGCGCCCCTGCCAAATCGGCCGACAGAGCGAGATAAAATGTTCCGCTTGAGATAGAGTGTCTGCAGCGTCGGCAACAGAAAACCCCAAGCTGAACGTCATCTTCTGTGCTCGTTGGGGGAATTGTGCAGCTTTTCTCATTTATGTGTTCCAGCTGAACTGGTGGGGGGGACGGCTGCCAAGTTCAGGATCTGGCCTGACATCAGAATTTCCCGGGGTGATAAAGAGACTCTTGTCTGATAGACAGAGGGAGAGAAAAAGAAACTGTGATACGGAGAGCGTGATATGGGCAATTAGAGGAGTGAAGCGTCTCGCAGACAAGAGACAAGAGTTATGGCTGTGTGGACGGCCTTCACACCTACAAACAAATGAAATGCAGAGACGCAGAACAAACAGAGAACATTTGTGGAAATGTGCAAGTAATACAGTGAGATCAACCGCTGAGCATCGTCGGATAGTTGTAACAATATGTTTTGCATCTGCATAGAGGTTTCCTTCCTACAAAACAAGCCTGCAAATGATTTTGTCTTTTATTCTTGAATATTTGGGGAGATTAAAACCTCAGGGCCTGGGAGCTGGAGGGTGGGTGAAGTGGGGTGTCGTCCTTTAATCTCATTCTCACGGCGTCCACCTTTGACACGGCCGCTTCCCATCTGAGCCTGACGAGGGTCGAGAGGGAGAAAACAGTGGGAGAAGGGAGGAGAGGCGACGGCGGGTGGAGGTGGTGGAGGCGGGAGGGAAGGAGGTGGTGGAGCTGTCGGGCCTAAACCCAAGGGATTAACGGGGTGACTTCTCCTCTGGAATGTTCCACTGACAGTCAAGACCCGCCCACCCACAGCTGCCTGCACCAGACAGGTGCACGGCCAAGGCGAGGCGGGTGGTGGATGTGCGAGGGAGACTGGGTGGCTGAGGAGGAAAACAGACTGTGAGATGTAGGCACAGGCATCAGTAAACAATCTGGACGAAAGTCACTTCTGCCTTGGTGTCAAGACATCATGCACAACCACCCGAAAACAGGAAATGACTGTTCTTGTTGCACGATTCAAAGCAACTTACACACTAACAAAACAACTCACAACTTACGAAAGCTCACAAACGCCTTCCCTAAGCGGATTTAAGAGTCAGCTGGGTCGGAGAATGCGGTGAAACCAACACCTTCCTGAACTAATTCAACACACAAACCTCCCTGTCACCCCTTACACTAGAACAATGCACTTGTATCCCGGTCCAGTCTTTTCATCAGCTGTACACAAAACAGACATGGCAGCGTTTGTGTGTATTTGTCACGCTGTAATTTATGTTTGGGAATGTACGAGCTCTTGCCCGTGCTTGCTGCGCAGGGTTAAGTATTACTTTGCGCAAAAAAGAAAAAGAAAAAAAAAACGGAAAACAAAGGATTAATTTTCTGCAGCATTACATCCATATCGGTAAAGTTCTTGTAACATCCTCAGCTCCTGCCAAGTGGCATCAAAGGACAATAAACGCCGCCGCTGATCTACAGCAGTCCCACGTTCAGAAGCGAGGAGAAAATCCCTCACGCGTTTTTCCCTTTGAAGCCGGTGGGATCCCTGTAGGTTGTGTGCGATTGTGCCTCTAAGATGTTTGATTGATAGAGGGTCTGTGAAATCTGACTCTTTGTTTTGCTCTCTCTCCGGTGACCTGCCCTGTCATGTCTCCCCTGTTTTGAGAAGAAGGTAGTCTATCCAAACATCAGGTGAACATTGAGGAGGTGGGTGGGAGCGCTCAGGTGGTGGGACTCAAAGCTTTCGAAAGGTCAAAGGTGATTATCCGTTGTCATTCAGGTGGACGATGGGAAGGGACGTCACAGGGTTTTGAGACTGCAGGTGAGGTGTAAAGGACTTTGACTTGACAGCTGAAGCACGTTTTAAAGGGAAAACCATTGTGAAAGCATTGTTGGCTGCGGCAAATGTAAACGTTTTTTGATCAGGATTCACATTTTCACACACACTTTTACTTTTTTAGTCATGTTTGCCACATATCTTTGACTGTGTAAGATCTCTGAGTCAATTTGAAACATCTATTCTGTGATATTTTGCACCAGTGTTCATGTTCCCCATCGGATATAACCCAAAGACTTTGGCGTTCCCTTGCCTTTTCATTGAGTATCGACACTTTTGAAACGTCTCAACAACTTTTTTTAATGGATACAGTCTCCTTAGCCTCAGATTTAGGACTTTATTTTGTATTAATGTGCAAATGTCAGAATGTGAATGCACTAAACTAAGTTCTTAACATTTCGTTAGGGCTGCAAACTCTGCCTTCTCAAATGTTCCGTTACTTCGGATTAGATTAATTTCCAGTGATCCAACATTTTCCTTGATAAATCAATAACTACATACTAATCCCGCACTTTCAAGCTGCAGGAAATGAAAGATCTCCACACCTGGATCAAACTCTGTGTTCTTCCCTTTAAGTATTCCGATGAAGTATTCAGTATTCTCAAATCAAGTCTACATCAAACCTGCGGTGCCTTCCCATGTTTGCCACTACACAGGATGGATTTTCAGTTGGCCGCACTAGTGAGGAAGATGTTGTTGACAAAGCGGGTGTGTCTCTGCCACACCAGTATCCCGGCTGTTTTGGGCAGATCATGGAGGCATGTGTGCAGACCACCAGGCAAGGCTTTGTACTTTCCCCTGGAAGAGTCTGGCTGCTGAGCTCTGGCTCTTCGACAAGTCCAGGACGACGCAGCTATACTCGTTTCACAGCTCTCCTCCGGTCGCACATCCAGCCCAGAGGTAGATTAATAGATCGCTAAATCACACGACGCAGACAAACAAGCCAGGTTCAACAGGAAAGACACTCGACAAGCCAATAATAAACACATCTCTACATTCTTTCCCTCATCAATCCTGCACGGTCCAACTAATTCACCATCTGTAAGTGAATGTATGGTGGCGTCTTTTGAAATGCTGTCACCTTATATGGCTTTAATAATGATCAATTTGTACTGGGCTTCCAGTGAATACCAGAACAAAGTGTGAATTTACCTAAACTCTGGCGTGTCACATAAATCTTGAATTTAATATTTCTGAGTAAGAGCATATCTCATCCCTTTTTATCCTCCCTATCTCTGCATATGGTTCCCATGCTGCTCTAATCTTCCCCCCGTCGTCATTTTTTTTTTTTCAGCGGTGAGTAAGTTGATTTAATGATTTATTAGAGCTGCCGAATCCAGAAAAGCTACAAATCATGAGGGCCTTGTGGTCACATTGTTCAAACGTGGGGAGCAGTCAGCCGCTGTAATCCGCGCTGAAATGCCCCTGAAAGAGGCTCTTGTTGCTGAACCCTGCCCCTCCCCTCCACCGGCTGCAAAGCGTTAGAAGTCAGGTTATGTGAATGTCCAGTGTTGCTGCTTATGCGGCATTAGTTTTGAATGTCTGTATCAGAGCAAAAGAGCCGCCATTCTGCCCGGAGCTGCCTCAGATGTTGGTGCTGCGGGACGGAGAGTGGGACCGGGATTAGACCAAGAAAAAAAATCAGGAGTGTTGCTCCTGGATGAGATGGTGAAGTCGCCCTCAGTTTAATTCAGACTGGAGAAAATAATTCATGCCTCAGCAAGTCTTTGAAAAAAAAAAAAAATACCCATAATGTTTCTAGTAGGGTCTTCACAGTTTTCTCTAAAATGATGGAAAACACTGCAGAAATCCCACTGCCACACCCCTCCAGGTGTCAGAGATTCTCACATGGCTTCACACTGTGTCAAAGAATTAATTTTAAAATAATAATTTAAGAAGCATTAACTGATTTAGGAACATAACTCTGTACGTCACAAAGGATTCAGACTTCTTCTTTGTATCTGCAGTGAAAAAGAAGCAGGGTTTTATACACCAGAAATCTTTTTTATTTATCTCCTTTTCTTTATCGAGGTTTAAAACGTTGTTGTTTATCACAGCCTGTGGATTTATCTTTGTTATATTCTTTCATGTCTTGGGCTGCACTGTGGTTTCTTGGCTCTGTTTTCTCTCATGTTCAGTTTTAATTTTTCCTCTTTTAGAATTATATGACTTATTTTTTAATTTACTATTTAACTAGCACCAAATCACAAAACTATTGCACCAAACATCGTCAAAAGGTCCATCTGATCTTACAGTAACAGTGAGATAACAAAAAAAAACATTGAATCCAAGTTCTCCTTTGTATAATGCATGTTGGATTGTCTTGTTTTTGTTTGGTGCTTTGCAAATACCTTTAAGGCCCTGTCTGGATCAGGGTACTATGGGACAAAACTTATGCACGCAGCCTACGCTGGTGTCATTTATACTTGTGTGCTCATCAGTCTGGCTCTTTCTGTAACAACGCCACCCAAACACTAGTCGGCGCTGTGTCTTTTTTGCCAGTCAGGTTCATTTTTGTTTCAACTTCCTGCTTCACCAATGGCGACTGAAACTTTCACAGAGCACACGAGTCATACAAATGTTTGTTTCTCCGAACCTCCTCAGTTAACCTTTCCTCAATGTGCTCCATCTTTATTGATCCATTACAATCGATTTGAAAATTACTGAGATGGAGAAGAAGCCGGAAACACTTAAGTGACCAAGCGTCAACTTAATGCAGAAGTCTAAACTAGGCGGTTCAGATTTCATTTGGTTTGATGACCCAAGCACTACCCAACCTGTTATTTTACATCTAACCCTTTATATATAAGTGGAGGGAAATGATTCACTTCTTAATGCGACGTTTTCTGGAGAAGTAGGACCTAAATGCAAGAACCTAAGGGACGGCAGGAGTAGGAACGAACCAATGGAATAACCCAGAAAACAACTACAGAAACAGGTGCAGATCAAAACAAAGACAAGAACTCAAGAAACACAAGAAAACTGGGTAACATCCCAAATAAATCAAAAGCAAATGCACAGGCAGAGCTATATATATATACACATGGGTAGAGGGGTTAACGAGACACAGGTGAAACTAATGAGGGCGGAGCCACAAGGAGAAACCAATCAAATAATTAAAAGGGGCAAAAACACAGGAAGTAAAACTAGACATTACCAAGAAATAACTTGTGCCACAGAAAACAAAAGGAAAACCAAACAGGGTCACAGAGAATACCCAAAGGTCACTTAAGATGCACGTGTTATATATTTGATCTATATACAAATACTGTGGATTTTCTTATCTAACCCTTTGCTGAAAGGCAGCAAAGCTTCTGGCACATAATTTTATTCCTCTCCTCTACCAATCTGACTGATTTACAGAGGTGGGGTAAAGTGATGAAGCATCCCTTTAAAGGGATGTCACCAAAAAGCAATGCATGTTATGACAAATTAGACGAGGCGATTGTGTCAGCATCGTATGAAACCTGCACACAAAGCACTGCTTTGAGAGCGTTTTCTTATTTTTCTTTTCTTTCTTTCTTTTCTTTTTTTGCTCTTCACTTGGCTGCGGATTCAGTCACATCCTTTCAGAGCAGGTCCTGGGGAGCCACTGACACCCCGACCCGCCCCCGTCGCTCCCATGCCCCCTCCACCGCCATCTCTATCAAAGGCTTAGCGTGATCTGTGGACAGATGAAGGGGAAAATGTGATTTTGAAGAAAAAAAATTAGGAAAAAGAGAAAGAAAAAATGTAAGAAGCCAGTGAAGTGTAAGAGAACGGATAATAGCACTCAGTACGAGTGATGATGGAACCAGGCCATTATCAAACAAAAACCCTGTTTCACCCTGTAATTCGGCACATTTCACAGAGAACAGCGCACTAAGCTGTGAGAAAAGAAAACTGTCAAAGAAAGAGGTGGCGCAGAGTTTGTTCGAGGCTGCGCACATTTTTGAACACAGTTTTATATAAAATTCTGCCAGAAGAGACCGAAGAAAAGAACAGCAGCAAGAAGTGTTAAAAAAAAAGGTGGGGTGAAGGTGGGGGAAGGAGACGAGGTGGGCCGGGGGCTGATGAGGTTGACGGCGAGGGTGAAAGATGTGTTGTTGAAGGAGACAGCATCCGAGGTGTCAAAGCAAACAAGACTAAGCAGAGGGGCCACAGGTGTGCAGTCTGCTCACCTGACTGCAGTCTCAGACAGCCCTGAGCGCCCACCGTGCATACCACACATCCATGTGCCCTGCAGGACTCGCTTTGACCGGCCTCCTCCATCCACCTGGATCTGCTGCGCCAGCGAGGAAGAAAAACAACAAAAAAAAAAGGCCTTGTTTTGAAGTTTAAAACGATCCGTTACAACACAAAGGAGATGTGAAACGTGTCTTTTTGCGTTAAAAGGGAGGTGTTTGTGTTTTTTAAATATATTGAAATGGTTAAAGATGACTATTATTTGGGCTATAAACTCACCCAGAAGTCATTTTTCAACTGGATCAGACAAGTAATCAACTTTTCTGTTGCAGAGACAATGCGAACCAGTTTTGTTTCAGCACTATTTGTTTCTTAAGTGCACACTCCCACCACTCCAACTCCTACCTGAGACGTCCAGCGTCAGATTTTTTTTTTGCCCTCTGCTATGATTTCTCTCCCACTCTCTCACACTCCCTTTTTTCTCACAGCCACGCTGCAACCCCCTCGCCCCTTCCCTTCCACCCACCCCATCCGAGGATAAGCTGTGGTTGGGCCCTGACATCCCAAGTAATTTACTAAGTCAACAGAGAGTGAAGAGGGCCCGTGTGCTACGGAGAAAGACCCTCTATGCAACAGCCGCAGTCCCTAAGGACACATGGCGCACCACAGCACCAGGCTAGCTGCCATGCTGGGAATCGTTTAAAAAAAAAAAAAAGAAGAAGAAAAAGAAAAGTATTAATTCAGATTGTAAATAGTTAATAAATAAATAGTCGTTTAAATGTCTGAGACGTCTATTAAACCGCAGATTTATCAAACACATAGCTAGACCAATGTTATCCTTGGTCTCTATCCTGAGACCCATTCAAGTTGTTTCTGTAAATTCCACTTATTAATATTCCTTAAAGTAAGTTAATATGTTGTCTGCTGTGCTCACACTTTGTATAAATCTGTACGACATACACATGTGTTGTCTTTTTAGATCCACGTGTTTACTTTGATTGTGATCGTCTCCTTAAATCAAAGAGTAGAATCAGTAGAGCTGGTAGATGACAAGGAACATGGACTTGAACCTAAAAGACCAGTCTCAGATTGTTTCAAATCTTTTTATTATGACAACTGTATCTACACACACATTCACAAAACCAGCTCTCTAGATTGCAGTTTGAAATTCAGAAGTTTATGCGACGCATCTTTCGCTCTGTTCCTTCCAAGTGGTTGATCAGCGGTCTCCAGATGAAGGGTATCAGTCAGTGTCGTTATCCATGCTTTAAAAGTCGCCAAAGATTACGTTTCTTTGCACAGAGCCAACCGTAGGATGCGAGATAAAGCTGCACATCATTACGGTTCCCAGTATAATCCAAAGAGGATCTGGGTGGATTTGCATTTTTTGTAAATTTTATGAAACAAATGAAAATAACCCCAAATCTTGCAACTAAGACCTGAGAACTGCACAAGTATTTATAGCTTGACATAGTGTAATCTGAAGGCCATTTAAGGCATAAGGTGATTTTCAAGCCTGGTTGCCACTATATGTACGACATGTAAATGTATGTCTGCACAGTTCACACAATACTGATGCAGTTTATTTTCAATGTAAATGCCTAACACGCATTAAAAAACTATAAATACATTTAAAAAGTGCTAATTTGAATAGAATGACAGAAATGTGGTGCTATAAATAACTAAATATCAGCACTGATGGAGTGACATGGACAATGTTGATGAAGCATCACGCATAAAACGATTAAACATGAATATTCCAACCGCATACCTTCACCGAACATGGATGTGCTCACACATACACGCACTCACGCTTGTTCAGGTGCAGAGCTGCACTCTCACTGCAGGCTGCTCCTTGTAAAGGGGCCTTGGTAATCACTGTGTTTGCTTACCCATTAGGCCGCTCTTCAGATGTGAGGGCTACCTGGGCCCGTTCACTCCCTGAGGAGAGCTTTTCACTCCTCTCCAAAATGCATTATGAAGAATTAGCCGCATAAACACCTGCTGTGAATTAAGACTGAGGCTCAGGCGCGCGGCGGAGGCAAATTCCTGGAGCTTATCGTTCGAATGCTCAAAGCATCTCTGGATTCACTGTGGAGTTAAGTATCGCTCAGTGACTTCCTCTTTTTTTTGTGCTCTTGAGCAAGCCGCTGAAAATCAAGGCTCGACTGCACAGCGACAGAACAACTGTGGTGTTTTAGCTTACAGGCTCCCAGGTGGGAATGGGTGTAATTTTCCAACATGGAGCAAGGTGCTCCTGAAAAAAGAATCCCTGCTCAGGAGCTTTGTTAAAGTGTTAAAGAATTAGTGCTTATGTGAGAAGGATTTCAAGTTTGCCTTATTTTTCAGCTCAGAAAAACTCCTGCAGGTGCTTAGTTTTGGATCCTTTTTTTAAGACGATCTACTTGAGCTCGTCTGCAGTGTCTCTCAGGGGAACACAGATGCTTGAGCCTCAGTTGTGCGCCGCGCAGTTGCGAGGTTACGACGCTGCGCTCTCTGAGCCATCGCTGCAGATGTTCACAAGAGGCGGATTAGGGAGATAGAGGCATAAAGGGAGGTGATGGAGCTTTCAACATTGAGGGCCCTAAAAAATTTACTGCTCGGCTCACCGTGAACAGAAGAGCAGGCCGCTCGACAGCAGAGAGCGAGCTTTACGCAATGACGGACGATGAGTCAAGAGGAACCCCGTCCTGAACCCAGCGCGGAATGTTTCATTTACAGTCACCCACATGGACACCCCGGCCTGTGCCTCGTCTGCCAAACACAAGAGGAATGGGGATTTTAAACAATGTAGATAATTCAGAGCCCAAACTTCCCCCACTGCGCAAAAAAAAAAAGGTATACGTGCACACAGACGGCGCACTCTCTCTCTCTCACTTTGTCTTCCCTTCCCACACTCTCTGTACCACTTTGTTATCTCGCTGTCTCTGTCTCTGTCCTCTGCCAGTCATTTGTCATCTTTAAGCGATTCCACCTAAAGAATTCTGGACCAAAACATGACCTGAAATCGTTAAACGCCCACGTCTGCAGTGCACGCAAACGCGATTTCCACCCACAAACCCTCCCTTGTGAGCGTATTTAGTTTCGATCACGCACCGTTCCATTTCTCGGGATTTGAGACAATATTTTGACTGTATTAATTGCAGCGTGTGAAATGCAATCATTACAGTTGTCAGAAAAATCAGGTGTGACACTCACAGTTTGGCACCTGAGGATGGAGTTACGGCGCTGCCACGCTGGGATGGAACCAAGCAGAATGAAGGCATATCTTTATAAAAACATCATAATGTAGGTTATGTTGCGACTCGGATGAATATCTGGCAAACGCCGGCTGAAATCAAAACCATGAAAGAGGAACCAACGGGGGTTTGTTTTTCCACGCTCAAGTCCAAACTCTCCAGTTAATCCATCCGGTTCAAGATGTGAGGTTTATGAGTCCTTACAGACAGTACGCTGGGTCTAAGCCCGCCGCATCAAGGTGTGCGCTTGTTTCGCTTTCAAGAAAATATCAACATCCAAGAAATATGGGTCTGCGTTATGGCTCGTTTTAGTTACCATGATGTAAGCCGAGTGAAATCCTGTAGTGTTAGGTGTTGTGGGAGAGCTCCTCGCCGGGCTAGGTCGCGTACGAGCCATGGTCATCAATCACAAACAGAGGGGACTGCGTAGCGACGAGCTGGCAAAAGGAGTTGAAGGCTTGACATGACTTGGCCTTCGGTGCCTCGTCGAATTCCAAGCCACCGCTGACTGAAAGGATTACTTGCATAATCTAATATTTGGTGGCACAAGAAAGCATTCATGGCTCATTTTGCTAAGTTTTTATTGGCTTTTTATATGTGATTTAGTTATGTGTGGCTCCGTGCGCCGCTTCCAGGCCTGATATTTTCCTTTGCATATCATTAATACTTTTTTCATTAGAATTTGAATTCATTTAACCTACTGAGACTTACCGTCTGGAGCCTCCAAGGGAAGGAACACCAGCCCCTATTCCCTTATGCAAAGCCCCCATTGCATGCTCTCGATTGTAGCCATGGATATCTCTTTCTGGTACATAAACTCACTTCCAAAAAAATAAATAAATAAAAAATGCTCTAACATCTCTCTGTTAGACAGAGTCAGAGGAGCTGAGTGATGTAACTGTTCAGAGCCACAGGGCGCAGAGCGTGTGGCGTGTTAGCGACTTGGAGCGCGATCAGTAACACAGGCTCTAGTCAACAAGACCGATCTTACTTGCATAGCAAGCCTTACACAGTTTAAATTGTGGTGAAAATCATTTGAGCTCTGTGAAATTGTAAAGTGCTCTTGGGCTGGAAACTTGTAAGCACGGAATCACTCACATGGCAAGTGTGCGCTCACTCTAGCTGTCAGTGAGTCGGGCTAAATAACGTCTGACGAGAACAAGATCGCGGCTATCTCAGCGTTTGGAATCGCTGCTTTAATGACATTACACGCAGAGCGGAAAAAATTTTATCAATACCCAGATTTGTGATTTCACAAAATGCGCTCACAGTTGAGTGAGGAGTCATAGCAGTCGTGATAAAGTCATCGCGCCGTGGCACGGTGATGACACTATCAGTGACTCATCCTGCAGACCAGATCCGTTCTCTTTTGCCTTTGCCGCCGTCTCCTCGTGCAGATCGCTGGGGGAAGGAGTTGTTGCTCCATGACCCACAGCGGTGAGTTTACATAGCTCAGATACCCAGCGAGATACCCCTAGCCTTTCACTGCACACATCCTCGTCACACAGACAACTGATAGGAAGTAATCAGTAAATGGTGGTTTTAACTGGCAGGGGGATCTGACATGATCTGGACCTCACATGATCTCCACCATGTTGTCTAAAACGTGGCGCAGATTCTATCAGAACACAACCTGTTTTCTTTCTCTTTCTTTTTTTTTGGGGTACACTTTTTTAACAATTGCCAGTTACTTAAGTAAACAAACTCATTACTCATGTTACATAATCGGCTAACCTTGAGCCCAAAATAATACAGCTTCATTAGCAGTTCTGTGAGGCCTGCTACGTTGTGCTTTGAGCTGTAGCTATACTGACATTTGAGTGGAGGCTTTGACCGAAACATTAATATGCCTACACGTTTACAGTGACAAAGCGAACATGCTAATGTTTTGCCGTGCAATGTTTGTTAGCATGCTAATGTTTGCCAGTTAGCGCCAAACAGAAGTTCACTTGCGGACGATTGTTTTGCAAAAGTTTTGTGGTTCCTGGACGTCAACAGTTCACTCTGAGAGGAATTAAAGTTGAAAATTTCCCTTATAACCTTTGACCCAAATCAAACAGCATAGTTCTTTCAGTACATGGTTACATATTCTGAAATTTAAGCAGAAAAGCGACTAGAAAAAGTTTAAATTCATCAAATACTGAAAAAAAATCTATGTAAAAAATTATAAAATACAGACTTGAAATCAGTAAAGCTCAACCTGGACCTTATTTCTGCCATAAAATATGTTTGTTTACTCTTATTCGTTGACTCTTAATAACTTTGGTGTCATTTAGAGTCGTTCTGAAGATATTTAGATCCAGCCTCCACCTAACGTGAATCTTCTGCCGTGAAACTCGTTCATCTCACCAATGTTTGTTATGATACTCTAGTGCTATTCCCTCTTGAGTCCAGAGTTACCTGTTATCATCATCTGGGGTCTGTAGATTGACCTTCTAATCTCTGACCTGGATGATGTCATCTCTAAGCGCCACGCACACCCGTGACAGTCGGTGCCCCATTCACTCCCACTATATGGACCTAAATATCTTCCGAATGACTCCAACTGACACCAAAGTTATATAGGTGAGTAAACGATGGTATTTTATGCCAGAAATAAGGTCCAGGATGTAAAAAAAAAATGATAATTCCCCTTTAACTGCCAGTAAACCTGCAAAATAACTGTGTGTGAGCAAATGATTACATCTCAACAAGCTGGTCCAGTTGTTCTCATGTGTTTAATGCAGATCTTTAACACAAACACAAGAGCAAACATAGTTCAGTTTTTTACCCCTTAAATATGATAAATACACCACGTTTCACGATCAGGGCCTAATATGAAAGAGATAAATCACTAGAGACGCTTGAATTCCAGCATCAGTTCCATCTGACAGTCGAAGATACATGTCAGTTTTAATTGGTGTTATTAGTTGAGGAAATTGGTAAATAAAAACAACTTAATAGAGAACGTGTGTTGCTACAGCAGCTGCTCACCAGACCCTTGTACAATGTTTAAACTCTACGACACAGATGGAAACAATGACAGCTTTCTATAACATTTCTCTCAGAAATCCGCGGGGCCGAGCACGTTTGGCAGCTCACGTCTTCAGCTGATTGTATGATTGGTAGCCGTATTGTTCGGCCTGGAACTTCATTAAAAGAATAGTTTTTAAGAGACATGTTTGGGGGGGGGGGGGCTTATTAACTTTCTTGCCAAGAATTAGACCATAGAGAAGATTGATAGCGCTCTTCACCTACCTCTGAACCCAGCAGTCGGTATAGGAATACAACCAGTTAGCTTAGGAGGGAGACTATAGAGTACAGTACAACCACATGTAGGCCTTTTTACAAATACATTTACACTGCCTTGATTTTTACCGGTTCAATAGTTTGACATTTTGGGAGAATTATAATAATTCTGGACATACTGTATATATCACGTGAGCTGCTGAGCTTTAGAGGCGCTGGCATGTGTCCACATCAAGCTAGCTGTTCCCCCTTTTCCAATCTCCAAGCTAAAATAAACCGACGAGACAGAAATTAAACTGGTATCAATCTCACTTTCAGCAACTTAAAGCAGGGACAAAATGAAAAACCGATGGCAGAGAAGGCCGACTCTGATGTCGCTTGGACCAGAAAACATGTGTACTTTAAACACACTGCAGCCAGCTAGCATGTTCAAGAGCGAGCCTTCAGTCATGAAGAATTACTTCACTCGAGATGGTCATGTTGGTATGAAAACATTCGCATTTTGCAATATTTAGATGAGCTTTGTCATTGGTTTACTTTCATAGGTTCCATTTTTCTTGTGTTTCTTGGTTTTTCTGAGCTGAATTGGCTCAATCAGATGATCGCTGATTGAGCCAACATGGCCGACGGCTGACTCTCAGCTTGGTCGTTGACTTGGTGTGTCGCAGCTCTTGAATAATAATCACTCTTCCCAAAACGTCAAACTTTTCCATTAATGATGTTTATCGTGATGTGATTCATAGGCTTGTGTTGAGTCGTTCATTTGTAGAAAAGAATATGAAAACATGTTACAGTGATTTGTTAATGAAAACATAAATCAATTATTTCTAGCTAACAGTTTCTTAAATCAGGGAGAGTTATAGCCTGAAAACATCTTTATGTGCAAAGCAAAATGTGCATGATGCTTCACAAATTAACAAAGTCAACATGTGGTTGTCGCGGGACGCTGTCAGTGACAGCACACATGGGTTTCCATGCGGTGCCGAGAGGTGACAGAGTTTCTGTGGTTGGCTCACCACACAGACCTGCTCTGTCCCAACCTGCCGAGCGTCGGGCTCCCTGCGTCAGACCTGGCCTTGGAGAGAAGGGCTATATTATGGGGCCTTGGCCCCTGCCTCTCCCCTGTAGTTCACAACTTTTTCAGCGCAAGAAAATGTCAGGGATGGAGTTTTTTATTTCACCCGAAAAATTTCCCCTTCTGGTCACGTGTTTCGGCTCTTGGCTCCAGCAACTGGGAAACTCAGCACCCAGTCGTGTCCAGAAACACGTCCGTGCTATCAGCCACTCCGTCAAATCTGTTTGCCATCCAAACACACAGCCATAAATTAATTCAGAACTAGGGCACTGATTTAAATAGTCGTTTGGCTGGAGCGTTACTCGGCCTGATATGTGATACTAGTGGGATTTACATAAATGCTTTGTAGGCCTTGTCAGGAGAACTGCATGACCAATAAAGGCAGCACAGACATCCCTGCACATGACATCTCCAGCATCTCCCCTGTCTTGACTCTTTCTCCAACTTCCATAAACATATTGTGAGCTGAACCTTGAGAGCAGAAAGGACAAGCAGGGATAGAAGATTTAAGCCATCCAACAGATAAAAGTTTCCCACAGGCTCCACCAACCACTCTTTGACTTCTTATAAATGGCTCCATGTGCTCCACAGCTTGACCTTTGTCTTCCCCTATATAAGGTGTCAAGTCCTGGTCAAAGGAGGATATCATTCAGTAAAAAGGACTTTTAACTGTCTGCTAGTACAGTTTAGAGCACTCTCTCTTTAGATATGTGAGGAGTAATGCGGAGGAATTTGCAAACATTTGCTGCACATTATCTTGTTACAAACACTCCTAATCCTCACTCTTTGCCCGATAGGCAGGAAAGATAATTGCTCCTCCTCAGGGAAAGATTCATAGCAATTGTTTCTCTTATTGTGCCGCGCTCCGTTTGCCAGATTCATTGTACCTCGTATAACAGACCAACTTGTTGATTTAATGTTTGTGAGTTGGCTTCTGAAATGAAAATACAGTAAAATTACAGTCTTGGGAAGCAAAATGCTCCGGAGTGATCTTTCCTTCCCCGTACGGGCCCCTGTAGACGTCTGCTCATAATTTTAAAGACACGCTAGTTGCAACGGTTGCAGGGAAACACCTCAGAAACACAAGGTACATTTTTCAGTGGACCCTCGCTCCATGATGGCTCTGGGAAAGCGGCCCCGAGGTTTTGTTTGTGCAAAATCAAACTTTAATCTGGTGCTTTTGATAGATGTTGCCTTTTATTTCAAATGTTTATGGAAATACCCAACAACAGTCTTGTGTGGTCCTGTGTCTAATGAAACACACTCACGTACGCCTCTCGTAGCCATCAGATCACTGGCCAGCACACAATGTTCGTACTGGGGAGTGTGGTTTGCGAAGGGGCGAGCACAAGGCGGGCATGGGGCAGCGGGTTTTCACCCTCTTCGGGGATCATTGCATGTGTGAAAGAGTGTGCAAGGAGAGTCCCAATCCCCGGCTCTCAACGGGCCAGCTGTGTTGGTGCTGTCAGCCTCATTGGCCTCTGGTCCATCTCCTCTGAGCTCCCATGGAGGGCTTCAGGAGGATTAGCACACCAGACGAGGGAGTGAAGGGTTCAGGAGCAAGTGTTCAGGGGTCACGCCGGGGTTTTTTCATTTGATCTCCTCAATTAATGTGCTCTGATGTATTATTTTTGATTGAACCTGCTTGCACTGATATGAGCATCAGTTCATTAACCTATCAAGTGTAATTCACTCACATCCAAGCTCTTGCTGGGGCCTCTGCTTGTCCGAGGGGCACAACATCACCTGAGTCTTGTGTTTTTGTTTTTTTTCCCAATGCAACCGACGAGGAGAGA
Source organism: Planiliza haematocheilus (assembly GCA_005024645.1). NCBI lineage: Eukaryota > Metazoa > Chordata > Actinopteri > Mugiliformes > Mugilidae > Planiliza > Planiliza haematocheilus. Next base: position 2,690,295 of record SRSE01001339.1, on the reverse strand, counting down.
GCTGCAGGTTGCTTTGGTCTGAGTTGACGGATCTGGGGTCGGGGGTGGTGGTCACAACCAGCAGCAACGCCTTGGAAGAAGGACCTCACTATTTTCTGTGTCTGCAGAAGAGAAAGGGAAGAGGGCAGTCGAGTGCACGTGTGATGAATGTGACAATTCTGTTTGGACAGATGTATTGTAGAGTCACCCCGGGGGCACGAGCAATTCTCACACTCCCCACAGGTGGAAAAACCTCAGGTGATTGTGCAAATAAAGAGGCCTCTTAAAACTGCACACCTGCATGGAGTCAGCGGCTGCAGCATTTCAGAACTGTATAGCCCGTGGTTATATTCCTACGAGGCCGACAACAGATCTCCAAGCGAACTGATCACGCAGAGATCTGATGCCAGAATCAGATGCTGATCAGACATGAGGGAGGTTTAGACAAGGCAGGTTTGGTTCCTCCAGAGTTTGTGTTGCAACTTCATTGTGATGGCTAAGCGGATGTCTAAAGCCACGTCTGCTGGTGTTCCTGTGTGCAAGAAGAAACTTGCTCCGTCAAAATAGCTGCCCCTTTAGAGGAGGAGAGGAGAGGAGATTTAGTTGTTGCAGCCAGACCCAGCTTTCTTTTTTTTTTTCTTTCCCCCCTCTGTCACCATCTTGATAAACACGCATAAACAGTGCGCGCAGGACAAAGGACACAACAACGGACATTGTGTCACAGTTCTCTGTATCTACAGAGCTTCCCTTCGCTGGATGATGATCACAGAGGCTGGCTTGGATAACACACATCCTCCCCACACGAGCATCTGTTTGTACGTAAGAGAGGGCGCGGGGATAAGGGACTGTTTATTTTAAATTCCTTCCTCTACACAAAGGTTAAGTTCAGTTCTTGATATTCCGTCGAGGCAGAGTAAAAGCACGAGACTCTCGTTTTGATCTGGAATTTATTCTGCCGTAATTCATACATCTGACATCTGAACTTGTTGTTGAGACATTTCAGTGTAAATCACAAATATGTACATTATGGCAGCGCGAGAGGAAAAAAAATCCGGGGCTCATACTTCGGGCGCCGTGAATATCTGCACCCCATTAAACGGCAATCCATCGTCTTTGCTGAGGCATTTCAGCCTGAACAAGAGCAGCGGACGGACCAACAGACCAAGTCACTGCTGGAGTCACGCCACCAGCACGGCTAATAACAGAAGCAATCCTGTCTTTAATACTGTAGCCCTTTATGTGCAGTTTCACAACACATGTCTTTGAGTAGCTCCTTTGAGCCGCAGTGAAATTTGCTGATTCAACCACTGTCGTACAATGAACGGCCGACAGTAAGAAATGTCAGCGTGAATGAAGAAGTACGTCCCTCTTCATTACATGTGCGACTCAAATCTGATCCAAACGTTAAAGAGCCGCTATAATAATAAAAATAATAATAAACCCTGACTGGTCGGCTCTGTTATTTGAGCAGAAACAGAGCAGACATGACAGTTTGGAAACCATAAGGGACCGGAGCAGTGTGTGGTCAGTCTGAAACTATTTCATCATTTAAATCTAATCAGAGCTGGAGTAAGAGCCCTGCTTTTATTAACCAGTATGGAATTCGGGTTATTCCCTATACTGCGCAGAAACTGGAAAGCAGCATGGGTCTCCAGAGTCCTGCAGACAGGGTCAGTTAAGTACGACGTCTAGGTCCTACGCTGCTGGTGTCCCTGCCTGTGAAAAGATACAGGTCATTTGAGACTCGCCGTGATAAGTCTCCCTTGTATGGACTTTGACACTTTTACATTCATGCCTGAAATGCAGCCGTCCCCAGGTAAACAGCGTCCTTCAGGGTCCAGTTTTTCTCCTTCAGAAGCTGTGTACTGTACACACATAAGTTGTCTCAGCCCTCTATAAAATTCTTGTGGGCGAAGCAGGTGTAAACATATAAATATGATAAAAACTTCACATCACATTCACGCTGATTGTGCGTGGCACACTGAGCCCCTTGACAAATCCTGTGGAGGTTACACAGAGAAAAAAAAGACATTTTCCAAACTGCTCTCCCAGCTTGTCACACAAGAGGTATAGACCATCCAGTGGGACTTGGCTGCGAGCGGCACGCTACATTCATAGGTAAGGCAATACTAAATCAGTTAATTTAGACTGAAGTCTTTATGATTTGCAGGAGTGCCGCATGAGAGCCAGTCTCCCCCACTTGCTGCACAAACAAAAATTTGTTCGGCTCAAATAAAATTTGATGAGGAGATAATTTTGCGAGCGTGCAGCATAAAGGTCCCTCTCATGTGCGGGGGTGCTGCGCTCTGAGGGTAAATCAAATGAAAGTCTGAAGAGGTGGTTCGACGCACGGTGGACAAGATGATAGAGAGAGATACGGCTGGTCGGGGTTCACCGCTGGGGACTGGCTCACAAAACTAGTCTGCTGTCAAAGAGGCTTTTTGTGCCTTTTAAAATGATCCAGTGCTTCTTTTTAATCCGTTAGAATTCAACTAAATCTCTTATGAGCTGCTATACTTGAAGGAACCTGTTTTATTTTTAATACAGATCCCACTTAGTTATTTAATCAAATATCCTTGTTGCGTTTAATAAAGCACCTTTAAGGATAATTTAACATTAAACAGGTCATGATGGTGAACAGCTCTCAGCTAAAACCTACAGAAGCGATGCCTGTAATCTTGGATTTCATCATAAGATAAACCCTGGAGCTGCTCCACTGACAATGAATCGGAGACTGACATGGTGGGTTGTGCTGCCACTGTCTGAGCTCTTGCTCTCAAGTGTGTTTGACAGCAACTATACGCGCTACCAGTTATGAAGCAGAACATATCTCAAATACCTTGTACAAACCCTGGGAACTGTTATACGTGAGGTCGACATCAGTCAATGTCGAAGGAGCAGTAACCGCTTGTGTTTCTTGGATCCAGGCTTTGCTGTGGTTTTTGTTGTAAGCACACACACACACACACACACACACACAAAAAAAATTGGAATAACAAATGTCAATTTGTTTTCTGTTTGAGGAATTTAAGACTCAGAAACTCCCAAGCCACCAACTGGAATGCCTGACACGTCTCGCGGGTGAGATCGAGCTGAATCTTTTTAGATTGAAAATCACTTGGGTATTAAAAATAACTTGCAAAACATGCAAGACCACAGAAGATTTCCTGCAAGCCTTTCTCTAAAAATGTTTCTTTGTAGGAAGCTGCAGATAAAGAAGACCATGCATTTTCACTGTTGGTAAAGCTCAAATAAAATTCTATAATCCTCCTCGGTAACTCACAAACCGTCGGCGCTGAGTGGCTGCTTGTTGACATCAAAAAGCACGTTTCTGCATGTGAGGTTCTTCACGATTCGCTCCACCGGTGAAATGACTAATGCTTGTGTTGCGTTGGTCAGAGGTGGCCGAGCAGGGGAGCCACTTTGATCTCTAAAATTCCTCATCTTTGTTACCTGGAAAAGAGATTTTCAATTAGCGAACCTGCATGGGAATCCCCCGACAAGATCAGCACACACACACACGCACGGAGTATAAATATGTGCTCCTGGACATAGCTTAAAGTCAGCAACACCCTTCATGGGAATTTTGCTTCTTTTCAGAGCGAGCATCTGAGTGTCTTGTGTATGATATCAGATTTTTCCTCCTTTGAAGTCAAAAGCTCAAAAAGCCCTTTTTTTTGTGCGTGCGTGTGCGTGCACAAACACATTCGCTCTCCTGCGCTCCCTCCTCTCGCTCAGTCCCACATATGACACCACCTCATGTTTACCCCCTCTGACTTCCATCCCACGCATCCTGTTTGTGGCTGCATCCTCCATTGTTCTCTCACCTGAGCAGGTACAAACACTCTTTCCACTGTGTCTGTTTTTGAGAAGTGTCATGGATACGGCAAGAGGGATCCCTGCCCATGGGCTTTTGTTTTGTTATCAACATTCGTCCGCTTAAGTGGATGGAAGAAAAAAAAGGATGGAAAAAAAATGTGCTGATAAATCCTGGGACACAAAGAAGAGGCCTCACAAAGAGAAATCTAAAGTGAGACAAGGCAAAGGAAAAGTGGTAGAGTGGAGGAGGTCAAGAAGAGACTAAAAGAGGGCACCTTCTTCTTTTTTTTTTTTGCAACAGCACCCCAGCTGATGTCACACTGAAGGAAGCGCTTTGAAGGGTATGGGGGCAGAGGGACCATCCAGGCATCACAATGCAGCGTTGTGCGTGACGCTATCCACCGTGAGGAGTGGGCTTCACAATGCGCTGAATATTTACTACAATCTTGATGAGGGGCCTACCGAACTGCACCATCAAAGTGTCTGAGCAATCAGGGATGGGTAAACAGATGATTTCATTTTGCCATTTTAGAACAATCTTTGTGATCAGCTGCATAATGAAAGAGGGAAATAGCTTCTTTTTTTAAAAAAGCCAGAGTTGCATTTCCAGATGAGCAAGATATGCAGCATCCATGAAACATATAAAAGTATTAAACTAACAAACTTAAAAATAGGTGTAACACTGCCCTCTAGCGTGCAGCTGTGACACTGCTTTTCATTGTGAACAAGCAGCTTAAATGCAGTTCATCATGTCACCCTTACAGTGAACAGAAAGATAATTGGAAACCAAATTAAAAACACTTTAATCAGCTTATATTCTTTGTGTGTGTATGTGTGTGTGAGAGAGAGATGGAGATATCCTCACACAGGTGTACATCTCCTCTGGTATTCTGGTATTTCCTTTGAACTCCGGCTTCAAGATAGCAGCAGATACCAGGTCCTCCCCACCTGTGGCGTGGTAACGGCAGCGGTGTAAGTGAGCGGCCTCGCGTTGCTCTTTCGTCCGCGATGGGGGCTCGCTCGCTCCCTCATTTGTGTGTTATCAGATTATTGACAATGAGAACAAGTGCTCCATTCGTCGCAGTCAGGTGAACACATCTCAGGCGGAAAGGACACAAATAGTTGCCCCATGAGTCATTTTTGCTGTGAGGCTGCAAAACATGTGTTGCATTTAGATTTAAATCTAGCAGAAGATCAGGGTTTGTGAAAAGACTTAATGGCTAAATGACAAATCCAAGAGCTTCAAAGTAATTTACTGAATCTACTGAACCTGTAGCATAAGTGGTCTTGATGGCGATGCTTTAATATCAAGTAAAATGGCCTATTTCTATGCTGAGGCTTATTTTTAAGCCACAACAGGGAGACCTTAAGCTTTCTCAATTTACCCCTCATGCCGGAGGCTAGTTTTTGAAACTGTACGACCAAAATGAACAACACTGGGCTCAGGCACAGAATTTCTGTAGGAAAAGGTTCAGAGAAACAGTTACAGAAGCTATGTCTGATGTATTGTACCTTTCTGATACAAGACTCTGCACAGCCATTAAAAAGCAATAATTAATCTAGCAAAACATTATGACCACCTTTCTAATATTGTGTAGGTCTCTTTTGCGTCTCCAAAACAGTTGTGACTCATCAAAGATCAGGCTGCATCCTGCTGGGGACGGCTGCTGCCAACAAGGAGTGTCTTTGCTATGGGGTGGGGGTGCCTGGTCTGGTCTAGGTGGGTGCTACACGTCTAAGTAACAACCACATAAATGAATGCCAGGTCCAAAAGGTTCCCAGCAGAACATTGCATTGTCTCAAGATGGCGTCACAGTGTTGTTTACTTCTACTGTTTTAATATTTTGGCTGATGTATGTTTCATTGCGTAGACCTGTTGCAAGCAGCCTAAAGTTATACCATTCCCCGTCATTTCACATTTCTTCCAGCACTGAGATCCTTATAATGATATCGTATTAACCTCTTTTGTAGTTTCCACTCAGGTCATGACTTGTTTTTTGGCAGCAGTCTGTCCACATGTTTTTACTTTCATCTCTAATTCCCACTCTTCTCCCACTTGACATTTCTGCTACCAAGTCAGCTATTAAGCTTTTATGAAAGTGGGGAAAATAACCTTTTATTTGGTGTTACTCTATTTGTGTTATTTGTGTGTTCAGACACTACGTGGATTTCAACTTATTGAGCTACGTCTCTGTCATGGATTTAAAACCGTCCAGGTTAGGGTGGCTATTTTTTCCGCTCATCCTTTTTGAAGTAGTTGACTTGAGAAAGAGACATGCATGTGGTTCAAAGTAAGGTCAAGGGACCTCCAGCGCCACGTTTTGATGAATAAAGTGTGCTGCTCTTTATCGCCACGAGGGGGAGATATTTATCCATCGGTTTTGACAGGAGCGTCTCATTTCTGTGTTGCCTCTATTTAGATAACAGGAAAAAAAACTTTACTGTATGAGCATGTTTAATACTTGTTTTTAATCACATTCAAGAAGGTAAAACCATGTCGTGCAGTAGATCTTTGGGAGATTTGAACAGTTTTACACAAAACTACAGCTAATAAATTCAGACCTTGCAGCAAATGTGTTGGATTCAGAATCATGCTTCAGATGTGAATGTGTTTTTGTGTGTGTGTGCTTCTTTTTTTTATTTCTGTGAGGTGGTTGCAGGATGCTGTTAAGAAAACGTTCACACATTTCTTGGAATCGCTTTCAGACGCTCACAGAGACGCACACATATCTCCGAGCAGCGCCTTACAGGGGGCGAGTAATTACAAAAGAATGAAGGAAATAGCATAATAATATGCTCATCATGCCATGTGGCATTATGCAGATGAACTTAGCGCATGCCTGGGCAGCTTCAGTCAGTGAGGACTTGAATGGGAAGGATTAATACCAGATGTTCGTTGGGTCTCAGTTTTCAGCCAATAGGGAGGAGGGCCATTTGGTCCGTGGGAGGAGCTTAGTCTCTACTCTGCTCCCAAAATTTATTCTAACAGGTAGTTTAAAAACCAAACAGGACAACAACAGACGAAGCGAGGCGGACGAGGCTGTTATCCTGCGAGGAGGACATTTTCTTTCACAGCGTTTTGTTTCTGGATATGCCCGGACTGCGTCCTTCAGCATGCTGAGCAGAAAGGGCTCTTGCGCGGTGACGATGAGCGCTGCGGCCGTGGTGGACCGCACCAGGGTCGGGGAGAGGCTGCAGGCTGCCCTGGCCGGGCTGCAGGAGCTGCATCTGCTCAAGGACAGACAGAGCGAGATGGTGAGCTGGGCGCTGAGGGTGGACCGAGAGGAACCGGTCACCTCTGTCCACGCGGACCCGGAGGCTGCAAAGGGGATGGGGGCTGAGGAGCAGCGGCTGGAGGCGACCCTGACTGCGCTGAAGCAACAGCTGGTATGAAGTTATTTCAGTCCTAAGGCATAAAGCATATTTAAAATATCTCTCTAATGACATCATATCTGTTGCAGCTGTTTATTTTCACCCTTATATTTGTCCTATAAATGTAGAATTGAATTATTACTTATATTTATCAGGGGGAAAACAACAAATATGGACATTTCTTGGAATAAAACGTTTTTTGAATCTCCCAGTCAGCTGATGCTCATGTGCATTCCGCCTTCAATTATTACCAGACACACTTTTATGCTCTCAGCTGGGGGTAGGAAGTGGGATAGGTGTCATAAATCAAGGTTCGCTGCAGGACCCGGAGGACTCCTGGTTGTTTGTGCGTGCGCGCACTCTGTGCATGTGGACTGCAGGGGGGCCAACCACAATCATTAACCACTAATGCCAGGAAATTAAGAAAAAAAAAAAAAATGTGAATCTGCTGTTGAGATGAGAATCAGCGAGAGTCTCCTTGCCGAGAGCTGGCTGAGTGTTGGAGACAGCTGGCTGTGGGGAGTTTTCCATGACAAGCTTTTTCCACGCAGGCTGCTGTTATAATCATTTAGCAGAAGTGCAGGGCATTAAGGTACTATGCTTGACATACAGTGGAAACGTGTTTAATGCATTGAAGGATACATCATAAAGTAAAATTAAAGGTTCAATTTTGGTTTTAGGTTAATGCAAAATGGAGCAACAGCACATCTTAAAAAACAGCAAAAGCTTTACATCATTTATTTTTATCATAAACACAAAGCAGCTGATCTGACGTGACCGAATGAGAGAATTTGGCGAATGGTGCATTCAATCAATGACCCTGTGATTTCATTTTAAGGACCACTGTAACAGTACTCCCCTGTTCTAGCTGCAAAGCAAGCAGTCCTTCATCCCAACCCCCAAGCTTTCCTCCTGTAGTAGTTTACACAATGGCCAGACCCTCCCTGTGGGGGAGAAATGAGTTACCCACCACTGCTTCTTCCATGCTCCCCCATGTCCTGCTGGGGTTAATCATCAGCCACAGCTGAGTTGCTTTTGTTTTTCTGATGGCTGTACATTAGGGCTTCTTTTATCTCAATAATAGGCATCATCTGGTTGAAATTAGAGCATTGCTGGCACATACTTTGACTTTTAGGACAAATGTTTCCTGTTCGTGTTCACGCGCAGGGAATTTCTGCGTTTGTGTGTGCAGGGTAGCTTCTGAGGAAATCTAATAAGACTTGGCCTTTTGGTGCAGGTTACACACCGCTCGTATTTTGGGGAGACTCGACTAAGATTGTATGTGTTTCCTGTTTTACAGTCTCGTCTTCGGAAACAGGATGTAGGCCTCAAGACTCATTTGCAGCAGCTGGACCAACAAATCAGTGAGCTGAAGCTGGATGTGAGCAAGGCCTCCACAGAGCAGCTGGAGAGTGACAGCAGGCCAAGCTCAGGTGTGTATACGCTTAGCTGTTGTTTGCTTTGCTGCAAGTATTCCAGCATACACCCAAAGCACCTCACATGATGTTTAAATACTGACGTGCGATTGTTCCTGCTCTCCCCAGGTTTCTACGAGCTCAGCGACGGCGGCTCTTGCTCCCTGTCCAACTCCTGCACCTCTGTGTACAGTGAGTGTCTGTCATCTTCTCAGACAAGCCTCCTCCTCGTTCCCATGAGCTCCGCTAATTGTCACATTAGCCCTCCACCACAAGCTGAAGTATGCCGCCGGCGTTCTGCTGATGAGAGCACTACCCAGCCCAACCCTCCTCGCGCCACAGGCCTCCATCTGGGCAGCAGCCGGATCCGCGCAAGCACTACAGGCACTGAACAGGCGCGACCCAGACCTGTATCAACAGGTAATCACGTCTTTCAATCTCTTCTTTAAGACCGCCTCTCCTCTAGTAATGAGAACCATGCACGACAAACTGTTGATACTAAACAACATCTAGTTTTGCTGCCTAACAACATGTAATTTATTGTAGTAGATGAGTGATTTGAAAAGTGGATGACTGTTTTTGTGTTCATCAGGTGATCTGGATAAAATGATGGCTCAAGGACTGAACTACTACAAATCTGTGGATGCAAAGAAACCTCCAATGTGCCCCAACCTGAAGACCTCCGCAGTGGACCCCAAGTTCCAGCGCAATTTGGAGTCCCGCAGTGGGAGTGAAGTGTACCACTACCCCAGCCCTCTCCACGCTGTGGCTCTCCAGAGCCCAATCTTTTACCATGGGGGTGAAACTGGCTCGTCTAGACTTCTAGAGGGCCAAGGAGCCCCAGTAAACAGTTATGACACCCTCCAGAGGACTCAAATGGGTTATGAGACAAAGACCTATGGTTATATCAGCAAGGTCCTCCAGCGCAGCTTGAGCAAAATCCAGACTGAATCAGGCACAGAGACGCTGGAGACACGCAGCGGCTATCACAGGAAGCCCAGTGAAGTTGTAACCGTGTTTCCTGGTGTGTCTCAGAAGGAGATGTCCCTGCTGCAGCCTCCTCCAGCCAAGACCACCAACATCATCCCAACAGATAGTGGACACTGCATGACATACCCCAGTCAAGACCCAGCTGATAACCCCAGCCACAAGCAGTCAGTGAGAGCAGCAGAGGGTTCATATAGATACTCCTATCCTGCTGCCATGAAGGAGTACAGCTCTGATGAGGTCACCTATTCATCCCTGAAGAAGACTGATAAACCCCAAGGAGAATATTCTAGTTTGGCACGGAGCCATGGTGAGAAAAGCAAATCCGTAGCTAATCAAGAGTCAAGGCCACAAGAGAGGAAGGGTCACAGACAAAGACCAGCGACGGCTCACAGCTCCAGCGCAGAAGAGAGCCGAGTCTTTGAGGTCCAGAGTGGGCACTCAGGATCTCCTGAGTTTGTCCATGCCAAATTTGTCCCTGCTGGGTCTCAGAGGGTGAAGGTTAGACAGGCAGACCGTAAAACCAAAGCTGTGAAACTGAAGAGAAAAAGCAGCGAGAAGCCGCGGGCGAGGCAACACCATGGCTACTCCTCTGGTGAAAAGACTCGAGAGACCAGTGGTGGAACAAAGGCGGAGCAGAGAAGACTAGGGAAAGGAAAGGTGACCCAGAAGGCGACCACCTGCCACACAGAGGAACACAGGCAGCGTTCAGGCTCAGACTCCAGCCTCTGTGGTCCGGGTGTCATGCGCAACCAAAAGCTCCACCCTAAGCCACATCTCATCCCTGCTGTCGGTAAGTCCAGCAAAAGCCATCGACTGCAGTGCTTGGAGTATGAGCAGCCTGTAGAGCAGAGGAAGAGGAGGCAAGTGACTGCCAAATGGCCGTCTGACGTGGACATGTTCCAGGCCTCGTGTGCTCAACGTCAGAGGTCAAGAGAGCTCCATGCTCAGGCACCAGGGAGCATGCAGATGGTGCGCAGTATGAGTGCCAGGGCAGGCCAGTGGATAGGTCCTGCACGCCCATTCCAGTCCTCAATGTCCACGAATTCTTTCCTCCACAGTCTGAATGCCAGATACCCTGCAGCACCCTTCCATGCGTCCAGCCACTACCCACCCAGATGCGAGTCCGAGTATTCAGCCGAATGCGCCTCGCTCTTTCACTCCACCATTGCTGAAAGCAGCGAGGGGGAGATGAGCGATAACACCACCAACCGCTTTGGAGATAGCGAGTCCAGCCAGAGCTTCCAGTCCCACTCTGACTCCGACAGCAGCCTGTCCCTGGACGAGGGGGACCAGGTGGATATCTACGAGGAGGAGGGAGGGCTGGTGTGGGCTGATGCAGCGCTGGGGCCCACCGCAGCTGGACAGCCCCTCAAACCGCTCCCACCCCGCCCCGAGCCACCAGCATGCCGCATCAAAGCTTCTCGAGCCCTGAAGAAGAAAATTCGTCGGTTCCAGCCTGCCTCCCTGAAGGTCATGACCCTGGTGTAGAAACGTTCCCCCGGGCAGAAAGAGAATTCTTGACGGAAAAAAAAACACACACTGAGAGCAGTGGGAGCGGTGGGAGCAGACTCGTGTCTCAGGTCAACCTGAATCCAATCTGGTCTGCATTAGGGAGTTTTGTTCAAACCAAAATAAATGTTAAGAAACTGTACAAAATGTTGCACTGTATAAAAAGCATGTATAACACAATTATTACACTTAATTTTTTTTAAATACTTAATATTGTTGTAATTAAAGTTTCTCATAGCGAGTGGTTGCATTTGACAATTTTAATGGACATGTACCTGAAAAATTAAACCAATCTTTACATTTGTGATTGAAAATAATTGTTTATAATTGTTCTTTATTTTGCCCAACAATTCCAACTATCCATGTTTATCTTATTAGAATAAACTGATATTTAATGTACATTGGGAACGTTTGAGTTTTTTTTTTTTAATGCATCCTACATTACTGACTATTAAAAGCAAACGAGTTTTCCTCATAAACACTCTTGGCAACATCTCATCTCTCCGTCTTTCTTCTTCTGGCGCCTATTTATCTGTCAGACTGGAAAACTTAATCCTCACAAACGTCCCACTGAGGCTGACCACTTTAGCATAGATACCGCTCACAGCTCCTTATCTAGCTTCCTGATTCTGCCCAGCTGTTGGTTTAATAAGTCGCAGCTCCAACAATCAAACCGGACTGTCATGTTTAATTAGAGGGTGAAACTTATCAGCCGCATTCATGCAAATGAGAGCAAACACTTGAAGCGCCCAGTCGCACTCCCGCAGTTTCGCAGGGAGACGTTAAGATGACGGCAGCAGAAGTTCAGGTTTCTGCGGGGAGACATGTGGCTTTAAAACAGTTGGTGCATATGGCTGGGGGGCACACTGGATTTAGAAGGAATGACAGATGATAAGAGGCTCCTCATTTCTGAGCTGTCATGAGAAGCTTAGACAGTGGGCAGCTGCACGGAGTTGCCAAATAATCTCGTTTCTAAAATCTGCCTTGGTATCTTTCCATTAAAATTCTTTCAGAGACGGGGGTGAGGAAAAGGGCACTCGTGAAGGTAAGCAGTCTAGCGGCTCGCCTCCCAAACACCAGCCCTCTGCGCTGTGGTCAGCCGTAATAACGTGTTCTCCCACCAGGAAGCCGCGGCGACCTTAAAGTTCCCAAGTAAGAAGCTTATAGGGCCGACAAACATTTGCAGCATTTCATCAAATGTCCCTTTGAAGTTGCGTTCCCTGCAGACCCGATTGCTGTGGAGACCATTATTTTTAAGACTAATGAATCATTTATTTTTTGCAACACTCTCACTCTCCTGCTAAATAAAAGTGCTCGCCGAGGAGTCCGTGTTAATTCAGCGACATTTTTCCCTTTTCTTCATTAAACACAAGACAGGTTCAAAGTGCAAAAAACCTCCATTCACATCAAAGATAGCGTTTTAAATTCCCTACGCTGCGACAACTGAAACAGCTTATTAGGATTTGTACATCCAGCTGACCTCTGTCCTCTCCTTAACAGGGACGGCAAGCGGTTGCAGGGATTAGTCCTGTTGTTTTCATCCCCGCTCATGACAGGCCTGGACTTGTCTTTGATGTTGAGCACGGCGGGACTGTGTCGGCTTGACCTTGTGTGCTTGCTGACCTTTGCAGTTGTAGAGCTGGCTCATCTCTGGCAGAACCACTCCTCACAATAGAGGGAGGTCAGGGGCCTTGTTGTATACTTGCTGTCTCTTTTGTTGCACGTTCAGCACGTCTGTTATTTTCTTTTGATCATTGTCTGAGTCTTTCTGCAAGAAGAAAGGAGTTCTTGTCTAATCCATTAAGTTTGTGATCATTTTTTTGCAGAACTTTGCAGCAACTTAACAGCGACTACATAATTTAACATGGGCAAGTACGGACAAGAACACGAAACCTCTAGAGGTCGCGTTGGAAGCGGCAGCGCGGTCAGCTGGTGTACAGGTGCACGCCTTGCCCGTAATATTTTATAGGATTTAAAGATGAGCGCAGCGCCGCGGCGTCAGTGGGTGTGGAGTCGGAGTCAAGCGCTGCAGATGTCATGTGGGATCTGATTACACAGGCTCTGTGACTCTGACTGACACTGAACACATGGGCAAGCGATCACACCTAATCAAGATAACCAGACCACATCTGCTAGTAAGGTGTCTTAAGTGAGGTCTTTAAACCATTACAAATACAGAGAAATTGTTTCAGCATGACTCACGGAAATACAGCTGTAGCTTTTTAAGGATTCAAAGAGTTTATTGTCATGTGTGCAGTATGAAAACGTGTCTCAGTGTACAATGAAACACTTTAAAATCTTAAAATAACAGAAAATAAAACAGGTACATATATTATAAAATGTAATATATGGCACTTACAATAAAGAAATATATAAGCTATTTAGGGATATAAACTGTGCAGAAATATAAACTATGCTGCAGAGAAATGTAACATCAGATGAGCAAGTTAAAAATAACAGATTACCGACTCTACTCTCACGCCCAGTTTTCTTCACACACTCTTTCTAAAAGCGTCTGCAGTAGAACATGCTCGTCAATGTCCAGGGAGATATAAATAGTTGTGAGTGTAATGCTGATCTACTCTCAGCACTGGGACAGGTAAACAGTGAGGTAATGCAAAAGATGGCATGCCACCAAGCTGATCTGGACAGTGATCTCATTACACGTTAGGTCACTTCACGTCTCTTTTATTCCCGTAGCACGCATCTTATTTGGTTACCGGGTTAACGCCTCCATATGCAAAGCAGGGCTGTCCAAATATCGTGTTTGGCAGTTCGGTGACAATGCGACTTCCGTAAAACAAGAAAAACATTGCAAACAAACGTGAGCGAGAGCAGAGAAAGGCGCAAGAGCAACAAAGGGAGCACTGCAGACAGGTACTAATTAAACCTTGACTTGGTTCACATTGGGTCACAGTGTCACAGATGGAGAGTGGGGGGAGGGCTCTCTTCTTACGTGTGCATGAGGTAATCCCACAACCCAACACGCACCAGCCCTTCCCAGTCTGTCTCCATGCTCAAAAAACACATAATACCCCATCAATCTGTGTGTTTTATCTCTTCAGCACAGTCATTTCACTTGAGATCTTGTAGTTATCTTATAGTTTATGTGCTTTTGTCTTGGAGTCCTTAAAGATTTTTTCTTTTTCACTGGATGTTCTTCAGGCTGGGTTGCTTCCCTGATGTGAAAACTGGAGAGAGGGTGCTGGGCTTCAGATATAAGATGTGGATTTACTATGTTGACAAGTGTGAGCTCAGAAACTCATTACCACCCCGATGAGAGGAGCTTTCCACTCCTACACAAAATGCAACCCTGGAAGGCTTTTCTGGGGTCCTGCAAAGCAAGATGGATTATCCTTACTTTAACATGTTCAGTGTCTGCGCCAAATCAGATTTACTCACAAAAACATACCGTATATAGTTACAGCCATATTTGGTCAGAGGCGCGTTTAGCTTGTTGCTGGAACAGGGTCGTGAGAGATCTAATGCAGGTTTTACTGGCGTGAAAGCGCATCATGTGCAGTATTAGATGGAAAAAATACAAAATTCATTAGGTTAAATTTCACTACAGACACAGTAACACACAAGGATGAGGAAGTATCGTCTAGGATTAATTTGCAGCTTATATTTTGCAAGATCTTTTTTGTTGAAAGTTAATTGGTTTTACATTGTAGTCTCTTTGCTTTCAGTGAAACCAGTGAGATTGACCCAGCTCCTGTGCGAGCCTCCTAATGGGGGATGGGTCTCTATAGTGTGTGTGGTGGCTTTTGTCCCTTTGCGTACTGTACATATGAATAGGGCTGGACCTGAATGTCCAATCTCATGAATGTCAATTGTCTGAAGCCCGGGTTAAGGAGCAGGCTTCTAGGAGAGACGGGGCGACGCAAAGCCGAGCAGGAAGTGAGCAGGAAGGGATGAGCAAACCGGAGACAAGTGTGAAAGATCGAGAGTAGCGGAGACGGAGCATGAAGATGGAGAAAATGCGTGGAAAAGCCTAGAGGAGGACGCTCCTGCGAGGCTTAACCGGCCCTTCCTCGACCACCACCTGCTCCTCTTTAAGCACATCCTGTCATTTAATACCTAATCCCTTCATTCACTGCGGTGTGTTTACTAACCATTGTCTCAGCTCGCTTCAAGCTGTGGTCAAGAGGTGGTTCAAAAGTTCGCAGTGTATGGAGAGCACGCACTCACAGTAACAGAGGGCATTGTGAGTGCGTTCGCCCCTGCCAAGCAATTGTCTGAGACTGAGAGGGAGACTGTGCATGCCAGAGAGGGAGTCTTGGGGTCCTAGCTTTTGAAGCCGACGTCACTTAGTCTCTTTTTTAGCACGACCGAGCCGATGCTGGAAAGACAAGTGGATGGACTGCAGTGGTCTGCAACACGAACCGTATCACAGACACATGTAAAGACAGCACAATGTCAGCTAAAGAAAGAGAATACTTCAGTTGGATACGAGCACTAATGCCGACAATGTCAACGCTAAAATGATGATGTTTAGCAGGTACAATATTAGTTTAGTGCGTTTCCACGGCAACGTCTCCTAATTAGCAGTCGGCACGGAGCACAGCTGGGGCTGAAGGCAATGTGATTAGTTTTTCAGGCATTTGGTCGTAAATCAAAGTATTGAACAAATTGAAATTTTGATGAGGTGGTGCTAAATTAAAAGTCAGAGGATTGCCGGAGTTATTGCAATTAATTCCCGGAGGAAGATTAATGTGTGCACCGGATTTACAGACAGCCCGTGCTAGATTCGTTGAGATTTTTCACTCAAAACAACAAATATCTGCACAAAACTTCTTTGCTCGTGCAGCATCCTGAGGTATTTTCAAGACCAAGCAGATATACTGTAATGTACAGTGGCTGACTTGTCTAAGTCCTGTGTAAAAGTGCTAACTGTCTGCGAATAAACGCTCAAAGAGCTTTAAAGTGGGGAGCGCAGGAATCAGGAGGCAAACACGGTTTCGACAGCAGAGCCACAAGATTAAACAAATGAGTGAGATCTGAAAGAATAAGAGCGGTAATCCAGTAATCCTCAAAATGTGTCAATTTACTTTTATTCGGCTCGCACACGTTGGCACTACCTGAACCTCAAACCTTACAAAAAGAAAAACAGTCTAGTCAACTCAGAGATTTCATGCTTGGGTAGTCATAAATAATTGCCCCACAATCCCTCCCGCCCCTTCCCAAACTCGTCCTAAAGTGATTTTCAAAAGAACTCATGAGCTCACGGGAGAGATGTTTTTTTTTTTGCATCTGTGAAGACGTTTTCAGGTGAATAATGTGGCTTCACCCTTTTATCAGTCCGAGCGTCTCCGTGAGGACGTCCTGGCGGTTTTATGAGCAGGATGTCCTGTGTCAGCTCAGAGGGCTGCCTCTCCTTTGTCAAGCCTCGGGCTCTAAACTACTAAACCAAAGCACCCCACATATCCTCTCCTCTCAGATAGCTGTAACTATCTTGCTTTATCTTGCGCCCTTTTTTTTTTTTCCTACTGTGGGGTTTGTCAGCCGGCTCACCAACAAAGCCACCAATCCTCATTATGAACAAAAACAAGCCTCGACTCTTCTGAAGTGGTGTGTGGGTGAGAGCTCTGAAGGAGGACATCAAAAGAGCGGCGAGAGTGACAGCTGGTCCTCCTCTTGGCCGGGCCCCCTGATAAGATCAGAGTGACAGGAGAACATGGGACCCTACAGGTACCTCCCTCTCGGCCCAGCACCCTCCTCGCTGCTCCCATATGGCTGCTAACAAGGCCCTCACCCGACAACATGTCAATTCTTCTCTGACTAATCAGACGTCATATGCCATCAGGCCTCCTTTAATAGCATGCATCAGCGTCTACAGCAATTATTTCTATTAAAATTATAATCGCCAACAGAGCTCACGGGATGTTTTTTTTTATCTCTGTCCCCGACCTGTCGCTGGTTATCACCTCCAGTGTTTGTCTGTCCTTCATGTGTGACTGCTCTCCTTCTACAAGATGCCATAAAGCCGTTGGGAGTGTTCGCAATGACCACTTGAAAGCTGTGGCGTCCTACAGCTCCGAAAACCTAATGGACTCTGGTCTAACACCTATAAAGATATTTCAGACTTTGGGCAAATACTCCCATTTGTCTCTTTCCAGCTCATGTGGTCCAGTAAAAACAAGGGCTCAGCTGGCAGGTTTTTGAAGAGTCAGTATTCACTTAATTTTATGAGCGCTAAACTGGCGAGCTCGCGGTTTTATAACAACTCGAGCTCCTCGTTCGTTTCCACTGTTTTCCGTTTTTTAAATTATTTTTTAATTGCTTCTTCTTGATAAGGGGCGGGAAAAAAACATGTGTGGAAATAATGAGAAATTAAATTGGGAAAGAATAAAACAGATACACATTTTCCAAAGCATGGGAGACCATCCAATTAAATTTTGATTCAGCTGGGGGAAAGTGCTTGTTATGGGGGAAACTGCAGGTTTTCCTTGGGGTCAGTAGCTTGCTGTTTGGTTTGTTTGGTTTCGTCTCCCAGGTATAGTTAGCGGTTGGCTTGCATGCCCCCATCTGAGACAGGTCCCAGCTCGCAGGTACAGTGGAAAAGATCCAACAAACGGGAAATTGTGGGAGATAACAAGGAGCTGTCCTCAACACACCCCGACTCAGAATTATAGTACGGCGTATCTCCTTTCTGCCCTCTTTGTTTTGCATTAGTCTCTATTTCACCTCTTTCTGTCTCACGGCAGAAAAGCAAACAAACAGAAAAACCGTGGAGCAGACAAATGTAATTTCAGCTGGCTCCACTAACACACTGCAGGACACCCTGAGGTCTTGTCTCGGAACTGATTTG
This sequence comes from Planiliza haematocheilus, assembly GCA_005024645.1. Classification (NCBI taxonomy): domain Eukaryota; kingdom Metazoa; phylum Chordata; class Actinopteri; order Mugiliformes; family Mugilidae; genus Planiliza; species Planiliza haematocheilus. The sequence goes on along the minus strand of SRSE01001339.1, from coordinate 2,672,400 downwards.
GACAGGCCGGCCCCTCTCTCATCGCAGGGGTCAGGGGTCGTGCAGGGAGCAGGCTGATCCTCCGCGAGGTATCGAGTCTCCGCATCTGTAGGAAACACGATGACGACAGACACGTTCGGATAGCTTTCACCGCCGCGCTAAGCAGTATCTGTTTATTTTATCAACTGGCATAACGTAAGCATGCGTGGCTTATGACACACACGTGATTCAGCAGATAAAAACCAACGCTGGCTCATGTTGTGTTAAATTAAACTCGGGGGTGGATTGTTTTCTCTAAAATGTCGGCGTACATAAAGTTGTAGTCACGAGAAACTCGATCATTACACGTCGAAGAGGGCAAAAGTTTGAAATGATGCATGGTACTGTCATTTGTGTATGTTACACTGATGAATGGGTCTTTGAAACACGACACAAAAGCAACTGACGGGGGGAGGGCTAGATTTAACCCTTTGTAATGGGGTATTAGGGAAAGTTGAAGAGGAAGGCTTACAGATGGGGTAAGAGGTATTGTGAAAGGGTTTATCTGAGGAAAGCAATGCAAAACAACCATTATTTAATTATATTAATTAATTATGTTTAAACTCAGGGTGTGTTTTCTCTGCTAACATATGGCAAGCCTTCCTTTGTCGCTCCTGGCTGTTAGCACCGCAGCTTCCTGGCATAAATATGTTAAAGGGGTGGCAAGTGAACTTCCCTTTATGGCTCTTAAGATAAACATTAACACCTGACAGAGAATGAGCTCCCAGATAAACCAGGATTAGTGCTATGATGTGGCAAAGATGAAGGTGCTCCTGAGGAAAACACACCACAAGCTGGCCCTGGGTAATATTTCAAGATGTTAGCAGCGGAGCGGTGGATAAATCTTTGAAATCTGGTCAACAGCTCCACAAAAGTCCCTCCGCAAGCCGGGATGATGACATGTGGATGATATGTTTATATGGGGTGTGGACGTGGGCAGTAAATCACCACAGGGCCGCAGTATAAGGAGGGATGACAGTCGATCCAGGGCCCCATGTGTTTTTAGAGAGAAGGGGGCAAGTTTGGGGGTAAACTCTGTCACTTTGAGAGAGGTTGACCTGGCAGGTTTGACCCCAGAGCTCCTTTGAACAGGACAACCCGGGCTGACACTCCAGGCCAGTTTGTTGAGGGATTTGCACATGAAGGACAGGAGGATTTAAAGGCTCTCAAAGGAGGACTGCAACTGGGATTTCTCATCTTTTTTTTTCTGCCTCATACATTAAAACAAAAGCAGCTGAGGTTCACCATAACATAATATGTTTGGATGTATTTGCACATGCACCCCGATGAGGTCAAGTTTTAACATCAAAGCCTCCATGAAACTCTATATAACCTCAGTTAACCATATGTTCAGATGGATGGCCGTCGTTGGCCCTGACTTTCTGCACAGCTCACACACAAAAAAGAGGTTAGTTGATAAAATTACATGACAGGTTTACCGTCCTGAAGGACTGTAAAACAGCCATAAACGCTCTCCAACACTTTTTCAGTGCAAAGTACAGCAAGTGGCAGGATGTCTGGGCATTAAAACACGTATATGAGCTTCTTCGTTCTTATTATTTCAGGTTAAGTGCTAATTTCAAACAGTCTGGGGTTCTGTTCAACACAATAATTATAATTTTTTTCCGTGGGAACTTCACATATTATGGTCTCAGTTAGGATTATGCAGTCACGCTACTTTACGACGCCACTTAACAAATACCATAATCATTAAATAAATAAAGCAAAAGATGTAAAATACGATGACACACAACCTTAGTCACTCAGGCAATCAGACATCCTCACACTCATGGCTCCCTACAGGATCTATTCTATTGATCGAAGCTGGGTGCGCTTTAGTTGGATCAATGCTCATCCCTTTTCACTGCTTTTTTTTTTTACAACCTCCACCAAAGGCATAGGCGTCTTTGGCCAGCGACAATCGATGACGGCGAAGACATCCGCCTCTGGCCGGCTGCACGCGTTTCCTGCTCTCCATCGGGAAAGCTGTTAAACCCCCAAAGGAGGAGGGCACAGAAAAGAAAGAGAAGGATGACGTAGAGGCGGTTTGGGAAAGAAAGGCCAGCTTTGTGGCCGCCTCCGTGCGGATCTGGAGTCCAGCTGACCTGTGCTCGCTGAGCAGATTAGTCTTGACAGTTGTTTCTGGAGAGAGAGGGGCTAATCTAAAGCCTTCTGGAGATCCTCAGCCGTGCAGCATGAAGGCCGAAGCAGGTACGCGGTGTCAAAAACCCACAGAGCAGTTCATCTGGCCTTATCTCGAGACTCCAGCGTAAAGATTCATGGAACAGATTGGAGTGTTTACTTTTAGTTGAGATATTTATCTTGACATTCCTGTGGAATTAGACATGTGTGAGAGCCAAGAGCAGATTCCTGTCTCGAACAAGTTGTGTGTCCACGCAGGGAGAGGCTTCTTATTTTGGTGGTGTAAACAGACAGCGCATAAGCTATAAGCTGCACAGCCTCACTCAGGAGGGCAACGCTTGGGCATATCTCAGTGTGTATCCACCTAACAAACACCCCGGCTCTCCGGGAGATCCACTATGTGTTGTCATGGCAGTCCTCCAAACACAGTAGGGATGTATTTAGGGGCTTTGTATTTCCTGTGTTTACTGAGTGTCTTGGGCAATCCTGCAGTGAGGCACAGGATGCTGGTCTCCACAACAGCAGCAGTGAGATCTTTTGCTCCTCTTTGGAGGAAAAAGCGCAGAGACAGAGGAAGGGAGGCTAATCTGAGATGACAATGGTGTGCAAGGGCCGAGCTCTTATGTCACTTTTTTCATGCAGAATGCTAATGACAGTCATCCTCTCGCCTCTTCCCTTATCCTCCCTCCTTATCACTTCTTACCTCATCCATCACATCGGTGGGCAGACCTTACCATTAGGCACATTCTCACAGGATTGGACATCTCTGTGCCATAAGTGGATTTGTCAACAGGGAAACCAGGCTACATTTAGAAGGATCTAAGTGTCACAGTACAGTAATCTGACCCGTTTTAGCCAGACATCAGCCAGTGCAGCCGGCCGCAATCTGTGCTCAAAGTCTAAAGTGGCTACTCCAGGTGTGACATCCATTTCCCCGACCACTGTTCCCCCTCACCAAGCACGCATACGCACCCACTAATGGACTACTGTAAATCCTAAATGAACCACTGAGTCCGCCGGAGTGGTGGCAGGGGAATAACTGTCATCAATCACTATTGTAAACCCCCAGCTCAATTAAGAAGTGATATGAGCTGCTGTTTAGCATAATGAAAGGGCAACACTGCCACCCCGTTGATGAAAAGATCTTCAAGGAGTCAATAGGGTGAGGTCAGAAGCTCCCACTGGAGAAAATATATCCGTACGATATTTGAAGTGAAGATATCTCTCTTTAGTTTGGTTAAAACAACAGATCACTGACAGAACTAGTTGTGTAGTTTGGGGATATTATTTGTGTGTTGACTTGGATTGTAAGTGCCATTTGTGATTCCACCAGAGGATGAATCTTGAGGACTTTCCTCTATCTTCTCCTACAGTTCAACCATAAAGTGGACATTTGTTGATATCAGTCAGCTCATTTCAAGAACAACAGTTATTTGGTGTCTGCTTTGGCGTCACCTGTGCGTAATCCTTGGAGCATTTTGCACGTGTAACATGTTCCCTAACAGCTCGACCATCGGTGCCAACATTAGAAACTAAAATCAGTGCCCAAGCGTATCCATGGGGAGTATACTTGCATTACTGATTTAATGCACCACTCTCCCTAAGGACACACTCACAGACCTGATAGCAGCTGTACAGTTCAACATCTCAGTGGTGTATTTATGCATATACTTACACTTTAAATGCCAAAAAGCGATGTCGGTCAGTTACATATACGCCAAGACAACAGCAGAGTCAGTTGAAAGAGCAGCCAGCTGACTTGTACTTCACTTCACATTCCCAGCTCTGTGCCATTTCTTTATAGCAACTTTGACATTGCAGCCCCCTGCAGTGTCCCAGCCTTCATCCCTGGACGAGTCTCTCGCCTAATGAGGGGCTTAGATTCCAACCCATTACTTCATCACTGACCACGGCCCGTCTCTCCCATCGTGTTGTTCAGCCTCCCTGCGCTCGCCTTCTCTCCGCTTTATTGTTCAAAGTGGTCTGAGAAAAGCAGGCGCTGTGTGAACTGAGTGGAGGCTGAACTCCTGTCTTACTCTCTTACATACAGATTAAAGGATACGCTTAAAATAAAGTCTGCGAGGGTCCCATCAGTGCTGCACGGCATTAATCTTTAAAATTGGAAATGATTTCGTTCTTAGGAGTGCCTGAGTATATGAGTTAAGTTGAATCACAGTAGCGTGACACCACCAAGGCCGTATTAACTTTATCAGCCTCGGGCCCCACTATACCTGATAAGACTTGATGTGCTGTCTTTATAAAATGTGGAAGAGCCGGAGGGTGAATAACTTTGTTTCAATAAAATGTCCTCCTCAAATTAAGCAACGTACATTTTAATGTAGGTTCACCACATCCTGAGAAGATGATCAGCTAACATTGGGCTTGTTTTCTCACCTCATTCCTAAGTATTTGCTACGTCTGCTAGTTTATTTCATGCTTTTCTTCATTTTTTGACGCATCCATCATCGTCAAGGGTCTTAAAACGTTTTGAAACTACAAGCTGAAGCAGAATATTGCTGACTTTAGCTCCGCATACAAATCAAAATCACATTTAACAGAAAAGTTGTTTTATTTCACTGCAGACAGCGTTTTCAGTTGAGCCGCCCTCATTTTGTTGTCCGACTAAAGTAATTACAGGGCGAGCGACGTAATTAACCTGTGCCATTCTAATGATAATGCTAAGATAACAGATCCAAAATACAGGTTAGCAACGTGTAATTACATCCATTATGCTGTCAAAACAATGAAAAGAAGCAAACAAGGCAAATATATGCAACCTATATTTATTTACAAAAATCCAAAGAGAGGCACGGCTCAGGCCTCGGAGTGCAGAGCGTTAAAACGAGTTCCTCTTTACACACAAACACAACATGTCTGAATGAGTTTTGGTGTGAGGGTCCAACCTCATGGTGTGAGGTGCTTTTTTCATCTAACACCCTTTCACCAAATGTCAATTGGCAAATAAGCACAGCCCACCCCCACAGAAGAGGCCCTTATTAGTCTACCAATTCTCTTTATAAAGGGTGGGAGGCAAGAAGATGCTAAACATTGGCAAATAAAGGATTATAGACCTTTAAAAGGTTGCCACCTTACACAATTGCAATCATTTTACATCCCGCAAACACACAAATACACAAGGCAAGCACACAGCGGCTATCTCCATGACAGCTGTCTTATTTATGGTTTGCTTTTAAGATCTTTACTCTGGATGCTTAAAATGTTATCATCCAGCGATCACAATATGAATGGAGACAAACAAGCGGAGGAAGCATGTCATCTTCAGCACAAAAGGCCCTCGTCTCTGACAAGATAAAGACGCTATGTGACCGGTGGGACTGTGTACAAGCTTTTAGAAGTAGACGGCATTCCTTTATTGGCTTTTTAACTTTCTCTGCTGCAGGCATTTTGTGCTACTGCAAGACTACCGTTGTTCCTTTGTGTGGTCATCAACAATGACATGGGTGTGTGTTCAGCCTTTCTGCAGCTCCACGCTCTCCTGATTCTTGTTTTGCCGTCTCAACAGGCCCGAACGAAACACTGCACGTCACTAATGCTCCCTCGGAGAAAGCAGGAGAGTGGATCAACCACAGACCGGAGGGAAACCAAGACATCGGCAATGGTTGACTGCCAAAGGACAATTCAATTCAAATAGAAACCATAACGCATACATCAGTCATGACAGCTAACGGAAAAATATCTTTTCTTTGCGCGGGTTGTGGTGAGCATGAACGTTTCCAGGAAGGCGTTTCCGGCACAAACAAATTAAATTTTCTTTTGTTTTAACAATAAATATGACGGTGGTGAGAACGTATTATATCTATATTTTTTGTCTCGCACAAAGCAGCTAAAATAACTTTTTCAATGCCTTATACTTTACCTCCGGCTTTAATTCCGCTTCTTGACGTGTAATGATCCAATTAACTCCACTCACAATGTCCACACAGGACAGCCAGGCACCGGGTTCAACCCCACAGGTGTCCAGAGTGCAAGCCCAGAAACATCAAAAGACATCTTTTATGACAGTTTTTATGGTCTGCTTGCTTTGCCCATTCTGTTGTGTGGAGATGTCTTGCTCAATACTGAATGAAGTATCTTTTTACATGTTCAGCTTTTGAGTTTAATATTCAGGTCTTTGGCTTCACAAAATCAGACATTACTTCATCTATTTCGCCATATGCAGAAATCCTATTTTGCTGCCCAAAATTTCGTCAGTGAAAATTTGCAAAAATATTTATAGTACAAGGCAGAAAGTGGATGCAAGAAATGTGAGAAAGAGAGCTGAACATATAAGTGCAGGTTATGAGACTAATTACAAGTTTCAGGAAGGAGCGGCTATTTCCCACGATGAACTGTGTGGCCAAATTAGAGCAAACCTTTCCACATACTGCAGGTTTTGTGGTAAAAACAATGTGGAAACTTAAAGTGGAGTTTTGCATTAAATGCATGTAATGACGGCTATGTTCATGTGAGACAAAATAGACCCTGAATGAATGCATTCCTGCAATAAAATTAGCTTTATTAGCATTATGGGATTCGCAACCTGTTGATGAAACTGTGTTTTTATCTTTGTAGTACTACTGAATTGTACTGTGTTGCATCTTAACGTTTCTATTATCTTATTCGATGGACTAAACAGGAACACTTTCGTATTAAATTCAGTCCAGTTTAACAGCACCAACAAACGCATCTTCCAAAATTACCTTTGAATTACCTCCTTTTTGACGCTGTTTCAACCCAATCTCAACATTAGGACATGAAGGTGTATTTATTGCATGGCTGTTGGATTTGCATTCATTCAGTATATGCATTCATTACTGTGAATATGACACAAATGGTTTCCATCTTCTTCAAAGCTGTATGTGTTTTATCTAAACCCACCGGTGCACCAGGTGCATTCAGTGATTAGTTCCTCCTCTTCCTGGCTGACATTGTACAAATCTGTGTGCTAATGACTTTGACTGGAGCGAAAAACCTGCAGACATGCACGGCCTTCCTTGACATATGGTTGTTCATTCCTGCTCCAGACAGTAATGAATAGCCACTTTAACAGACAGAATGAGCTAACCACCCGAAAAACAATGCACATCCAACTGTTTATTGGTTCTAATTTGCGTCTAAGGCTCAGGGCCATACTGTCCATCCTGCATCTGTACCTCCGGTCTATCTGCACAATCTTAAGGGGGTCTACCCTCCCCCTGCTGCGTCCAGTCCTTGTCTTCCTGGAAGACCGCAAAGGAGTAATCAATGAGTCATGTGTCCTGATTACAACCAGCTCCCTATGGAGCATCTTCAAAGGGCCCCAGAAGAGATGGAGAGAGGGAGAAACATTGCCCTCCATGGGGTAATTACAAGTTGAGGCTCAATGGTTTGTACTCGTCTTCTGTGGACAGTGGGGCTTAAACACAGGCCAGTTAACAATTCAGCCAGTCCTGTTAGCGCAGCGGGAAGCCCTTCCAGCCACTGATCACCAACTGGTAGTACATGCCATCCAAAATTATCCAAATCCACCCTCACGCTGGAATACAGTGTTTATTATGTGAAAGTAACAGATGAGAAAAACACTGTCAAAGACAAAGGATACCACAAACTGGCAGGGTGACATTCGGTTTTGGTGCAGCTGAGTACACTCCTGTTTATCCCAGGAAAACAAGCCAAGTGTTTGAGCATTTATGAGTTAAAAGGGCCATAAAAGTAGACAAACACACTTAAAAGCTGTCTGGCTGCTTTTAAACCTTCTGTTTTTGTCCAGTGCTTATAGCTGAAGGCTGGTCCAATAATATGCACACACGCATACATGCATACATCTTTCTCTTTTAGATAGTCAAAGTCACATGATTGTTGACTTTGTCTTGTTACAGTGAACCACACAGTTACAAGTCTGAACAGAGGCTGCAGTGGCATTTTTACAAGCACTTCCTTAACATCTTTCTTAATAAGAAATTATTTTTTTTTCATATGAAGACATATTGTTCTGTCAGTGCAACAACTGAAAAGACAGAGAGCTGTAATTACTGTCATGAGTTTGATCAGCAAGTTGCATAACTGAGTCAAATGCCATGCAGCTGTTTTCTATTTAGACGTGATCCCTTATCCTTATGATTGTAAAATATAATTGAGTGCTTAAAGTGATGACTGCATAGAAAGTTATTCAGGAGAGGTAGAATGGAGACAGTGTGGCTGGTGGTGTCTTTAGGTTAAGACTCCAGTAAACCCTGTCTGCACGGTAGCAAACAGAGAAGGGTGATCAGAGACAAAACAGTCATTAGAATTAGCTTCCTGTAATGAAGGTGAATACCACTGGGATGTGTGTACTTGCTTGCATGTCGCCTGTATTATGGGTGTCAGTCAGGGAATTCCCATGGAGCTTGTAAAAGGGTCCTCCGAATAAAAATTCCCATCCAGGTGTTCTGGTGATCTGCCCCCTAAAAAGCCAAATATGAAAGGGATAAAACTTACATAATGCTTACACTGCTAGGAAAATATTATTCTGCTGTGTTGCACTCTTGCATAAATGTTGTGTGTACTATTTAAAGTGCACTGGCTAATATTTTCATTCTTTCATACCTTTTAGCTATGCCAGACTGCCACTTCTTACTCTGCAACAGATGACTTCAAAGCAATTAGAGTATAATAAGAGGATAAGAAGCATATCATCAAAGAATGAAAAGACCGGATTATGTGCTTTGAGCGCACACATGTGGTGGAGCAACATGCAGCATGCAATGTCACACAAGTCAGAAGAATATATTATCCGCTGCTGCCCTCTTGTGGACAAAGTCTTTGCATTTTTGTTTGTATTCAGGTGATTTTATTTTTAATTATCATGTAAATAAAATAGATGCACTACTCATAATATTAAGTTGTGTGTGCATGTCTATACACTCAGATGTTAGACGACCAGACACAACTAGAGCATAGACCAGGGATGTCAGGCTCATTTTAGTTCAGAGGTCACATACAGACCATCTGATCTCTAAGGGGCTGGTCCAGTAGTGTAATAGCATAATAACCTGTAAATAACAGCAAGCACACTATGAAAATCAACAGTCATTTTACATATAGAGTGTAGTTCTGGGTCCCAGTGTCCTCGCAACCCTGTCGAAATTGACTTTTCATTCATTTATTCATTCATCTTCTGTACCCGTTTATTCCTGTTAAGGGTCGCTGGGGTCTGCTGCAGCCTATCACAGCTGTCATCGGGAGAGAGGTGGGGGTACGCCCTGGACAGTCTATCGCAGGGTTAACACAGAGAGACAGACAACCATTCACACCCACGGCCAATTTAGAATCACCAGTTATACAAATGAGCATGTCTTTGGACGGGGGGAGGAGGCCGGAGTACCCAGAGGGAACCCACACAGACACAGGGAGAACATGCAAATTCCACACAGAAAGGCCCAGTCGGTACACGGATTCGAACCTGGGACCTTCTCGCTGTGAGACATTAGTGCTAACCACCTCACTGTGCTGCCTGAGTTACTTTTCATTAAAAAAAAAGAATGCTGATTCATCACACGGGCCAGACTGGACTCCAAGGCGGGCTGGTTTTGGCCCCCGGGCTGTATGTTTGACACCCCTGGCATAAGCTGTCTATGAACTGGAGTAAGCTATTTATATTGTAAGAATAATACAACCAGCTTACGTCATGACTCGCTCAATCCATTTCCATGCTGTCAGCCCCCTATAATTATGTGGTTGTACCATAGACTTTATATGGTTTACACAAGAACTATTAAGTACCAGACAGTGGAAAAACCGCGCGCTACCAGGCGGGCACTCGTAGTGGACGTTGATGTTTCTGACGGTCCCTGAAGGCAGCATCACACCCTAATTTTTCCTCAACATCCGGGACCTTTGGAGCTAACCAGTGTGTGTGGAAAGTGGGTAAGGAGGACAGCGGAGAGCGGCGGAAAGGCGGACTGATGACAGCTGTCAGTGGGGACAAAAACACTACCGATCTGTGACGAGAAGCCGAATGGCTTACCCTTAAAGCTTCAGGAGAAAAGGAACAACGCCTCGGCAGTACCGCGGGTTATTTAAAGCTGTCGCGAAGGTGAGGTTTATGTTTTTTTGGGGTGGGGAATATGACGGGAGGATCAGTGCCAGTTTGCCCTGTCTGTCTCTCAGGAGAGTCGAGGTTAGCCCTAACGGCTATCCAAGCTAACTACCCAGCTAAACTGGTCAACTGGGCTTGGCTGCCAGACATTGTCTTCGGCGTTGGGAGGGGGGTCATAGCCGTTGGAAGGACGCGTCTGGATAGTTGTGGTTTTGTAAAACGTTAGCTTCAATAGAAACCGCGATAGGGAGCTAATACGGCAACTTTTTAATGAGAATTCCATGAGGAAGAAATGCTAGTTAGCATTCCCAGTTAGCTCACCGGAGGGCTGGCTAAGGTTAGTATATTTAGCTTGCTAATGCTAACGGCACTGAACATGGGTGTAACTTTATATTTTTTACCAATTACGGTCGTTACTATTACATTTTCCTTACTGGACGTGGTATGTACACAGCAGTGTTAGCTTTGTGAATGGTTTGAAATCTGTCCGAGTTAGCGCTAATGTTTCAGCAACTTAATCTAGCTGAATGATTAACAATGGTTCGCTCGTAGTAAATTATCGTCCTATTATTTCAAGGATTGTCTAGGATTTTCCAAATACATTTTTCAAGATAGCGTTTTTATATTTTTATTTTATTTTTATTTATCTTTTTTTCAAATGAAGCTCCTTGCCTTTTTTGACTCAGCCGGCTCCTAAACTAGGCGTTTTCCCCCATGTGTCTCTACCAGCCTGTTATAGAGGGCTTTTGTCTACTGCTGTGTTAACTTTGCTATTGTCTGGATATCCATCAACACATGTCAGTATGTTGATGTGCTGAAACTGTGTTATACCACCTACTGCTGCAAGCCTCCTCTGTGAACAATGACTGGTTCAGCTCAGTTTCAAACAAATGACTGCTTAAATGCCATTTCTGCAGCTGTCGTTTATTTGAATATCAAGTCCAGTATTATGTGTGAAAGGTTGCAGTAGCCCTGCGTGTCCCACTAAAGCTGGTTCATGTCCGCCACAAGTGTTTATCCTAAGCCCTTGTGGGTGCCATACATGAGTGACTGTCTGTTTTTTGCAGGAATGGAAGTAGGAGATAGGAAGTGTCTGCGTTGTTAGTGAGGCGGCGTAAAAGCATACACTGTGAAATGTAGCTCAAACTGGAGGCAGCCATATTATGCAATATATGTCCATTACTGTATGGAGACATCAATAAGGCATATGTCCAGTCATATACTCATAAACAAAGGCAACTGGAGTTTCTTTAAGATATTTCACTCCTCATCTAAGTAGCTCTTTAAGTTGTAAATCACTGGTGAAACATCTTCAAGACCCCCACTTAGTTTAATAACCTTTATTTCAGCCTTGTTTTTACACATACACATGCACAAATGTTTGTTTTTTTCTTTAAATCTTTATTTTTTCCCCCCCCCTCAAGGTATTTACACACAATCCTGTCTATTTTCCGGCCTTACTCAACATTGGCACAGCAACAGTTGCAGAGGCAGCATGGGGACACAAGGCTCTGGCAGAAAACGTGCTCCAGTGAAAGATCGGTTCTCAGCAGAGGATGAGGCTTTGAGTAGCATTGCTCGGGAGGTAAGTTTATCACACAATCTAATTTTAAAGGATACTGTGATTAACCTGGGATATGTCCTCCCTAAATCCCTCCATTCATTCAATGCTGAATCGCTGCAAATAAGATTTCCTCTAGCTCAGATGTTCTTGTTTAACCTCATTCCGATAATGGGCCCGTTCGGAATATAAGCATGGTAATAATTTGTCAGCGTCAGATGTTGTCAATTTAGAGAGCATCACCAGCACTTTTTAAAATAAAGGCAATGTGAGTAGATCATCAAAACCATTATCGGCACTCACACGCCTGGGCCACACCGCACTGTAGTTGAAAGAGAGACCTCTTAAACTAAACATATTGATCAAATGTTTTGCCGAAGCTTGGAAACATTGATATTTACATGGACTTGCCTCGTTTCTATTTATAACCCTTATGGGATTGTTGCCATAACTTAAACCAAAGATCAGAATTTGGTTCTCCTGCTTTTCAGTTGTATGAAACATTTCAAGAAAATTACTTTAACTTTCATTTAGTTAAAAAGTAGAGAATAGACAGGACAAATAGCAGCTTTAGTTAGATATTTGTTCCATTTAGTTTCAAACATGTAAGCTGATGAACCTTTTGTTGATATGGCCGTGGAAAGCGTTAATCTAGTGTATCTAAAACACCTATTTGTTCTTTAAAACTTTATTATAGCATGTTAAATGTCAGATGTCAGAAACAATTACACAAAAGATGGTTACAGATTTAGTAAAATTAACTAATTGCTATGGCTGTCAAGCAGAGTTTCAAGATGATATGTTTTAAAGTTTACGCTTAATTACAAAGTTTTCTTTTTAACACACAGTTGTTAAATCAACCTGAGACAGAGAGGTGTACTAAATCTGTCAGGCATGTGCTGATTTGAAGCTTGTTGGTCAAAGTTGTATCAGTAAATGGGCCTCTGAGGCGTATATTTATATTCAGGTTTTTGTGTTTCAGCCCAAAGAGTGGAGACAGCTGGTTTGGACTGCAGAGTTTGACTTGACTTGCAGTGTTTTTGTTTGGGGGGGAAAATACAGGCAGAGGAGAGAAGCTGCTTGGCCTGTAACGACATGCCCTGGGATTATTCCATTTTGTTCCACAGCAGTCCTTCCATTCCTTTGCCTTTTCCAGAACCGGGTGTCTAAAAAGATTAAATGTAAGGATCATTTTCCAGAGTTTAAGGTTTTTTTTTTTTTATGTTTGGTAGGCAAGGGGGAGAGAGAAAATAGGCTTGCTTCAGAGTTTCTCCAAAGGATTCAAATCAAGTCAAATGATTTGTTGCATTTACAATCAGAACTTTAAGCTTGAATAAGTCATATTTTTGCAAATTTGCAAATATTTGTTTAGGCCCTCACTGAGAACAGAACCTGTGCTGTTTGAAAGCTGTTCAGCGTTTCATTCTTGAGCACTAAGTGTAAGGCTCCATTCGCTCTCTTTATAGTCATGCAGGCTGATCATAGAAACATGAGTCATCTGACCCTCCCAGTCAGGTCCTAAATCTGAATCTCTTTGTGGAGCAAACCAGAGATTAGATCAACCGTGCACGGGGTTCGTGGGGGTCACTGTCTAACTTGTTGCACATTACCACCCTCCCAAACATATCTTAAAAACACAGCGGCCACTACCTCACGGTGAAGAGAATCTACAGCCTGCCTGCCTGGCTGTGCTTGGCACGGCTCACTTCTGAGAATGACTGTGAATTTGAGCCTGCACCGTCACCAGCCTAACTCTGAGGCCTCTTACATTTCTGGGCAGTCACTCTCTTTTGAATACCAGCATCTTGCTTACATATCTGACAGTGGCCATGTGTTAGAATTAGATGATCATCCCATGCCTGTTGTCTCTCAGATTAGGCTCTAAGGGAGCTGAAGGTACTTGAACAAGGCAGCGATCGACTTTCCTCAGTGTACAGAGGGAGTGTCTTTGGTTGGACGTAGCTATAGTTCATAGTCCGTATGATTTAATTTGTGATGTCAACAAGTCACTGACACAATGGAAGGTGTCAAAAGCTTTCCCTCATACCTTCTGGTGATTTTTCAGGCAAGAGAGAACAAAGCACAAATCTGTCAGTAAACCAATCGCTCAGTCGTGACCGCAGAGTTGTGAAGAAGAACTAAAGGGTTTGATTCATTTCTGTTCCCTAATAAAGAGGCTTTGTCACAGTTGATTTAATTTATTTATTTGTCTTGTTAAAAGTAATACTTGTAACACAAAGGAACAAGCAGTGATTGTTATAGTTTATAAGAAGAAGGAGAGACACAGTTGTCATTCACATTACAGACTAATGTAGTCCACCTACAGCGAATATAATAGTCAGGATGTTAAATGTCACAAATTCCCAGAACCCAATCCCAAGTTTATTTTCTACGAATTTAATTACACTGCGAAGGACAGAGATAAGACGAGTAAGCTTGAACTGAAGATACATTCCCTCCACTTAATAGTTACTGATTTTTTTATTATTATCATTTTATTTATCATTTTATTTAATTTCATGTTTTTATACTCATATTTTATTGTGGAGTATGACATTTTTAATTAATTATGTAGTTTGTCATGTTTTGAAGTTGTGCTTTCCTGACCGAGACTCCAAAAACCCAAACTGTTTGAAATATTTTTTATAATGATGTAAAATGTAGAAATACGGTATTTGTCGTATTTCTGTCACTATTCAGTGGGGCTCAGGTGATCTTATGTTGGATCGCTGGACTTTTATTGCCCACAGTGTTGGAGGTGTGTTTAATGGTGAGCTTCTGCTGCTCAGGTTACTTTCTCAGGCCCATGATGTAGCTCCAGAGAGCTGGGCCCGGATGGGCCAGTCTATAGATAGGACGGAGACAGAGAGCTCAGCTGTGCTGCTGTGCAGAGCAGGTCATACTGTCAGACAGCTCAACAGGTGCAGAGCACACGGCCAGCCGCCTCTCTTTGCTTTCTCATTTGGTCTCTCCCCTAACACCCTTGCAATTTCCATTTTCATCTTGTGCATATCACAGTGGATTAATGTGGGGTTAACGGTAGATCATACTGTGGGGAGACCTTAATCCAAATCTCTTAATATGTTAGAATATCTGCAAGCCCCATTTCATGTTAACCTAAATATGTGTGTCGCACACTGAAATTACAGCTGCGGTTCTCTAGAGTAGAGAACACAGCAATTTTGATAGATATCTGATCATTATATTCAGTAATCTATTACTAATCAAATCGTAAAAGAAATTAGTCATTGGTGAATTTGGAATAGGTGCAGATGAAGGTGGAGAATCTAATTTTGCTAACCCAGTGTGAAAATCTATCACTGCCATGACGAGATTCACAGTCTTATTCACAGTCTCATATTTTCACTGTCATCTGCAGTGACGTACTTGCAGGGTCAGACAGCACAGCGACACTGGCAAGCTTTAGAAAGGATCAGAGTTTGATCAGGTTTATTGTTGCTCATACTGTTACGTTATATGAGCCCAAATCATGTCTCAGTTTGTATCGATTGTCAAGATGTTAAGATAAGCTGTCCTGTCATTGTATAACAAGATTGTTGTGTTGCGTTTGTTCACTCCAGGCTATTATCGAAACAGGAATAGCATATACCCACAGGCTTTCTATTCTGGCCATGTAGATAAGAAATAGCTGGAATGCGACAGCGTTTGTCTGCAGCGAGATACTGTACACACTTCCCCCAGTATTTATGGACTGTCTTTTAGTTCGAGATAAAGGGTTCTATGAGCTAGTGTGCCATTCTCTGTTAGTCGGATGTTTAGTTTCGGAGCATGTGTGGTATGTAACTGGTAAGACACAATGAAAGTAGAGACTGCACAGTCACCTGTGTGAGTCGCCAGGTCTGCGTAGGCGTCGCTTAAATTAGTCCCTTCTGTTGAGATTTTGTGTAAAATTAGCTCCCGCCACATTTTCCTGAGAAGAGAAGAGTTTATTGCTTTTAGTTTATCTGTTACATGGACTTGTTTGTGTTTCAGGGCCAGCTAGTTAGATATTGTGCAATCATCTCTATGTTTACAAGCTGAGCTGAACCAAGCTTTGTTTGTGCACTATTGGCATCTCCCCCACGAGGGCTTTAAATTAGTCCTCCTGAAGCTGATGGTTAGCACATGTTGTTGATGATGAGGCATCCCAAGCACTCAGAGCACCACAGAGCAGATGAACATGGTCAGCTGGGGTCCACTGTGCCTTATGGATTCTGGTGTGAATTTAATTCAGCGCAGTGTGCATAGTTTTATTTGGGCTGATATTGAGAAAATTTGAGAATTTAAGAAAATGAAAACCATAAATCAATCAATGTTAATGTTCAAATATATCTTTAGTATTTCTGTTTGAAATAAGATATATGATATATCATTATATTAGCCTGGCAGATGCAGAGTTTGAGTCATTTCGGGTGAACTGTGTCATTGCCATATCATTTTTCCTTCTGGGTCTGTTTTTACACGTTATTCTGCTACACAGGATATTGTGCGATACCCAAGTGTAGACTAGACTGTGCCTCTGAGAAGACAAAGCAATTTTGCTCACTATCTACTTGCTTTTGGTTAATATACAGCCTGGACAGTGTTGTAATGTATTAAAACTTTGCATTGCTAATTGGATTACAGCTAAGGAAGAAAGCTGGGCCTACGTGGAGCTTTGGCCCAGCGAACAAGCGAAAGTGAAATCAGTACATGTGTATGTTAAGTCTTCTCTCTTACAGGAATCCGATCTGTTAACTCTTGTAAATTCTGTCAGATATTTTTTTTTTTTTTTTTTTTTTAATGAACTCTTCCCCATTCTTGTTTATTGTTTGCTTTCACTGGGTGTGCCGTCACAGAAAGGCACTTTACAAGTCTCTATTCATGTCTAACAGGTGTGTTCATGTTATGTCTCACAGGCGGAGGCGAGGCTGGCAGCAAAGCGGGCGGCTCGGGCAGAAGCCAGGGATATTCGAATGAGGGAACTGGAACGGCAACAGAAAGAGGTATATAACTTAAAATGCCACTTGGGAAGTGGTCTGCATTTCTCGTCCATTTATCCTGGAAGCTGTTCATCTGTATTCACAGTCCCTGGTGCACAGACGCTGTTTTGGCCACAAAATAAGCTTTTAGGTTATACTGACTGTTGATGCACAAAACATTTTACCCATGGAAAAAAAAAAAAGCGCTGCAGGTCCACCGATCAAACCACGGGTTCTATTCCTGAAGTAAATGTCACCCAGACTTTATATTTCAGCAGTTTCAAGTGAAGTATGATTGTATGTTTTTCCTGGCATTTCCTCCCCGTCCAGCTTTCTTACCGCTCATCCAGCAGTAGCAACCGAAAATGGGGTCAGATCCACCAATGGATGGTAGGCGAGCGAGGGAGTGTTGTAGCATTTCCACTAACACGGCCTGTTGTGTGGGATTGAGTCTCAGTCAACTCTGACCAGTTCGGTGCTTTCGACTCACAGACTTCTCTGTACCTCACTGTGAAAGTATGCCTCGACAGTGTATTTGCTTTGGAGACACCGTAATCTGTGACTGTGTGTGTTTGGAAAGTGGGCTTTGGCCTTTGACTTTATTTAGGGTGGCTGCATGTAAGAAGGCGTCCTGGACGTTTTGATATATTCATCCAACCTCTTGCTACCCTCGTAGTTTTCAGTGTTTATGAATCACTTTTGCACGGAGTTAATATTTGTGTGTGTTGATTCAGAAGAGGCTTTTAGTGTGTGTCATTAGATGAGGCAGAAATCTGCAGTATATTAGCTGTTCTTGTATATCATTAATCTTTGCGAGTGTTTATGATATTTATAGTTTATGTTATTTGGTGATAAACATGCAGTTGTTTTGCACGGTTTGGGCTTTGCAGCCTCTCTACTTTCTCTCTATAATTCTTCCCAACTTTCCTTCCTGACTTCAGGCTGACGCAGAAAAAGCCAGAACCTCTAGTAGTAGTAGATCCAGCAGCCGTCAACACCGGGTTGGTATCTACCCCCCACACGCTTCCTCTTTGTCTCCCTGTATTTTCTTTCTTCTCTCCCCTTTAATCCTGTAGTTAATCTCTCATCATTCCCGTTTCTCTCTGTCTGCTTTTCTGCTGTGACTCCATGTTTCCACATTAACAGGGGCTGGATGATGATGTCATGTCAGTCCGCAGCTACAGGGTGCGTACATAATATTTCCTGGACAGTTTTATTACCACCTCATAGGGGCACTCTGACGTGTAATGTGAAAACCTTTTTTTTTTTTTCTGGTTAGGAAAGCACTTGTTAAATAAAACATTTGTGTGAAATGCTTTTATTTGGTTGCTTTACTTCTCTTTGAGCAGCTTCCCCCTCTTCATGGTTTTCTTTGTTTTTTCATTTGAAGTCGACTTCGTCAGCCGTGCGTGACTTGGGGTCTAGCAAGAGTCGATCCACTTCCCGTAGAAAAGATGGCTTGGTGCGTTGTGTGCGTGCATGTGTATGAGAACTGAGAATACCTGGATTATAAGCATGAAACTAGAGTTCAGCTAACTTTATTGTGCTAAGCAGAGCTAACTCAAATTTTACGTTAGCTGATTATTGCGACACTTAACTTGCTTCTTAATTTTAAATTCCCAGTGTGGCCGTGTCTACTTATCCTTTAGTTCTAACGTTTTTCATGTGGGATGTGTGTGTGTGTGTGTGTCACACAAGAAAAATGAGATACTGCTGGCTACGTCTGTATTTCTTTGATGTCGTTTTGTATCATCTATCACTGTAGACATAACTTTTGTGATTCAGATTAACAAACCGGTGCCAGAACGTGGTGCCAGAAATTCTCAGCTGCTAAATCTCATTATCTTTGGAAATGCACGTACCTCGACTCAAATAGATCAAAATATAGCCAGTTAGCAACACATAAGGCGTTGCTGATTGCTGTTGCCCAAGAGGATAATGAGTATATACTCTATGTACATGTATGTACATACTAATGTGTGTGAAAATTGGCCTAACGGCGACCTAACAGCATCTCAAGTGATTGAGTGTTTTTTGATCATATGACTCCCGGTCTCTCCTCAGTCTGATGGCCTCTCCATTAGCTCCCTCAAGAGTTCCCGCTCCACTGTATGTAACTATGCTGATCATTGTTTCATCACTATATCTATGTTTTACTTCTAGTTCTCCTGCCTCATTATAGCTTTTTTGTTTGCACTTTTTTTCTGAGCTGTGCAGAGTTCAGTGTACAATGACCTGCATGGCCATAAAAAGGCTTCGTCCAGCTCCTCGAAGAAGGATCTGCTGGTCAGTGCTCTCCCTCAGTGTGGTTGTGTGGGCTGAAGCCTCAAGCATTGAGGCGGCGTAGTCTGTTGGTAGTGGCTTGCAGGGGTGATTCACTGTTGATCGACTTTACCCTTGATAAGACTGATTAATCATTGCTTTATGAAGTGGCACAGTGTATGTGAAATAGCGCAACACTGACACTTGAGGCTATAATCTGTAACGTCAGCACTTGTTTGAGGTCGTGTTATGTTACTACCCTTCCAGACCGGACTGTACCACGATCAGAGGAACTACACCAGCCTAACGAAGACCAAACCTCCACCTCTGTCGTCCACTTCCACCTATCAGCCAAGGGTTGGTTCTCCTGAGAGTGCTGTCTCGCTTTTTGTCAAAAGACACCCGTGAAACTAGATCAAGCCGAATTTGAATACTCGTATAGATTGTGCATTTTATTTGATAGTTTACTTTACATAACATTTAAAAGAAAGAAACTGTTCATCAAAGCAGAGCGAGACACATGCTGGTTGTATCTAATCTTGTCATGGCATAGAAAGCTTAAACTATTTGCTGACCAGCTATAGTCGTGCTCTAACAGCAGCATTAAAACGGAGAACAGGAACGGTGATACAGGGTCAGCAAAACATTCATCCTGTTTTCCCTGGCTGCGGCTCTTTAGTCTCCTGCCGTCTCGTATTCCTGTTTCAGCATCCCTCTGTCCTCTAAACTGACATTTCCCCCGCACCCCTCCTCTCCGACAGGCCACCACTTCCTCGTCCTCCTCCACCACCGGCACGGGGCTGTCTCGCAGCTACAGCATGGTCAGTTCGTATCCACTGAGTAACCAGCATGCCTTTAGTTACCTTCAGAAGTAGCCCCCCCCACCCCTCCACTTGTGGTCACATACATGTGATAGGATGCCCAGGGTGGCTGGGGCCGCTTATATTTAGCTCCTGAACACTCTGAGCACTTGGCTGAGACTGAGATTTGTACTTCAGTGAGATAAGACAGGAGTTTGAGTGAAGCCTTTTGTTAAAGAGCGCTGAAACAAATGACCTACTTCATGTTGGAAATACAGTTTTTTTTGTGTGTTTATTGTATTGCCTACATAAAGTCATTCTGCTCAGTGTACTTGAGTGCGTCAGTGATTTATGTTCCCTCTCGTGTTTTGCTGAGTCCCGCATTGTCTCCCACATGTGCCCTCAGGCCTCTATTTGCGACGACACTGGCCTTTACGGGTCTGGCTACAGTTCAAGAGCTGTAAGTCTTCTGAAAGTTTGTCAAACTGAATTTTTTTTTTTTGCATTGTCAACCCACGTCAGCCTACAGTTGTGCTTGTAATGCCAGATGTCTGGCTTCGTGTTGATCCTGTGTCCTCTCCTCCTCCTCCTCCTCCCTCCATCCACAGCCCTCTGAATACAGCTGGTACTCCTCTGGAGCCAGCTCCACTCGCAGCAGCCCTGCGGTGAGCACCTTAAACCCACCGTCACCGTGCATGATCAGACCACACGAAAAAAAACATCCACAACTAACAGGCTCCCACCCGTCCCCTCTCACCCTCAGACGTCCCTTCTACTAGGGACACTGATCATAACTCAAACCAAACTGGCCACAGCTTGTTTCAGGAAACAGCATTGATGATAGACATTGTGTGGAAAGTGTGGAAATTAAGCCTTTCTTGTGCTGTTCAGTGCAGAATGAGATGCACATGGTTTTCCTAGTTGACTTGGATCCAGTTGATTTTTCTAATTGCATGAAATGTAATAACTCATTGGGTTGCAGTTATAAATTTAATACAAAGGCCTTTGAAAAAGAAGTGTGTGTGTGTGTGAGAGAGAATTAGAAACGGCTCTGGGCATGTCAAGCAGCCATCCTACGTTACTTTGCCTCCTCATGATGTGCTCGTCTGTCTTTTTGTATGCGTGCATACTCCTCTCAGTCTTCCTCCGATGATGACACTGTCAGCAGTGTGTCCCAGGAGCGCTTCAGCAGAGGCCGCAGGGACAGCACGGTGAGCTGTAGTAACGGGGCTGCATAAAACATATAGACTGATGTTGTGCTTTCACGTCAAAGCCTGTTAAGTGGTTTCTTTTATTGTTATTGGGAGATCATACCATTCATCCAGTGTGCTTAGATCTGTGACTCTGATTGTACATATCACTGTTTTCCTGCTCTTCTTTTCTCTTCATCCGTCTCTTGTCATCTTTGTCCTGTATGTGCTGTAAGTAGTCGTCAGACTTCTCTGACATTAGCGAGTCAGCCGCTGATTATTTCAGCCGCTCCAACCGACGGGGCAGTATTGTGTCTGACCTCGATGATTTGAGCATTCCCGACTTGGACGCTGTAAGTGGCTGAACCGAGTTCACAACAGTGTGCTTGGAAATGCAGTGCCGCACCAATGATGGATGAATCAAATAACAGATGCATGAGTAAACGCAACATTTAATATTTAAAACTCATCCCACAGACTGTGTTTTTATTCTTATTGACAACCAAAGTGTGGAGTACAGCGCTGTAAGGGAAGCTGAAGTGGTTTTTACGTAGCGCTGCTGTGCGTAGAAGCATGAACTAAGGAAATGTAGCTTCTTCTCATTGTTTCTCTTGCTTGTATGATGACCTGTGTGACCTCCGTACAATTTATGAACATGCAGCACTTGTCCTCGGGTCACATTAACTTAACTAACTCCCTGATTTACAGACGAAGGAACGGCTCCAAGCATGACCACACAGGATGTGCGTTGTCAACACAGTCTGTTGTACATTTTGTAATACAGTATTCCCTCTCTTTCTTGCAGCTGGATGAAAAATGTGACAAGCAGTACACAGATTATAGCCGGGTAAGTGCCACATTATTTTATTTATTTGTTTTATCATCAAGGACTTTTTTGTACATTTTAATACACAGACATGTAGAAGCCGCTAATAGAGTTCCTCAACAACTTGACTACATGATAAAAAAAAAAAGATGTGGAGAATGAGTAATTGCTGTTTTGTGGTCTAGCAAACCTATTTCCTGCAAAATAGGGTTAAATGCATGACACATGTATGAATATTATTAGTTGTCAGCAGATTAAATCATGCCAAGAGCTGTAAGCTGACGCCTCGTTGATTTCTGTGACATTTCGACAGCAACCACGTTGCCACAACAGAAAAACAAGGAAGCATCATCTTTCTCTTATACCGTGGAGATTGTGAGCTAGTTTATCAAGTCTGCAAAATGCCCCCCGCAGCTGACAATGACAGCGCCTCCTTCAGGAAGATTTGAATGAGAAAGGCTCCCTTACAAGCCGTATCAGATTGCGGCGTTGAATAACGTGTTGGAGTTGTATTGCATTGTGCCTTGCTTTTTTTTTTTCTTTCTTTCTTTCTTTCTTCTTCTTACTGAGGTTCTGTAACGCTTTGTGTCCACAGCCATCTTCCCGCTGTGCCACCCCAGGCCTCTCAGCAGCCACACTGGCATCACTGGGTGGTACCTCGTCACGACGAGGTAGCGCAGACACGGGTAGCGTCTATGACCCCGACACCAGCCTGAGTGAACTTAGGGTAAGGTGTTCAAATGCACACAGCGTCACCTTTCACCTCATTCTACACACATTCTACACTGATTAGAAATGTTGACATGTGAACGTATACTTTCGTTTTCAGACCTGAAATGCTAGTTCACCTGTATGAGATATTAAATAAACATATCCTCTGCATATGAACCTCCCACAGCATTGCCTCTGTTGTGCCCCCCCCCTGCTGCTCTTAGTGTCTGCTTTAACCGTTTTTTCTAAATGTGTGCACGGGAGGACTGGATGTGTTCCTGTTCCTTATATCTGGGTGGTGATGTGTATGTCTGCTGGACAGTCTTTGAGATGGCAGCACGGGTGCTTTGTTATCTCTCCTTTATATCCCCTGTCCTCTCTGATGCCCCCGGTTCACCCCAACCATTCCTTCCATCTGCTCTACAGGATATCTATGAACTAAAGGACCAGATTCAGGATGTAGAAGGGCGGTACATGCAAGGGCTTAAAGAGCTGAAGGTAGAGGGGCTTGAGCTCGCAGCATGCCTTCTCTTGTCTTCTGGGAGCTGTAATGCATCACTAACTCCCCCTGCCTCTCCACTCACATTCCCTCTTGTTGCCCCCTCCCGTTCCTCCTAACACCACAGCCACGTCTTCTTCTTTGCGTGCTCCCAGTATGAATTGCGTAATGACCCTTTTTCTTCTGCATGGTCTTCCCTCACTTCCTGTTTTGATCTGTGCTGAAGACACTCCCACAGTGCCGCTGGGTTCAGAGCTGTGAGAAGAAGAGTTAACAAGCTCCACCTGCTGACAGATAACAGCCATGCTTTCAATTTTGACTTCAACAGTGTTTGGATGGCCCTCTGGCTGACTGACCTCTGCAGTCACCTTCAGGATTTTCCTGTTCTCTTAGAATGGGCACTCTGTTTTATTGATAGGGGTAGTTTACTAACCAGTCTGAATCTTCATCGTTCTTGGTAGAGTTTCATACCAGCTCCTGCACTTTCAGTGGATTTCTTGTTTCCTGTAGTTCTCTCTTTCAGATCCCCTTTCCACACCATTGTTTTGTTTCACACCTGAAGTGATTCAACACATTATGACCGTGTGATCATTGTCACCTCTTGCACATCACACATTTTTCCCAGATGTGGGGGAAAAAGAAACACCATTAAAATGCCTGAAACCTTTACTCAGTCTTATATTTCATTACAGTGTGTAGCATGTTTTGCTGTGTTCGATTAGAGAGCCCACCTGATGCATGTAGGTGAGCTGCACTTTAACACCGTGTCCTGTATTAACATGTGTCCGACCCCATCAGGAGTCACTTGCGGAGGTGGAGGAGAAGTATAAGAAAGCAATGGTATCAAACGCACAGCTGGACAACGACAAAGGCAACCTCATCTATCAAGTGGACACGCTCAAGGACGTCATAGAGGAGATGGAGGAACAGATGGCAGAGATGAAGAGGGAGCTGGAGGACAAGTCAAAGGTAAAACGCCACCCGAGCGGACGTGTTAAATCACCGGTCGGAAAGATGCGACCAAGATCACATGGTTGGAGTCGCAAAATGTTTACACAGATGGGTTGTGGCTGAAACACTGTCTCTGTGATTTCAGGAACTCGAAAGACAAAAACACACGTGCACAGTTCTGCAGCACAAACAAGAAGAACTGAAAGAGGGAATCCGCCAGAGAGATGAGCTTATAGAGGTATGGCTGGCCTTGCATTGGAGAGACCGCTTCTAGCAGTGTGACCACATCACACCACTGTTCTGTCAGCACCGTTTGAAGGTGTTGGTGCCCCTGGGAAAGCTGCAGGAGACTCTCTGTTCTGCAGGATGTTGATAAGGATTAACTGGCGCTGGCCTTCCTCTGGTCCTCTCCCAGTCTTTTGCTCTATCTGTTCTGACATTTAGCTCTGTTCCACTTCTCTATCCTCCAACTCTGAACACTCTCACTCATTCCTTTTTGTGCAGTTTCTGCTTAGATAAGTCTGTATTTACAGATTCTACCTCTTACGTGTGTCTCTTTATGTGCATTTTCACTTCTTCTTTTCATTCGTTCCATTCAATTTATCCTCTTTTGTTCCTGTCCTGTGCTGTGTCATCTTGCTGTGGCTCGATTCCACTCCAGGAGAGCCAGCGAATGCAGACTAAGTTAGATGCCCTCACCAGGGAGGTGTTTGACCTGCAGGAAACGATAAACTGGAAGGACAGAAAAATTGGGGTAGGAGGTCCCACGAAAGTGCCCTGACAGAACATGAGAGGCAAAAGGCGGTTGTGTGTTTTGACAGCCCTTTACGTACGGTGTCCGTCCAACTCTTTTGCCTCTCATGCTGTCTTTGCATGATGGAGACCGTTAGGCATTAGCACGTGACTGGACCCATTCACATACACAGTTTGGATTTTTGCATGTCAAAATAACAAGAGTTTAAAGTTTGATCTAATCATGAAAAAAAGTGCTGGTAGTGTTTTAACACCTGCAGCGCTCAGCCTGAGATATACAAATATTTTTGAGGTTTACCATGGAAACCATTAAAAAAAAATGATAGCATGACATGCATGTTCCACCTGTGGATCAGTTAATGCCTTAGATGAAGCTAGACTCTTATTGATGAAAGTTTTATTGTTATATGTAGTTCATAAATAGTTCAAAATCAGAAGAAAGGATCTCCCACTGTGCTCTAGCTCTCCTCTTGACTTTTCCTTTAAAGATTATGTTAAAGCATGTCCCCATCTTCCTTGTCTATTTGTGTGTACAGTTTGCTTCTACATCCCTCTTCTCAGCGCAGTGCATGTGTGTGCATGGAGCGTGTGTTGCTGTAGCACGCGGTGTTTCATGTCTGTCCAGAGTCTCTCCAACGTCACTGCCTCCTCCTTTCTCTCTCTCTCTCTCTCTCTTTCTCTTGTCTTCTCTCATCTGCGTGGCCAGGCCCTAGAGAGGCAGAAAGAGTACTTTGATTGCATTAGGATTGAGAGAGACGAGCTCAGAGATGAGCTCGCTGACATCAAGGGGAAGTCCAGAGCTGAAGAGGTAGGTCCACCGAGTCCCGGGAGAAAAAAAAAAAGGTTACAAGAAAGAGTGACTGAATAAAAAGCTGTTTTTAGTTGGAACTAAACCAGTCAGTTGTACATTTTACCTCTAACACTATTATTTTTTCCTTCTTTTCACATTTTCTGTGTTATTTTTCCTTGCTAATTGCGTATGACTCTTTATATTTCTCTGTATCTGACCATGACTACAGTGAATGATATGAAATTACTGGTGGATTCATTTTCTTTTAGAGCACAGGTGTCAAACATACGGCCCGCGGGCCAAATGCAGCCCGCCAGAGCATCTAATCTGGCCCACAAACTTGCATAGAAGACTGCAATTTTTTGATAAAAATAACTGCTATCCCTAATTTGTCCACTGTTTTCATAAGGCCGGGGATACACTGTGCGATATTTTAAATCCTTTGACTCAGCTCCGTCTCAAACTGCACGACTAGATCGCGGAGTTCAAAAGGAGGTTGAGGGAAATCGGCCCGTGGCGCTGCTTCTACTGTGTGATACCTTCACGAGGAGCGACCAGGATTTCAAACAAGTTTGATTTTCTTGCGAGCACACGATTTGTGATCGGGAGGTCGTCGTAAGGTGTTATCTCTCCTCGTTACCCCTGCACGAAGCAGGACACGCGAATTGGCCCGATTCAAAAAAATAGTCGCACGAACGGAAAGTTCATTAAATGTAATCATTCTCTTCATTTATTTGACCAAAAGAAATAGACTCATAGGTTATTATGCTATTATCTTACTGGTCTGGCGCGCTTTAGATCAAACTGGGCTGTATGTGGCCCTCGCACTATAAAGAGTTTGACACCCCTGTTTTATAGGTTATGGAAATAGTGTAATTACTGATGTACATTCACATTCAGGTGGTAAATGATGTGTTAAGAAGCAATGTATTGCTGCAGTGGGTTCCGTGAAGACAACATTTGCAGTTATATGAAAGTATTTTTGCAAAACTCTCCAAACACAACCAAGATATAGTTTGAGGCCTTTGTTGTTTTCAGCTGGCAAAGGCAGCTTCAGTCCATAATTTGCGCTTTGACTAGTGCAGCCGTAGTTGTGTCAGGCCACACTCTGCGTGAGTAAATGTGTGTGAAACCACGATTCCTGGCCACATTTCAACACCCACAAACCACAGACTGTTCAGTAAACTTCACTGTCATTTATTTTTTTAAGATTTTTTTTTTCCCCCCCTCTGTTTGTTTTGGTCCCAGAATCACAGCTTTGTTTAGTCACAGTAGCAGACTGCTGCGCTGTCTCAGCAGGTCACCATGAGGGGATAAAGAGAGATTAGTGCGAGGACGCTGTACTATAAAGATTTGTAAACTGTGATTGGAACCAGCGCTCAGTAATCTGCGTTTTATCCCACAGAAACACGGGCTGGTCATCATCCCAGATGGCACACCAAACGGAGATGTCGAGCATGAGCCCGTGTCCTCAGGGATCACTTTGGTCTCCCAGGAGGCCGCCCAGGTGCTGGAATCTGCAGGAGAGGGCCCGCTGGGTGAGTCAGAGACGGGAGATTTTTCTGTTTGAGATATTAGCCTCCTTTTTGTGTGTGTGAGCTGAGCATTAAGTCTTTTTAAGCTCTTACTTTAGGGCGGGTCCCAAAACAAGAGGAAACTTTAGTGGCATAAACATCACTGTGGAAACTTGTTGTGTTAGCCTTAAATGGAACGAAACGCAAAGAAACAGCTCAGTCGTGGCTTAATCCAGCCTCAGCAACGTAAATGAATGTTGTGCAGAACCAGGTGCAAGACATTAGAGTCTCTAATATGTCTCCAAATATTTACCAAAATGTAAAAACCTTTTGACCTCGCAGTGAATGAATCTAGCATGCTATCATCCTGCACATGTTCCTGCGTTCTCCCACGGACAAGTGCAGCGGAACAGATTCCTCCTGCAACCAGAAAACATAGACGCAGTAAATGTTATCAGTTCATTTCTGTTTCTGCAGATGTCAGGCTACGGAAGTTGGCCGAGGAGAAAGATGAACTGCTGGCTCAGATCAGGAAGCTGAAGAATCAGCTGGAGGAGGAGAGACAGAAACACTCAAAGGTGGACAGTGCTTTCACAGACGGGGAGAGGATGGAGAACGGTACAGACCTGCACATTATCGAGATGCAGAGTGAGTTAACTTCCCTTCCTGGCCTCTGCGCACTCATCAAAAATAATCCCGTAATCATTTTGTATTCACAAACTCTGATGTTCTCTGTAGGAGATGCCAACAGACAGATTAGCGAATACAAGTTCAAGCTTTCTAAAGCGGAACAGGAAATGGGTACGATGGAACAAAATGTAAGTTTGACTAATACTTCCCATCAAATTAACAGTAATCTGATGTACAGTGATAAGAGAAAGCCTGGGCTCCACATCAACACGTGTTCTTCTTTGTGTGTCTGTTTTCCAGATCAATAGACTTGAAGGGCAAGTGTCCAGGTACAAGGCAGCAGCCGATAACTCAGAGAAAATAGAAGACGAGCTTAAAGCAGAAAAACGGAAACTTCAAAGAGAGGTAAAGACAAACTGAAGACCTGTATGTGACCTCTAGTCATTTGTGGTAGCGTCGTATCTGAACCTGCACAAACAGGGCATGTCTGTAACTTGTAAAGAAGAACTGAGGCTGCACATTTCCTTTTATATCTCTCCAGAGATCTTGTGATGAAATGAATCCACTGTGATTTATGTCTGCAATTATAAATGAAGGTTTGGACACCTGCTTGGAGTCAGCAGTGTTGGGTATAGTTTCTTTGGAAAGTAGTTAGTTAGGTTACTATGTTACTATCAATTAAAAGTAATGCGTAGTGATGCGCAAAGTACTCGTGCGTTACCAAACATTAAAAGCCGTTTGCAGCTCATCGCACATTCTGCAACTCAGCGACACACAGCCTCCTTTAAATGCACATTATTCATCCAACCAGATTAACTCTGCAGGATAACCAGGGTGATAGAGTGGTGCTTCTTTAATACAAGATGTTTTTTTTAAATTGAAAGTGGAATTTTTTTCACCGACAGAAGCTTTTCACCAACACAGAGTGAGGATTTTACCGTTATGTTCTTGTTCTTTTCGCTGGCGAATTGATAATAATAATAATAATAATCTGCGTACTTCCACGATTCAAAAGCTGTCCTCTCTGCCATCTTGCCGGCGGTTCGAAAACACTCACACACATATACAGGTAACGTAGGTCAGCAGGGGACAGACGCATCATCAAAAAAAGCAGCTGTAGTCTGTATTTTTCTTTCCTTATCCGGAGAAAGTCTTAAAGTAACGGATTACATTTTTTTTTTAAATAACGAAGTTACTGAATACTCAACGCACAAAACTAACAACACTGAGAGTCAGGATGTTTTCTGCACAGAACTGAGACCCATCCACAGAATAAAACAAACTCAAAACCATCACAAGCTAGATGCATGGCTGCACATTTTGACGCATCGGATTTTATTTATGGATCCATTAATGTGTTCATCACATTATTGAAGGTGGAGCTGATTTATGCCGTCAGGTAGTTCATGAATTATTCCCCAGGATACAGTCTCATCACATCATGTTTAATGCCATTTCCTGCATCCTCTCATTAGAAATCTGTTTCTTGTGCATGGCTAGTCTCACGTGATTACACAACAAACTGGTCCATGTGTGAGGGAGATTCAAAAACCATAACTCTGAATGCACCTTGGGTCCGAAAGCCCACGTGTGGCAGCATTTTGAATTTAAAAAGTGTGACGAAATCTCTCATAACTTATTATTCACAAACATCATCAGGCTGAACGTGTGACATCTTCCGTCTGTTTCCCTCCACAGCTGCGCACGGCTCTAGACAAGATCGAGGAGATGGAGATGACCAACAACCACCTAGTAAAGCGCCTGGAGAAGATGAAGGCCAACAGGAACGCCCTTCTGTCGCAGCAGTGAGGAAGAGCAGCGTCACCACAGAAGCCCTTAAACTCGCACCTCAGACCTCTGACTGCCATATTGCGCCTGGAGCACATTTCCAATTTTTTTTTTTTTTTCCCGCTGTAACACTTTAAGATCTGTAGCTAACCAAAAACACTTAAAAACGTGTAGCACAGGGAGGAAAACAGAACTTCTTTTTTTTATTTTAGAAACAAACTGGGAGAATTGGTTTCGTCTGGCGAGCTTTCTGTGTTTTGGGAGGAACGACTCGGAAACTAATGAAACTGTAAAAGTTGCTGGGAGATGCATCTGAGGAAATTTCTCTAGTCACTACTTTATTTCTCAGAGCTTTGTACTACATAATACTTTTCCCTGGCTGGGTGCTTGGCTGTCCTTTTTTTGTTTTTTGATAAGTTGCATGAATGAATATAATGATGCTTTTAAACTATACAACCCTCGTGGCTGCTCCGACCCCCTCCCCCCTCCCTCCCTCCCCCTCCTCACCACCTTGCCATCCTCCCCTCCCTCCCTCCCTCCCTCCCTCCCTCCCTCACACAGTGAAGTGCCTTTTTCACACTAGGAGACTGGGGGTCTGCACCACTCAATGAGACAATAATTGTTTTAACAGGTACAGTATGATGTATTTAAAGAAGAAGGTGGAGTCGTTATTTGAAAATATATAGAACCAGCTGTGTCTGCTGCGGTTTCATGGAAATTTTTCAAATATTTAAAAGATTTCTTGAAAATAAATGTGTAATTTACAGAACTGTTTACACAGTCTGGGTCTTTTCTTTTGCTGTTTTATCAGGACGTTTGAGTTTCATCAGCGGCTAAACAAGAACAGAACAAAACAACTTTACATACATACTAATTACATTTATTGGACACTAATTCAGCCGTTATCTTTGTATTTTGACTTTTTTCAAATTCACTTGCATACACCAATCTGCCATAACATTAAAACCACTGACAGGAGAAGTAAATAACATTGACCATCTTGTGACAAATCAGTTTTCTGCTGGGAAACATTTGGACCTGGCTTTCATTCATTCATGTGGACATGCAGCACCCACCTAGACCAGACCAGGCGCCCCCACCCCATAGCAATGACACTCCTTGATGATTAGCAGGATGCAGCTTGACACAGACACACAAAAAACAGTTTAGGAACAACTAAAAAAAACAGCTCAAGGTGTTGACCTGGCCTCCAAATTCACTAGATCCCAAACTGATAAAGTATCTGGGGGCATGATCCACAGATCCCCTCCCCTGAAAGCCCCCCACTAACAACAGGACACCGTCAGATGTCCATTCTCTGATGAGTCACTACTGTTTTGGAGGCACAAGGGAGACCTACACAATATTAGGGTGTGATACTTTCCAGCTCAGTTTTTCTGCTTCTGCAATAACGAGAGTGAGGAACTTCTAAAGTAAAAACCACATAAATCTAGTTTTCCTGGTTTCTTTTACTCGTTCCAGTTTTATTCAGGTGTTAAAAGCTTCTTGCTGCCTATGAATGTGTGTGTCTGCGTGTGTGTGGGTGTGTGTGTGTAATAATCAGTGAAACTGTCGGTGTCCTTCACACAGCGCTGAACCCTCCACACATGTCCCAGATTGACAGATGAAATGTAGTCGCAATAAAACCTAAGCACATGTGTTGGCACATTTTGGCTATCGTTAAGGGACTCGTGACACAGATCTATTTTTCCTGGCTGCGTGTCCCCGAGTCCATGTGGTGCCTATAAAAAGTATTCGCCGCCTTGGATGTTTTCCACTTTTAATACTGAAAACGATTCAAACTGAAACAGATTTGTGTTTAGTAATGTCGTTTAATTAAAACCATACAATGTAAAATAAGTGCGTAGATATCCACGACCTTTTAGAGTGACTGACCTAATTCAGTAAAGGTCCAGCCAGGTGGTGCCGGACGTCAAAGTGAAGTGCAGATCACCTGAGGGCAGTGAATGCATCACTAGTGGTATGGAGACACCTCCAGTCACTGGTTAATCGGCATTCCTGGCTACAGTCACAACATGAAGACAGAGGAGGACACCGAGCAACTCGGAGAAGAGGTTGCTGAAAGGTTTAAGTCAGCGGACGGATGTAAAATAAAATAAAAACCGTGCAGTTTTGCAAAGAACGTAAACCCTGAGCTGTGACTTGAAGGCTTCAAGTACTTCTGCTGTCACTTATTTTACATTGTATAATTTTTTTTAATTGACATAACTTTGTATAAATCTGTTTTAATTTTACAGTTCGTATTTTATTTATTTTTTTTAATCGGCACTATACACCGATCAAGCATAACATTATGACCACCTTTCTAATATTGTGTACGTCTCTGCTGTGCCTCCAAAACCAACTCATCAGAGAATGGACATCGTCCTGTGGAGTCCGTCAACACATTAATTTGTCTTTGAGGGGAGGGGCCTCTGTGGATCATCCCACAGATACTTGATCAGTTTGGGATCTAGTGAATTTGGAGGCCAGGTCAACACCTTGTGCTGTTCTTCACGTTTTTTTTCTTTCTTCGTCATCCTGCTGCCATCAAGAAGTGTCATTGCTATGGGGTGGGGGTGTTCTCTGGTCTAGGTGGGTGCTACATGTCTAAGTAACATCCACATGAATGAATGCCAGGTCCAAAAGTTTCCCAGCAGAACACTGAACCGTCACAAGATGCTCAATATTATTTACTTCTCCTGTCAGTGGTTTTAATGTTGTGGCAGATTGGTGTAGGTCATTCAGAACAGAACTATACATGACATAACATTTACCTCTATATTTCCCGGCTGCATGTCATCGTATCGGGACCTTTTCACGTTTAAATACAGTGACTATAAGAAGCATTCACCTCAGGTTTCATACAAAGTATTTATTTACAACATTATACATTTTACATTTAACACAAAGAGCAGCTTATATGATGGATTTTGTTTCCCAGTCTCGATCAGTGAGTGATTCAGCACCTCTCAAACACTTTATACAGATCTGGTAAGTTGGCGATCTGCAGCACGGTGCCGTCCTCACTGAAGCTCTTCGGAGGACTGAAGAGGCTTCGGAAAGCTTTGAAGATGATGTGCTCCACCTTCCAACGCCACGAGTTCCCCTCGGCATCCTGAAACATAACAAATGACGCAGAGCAATTCAGCTTTAGTCATTAAGAGCTGTAATAAACGCTAGAAAGTCCTCCCACCTGCTCCTCTCCTGGCTCAGCCTCCAGGATGTACTGCTTCCTGATGGAGTAGAACATGCTGCACTCCTTGCTGAAGTCTCTGAAACAGTCCTTTTCATTGTCCCAGTTCACCTGCACAAAACAAAACAAAAAATACACCGCTTTAGCCTCTGGATAAAGTTTAACTTTCTTGTCATGAATGAGGAGAAACGATGGAGGACTTCACCTCAGTGGCTAGACGCAGGATGAACATCGGAAGACCCTCCATGACAGGAGTGTATTTATCAAGGAGTAGTGGCAGTCCTGTTAGATTTCCTTCCTGCGGTTCACGTGGTTATGGTTAGTTTTAATGATTAAGGCAAAAGCGATTACATAAAAAGAGCCAAACCGACCTGGTCTATCTCCACAGAGAAGTAGTCCTCCAGCATCTCGGCTTTCTTCTTCAGGAAGTCCACTATGTACTGAGCCAGGCCTTCTTTAGGACCGTCCTCCTCCGTCCAGCCGCTCTCCTCTGAGTCCAGAGCCAGCATGGCCAGATCATAAAGTGGAGCCGGTGTCTGAATCCACGAAATCCAACCCATTAAAAACCCGTCCAGTAAATTCTAACGATTCGCTTAGTGGACTTTACTTACAGAGAGTCTGAGTACGCCGAAGTTCCCGAAGTCATAAATGAGTATTTGGTAGAAGAGCGCCTGGCTGTTAACAGAAGTGAAGGAGACGGAGGTGAGACGTAAAGCGGCAGGTTGGAGCGACTGAACTGAGCGGCGTCTCTGACCTGAGCTTGGTGGTGTTGAGCAGGTACAGTTTGGTGTGGTGTTGGATCAGGGTCCACTGGGGATTGACGCAGCCCACGAACGAGTGGTTCTGCAGCATTTCCTGGAGTCCTGGAGAGAGAAGAGTAAAATAACTGTGCATTTGAAGGACGTTCCTTCCTCATTTTATTCATTTGTTTGGTGTAGGACAGTGAAAATGAATGAACACTTGTGTAAATATACCAGCTTTAGCTATGAACTAATTTCAACAGCAGAATAGACAAGACTACATAAAAGCAACAAATAACATGTCAGGACAAAAAATAAAAGACGGCTTAAGAGTGGGCTGCTACTTTAAAGTATAAAAGTGCAGGTTTGATTTGTTTTCAACTATTTTTTGAGCTGTTTTTTTAACTAAATAACTCAAACAACCTTTGACAGACACAGTGTTTTGACCTGTGGTAGTTTGAATCCAGGCCAAGTGAGCCCTTTCTGTGTGGAGTTTGCATGTTCTCCCTGTGTCTCCGGGTTCTCCAGCTTCCTCCCATCGTCCAAAGACATGCTCATTAGGATAATTAGTGATTCTAAATTGGCTGTAGGTGTGCATGTGAGTCTGAAAGGTTGTCTGGGTCCAGGGTGGACCCCGCACTTCGCCTGATGACGGCTGGGATAGGCTACACTTCACTGGACAAGCGGTTACAGAAAACGAATGACTTTTATATTGTTGGCCACTTTTTTTAATATGTTTTTTAAGGTACTCCAAGGTTCTTAAATTGTGATATCAAGTCGAGTTTAAACAAGCTGAAAGGAGGGAGCATGAATACACAACACGTGAACGGACACAGGGTGTTTCAGGTTTCATCTAAAATAACAGGTTTGATGTGGAAAAGGCTGGGACCACTTGGCGCAGTGCTCTTACCCATAATCCAGTTGACAGCTTGATGTACGGATTAATTTCAGGAACCAAACACTGCCCTGCACAACATTAGGCAGGTGGTCATAATGTTATGTCTAATTTTTTATTTTGTCGCCCCGTTTGTCGCGGGCGGCGCCCTATCTCCTACTTCTGATCTGTTTACAGATGATTTTCCTTTTATGAGAGTCATGATTTAACAATGAGAGCTTTGTGTATCACTGGTTATGGAAACGGCTTTTTGGCCCTGGAGCAGAAAGTCGGGTCATTCAGAAAAACAAAGCGAGGGATTGTCTGCGCGAGTTCACACGTGAAGCGGCTCAGTTTGCTCTAAGAGATACAAACAAACATACATATATATATATACCACGCGTTGTGTCAGCCTGTACCTTTGTGCGTGCTCTCTGTGATCTCAGCTCTCAGCTCTTTGATGCTGCTCAGTTTGATCACCCGTCTCTTGGGCGTGGCCGCGGCCGTCAGGTCCTCGTCTTTTTCCTCTTCCTGCTGCTCGTTCTGCTCTTTCCTCGGTCGCCTCCTGCCTCACAGTGAACACACAGACTGCTGGCTCACCTCTCTGAGTGCGCACACAGTACTAATAACTCATAGCAGCTTACGGGAGAGGCGCTGTGGGAATTAATGAGGCGTCAACAGGCAAATAAAGCCACAGTTTGGGGCCCTGTGAAAGGAGATTTAAAAAGGGGGGCCACCAGATAAACCCCCTTAAACCTATGAAGGCCCAACACTGACAACAGCCCAATTGAGGGGGGTCTACGGGAACAGCA
Source organism: Planiliza haematocheilus (assembly GCA_005024645.1). Classification (NCBI taxonomy): domain Eukaryota; kingdom Metazoa; phylum Chordata; class Actinopteri; order Mugiliformes; family Mugilidae; genus Planiliza; species Planiliza haematocheilus. Next base: position 2,637,326 of record SRSE01001339.1, on the reverse strand, counting down.
CATGTACATGTTGGCCACTAGGGGGCAGCGGATATCAAATATTTATGAAACATGACATTTTCTTTAAGCTGGAATGACGACTGTTCCTGAATTTATCTGTTTCTACCAAAAGCTGCCAGGCGTCTGACTTTTCTTGTCTAATTTCTTGTCTGATGTTTGGTTTTGTTGGTTTTGTCGAGAGGTTTCTAGCAGCACACTGCGTCAATGAGAGCCAAGAGGATTAAGTAAAGAGTGTCACCCCGGGCAACCCCTACCAGCAAAACAAACCACACGTTCTACTTTTCCAACATGCAAATTCACTGCATGTCAGCAGCAGGTAAACACAAGCAGGTTTGTTACTGATTGGCCGTTCATGTTTACGTTAACCTTTGTCCTCCTGCTCTTTTACCCGACTCACTCCTCAGTCGTGAGTCAGTGTTCGGATTTCCTCACACTGTTGGATCAGTCATACGAGAAGACCTGTCACCTCACCTTTGAGCTTCCTGTGCACGGACGCCGCTTCCTCCGTCGTCTTCCGGCGCCTCAGCCTCCTCCACATCCAGGGCCTCCAGCATGTCCACATCATCTGTGTCGGACATCTCCGCAGCGTCCGACTGAACGGTTTTTGTCACGGCCTCCTTGCTGCTGGGACCAGCTGCCTCAGGACCGGGAGCTGTCTTCTCTTTCGGCTGGAGGAAGGCGTCCAGCTTCTGCGCTCGGCAGTCGGTCCTCACCATCTGATGAGCGTACACTCGCTCGCCGGACTCTGCGGCCGCGGCGCCGGAGGGCTTCGCATCGGTGCCACCGGAGGCCGACAGCCCTGGAAGCAACGTCTGCAGAAACACACAGTTGTCTGCATCTTCAAGGAACAACAGTTCAATCAAAAAATAATAAAAATGCACCGTATCATCTACAGAGACACTGTGACCGCATCATACCTGAGTGAAATATGTGCGCGAGGAGTTGGAGCCCAGGAGTTTGCTCTCGACGTGCTTCTGGACGCTCTCGATGACGCTGTCCTCGTGTAAGAAATGCACCTCGTGCTTTGTGGGATGAACGTTCACGTCTACATTCTGCGGAGCGATTTCCAAGCTGCGATTAAAAAGCAAAGATGAACACAAGATGAATTTAACTGTGGCAAAATCAATTAGCTGCGCAGAAACCACTGTAAAGTTACCTGAGGTACAGAAAGGGGTGCGTGTTCTTGGGGAGGTACGCAGCATAAACCGTCTCTATGGCTTTCTTCAAAGCGCTCGACTCCACCAGACGATCTGAGGCGTCACAGATGACAGGCTCCAATGAGCACAGATCTAATCAGATCAAACCAACCGTTGACATTTCCTTGATACGTACGGTTGATGAACAGGATCAGGATGCATTTCTTGACCGAGTAGTTTGCGTTCGAGATGTAGCCTTTCATCTTGTAGGCGAGCTTCTGATCTTCACAGCCAACTTCGATCAGCTCCCTGGGAACATACCACAGATGCAGTCATGCAGCCGAGGCGATAAAAAGGTCCGGGAGCTCTTGAAAGCATATTTTCAGAAATACCTGCTGACTGCATTGCCAAAGACTCCTCGTATATTATCCACCACAGAGGCGTTGGGTAGAGTCCTGACATCTGCCACCGTCTCTCCTTGCTGGAAAAGAGGAGTCAGGAGACGAACAGTAAATAATAAGGCACTCAATCAACTTTATTCACTAAAATTACATGTAGTCATCTCACCTTTTTGACAGAGAAACTTTTCCCCGAGTTGTGTATGGCGTACCTTCAAAAGAACAGGAAAACAAAAGAAGTTAGCTTGAATAATATCATGAAAAGAGCAGGAACTGTGGAGGAAAGAGCCCAGACCTGCTGACCACATCTACAATCCTGCTGTACTCATCACTGGGGCTCTTTAAAGCTTTCCTCCTGGTGGACACGTTATAAAAAAGATCCTCCACCTGCAGCCGCGAGAAGAAAGTCACTCAGCATCCATGAGCTTTATTATTTATGTGACAGCTGATCCACTCCAAAGGACTTACAAGAATCTGTGTCCCCTGGTTGCCAGCACACGGTTTAGGAGGGCCTTTCAGTTTGCCGTCGCTGTAGCTGGCTCTGCAAGATCGCAGAATAATCAGTCAATACATTGGAGAGCAGTCCTATTATTATGTGCATTAAATATTCAACAGAGGCAACAGAGTGAGCCACAATTTATAGTATACCTGTAAGCACACTTGGCATCAGCTGTTTTAGTGGTTATGGTCACATGGGCGACGTGGCTCACGCTAGCAAGGGCCTGCAGAAAGGAAGACAGATATGTGATGAACCACAAAGTGCATTTGTTGTTTTATTATTTATTTAATGCAGTAAATGTGTAGTAACTGCAACCACCTTTATACGCTATAATCTGTTTTCAGGCTTGCAAATTAGTGCCGACGTTAACACAATTGTCTGCCAGTAGACTGGTTAATGCAGTGGTTCCCAAAGTGGGGTCGCAGGACGCGGATGGAATTAGATGGATTTTGCAGGACGGGTGGGCAGTCGTGTGATCGGGATATGACGGGAGTATTTTTGTGGGCTCGGGAAGGGGTGGGAGCGACAACTGACGGGAAAGTTTGGGAACCACTGGGTTAATGTGTGTTTCTCTTATGTCCACAGAATCTAGAGTTCAACAGTAGCTTTGAAAATTTGCTTTTTGACAAAGTCTAATCAGGCCTTTCTATTCCTGAGGTCTATGAACAGTTTGCACGTGCTGTGAAGGGACCAAACTGTAGATTTGAACACTCCTAAAGATGGACATTTTTTTTTTTTTGCAGCCTAAGGACGGTCTGTTTCAAACTGATAGCTTCTTTGGAAAACAAAGTCCAGACTTCTGCTTAAATGATTCAGAACTGATGGTGATAATATCCCACAACAGTCCATACTACAGCCTCTGAGTCAACTGTCCACTTACATTTGGTCCCTTGAGAAGGGGCGGGGGCTACATAGCAAAGGGCTTAACCATTCCTACACTTTTACATGACGAGCATATGTGACTACGCTCTCAGTATGTTTAGGTTAATGGCTAACGTCCTTAACTGTATGTTTATCTCTGAATACCCTAGCAGCGCTACTCACCTCTCCTCTGAATCCGTAGGTAGATATAGCTGAGAGGTCCTCAAACGTCTGCAGTTTGCTGGTGGTGAACCTTTCGCAAACGATTTCCATGTCCTCTCTCTGTGTTAGAAAGAGCAAGTCCAGTTAGAAAATACCAGATCAGAGTGTTAGTGGCTTATTTAGTCATCTCATGTCATAATTTGAAACAGAATTTTTTTTTTTTTTAAACTTTAAAGACTGAACATAAAATTTACATACAATTGGATTAGTTGAGTTGTCTTAAAGACATTTCACCATTCATCCAACTAGCTTCTTTAGAAGAACAGATGTTCTCAAGAAAACGCAACAAGTTTTTAGTTTTGCGTTTATAGTGTCCATATTAGAGTTTGTAGCACTCTTTTTACAGTGCACAGAGTTTCACATTTGTTCATTCATTCATTCATTTATTCATCTTATGTAACCGCTTGTGAAGGGTCACGGAGGGGCTGAAGCCTATCCCAGCTATCATAGGGTGAAGGTCTACAGTCTATCTCAGGGCTAACACAGAAAGTCAGACAACCATTGACACTCACACCTACAGGCAATTTAGAATCACTAATGAACCTAACGAGCATGTCTTTGGACGGTGGGAGAAGCTGGGGTACCCGGAGAGAACCCACGCAGACACAGGGAAAACATGCAAGATATTACTGGATTATTATATGCATTACTTAGGAACATGTTTGAACGAAAGGGTCCATGTTGTGAAACTTCTTTAAACACAATAAAGGACACTAACTAACTAATTAAAACAGATTGCTAATAACAGACACCAATTCTCAGGGGCGGGTCCCCCAGGTGCCCAGGTCGTGTGATCGCCCCTGTCACTCACCCGGATGCCTGTGCCGTTGTCCTGAATCTGGAGGAGCTTCAGTCCGCCGTCTTTTACCGTCACCTGAATGTTGGTGGACTTTGCATCCAAACTGAAACATTTGAGAAAACAAACTGTAGTTATTGAGCCACCACATTACATTTTAACTGGAATTACTCAGTCAGCTGGAAGCTGCACAGACTGTTGCTATGTAAACAATGTTACTCCCACCACCGTTACCTGTCACCTGCTGCATATTTAAGCCAACAGTGAATGTAAGTTACATAAAGTTTAATACCAGTTTTCAATCATTTCTTTGACAGCGTTGGCAGGACGCTGGATAACTTCTCCTGCAGCAATCCGGTTGACAACAGTCTCGTCGAGTCTCCGGATAACTCCCGCCATGTTTACAGTGGCGCTGACTTAGTTTCAGACTAGTTTAAATGAATGTAGAAGCTGTAAATGTACACATACACGTGGGTTAAAAAGGTAAACATCTCAGCTAAAATGTAGCATCGCTTCTACTCATTGCTTCTTGCAAAAGAAACAGAGCACGCATGTAACCAGAGCTAAGGAAAAAATCAAGACGTCTCACTCTCACTCAAACGTCATCGTCTCGCTCAACTTTCCTTTTTTTTTTAATTCAACCATACTTCTTAGCAATTTGGCTTAAGTAAAACGACTGCATTTATCCTAGAATTAGCTTGACGGGCCTATTCTACTGTATAGTTATTTATTAAAAGAAATGTTGCAGACATGGGACGCCCTTTTCTTGCCATCAAGTGATGCAGCTTCTCTATAATACACGATCTTTGTTGACAGCGCGGGGAGAACGGAGAAACGTGCGTACTGCCGTAAGAGAACGTGATTCGCTGAAGGTCTTCTTCGTTGGTAAGTTTTTGTGAAACGTTTTTGCACAGCGCCGTAAAACGATTTTTTGTTTTTGTTTTGTTTTTTCTTCAGGAATATCGAGTTATCCATGCTGTTCCACATATTTTACCAAAAAAGCAGAAAAATAATTAAAGAAGATAAACGAATTCAGCGCAATGTGTTAATATAGGCTTGCATTTTTTCTTATTTTATTTATATTATTTATCTATATTAATTATAGTCAAATAAATCCATTCGTAAATATTGAATCCATCTTGAGTTGCTTAAATTATTTTACTGTTTCCTGAGTTTTGTCCTTTTCATTTCATAATAATAAAGTACAGTGAAAGACGTGTTCAACTCTGGATTTTACCATTTTAAACTGTGTACTTAAGCTGCATAGCACATCTTTATCTTTTGCTTATTTTGCAAAAGAGCCAGAGGTCTGTATAACTTTCAGAACAGTTCTGTTCAACAACGAGTGTTCACCATTTTAAATGTTTAGATTCTTAACCGTCAAACAGTTCCACCGGAGAAGCATCTGATTTCTGCCAAGTCCACTCTGCACCTTGACGACAACTATTTCCAGTGACTTTTTCAGGGAAATATTTTGTGTGTTACACAAACACAAAGAAAGTCCAAGTTCCAACTGCTTTAATTGACATGGATTCCAACCAAATCCTGTGTTTGTCAAGTGGCTTCCTTCCCACCACAAAATCTGACCAGGACCTGCATCGCCTACAATCAAATATATGGACAGAATCAAATTATTATAAGATAATCCTTTCATTTAGCCCACAGAGGGGAAATCTGCAGTGTTACAGCAGCGTATAGTTTAAAGGCAGTGCACACAAGGGAGGAAAAAAAACAGTATTCAAGTATTAACAGTCCTGTCTTGTCTTCTTGAGAATACTCATTTCCAAGAGCTTCACTGTAATCTTCAACTGTGCACATAGTTGGCCAGACCACATGTGTGCCTGCATTCCTTCTATTGTGAGGAAGTTTTTAGCGGCTCTGCAGTAGTCTATAATCTGCAAAAGCACGAATGTTCGCAGATATGTCAAGGGGATACTAATGCTTTATCGTCTGCAATCAAGACAATAGTTGCCAAAATGATGTTGCTAGGTTACTAAAGTTTGCCCTCAGGGAGGATGACTTCAACAGAGTACAATGCTTTGAGGCTGTCCGGGGTGTGGCGCTGTTTGGATATTACAGGCAGGCAGAGCGTCTCAATGCCGTCCAACCAGAAATGAGTTCTGACTAAATGAGAGCTGTCGGAGGAACACAAGTTCCACAAACAGCTGCAGATAAGAGTAAATAACAAGTTTCTACCGCTTGATTTGTTCTGTGGGTTGAGGGGAGAGGGCTTTGTGGATCAGGCTCGTTCCAGTGCATCCCACAGTTCAGAATCAGAATCAGCTTTAATGGCCGAGAATGTGCACATACAAGGAATGTGATAATATAGGATAATATATACACTAAGCCGGGGTTATTGTACAGTGAGTGTATACAGTGCAGAGTCATTGTCTATTGTTCATGTAGATGTTCTCCCACTCTGTGACTGCTCAGAGTTCAACAGAGCGACAGCCCGGGGAGAAGAAACTGTCCTTGTGACAGGTGGTTTTGGTGTACAGTGCTCTGTAGCGCCGGCCTGAGGGGAGGAGACTAAACAGGTTGTGACCAGGGTGTGAGGGGTCTGTGGAGATTTTCCTGGCCCGCTTCCTGACCCGGGACCGGCACAGGTCCTGGATGGAGGGCAGATCGATGCCAAGTCTGCAGTCTGCAGCTCTGACTGTTCTCTGCAGTCTGTCCCTGTCATGTCTGGTGGAGGATCCAAACCAGACAGTGATGGATGTGGTCATGAGTTCATAGATCAGTTTGGGATCTAGTGAATGTGGAGGCCAGGTCAACACCTCGTGCTGTTCTTTATGTTTTGTGTTTGTGTGTGTTCCTGTGTCAGGCTGCATCCTGCTGGGGATGGCTGCTGCTATCAAGAAATGTCATTGCTATGGGGTGGGGTAGCCTGTCAGTGGTTTTAATGTTGTGGCTGACTGGTGTATGTCTTTAATGCAGCTTAAAAAAAAAAAAGTTAAGTCCAGGTGAAGTGAGGAGCAGATTGAAAAGACTTATTCTCTCATCTAGTAACGTAATACTTTTGGCCTGTTATCCTTCTTTATCTCATAAATCCCACCACATACTGGGACAGCAATTGAACCAGGGTGTTTCTGCGTAACAGGCAGCACTGAGAGCAAACCTGGCATGGTTTAGCAGCTTTTCGCTCTTCTTTGCCAGCATGATTTCAGTGCCATGAGCCAACTAACCGCAGGCGGATGCGAGCGCAGGCCGCAAAAGAAAAACAGCACAACCTGAAAGGTCGCTGGAGCGATAAAAGGAAGTCAGCTTGCACTGACAAATAAGAGGCACAAATGTAACTACGACTACTCCACACCCAGCCTTGTGTATTTGTCAGTGATCTGCTCAGTCAGCAGTGTGCAGGCTCTTTCTGCAGCTGAACGTCACCCAGGAAGAGTTCAGCGACATCAAAATGATGTCAAGCACATTCTTCTATATTAATTGTGCTCTTATTGATTCCAGATGTGGGCTACACCTCAGTCTGACTGCTGAAGTAATACTAAACCTCTCCCTTCTAGGCCGGAGGAAAATTGTTGTGTCTTTGCATCGAAGATGAATTACAGGGATATGACGTCAATCCTGAGTCAGAGACGTGTGTCCCTGACTCAGTGCAGGACATTCCCGTATGAGCTTCAGCTGCAGGATGTGCCACAGGATACAATACAATAGAGCGGAAAATAGCTCATACTATATGTAAAGTAAAGCTGAAAGCTAAATAGTATAGCACAGTTTCTACTCCTTGTTTTTTCTTACTGCAGTCCAGCATTTATGATCTCATCATAGTGTAAATTTGCTCAGAGAAAAGACGTCGAACATTATCTTCAACCAACAACAGTCTATGAGGGACTGTACATGCCTCAGGTCACTATAGCATTTGTTTTTCTACTTTTTGCTTCTCAACACAGTTTTGTATTTCCTGTCACGGACTACAGTTTTAAACACCAAATGCTCCGGTGGCAGCTTGCTACACGCAAAGACAAGCGCAGATATTAATGTGATTGTGCATGCACCGGCAGGTACGTATGCACGCTTGCTGAATATGAGAACCAAATGTGGAATGCAGTTGCAAGGGATTTGTCTTCAGTACAAATCCCTTGCAACAAACACACAGAGCAGATTCACTCCCTGACGGCAAACAAGACGAAAGTCAAATTAGATGCATGCCTGCCGCTGAATAGAGCGTCTGGCGTGTAGAACGAGGTCATATCCACTTGCCGCAAAGTCTGCGCTGACCCAGTGTGGCCTACACATGCGCTAAACACCACCTGGAGTCATTCTACACCTTCATACTTTTGCGTGTCTTTACATTCCACACACCGACAAGAGGCTGTTGTTTCTGCTGCTGCTGTGGTTTCGTCTCACCTGCGTGTTTGGTCACGGAACAGACTGCACCACCCCTGCCATCAAAGCCCACTGACAGTGGGGCTAAAACGAGCGCAGCATCTCTTAGAGACACAAAATGTTATGGGTATACAATCTGGTGTGGAATTTGTCACGGCCTCTCCAAGTGACAAATATAGATGAGCTAGTCTTTTCTCTAATGATAAGGGTGGTCTCTCACACGTCGGCTGTTAATATGAAATCAAATCTGATGAGTTCAGCTCCAGGCTCTAATCTTACCCAAGACTTCAGTGTATTGAACCACTGCTGGTGTCACCCAGGTCCAGCCATTAAAACATTACAGATACTCAAGCTCTTGTGTAGCGCCTTGCACTAATTTGCAGCTGTGTTCATTCATCATTTTCTTACATTCAACCTTCGTCGTGTCTCTTGGCAAACATGATCTCACCTCCTTGAGAACTGCAAAGACTTCCTGTGACCATCAATTGATGCAGGCAGTAATGGATTCTGCAGCCGCTGCTTTTTCCTTTTTCCCTTTTTGTTTTCTCTTCCTCTTTCTTCTCCTGTGACAATCTTCCCTTTCCGATTCTCTCCTTATCAACGGCACAGTAGCCTCGAGACATGTCATAAACAAAAGATGAACACATACTTTCCTGGATGAACATAAAAGCGGAGGGGGAATTGTGAAACAGGAACTGTACAAGAGAGACTATGCTGTGCTTTGAGCTGATTATTTACAGCATCACGCTAACGTGCTGTGGTCAACATGCTAACGATTTGCAGGTTTAATGTTTGCTGTGTTTGCTATCCTAGTTTGTAACTGATACCCCTGTACTCTTCTGCAGAAAGCCCAACTTTGATTACTGTGTCTTTACCTCAGCACAAAGGTTTCCAAACAGAGCGACCCCACACCAACCTTCCACCACAACAATCCTGTGGTTGGGGTAAGTTCAGGTCGGCTTCCAGGCTTTTAAACAGTTGTTGTGAGAGCTCAGTCTGAGCCAAGGCAATCTGACGTGCGTAAAAACCATCCGTGGTTTAGACTCAAATGTGCCCACATGAAAAAGACCTGCAGACACTAGTCCAGCCCCACCCTCCATTTGAAGCTGGGCTTTTAGGTTAATCTGTAAAGTATTTTGTGGCGAGGTACAGCTTTTAAGCAACACTGAAACATGTCCAGTGCTGTGGTTATACGTTTGATTTTGAATATTAACATTAGCTGTGCTCACCGATCTGCCACAACATTAAAACCATAAAAAACCGGGGGGAAATAAATAACATCTTGTGACATTTGAATGTTCTGCTGGGAAAACTTCCTGGAATTGGTGGATGTTACTTAGACATGTAGCGCGCACTTAGACCAGACCAAGCACATCCACCCTATAGCAATGACACTCCTTCATCCCCAGCAGGATGCAGCCTGACGCAGACACAAAAATGGCTTAGGAACAAAAAAAAAAGTGAAAAACATCACAAGGCCTGTGGGATGATCCACAGAGGCCCCTCCCCTCAACCCATAGGACCTAAAGCCGCACTAACTACATTTTGTTGCAGGACACCACAGGACACCCTCAGAAGGCCCATGTCCTTTCTTTGATGAGTCACATCTGTTTTGGATGCACAAGGGAGAATTTACGAAGGTGGTCCTAATGTTATGCCTGATCAGTTCATAAAGAAGCAAATCTGGCAGGTGTGTAAGATGTGGGCGGCTGTTGCATAAGAGTTTTTAGTACATGTAGCATAATGTGTGCAGAGCTCATGGTTTGATAAAGATTTTGTTTACAGTAAAATCTGCACAGATTTCCCAGAGTATATCTACACGGTGTGAAATGTATCACCTAAGACTTTAAAACAACCGGTCAGATTAAGGTCTTTGTGTGGACACATTTATCAGCTCCGTCTAATCTGCTCTGCGGTCTACAGTTATGTTTGCCCCAAGCTTTACTACATATGTGTTCCCATTTAGAAATAATTGTCCGTTCGGCTGACACTGCGCCGTCACATAAATCAAAACCCATTGTGTGTTTGATTCACACATTCCTGCTGATGCGTCTTGAAGGAGGGGAGGCGGGGGGGCGGGCACGGCTCCGGTTCAGCTTTTGGCCAAGTCCACATTTCGTAATCGAGGCTGTCAGTCACAAAGCCAAGAGGCAGGGCAGAGAAATGTGTTTATGTACAAGTGCTGCGTGAGTTAGGAGAGTTCAGCTGTGAATGCTACCCACTGGTATGTAGTGTAGCAACTATCACCCATAAACTGAGTGAACATGAATTTTTATGTTTCAATTCCAACTGCGCCTCTGTGTGCTTTGGGTGTTGCCTGAAGAAAAACAATGAGGGATTGTCTTCAAGCCATCACTTGAGCAGCGCCGTTGCCTCACTTCCTTTCGTTTGGTTACATCAGATTTCATCCTGACGTGGCTATTTTTGGTCTGAGAGTGGAGCAACCCTTGAAGGAAAATCACAGTATTTGGCCTCTCTGCGTCGCTCCTTTCAAGGTTTAACTAAACATGTGCCACAAGGTCCTATCTTGCAATCCCAGATGGCCTTCATCCAACCGCTGAGCTCTGTTTCCACACGAGAACTCTCATTAAACCACAAAGGGAATGATACATCACATCCTGCGCGGTGAGGTAGCAAATTTTCAGCCCATTGTGAATTTTGCAAGGCAGATTTGTTAATGAAGCGTGCTGGAAACAAAAGAATGAATGTCGGCACAGTGTTGGCAGGAGAAGCTTTTGTTTCTTTCTTTGTTTCTTACAGGCGTTGAGGTTTTTGACTTTGTGCTGCTCTGTTCTTTTGTTTGACGTCACTCGACTACACCTCTATCACACGCTGGCAGGGCCGACTTTGTAACACGTCCAAGACTGTGTCACTGTGTAATTATATCCCAGCGCTTGTAGTGATTGATCCTCATCGCACTGAGATGTTGGACTTTAACTTTGTTTAGAGAGGCTGTTTGTCTGATATCATTGCTGTTTCAGTGCTTTAATCTTTGCTTCTGTTAACCAGTTGGAAGGTTGTAACTTCATAGACAATAACAAGAGAAAAGGCCTCAAGGAACAGACTTTCGGAATGACGTCTAATTATCTCTACGGCTATTCATCGTGCACCGACAAAGTTAACTGTGATTAAGGTTAATTCTTCAGTGACTATAATTATGCACCACCCCATTGTCAAGTCACAATAGTCATCATGTGTAAAGTGTGTAGAAGCAGGGCAAGATGTCTTAGCTAAATCTGCCATTGGCCCCAGATATTTTTTTGCATGTGCATAAATGAGTTATAATTTGACTACGCAAACATTTCCAGTGCACCATGTACGCCAATAAAACATTTAAATTTGGAGCAGGCGCATGCGATATGTTAGCCAACACCTACATTTACCACATAAGTGTATGTGTGTACAGTAAATTAGAATCTATAATACTAAAATTATGTTTACAGATTAGGTGCCAATGCTCCCAGGTCCGGTGTTTCCTTTGGCATTGAGCAAGTATGTGGTGTCATCCCGCTATCTAAAGTAACTACCAAGCACTTCAGGAAAAAAAAAAAGTTGTATGCCAAGGAGTTTGCCAAAGGATTCATAAAGATCTACACATTATTAAATGTAGCTGGAAAGAAAATCATCTACAAGATTTGAAATATGTGCCAATTTGCCTAAGACGCTCCGGTTATTTTGGCTGGATGCAGAAATGTTTTGATGCAAACAAGAGCAGAGCATCTGTACGTAATTATACAGCAGCTGTTTGTGTGAATGTGCTGCATCTACAATCAGAAAGAGTGTACACAAATTTGACCTGTGTGGGAGGCCCGATGGGAAAAAGCCTTCGCTGTCCAAAAAATAAATAAAAGCGTCACAGCAACATTTCGAACATGTACGAACTTGTAGGCTTTTGGAATAAGTGCTCTGGACCGTCGGATCAGACGTAGAGCAGTTTGGCCTCAGTTTGGCCAGTTTGCTGCAGACCAAGGAGAAGGACCTCATACCAGACGTGAAGGTTGGTTGAAATGCTCTGGCTTGTGGTTGCTTCACAAACTTGATTGATGAAACGAAGAGTTCTGTATCATATCAAAGAGTGTTTGAAGATTACGTGAGGCAAACTCTGAAAACGCCGAGCCAGATGTGGACCTTTCAGCAGTCACGATTATCCAAAGCATATCCACCCACCAATGTCTCAAAGAGAAGTAATTAACGGTTATGGAATGACCTAGTCAAGGACAAAAACAAGAAGTCCCTCTGAAGTGTTGTGGGAAGATTCAAAACAAGAAAGAAAACCCTAAAAACATCTCGCAGGGATGAATCTTGACGGGATTTTACAGAAATTTCAGCAGGCCAGTGGACAACAGATCATTTTTACAACACGCTTCTGATGCCAAGAGTGTTAAAACATTTCCTTGTGGTCTTGTCATATAAATATATAACCTGTATAAAGATGGTGTGTCAAAGGCACAGGACTCAAATGTTTGTTTTGTCTTACACACCGTATGTTACAAGGCAATTAACCTTGGTCCTTTGGAATACTGCTGGTAATCCAGTAGTATTCTTTATTTGTTTTTATAACCTGGGAACTCTTTCTGATAAACAGTGCAACCTTTGCCTCAGCACTAATCTGTATTTTTGGCCCATTTCACACCTTTAATTAGTCTAACTACAAGTGGTCAGCACCGAGTACCTGTTTTACCATCTGACGTTAAAATGCCGGCTCTTCGGATCTGAACTCAGCTTCCTGCCCTGTTTGTGGCAGCAGAATATTTTAAGCCTCTGCTGTCTCTAATGAATCATTGTTTTATTTGTGTGCGTCACGACTTGGGTGCACACCTTAAGTTATTATTAATTGATCTCCACCCTGATATTAGTTAGACCTTCACAAAACTCAGATTATAAAGTCAAAGCCTGGAATTTCCGGTAATAAAGGGAAGTAAAGACACCAGAGATTATCGGGGAAACGAGTAACAAAACTTAATGCCGCTCCTTATGCATTTATAATAAACTGCATGCCGGGACGTTATTCAATGACAGAATCACAAACAATGCACTCATTTCTTTTAGATTTTATCTTTAGTTAGTTAGTCAGCGGCCACCAAATATTTTAAAAGTCTCTCATAGATAATGAACAGACTTCACTGTTTTCACAGGTGATGCTTTATAATAGCAGTTCATTTTTTTCTGAATGAATGAGGCAAAACTCATCTTTTTTTTACAACCTGGACCTTTTTTTCTGGCATATAATACAATTGTTTACCCACCCATATAACTTTGGTGTCTGCGTATATCCATATAGTGGGACTGACTGGGGCACCGAAACGCAGCCTCTAATTAACTCATTATCTGCTTCGAAACTCGTTAATTTCACCAATATTTTGTTATGATATGCTAGTGCTATTCCCTGTTGAGTCCGGAGGAGTATTATAACAAAATATTGGTGAAAATAACAAGTTTCGCGGCAGATAATGTGTTATATAGAGGTTATGTTTCGGTGCCCCAGTCACTCCCACTATAAGGATACACACATGTCTAAATATCAAACTCCAAATGACACCAAAGTTATATAGGTGAGTAAACGATCATATTTTATGCCACAAATAAGGTCCAGGTTGTAAAAATTGGTGGACAAACAAATAAAACATAGACCACCTCCAAATATTATCAGATCGGGCATGATCAGATCTCTCAAATGCAACCTAAGTGTATCCTGGATATGTTCTCACCTGTACTTTATGCCACTTGTGATCAAATTCACCAGGGCAGATGTTAATGCAAGGTCTGAATGGGGCACACATGTGACCCAATCATTTTGAGGAAGTAGTAGAATATTACAACTACCAGCTACTGTCTCTGGACCTGTTCAGACCTTGCATTAAGAGCTGATCTGTGCAATCTGGTGGCAAGTGACCGTCTTTTGTTGCGTGTGTCCACCCCTGGCGTCGTCATAGGCTTCCAAATGCATCTCCAGATCATATCTCAGTTTCCTGCTCTGTATGCAAATAAACCTCGACATTATTTTGGGCGCAGTCTAGTGTTATAACAGGTACTGTCTTTAATGGATCTCTAATGGGTTGCTACCTACAGCTGTATCAGAACCTCTAGTGACGCCATGACGTGGGGACATGTCACATATACAGTATTTGGAGCAAGCAGTGTATGACACTGAAAACAGACTGTGTCAAGTGAGGATGTCTAATGAGTGACAGCGTTTCAAACACTGATGGAGTGTAGGATTCATGGAGCACGGAGAGTTAACTAGTCTCCAAGAAGCACTGAGATAACAGATGTGCAGAGTTCAGCTCGGGCAGGACAAGCGTGGACACACACACGACGCAGAGCTGCGAAACAGCAGGAGTGGACGAAGTGCGGAGCTCCGGTCGGTCGAGGCGGGGCGAAATTAGTCGACAGCACTTTTTTTCTTTCTCTTCTCCTCCGTGTGCTGCGTCTCAAACATTCTCGTCAACATGCCTCAAGCATGACAGTAAACAGGTTTTGCTGGGTTACGCGGGGGCAAAAGGCGATGAAACTGAAAACTTTCGACATGTCCCACTTGGACTAAGAGCGCGACGCAGCTGTGTGGAAAACATGGTGAAGAGGAAAAGATGACTGGTTTTAAGCTTCACCGAAGAAAAGACTGACGAGTATAAAAAACCTACAACACAGGGGTAAGTCCACCAGATATCGCTGAACAATCTGCGTTATTTATAATATAATAATGTAAAGTTTGGCTCAGTGAACGCATACGACCCCTGCTGCCTTCTTATCTGGGTCTGTTAAAGTTTTCTCGCATGACAAACGGTGAGGAGTGAAAAGTTTGGGTAAACTCCGCAGTCAGCAAATATTTTTTAAATGTGCGTATTTATTTTTTATCCAATATTCTGTCGCTTTTAGTCTTTTATTTTTACTATGACGCTTCTTTTTTTTAATTTTCATATGAACTTGCAAATGGAGACTGTGGCGTTTGGCCAGAGGGAGGAGCCACACCCATAACCATGTATCCTGTGGTTAGATTCCATCTCCCCTCATTCACTTTGCTTTTTACTAGTGTAGTAGTATTAGTAACACACTACTAGTGTAGTATTACACATCTATGATAAGAGCTCCATCTCTTGGTATGACCAGGTGAATCACTGGCGTGCTCAGGTAAAGTGTCCATCGTCACATTAGATGACTTTACTGGATGACACCAACTGCAAATTAGGTCTGGACTACGGGCTTTAGTTAAGAGGCAGCTTGAGTATTTTCAGTTCTGAATGACTTATCATTCATCTCGCTTTGGCAAAAAATAGCTTAAGTACTTTAAGTATTTGTGCTTTGGGGGGTACTTTCCTTGAGGTTTCATGTTTTATGCTATGTTTATTAATTTATTTCTGGTTTCTGGTGTTTAAAGTGCGCTATAAATGAGGTTGGATTTGATTGGATGCTCAATACTTGATGGTTTTACAAAACTGATAATGAGGCACGCTTTGGAAATGCTGGTTTAAACATTAAACAGCTGCTTTTCAGTCTTTTTGACTTCAGTGTGTAGTCAGTCTCCAGTCTGTGAGTTGCTAACAGCTGCGCTACAACAAAACTAAAGTTCTCGTGTGGTTTTATTTCAGTAAATGTTCAAAATGATTCAACATCTCTCTAAAAATACAAAGATTAGTGTCTGCTGTCTCAGTAGCAACCCTAGGTTTCTGGGTGGCCCCAGGCAAAAACGTACATAGTAGGTCTGTTTGAAATTGTTCAAAATAAACTCACTGAGCAAAAAATGCCCAAACTAGGGAAATTTGCCATAGGGTAGATAGAAGAGGGCCCCTAGAGGTGGCTGTGGAGTACTGTCAATGCACCGCAGGACCTTCATAAATTAAAGGGAGTTTGTTGTTGACATTATAAATAAACAGTTAGCCATCAAGCCTTTTGTAATTTTTTTCATGTGGCCCATCCTTATGATCTTGATCCTTGATTGGCCTGTCTAGGTGGCGCACCACAGTCTGTGTTTAAAACTGAATTAGTCCTCGAGCAGCTCCAACCTAATAATCTCATTATATAATATTCATCAAGGGGACCAAACCAGCATTTCAGTCTAATACTTTAAATGTAATTCCTGCTAATATTTATGCACTTTCATTTATATTTAAGTCTAGTTGGGATTCTTATTGGATTTAATGATGTTGCAGAAATTATCTGTGCCATATACAGTATATTCATCCCTTGTCTCTTTCCTAGGACAACAGCATGGCGCGTCGATCTCAGTGTTCCTCTGCTGGGGATAACCCCCTGGACCCCAACTACCTCCCTCCTCACTATCGAGAAGAGTACCGTCTGGCCATTGACGCACTGATTGAGGACGATTTGGATGGATATTATCAGTTCCTCCAAAAGGCTGACGTGGTGAACTTTCTGTCCACGTCTGAAATTCAGTACATTCAGGACTCTATTCAGGTTCCACAACAGAGCGGATACCCTGACCCGTATTTTGTCGACACTGGGGGCGATGGCTCCTCGGACACTTACTGGCCCGTTCACTCGGACCTGGACGTCCCAGGTTTGGACCTCGGCTGGCCTCAGCTGCATCACTACATCGGTCCCACGGAGGTCACCACTCTGGTCAACCCCCCTGAGCCAGACATGCCGAGTATCAAGGAGCAGGCCCGACGACTTATCAAGAACGCTCAGCAGGTTTCCCTTTCACTTTCTTCCCACAGAAAAGCTTTTGTTTTTCTTTGAAGTGCCATGCTTCTGACAGTTTTATTGTCATGTTTCAGGTTATCGGCATAGTGATGGACATGTTTACAGATGTCGACATGTTTTCGGACATTCTCGATGCTGCTATGAGGAATGTGGCCGTCTACATTATTCTAGACGAGCAGAACGCACATCACTTCATCAACATGGTGTCCAACTGCAGAGTAAATCTGCAAAGCATTCAAGTGAGTACATGTTCTTTGTATTGTATTTGAATGAAACCTGCGTAATGTTTGTCAATTTAAAAGATGGTGTTGCAAGTGAAGAAAGTCACACTAAGAGTTGCTCAAGTTCTCGTCATTGTAAGCTTTCCAAAACTGAGATTAGTGCAAGACAGGAGATAGGAAATATATCAGGGAGTGGTTTTAGAAAATGGTACGTGACTGCCTTTACTAGAATCTGTGCTTTTCTTCACTTGGATTTCTTTGTAAAATTATCATGAGACATTTTGCAGTACATATAATACATGACCCAATTCACATTAGATCAAAATAATAACTAGTCTCTCGCCATTGTCAATATTGTTATGTTACTTTTAGCTAAAACAACACTGTATGTAATTACAGTAATGACAGTGTTAGTTGGAATGACCTGATTAAACACTATGAGCCACAGATAGGATAAGCAGATACGAAGAAATGAGAGACATTGTTGTTCTTTTGTCATTTCGTTTATAGACAGTATCAGAATTCTTGCTTGTATCTAGCATCACCAGAAGTCTTAGTCCGAAAACACGTAAGCACAGTCGGTACTGAAGCTGCTGGTTGAGGTGACCCTATCGTACAAATAAAGGAAACTTATCAGCTTTTCCATTTCAAAAATCCCCTTGTTTACTTAATTCTAAACATGGGTGTCAACTTGTAATGTAACCGTTTATTATGACCTCACTTCACAAATATAAGCGCTAATGCAACGCTGCGACCTAGCTTGGATCACAACTAAAAATATTCCCGGACGTACTAGTCGGGCTTGATATTAATTCTTGGGTGATGTAATCTTTTCTTGCAGTTTCTGCGTGTTAGAACAGTGTCTGGCATCACGTATCAGTGTCGCTCAGGGAAATCCTTCAAAGGTCAGATGATGGATCGCTTCTTGCTGACTGACTGCAGGGCTGTGCTCAGTGGAAACTACAGGTGTGGTCATTTGAACGTGTCACGCACACCCATATCTCTGCGATTAATGCTACACAATGATTTGAGTGATTCATGTACATTGTGATTTTTCAAAAACACATATTCAGTTAATAACTGTTAGTTGCCTTGTATTAATTCCCTACTTGATGTCTGTGTCCAGCTTCATGTGGTCTTTCGAAAAGCTGCACCGCTGCATGGCACACCTGTTCCTCGGCCAGCTTGTGTCCACCTTTGATGAAGAGTTTCGGATTCTGTTTGCTCAATCCCAGCCGCTGATGGTCGAAAATGCACTGGCACCAATGGAAGATTTACATCATTTACAAAACAGGAAGTACCCGAATGACAGAACTTCCCTGTACAGAGAGCCCAGAAAATTTCTGTCTTTGGACAGCGGCCATCCAGACGACTGGGCTAGACAGCCCTATGATGAACGAATTGAAGGGGATTGGAGGACAAATCCCCTTAAAAGGCAGGAATCACTGCGTGGCCCAGCAGATATGTACAGGTTTCCTTTCCAGCAATCGCGAATGGATCCGACTTTTGATCAGGGCCCTGGAAGGAATCCTATGACGGAAAATCCTGCCTTTAAACGTCCTTATTATGCTGAAGGTGTTCAGGGCAGATACTCATTCCTGCAGCCAAAGGGATTGCCAGATTCAGAGTCGCAAGGACGGCATTTTCACAGAGGGCATCAGCCTTATCCAGGACCAGGACCAGGACCGGGACTAGGTCCAGGACTAGGACCAGGACTAGGTCCAGGACTAGGTCCAGGACTAGGACCAGGACTAGGTCCAGGACTAGGTCCAGGACTAGGACCAGGACCAGAGGCTGATTACACTAGCTATGACAAGTTCTGGGACCAGGACTGTCTTTCAACAGATCAGTACCCTGAACCTGGTTTACCACAAGACATGCCACCATCCAGTAACTTTGACCCAGTTCTTAACTACTTAGCATCTACGAGGACTCCGGACTTTGACCAGAGCTCAGACAAATTACTACCTGCACCAGATTTACCATTTAGTTACCCAAAAAGACCTAGTGTAGGCCAGCCATATGCCTGTCGGGTCTCTCCCACCCCCTCAAACCATTCTGACCAGAAGCATTTTCTTCAGGAGCCCAACACTGACCGCAAGGATCCTAAGGTGAAACGTGGTCTGAGAAACTGGAGGATTAGCTCATACCTCAGTGCGTCTGATAACCCAGGAGATGAAGACCTGCTTTTAACACCAACTCAGGCGTCAGATCCTTTTGAAGAGTCCTCTGGCCCCATGCAGCAAGACATAGATTTACCAGGTATTAAAATACCTAATGTCAGAGAGTTCAAGATTCCAGCAGTACCCAGGGTAAGTCAGATGCCTAGTTATGCCAAAGTAACCCCACGAGAGCAGCCAAAGAAACAGCTGGATGAAACTCCTGCAATGGCCCCAGAAACCAAAACAACACCAACACCTTCGGAGTCATCATCCACAGCTGAAGGAGAAAAGACAGAGGAGACAGAACAGAAGGAGCCCAAAACTGCTGTTCTTCGAAGGGACGATTCTTTCCGTAGAAATTACAATAAAGCATTGCAAAGGAACTCCAGGTTAAGATCTTCTTTGATATTTAACTCCATGGATCAGCAGCCAGAGACGACAGGTTCAACATCAGATCAGCAAGATGAGGAAAGTGACAAAAACGAACCAGAACAGACAAAACTGCCCTATGTCTCTCAAGTTTTGGGGCAAAGGAGATCTACTGCAAGAGAACCTTTCGAATGGAGTCGTTATATAAAATCCAAACCAGAGGATGGAAGCAGTAAAGCCGAGGAGAAAGATTCATCAAAGGAAGAAAACCTAGAGGCACAGGAGTCAGGAAAACTGCCAGAACAAGCCAATCTGCCAGTTCCTCAAGCAAAGCCTTCTGAAGCCGATCTACCCAAAACTGATCAACCGGTACAACCGCATATATCTTTGTTCGACAGTTCATATGTAGATATGAGTGATCCTGATAACAGGCTCATGTTTTTCAAAGAGCTGGCAGCAAAACGCAAAGCTGCACAAGCCGAAAAAAGCAAAAAGAAGCCACCAGATGGTGCAGCTGTTAAAACGGAGGAGCCGGTACCAAATGAAACCTCAGAAAACAAGGTGACTGAGGGTTTATTGGATAAAAATGCACCTGCAGAGAGTGCAGGGAAGACAGTATCTGCAGAACCTATGCGAGGCAATGACTAGCAAGCAAGAGAGTCTTGTCAAAGGTGATTCCAACGCCTCTCAAAGCCAGACAGAAGAAACCAAGGGTTCAGCTGATTCAGAGACAATACAACCAGAGAGCAGCCAAGCAACTGAAATTCTTCCTGCTTCTGCAGAAACAGAAGCATCTCAGAGCAAGTCACCACAAGAATCGAATCTGTCAATCCCTGCTGTAAAAGAGAGTAACACCAGTACAGAACTCGCACAAACAAACGCAACTCCTGCTGGTGTTCCTGTCCTTGCACAGGGTGCTAATGAAAGTGAAACCCCAAGCCTTGAATCTACCTCAGAGGCATCTACTTCGGTTACTCCCAGCTCAGAGCAGGTACCATCATCCTCCGTGCTGGAATCTAACACCCATAATCCTTCGTCAGAGCAGTTTGAAACCAGCATCCGCTCTCCTCCACCACAACCATCTAAAGACACATGTTTAGAATTCATCTCTTCTAATCCTTTAGTTCAGAGCTCCTCCTTTGATCACCCTCCTGGCTCCTTGTCCTCGAGTTCCACTCCTCTTTCCACTCCAGGAGAAACTGTGTCATCAAATGTCACCCCGGAGGATTCTTGTTCAACGCCCACCGTGTTATCTGCAAATGTTGAAGCACAAGAATCTGTCAACTCTCCTCCACAAGAATCTGCTGATGATGCTTCACAAAAATCTGACAATATGAGTAGCCAAACTGATCTAGATTTGGAGGTTCACTCTGTACATGAGGACTCTGATACTTCTTCTAGTGCTGCTGCATCACAGTCAAACACATCCTCACTTCAGACCACATCAGAGACAAGCTCTGACCTTTCTGCTGCTACACCTTCAGCAAACGAATCTGAAAAAGTTGTTTCTGAACCGGAAAAAGATACTTCTGAATCAGCAAAATACGTTTCTGAATCAGAAAAAGACTTTCCTGAATCAAGAAAAGAGATTTCTGAGTTAGACAAATACGTTTCTGAATCAACAGAAGGTGTTTCTGAATCAACAGAAGGTGTTTCTGAATCAGAAAAAGACGTTTCTCAATCAACAAAAGATATTTCTGAGCTAGAAAAAGACGTTTCTGTATCAACAACAGACGTTTCAGAATCAGGGAACTATGTTTCTTTACCAGAAGAAGACACGTTCATGTCTTACAAAGACATTTCTGAATCAACCCAAAATGTTTCTGAAACAGAAAAAGATGTTTCAGAATCAGAAATTTGCTCCCCTCCAAGGGCTGTTGCAGATGAATGTGAGGTTGAAGCATCATCAACGGATGTGAAAGTTGAAAACCCGTCTCCTAGTCTTAGCCCTCCTGGGCCTGAGTCAAGTGTAACTGGTTTGGAAAATTTGACTTACAAATCCGAAGAGACTATTACTGCTATACCCTCTTCAGAAGTCACTCCATCAGAAACAAGTTCATCTGTCAATACAGACTTTACTCCTGATGTTTCCCAGTCAGAAAGAACTACATCTCCTCCAGACTCACCCATACAAGCAACCCCGCCCACTTCCCTTAGCCTGGCGGGATCTGATGAGCGCACTTGTGTTGAAACAGTGTCTTCCTTATCTGAGTCAGTTTTGTCACCTGGGGCCAAAACAACAGAAACCAACATGCCTGCACCACACAGTCTTCCAGATACAAGCTCAGTTTCCAACGAGACTCCGCCGGAATCGGACAAAGACAACAGTCCAACACTCCCATTGACAAAATCTCCCACTAGCCCAACTGAGCCTACCGCAGGAGCTCCAACCGAGGCAGATCTGTCATGCAAAACGCCAGAATCAGTCACTTCTGACACCCACACATCAGAGACAGTTGTACCTGCTGAAAATAGTAAAACAGAATCTGAGGAACAGGACAAGTCTGATAATAAATCAGAGGACACAAGTGCAATCCACAAAAGTGGTACCCAGGAACAAGTTGCGCAAAATAACTCATCCAAAGCAGCAGAGATCACACCGAAGCAGACGAAATCGGGCCCGTCTCGCTACCACTCGTCCACAGCCAACGTCCTCTCAAGCAGCAACCTCCGGGACGATACGAAGCTGCTCCTGGAGCAGATTTCCGCCAACAGCCAGAGCAGGAACGAGGCCACCAAAGAGGCTCCCGTCACTGACGACGAGAAAGAGGACGAAGCTGACAAAAATGCCAAAAGGGAGAAGGAACGAGGGCTCAGGACATTTAGCAGAGGGCAGACTAAGCCGCCGGAGGAGCGCGAGAAGCTCCTAGAGAGGATTCAGAGCATGAGGAAGGAGAAAAAAGTTTACAGTCGATTTGAGGTATGAACACGTCGCCATCATTGTTGCTAGTACTTGATTGAATATATGTTTGGTTGCCTCTGTAAACAATCACCTTGTGTCTCTATTACTTTCACAGATGGCACCTTAAAAGAGATCAAAAGACAGTGGATACAGTATGTGTAGCTGACATGATGGCATTTTCTCACCAAGACATTTAACAGAACTTGTTTTTCTGTTGGGTTCTCTGCAAATAAAAATAGTTATGGATGGAAACGTGACCTGTATCGCAGATACTGAACTTTAAAGGGTAAAATTACCAGTAGTACCCAGTAATGCAAAGCTGACCAAAGTCCCAGTTACTGTACATTTGCTATTTTCAACGAAGAACTTCTTGCTGTAGTATATGTAGTACTGAGACTATGTATATGTGATCAAACATGTTTTTACTGACTGCATGGGTAAAGTGCAATGTGGGCCGTTTCTGTGAAAAGGGCCCGTCTTTGCCTTCTTCTTTCTTTTTTTTGTTTGTTGCCGCACTGACAACAGTGTGAGCTGGTGTCAAAGTGTAGTAGACCATCCAAAGTAGTTGTGAAACTGTAATATACTGTAGTCTGTTTTATAATATTCACAACCGTGTCAAACAAAACGCTCGTGGTTGCATATGCTGTACGTGTGCAACAAGTGGATGTGAAAACTCACATCCGCGCTGGTGTAAATAAACCGTAGCTCTTTGTTAACGGTCTCAAACATGGAATTAAAAAACGCTCAACAAACCTGTGATTGAAACAAATTAGCAGTGAATAAATGTAAATGTGTAATTGATAACTGCATGCATTTCTTTTTTATTACTACTATTGAACACAGAGGTCACTGAGATTAAATGTCTCCAAGCTTCATCTGGTTGCCTTAAAGGTTCGGTGCATGCAAATGACTCATAGCATTTACATTTAGATTTGTTAAACAAACATAATGTCTGAACATTTTACATGTATTTTTCCATGTACAGCTGAAACCACCTCAAAATAGCTGGTTATTTCTTCGATCATTTTTTTTTTAATCGTCTGAAATTGTGCGCTATAGTTTTACATGAAAACCCTGTACACTGAAGAGGAAACTCTACAAAGAATTTACACAACAGTATATGTTTATATAGTTGCACCGTGGAAGCCTTATGATACCTGTTTTGCAGCAACACTAGCCACCTGTGAATAAACTATCTTAATTATGCTTCCAGTTGTTTTTTTGGGTTCCCATGTCCACGTTGCTAAACCTGGTGCAGTTGACTCAACTTGGAAAAATGTAATGATTCATATATGAGAGCTGTGTTTTTTTTTTCACAGCAGACATTTTAATTAGTCATAATAGGGGAAAAAAAGAAATGTTAATCATAACATTAACAGTGTCTGCATTCTTTCCAACAACCGTGGCCGCGTCACGATGGCAAAAATAAGACTGCTTATTTTTAAACACATCCAGTGTCCTGCTGTCTACGCCTAATCCATCATCAATAGTTATTGTACCATGTACTGTGACACATAAGACACATAAATGGAATTCAGCTTCTGTTCATCTTATCTTCTTACCCGAGACTAAATGTGTTATTTGTTGAGAACGTTATTAAGTTTTTATGGTGAAGTGTCAAGTACATTTACTTGGCTCTTAAGTAGATTCTTACCAAATTAGATAAGAAGTGTGAATTAATGTAATATTTACAATAATATACTTTATTCACGTGACATGACACTGCACTCAAAAAGCATCAAAAGACAATAAAAAAAAATCAAAAGAATATTTTCACTTAGTTTAACGAAATAATTTCAGACATGTGACACTCAGATATGGTGATAAATCACAGCCAACTGCTATATACTGTATTATGCCCCTCCAACTTTATTTAGAACACAGGTCAACGATAAATCACTCGTACCAGCTCGAGAACTCAAAATATAAATCCAACATAAGCTGACGGCAAGTAAAAGAAAACAGGAACAGTAAATGAAGTGACTTTCTTGCTAATTACATAAAACGAAAGTCAAAGTACAGATTTATTTTGATTAGGAATGACTTAAGACGGTTGGAAGCAAATGTGCCTAATAAAATGAAGAGGTTAATAATAGTACATAAATTCTTATCTTTACACTGAGTGTAAGCGGTGACGTTTTTCAGACTTGTTGTTCTACACCATTTAAAGATCTCAAAGTCCTTCCAGAGAATAACACAGAATGAATAACCATAATATACTGTATATACGTATATGTGACTCATAGTTTCTGGTTCAGGAACAACACACAGGTTGTTGTTGTGTCAAAGCTGATTACGTCATGGTGGTATTAAATCAAGGCCTCTCCTCTTGCACCATCGTCAGGCCAAAAATATGTCACTGCTGCACAAATCTATGAACACTCGTTTAAATAAGCATCCGTTTCAGGCAAAGTGTAGACATTTTCAGCCTCCTTCTTGAGAACATTTTTATGTTTTGTAATGTAATGTCAATTGCACAGCCACATCTGTGTGTGGAGGTCGTGGTTTATATCCAAAAAACACACAGCTGAAACAAAGGCATGTCTGACAACATGTTTCACTCACGTGGCAGTACAGTGAGAGTCATGTTTTCTTGACTTCTCCAGCGCCTTTAACACAACATGACCTTTGACGTCACTGTGAATAGTTTAGGGGCCCCTCAAGGGAAGGTCCCATCTCCCTGTCCGTTCACACTCTACACATCAGACGTCAGATACTTCTCACAGAAGTTCTCTAACAATAGGAAACAAAGGCGTCTTAGGTTTTAAGTGACTGATGAGGAGTTGGAGTTCTATTAATATGTCTGATGTCTATCTGAAGTTCACATGACTAGGGTCTGTAACGATCACTCACCTGTGACTGGAGGAATCTCTTTTCATCCAGTGCTCCTTCTTGAATTAATTATACTCTTGCAACCTATTAATGGCCACAGACTATTGAATCATCCGTGCCTCAAAAAGCTTTCACCCCAGTTCACACCTTGAGTTTCTACTCATTAGCGTCTTTAGAGTATCATTCCTCCATTCACGGGTGAGTATCTGGTCGTTAACAGACCCTAGTCGTGTGAGTTTCAGGTGGGCAACACCCTCAGATGTTGCTGTTTTAACCCCTACTCCCCAAAAAGTCTTTGAGAACTGAAGAAGCTACTTGAACAATGATGAGATATCTTCAAGAACGTCCATTTGTACTTGCTTCAGCTTTGTTTTTCCATACAGCCACACCAGCATGCTCTGGACTTTAGTGTTCTCCTGACAGCAGCTGAAGTTATGAAAGTCACTCTGATTGAGATGACATGACGCCCTGCAGACATTCTTCTATAATAATGCTTATGTAGGCTGTTACGTCTTTAATAGACTGTTATAAAAGGGTGTTCAAGTGCAAAGGGGGCCTGATTTACTTAACACGCGGGGGTTTTTCTTGCAAAACGCTTTGAAACAGATTAAGCTCTCACCGTGAATGAATTCGCCTCGGAGTCACATGCTACCGGTTATGAAAGAGGGTCTCCGATGCTTTATAACGAAACAGTGAGCCTCTTGTCTGCCTCCACCGCTCACCAATGTCTTGATAAGCCCGCGCCGAAGTACACTAATCTCCAAAGAACCTAGCCTGCCTTGAGAACTTTACCTCTGAAGGGAATTCGTGCCCGTTGTATTTGCCCATGTTTAATTTATTTTTTGCTGTTGTTGCTGCTTAGACCGAAAATGACTTCAGCTCTAAGGAGAGTGTATCACATCTCAGCATTCAGCTGGTATGCTTTTGTTGTTAAGAGCCTCACTGCCAAGGACGGAGAGGAGCTACCACCGGGAATCTTCGTCTATGGAGGACCATGGAAGTACCTCACTTTTTTGAATTTGGTGAGCGCATTACTTATATAAGGCTTCATTTAAATGTTAGTGTGGTGGAGATGTTAAAAATACTTGCGATATTTCAGTTGTTGCAGATGACATTCTTTGGACTAGCAGCAGTGAATGATCTACAGCCTGGGAAAAAGGCAGAGAGCACCCTGAGCAGATGTAAAGACCACCTCTTCTCCGTCTTTGCCTTCCCTGTGGGCATGGTGAGAAACACAATTTGAAAAACATTCCTAACACTTTTATCATAAAATAACTTGCATTAACTTTCCGTTGTCTGCTCTTTGTTTAGTTTGTGGTGCTACTTTTCTGGACGATCTTTGCCTATGACAGAGAATTAGTGTACCCAGCCAGTATTGACGCCTTCTTCCCACCCTGGATTAACCACGCTATGGTCTGTAAACTTAGCACTTTATTACATTTTTTATTTACTGGTCTCATTGGTGTTGTGACATCCATTTTATTAGAATGTAAATGAACTATCCTGTTGTGTTTTCTCAGCACACATTAGTCCTTCCTGTTTTACTTGGAGAGGTGCTGGTGCAGCCTCACATCTACCCACAGACCAAACATGCGCTGGCAGCATTAGGAGTAGTGGGCTTGTCTTATTTATTTTGGTGAGTGTTGAGACACTGTGTGCAGTGGTATTACGACTAAAAATGCTCATGTTCAATAAAGGTCCACTGAGTCAAATCTGTTGCTCAGTGAGAGTAAACAGTGTCGCTTAGTGACGCATGTTCCACCACCTAGCTGTTATCCGTGTGCAAGAGCTAACTAAGATAACATTCAACACAACTATGCATGAACAGTTCTTTTTTTTTTTCTTTCCAAGAACGCAAGTAAATGTTTCTATGATCAGATAAACGTCTAAATAGCTGTAATGGAGAAGGGACTGGGTGTCCATCGAAACACATCTGCCGTGACGACTTATCAGAGACGCCAAAGGGAGATCTTGGAGATTCATAGACGTGTATCGAAGCAAGGAATCTCAACATCCTTCTTAAAGGGGAATTACAGTTTTTTACAACCTTGACCTTATTTCTTACATAAAATACGATCATTTACTCACCCATATAACTTTGGTGTCATTTGGATATATAGATCCACGTATATCCATATAGTGGGAGTGACTGGGGCACCCGTAACGCAGCCTCTGAATAACGCATTATCTGCGTTAAACTTGTTCATTTCAGCAATATTTGCTATGATACGCTAGTGCTATTCCCCGTTGAGTCCGGAGGAGTATCGTAATAAAATATTGGTGAAATGAACGAGTTTCTCGGTAGATAATCCGTTATTTAGAGGCTGCTTTTCGGTGCCCCATTCACTTCCACTATATGGATACACACAGATCTCAATATCGAACGAACGACTCCAAATGACACTGAAGTTATAGTTATTTATGCCAGAAATGAGGTTCAGATTCTAAAAAATAAAACTGTAATTTCCCTTTAATGAAAGCAATGCACTGTCAGTAAATGTGTTTTTTATGTGACTAGTCCAGACTGGTCCAGTGCAGCGGTGTGCACCAGTTCACAATGCAAACAGCTTGAGGCTATAAGTTCCTTTATACCTTCAATAGTTCCAAGCTCTTTATGTATCGTGCAGAATAAAGACCCTCACATGTTTAACAGAACATATCTTAAGATACAGTATGCTGTGCATGAGATTCATTTATTTTGATGTTACAATAGTCAGTGTAATCAGGTAGAATATTAGCATGAGTCACATTTTTGCCTTTTAGACAAGACAGTGCAAGATGATCTGATAGATGCAGTGATACTGTTTGTTTCCCTCTTCACGCTCTGCAGGATCGTATGGGTGTACGTGTCAGTTGGGATCTGGGTGTACCCCCTCCTCGGGCGCTTCAGTACCGCAGGTCTGGTGGGCTTTTTCTTTTTCAACATGTCCGTGGTGACCTTACTCTACCTGCTCGGGGACAAGCTCAACAGACACGTCTGGAGTAAGAGACAATAAGATTTCCCGAGAAGGCAAACAAAAGCATCACGTGGTTTCCTCTAATCCTCTTGTCATTTGTCAACATCGTTCTCTCTTTTGTCTCCTTTAGGAAAGGACAAGAAACCAAAGTCTGTCTGACACATGAAATGAACCAGTGACAACTCATATTTCAGACAGCTAACACGCTCCTCCTTTAACAAAATAAAAGTTTGAGTGCTTTTTTTCTTACATAATTATACTATGATGACTGTATTCTTCACACGTGCGGCTGTTACAAAACAGTATCATGTCCATTAGTATCCTTGGTGGTACTCTCACATTATAAGTTGCTTCCTGTAACAAAACAACAGCAGACTTGCACAATGTACATCTGATTTTACGACTCATTAAATGAGTATTTAACATCACAAAGCACGCACATAATGTATCTGAAACATCTAAGCAGACCCAATAAAGCAGGTTCCTCTGACAACAGCACAACCAAACGAACTGTGTCCACTGTTTAATCTAAGGAATTTCTCGATTTCAGGAAATATCAATGCTGAATTTTGCATTTAAAATGTCCATAACAAGCAGTGCGTCCATAAATTAAGCAGCCAAATATAAAACAGCTAATGTTTAACACGATTACATTAAGATTAGGCACCATTAACAAAGTTATTCCTTCTGCATTGCAAGCGTCAGGTTTGGCCTGAATTAAGTGCAGTTTTTCCCGCTTATCGCGGAAGACTTGTAATCCAAAACACGATGATGTGAAGCCTTGAATTTGATGCCAGCACAAATCCTCACGGATCTCTGTTTTAGCGTCCATCAGTTACTTTAGAAGACTCCTTTTTTTTCAAAGGAGCTCAACTGCCATGCAAGTCTCTGTAGCCTTTAAGATGTTGGAGGTAGTTCGGATCTGCGTCCACCAATCCCACTGAGAGGACCTTCGCCAGCAAATGCACATCTTGTTCACTCAGATCCCTCTGTTGAAGAGATGGAGGTCAAATATTAAATCACAGTGATTGTAAATAATGGCAGCATTAAGGTTTTGATTGCTACACACCTTCTTGAGGTTTCCAGAAGATTCAGGATTCTGGGATTTATTTCCCTGTTGACAAAAATGATGATTCCAGTCAGTCACTTTGTTTCCTAGTTCCCCGCAATGGGCACTTCCTCCAACAAATGCATTTTTTTTTTTTATCTGATCCTGAGTCTCATGAGCACATATCTTGTATTTTATCTGAATGATAATTGAAAGCAGAAGCCATTCAAATGGTTATTCACCTCTTTGAGTCCCTTTGAAAACCACATTATGGCCAAGAGGAGGCCAACAACAATCTGAATACAAAGAAAAAGGAGAAGTTATTTACTACAGTCTTCAATAAAGGAAAGCTTTAACAGTGGTGCATGCTCACAGATAAGTAAATACATTTTTACTTACTCCCAGCAAGTGCAACATGTCTTGAAACATGCCTCTCTTGTCTCCTTTCTGCGTATACTCTGATTTCCAGCGTAGAGTGAATTTAAAAGGTTCCTGCTGCTCTGAGACATCAGCCGAGACTGCGTCAAGTCAACACTGGGAAACACCCACGAAGAACCAGCGCTACCGGACGCACTGCATTTTCAAGATGCGCCAGGTCCTGCACCTGAAAGATGTTAATCACCAGACACATGATTTGTTACGCAAACCCCTGCGTAAAAAAAAAGGGCCGCTGCTGTGGAAAGAGGGTCATAATTTTCTGTCAGTGTTGACGTACTTTCCAGTTTAAAATAACCCCCTACGCAGTCACCTGCAAATATCAATAAAAGACAAAGACTGACAAGTGACTGATGACCTGTGATTTCATGTTTACAAGTAGCATTGTGAAACCCTTGGGAAAGGTCAAATCAGCCACCACCTACAGCATCAGTCATGTTAAGTTCGGTTTAAAATAAAAGTATATTAATGTAGATAAAGTGAACCAAGGATTATGCTTGTGTATGTGAATGTATATGTACAGAATGACATAACACGTCTCTGTATATACTGTAAGTATGAGCTGATGTGGGTATACACATTGTATATGTACATACATATATGAATATAGCATGTGTAAACGTCTATATTTTTTGAAGTCATAATTTCTTTAATCTTCATCATCAAATTTAATCACATCATTAAATTTGTTATAATTTTGCTAAATGTTCTGATTTCATTACGTTTGTTGTTTCAGTCTTTCAACTTCTTTTTTTTGTTATTTTATTTCATTTTGTTTCAATTTTCTGCCCACATTTGTTTATTTTCTTTGATTATTTAATTATTTGTCATTTGTGTAATATTTCATGCACGTTTGGTGTCATCACCAGATGTCGCTGCGTCATGACGTCACCGTACTAAAAGCCCAAATCTTGAATGAATGAAAGAAACTCTCGCCGGGTGCGGTGGCGCGTGCCTGTAATCCAAGTTTCCGGGAGGCTGAGGCTGGCGGATCGTTTGAGCTCAGGAGATCTGAACTGCAGCGGACTATGTCGATCGGGTGTCCGCACTAAGTTCGGTATCGATATGGTGCTCCTGGGGGAGCCCGGGACCACCACGTCGTCTAAGGAGGGGTGCACCGGCCCAGGTCGGAAACGGAGCAGGTCAAAGCCCCCGTGCCGCTCAGTAGTGGGATCGCGCCTGTGAATAGACGCTGTAGTGCAGCCTGAGTAATACAGCGGGACACAGTCTTTTTATCAATACGCACTAGTACATAAACTATTATCACAACACACACTATAAAACATCACCTTTTACATCTAACAACATCTTCACTACTCATTCTACATCTCCTCTTCTCCTTTTAAAAATCAATGTTGTTTCTTGTTGCAATACCGCCTCCACCTGGAGGACTGAGGTGGTCATTTCTCTGTCCTCCACCTGGAGGACAAGTCAACAGTGAACACAAAAGGTGAAAAGACGCCTCCACCTGGACGAGAGGAGCAATGAACACGAGTCAACAGTTCAGACCAAATGAGGCAAAGTAGAAAAGAAAGATACAGCAGAAAGTGAAGGGGACAGGCAATAAACACATAGCTTTCATGATAAATTAATCTGACTAGTCGTTATTTCAGACATAGACACAATCAGATGAAATACATACAGCATAGGCTACTATTCACATGATAGAGCATCTACAGGTTTAAAGTGATTTTCAGGTTATTTTTATTCTTTATATGAAAAAGTAACCAGGAGATACATTGATAACATTTTTAATAATGTCTGTCCTTAAAATTTTAAGTCGTGTCTATTGACGGTATGCTGAAAAAATACAGAGCAGTGAGATTTTAATGAGCAGATAAGTCTGTAATCAAGAGACTGCAAGTTTTGGTTTTTATGATGATTAGATGTTTGACTCTCAGATTTCTGTGTTTGAAAAAAAAATACAAGATACATGAGTGAAAGACCTTCCAGTGGACAGTTTTACAGAGGAACTATTTAACACTAAAGAGTGGTCCCAATGAAACAATAGACTGTGTAATGTATGGGTTGTCCTTTCATATTCATCATGGTCATTGTTTTTATACAGAAAATGCAGGTCAAAGTTGTACAAACCAATTTTTATGACTCAGATGTAATGGCCAGTCCCTGCGTTAAATACTTGTTCTCTGCTCTGGCTACTGCAAGAAAACAAACTGCAGATATAAACTGATTTAAAGGAACATCTTAATAAACAAACTAACGCTTTATCACTGAATAGGCCTGATCTTTGAACACTACATCTGTCCACGGTCAGCTGCAGTTTCTCATTTTCATTACCAGATGTCGCTGCGTGGTGACGTCATCGGAGCAAAAGCCCAAATCTTGAATGAACGATAGCCACTCCCGCCGGGTGCGGTGGCGCGTGCCTGTAATCCAAGTTACCGGGAGGCTGAGGCTGGCGGATCGTTTGAGCTCAGGAGATCTGAGCTGCAGCGGACTATGTCGATCGGGTGTCCGCAGTAAGTTCGGATATGGTGCTCCTGGGGGAGCCCGGGACCACCAGGTCGTCTAAGGAGGGGTGCACCGGCCCAGGCCGGAAACGGAGCAGGTCAAAGCCCCCGTGCCGCTCAGTAGTGGGATCGCGCCTGTGAATAGACGCTGTAGTGCAGCCTGAGTAATACAGCGGGACACAGTCTTTTTATCACTCTACGTACTAGTACATAAACTATTATCACAACACACACCATCAAACATCAGCTTTTACATCTAACAACATCTTCACTACTCATTCTACATCTCCTCTTCTCCTTTTAAAAATCACTGTTGTTTCTTGTTGCAACACCGCCTCCACCTGGAGGACTGAGGTGGTCATTTCTCTGTCCTCCACCTGGAGGACAAGTCAACAGTGAACACAAAAGGTGAAAAGACGCCTCCACCTGGACGAGAGGAGGAATGAACACGAGTCAACAGTTCAGACCAAATGAGGCAAAGTAGAAAAGAAAGCTACAGCAGAAAGTGAAGAGGACAGGCAATAAACACATAGCTTTCATGATAAATTAATCTGACTAGTCGTTATTTCAGATATAGACAAAATCAAATGAAATACATCCAGCTGTACTATTCACATTATAGAGCATCTACAGGTTTAAAGTGATTTTCAGGTTATTTTTATTCTTTATATGAAAAAGTAACCAGGAGATACATTGATAACATTTTTAATAATGTCTGTCCTTAAAAATTTAAGTCGTGTCTATTGACGGTATGTTGAAAAAATACAGAGCAGTGAGATTTTAATGAGCAGATAAGTCTGTAATCAAGAGACTGCAAGTTTTGGTTTTTATGATGATTAGATGTTTGACTCTCAGATTCCTGTGTCTGAAAAAAAATGCAAGATACATGAGTGAAAGACCTTCCAGTGGACAGTTTTACAGAGGAACTATTTAACACTAAAGAGTGGTCCCAATGAAACAATAGACTGTGTATTGTATGAGTTGTCCTTTCATAGTCATCATGTTGGTCATTGTTTTTATACAGAAAATGCAGGTCAAAGTTGTACAAACCAATTTTTATGACTCAGATGTAATGGCCAGTCCCTGCGTTAAAGACTTGTTCTCTGCTCTGGATACTGCAAGAAAACAAACTGCAGATATAAACTGATTTAAAGGAACATCTAAATAAATAAACTAACCTTTTATCACTGAATAGGCCTGATCTTTGAACACTACTTCTGTTCATGAAAAGTTTCTCCTTTTCATCACCAGATGTCGCTGCGTCGTGACGTCACCTGAGTAAAAGGCCAAATCTTGAATGAATGAAGGAAACTATCGCCGGGTGCGGTGGCGCGCGCCTGTAATCCAAGTTACCGGGAGGCTGAGGCTGGTGGATCGTTTGAGCTCAGGAGATCTGAGCTGCAGCGGACTATGTCGATCGGGTGTCCGCACTAAGTTCGGTATCGATATGGTGCTCCTGGGGGAGCCCGGGACCACCAGGTCGTCTAAGGAGGGGTGCACCGGCCCAGGTCGGAAACGGAGCAGGTCAAAGCCCCCGTGCCGCTCAGTAGTGGGATCGCGCCTGTGAATAGACGCTGTAGTGCAGCCTGAGTAATACAGCGGGACCCAGTCTTTTTAACACTCTACATACTAGTACACAAACTATTATCACAACACACACTATCATACATCAGTTTTTACATTTTACAACAGATTCACTGCTCATTCTACATATTATCTTCTCCTTTTCAAATCACTGTTGTTTCTTGTTACAACACCGCCTCCACCTGGAGGACTGAGGTGGTCATTTCTCTGTCCTCCACCTGGAGGACAAGTCAGCAGTGAACACAAAAGGTGAAAAGACGCCTCCACCTGGACAAGAAGAGCAATGAACACAAGTCAACATTCAGACCAAATGAGGCAAAGTAGAAAAGAAAGCTACAGCAGAAAGTGAAGGGGACAGGCAATAAGCAAATAGCTTTCATGATAAATTATTCTGACTAGTCGTTATTTCAGACATAGACACAATCAGATGAAATACATCCAGCTGTACTCTTCACATGATAGAGAATCTACAGGTTTAAAGTGATTTTCAGGTTATTTTTATTCTTTATATGAACAAGTAACCAGGAGATACATTGATAACATTTTTAATAATGTCTGTCCTTAAAGATTTAAGTTGTGTCTATTGACGGTATGTTGAAAAAATACAGAGCAGTGAGATTTTAATGAGCAGATAAGTCTGTAATCAAGAGACTGCAAGTTTTGGTTTTTATGATGATTAGATGTTTGACTCTCAGATTCCTGTGTCTGAAAAAATGCAATATACATGAGTGAAAGACCTTCCAGTGGACAGTTTTACAGAGGAACTATTTAACATTAAAGAGTGGTCCCAATGAAACAATAGGCTGTGAATTGTATGAGTTGTCCTTTCATAGTCATCATGTTGGTCATTGTTTTTATACAGAAAATGCAGGTCAAAGTTGGACAAACCAATTTTTATGACTCAGATGTAATGGCCAGTCCCTGCGTTAAAGACTTGTTCTCTGCTCTGGCTACTGCAAGAAAACAAACTGCAGATATAAACTGATTTAAAGGAACATCTAAATAAACAAACTAACGCTTTATCACTGAATAGGCCTGATCTTTGAACACTACATCTGTCCACGGTCAGTTGCAGTTTCTCATTTTCATCACCACATGTCGCTGCGGCGTGCTGCGTGGTGACGTCACCGGAGTAAAAGGCCAAATCTTGAATGAATGACGGAAACTCTCGCCGGGTGCGGTGGCGCGCGCCTGTAATCCAAGTTACCGGGAGGCTGAGGCTGGCGGATCGTTTGAGCTCAGGAGATCTGAGCTGCAGCGGACTATGTCGATCGGGTGTCCGCACTAAGTTCGGTATCGATATGGTGCTCCTGGGGGAGCCCGGGACCACCAGGTCGTCTAAGGAGGGGTGCACCGGCCCAGGCCGGAAACGGAGCAGGTCAAAGCCCCCGTGCCGCTCAGTAGTGGGATCGCGCCTGTGAATAGACGCTGTAGTGCAGCCTGAGTAATACAGCGGGACCCAGTCTTTTTAACACTCTACGTACTAGTACATAAACTATTATCACAACACCACACCATCAAACATCAGCTTTTACATTTATCTTCCCTTTAAAACAACTGCTGCTTCTTGCTGCAACACCACCTCCACCAGGAGAAGAGAGGTAGTTATTCCTCTGTCCTCCACCTGGAGGACAAGTCAACGTTGAACACAAAAGGTGAAAAGACGCCTCCACCTGGACAAGAAGAGCAATGAACACAAGTCAACAGTCAGACCAAATGGGGCAAAGGAGAAAAAAAGATACAGCAGAAAGTGAAGAGAATAGGCAAATAGTGATGGATTATTCTAAATGGTGATTATTTCAGATGGACACACAATCAAATCAAATGCATCCAGCTTTACTTTTCACACTATTATAAATAGAGTGTCAGATGCAGACACAGACTTTAGATTTAATTGCAGGTTTAAAGTGATTTTCAAGTGATTTTTATTGTTTATATGAAAAAGTAACATTTTTAATTCTCATTTATAATGTTTGTCCTTAAAGGTTTAAGTGGTGTTTATAATCACTTACATAGTATGTTGAAAACACACAGAGGAGTGAGATTTTTATGTCCAGCTGTTTTACTTGTGGTTCTTAAGAGTTTATGTGTAACTAAGCTACTGTGACCAAGCAATTTCCCTTGTGGATCAATAAAGTGTATCTATCCATTAAAGACTTGTTCTCTACTCTGTGGCACCATTGTGTGACAGCTGGCTACTGGAAGAAAACAATCTGCAGATATAAACTGATTTAAATGAACATCTACAAACTAACCTTTTATCACTAAATAGGCCTGATCTTTGAACACTACATCTATTGGGGATCAGTTGCAGTTTCTCCTTTTCATCACCAGATGTCGCTGCGCGATGACGTCACCGGAGTAAAAGGCCAAATCTTGAATGAATGAAAGAAACTCTCGCCGGGTGCGGTGGCGCGCGCCTGTAATCCAAGTTACCGGGAGGCTGAGGCTGGCGGATCGTTTGAGCTCAGGAGATCTGAGCTGCAGCGGACTATGTCGATCGGGTGTCCGCACTAAGTTCGGTATCGATATGGTGCTCCTGGGGGAGCCCGGGACCACCAGGTCGTCTAAGGAGGGGTGCATCGGCCCAGGTCGGAAACGGAGCAGGTCAAAGCCCCCGTGCCGCTCAGTAGTGGGATCGCGCCTGTGAATAGACGCTGTAGTGCAGCCTGAGTAATACAGCGGGACCCAGTCTTTTTATCACTCTACGTCATAGTACACAAACTATTATCACAACACCACACCATCAAACATCAGCTTTTACATCTAACAACATCTTCACTACTCATTCTACATCTTCTCCTCTCCTTTTAAAGTCATTGTTGATTCTTGTTGCAACACCGCCTCCACCTGGAGGACTGAGGTGGTCATTTCTCTGTCCTCCACCTGGAGGACAAGTCAACATTGAACACAAAAGGTGAAAAGACGCCTCCACCTGGACAAGAGGAGCAATGAACACAAGTCAACATTCAGACCAAATGAAGCAAAGTAGAAAAGAAAGCTACAGCAGAAAGTGAAGGGGACAGGCAATAAACACATAGCTTTCATGATAAATTATTCTGACTAGTCGTTATTTCAGACATAGACACAATCAAATGAAATACATCCAGCTGTACTCTTCACATGATAGAGCATCAACAGGTTTAAAGTGATTTTCAGGTTATTTTTATTCTTTATATGAAAAAGTAACCAGGAGATACATTGATAACATTTTTAATAACGTCTGTCCTTAAAGATTTAAGTCGTGTCTATTGATGGTATGTTGAAAAAATACAGAGCAGTGAGATTTTAATGTCCAGATAAGTCTGTAATCAAGAGACTGCAAGTTTTGGTTTTTATGATGATTAGATGTTTGACTCTCAGATTCCTGTGTCTGAAAAAATACAAGATACATGAGTGAAAGACCTTCCAGTGGACAGTTTTACAGAGGAACTATTTAACACTAAAGAGTGGTCCCAATGAAACAATAGACTGTGTATTGTAGGTATGAGTTGTCCTTTCATAGTCATCATGTTGGTCATTGTTTTTATACAGAAAATGCAGGTCAAAGTTGTACAAACCAACTTTTATGACTCAGATGTAATGGCCAGTCCCTGCGTTAAATACTTGTTCTCTGCTCTGGCTACTGCAAGAAAACAAACCGCAGATATAAACTGATTTAAAGGAACATCTAAATAAACAAACTAACGCTTTATCACTGAATAGGTCTGATCTTTGAACACTACATCTATTCACGATCAGCTGCAGTTTCTCCTTTACATCACCAGATGTCGCTGCGTGTTGACGTCATCAGAGCAAAAGGCCAAATCTTGAATGAATGAAGGAAACTATCGCCGGGTGCGGTGGCGCGTGCCTGTAATCCAAGTTACAGGGAGACTGAGGCTGGTGGATCGTTTGAGCTCAGGAGATCTGAGCTGCAGCGGACTATGTCGATCGGGTGTCCGCACTAAGTTCGGTATCGATATGGTGCTCCTGGGGGAGCCCGGGACCACCAGGTCGTCTAAGGAGGGGTGCACCGGCCCAGGTCGGAAACGGAGCAGGTCAAAGCCCCCGTGCCGCTCAGTAGTGGGATCGCGCCTGTGAATAGACGCTGTAGTGCAGCCTGAGTAATACAGCGGGACCCAGTCTTTTTAACACTCTACGTACTAGTAGGCTACATAAACTATTATCATAACACACACCATCAAACATCACCTTTTACACCTTACAACATCTTCACTGCTCATTCTACATCTTATCTTCTCCTTTTAAAAATCACTGTTGTTTCTTGTTGCAACACCGCCTCCACCTGGAGGACTGAGGTGGTCATTTCTCTGTCCTCCACCTGGAGGACAAGTCAACAGTGAACACAAAAGGTGAAAAGACGCCTCCACCTGGACGAGAGGAGGAATGAACACGAGTCAACAGTTCAAATGGGGAAAAGTAGAAAAGAAAGCTACAGCAGAAAGTGAAGAGGACAGGCAATAAGCAAATAGTTCTCATGATAAATTAATCTGACTAGTCGTTATTTCAGACATAGACACAATCAGATGAAATACATCCAGCTGTACTATTCACATTATAGAGCATCTACAGGTTTAAAGTGATTTTCAGGTTATTTTTATTCTTTATATGAAAAAGTAACCAGGAGATACATTGATAACATTTTTAATAATGTCTGTCCTTAAAGATTTAAGTCGTGTCTATTGACGGTATGTTGAAAAAATACAGAGCAGTGAGATTTTAATGAGCAGATAAGTCTGTAATCAAGAGACTGCAAGTTTTGGTTTTTATCCAATCCAATCCAATCCAATTTTATTTATATAGCACGATTTAAATAAACACAAAGGTTTCCAAAGTGCTGCACAGCAAGATAAAATATAATAGGTACACAACACAATAAAAGCAATGGACACAATAAGATAAAATAAAATACGATAAAACAGAATTAAAATCAACAAATAAAAGCAAATAAATAAAATCATTAAAATAAAATAAATGAATGAAGTCAACTGCCTACTGGGTGTTAAAAGCCAGGGAGAAAAGGTGGGTCTTAAGGTGGGATTTAAAAACAGACAGAGAGGAGGCCTGTCTGATGCGCTGAGGCAGATTGTTCCACAGTTTTGGAGCTGCCACAGCGAAGGCACGATCCCCTCTGAGCTTCCGCTTTGTTTTAGGCTCTCTCAGGACCAGCTGGTCAGCTGACCTGAGAGACCGGGAGGGAGTGTAAACGTGCAGAAGCTCAGAGAGGTACGGTGGGGCAAGACCATTGAGGGATTTAAAAGCAAATAAAAGAATTTTAAAATGAACTCTAAAATGTATGGGCAGCCAGTGGAGTGAGGCTAAAATGGGGGTAATGTGCTCGTGTTTTCTTGTACCAGTTAAAAGACGAGCTGCAGCGTTCTGTACCATCTGGAGCCGAGAGATGGCCGACGCACTAACCCCCACATATAATGAATTGCAATAGTCCAGCCGAGTAGTAACGAAGGCGTGGACTACTGTCTCAAAGTGCTGCCTGGAAAGAATAGGTTTTATTTTATCATTTTATGATGATTAGATGTTTGACTCTCAGATTCCTGTGTCTGAAAAAATGCAATATACATGAGTGAAAGACCTTCCAGTGGACAGTTTTACAGAGGAACTATTTAACATTAAAGAGTGGTCCCAATGAAACAATAGACTGTGAATTGTATGAGTTGTCCTTTCATAGTCATCAGGTTGGTCATTGTTTTTATACAGAAAATGCAGGTCAAAGTTGTACAACCAATTTTTATGACTCAGATGTAATGGCCAGTCCCTGCGTTAAATACTTGTTCTCTGCTCTGGCTACTGCAAGAAAACAAACTGCAGATATAAACTGATTTAAAGGAACATCTAAATATCACTTAATAGGCCTGATCTTTGAACACTACATCTGTCCACAGTCAGTTGCAGTTTCTCATTTTCATCACCAGATGTCGCTGCGTCGTGACGTCACCTGAGTAAAAGGCCAAATCTTGAATGAATGAAGGAAACTCTCGCCGGGTGCGGTGGCGCGTGCCTGTAATCCAAGTTACCGGGAGGCTGAGGCTGGCGGATCGTTTGAGCTCAGGAGATCTGAGCTGCAGTGGACTATGTCGATCGGGTGTCCGCACTAAGTTCGGTATCGATATGGTGCTCCTGGGGGAGCCCGGGACCACCAGGTCGTCTAAGGAGGGGTGCACCGGCCCAGGTCGGAAACGGAGCAGGTCAAAGCCCCCGTGCCGCTCAGTAGTGGGATCGCGCCTGTGAATAGACGCTGTAGTGCAGCCTGAGTAATACAGCGGGACCCAGTCTTTTTAACACTCTACGCACTAGTACAAAAACTATTATCATAACAAACATCATTTTTTACATCTTTTAACAGCTTCATCACTCATTCTACATCTCCTCTTCTCATTTTAAAACAACTGCTGCTTCTTGCTGCAACACCGCCTCCACCTGGAGGAGAGGTGGAATGAACACCAGTCAACATTCAGGCCAAATAGGGGAAAAGTAGAAATGAAAGATGCA
Source organism: Planiliza haematocheilus (assembly GCA_005024645.1). Lineage (NCBI taxonomy): Eukaryota > Metazoa > Chordata > Actinopteri > Mugiliformes > Mugilidae > Planiliza > Planiliza haematocheilus. The sequence continues at coordinate 2,596,924 of SRSE01001339.1, read as the reverse complement.
AGAGAGATGGAGAGAATAAGCAATAAGTTATAGTTCTCATGATAAATTATTCTGACTAGTGAATTTTTTCAAACAGAGACACGATATTTTTGTGTGCTTATTCTGACTTTAAAAAAAGGAATAAGTGAATTTGCCCATTTTCCAGGAATAACAGTTTAAACTGTTTAAAATAAGGAAAAACACAAGTATGTAATTGTATTTTATGGTATTCGTAAACAGAAACAAAACTATTTCTAATACAGTTTGTGAGTTTTTGTCTCTTAACTCCATATCTAGGACTGTATCACTGTCAATATGTCCACTCAGTTTTCTCAGGTTTTTCTTTAATCCCTGTGCAGAGGTTGAAACTACAGTCACCAAAATGATTTACTCCACCACCATCAACTCAATAAAATAATTTCAGAAATTATTTGAAGAAATAAAACGAAGGAAGCAGAGGCCTGTCTTCAGCAACAAACAGAGGAGACCGCTAAAGCTAAAGCTGCACTGAATCTCTCTGAGACTCAGATGGACGAGCAACAACGTCAGTGGGATGAGGAAAAGATCCGCTACACTTCTGAGAACATAGTGACCAGATCAACTATGACGGCTGCAGCCATCAAGATGCAGGAGGACCTGGAAAACGAAAGAAAACAGTGGGACCAGGAAAAGGCCGACCTCCAGCAACGCCTGCAATCCATGACGTGGCCATGAAGAAGACGGAGGAGGAGGATGAAGACTCCAGAGAAGAGCTGATGGACAGACCTCAACAACTCGAAGAGCAGACTGAGGAGGCGGTGAAAAAAGCGAAGAAGAAGAAATCTCTGAAGAAGTTTACTCTTTTATGGTATGGTTTTATTCTTTTTCAAAATCAGTAATCAAAGATGAACATGTAACTCACTCATGGGTGATTATACCTTGCTATAGATTCATGAAGTGTACATTTCTTTGTCTCTGAGAACACAGAACTGTCTAAAGTAATTTATATATTAATACAAAGAGTCTCAAATCAGGTTTAAAATAAGTAAATGAGATTGTCTGTGAAGTGTCTCAGTCATACAGGTCATGGTATATCCACAAAGCATTTAAAAAAAAACTTGTCTTCTCAAAAACGCTTTTTGGATAAACAGGGAATTAATATTAAAAATGTGCACAAACTTGTATGAATTTGAAATAACTGCAATAGAAAGACTCTGGTTTGTTATTTATTTGTGGTGCTGTCTGTTCACTAGTCTAAAAGAAGGCAAAATAAAAAATAGTCTACATAATTAAAACAAACTTAACGTAGTTAACATTGTTCCTGTGGTTAAAACAGATACATTCATCTTAGTTTGCATGAATCTAAGGGTTTGATCTTTTTTCTCCATCAATTATGGTTTTAAACAGATGTGTAATGGTAATTATATCCTTGGGTTTTTCATTGATGCAGCAAAGGGTCTATGCTAATAGATATTTGTTGTTGGTCTACTGTAAAAAAGACAAAAATACAGTTTCATTTTCATCTAACTGAAAACTGATTTGTCTGATATTTGTGACATTGGTTTTAATGAGTGTACGTGATGTCTATTCTGTGTGATTGTACTGTTTTGCTGTGATACTGTGTACAGTTGTTAAATGAAATTATTTTATTAGATAATCCCTATAACTAGCTGTCAAGCTACGATGAATTATGATTGGTTAGGTGGATCTGTCTCATGAGGATCGGTCACTTTGGAGAGTGTTTCATTCTCAAATTTTCCAGCAGTAGCGTAATTGTCACCTGACATGTTAACCATATATCTAAGTGTCTTTCCAAGCTCCTCAAATTGCAGATTGTTGTGGTTCCTCTTAGACATCTTTCTTCCTGGACCTGGCATAGGGAAGAAAGGTCAAAACGGCAGCTCTACATCAAATGATCCTCCATCCGTCATGTCCTCCAACCTGCAGCCATATAGTTTGTTTTTACAACCCACAGGAGTGTCAGGCGATGTACCCCAGATAAAGTGTTGAACTACAAATAGCTTATCCATTTATTTAAAAAAAAAAAGCACTTGGATTTGCTGGGTTTTCTGACGACGTTTCGGCACCAAATCGCTTTATTTATTTCCAAATGTTTGGTGAGGAGTTTAGTTTTTACCCCTCACCTGTTCCTCGTGACTCCCACGGTTCAATCTGATTGGCCGACGCAGCCGTGCTTCTGCTCTCATTGGTCGGACCACCTGTCGCTCGCACGGCCGCGTCGGGGTCATTTCAGTCCAGCCCGACAGTCGCGTCAAGTCAGGTCATTGTCCATACATTGAGGGAGAGACACACCAGAATGGCGGGACGTCTTCTTCTCCGAGCTTGTGGGACAACTTTGCGGCTGAGGAGCAATGTGGTGGCGAGACCGCTGCACCGTGTCATGGCCACAGAGAGGGGTAGGACTCCGTGTTTATTTGTGAGGACTTTAGACCGACACACAGGCCTGGAGGCTCAGGTTAATAAGCGCGACTGTCACCGGACATAGGACGGAGTGAAGCTGAGGGAGCATGGCTGGTTTTGTGGCTGTTACCGCGATATTTTTAGATTATTGCGCAGTTTGGTTGCTTATTAAAACTCTATGTACCACGCTATGCTCTTGCTGTGTAATAATAGTTACATACTACTGGAAAACAAACATATTTACAAGCAGTAGCGCAATAATGTCCTTTTCGACTCTAATTGCGTTGACTTTCACGCTTTTCCACCCGTTTGTGTCTGAATAAAATAATGAAGGTCATTCGGACTCTAACTGGTAGACAGGCCTTTTATTGACCCTCCTCCTTTGGCAGGCTGGCCTGGGTTGATGCCAGTATCCTGATAGGGGACTGGAGTATGTTGTTGTGGGAGGCGTCCACTGCCGACGTGCAGTCCTACTAGCACTCACTTCCTCCACTGACTTTATGACACTTGAATGTGCTTTCATTTTAAAAACACCTTTTTATCTTAGGAATCCCAACAGATGAGGAACAGGCCACCGGTTTGGAGAGACGTGCCCTGCAGGCTTTCAAGCAGGGAAAGGTAGGCAACACCTTTTTACACAAATGTATGCGGTACTACTAAACATGCACATGTACTAATTTTCTCTCACTCCAGGACCCCTACAGTATCCTGAAGCCTAAAAGCTATGCTGGTACAAAGGAAGACCCTCACATTGTGCCATGCATCGGAACCAAAAGGCTTGTGGGCTGTCTTTGTAAGTCAAACACGTTAAACACTTCTTTCTTAAGACAGTGCGCATTACACGCTGGGTTTCTCATCCTTTGGTTCTTTTCAGGTGAGGAGGACAACACTGCTATCGTGTGGTTCTGGCTCCACGAGGGAAATCCCCAGCGCTGTCCTTCCTGTGGTTCGCACTTTAAGCTGGTCCACCACGAGCTGCCCCACTGATACTAAATATTTTGCACAGAGCAGACATCTGTATTTGCCTCCTCCGTGGCCATATACCGCAGTGTGTGCATATCATTTAAGATGTACAGTTTGTCATTAAAATGTGAGCCTGAACTGAATCGTCTTCATGGAAATCTGTTGTCGGGTTTAGGGTTTGAGTTTACAGATCAGCATTCATCATCCTGCTCGGTTAAGTTATTCATGCTAAAGATTATACAGGCATATAGTAACTGGTGAGAAACTTAAAATTGAAGAGTTAGGTGCCTTCCTTAAAGGGGAATTACTGTTTTTTACAACCTGGACCTCATTTCTGGCATAACTTTGGTGTCATTTGGACGATATTTAGATCCACTGGAGCCATGCTGCAAAAAACTAGCAGCAGCAAATTACAGGTAAACAAGCCGAGTGTCGCAGGTGCACGCAGCACTCAGAGATTACATCATCCAGGTCAGAGGTTAGGAGGTTAATCTAATATTGGTGTAATGAACGAGTTTCACGGCAGATAATGCATTATTTAGAGGTTGCGTTTCGGTGCCCTATTCACTTCCACTATATGGATATACACGGCGCCCCACTGGATCTAAATATAGTCCAGACGACTCCAAATGACACCAAAGTTATATGGGTGAGTAAACGATCGTATGTTATGCCAGAAATAAGGTCCAGGTTATAAAAACAAAATTCCCCTTTAAGATAAAAAACTAAAAGTTCAAAATAATTCATGTTAAAATTACCTTTTGCCGTAATTCTGAATTCTAAATTGAGCGACCAATGAACAAGACTTAAAATTTAAATGAAATGAATTAAAAAACAAGCAAACAAAAACAAAAACAATATGGTACCTTACCCCCAAAATATTTATTTTTTTTATTTGTGGATTTTTTTAAGGCACACGGCCGAGAAAATCCACAATCCAGCATCTAAAGCAAACTCACATTCACACCGCTCTCGATCAAATGTGACAACAGGACTTGTGTCAAACATACAAACATTTTAGAGATTTTAGTTTACACTGTCTAGATTCAGACATTTAACGCCCAGGAGATGGACACGAAACAGGTAGGCTCCTGTAAAATACACCGATTTGCTGCAACAGCCGTGCAGAAACTACGATCAGAGTGTAGATTAAAATGTTGCATTTGTGTCGATTTAGTTTAAAACAGGCCTTCTGGAGCACACACTGCTGTTCGTTGCATTACGTTAGATTATAAGCTTCAGAAAGATAGTGCTGCTGCATGTCACTGTATTTTACAGGAGTTTACGTTGGTGTGTGCACGCCCTGTACTGTATACACCAGTAGTTTGCTTCATCATACTTGTAATATTCAAACATGAATAAAAGCATATCTACAAGAGCATATATCAAATGTGAATCAATTCATAGTACGACGCTGAGTACAGTGATGGCCAGGAACAAAAAAAAAAAAAAGAGGAGAAATATCCAAGATAGCATTTATGTGAAAGTCATCTTAATAGTTTCTACTGCCAAGTGGCCGCTTCCTTTCAACCGGTGCGCTGCAGAATTAAACATTTGGGAATGTGGTTGCCATCAACAGTAAACGTGGGGTACTAGGCATTTCTGTTTGCTATCAGGCGAGATTAAAGCCTTGATTGTGATCTATAGCCTGTAAAAGCTTCTCACGGAGCGTCTCCAGAGTAGTGTACTTGGGCAGGTCCAGCAGGTTGAAGCAGGTGTGGGCAACGGGTAAATAATGCTCCCCTCCACCGGTTGGCTGGATCACCAGTTTGAGGCTTTTCATGCCCAAGATGGGTATGCGGTCACTTCCTGTGAGGAACACTGAACAAGACGAGAGACGCCGTCAGGTCGGCACAAACCTTTCACCACCGTGTTGATAAAATGGACACGACATACACTGATCAGCCATAACATTATGACCACATGGCTAATATTGTGCAGCCACCAAAATAGCCAAGACAAATCAAAGCAAAGCTGTGGTGTCTGACACTGGTCCTGTAAGCGGCCAATACTGTCTCCATGTAGGCGGACACGTAGGAGACTTACAGTGGTCATAATGTTATGGCTGATCGGTGCAGCATCTGGCAGTACTTACAGAGAAACTGCTTTTTCTTCTCCAAAGGAAGATTGTGGAAGACCTCCCAGAAGAGTCTGATGGTGGGATGATCCGTCCAGTACTCTCCTTTGTATTCAGTACTCTGTGGAGAATAAACCAAACAATTTATCTCATGACCAACGAGGATTATGACTATGACTAAACAGGTATATATATATTTTTTTAAATCTCTAAAACTACCTTTTCAAGCTCCGTCCAGTCATAGTTGGTGTTGCCAATGACCATGGCTTGCAGTTCGTTCGGCTGGAACAGCTCCAAAACCTTCCCGCCGCACACTTTGTGGAAGCCTGCGTAGAAGCACTCGAACAGCGGGGCCACGGACGAGTTGAAAATGTAGTCTACGTAGGCGCTGACGAAGTCCTGCCTAAAGGAAGGGAAAAAAACGAATAACATTAAATTTTGTTTTTCTAATTCTTCGTGCTAAGCTAAGCTAATGTGTACTTAACAAGTACAACTGACAAAATGTTACCTGTTTGATTTATTGACATTGATGTCTTCACCGTTGGGTACCAGCTCCAAGACTTCAGTGGCGCCATAGTTTTCTTCTGTGATCTGAAAAACATCAGCAGCTCTTTATAGCTTCTGCAAAGAGTCCAACTATTTCTTTTATACTTTATACATCACAGGAAACATCTTACAGTGAAATTCAAGCAGAAGGTTTCCTCAAGGTCATCTTCTGTGTAGTCTAGTAACTGCTGCAGACTCCTAGGTCAAGAAGACACACGCAATATTACTGCCTTTGTTGAACACAGGTCCTTGAATGAACACTTCCCGTGGCTATAAAAGACTAAGCTTAGTAGTTAAGCTAACCGGGGTGAGCTACCATTCATTAGCATGCTACATGGTAATCTCAGCTGACTGTTCCTTGATCTGACCTTCCCACATCTGGCATTAGCTCCTTCAGGTCGTCCAGCGTTGGCTTCCTCTTCAGAAGCTTCTTGTAAAGCGCCACGGGGAAGTTGAGCTCCACTATGGTCAGATTGTAGATGGCCAGGCCACAGATGACGCCGATGAGGTTGAACAACTCAATGTCCTCGAAGGTCTGCAAGGGATAGTCAGCGACTGTCAGACAGTTGGCGACATTTAGGCTACGTCAACACAAACTGAGCTTTCACACTAGACGACAACAACTTATAACTGATATCAAACACTTGTTGACACATGTCAAGCGAGACGTGTGACACTGAAGATGAGCTGGCTTAACGTTTTTGTTTTTTAGTGGCTCCTCTGACATGCCAACCAATACGATACCGTGTTATATTTTCAGTCAATGCCCGTTCCTCGTCGATGCTGCCACTTGAGTGACACTCCAACTTGGCAACAATATCGCTGTCAACGCGAACAGAGTTTTTAGTGTGAAAAAGAGGTTGCACAAGATTTTTTTTAAGATGACTGTTATGCGATGAAAGAGAGAACAGATAGATCATGTGCTACATACTGTGCGCTACAGATGTGTATAGCCTGTATAGAAACAGGAACTCAGCACCATCTATAGCATTTAACAGTACTCCACAGCATGTTGAAAGATGGGACCGTGTAGCCGGGTTAAAATAAAACTGCAGTATTTCTGCATTAGCTCGTAAGTGTTTCCACATCCTCATAGTTGAGGGTGTTTTTCGAGTGCACTCAAACACAGCCGGTGATACTTCAGCAGTGTGACTCAGCGCAAAACTCAAGTACCTTGTTTGAAAACCAGATGAGCCTCGACTCCTCGTAGTAACGAAACATCCCGTATTTTGGATCCAGCAGCTCTTTCATGATCAGGAGGAAGAACTCCTTTCTCACTCCTCCCGCATCGACCGCTTCCTCTCCAACAAATATCACCTGCCACGAATGTCACCAAGCAGTGAGGGACGGGGACGAGTGTGTGAACGAAACACGCTAAAGCTGGGCTCAGGCTACAGGAGTGTTAGAATCCAGCCATGGTAAGTGTTGGTAATGCACAGGCAGGCTGGTTTGCCAGAGGAAGAAGCATAAGAAGACGAAGAAGACAAGTCTATTCTCCATCCATAACTGGAAGTGAAATTTAAAAATTTGAAGGCTAGAAAGTTTACTGGCCTGATGAATGTATGTCCTGATCGGGAGGTTTACGAGTGGATCTATAACCTCTAATCTGGGCTGAACCTCGACACCTAGCAAGGTCTGGACCACATTTCCCTTTTGACTGTCAGGAGGAGTGAATCCAGAGATAACTCACACTATACTCCTGTAGTCTGACCCCAGCATAACACACTTCCACTACCCTTAATATACACATTCACGATTTGATTCTTTAAAATGTAAATACTGATTTTAACGTATGTTTGCAAAACCTTGAGCGGTTTCTTGTAGTCGACGTTCTTGGACTTCCTCAGGACTTCCATGGTGTCCCCGACGATATTTTCCCTCCGAACGATGAGGATGAGGCACGGGTTTACGGATTCCACTGCCGGCATGAACATGGAGCTGAAGTTTTGCATCTGCGCCTGGTCCACTGCCATCTGTCAACGCAACACGAGCGTGGTTAATGATCGACCGGAGATGGAGATGGAGGCCCTTTTTACGACGAGCAATTAAGGAGACGTTCACTGAGCGATTTACTGCGAATTACCTGCATCTGTATGACCGCGTCAGTCTGAAGCAGTGTGGTCTTCGCTTGAGCATCAAAAACAAAGGGATACCTACACAGAGTCACCACACTGTCGTGACCCTGACGGACAAACGCTGAAGATTATAACCTCAAACTCAAACAGTGAAGTGAATTGTGTAAGTGACACCATCTGACTCACCAATGGGTACATCTGCCTCTGGATCCACGTGACGTAGTCATTTCTGATGTCTATCAGGTTGTCCAGCTCGTGAATGTAGAACTTATCGTACTGGATGACGTGTCCTGCTCGCTCACTCACCTGAAGCGACAATGGGGAATGGATGTCGTCAACAGTCCTTGAAGGCGACATGTGACGTACTGTAGGGATCTGACATGCAACAGCTGCTGCAACACAAATCCACGGATTTATTTTGTGTATTTATTTGGTTCTCACCGTGTGCAGCATCTCCAGGAGTCGGAGGGATGTGTCCAAGAAACAGGAGAAGATTCTCTGCTCCACCGAGGGAATCCCCACCTTGTGCATCTGAAGCAGATAGACCACCACCTCCTTGTACAACTCAACCAACCGCTGGAAGACCGGCGGCTCGAATGTCGACCACCAGTTGCCTGAAGAAAACAGAAGATCGTCCGTACAAGAATTCAGATGAATAAAAGTGAATAATGAAAACACATTCCTACCCAGAACTTTCCGTGGAGCCTCTTTCAGGCTGATGAGGGATTTAGCAAACGGGATGGAGATGGTGACGTAATTGTTTCGGTCGCTGAAGAGAGGGCATTCTGGAAGAGTGAGGTAGAGTCTCAGGGCTTCGATGTCTGGGGGAGAGTTGCTTAGCCTGGGAATTAGGTTCTTTTCCAAACTGGCAGCAATCTGAGGCAGAAAATTCACATAAATCTGGATTAATGCACTAAATCCCCAATAGGCTCAGTACTCATCTGTGGGGTGAGGTGACATGGTGCGACCGATGCAAGAACATGGAGCTAAAAATAAATCCTACAGTTTTTTAGGCAGCCAATCAAAGAAAAACAGCATTTTTCCAAAGCCAATAAGTCATGAGGTCAAACTAAAGTCCTAAAGCAGAAGGTAATGCATAAAATACACCTTGAAATGTGAATATTTTACATAAACCTGTGTGCAGGTACTGTATATGACATACTGCCAGGTTACGGGGGCATCCACTGACCTGTTGTGTGACCTCGGGGTGGTCTTGCTGGATCACTCTGTGGAGCAGTAGGCGAGCCATGTTCATATCCACCCCTGAACATTTGCTGCTGGTACTGTAGTGATCTGGATGACTGCATAAAAAAAATAAACAGAAGATGAGACGATACAGCAAAAAAAGTCAAACCGCCAAGTAAAACATGCAAATTAATACACTGCAGCTTGCCAACGATGCTGATAGCATTTCTGAACAAAAGACGAATCTCTCAGCAAAAACGAAACATTACAAACTCCACAAAGACTGTAGCGACGGGTGACTTTGCGTGGTTCTCGTGAACTACAGCAGGTGGCGTCAGCGCTAGCCAAACAGCTGACTCTGACAAACGCTCCATCTGTGATCGTGTATTAAATTACAGCTATACACTGGTATGAAACAAAAACACAAAAGACTTTCTGATCAGACTGTAGATGAAAGCAGACTTTAAAGTGCGAGTACCTTGTCGAGAGGAAGGATCCATTGAGGCTGCTTGCTGAGGAGAACACCAGGTCAATCTCACTAAGGGAACCATAAGAGGCAAGTTATTAGTATGACTACTTTCCCAAGCAAAATCTCCATAAAGAATGTTTAAAGTAAAAGCTAGCAGTAACGCTAATAAGCCAAGGTTCCTCTGAGGAGAAGACTTTACTTGGAGATTTCTAGCGGGAGTCTTCCTGGGGAGTAGTTCAACCATTTCTGTATGAGGTCCTCGTTCAAGCAGCAAATCTTTCGTTGGGGATCTTGTATTCTCACATCATCCATGTTGTGGAGGTTCTACGACGAAGAAATGAAATAAAAAGTTGAAAAAAAATTGATGAAAACCTTTACGTAAATGAAAGTTAAGAGGAAAAAGAAGCTCAGGAGTGTAAAGAAAAGCAAAACCTTGCAGCATCTTCACATGCTACTTGAATCCAACCAAATAAATCAACAAAAAAGACGATCCTTCAAACAAGTAATCAATAATTTATGCACATGACTCCATCATTAAAAAAACAAACATGTATTGCCATGTATTGTCAAGTGAGGTTCCTGTTTGGCTCTTCACAGGAGTCTAAAGTATAATCATAACTTACACTGGCAGTGCAATAGTGAGCAAAGCTCTGATCTCCTCCCGCATAAATCCTCTTGACGCAACAGTTCTGCTCTGAGACTGTAATGAAAGGAATAAAAATGTATTTCTGTTAGTGGACCGTACCAGGGATAAAGTGATCTACATTGGAGTGGATGCTTGGAGCCTGATAAGTCAATTATTACATATATTCTGCACCTCTCTGCCATCCAGTCCTCAGATATCACTTGATGTGGTTTTACTTACCTTCCTCTCCTGTATCTATTGGAGGATTCGAAGCCACCCAGGGTCCTTTGACAGGGGCGGGGCTTTTTCTGTTGCAGGTGGAGCGTGTACCAAGCTGCCCATTTCCTCCAAGCCCAAAGGAATCCATCTTTCCAGAGGAGGGGGTGAAAGCCAACGTGTGCTGTCTTTTAAATGCACAGCATAAAATCAGTTCAATAAAATCCCGTTTCATCCGTCCAGACATTCACATTTTACCTTCCACATGCGATCTGCGTGACCACGTTTCCCATGAGCTCAAACACTTTCCTGGGGTTGATTTCATGGTTTGTAGAGTTATGCCCGAGCTGCCCGTATCCTCCTGCTCCGAATGTAAACACGCCTCCTTCCTGTAAAATCAGCAGCACCAGTTATTCTGACATTCACAGGACAAGAATAGCATAAGAACAAAATATAATATAAACACAGATGATTGTGGCACCAGAACAAACACATAACGTGTTAATGATTTTAATCCTGTTATTCCCCATGCCCCAAACCAGCTCCATTACTGACATAAAGCATCATTAATAAAAGAAGCTTAAAGATGATGATGTGAAGATGATTACCTACTGAAACTTTTATCTAAAACCCTCTAGGGATGCCTCTCGGTTTAACGCTGACCTACTGCACAAATGGTTACCAAACTAAATGTCATACAACAAACTAGACGTTCATCTCCATTCATTTGTTGTTTTTATATCTTAAATCAGTAAATCCTGCCAAAATACTAGGATGATTCTTCAATGGTTGCGGCTCAACAATAAAGCTGGGCACTAATACTTTTGAAATTCAAACAACAAAAATAAGGCAACTAATCACACACCACTTTTTAAAGACTTGAAATAAGGTCTTCCACAGTCAACACTACAGTTTTATTAGATTACAAAAAAACCAAACCCTGTTACTTAACTTGGTCAGTGCTGCTGTGTGATCTTCTCCACAGGAGACGTAAATCACTCTCTGCGATCTAAGGGACTTCAGGAGGGTTGGGAAATACCGATCTGAAAAAGACCTCCTGAAAATTAGCCAGAGATCAGCGTTTGATCGCCCGCATGTGCTCTGGGTTTCAGGTCACCCACCATTGCTGTCATTGAGACCCAGCTGACCAAACTTGTTGCGGCCCCAACCGAACACCGCTCCTGAGAGAGTGAGGGCGAAGCTGTGAGCACCACCTGCTGATATCTGAGCAAAAGGAATGCCCTGCAGAGACTGAATGATCTGGGGCGCGGGAATGCTCTGCCCGTTAATTCCTAGCCCGAGTTGACCGTAGCGATTCTGGCCCCAGGAGAAGACCTGGCCCCCTGCGGGACAAGAGTGAGGAAATCATAAAAAAGCAGAATAAACAAAACATGTGTCACGCGTGTGAAAAGCATTCTCACCTCTTGAAAGTGCATGGGAGTGCCAATACCCACAGGCTACCTGAGCGATTTGTACATCTGACAAACTCTTGATGTTTCTGTGATGTTTAAAGAGCGGGAAAACATTATTTAAGCTTATTGAAAAAATAACATTATGTGCACAAGAATATAAGAAAGACCTTCTGAAATCAGATTAGATAAACATATGCTGATTAGATTGCACATGTCTTCAAATAACAGAGGAGGAGCAGATGTTTCATGAAAGGTTTCATGTATGCACACAAAAAAAAAAAAAAGTGTGTGGTTGACTTTACCTAGGCACTCGAATACATTCCTCAAAGTTATTTAATCCCAGCTGTCCATCTGAACCAAGGCCCCACGAGAAAACCTGTCCTTTGTCGTTCAGGGCCAGAGTATGGGACTCGCCACATGACACTGCAACTATGATCTGTGCGTCCAAGGCCACTACCTGTTCTGGAAGCACAAGAGGGACAACAATGTTTACATGACCACAACTGGTTCCTGTAACCAAACCAAAGACAAATGCAACCAACCTGGTTTCTTTCTGGACTTCTCGTGTCCCAGCTGACCCAGGTCGTTGCAGCCACAGGTGTACACTGTCCCATCATCCAGCACGAAAGCCGTGTGTCTGCGGCCACACCCCACATCACACACTTGCTTTCCGTGGAAGAATTCACATTTTCGTGGCTCAACCACAATCTCCTCATCAATCCCACCCAAGCCTAGCTGTCCGTAGGAGGCATTTCCCCAGCACAGCATTGTTGCTCTTCCCTTTGGCTAAACGTGCCAGCAGGATGCCCGCCTCTGTGAAAAGATACCCACGCTAATATAACCTTACACAGCACAATCACACAGCCATAGTTTTAGTGGCACACTTCTGCTGCTCTCACCTAGCAAGGCAGCCACATGACGGTACGGCCAAATAACATTGTCGTTACATTAAATAGATGCGTGCATGTCTTTAGGATGACACACACACGCGTATATATAACACCAATACATTAAAATCTTAGCTGACCTGGATACATGTAAACAGATTAGCCAGCTAAATTAGCGACAGTAGGTGAATTACATTGAGTTAGCTAAAACCAGCCACAAACATCACTTCCGGTTTCGCGAGTCCCGACTAACACATTAAAACTCATATATTTAAAAGTCTTTGAAAAGAGTGCTTCTGAAATTAACACACACACTAAAAGTTCAAACAAATCGTCACGGACATAAAAAATAAACAATAATTCGTATGTTTTAGATTCTTTTTAGACTCACAGGGATAATTTCCTTGTATTTTAGGCGGAAGTGGAGCTCTTATTCTGACAGGAGGGCGTGGATGAGGACGGCTAGCATGTCTGTTGACGTTCCGTTATCAAGATCATTACAAGCGCAATCCAATCAGTCGTGACTGATTCAACTTGACCAACTTTAATTTCACAGCAATTTAAATCGACACAGACTACTTAGAGATAGCAGCAAACGACATAAAGGACAAATGTTTAGTAAAAGCGTTACGACACGTGGTGACACGAACAGTTTGATTTTGACCAACGGTTCTGTGAGCAAGCTAACTGCAGTCAACTAATGTGGTTGTTAAGTTAATTAGTAACCACTGCATAGCTAAGTGTCTCAACCTAAACAGCTGCTATTCCTTTAGGTCTATCCCAAAGCTGTTAGTTTAACAACTCGTAGTCAGGTGTTTATTCAAATGTCACGTTAAAAACCAAACGCTAAATCTTACCAGAGTCTTCCAGAGTTTTTCTCGCAAGCCAGTCCGACTGTTAAAAATGTACACGCCAGCCCATTTTTGGTGTTTAATATTCAAAGACAAACTGCAGGATAGTAGTTTAAAAAAAGAAAAAGTCCTACCCAGTCCCTTCACTCCCAGTTCTGTCAACAACTGCTGTACGGTGCTGTCGGAAAAACACATCAAGCTCTCTGTACTAAACTCTGAATTTCCGCATTTTCTTTTCAAAATAAAAGCAGCCTTCCCGCAGGAGCGCTGTAATAAGTAAGAAGGAGTAAAAACATGCCTTCTAGTATCATTAAATACAAACAGTGCTGCCAGGATGGTCTGCGTATTTTATTAGAATAAGTGTAGTGCAACCCCAAGTTGTTTGTGTAACTGTGATTTACTTTAATTTGAAAAGTGGTTTATTTAACCGGAAGCTGCGCTGTGTGCACGCCTGTCTTGCTTGACGGAGGTGAAGAAATGTCGCGAAGCATCCGAAATGTTCTAGATGTGGCGCATGCGTGCCCCTGCAGTAAAATGTACAGTATGATTTTAAGTAAGTACGTTTTCTAGATAAATAGCGTGGGATCGAAACCACACACATGACCCCCACCACTGCTACACACTCACACGTTTTACTTAAGTGTACACATTTAACTCAGACATGGTTCTGAGTACTTGTTTAATGAAGGTGAAAGTGAAAGCGCGAAAGAGAACTTCAGTGAACAATCTCGACCCCAAAATTTAAAGATTATATACACGAAAGGAGCAACACTAAATACTGTATGCCACATACCTTATACAGTAGGAATATAACTGTATTTGTGTGTGTAAATCTGACGTGTCATTCAAACCTAATATTATGCAAACGTTAATTTGTACTGCAATAATAACATCAGGCGGTTACTCCATTAAAAGTTTTGGAAATCTTATACAATAATGTGTCTACTGGAATTATCTGGAACTCATCTGCTGGACCTGCTTGACCTTTGTTCAAGCCGCATTAGTCAACCTGAAGTTATGGCAGCTATGTTCGTGTGGTTGCTGAAGCATTTAGCCAGCTCTGGTGAAAGTTATGCCCCCTGGCTTTATTATTATAAACAATATGTACGGATAGTGAAGAAAAGGTCAAGCATCTTGCATAAGAGGCCATATTTATTTATGTTGAGGCTGAATTGTTGATGGTAAATTAAATGAATACGACAATATTGTCTGCTCATGTCACACAGTCCAAATTAATGTGTTTGTGTATTTGCAAGAATGTGGATGTGAGTCTTGTAAGAGAAACATTTTGAGGGATATTTGGGGCCAATAGAGTAACACAAACACTACAAATGAGAGACAACATCAGACTGTGATCGCACTTCATAACAGATTAACCAGTCTGTGGGAATTACACATTAAACCATGTTTTAAATGCTTATATTCAAGTATCATACATGTTAAACCAACACAAACGCAGTGTAAACAACAATCTGCATATAACACTACTAAGCTGTACGTTAAAAAAGCAATCAAAACAGTGGATTTTATTCTTCTCCATCTTTCGTTTCTACTTTTCCCCTATTTGGCCTGAATGTTGACTTGTGTTCATTGCTCCTCTCCTCCAGGTGGAGGCGGTGTTGCAGCAAGAAGCAGCAGTTGTTTTAAATGGAGAAGGGAAAATATAGAATGTGTGGCGAAGCTGTTGTAAGATGTAAAAGCTGATGTTTGATGGTGTGTGTTGTGATAATAGTTTATGTACTATGACGAAGAGTGTTAAAAAGACTGGGTCCCGCTGTATTACTCAGGCTGCACTACAGCGTCTATTCACAGGCGCGATCCCACTACTGAGCGGCACGGGGGCTTTGACCTGCTCCGTTTCCGACCTGGGCCGGTGCACCCCTCCTTAGACGACCTGGTGGTCCCGGGCTCCCCCAGGAGCACCATATCGATACCGAACTTAGTGCGGACACCCGATCGGCATAGTCCGCTGCAGCTCAGAACTCCTGAGCTCAAACGATCCGCCAGCCTCAGCCTCCCGGTAGCTTGGATTACAGGCGCGCGCCACCGCACCCGGCGAAAGCGAACAGCGCTCATCGGGCTTTTGACATGAACAAACGTGACGTCATGACGCACCACAGCGCCGCTTCCTGGCGAAAACAGAGAAACGTCCCTGACAGGCTGCACACCACCTCAGCTTACTTGAACGTGATTATTACGTGTCTGTTTGAACCAAAAACGATCAGAAAACTATATCTGTGTTTATTTATATTTATTCATTATTTTATGAAGAATGTTTCTGCACAGTACATTCGGCTTTGCACGAACCCAGTGCAACCGTAACATCTGTAACATAATGCGCATGTTGATGTCCTTATGAACAACTTCTCTAGTACTTAATTAGCAGTTTTTAAAGCAACATTACAAAGGCATAACAATTTGCAATGAAAAATACAGACACATAAGATACAGTTAATCAAATCAATAAAACACACAACGATACAATTGAAATCTTAATTAAAATCTCAATTTCAACTATGAAAGACTCTCTGGTAGTATGTAAAAGTAAAAGTATGTTTTAAATGGAGATTTATATGAGATCACAGTCAGCCTGACCTGATTCCCTTGGGAAGATCATTCCCCAACACAAGACCCTAGCTTACATTTATTCTCATCTGTCGTAGACAATAGTTAAAATTCCAGTAGTTTTGCAGCTTTAAAAAGCCGGTGGCAAGGAAATTGATTTCAAGGTGCATAAGACTGTTTTTATCACAGGAGTCTTCAATAATCTTACAGAAAGCTATGCTACTACTTCAACAATACCAATACTGCACTTGTAATTAATCTAGTGAGCTCATTTACACCGCTAAGATTTGAATTCCTCTCTCAATTTTATCAAAATATACCATCATATACTGTATACTATGAGTTGCAGTCAGAGTATGACAGTGTGTAATTTCCTCAAAATAAAACGCAGTATACGTGTATTATTTATCAACCCTGTCTCACCAGTGCAACAAAGGGTCAGTGGCACAACATTAAAAACAAAACTCACAGATGTAATATAAGAATTAGTTTGGCCTCTGTTTAAGTTGTTGAATATTCAACATAATCTAAACAATGAACGTGGAATATTTCAGTTTTACGTTTCCAACATCAGCAACACAAAAACACTTTACAGCATTAAAGATACTCCAATAATGACAACTGAGCAAGAGTAAAGACGTAATAATCTAACGCTTCACACTTGCAAAAGACACATTTTACAACATGTCACAATTTGCACTTTATCACATTTAGTGAGACGCACAGACGAGACAAAATACACTACATCTAACAGAGTCCCAAGTGAATACAATTAACACATTAAACACATAATATGCTTATATTTCATAATTTCTAAACTTCTGCAGCAGACTAGATGGAGAGTCAGCAGCCCAGCGGAAACGTCGATGGCAATAATCACCTGAGCAGTGACGATAAAAAGTTAGTTAATCTCGACAGGTTTAATTCTGCATGAAAAACAGATATATTTACATACTGTAAAAGAGAACTATAAATAAAAACAACATGAAACATGATTGAAATGATGATGCAATAATAATACACCAAATGTAATACAAAATAACAACGTACTAGAAAATGTGTAACGCAGATTTGATCAAGGCATAATTACAGGATCATACAAAAGCACCCAGAATCGTAGTTCTTGCCCAAATGATTCTGTAATACTACACAGAAGCTTTTACTGCGATGCCATGAAAACTATTTGACATCGAGGTTATGACTGCTTTCTAACTTTGGACATTCGTTAACACAAGCTACTCATTTTCAACACTTTTTGGGTGAATTTATCTTGAGTATTAAAAAGAAAAGGCAGCGACAGCGAATTTCCGAGACAGACTCAGTTAACTCCTGCAGCCCTGTTGCCTGATGCTAAAAACCTGAAGAAAAATAGTTGATCACTACTGGAACTCAAAGCTGTACATTATCTTTCAAAACAATAAACCTTGCAAATGAAATTCATGCGATCCTGCAAAAAAATAAAATAAATAAAAATAACAGAAAAGCTGTCTGGTTTTTCTAGACATCTTGTCAGGTTATCAATAGATTTAAAGTGGTAGCTTTGAAGTGCAAAATCTAACACTTCATTTAAAACTGTGTGGGCGTGCAGCTCGTCTTTATTATTCAATATTTCAATATTCTCTGACGTTAATTTCACACATGAGGGGCTCTTGAGCAGCCTGAGTTTTCCTGTAGTTCCCTGGAGGGCTCCTGCTGATTATTAAGTGCCTGTCATAGAGTTTAAATTCAAATTTCTGATTTCTCAAGTTGTAAAACCAGGAGTCCTGATGGAACAGTTTAAGTCTAGTATTTTTGTGCCTCTACAGGCCACTTTCTGAGTTGTTTTGCTGCATATTGCAAATGAGAACAATCTTATATTAAAAGATTTCAATTCACTTACTCTCTGGTGCTTCCTCCTCACACTGAAGGTCCTGTGCTTTTGAGGTGACTTTCCCTTCTGGCTCACAGGCCTCCAGCATCGGTTCCTTCTTATTTCTCACAGCCCAGTGCATCGACTGCAAACAGATCATTTTATGTTGCAGAGATTGCATATTATCTTGAATATGTAAAAGTAAAGACAGCACTCACAGTTTTTACTGAATCATTCAAGGCTTGCCAGTCATGAAAGGGAATAGTGACGCCGCTTCTTTTCCAGTGGTCATAGTTTTTCCTTTTGGTTTCATTGCATAAAACTTCTTTAGCTTCCTGCAGCTTCTGGAAATCTGCCACTGTCAAAAAGAGAGAAAATGGAAACATGGAACATTATGCATACAGAATAAGGACAAATAAATAATCTTTTCTTTGTGTGCGATCATAAGCAGCTCCCAATTTACATAATTTGCTTTGAAGTCAAGACATCAGAAAGGGACATTAAGCATTTGTGGAATAAGTAAGCAGAGCGTGAGCAAAAAGCCAATAAATACAAAAAAGTGATTTAACTTTTTCGCATCACACAAAGAAAAAAAAGACTCCTTGAATTGGACTTTCACATACCAGCTCTTGGGCTGTCTGGATGTTTGTCTGGATGACACGCCAAGGCTCGGATCTTGTACTCGTTGATTATCTGTTCGGTCTAAGAAGAACAACACAGCTCACTTGTTGAACTCGTAACAATTTATTGTACTTTTGAAATATTTTAAATTAAAGGTTTTGTGATCATGAATTGAATAATCAAATTAAATTCTTACATTACACATAATATTCCCTGAAACAAATCAGTTCAGCTCTGTCTTGTATAGTAAATGAAGTGTATTAGAGCCCCTCCAGCTGTATTAGTCTGATTGTAGATGGTGTTATTTTTAGCCTGAGGGGTAATTATCGTGAAAAACGCATGTGCAAAACTACTGACGTCCACATTACAGACGATGCACTCTCCAGACTTGACAGAATCACGTGTTTTTTAACAACCAACACGAATAAATCATAGCGTAAAATGCTGTAGCACTGGATGACGCACGACTAGGTTGGAGAGGCATCAACAGGTCTCTGTTGGTTCAGACACCTCTGAAGAAGACACAAATAGTGAATCATTCGGTTTGATCGCCCATACTTTGCTAATTGGTGACAGACATTCTCTATTTATTTATTTATTTTTTAAATGTTCCACCTTTCAACTCTTAAATCTGTGTATTTAGTCTTATAGATCAAGACAGCCGCTGTGTCACCCAGTAAATAGTCTGAGCCTAAAGCCCAGCGGTCAAAACTTACCGATGACAGTTCATCACACCCTAACAACCCATAGTAATCCTCCAAGTCCTCTGGTTTGCAGCTCAAAACAGCCTCCATGAGAATCCGCAGCAGAAACGCGTGTTTTTAGCAGATCAGATCAGATCAGATCAGATCACAGCTGATCAGTTCAAGGGTCGCAGGTGGGCTCTCCCTCGCTGCTGCCGTGGGTCACTCACCGACTGGATCCCCGCAGTTTATCGTTCACGTGTTTTGTCCAGAAAGAGGCGGACAAGTAGTTTGGGGGGAATATCTCTCATGAGTTGTTGGGAAAATTCAGCCGTCCCTTTTCATCAAATGACGTATGATGCATTCAAGTGTTTCGGTAAATTCCCCACTCCGCACAAAACCCGCCCATTCGTGGTGTAGGCCTAATATTTAATCAAAAGGCAAAAGATAGGCTACTATTTAGAAATTGGAAATATTACGGCAAAATGATCTACTCGCTAGCAAGGCTTTGTGCCATATAATTAGAATTCGTGGGTAAAAGAAGTAAAAATGTACATTTGTAATTAGTATTAGTTACATTTCAACGTTTACGACTAATTAAGACGTTATAAAACATTTTATTGACGCTATAATATCTAGATTATCTTAACGTTTGATGTCTGCCTTTTATTAATACCTCTGTCTGCTCATTTACCGAGCGCTCACCTGAGCTCCGAATTTGTCTGACAGCGTTTGAACGCAGCAATATTTTGTTATGGTTTTATGACACTGACGTAAAACGGGGGGACGTTCCAGCCGTTACTATTGGTGCGGGACGAGTCACGTGCTCTATGCTAATGAGCCAGCTGTCCGAGAGGAAGGATCTGCTCAGCGGCTCTGCGGGCTGAAGATGGCGGACGGAGAGAACAGCCTCGGAACGGCCTTTTCGGGAGCCTCCGGTATGGACGAACCGGCCGCGAAAAGGTCGAAAATCAGTCCGGTGAGCAACTATGGATTCAGAGTCGCCGACGCAGACCCGTTCTCGTGCGTCTCCGCGGCCACGGAGAACCGGGAGGCGGCGGTGAATTGTGCGCAGCCAGCGGAGAAGGAAGCGAAGCCGGTGATGGCGGTAGAGCAGGCCCCAGCGGCGCTAGGCGGAGACAACAATGGACTGGGACTGTTGGTCTGCGAGCCCCACAAACCAGTTGGGACGCTAGAGGACAGCTCCGTCTTTGGTGCGACTGAGGAGGAGGGCCCAGGTATGGAAAGAGACGGACGTTTAACTGAAGCTTTAAGTATTTGCGAGACTTAAAAGTGGTGCTCTGTTTTGTTTTACCAACTTAACCGGCGAGCCAGCTTTCATAACGTGAAACAAGTTGGTGTGTGGGCTAACATTAACTCTAATAACGATGTGTGGGTGTTTAGTGGCGTGCACTTCTAAAGACGACAACTTTTTCTTTATTTAAAGCTGAAAGGAAAAAGAAAGCTGATTTGTCAAATTGACTTGAACGCCTCCAAACTTTGATAGCAGCGTAGCATTTATTAGCTTGTCTCTTTCCACACTGAGTTTAACAGGGGCTGCAGCGACACATCCAGCTTCAATCTTCTCACTTATATGTGCTGATTTTATGTGCACAGACTTTCTCGGACACGATGATCTTCCCTCCAACGGTCTGGCTGTCACACCGGACCACATCGACGAGGACGATGACAGATCCTCACATGCAAGCTCCAGCGACTGGACCCCTCAGCCGCAAATAGGTGAGAATTTGAGCAGCCCCCCCAAAAACCCTGCAGCCGTAGCTAACCACATATAGACACCAGGCAGAGGCACAGCCATGCTCATTTTGGAAAACAAGTCACGCTGAGTTGTTGTGTTCTCGCCCAGGTTCCTACAGTTTCATCCAGCAACACATCAGAGAGACCGATCCCAGGGCCATTCTGAGGGACTTGCTGCCCGAGACGGTGCTCCCGCCAGATCTGGACGACATGACATTGTGGCAGATCATCATCAACATCTCAGAACCTCCAAAAAGGAAGAAGCGGAAGGACATAAACACCTTAGAAGACGTGGTCAGGCTACTCCATGAAAGCAAAAGGATCCTTGTGCTGACTGGTGCTGGGGTATGAGTTTATAACTTCAGTGGGTTTATCCAAAACGCAGTGCTAACTTTCTTCCAGGTAAACCAGAACGCTTATGTATATTTTTTGTCTTTTTTTTTCTTTGTGTAGGTTTCGGTTTCATGCGGAATACCAGATTTTCGGTCCAGGGATGGAATTTATGCACGGCTCGCTGTAGATTTTCCAGATCTTCCAGATCCTCAAGCTATGTTTGACATTGAGTACTTCAGACGGGACCCCAGACCCTTTTTCAAGTTTGCTAAGGTTTGTTTATCATGTCTGTTGGCTGTTGTGCATTTTTCTACACACTTAAGACTGAGCAGAAACTGAGTTGAAACCCATTTGGACCTTTGTTTTTCATGCACTTTCATCTGCACATTCATTTATCATCGTACTATGACAGTGTTAACCCTTTACACAATGTACCTATACCTTAATTTCACATTAAATAACAACAAAAGCTCATAAGGTATAACTGATGTGCAGAAAAGACACATTTTAAGAGAGAATTCACAATTATATAAGTTCTCGAAAGATGTCCCTGCATTAGCTTCAACAAATCAACCTGCAGTCTCTGTAGGACATCATGCAGGACGTGACTATTAGGTTGTTTTGTATACATTTGGGATTAAAATGTCACGCGTGTGTTTGTGTATTCAGAGAGATATTAAAAGATATTTCCACAGAAGCCAGTGCGGAAAGTTTTGAAATACATGTTTATGGCACGGTTTCTTTAATGAAACTTCTTTGTTGCAGGAGATCTACCCTGGTCAGTTCCAACCTTCCCCCTGCCACAGATTTATATCTATGCTGGATAAGCAGGGGAAGCTGCTGCGCAATTACACACAAAACATCGACACATTAGAACAAGTCGCCGGAGTTCAGCGGATTATCCAGTGTCACGGTGAGTTTCACGGCTAATGTATGGCTCTCGATTGTGCAGGACTTGTCCTTGGTGATGATGATAAGTCATCAATGTGCATTTTATTCCAGGGTCGTTTGCTACTGCATCCTGTCTCGTCTGTAAACACAAAGTGGATTGTGAGGCTGTGAGGGAAGACATCTTTAACCAGGTATTTATTCATTCCACACAGATCCAGGAGGAGATATTTACACGCGCTGCTGGATATTGCTTCATCATAGTCATGGGCCTATTTAATTAGAATGTAAATGATCTGAAACAACAGACTTTCTTGTCCAGTATCGCTACCGTCATCCCTATTTTCGGGTAGTGATATTTGCATGAAAAATCCATCTTAAGAAGTTGCCTCCAGTGAAGAAAGCTGCAGAGCGCAAAGAGATTCACTGGTGTATATTATCTGTTGGCAGTCGATACGATAAGCATCAGTCAATATCTGTGATTGGACAAGTAGTCCTAGTTAACACACTGCAAATAATGCTTGTAGTGGATTTACTGATTTAACTTAAAAGTCTCTACATTTATTATATTGCGTTTTTAGCAGTAGTTGAAGTAGAGATCTTCTTAAATGACACGATGAACACATTTTCAAATCTAACAGGGGCTTTTCAGCTTCAGGAGAATCAAGATGGTACAGTTCATACTGTACGCCTGCCGTATGAAATAAGTGTGGCATTACTTTAAGATCGTATTTTGTTGCAGTGATAATAAAGTAAATTCATCCTGCAGGTTGTCCCCCACTGTCCACGGTGTCCAGATATTCCCCTGGCAATCATGAAACCTGACATCGTCTTCTTCGGCGAGAACCTTCCAGAAATGTTCCACAGAGCAATGAAGCAGGACAAAGACGAGGTGGACCTCTTGATTGTTATTGGCTCTTCGCTTAAAGTCCGACCAGTTGCCCTCATCCCAAGTATGTGTGTTTCTGTCGTCTATACGTGACGTAGCTACTATTTTTGCACGTGCATTAAGTCCAGTGATGCAGTTTGTATTTTTATTTATTTATTTTTGTTGTGTCTTCATCCAGACTCCATTCCTCATGAAGTGCCTCAGGTTCTGATCAATAGGGAGCAGCTGCCTCACCTCAACTTTGACGTGGAGCTGCTCGGGGACTGTGACGTCATCGTCAACGAGCTCTGCCATCGACTGGGTGGAGACTTTGAGCAGCTCTGCTACAACACTGTAAGACTCAATGAGATCACGGAGAAACCCCCGCGGTTACCAGAACAGCCACCAAGTGAGGCCTTGCCTGCTTCCAGCGACGCGGCTCAGGAGGAGGAGCAGAAGCAGGAGGAGCAGCAACAGCAGGAGCAGGAGCACAGCACGGACTCAGTAAACACGCCTTCAGAGGAGACGGAAAGCCTGAATGTCACAGAGACTGCTGATAACAATGTTACACCTCTAGAGCCTTGTCCAAATGCTCAGTGTCCAAGTGAGGAGACGGGCGAATCTGCAGCGTTACCAGTGGAGGACGCACCAAAAGAGGAGGCAGCGGAACTAAAGAGCCAAACCTCCAACCTTGAATTTCGTAGACGATGCTGGATGAGTCGAATCAACAGAAGTCCAATCAGCAAACGGCTTGAGGGTAAGACAGTGGTGAAGAGAACAGCGCTCCTTAAATTATTTTTGAGGCGTTTCACATGTGGTTACACATCAACTGACTAAACCTATACTTACATTTATTTTTTAAATCTCTTTTCTTGCGTGTACATCTCAGATATACATACACAGAAACACAACACCGGTTTGACGGATTCCTCTGTTGCTCTCCACAGCGGGCCAATACCTGTTTCAAGCACCAAATCACTATATCTTCCACGGGGCTGAGGTTTATTCTGACTCCGAAGACGAGACGTCGAGCTCCTGCGCCAGTGACAGCGAGGAGTCGGAATGCAGCGGCGAAGGGGTGGAAGACGACAGCGAGCCGGAGGACGCTGGCGAACCAGCCGCCAATGGAGACACATGCCTCAGAGACACAATACAACACACTTTAGCCATTGAGGCCACGTCAAGTGTGCAGATGGACAAAACTTCTGAAAAGACTCAGAGCACCACACACCTTTAAATGTAAATTACCCAGCCGACAAAGCACTAATTGTCTTTTTTTATATACATATATATATATAGTATAAATATATATATATATATGTTTCATATATTTTTGACTCATCATCCTTACTATTATTTTCATAAAGTTGAAATTGCGTGACAACTTTGTGTAAGTATGCAGCAGGTTTATTTTGCCGCTCCCTTGTTTTTCTTTCTGTGCCCAGTTTGGTCACATGCATTGTGTCTGAAACTACATATTGTAAACTATTTACTAAATAGAACGCAGTAGATGTTTTTATTTTTTTCCCCTTCCTCCTTAAAGGCTTCTTCCCATGTTTTCATCTCATTTTGCATTCACGTTTTCACAAATGTACCTGTTGCTCTCGTCGACTGTGGCGCACCGCGAACGCAACACTAGATTAAGCTTTAATTCTCCAGTTGCAGTCAACACAAGCAAAGCTTTCAAATGTTCTATCTCGGTCCATAGTGTGACGTCAACTGTGGTCTAATGATGTGCTTTAGAGCTGATTCACGTTACCGCTGGGGAAACGAGTAAATATGAAAGCCTACTGCTTTGATAAATAGGTACTATGAGTTTCAGACACATACATAAATCTTCAGATGGTTTACTTGAACGCATTGTCTGACGTGCGATGTTGAAAGTTCAGTTGCGTCCTCTTGTGAGGGTCGGGCGTGGGAAAGAAACAGTACTCTTTAATTTTAGACCAAAGAACACTTGATCAACACGCTCCTTCGTTGTCATAAGCTCTGTATGTTTAACCTGTCATTTAGATCTTGGAAAAAGAACTACAAGGTGTTCCTTCTGACATGTGGCAGCTACTTTTTACGGTCAAGCCTCTTATTTTTGTACTCTGATGTGAGACATACTCATCAAAGGGTAGACGATGGTTTATATCTGTACAAAGTTATACTGAGTTGTAATATTAAGCCTTAGGAATATATTCACATTGAAAAATGGCACTTTTTTTTTGTTCCTCCTTATTATAAAACCAGTTTTTGTTGCCCGTGTCACCTTTCATAGAAGATAAAGGGTTCCGCTGCCTGTAAAGATAAAGTGTTGACGTGTAGACGTGTTTGAGCAATGTGCCAGATACTTTTCTACACCGACATAGTTCACATGCCATTTATAAGGTGATGTTTTGTTTACGGTTTAAGGAAATGAGAAATTTTTACATTATTATTATTATTATTATTATTATTATTATTATAGTTGTTATTTCTCCTGGGATTCTCAGTAAAAAAAAGAAAAAAGAATGAAAAACACTGACCACTCAGTTATTTCTGCTACTGCAAACACATCACTATACGTAGTATTTCAGTGCATGGTGTAGGTGGGGTTTAGCGCCACCTGGTGACTCAATCATCATACGAGCTTTATTAGTACCTGGTGCGACTCTTCGCCTCTTTCTTCGAGTGAGGTAAGAGAAGATCCACAGTTAATAATTATGTACACTTTAAGAGAGAAAAGATCCACCCATCACTGAAGCTGTGTCTGGCAAGGCAGTCAAAAACAACCTGATTGGTTAATCGCGATTTAAGATGCGTTTATTGATTATTTTTTCTTTCCACTCTGTATATTAATTAGTCATGGAAAGATGCATATACACTAATCAGCCACAACATTAAAACCACTGACAGGGGAAGTAAAAATCATTGACCATCTTGTGACGATGTTCTCCTCGGAAACTTCTGGTATTTATGAACCACCCACCTAGCCCAGACCAGACACCCACACCCCATAGCAATGACATTTCTTGATGGCAGTAGCCATCCCCAGCAGGATGCAACCTGACACAGACACGCATACGTTTTTGTATGTATGTATGCTTTAAGATCCTCAACCCATATGGACCCAAAAAGGCCGATATTCTGTTGCCGGACACCACAGAAAAGGTTATTTCATAAGCTTTGAAAATAATTTAGAATTAAACATTGAACGCCGACGTATTTATCTAATCTAAAGTGTATGCATGGAAAAAAGAAATGACAATGTGTCAGGATTCGAGGTTAATTGACGCAAAATTAAAAATCTAATAATGTCAATACAGTTGTTAAACGCCTGCTGCGCATGCGTAATAAGATTTCTCCCGAAAATAAAGCTGTAATGTCATGTTAGTGCATTTGTAAATGCTCGGTTTATTACATTTAATGTGTATGTAGACTATCCAGCTGAAAAACATCCACATAACCAAGGCGTTGTAGTGTTTATTTAGTCAAAATCCTTGGAACTACATTTCCCAGTTTTCTCTCAGCTGTCCTGTGATACGACGTGTCGTAAAATCAAACTCAGTTAACAACAGCAGGAGGAGATGAACACCGCCGAAGAGGTCTGACAGTTGCCTTTTATTCCTAATCGAAATGTTTATCTAGCGACGCCAGGCTTCGGCTCACGGGACCGATTGTTGAAATGGAGGCCATGGAAGATGACAGTTTGGACGTGAAGGACGACCATAATCACAACTATTGTGCGAGCGGCAGCGGCGGCGGCAGCAGCAGCAGCAGCAGCAAGGTCCGCACGTATCTTAGCAGCCAACTGTCGGATGTAACGACGGTCCCGCAGCCCCTCTGTCCAGCGGTGCCGGGCGGAGAACCGGGCACTCGACAGGGGAAACTACGGCCCGGTGGCACCAGCCGGTCGAAGTTCATGGACTCGGACACGGGCAGCGAGAGCAGCGAAGTCAGCGAGACCGACTGCACGGCTCCGGCAGCCGCTGTCGAGGGAAAATTCACCCTCGACTCTACTTCCAAGTTCCGTAAGTACACTTGAAGCGGGTTTAGGGCCCGACATCCTGTGGTTACTCAGCAGCTCAGCTTCTGGTGCTTCTGAGTTATATTACCCCGGTGTGTGTAGAGAGAGATGCTCCTGATAGCAGACCGAGACTTAAAGTCTCGTCGGCCTGTTAAACAAGTCCTGAGCCGCTGTCCTTCTCCTTTTCACTCAGTTCTGAATGCAATGGCAGTTGAAGACTACCGGAAAAACCACTGGCCCAACCTGGAGAAAGCAATTGACCGGCTGCTGATTCAGAATCCCACAGATCACATCTCTGTTTCTTATGCACAGATATACAGGTAAGACAAAACACATAGAACTGGGACAGATTTTTTTCCAGCTGTGTGATTTATGTTGCCTTCAGGTCCTCCGTAAAGTTGCCATTGCTTGTCATTTCAGATTGCATTCCCAAAATGCACTGATTTGTGACAGGTTTTCAAGGTTTACACACACATATTTCAAGACCTGGAACTTTTTAAAGCGCTTTCCAAGTTCTTGAAAACCAATGGGGCGTGAAAGAAAAAAAAATGCATTGGCAATATGTTTATGAGCTTACCGCTCAAAGCTGGAAACTCAGATTACAGCTACGTTCAGGGAATCATATTAAGGTCTCGCTTATGCAAGTGTTCTGAGTTGTAACCCTAGGCAGTATAAAGATTTATATTTATACAGTCTATGGTCGTAACCCGGAGAAAACTGTCCACAAATGTGTGTCCTCATTATAATCTGTGTCGTACAAAGTCACAGAATTAAATCAAAAAACACATAGCAGTTTGCATTAATCTGTAAACGCATACTTTCATTTCACGTGCAAGTGATATGGCTCTTGATGGGAAATTTAGGCATTTGCAGTTGCATTTCTTCATTTCAGATCCATCTCGCTCACCTGTTCGTTTGTGAGCCGTGTGAACTTTGCGGCTTCCCTTCAATTGTTCATCTGCCTGTGTCGGACTCACACCGCAGCTGATGTGAAGAAAAACACATTTAGAAACGTGTAGTCACTAACCACACCAGCAGGTGGTGGCATGCCTTCACATGAGCTGACAGAGCAACCATACGCTCATCAAGCATAACATTATGACCTAATATTGTGCCTCCAAAACAGTTGTGACTCACCAGATAATGGCCGTGGGCCCTCTGAGGGGGTGTCCTGTGGTGTCCGGAACCAGAATATTTATAGTCCTATGGGTTTCCGCACACTGTCTCATGGACACACTGATGTGGAAAGAGGATATTCTGTTAACAAAGATGTGCAAATGGAGAACCAGAAGACTGGGAGTTTTTAAATCTTCACTCTTGGTCCAAAATGTGTCCAAGTGTTCTTCAGCAATGAAAAGAATAAAGAAACTGAGTCACGTTACTTTCAAAATACAACAAACTGAGAACTAGAGAGTTTGCAGCTACTTTAAAACTTGAATATTGTTTGGAGATATTTACAATTTTTGTAAAGCCTTGTGTTGTTGGGTTTGTTGCCAGTTATGCTGTATGGACTTAACCTTGGAAGAAAAGGATATTGTGCAGTGAGAAAGAGAGAGAGAAAAGAGGAAACTGTGGCGTGCTACTGTTTGTAAAGTGAGAGGAAGAACCCTTTCAGGTGTTTGGGTTTGAGTGATTGGAGCCGTCCATAAAGTCAAAAGCATCAACAGTTTGGTCTAATAGAAATATGAGTCATGCATCAGTACACACTGAAGGTTTTAAACGGAGGCCTCCACAGAGAGAAATGTGATATTCTGACATGACTGTGGTCTCCATCAAACATGGAGCATCCAGCATTGCGAAACTCGAACTGAGTGGCTTCTCTCCCTTCGTTTTGTTTCCCTAGTTACATCTACAAGTGTGTTTGCCAGCAGCACTCGGAGCTGCTCTACAATGACCTGACGTCAAAAATCACGAGTCATCTGCAGCAGGTTTCCACACAGCTGCAAGTAAGTAGAGTCAAATGCGTGGACATTATCGTACGTGGCACATTCGTAAACTGTTAACACTTTTATTTGAATGTCTTGCAGGCCAGCCCACCTGAGAACCTTATCGAGAACTTCAACGTTGCACTGACACAATACACAGCTTCTCTTCAGTGTATAGTTCCCGTCTTCATATACTTGGTAGGAATCATTCTCTGTTTTTTTATGTAAATATTGACTGTGCAGAATTTAAGTATACCTTTATATTAGGTTGATTCTGTGCAGGTTTACTGATTTTTTCCCATTATTAATGTTTCAGAACAAGTTCTACATCGAGTCAAAGCTCAACAGAGACTTAAGGGAGGATCTGATGAAGCTGTTCGCCGATCACGTCGCAGAAAAACATGTGAACACACTGATGCGTGAGTCTGCTGCTTCACGTTATCGCCCCTCGGCTCGACGTGTGCCGGTGACTCGGAAAGAATGTTGAGAATATGTAAAAAACATCCTCATTTCGGCCAAACGAATGATTGACAATAGAGAAGCAAAGTCCACAGACACATATTTTTAGTTTCAGTTTATTTATACTGACATCACTTATCCAGCTTTTGCTTATGCAGTCTTTAATTATTGATTTAGTCTTGTATGCCACCAAACTGCAACTTCTTTCTTTCTTTCTTTCTTATGTCAAGAACATACATCACATGAAGTAAGTACTAACAAATAGACTAAAAGCCAATTTTAGAAGCAAAAAAGGGAAGATGGGAAGGGAGATGCATAAATAGAAAACCCCACCCAAAACCACAGGACAACGCTTATGTAAGAACAAGATTAGCAGAACATATATGGCTCGTTTAACCAAAACTGAAATTAAATGCAAAGCACAAATCATCATAGGCAGACTGATCTTATCTTCCAGAGAGAAAGAGAGAGAGATAAAGGGCTTCTGTGTGTGAGGGTACACTCTGGACAGGTCGGCAGGGTTAACACAGAGAGACATGGATTTGAAGACTGGACCTTTTTGCTGTGAAGGTGCGGCCAGTGAAAGTGAGAAGTAGTTTGTGGTACAGTTCAAACAGGATCCACTTTACATTGACTACAACAATGTCCCGCAGTCGCCGGAAGGTGTTGTTTTGACGCTTGACTTCATTCCTGGCTGCCACAAATAACTTCTTATTCTGATTTCTTTTCAGCTCTTCTCATCAAAGCTCATTCCATGCCATTTCAAGTGCAGCCGTCGACGATGGCCAGCGTGGTTAAGGGCCTCTACAGCCTCCGGCCAGGTGACCTATATGTTTAAAACCCTGACACAAAACAAAACACTTTAGCTCACCTTCATGCGATTAACTGATTCCTGGGGTCTTCTTTCAGAGTGGGCCCAGCTGGCACCATCTCTCTTCTCTGGCTTCATTCCCCAAATCAACCCCCCCGCCGTGGAGTCTCTGCTGTCCGACTACGCCGCTCACGACCAGAAGCTGCAGATGGAGCTCTCCATGAACGGGTTTCCGCGGTCAGTTTTCCTAAAGCCTTGGATTCAGATGCATTAGCCTCACTAAATCGCTAAAGCACGCCGCTTGTCTTCTCTTCCAGGGGTGACCAGTCTCGCAAACGAGCCAGCGACGACTCCTGATAGCAGGATTGGCGTTGCCAAGAATCTTATCAACTGTTACTGTGCCTCCTACATCCTTATCACAAGTTCTCTCACCGGACTAGGTACAACGTTAACAATGTGTCAGTCTCATCTCTCTCTCTCTCGACTCGAGGTCAGAAAACACTGTGAACAACTAACGTGACGTTGAGCAAAAGCTTAATCCTACTGCACTAAATAAGAAAAACAAACAAACAAAAAAAAAAAAAGCACACAGACTAATGCATCCAGCTTCAGGAATGGCTGAGATGGATTTCTTCGTGTTCTGATCACTTGAAGAGTGCCTTCATGGGGAGCGTTTGATCGGATAACGTGATGAGGGATAGGCCGAGTATTTCATTCCTAACCTTTTAACGTGGAAGTGTCATTTTGATAGGCTGGTCTAGTCAAGACTTTCTATTGCTGCTAATAATACTGTTCACGTGTTAATACCATGTATCCCCCTTTTGTTTGTTTTGTTTTTGTTCTTCACGTACTGCGTGCAGTCAACGCAAACGAGTGCGAAAAAGAAGTGGGAACTAAGTCATCGACCTCAGCTTACGATTCTCTTCTTCGTGATGCCTTTACTGTGTCGTTAAACCGGATTGTATTTTCCAGTTATGCCAAAGAGGATTGCAGTTCTTTTCCTTCCTTTGTACGCAACACATCGGATTCAAGCTGACACTGTTAATTTTGTATGCTTTACAACTCACTGAGCCATTTATTTTTTTTTATACTAACTCGTTTTGAGCTTATGTTTACCCTTGTGTTTATTAGTCTTGAGTCAAGTTCTACCTTTAAATATAGCCTCCTAGCCTTTGCATGTAGTATTAGCAGAGATTACCGTGCAGGAAATCACACCCGAGTGCCAGAAAGTTCAGACGACCACAGGAACAGTATTGTAGGATTTTCCCGATTTCACGACTTGCCTGAATCGCCACTTAACTGTAGACACGTCAACCCGATCTGGCGCATTTGTTGCTCCTAACATGTATGCTCTGCTCTTGATGTAAATAGTTTGCGTAACTGTCTGTGTACACTATCTTTTGTCACAGGTGCATTTTTATGAAATTAATCACTCGAGTAGAAGTATCGGATAGAAGGTCTTACGCTGTTTTAAGTGTAATTAGACGTTCAGTCCTGCTTATTTTTCTCCTTTTTGTTTTCTTGTGTGGTTCTCATCGTCTTTCAGACATACTAATTTTATTAATCATGGGACACGAGACACAGACAGGATTCCGTTTTCCGTTGATCAAGACTTTAAAATCACGTCAATAAGAAGGCATTATAATAAACCTGATGAAGTAAAGGAAAATCTGAATCATTGCTGATGCCAAACACTGGATGTACTATCTCTTTAACTTGCTGCAAAAAAAAAATAAAAAAAAATATCCCTGTTAAAACTGTGAATAAAATTCCACTTGGCTTAAAAGCTGTTTCAGAAATCTGTTGCAAAGATGTTGTTGTCTCCTTGAATCTGAAGATTTACATGCACCTTAGGCAAATACTGTCTCAGGTCAGTTAACGCCGCTGTTAATGTTCCTAGTGGGTCTCAAGTTTATATCATAAACCTTGTTAGCATTTATTAGCATGGCCTTAAAGTTGTTTAAAGGTGCAGTAGGCAAGTCTTATAAAACTAACTTTCTGTCATATTTGCTGAAACTGACCCTATGTTCAAGTATAATTGCATGAAGCAGGTCATTTTAAAAAGAAATTCTGCTCCTCTGGCCCCTCCTAGAGCCTGTAGCGCGATTTGCAAGACATCCAGCACCAATCAAGCCCAGGGGTGTATCTAACAGAGTGTCAATCACTGCTCATGGACACGCATTTCATAGCGCCCTCCGCTCCCCCTTCCCCGCGCATCAACATCAACAGGTAGCGGTCATATATCTACCACATAGCAAAGTGATAAATCTAAACTGTGGAATAAAACGCCACAATGAATGCTTCTAACTGTTACTGATAGCAAACATCACCGATGTAGGCTACTTTCAGAAACATCATAACCTTGGTTTTGTCCTAAAGTTGTCTATTGCTAAATGTTTTGACCTAAAGTATAACGACTGTATCGTTGTACTTTAGGTTTAATTATTTAGCAATAACGAAGGGTATTATAAAAACTATTACGTCGGTGTGTTCCATGCTAGTTTGTTTACTCGCGCTCTATCGGTTCTCTGCTCGTGCGCAGTATTCCAGGGCCGATATGCACGCGCTCTATCGTGCACAGCTCTCCCTTGTGGGGGGCGGGGCTTGGGAGACCGTTTTGGGTTTTAGCGGAAACGGGGGAGGGATTGAGAAGTTGTCGATGTTCAAATTTTTTGGCTAAGTGCTGGATCTTCACAATCCTGCCTACCGCACCTTTAACTTGGGAGAAACATTTCGAGTGTCCTTCCACAAGCTTCCTAAAATAACACGCTTTTTCATTTCTTCTCACACATGTTCTATTCGATTGATCGGTTTGGCCACTCCAGTGCCTCCACTCTGTTGTGCTTCAGCCATTTTAGCACAAATTAGAAGCATCCTATGGGTTCGTTTGGAAGACCTGTTTGCTACCAAGCTTTAGCTTCCATGCTGATGTCTAGAGATGTGGCTTTACTATATCCACGTCATCTTCCTTCCTCATGAACCAGTATGTTATCTTAAGTGCACCAGTCCCTCCTGAAGCAAGGCCACCCCTGCAACTTGATGCTGCCACCCCTGTGCTTCACAGTAGAGATGGATGGTGATTTTTGGCCTGAAAGCCTCGCCCCTTTTGTTTCCCTACACATATAGCAATGGTCATTATGCTCAGACCTGAGGACGTTTCTCAAACGAGTAACATACTTGTACCTTTTTGTTTTAGAGCAGTGGCTTCTCCCTTCCTGAGTCAACGTAAGGCTTGTCTAACTGTGGATATAGATGTTTTTGTTCCTGTTTCCTGCAGTCTCTTGTTATTCTTAAGGTACGCTCATCTTCAGGAGACAAAATGCATCTCTGTCCTGAGCAGCATGAGGACTTCTCCGTCTCATGGTGAGGTTTTACAGAAAAATCCAGAACCTTGAGGGGTTTGGAAATTGCTCGAGACGACGAATCAGACTTGTGCAGGCCCAGATTTTCCTAACCAAAAGTCTGAAGGTAGGCCTTTAAATGCACGCACAGGTACCCCGTAGAGTTGACGCAAATTTTGTCAGTGAGCCAATCAGAAAGCTTAGGCTGCTTAAAGGCACAGTTCACGCACAGAGTATATGAGATGTAGTGAAATAGCTGATCTGTGAACAATTGTTTAAAAACGTTTATCAAATTGTGCATAAAGCAGATGTCCTAACATCTTGCACAAACTATAGTCAGTTTTTCCAAAGTGTATGTAAATCTCAGGCTTCAAGCACTTGTTCAATATATAGATGTGTTTAACTGCGTCAGTTTGTTTGAAAAGTGTGTTTGATCAGCTGCTGTGTTAACATAAGTGTGTGTGTGAGAGAGGTTCGACGAGGGGCTTCTAAATCTGTAGGACTTCGATGGACCACTGGAGGAGGAATCCCTTTACAGCACGCGCGCCCCTTGGCCAATGAGGAGGGTCGCCACCCAGACACATGGGCCAGGCCTCCCCAAAATAACCTGCGGCTACTGCACTGACAAATGTTTCTACTTTTACTGGTGACAGGTTGCCGTAGCTACTCGCCTCCACATTTTCCTGTAAACTTCAAGGTTAGCTGTGTGCGAGAAAAAGCGGGGAAGGCTGGGCAGCTGCCTGTGCGTTCCCAAGACTTTCCCAGGTGGCAGCGAGCTGAAGACTGGAATCTCCTCCTTTCAGCACAGGTGCACCCTGAGGATTTACCAGTCCTTCACTGGGGGCCAGCTGGGTTTATTCTGAAGGTAAAACACACCAGCCCCTAATTCAATTGTTCGCAGTGGATTGTCTTTTGGCATCGGCCCCCAGAAAATCTCAGACGCTGAGCCTCAAAAGTCTATTTCGGTTTGACCGTTACACTCCTATTTAATTAAATTATCTTAACCTGCATGCATGCATGCTGTGGTTAGTCAGGGAGGGCTCTAAGCCTGCTACCTCACTCAGCACGGTTCCATTTATGATAATTATAGTTCGTGTTTGAGTCATTTGATTAATCTTTGTTGTGACTGATGAAAATCCTGATAACACAGGATGAGTGGCAATGCTTTTATTTTTTTTTTTCTTTTGATTTTCTTCATGTAAGCCGACCCTTCGCTATTATTAGATATGACTCGGTGGGCTTGGAGCCTGTTTGCAAAGGATTAATGTACACAACAGCTGCAGCTTCAGGTCTGTTGGAAGGGCATCGCCGTCTGTCTTAATTGCACTGATTTGAGTGTCAGTAGCATGTGTGCGCCCTATCTCGTGTCTGTATTCAATAACTTGCTCATGACTAGTGTCAAAAAGTTGTGCGGAGTCTAAACGTCATGTAAGTGTCGGTGGATTGGGGGGGGTTTAGAAAATGAAAAAAATAAAAGAGGAGAAGCTTGCCTGCCTGCATCCTATCAGATCTGGTGACGGAGCATGAACCCGATACCCTGTCGAGGCTAGAGGAAGGTTGAATTTAAGCTAAAATAAAAAGCTATTTTTACCACATATCCACTGCTTTTAACTCCAGTCACTATGTTCATGCATCAAATATTTCGCAACGTAAAATGTGAAGGGATGAAAACAAGAAAAGTGACAATCGCGTACGTTTCATCTCATCTACTACAACAGCTCTTTATGAATCAACTTAGCTTGATGAATATCTGAAAGACCAGGCTGAAATAAAGATGGAACTGACTCTGCTTCGTGTCACTAAAGACCGAGAGAGAGAAGATTTAAGTTTCTAAAAATCTATTAACTCTAAAACAACAGCGGCTGCTTGATCACACTACTACTGACTGTATTACAATGACTTTGAAGACAAAATATTCACTTAACTGCACACAAGTTATCGTCTTAGGACTTAGGACACAGTGTGCAGGATTTCTCTCTTCTTTTTAATTTGGTAATAATCTTCTGAATGAGCAGGAGCTCGTTCAAACACCTATTAATAGTATATTCTGTGTTTATTTCAGCAACATGCAAGAAAACAACATCGACCAGCCACCCTCACTGTCCCAGCTCTTAAGGGAGAGCTACCTGGCCGAGGCCAGAGCCCAGCAGCGTCACAGCGAGATGAGCCGCTCCGATGCCTCGTCGTCACGCCTTCAAATCTACGGCTCGCTCAAAGGCAAGGCCGAGGACGCCATGAGCCACAACGATCCCCAATTCCCAGATCTGTCGGCCTTCCTTAGCCAAGAGGAGCTGGATGAGAGTGTGAACCTGGCCTGCCAGGCCATCGGACATGATCCCCGTGAGGAGAGGGCAGAGGTCAAGGCCCCTGTCACGCCAGTAACCCCCTCCAGTGTCTCCTCAGCCCCAGTTTCTTCCTCTGCACCCCCTTCTGTTCCCTTCCTTAACCCGTCTCCTGCTCCTTTGGCTGCACCTTCAACAGTGCCCTTCACTCAGCCAGAGTTTAAAGAACTGCCAGCAGCAAACACAACATTCACAGCTGACAGAAAGATGCACAAAGCGCCCACACGGCAGGACAACATGATCAGGAACAGCAGGGACTCCAGTGAAGGATTCCACGACTACAACAGGTCGGCGAGGAGCGCCCCATACGGTCTGGAGACACAGTCCAAGAAGGAGTTCCTCAACAAGGCAGCAGATTTCATCGAGGAGCTCTCCTCCCTCTTCAAGGCCAACAGCTCCAAACGGGTACGACCGAGGACCTGCAAAACCCACAGGAGCAGGAGCCAGAACAAGACCCAGAACGATGAGATCGTTTACCCCCTCGCCACTGACAACAGGGAGCGCTCCGTCGTCATGCCTGGGGAGGTGGAGGTGGAGGTGGAGAAGGAGAGACCAAGTCCTGCTGTTAGCCACCAGCCGGTGGTCCAGCCGGACTCTGGGACCGGACACATGGAGTTTCAGGACTTCAGGATTACCGAGGAGCCACAGTTCAACTCTGTGCCCCAGGAAACGAAGAAAGAGGCTGAAAGCTTTGCCTTGACAGAAACTCCGTACCCAGAGGAGCCAGTGTGCGAGCCTCCTCAATTCATCCAGAAACTGAAAAGCAGGGAGGTTCCTGAGGGCAGCAAGGTGCAGCTAGACTGCATTGTTAGAGGGCTTCCTGTGCCTGAAGTGCGGTAAGGAAACAGTCATTTTCTAAAGCTCAAGGAGTCTTTTGTTTTTTCAATGAATTGCAGGTTTTACCTTTAAAAAAAAAAAGAAAGTCTTGAAACAGACTGCTGCGAGGTTGTGTCAGCAGGGACTTTTTGCAGTTTTTACAGTTTTAGCAACATCAGCTACTCTTGCAGTTTAAGATTTTACACAAAAAATCACAAATTTAACAACACTATTTAAATATCCTGCTAACTAGATCACTAGCTGCGGCAGTAAACCTAAACTAATGTACAAGTATTAGTAATAATACTAATAATACAGTTCTTTAGTATCTAATAGTTTAACAGAGGATTCATTTGTCTGAAAATTGTGTATTTTGACTTTAATTTGAATTTATTTTGCATTACTGCTCCTTTAATTGTTCCCTGACACCTTTAACTTATTGCTTATTATCTATACCATATATAATATTTCATTTGACAGATCAGACAGATCTTTGATTAAAACAAAATATATATATATTACCAATATTGTAGAACGCAACATTGAGAATATTACTGTACTGTTCGTGTGTTGGTATTTTGCTCTTACGTCTTCTGACCTGTATCTGCGTCAGTGACACCTGCACGTCATCATATCTGTGCTGATCAGTTTATATTTCAGCTGTGATGCCTCCTGCTCGGGACATATCTTAAGATCAGAACTATTTTTGGTGTGTTTTTTGTGCATTTGTAGGTGTGATTATCTGCCGGACAGTGTTGGTCTGATATGTTTGTCATAAAGGTTGATTCCTATCTGCATGTGAAGCTCTGACGTAGTGTGGGGATGAGAAATGCAGAGTTTTCTCAGGAGATCCAAACAGAAGTGACATGTGACAACAGCTGATTCTGAATGGCAGGAGTGTGTGTTTGTGTAGGTGTGTGTGTGTGTGTGTGTGTTTGTGTAGGTGTGTGTGGTCAGGGGAGCAAATGATAATCGTGTGAGGCGCTCGGTTTTAGGAAGTCATCCTAATTATTAATGATCTGCAGGCAAAATGTGCTAGAATAGGAGGTGGATTTACACATCAATGGATGCAGTTTAAATGCTTTGGTGTCGAGGGAGAGCAGAACAAATTCTAAAAGCTTTAACAGCAATAATTATAAAAAAAAAAGAAGCACAAGACAAATGTTAATTATGGCGTTCATGGCTAATTCCCTCAGAGCGCAGCTTAAGAGAGGCTTGAAAGGGTGAATTTGATTTGTCAGACTATAGGGGGCATGGGCTTGTTATTCCTACTGAACATTGTTGAGCCACTAACTTATACTTGTCCGGGGAGAATGTTGCTCCCGGCCATTTTTAGACCGGACAGGCAATGCGAGCTGTAGTCGCGTCTGATAATGGAACCGACTGAGCTCCTGACAGAAGCATGAAGTCTTTGGTAAGATGATTTATACGCCGTTATAAGGTTATAATCTCTGAAGATCTGGTGTGAAGTGGTGTCTGCTTTAATCCTGACACTGGTCAAAGCTGGAACTTTTATTTTTTTGTGTGTTTTATTAACCTTGAGCACTTTTATTTGCTTGACAGCGACATTTGTAGCTGCTTCTCATGCTGCCTCTCTGAGCGTCTGACTTAAAGGGGTCAAAATAGAGTTATCAGGTTTGTGTTTCCCATCTCTTCGCGGCCGTGTGCCGTGTCTTGTGTGTCAGGGTATAGCATTGTGTGTATCCTGAGTCTATGTTTAGCGTTGTGCGTACGAGATTGGGTCAGCCAGTCAGAGATCCCAGGCTCTGGGGGGAATCTCCTCGCCGGTTCTGAACGGCGGGGGAAATAGCCCAGACAGGTGCAGCGAGAGGGGTCTTTGCCCCACACAGCAGCCACCCCCTCTGCTACTCATGCTTTCAATTTAGACACTTACTCATTAAAAGCCACTCAGGCAGGACACAGGCGGGACATCGTTCCACATAGGGGGAGCAGATCTCACCGGAAACTGCAGCAGAAATACCAAAGCTCAGATGAAGGCTGGGTTTAGTTTGTTTGTGTTTAAAGTTTTGGGATATATTTGACCACGGGGCAAAGTGGCGGTTTTATTCCCTCCTTCATATTTATTAGGATAAAGTGAAGGTCAGGCATAAATATGATCAGAATCTCGGTGACAGCAGTGGATGTGATTCATGGCGATATGATGACGTCCTGCCAGAGGGTAATACATCACCCCACTCCTGGTTGTTTATTGGCTGGATTTAATAAAGCTCCAGCGCCTCATCCTCTCAAAATAGAGGCCGCTGCATATGTTGCTGGTCGGGACTGGGAAAAGAAGTTTGAGGTTTACTATTATAGTTTTACACAGTAAGAAATAGCCCGCTGCCAACTGCAACACAAGACCACAAGATTTTAGTGAAGTAGGGTAAGTGACATCTTCTCGAAATCCATCACGTTTTGATTTGACGTTGATTTATTTGTAATTTAACACCCTAAAATCATGGATTATTATATTAATTACTGACTATAAGACGCCGAAATGTGTGTCAGCACTACAATCGCGTACCCAGGTGTGACCTTTGACCCGTGATGCCTTTAGATCCGCCGCTGTGTGCTCCTCATCCTCTCAACAGTGCATTAAAGCGGGGGCGATAAACTGGCACGGCGAGGCGGTGTCGCTTCTTCTCAGGGAAGAGGACAGAGCTTGCTCATCAAAATGTTTTCCTCGCAGCCGGCAAAACTTTACTGAATGGGACCGAGCCAGAATTAGTATTGGGGAAGTGAGAAAGACAGCACATGGTACTAGTCTTATAGACACAATGTCAGAAGACTAACAGGGAGGGGGGGTGAAAGAGAAGTGTGTTGACTGGGTTTTAAATAACAATGCTTGAGTAGGAGTCTTGAAGTATCCTGAAATACTCGTTATAAGTTACAAGTATTTGTATTTAGATCAACTGATGAGGAAAAAGATTACTCGCCGAATACGGATCAACTTGCTCTTGTAATTGAACTTGCAGTGAAGTTCAGGGGTAAAGTTTTGTACAAATACCTGAGCAACTTTCTATTAATAAAAGAAAACCATTGTGTATGTGAGAAATTTGCAGCACCGGAAGCTAACAATGCTACTTCTCATTGCATTGCCTCCGATCTCAGGTGGTTTTGTGAGGGCAAGGAGCTGGAGAACAGCCCCGACATTCAGATCGTCACCAATGGTGAGCTGCACTCTCTGATCATCGCCGAGGCCTTCGAGGAAGACACGGGACGCTACTCTTGCTTTGCGTCTAATTTCTACGGCACCGACTCCACGTCGGCCGAGATCTACGTCGAAGGTGATTCTTCTCTTTATTTCTCATCCGCGGTTTTACGAGGTCATGTGAAACGTGTCCTTAGTGATGGACGGTTTGTTTCTGTCCTCCAGGTGCCTCCTCTTCGGACTCTGAGGCGGAGCAGCACTTTGAACATGTAGCCCAGTGAGTTTCTGACCTGTTTTCACTGTTAATACCCTTAAAGAGATAAGATAAGAATGTGGACCGTACCAACGCTTTACACCAGTTTTCTTTTTGTGATCCTCAAAGGCTGCAGACGAAACAACCAAATGCACCTTCATCTTTACCTCTATCATCGAGCCAAACTCTCCCTGCAGAGGAGGAAGACTCGTCCCAGCCTGCAGCAGCCAGTGAAGAACCAGCAGAGGAGCTCTCCTCTCAAACAGCGAACCAAGTAGTCCCAGAACCTCTTCTACCCGTCCAGATTTCTGCTTCTATACCTCCAGTCCCAGAACTCTCTCAAGCGGCTGTGGCATCCACAGTCCACCCCTTTCAGGAGGAGACAACACTGTTACCTGCGCAGGTGTTTTCTACTTCTTCAGTCGATACGGGGCTTTCAGAAATCCAGAGAGTCCTCACAGCTCCTCCAGTCATATCTGCACCACAGCCGGTACAGACGGCGACAGCTCCATCACTGCTGCCTCTAAACTCGGCTGTGCTGCCTGTCCCATCAGCTCCAGCGCAAACAATCCAACCTGAGGTAGAATAATGATGCAAGTGTTTGCTTTTATTATACATTTACTTTCACATATTTTGATTTTCTTTCTTTATTTTTTTTTAATCTTCAGAGTCAAACTTCAACCTACAACTATCCACAAGGATTAAACGGGCAGCCCATCATGGCCGCCCCTGTATTCACAAAGGTAGAGTCACTGACAGGGAGAAAGCTGCAGCGTGTCATGCTTTACAGATGTAGCATACAAGCTGTCCTCTGTCAACAGAGCCTGCAGGACCTCCTCGCCTCAGAAGGCCAGCTGGTGGTGCTAGAGTGTCGCGTGAAGGGGTCGCCCTCGCCTCGCGTGGACTGGTACAGGGAAGGAAAAATCATTAAGGACTCTCCGGATTTCAGGATCCTGCAGAAAAGTAAGCTCCGCTGCCGTGATACTGAACACTCAAACTGTTGCTTAGGAATCTTAATGCGCACCAAGAAAAATAAAAAGGACGCTGTAAGGACAAAAACCTGCATGCAAACGTTTGCTTTTAGGCAAAGTCATCAAAAAATAACTTCTATTGTTAATAATGCTGTGAAAGTTTTTAAGAGGTTAAGGATGTGTGTGCAGCATAAATCTGAATTTCTAAAAAGATTTCCTGTGACTGTGGAAACTGAGAAGCAGACTTATAATAAATACATGTATTAAATGTAAAAGGAAAATAACAAAATGACAAGTAAGAGCTGCCTCGCTTTAACTGTTTATGAAGTGACAGGCACGTGCACTGTGAAGCTTATTTACTGGAGGAATTATTGCGCTTTCATCGTGATTCTGCTGCTTGTTTCTCTTCCAGAGCCCAGATCTCCAGCTGAATCAGGTACATATTT
Organism: Planiliza haematocheilus; assembly: GCA_005024645.1. Lineage (NCBI taxonomy): Eukaryota > Metazoa > Chordata > Actinopteri > Mugiliformes > Mugilidae > Planiliza > Planiliza haematocheilus. The sequence goes on along the minus strand of SRSE01001339.1, from coordinate 2,555,168 downwards.
CGCCGTGTCCTCGTCTGTCAAAACCAAGAGTGTTGACAACATCATAGCAGCTGCCTGTCTGCATACGATGCTGCAGTGTGTACATATTACTCTGCTGAAGTGTTTATAGTCCTTGGCGGAGACTTCTGCTCTTCTTCTGTACATAAGCCAGGGCTGCTTTTCCCTGAATCTGGACCATATAAGGTAGCTTCTCATCCTGTGTCAAACCACCATGGCAGATCACTTCAACCTGCCTTAGCTTCATACAGCACACTCTCAGCACCAGTGATCCCGAGAAACCTCATTGCTGAGCATTTGAACAAGTCATGCAATGTTTCTCTGCTGCACTGGGACACTGTGAGACGTTAATATGATGCAATTGTAGAATGTCAAACCTAATGATGTGAGTATCCTCTTTTCTCCCTTTCCCTCTAGAGGAAATATGCACTCTGGTCATTGCTGAGGTCTTTCCTGAGGATTCGGGGGTGTTTACTTGTACAGCAAACAACAAGTATGGAACCGTGTCTAGCACTGCTGCACTGAAGGTCAAAGGTAAAGCTCGTCTTTCACTTCACAAAAATACTATTTAATTCTAGCGTTGAACTGTGTATATATCCATGTTTCTGTTTGTCCTCAGGCAATGGTAGCAGCAGCAACCACGTGCGGCCTTTGAATAGTTTAATGGTGAAGCCTGGTCCAATGCAAGAGCATTTCCCATCAGCTCCTGCTGTAAACCCTCAGCCAGAGGTTGCTGTGACCAGCAGCATCAAACCCCACTCCAGCACCATTCGCCTAGATCCTCTCGTCTCCAGCACCTTACGCCTGGACCCCTTAAACACCAGCACCCTTCGCCTGGACCCCAACAGCTCTAGCATGTTGCGTCCAGATCCTCTTCGCACCAGCCTGCCCAGTCTGGAACCCTCCAGTCTGACCAGCAGCTCCAGCCTGAACTCCCGCAGCACCAGCACCCCAAACTTAGATCCCCTCTACCTCCACCAGGACCCCAGTGCACAGTATCTGTCCTACCCAAGACCCTTTGTTGCTTCATCTGCAACTGCGACGTCAGCTGCGCAGGAAGCGCCTAGACCCTCAGTGACATCGCCTGACACAAGCCCAAAAGTGAAGGCCACCCCAAACCACCTGAACGGGACCCCCGTTGTGGTACCCCTGCCTGATCCTCCTCCTAACTCCTGCCTAAAGACAGGCACCATGTCAAACCACAAACACTCGCGCTCCCGCTCCAGAGTCGGCCTGCGCGTGCACTTCAAGCTGCCCGAGGATGAGGAAGAGGAGCAAAGTGACGCGTCCTTTCACTCTGACGAAGACGTCGATCAGGCGTCAGCCAGCAAAGAGCCGCCGCCTGTGCTGGCTAAACCCAAACTGTGAGTAGAGCAAAGGGAAAACAACCACATGTAGACGATTAACTGAAAATGAAATAAAAACTTGACAAAAATTTTTAAAATAAAGTCAGTCACAGATGGAGGTTGTGAACAGAGGTTACCCAAATATTAGGATACATTCTTTTTAGTTTACTAAAGCGAGTGATAAATGTGTTAACAAGCTTAGAGGAGGTGGGCGGTTCCTGCTCCACTGGCGCAGATAGCAGCTGTAATCATTTCAATTCATAAAAGACTGCGTGAGGACTTCAAATGTGGACCGTCCCGCTTTCTAAAACAAAGGATGGCATTTTTTATGTGTAAGTTTGCTCCTTTGCATTCGTGTTCGCCTAATATTTCAGACCGTGACGTAAATTAAACCTTGTTTAGTCATTTATTGTTATTTTTAAGAGGCTAAATGTGATAAATTAGTGTAATTAGTGTGAAGTTGAGTGAATTTGCTGTAATTAGATGATGAATAAAAGCAAAAACATCCCGTTAATGTGATACTCTCATACTCTTACTCTTATTTTACATATTTATCTTTCTACTCTTTAAGTAAGCTTATTTCCTTTCTAATTAAGTATAGTTGTTTATTTTAGTTGCGTGTTGGGAACTTGTAAAGTAATCATTTCATTGCTCAGTGTAATTGACACTAAACCTCCTTGAATCTTGAATGTTTAAAGGGAAAGCTGAAAGTGTCCTTAGCTGGGACACAGTTGTTTGGAGGCTACTTGTTGGTAGCCCATAAAAGGGCAGAGTATTCTTCATGCTGACTTTGGCTCATTCCTGCCGGGGTTCGCTGCATGGACTTAATTTATGAGAGCCTCGCTCTCATCCTCACCATGTATAGTTTTAGTTTTCGTCGTCTCATTTTGCTTTTTTTTTTTTTTTATGCTTGATCGACAGGGACCCGGCTCAGCTCCAGCTTCTGCACAACCAGGTCCTCATGGAGCAGCAGCAGGACACTGAACCTCCGACCCACGCCCGCACCCTGCCTAAACCCGAGCCCCCATTCCAGGTCCAGATCCAGCCCGAGGTCCAAAGCCCCCACGAAGGTTCGCTGTGGTCCCCCAGAATGCACCGTGAACCGCCACCTTTCCACACGTACCTAAACACGACGACAACCCCGCAGCACATACCCCACTCTGTACCTGCTCTGACCACCACGCCCCCTGCTCCTTCTCTGACATCTTCTCCATCACTCAACCCCACCTTTTCGCCTCTTCGCAACACTGCTCCTCCTTTCACCTCACCTCCTCAGCTAAAGACACCTTCAATGGTGACCTCACCTCCGTCTGCTCCACACCTGAACACGGCTCCTTCTTTCAGCGCAGCACCCGTATCCCAGATCAACACCATCCATGCCTCCCACCTCAACTTCTCCCCTGCAGCTCTTGCCAGAACTGCACCCACGGCCCAGTTCTTCTCTCCTCCCGCACCAAAGCTAAGCACAGTCCCGGCAGATTCAACTTCACCGCAGATCACATCCCCCGCTCCGCTGCTGAGAAGCACCCACGCCTCGCTCATGAATCTCAGCGCCATCTCCAACACTTTCAACTACGCCCGGCCTAAGGAGTTCATAGCCGCTCAGACCTTCTCACCAGCCAGAAGTCCTTCCCCCACAGAATCCCCGGTGCCTCTGCTCCACGAGCTGGCCGCTGAGCTCAACTCCTCCGCAGCCAGCTCCCCTACCATCCCGCCGTTCCCCCCTCCGCCCAGGATCTTCCCCACGAGGGTTCTCAAGTCTCCCACCAGCCCGCCGTCCCTCGTCCCCTCGCCTACGCCGGGAACAGCACCATTCCACAACAGCGTGTTCGCCCTGCGGGCCCAGTCGCCACCACAAGCCCCTTCTCCCACCTCCAGCAGCTCCACCCCCAGCCCCATTCAAAACCCCGTGGCCTTCCTCAGCTCCGTGCTGCCGTCGCTGTCCCACAGTCAGCCCACCAACTCAATGGGCCTGCCTAGAGGAGCTCCATTAGGGTACGCCTTTTTGAACTGAGATTTTGAACTGCTGCACATTTGATTTTTACTTTTATTGCGCATTTGTCTCTTCAGGCTACCAAAGAAGGCGCCCAAGGTGCGCCCCCCGTCGGCTGAAGAACTCCGGGAGAGCAGAGAAACGCTCCTCCACGACATCGAGAAGAAGCTGAACTTCAAAGACGAGACTCCACGTTTTACTCATCAGCAGGTACCAAGCTGTTTTTATTTTTATTTTTTTGTGCTTGCATAAGTAAATATTTAGCTCAGTCCGGTCAGAAGGTGGATTCACGTGATTCTTTAGCTGATTTCCGTTTCCACTGCATCCCTACGCACTTAGATATCAGAGTAGTGTGTGCTTATGAACGTCAGTTTGAAATAATAGTATGTGATCGCTAGTTTTTAAACTAACCAACTGTTAGTTCAGTTTTTTTTTTTAGCTTTCTACACGTATACATTCATATACACCAATCAGCCACAACATTATGACCACTAACAGGAGAAGTAAATAACATTGACCATCATGTGACAATTCAGTGTTCTGCTGGGAAACTTTTGGACCTGGCATTTATTCATGTGGATGTTACTTAGACATGTAGCACCCACCTAGACCAGACCAGACCAGACCAGACCAGACCAGACCAGGCACCCCCACCCCATAGCAATGACACTCCTTGATGACAGCAGTACATTTAGGAACAACTCAAAAATAACATGAAAAACAGCACAAGGTGTTGACTTGGCCTCTAAATTCACTAGATCCCAAACTGATCAAGTTGATCCACAGAAGCCCCTCCCCTCATATGACCCAAAGACCCCCCCACTAACTACCTATCCTGTTAAGAGACACCGCAGGACACCCTCAGAAGGCCCATGTCCATTCTCTGATGAGTCACAACTGTTTTGGAGGCACAAGGGAGACCTACACAATATGAAGAAGTGGTCATAATGTTATGCCTGATCGGTGTATACCATATGTATATACTATGTATACAATCATGAGATGATTGTGTCTCAATAGATATTTAAGAATGTAAAATCTTAAGTCAATCGGTTTGACTCGGAGGCAATGATGAACTCATTTAGTGTCGGCCATCATTCCCTCACCATCCATTCATTCATTCATTCATTCATTCATTCATAGAGTCTCCATGTACTTTAACAACATAAGCATGCTAATAACAACAGCTTGCGCGTTACTCCATCAGCATATGTTTTTGTGTGTTACAGTTAGTGTGTCTTTGTTGTTCATCATCCATCCCTATCCTCTCATAGAAGCCGAGTAATGAGGGGAAAACAGCGAGCAGACCCCTTGGACCAAACATTCCTGCTACTGTCATTAACTATGATGAGGTACAAGGATCTTCCCAAGCACTGCTTTGCTCGAGGCTGAATGGGTTATTATTATTATTATAACGGTTCGGACCGAGACTATGGAACTTTTGGATATTCTCATACACTTATCTAAACACCACGGTTAATTAATATCTCTAATCAAGCCTTTCAAGCTTCTGGTAACTAATACATAACCTGCACGTATAAACTAAACTAAATCTAAAGGTTACTCGGTTATTATATGAAGCTTGCAGCCCTGTTTTTACACATTTCAATCTAGATTGTCCCTAAAAAACTTTTAATTTTGCTGGTCGCAACTCACAAGCATCCATTTTATCCCTACATATAACTTCAGTAATCTCTTCATAGCTGTGTCTTTTTAAAGGTACAATAGTGTGGTGTTTCAAACGTGCACCCTCCTCCCAGGATCAACGAGTTTAGGGGTAGCTATAGCGTACATGAAGAGAGGGAGCGGCGTTAGCGAGAACAAAACAGTAAATCGGAGGAAAAACATGATTTTCAGCTGGTTTTAAGGTGGTTACGTTCAAGAGGGTGCTGCATCACAGACACTCAGACCTGCAGCTTCATGATCGATGGAGATTTGCTGGGAGCTGTGCCATCCAATGTCCAGAGCGCATCGAAATAAAAAGAAGATAAGTAGAAAATGAGAAAATACAGACAGAGGGCAGCCGATATGTAGAACCTCACACACTTCTAGTGGCTCATAAGTGCTAATTGAGATGGATTACTTTTATATAAGTATGTTGTTTATCAGGGAAATTAATATACCTTTTAATATATAAATAAATACGGTGCTTAATGTCTAAAGATCGTGTATTTCAGCTTCAGAGTATCTTCCTCTGTTCTCTGTTTTACCCTCAGTCTTATTTGGTTTGGTTGGATGAGCAAAATGTTTGACCAACCAGGAGTGATCTTGTCAGACAGACGTCGCTGCATGAGCCTTATCATCAGGAGGTTTAAAGTCACAATCTGTATTATTTTGTTAATATAGATTGTGACTTTATTGCCACTGCTACATGATAAACATTGTCGTCTCATGTTCCTGGTTACTGCATTCCTCTCTTACCTCAGTGCATTAAGCATCCGGGTAACATGTGGGAGGGAGCGGGCGGCAACGCGACCGTCGCGGCTACTTTTATGCAGTGGCTTTCCTTTTCCAGGAGTACAAAGTGTCCAATTTTGAGCAAAGGCTAATGAGCGAGATTGAGTTCCGCTTGGAGCGGACGCCGGTGGAGGAGTCGGACGATGAGGTGCAGCACGACGACGTGCCCTCCGGAAAATGCATTGCGCCCATTTTTGACAAGAAGCTGAAGAACTTCCGGGCGATGGAAGGCGTGCCCGTCACGTTCTCCTGTAAAGTAGTGGGAATCCCGCTCCCGAAGGTGAGAGGTCAACAGAAGCAGCGTCACAGTCCCTTCCCTTTCGTCCCTCACCCTTATCATTCACACCTGCGCCTTTTATCAGGTTTACTGGTTCAAGGACGGCAAGCAGATCTTGAGGAAGAACGTCCACTACAAGAAGATAAGAGAGGGGGACGGGACCTGCGCCTTACACATAGAGTCAACGACCAGCGATGACGATGGCAACTACACCATCATGGCAGCTAATCCACAGGTTCATTCTCGTTCTTGGTGTCACCTCCTTCTCTCTAGCTGCTCTGTGACCGGTTTGTGATTTGACATTTAATGTTTATCAGGGACGAATCAGCTGCTCGGGTCACTTGATAGTGCAAACAGGACCTCCACGAAACCGAATGACGCCCATTCACTCTCAGAGGTGAGCCGGCCCGAGTGTGACGGATTTTTCTCCCGGATGAGAATAATATGATAACCCTTCACTTTAGTGTGCAGCTGTACACACACGTATGTCAAACTATTAGCAGGCTAGTGTCTGTGTACTCAGTAATGCTAAATCTGGAGGTTGACAGTCGAATCGTATGGATTGGTGTCAGCGTGTCTGTGTTCTGTGCTCAGGGTGCGCTCTCGCATACAGGAGGTAGAAAGCGAACAAACCCAGGAGCGTTTCTTCCAGCCTCACTTCCTCCAAGCTCCAGGGGACATGCTGGCTCACGAGGGACGACTGTGCAGACTAGACTGTAAGGTAGGTAGCAGCTCCTAAAGGTCAGTAAACTGACCCGGATTTGCCTCGTATTACTGTGAGCCTGGTTTGTTTTCCCAGGTGAGCGGCCTACCCAACCCAGAGCTCATGTGGCTGGTCAATGGGAAGCCGATCTATCCAGACTACTTCCACAAGATGCTGGTGCGCGAGAACGGCGTCCATTCCCTGGTCATTGACCCCCTGACGCAGAATGATGCCGGCACGTACACCTGCATCGCAAGCAACAAAGCGGGACAGAGCTCCTTTAGTCTGGAACTGAAAGTTGTGGGTGAGGACTAGATGCTGGGTGACTTTCAGCTGACGCGCCCCGTGTCTTGTTTGGACGTCTCATTAGTTTAAGTCTTATCTGCTTTAGAAAAAGAGAAGAAGCACCCTCCACAGTTTCTGGAGAAGCTGCAGAACATGGGTATCCCCGAGGGGACTCCAGTGAGGCTGGAGTGTCGTGTGGTGGGTATGCCCGCTCCGGTCATCTTCTGGAAGAAGGACAATGAGACCATTCCGAAAAATAAGGACAGAATCAGGTAAGTGGGAGCTTAACCCATGAGTTTACACCGGTCAGCCACAACATTAAAACCGCTGACAGGAGAAGTAACGTCGACCATCGTGTGACGTCTCAATGTTCTGCTGGGACACGTTTGGACCTGGCATTCATTCATGTGGATGTTACTTAGACATGTAGCACCCACCTAGACCAGACTAGGTCCCCCCACCCCATAGCAATGACACGGGTATAAACACAAAACTGGTTTAGGAATAACTCCAAAAACATGAAGAACAGCACAAGGTGTTGACCTGGCCTACAAATTCACTAGAACCCAAACTGATCAAGTATCCGTGAGATGATCCACAGAGGCCCCTCCCCTCAAAGGGTCCCCCACACTAACAACATCCTGTTGCCAGACACCACAGGACACCCTAAGAAGGTCCATGTCCATTCTCTAATGAGTCCCAACTGCTTTGGAGACACAAGGGAGACCTACTATCAGGAAAGTGGTCATAATGTCTGATCAGTACAGCTGATCATTTGTTGCATAACCTGCACCTCTCTCTCTTCTGAAGTCAAAAACGCAAAACAAAATGACACTGCATGACTTCTAGAGCAAGAATAAATATTCCTCTGTGTGTATATTTCAGCGTGACCCAAGATGCCACAGGATACGTGTGCCTCCTTATCCAGCCGACAAGAAAAGAGGACGCAGGCTGGTACACGGTGTCGGCAAAAAACGAGGCCGGAGTCATATCTTGCACCTGCAGACTTGATATCTATGGTAAATATTCTGTGTAGCCGTGTAAGTACCAGCTTCCGTAAAAACAAAAATCTGCCACATTTTCTTGATGTCAGCCTGCGAGGTTAACACCAGCTACCTGCTGCGCCTTCAGCACAGTGGCATCAGAACATCCCCGCGCCCATGAAGAAGGCTCCGCGAACAGGCAGCCGCTACGCCGCCCTGACCGGCCAGGGGCTCGACATCAGGTCGGCCTTCCCCACGTCGGACACCAGCCCCATCCTGTTCTCCAGCTCGCCTCCCGAGGCCACGATGGAGAGCGAGGAGCTGTGAATGCGGGCGGCACGCTTCCCTGCGCCTCCTGTGACCTCCTAGACGTCGGAACAGCAGAGGAGCTCAGAGGAGAGCGTTTGTCTGGGGGCAGATTTTGTGTGATGCATTTGAAGTGGTACATTCAGATTAGAGCGACAGAGATTTATTGTGTTACAGCTATCGACACTGATAGTGGGTTTGTCACCATTCCTATTTACTCAAGTCATATGAAGAGTGTCTCACATACAGATTTAAAAAAAAATTATAATACTAACAGATTTGCAAAGTCTTAGCTCATGAGCCATCGGTGGAGTTGTGACAGGTTTGAGTGAGTTTGATGAATGTTGGCGAAAACAGCTGATTCTTAATCGTCCAGTTCTCAATAAGTGGTCGCAGCACCACCGCTTCACCGCCGGACACATAAACCTGCACTGGTAGCAACAGTTTCTTTTCAATTTTATATCGCTATTCTTTAGTAGTTATCAGAAATAGTACATTAGTAGGCATTTGAATGTGTAATTTAGATGAGAGTTTATTTAAATAAAAAAGAAATGGCTCCAGCAGGGTGGGATTCTTTCTACATTTAGACTAAATTATTTCTTGAAGTTCATCACCGGTTCACGTTATTTTTCTTTGGCACCATGTTTTTTCATGTGCACGCACGCTGATGACGGTTAGATGTGACTAAAACGAACGCACCTTCTCATGATGGAAATACTGCTGTGATGTCTCATTGGTGGCTTGTAGCTGAAACACTGAAAAACACTTTTTTTTGAGGTGATTTAATTGATCTCCTCGTCTACACAGAGGAACAGAGGAGTCACATTTGACTTAAAACGTCTGCAGAGTCTGTTGGGACGGGCCTTTTGCGTTAGAGGTGGTTGTTATGAACAGATTTTGAGTCATTTTAAAAAGATGCTGAAAAAAAAATAAACGTTTGAAAGCACATATTTAACTGATGTAAAGTTGCACACTGTAAAATATTTTTGTCCTCCTCAGAATAAAGTTATATTTATTCAAGAGTGACTTGTCGTCCTTGTGGGAACAAGTGGTTTCGATGGCGGCTAAGAATATCATCAAAGAGGAACCTAAAAAAAAATAATTGTTTGCGAGGCCTTGTTTTGAATATGCTGTAATCAGACCCTATTAGCTCAAACGGGAAAGCTCGGGAGCCAATTAAGCATTGCTAATCAGTCCAATTAGAGGGGATGAAGTTCAAATAGGCAGAAAATTACATTCACCTTATGTGACCTAATTATACTCACAGCCTCATCTGACCAGCTGCCAGGCCTACTTGTTAACAGGGTGCTGTGTGTGTATTTATAAGAAGGAAATGTATGAGGGCTTTAAATTAGAGTATGTTCACTTTGTTTTTATCGCCTCATTTTGTACTGAATTAAGTTTCTTTCCTTAATTTTCCAACTTATTTCTCAGCACAATCATAAAAGCTAAAAGCTCACACACTGGAAACAAATGCATTTCTCTATAAACTGATGATGATGAGATTTGTGAAGTCAAGCCCCGCACAGAACAAATCCTCTCTCACACTTTCTCTTGAGCAGAAACATCCGCTTTGTCCTCTAATCTCAGCTTCTCCCATAAGGAGATCTGGATTTGCAATTTTGCCATCCGAGCAGACCGGTCACTCTTTCCTCGGCTGTGACATATGGCTTCTTCTGATGGAGGGCATGGCTCGGTCCTCGGTGCTCAGACAAGCCAATCATAAGAGGGAAGAGGGGAAGGCACGTAAGGGCAGGGTCGAGTCTGAGACGGAGCCCTCAGACGAGACAGCTGGCGAACTACATCAATCTGTAATCAATGAACCAACTGGTAGATGGGATTATATGCCTAACTGCACATCTAACCAGTCCATCGCCAAATGACCAGACAGCATCAGCTTGTGTGCATGACCCAATACCAGTGACAGGCATTATTCTGGGCCTCCGACAGTGATTAATGATTCATAACCTGCCTCTACACCCAAGCTTTGGAGTCTGTCGATACACGGTGACAAAGGACGGACAGCAGAGGTGGTGTTCTGCTAATTTAGTTCAATAACACATCATCTTTTAATTAAAAATCCCTAAGTATTATAAAAGTTAGTCTTTTTAGATTTCAGTATACTTAATCGTCTATTAAATTAGATAATTTTTATCATGAATAATGTGTGAGCAGTAATCTGGACTTCATTTTAAACACTTTACACACTGTTAGCTCGTTTAATCTAAACGTTTTGTCATATTTTACAAGTTGAACATTTAGTTTTTCTGGAATATTCAAATCCAAAAAGTTCACTTTAGTAAAACTTAAAACTGTTTTGTTAAAGCAGTGAACCAGTTGTTCAAAATATAACTATATATATATAATTATTCTGAACTCATATTCCATCTTTTTGGATCAACACATTTGTTAATTGGGCCGTAACCTGCTGAATTACAGAATTCAATGTCGCCAGATGGGACGGACAGACAGACAAATTATTCTGTCCGTCCCATTCTCTCGGACGACTACACAGATCAATTATTTATTTCACGTGTGGTCCCGAGCATTAACGCGTCCCGTTCGCTGTGATTCATTGAGAGCACAAGCACAGACGAAGAGGAGAAAGAAACACACCTGTACAACAAAGTGCTCCTCAGACTTTAAAGCGAAGGGGGACCTTCGAACCGTCCCGCTGCAGACTCTTAGAAAGCCATAATCCCCCTCAGGTTACAGGCCACACTTACACTTCTGTTGCCTCCGGGCTAATCTCAGATTATGGTTATCATCACGCGGAGGGCAATTACATGGAGAAGTGAAAGGGCACTTCTTGACGGCTTATGTAACTTAATCAAACCTAATCACCTCTTGGCTGAAGAAATATTGCATTTTTAATTTATAGATAAATAAGATAATGATGAGACATGATAGCCACTGACGTATTACGTAGAGGCAGCAGCTGAATATGACAATAATCCAGTCAAATTTGTAAAAATATCCACTGAGAAACGTTTAATCTCTAAAATACGGACTTTTAATTAAAAGAATTTACTTGTTTGACATTAAAGACTGAACAAATGCTCAGCCCCTTATATTAACAGCTAGGTTTAATATGCAGGAAGTGGTGTTAAATGAATAATTTTACTACTAATTACTGTGAAATTTGCACAGTTTTTAGGCTTTAAAAGTTTGTTTGCAGCATCAGCTGTGGTGAGTTGAGCTACCAGATGGTAGACTTTTGGTGTTTGTGACACATGGCTCTGAGTGAAGCCATGGACAGATAGCCCAGCCCGAGATAATTGGAATTTCATTAAGGTTTTGTTTGTGTGTGTGTGCATGTATGCCTATGTGTCTGTGTGCGCTGAGAGTGGGTGTGGGTGGGTGTGGTGGTTACGAGTAATATTGAAGATGGAACTGAGGGGGTGGGATGGTGGGGGTGGACGGGTGAAGGGGCTCCACCTGCTGCCACCTGTTCATCTGCTCCGGCTTATAAAAGCTGCTCCCTCACTGTCTTGAGCATCACAGACACCTTGGACTCCTCACACTGTCTCACTATCTGGAGTTACGACTACTTGACAGTCGGGAAGCGTGGAGACGAGGCTGCAACAGAGAGGAACCTCTGAGGAACATTGAACTTGAAACTGGAAACGTTCTACGTCCTGCAGCTCCGGGGCTTTCTGATCTGAAATCATCAAACCGGTTTGATTCTTCAACCCAAAAAAAAAATCATGAAATCTCGTCGACCCAGCTGCACCGACTCCGGATCCGAGTCCTCCGAGTCAGACTCCAAGAGCCCGGAGACTACGACCAGGCGCCGGATGGCTGCCAACGCCAGAGAGAGGAAGAGGATGCAGGGTTTGAACACGGCCTTTGACTGCTTACGTAAAGTGGTCCCCCAGTGGGGCCAGGACAAAAAGCTGTCCAAGTATGAAACCCTTCAGATGGCCCTCAGCTACATCATGGCCCTCAACCGGATTCTGACGGACCCCAGGAGGCACGCTGCTCCTCACAGGCAGTGGCTGGACCTGCAGTTTGACTGCATGCAGCCTGAAAACTACTCCTGCCTCATGAGGTACGACTCCCCCACCGGAGAGGAGTACCTCCACTCGTCGTTCTCTTATCAGCTGGACGGCCATCAGGTCCACGTGTAAACCCGCTGCTGCCGTTTGGTAGAAAACCAGTCATGTTGTTGGATGTGAGTGACAATGTGAATATTCTTCCTCCAGTCTAGGAGACAGTAAATACATTTGTATTGCATTATTATCATTTTGGATTATTTTAGTCTTTGTATGACAATCAGAGCGACTTCTGTTTCAGTTTGAAGCCTTTGTGTTGTTTTTTTTATTTCCTAGAAAACCCATCAACGTTGAGCAAATGTTTTGTTCCAAGTCAGTCATTGACGCTGACTGTTAGATGTGTTTTTTCTTTTTTAATATTATGGCCTTAAAGTGCTGTGCAATGTTCAATGGATTCTGAGAAAATCATTGTGGTCTTGTAGTCGCATAGCTAAAAAAAAGTGAGGATGTAACAATCGTGACAAAAAAAGTATGCGCATGTTGGTAGAGCTGGAAAAATCGACCTCTATTTTTGTTTAATTTCACCAAAAATAAAAAAAATATTTTGTATGAAAAGCCATTTGTCTTGTTTTTATTGTCCTCTCTGTTGTGCAGAGTCACGAGCTAATTATCACTGCCTCTACACTGTAGGCAACCGTAGCCAATTTCAAAAATTCAACTGCAAAATTGACTGAATAATTGTTCTCATTTCGTCATAATCCGACTTCTTACAATACGGGTTAAAATAAATCAACAAATAAATCACAGCATGGTTTGTTTTGCATGTGTCAAGTTCTCAGTAGGAGTGATTGCAGGTCATGTACGCTGCACGTCCTCCCTGTGCACCCTGGCTAATAAATCACCCTTTTGTCCAGGGTCCCTGCGCTTTGAGATAAGACACTCCTACGTCACTACGGGGGGAATGCCATTTTAGGATTAAAGAAGCATTTATCCAGTCTATTCCTAAACCTCTCAGTCCAAATCACACATTTTTTGCAGTTTTAAAGTAATATCCTCAGTGAGTCTAAAGTGAAGAAAACCACAACGCCACGTGATCTGTGGCCGTCCGTTGCTGCGTCCTGCACGGCTACAGTTTTAAATGCCAATCAGCCAGCCACTGAAAAGTGATTATTGCAGATCTGAGTAAGTTTGAAAGGTGGCACAAGCCGCAGCAGATTAAGGAAGCCTGTGTGCCAGATCCTGCCACAGCTTCAGCAGGGGAGCAGAAATTAAACTCCATTGTGAGGTAATGGCTGCGTGTAATCGCTCTGTTCAGAGCCGCCGAGGCGTGAACGCCCATAGCTGGACCCAAACTCCTTTCTGCATTAAGTGGCAGACAACTACAGCGGCGTGTTAGCTTTAATGCGTGACTGCTGAAAAACTATACAGATCTCATTAGCCTGCACTTTGTTTGAGTGGCAGTATTTGAAATGGTGTGCTCTGTTTAGATGTAGCCTAGTTTATGTGCTTTACTGTCTTCTAACAGCACAAAAAGAAGCATAAATAAGTGCATCATTTATAAGTACCAGATTATAAAAAATAAAAACTATAATGTTGCTAAAGTATGAATATTTCTAAACTAATGACTGACATTAGCCTGTAACATTTGCTGCAGCTCTGATACAGATGGTCCTAATGACTCATACGCCACACTGAATATTTGCATAGCTAATAAACTCTTTCTGACAGTTAGCATGTCGAAGCTGAATAGCTGGCAGGGCTAAAACTGTGTAATGGTAATGAGGCAGAGAAACCGCAATTATGCACCTCATTAATTCAGCCACAAGTGGCCAAACAGTTGGTGACGGAGAATATAATCGACATGCAATTAATTGATTTTCCAAACATGAGCACGTTAGTGGATGAGTTGTTAATCGATAGTGACAACAATGTGCCCAGCATGGAAGTAAAGCGAGAGGGGAATTAAAATATCTCTAAATAAAAACGATGAATTATTCCGCCTTTCCTTTAACTTCCTTGGATTTGTTAAGAGATTTGAAGATAGTTTGAATGATTTTTCTGGTTATTAATCAAATAAACGGCTTAAAAGGTTTAAATCTGAGGCAAGTGTCAGTTGCGTAACAGGAGACATGTTCATGTCTAAGTCTCAAGGCCACAAAAGGGGACCAGCGGCTCCTCCCTCGACGAAGCTTTTGTCATCCGCTCTTTATAAACATCTCTGCAGCAGGTGCTCACCTTCACTTTCCCTCCTCATCTAAACCGTCCACGCAGAGGAAACACAGCCGCCACGCAGCATGAAGTGCCTGAACAACCGGGCCGAGAGCCACCTTACCGGGCGAGTTGAGTGCGAGATGGACGGCGTGGTCAACGGAGCCTGGGTGAATCAGGGCTACTGCGGCTCCCCTCCACCCCTGCCCCGGGTTGTCAGCACCGTCTACAACCCCCAGCCCCTCTACCAAGGCTCCATGGATAGCTTGTACAAACTGGACACCCCGGGCCCGTTCCCGGAGGAACCGCGGCCCACCGACGGGACCCCGAAGAAGAAACCAGGAGGCTGCTGCTCTATTGTCAAAGGTAGGAACACATTCTGAATATCTACCGCACACAAAGTTTAATGAAGAAAACCAAGCCTGGAAACATTATGACTTAATGGTTTCAGATGTTTGTCAACCGAGGGTCAAGGAAAAGGTCAAAATCTGGTATTTTCCGTAGGTTTGTGGGGGACGACGTTGACCGAAAACACCTCAAACAACAGGGAACTGTTTGTCCGAACCACGCTACGGGAGTTGCTGGTCTACGTGGTGTTTCTGGTGGATATATGCCTCTGTAAGTATTCCACAGACAAAATCTCAAACAGGATTTAAAAGTTATTATGCACCTCTCTCCTACGTGTGACACAGAAAAAGCTCACTTTAAGTTAAAGTTTGCACTTTCGTAAATAGGTCCTGGACTTAGTTTACATTATAGAAACCTGTTGCATTATCATGGAAGCATCAAAATTACTTCCCGGCACTTATATTTCAAATGTATGCTTTTCACATATTAACGTCACGCTAAATGCATCATTTTATAAATGCTGTCTTTAATTCCCGTCTCTCTGTAGTGTCGACCATCTGACGGGACGTTGGGACTCTTTCAAATGTTGATTTATCGTAAAATGTTTCCACTTTGTAATAATAACTACCACGAATGCCCTTCCCATCTCTCTGCCTAAGGGCCATTGTGTGGCATGAAAGGGATAATGGTACTGTTCTCTTGCCTTTTAGCGATAAGAGCATTTGGACTCGTCCTTTGTCGCTTTGTCCGGTTTAGATTTACACTGTTTGACGAGGCTATTTGCGTCAGGACAGTGTGCTTCTCTCTGCAAACAAATTACTAGCCTCTGATCGGGATCTATTTGACTGCAGCAGGAACACCCGCACACGTACACACACACAGCCAAACAACAAGAAGACCTCAATGCAGACGTTGCGTGTCTGCGTCTGAGGTTGTCTTATCTTGAACTGCTCAATGGAGCAACATTAAGAGCAGAGCCTGGGCAAAGCCAGATAGGAACCGACAAGCGTTAACAATGCGATTTCGTTGTCTTTCAGTGACGTACGGTATGACCAGCTCAAGCACCTACTATTACACTAAAGCCATGACGGACCTGTTTGTGAATACGGCCGGTGAAAGTGGGGTTAGGTTTCAGTCGATTGGCTCCATGGCTGACTTCTGGACCGTGAGTCTTCCTCCATATTCATTCCAAATGAAACTACAAAGCAAATCAAACTGACTCCACTCTCTCGTTGAACAGTACGCCGAGGGACCGTTGCTGGACGGCCTCTACTGGACAAAATGGTACAACAACCAGTCCTTGGACAGCGGGACCCAGTCTTTCATCTACTATGAGAACATGCTGCTGGGCGTCCCCAGGATGAGGCAGATCAAGATCAAGAACAACTCCTGCAAGGTCCACAGAGACTTTGAAGATGAGATCACGGGATGTTTTGATGTGTACAACGAGAAGAAGGAGGACGACCTCAGCTTCGGTCTAATCAACGGCACTGCGTAAGCTGCTCATATACGAATATAAGCAAGAGCTCTGCTTGTAAGACATAGTTTTCTAACGTACTTTTTTCTTCTGCAGCTGGACGTACCACACGGAGAAAGAGATCAAGGGTTCCTCTCACTGGGGCTTGCTGACCACCTACAGCGGAGCAGGATACTATCAAGATCTGGGTAAGACCAAAGAGGAGAGCGCCACCATTCTGACGGAGCTGATAGACAACCTTTGGCTGGACCGAGGAACCAGAGCAGCCTTCGTCGACTTCTCCACGTACAACGCCAACATCAACATGTTCTGTGTCCTCAGGTTAAAAAGCACCCACACACCCACAGGTTTGGTGCCAAGTCCACTGTGTGACCAACGTTTCTTCATCTGCGCCTTTCAGGTTGGTGGTTGAGTTCCCAGCGACGGGTGGAGCGATCCCTTCCTACCAGATCAGGACGGTCAAACTGATTCGCTACATCACCTACTGGGACTTCTTCATCCTCGGCTGCGAGATGGTCTTCTGTGTGTTCATCCTCTACTACGTCGTGGAGGAGATCCTTGAGCTGCGTATACACAAGTTCTCCTACTTCAAAAGCATCTGGAACATACTGGATATTGTTGTAATAATGGTAAGAAAAAGCAAGAGTCAAACTTTCAGATTTCCTTATTCCCAAAGAAGTAACATTCCTTCTTCTTCTTTCCAGCTCGCCATTGTCGCCATCGTATTCAATATTTTCCGGACGGTCAAAGTGGACAAGTTGCTTGGCACTCTGCTGGAACAGCCGGACATCTACGCTGATTTTGAATTCCTGGCATTCTGGCAAACTCAGTATAACAACATGAATGCGGTGAACCTGTTCTTTGCATGGATCAAGGTAAACTACTGACGTCTCTCATTGCTCAGGCCTGACTGAATTTACGTTTGCTCAAATGTCTTCTCTTGCTCGCAGGTGTTCAAGTACATCAGCTTCAATAAGACCATGACTCAGCTGTCCTCCACTCTGGGCCGATGTGCTAAAGACATCCTGGGATTCGCCATCATGTTCTTCATCGTGTTCTTTGCTTACGCTCAACTTGGATATTTGCTCTTCGGAACCGAGGTTGAATCCTTCAGCACATTCGTGAAGTGCATGTAAGCAGAGTTTAAAGCAACAGCAACAGGAAATATTAGATTTTTAAGGCCGACTGTGAAATAAAACATCATTTTTCTTTTCTCCTGCAGCTTCACACAGTTCAGAATCATCCTCGGAGACTTTGACTATGACGCCATTGACCGTGCTAACAGGGTTCTCGGGCCAATCTACTTCGTCACTTATGTGTTCTTTGTGTTCTTTGTTCTCCTGGTGAGTCAGTCTGCAGCACAAGATGCTTTATTTTGAAATCTGAACAGTTGTTTTACATCTTTGTGCATCTTTCCCCTCAGAACATGTTCCTCGCCATCATCAACGACACATACTCAGAGGTTAAGGAGGAGCTCTCATCCCAGAAAGATGAGCTGCAAATTACCGACCTCATCAAACAGGTAAAGGGAAATTAAACGAAATTCATTTAAAAACATATTCACGATTATATCAGAGATGATTTATTAGAAATATATATATTTTTTTGTAATTCAGAGCTACACCAAGACATTTATGAAGCTGAAACTTAAAAAGGAGAAAATATCAGATGTTCAGAAGGCTTTACGTTCTGGATCCGGAGAGATCGAATTCAAGGACTTCAGAGAAACTCTTAAAGGGTAAGCCAGAAAATATCAAAAGAAGCGCCCGTGTTAAGTTTAGTACAAGCTTCACCGCTGAGGACACTGATTTTTTTTGCAGAATGGGACATGCCGATCATGAAATCTCTGCAGCCTTCTCGAAGTTCGACCACGACGGGAACCACATTCTGGATGAGGACGAACAAGAGAAGATGAAGATGGAGCTGGAGGAGAAGAGGGTTTGTGTAATTTCTTGAGAAGGACTCAAATAAACGTCGGTAAGAATTGTAGGAATGACAAAGCCCTTCTTTTGAATTCATGACAGGATGCTCTAAGTGCTGAACTCAACAACCTGGGGATGAACTACAGCAAAGACTTACTGGAGAAGCCTGCGGTCACATCCGGCGAGCAAAAGAACCCGTCCGGTCCAACCTTTGTGGATCGAGAACAGTTTCTGCGGTAGGAGACGTTTCTTAATCTCCAAACAAGTGCTAATGAATTTGAATACAGTTAACTTTAACCAAAGTCTGAATTACTTTTCTTGTAACGCGACAGACTGGCCAAACAGGTGCTCGGCCTTGAAAGCTCAGTAGCCAGAATCACGTCCAGGATTGAGCTGATTGTGGAGAAACTGGGATTACAAGAAAGTGCTAAGGAGAACCAAACTGCAGGAAAGCTCTCTGTGACCAGTTGTGATGTGAGTACAGATGTGTCCTATTTGAATTTAATCCACTTGTGTGTAAGGAACATATTTTATAGTGAGGAACTTCAACAGCTTCCTTATTTACTCTATGATTAATATTTAAATGACCCCTATCCAGAGTGATGGGACTGGCTCGGATGGCCGCGTCCTGGTGTGCGTGGACAGGCCGATCAAGGCCGATTTATCATCCCGGAGACCACCGGCTCACCCTAACTCCACAGACGACCTTCAGATGTGATCACCCTCCGAGAAACAGCACCACAGGTTATCCGGAAGTCAGCCGACACTTTCCAACATTCACAAATCCAGTCCAGTGAGAATATTTTTGCTCCGGTGTCATTTAGCTGCCGATATCAAACCACTGTCAGTACGACGGGGTAACGTTCAGTTATGCTCACTACATGGAAATATGTAAATACTGTATAAATGATTTTGAAATGTCTTTTGCTTCCTAGTTGACTGCACTAGAGCCGATATAAGAAACAGGTTTAAGCTCAGAGACATTTAAAGAACGTAAATCATTAGTGTTGTGTATTATGCATATACTACGTCAACGGTGGGTTAGATAAATTCGTTATACATATATATATTTAATCCAGAGTTAGGCTATGCATACGCTGCTTGACATCTAAGTGAATATTAGCTTTGCTTTAGTCACTTTAATGTTAATGAATGTTCACGTTCTGCTGTAGCTTGTCCAGTAAAATGATTCCGCAGTATTGACCACTCAAATACAATCGGATCTGTAACACTATTATCAAAGTAGACAGGACGTTTTGTTTTTGACCAAATGTATAGGAAGCACGTGCTTTAGTATATTTAACGGTCAGATGGTATAAATTTCATTTACTGTCCGTGTGCGTACGCTTTGCCGTCACAACGTCTGCACAAAAGCACGATTTATAAGTGTCCAATAAACAAACCGAACGACGAGGTTCAAATGTTTCTTTATTTGAAGCGTCTCACCGAGTTATTTTTTTTTCCCCTTGTTACACGGAAAAAAAGAAACTGATTTCATCCTTTATTATTAAACATCACTTCGGTTGTTCAACTTATTCGTATAGTCATGAAAAGCAAATTGCCGCCGTTACATTCAATGTTTGAAGCAACAAATATATTACATGTCAGAAAGCGTGCAGTTCAAGCCGATGCATCACCTGCTTCCTGCTACACCCTGAAAATGGCACACAAACTTAAAAAAAAAAAAAAAGGGAAATCCAGTGGAAAGAAAAAGAATTTAGATTTATAATGGAGCTTCTTTAAATAAACACAAAGTTTTGAATTTACCAACAAATCAATTAAGGCTCGGTCATAAATTATATTGCTGTAATTTAATGATGGCATTTAATGTGGTAACATTCTACCTACAGTATGTACATTAGGTTTCATGAAGGTTTGCGATCGGAGGTTTATATTTACACTCTCAAAACCTGTTTTGCTTCATGAACACCCCGCCCCTCCAGCTCAAACGAACGAACAAACAAAAACATCATCGCGTTTGTTGGCTAGCTCAACAGGAAGGAGAGTGAGTCTGTCTAATACACTGTACAGAATGGCACATACACAAATAAAACCCAAATGGCAGGACATCTGAGAAATCCTCTCGTCATAAATTTGACTCTTTAAAATAATTTACCTGGGATAAATGGAGCTTTTTAAATATACCCATTATTGAAAAAGTCGCTTTAAATTTAAAATAAGACAACCCCCCAATTAGTTGTAAGCCTTAAACATATACGGTAGTTTCTCTTTACACGAGTCGGGGAGTTAAAGCAAAATATTGTAAATTATGTAAATATGATGCATTACAATTAGGGGCTGGTTTTTGTACAAAATTAATTTTTGTTTTTTGTTTTTGTTTTATACACAAAAGGCTCCGAAAGCCACGCTGGAAATAAATGGCTAGAAATGAACTGAGGTTAGCAAGGAGGAAGAAAATACTTAAGATTCAATACTCCTCTAGGAAACCAGCCCCAGAATCAAGAGTTTGTTACCTTTACAAAGATGTTGAGGGGGGAGGTTTAAGCAGTTTTCTTTTCAAAACATTATTTTCTTTATACAGTGAGCGTGTGCTATATAGCCTTGGAGACACGTGATTATAAATTAGTCACTCTAGGCTACAAGAAGGTGTAAACTAAAGTCCATCAAAGTCTGCAAATAACATGCTTATCACTCCAATACAAAACATGAAATCTCTAATAACATTTTTTTTTTCTTTTTGCGCTTTCAGAGCTGTGTGGGTGAAATGTTCTTTGTACACAAAGTTTATCAAAGAGAAACCACATCTTAGATCTCCTTTAAAGCCACGGTAGTTTATATACACACACACACACACACACACACAGTTTCTTCACATGTAATGGAAAGGTAAACTACCGCTCCAGGGCCTCTATTCACAAAGCATTTCATCCTTGAGTTTACGAAAACAGGACTGAACGTCCAGAGGCCATCTGAGTTGACTCTTGTGGCTCATCAGTGCAGTGAGTGTGGGACCAAAGCTGACCCACATTAACTAGCTTAATCACTGCTTGAGTGGAAGTTTGTCTTTTGAGTAAAATGACACATAATGCCCTGGTATGACAAGCAAGTACACATTAAAATATTAAAAGCGTGTTGGCAAACTGAAAGCAGACGTTGCTTTCAGTTGGACTGAAATGATGGCTTTTGGCTAGTTAGTGTGCTTTAAGGATCCACTAAATACGTCAGCTGTTATGCGCACATTTTTGGATTTTCATTTGATTTTATAACTACTCTGACTTTTTGATGGTTTGGCCCACTGGTCAACCCGTACTCGGTGCATCAGAAGGTCTCTGTTAAGATATCCTCTTGTCACAAACCAGGGCCAAACATTCAAAAGGTGGGTATATGCTTTAAAAGAAAAAAAAAGATTAAAAACAAACAAAAAAAACTTGGCTTTAGTCTAAATAAATGCCCAAGAGCACTTTTACAGAAGAGGATCAGGAATTATCATCAAATAAACTTCTAAGTGTATCAGACTTTCATTTACTTGTTAAACTGGTTGTTTAGGAGCAAATCAAATGGCTGCAAAGGCTTTGTGAATATGGCCCGTGCCCTTCTTTTTCCCCACAGCACCTGTCCAGATGAAAAGAGGTCTGTGTCCACTCGGCATTACACTTAGTTGTTAGGGGGGGGGGGTCATCTCTCACTGCGTTTGGTAGCCAGCCATGCTGAAATTGGCCAGGTTGGACATGACTGTTCCAGGCGGGGCTGCAGCCTGGGCTGATGGAGATCCAAAGCCGCCCATCCAGGCTGGTGACTGGGACTGCCTGCAGAGACATCACAGATAAGACTGTTAGAGATGGTTTAGACGTCTGGGTGAAACTGACGCAGAAGCTACGGCGACGTGCTTAAAGATCTGCAAAGGTAGTAAAGTTAGCAACTATCAGGACTCAGAGGCTTTAAGACAGTAAAACTCACTCTACTCCAAATCCTTGCTGGTTCCACGTCTGGCCGTACATGCTGTAAGAGGGAACTTGCCACCCATTGGTCACATACTGCCCGTACTGTTGCTGCTGCTGCTGCTGCTGTTGCTGCTGCTGCTGTGGATTCCCATAGACCTGGTTCCACTGGCCCCACTGACTATACTCAACCTGAGTGACAGACAAACACGGGGAAATTAATTTTATCAGAAAAGAAAGATTCCTTGGGTTTGGGGTTAAGAGACTAACCCCTGGCTTCCACTTATACGCTGATATCGTTGATTATTTCACATAACAAAAAATGTTATTTATGCGTTTCCTCTACCTGCTGTGGGTTTTTTGCCATGTCAGGAGACTCTTTGCCCCAGTAGCACTTCACTATGTGCCCTTCAATGACTGTGCCGTTAACTGAAACGATGGCGTGGGCTGCGCTGTCGTGGGAGGAAAACCTTAAAAGTAAAAAAAAGAAGATTAGAAATTAGAACTTCTATCAGACATTACACAAAACTTAAATGGCGGCTTGATTAAAGCGCCATGGTGTGGACAGAAATAAAACACTAAGTCAGTGACACTGAATGAGGCATTAACCAGCTGCGTCACGTAACACGCTTGTGTTGACATCTAGAGGCCGAACACTGAAATGGACTCACCTGATGAAAGAATATCCTTTCTCGGGGAAAACCCTGACTTCCATTATTTGACCAAATGGTGCGAAGGTCTGCCGCATTACGTGTTCTGAGGGAATCAAGCACAAAATAATACATTAATAGGGTCAGTTTTTCAGCTATGTGAGTAAGACAACTATAACAGTGTGACAACATGGCGTAACAATGTCATCTGGAGAAGGTGACACTTGCCTGACAGTCCTGACTGGATCCCTCCACAGTACACGGTGCAGTTCTGGGGACTGGACTGAGTCACGACGTCATCAAACCTCAGCTGCTTTGAACCGTCTGAGGAAGAAATAACCAACAATACATTAGTTAACAGATATGCATCAATGAAATGCATGCCAAAGCAACTGATTTAATCTTTGGTACGAAAGACAATACTCTGGTAATCCAGTCTTTTCAACACAAACTGGTTTGGTCAGTTAGAGCCGCATGACAAGTTTCAAGCTGTGTTTAAATATTTCATGGAAGCACCTCTAAAATGGCCTCATTATGCACATTATAGACATAAGACTGCATGAAGTACTCACTGTCCTGAACACTCTTGGGAGCCGGGGGTTTGCGTGTTGCCCAGTTAGTCCTGATCTGGCGTCCTCCAAGCCACTGTCCCGCCATGTTAATGATGGCATTCTCCGCATCCTATAAAGCCAAATCAAGCAGTTACCCCTCAACATTTTTATAGATCTGGTAACTTTATTTGTGGCCATTTAACGTATAATTATTTTAGCTTTAACGATGACTTTAACGGCAAATATTTCTGTTTTAATTACAGTAACTGCGTTAAAGTAGGATAATAAACAGAAAATAGAAATAACCTTCAGTCTGTGTTCTTGCACTGGAGCCTTACCAGTTTGTTGTAGAAGGACACAAATCCATACCCCTTTGATTTGCCTGTCGTCATGTCCTTCACAACACGCGCATCCCTGGAGGGAAATTGGGAGAACGACTTTAGTGTGCTTCAGAACTGAAATCTTTAAACTAAAAGGAACCACGCAAAACACACTGAACTGTGAATCCTCTACTCTGTCCTACAGTAGGGTATATTAGCTATCATGACTCTGTGCAGAGCACTGACTCATAATATAACTTCAAAGCAATACTTGAAAAACGAAAAACGAAAAAAACAAGTACAAATACATGCAGCCTAAAGTAAAGTTGTTGTTTTTTGTATAAATGGAGCTTTACCACTAGAGCACCACTCTTTGCTCAGTCCTCACAACAGTAGGCTACAGATTTTAATTCACAAAAGGAACGGATTACCATGCATTCTTAAAATCAGCTGTTGGTGCTCGTTCTACAGATAGAAATATATAGAAAATATCAAAAGAGAAAAAGGAATTAAACGGCATACATGGCCTGTTAACAGATTTCTTTATTTTTCCTGGTACCAATATGGAGTATGGAGTTTGGGGAGCTGCAAATTTTGAGAAATTGACATTTTCAGAAATTTTGGAAGAGGATCATTTGCACTACAAACAACACTATGCAAATCAAAATGAGACAGTTTAAACACAGATTTAGAGGAATACATTATGTATTGGAATTGGTTAATCTAAGCTAGATCATGTTAATACATGGTATCTACAAATAAAGACATATGGAAAGGATGGAATAAATAGAGAAAAAAAACTACATCTGAGTCTCCAGAGTGCACAGTTCCTTGCTGTTAGCCTTCAAGCTCCTGTCCAATCCTATGAGCATTTCTGTAAAATAACCAAAGTGCTATTACTTCACTGAGACCCACAACTAAAAGCTGTTCACGTTTATACACACAGCTTACATTTTGCTGTACACTTTTACTTACCACGCCCTAAATATGCATACAAAGGCAAGAACACGCTAAAACTTGACACCTCAGTCATTAAAACAGAGACACGATACACAGACCGCAAGATAAGTTCACTGGAATTATCTTGGAGATGATCCAATCTGTATTTTGAAAAGCAAAATAACACAAATAATATAAAAGGTACTGCCTATTATTATTATTATTATTATTATTATTATTTCTTTCTATTAACACTTAAGATAACCTTGGTCCAACATCAACCATGTTTACATGCATGGATGTAGAGTTTTATGCACTGTGACGTAGAATACATTAATTAAGATAATGCAAGGAATATTTAACTGGAGTTTCCAGTCTTAGTGTTGAGCTTTTCCCAAGTACACTCTCAGAAGAAAAACCTGCCTGTCCGATTCTCTGAAAAAGATGTGAACAGAGTGCCGTATTTATCATTCTCGCTTACACATGCTTGATTAGTAGTGCACCAGAGTGTAATGCATGTTATGGTTTCAACTTCATGAACCCGCTTCTCAACGCTCGGTCACACTTTGAGGATGCGTCATGTTTACAGCTTATACCCACGCATGTAAACATGGTCACTGGAGAGTGTTACGACATACCTTAAAATTACCCGACTTTAGAGAAATCAATACAACGGCACTTAAGCATTCAAACAATAGCAGTAGGTTTGAAGAGAAATTCCCCCTCAAAGTCAAAACTTACGAGATTTTCCCAAACGGTGCAAATGCCGCCTTGACATCCTCAGTGGAAATCTCAGGGTTCAAATCACCCACAAAAACATGGAAGTGATCTAGAGCAAAAGAAACAAGAAAAGGAAAGAAATTATTCTAGGGTGAACATCCTAATGTGGTCTGAGTGACTGCTTGTTGTCCTAAATGCCTCTCAGGTGGGTTCACACCAGAGCTAGGCAACGGAGATCAGATTGCCCCAAATGCATTTTAATGGAAGGTATGAACAAATTAAAAATCTACAGATGAACACTTACTGGATGTGTCTTTCTTCTGGCTACTTGGAGTTGTGGCCCAGTTAACTTTGACCTCCTGAAAATAGAAAGCATAAAAACAGTTAAGGAGAACCAGGGAAAGGAGTCATTGATCCACAAAGCTCAAGGATCACATGGAAAATCACAGCCATAAACTGCCTCATCTTGCTTTCACTTTTAGAAGAGATCCAATATCTTACCTTTCCTAATATCTTCCTGCCGTTCATGGCTGCAAGAGCCGCAGCTGCATCTCTGTGTTCAAAAAACTCCACGAAGCAATACGGGTCATTGCTTGTATGCTGCAAGGGGGAAAAAAAAATCACATACAATTTTACCAAATGTTGCTTCCACCATTTCATAATTGTTGTGGATTGAAACACACAACAAACTTGTGTTTTCACCGTGTTTACATATTCCAAAAAATGTCATTTTATCAACAGCATGTGGCACAACTGTAACTGAGATGTGAGTCCTGGACATGGATGACAGACAAACTACCAAAACAGTCTGACTGCTTACCTCTGTGATCATTTTACAGCTTTTGCAAGGTCCTATCTGGGTAAAGAGCTGCAGAATCAGGATTTCTGTGACATCCCTGGAGAGGTTTCCCACATACCTGGAGGAGACAGAGGGTGAATTGAGAGGTGTTCACTCTAGACAACGACACAGTATAAAAAAATACGGACATGAAGTTGATTTCAGACACAAATGTGACGCTTTTTCAAATTAGCTTGTCTGGCCTAATGTTGGCAACGGCTAGCCACAAACAGCTGTCGTCGTTAATACAAACTAAATACCCAAACGTATGAAGTTAATGTTATTTTTATACATCATTATGTCAATTAAGCTCATGTGAGATTAAATGTTTACGCTGTCTTGTGGCATTCGTCAATTTTGTCAAAACAACGGAAGGCTAAGTTAGCTACCGGTTAACGACGTTAGCAAAGCTAGCGATGCGTGACGCTACATGTAAAGATAAAAGTACTTACAGGGTTTTGGGGTGGCTATCGTCGTCCATGGCCGATGCCGACAGTCAATAGGTAAGAAAATGTCCGTTAGTATATAGTTAGCCGATGTTAAGTGATGATGTACGCTGTTAGCAACAACAACAACTAGCTAACTAGCTCATTAGCTAGCTAACCGGGCGCCAGGTCATACGTCACTCTTCTATTACATTGAGTGCGCATGCGTATAAACAGTCCAGCGGCCTTGTCGAGGTCGGGGTGAGACAACAAAAATCCTTTTTTTTTTAACAATTTCAACAAAGAAAATGTCATATTTCTTGATAAAAAACAATACCTATTGACTAATCCATTAAAACAAAATAACGAACTTATTTTCTGCTAATTTAAGCACACTCTATATATCAAATTGCGTAAGAGACTTTTATTTTGAAATGTAATCCAAGGGTGCGCTTGTTTTAAGTACCGGTGTTTGACGGTTCATGGGACTAACTCGAACCACGGGGACCTTTCTGGAATCGCTGCTCAGTTGTCAATTGTGAACAACGCGCCCAAATGAGCATGTTTTGAATAACACACTCATGTCTCATTAACACTTCCTGTCTTGCAAGTGTGTCACTCTTAACTGTACAAACATTATTTCTGACTGCTGAGTAATGTGTTGTTAGGCACTCATCAATCTCCATAAAAATTATTAGTACAATCTTTACACAAATTATTCAATTAATTTATTTATTTCACTTTATTTACAAGTAACCTAACAGAACACAACAGGTAATGCTACTACAACAAAACTACTAAACTGCAGTGGAGTATGAAGCCAGCATAATAAGAATACCGTACATACCCTTCGCTTACTCTTCCCTTCAAGGATTAGTGATTCCAATTTGTGTTGAGCAACACGGATGTCTTTACATCCATTAGAAGCCACTCCAGAGTGGGGTCAAACCAGGACCAGTGGTTTGTGGTTACTAGATACTGTGCTAGACCTGCAGAAGTTACAGCCGCCTCTGGGTCTTAGCATACAAACATCTTGGAAACATGCCATGAAATATTCTAGAAACCTCATTACCGAAATGAAGAATCTGGCATTCGTTAGTCAATATCATCATTTACTATAATAATAAATCCACTGACTAATTGCTCCAGTTACTGCAGCACATCCAAACGTATCTGTTGCAAAACACTAACACTAAAAATAGTGCATTGATTTGTTTATCTATTCCGTTTCATAGTTCATTTATATCTCCCTCAGTGTGTTGCTACAATATAAATAACCTAAAATTACCCCTATAATATTCCTGTTGAAAAAATGTTTATGGCGTTGGTGTGTCCTTCCTTAAACACCTACACACTTACAGGATAATAACCCTTTTAGATGAATTGTCTCTGTTGTCAGTCTTTTCACTATTTTAAGACGTTCAGAAATACCAGTTCTCGCGTGCCTTTAAAAATCCATGTGGTGCATTCAAAGAATCTCCAGCCTTTGCAATAAGGACTTTGATTTACTAGTGTTTCCCTGACTGTATGAGGCACATTTGGAGTATTAAGGAAGATCTGTCATTAGAGGTGTCACTGTGCCCACACTGATCGCACAACCAGTTACATAATAGTGTACCAAATAGCAAAACCCAGACTGAGTTCCCTTGGACAGGATTGATCATGTGGGAGTCTTGAGTACATCTATTCAGAGAGTCTTTAATTAAGAAAAAGCGTTGGGATTCCCTTGACTTATACACAGAAAATGGTGTTTAAACTGGGGTGTGGTGGACACACATGTCCCACTGTGTGAGGGGGGTCCTATGAGGGCTCTGATGAAGATTTGGGTGAATGTGACTTTCACTATAGCAACAGGAAAAATGCTCATTTGAAAACGTACGCTCAACCTACCAGTTCATTAGGTCCACTAGTGGAAATATAAGATACGGTTATTGTGTTATTGCGGTTGGTTATTATTATTATTTGGTTGTGTGATTTCATTGCAATTTAATTTTTAATATTCACTTATATTTTTTTGTAAATTGTGTGTATAGATTTCTATTTTTTATATATTTTATATACTTTATGTATGTGTGTCGAGTGCCTGTACATTACTGTGAAAATTTCCAGTTTGGGATTAATAAAGCTTCTATCTATCTATCTATCTATCTATCTATCTATCTATCTATCTATCTATCTATCTATCTATCTATCTATCTATCTATATATCTATCTATAATAACATATTACATATATACATAACATTAATAACATAACTGTTTATTCAGCTGTGTTTTTATTTTATTGTGGAGGCTGTAGTTTATAGTACTGTTGAATTGTACTGTGTTGTACCGACACTATTATTACTATTATTTTGGCAACCCTATTTTATAATCGGCTGGGATAAATAACAGAAACTGTTTTGTGTTTATGTCAGTTTAATTTCCACCCTCACACAGTTTTAACATTTACTGAACTGGGATTTTGCGCAGGACCATTAATATTAGAGTGCGTTAATTTCCGCCGGTGTACCTAATGTTTTGGCGTGTGGGAGCAATAACGGCGGTGCGCCTCGGTGTATGGGGTATCTGCGACATAACAAGTGAGGGTACCCCTGGCTCCGTACCCGGCGCGGTGTCCGCCCTCAACATTAACCCTGCTATTTCGAGAAACTTCCAGCCCACTTTTCCACGTCACTTGAAGGAATCTTTAAAGCGTCCGTCGCCCGTATAAAATGTCTCAGTACTCGACAGCCAGCAACATGAACGGCATGAAGACGCAGTCACCGACTGTGGCGATGGCAAACAATGACAGCGACCCTCTCCCCCTCGGATGGGAGGTAAAGATTGACCCCCAGACTGGATGGCCATTCTTCGTGGACCACAACAACCGCACGACAACCTGGAATGACCCGAGACACGACACGAAAAAGGTAAAAAAATAAATAAAAAAATATGTTTATATAAATAAATAAATAGAGCGGCGCGATAAAGTTGTCAGTGGATGTGTGCGCAACTGTTTTTTCTTTTTTGCGTTAAGCTGCTGCGCCTCTTGTTTTTGGTTATTGCGTTGCGCTACATCACTGTTACATATTAATCTAGTTGAGTATAGGCCTTGTTTGGCTCCGTCGCCTCCCCCTCACAGACAGCTCATAAGCCCATTATAACGGGTGATCAACCCCGTTATGTTCCCGTGTCATGATCTAACACTATTATTACCCGATGAGTCACCCTGCAGTATGTAAGGGCTACCTACTAAAGGGGGCTCTGGGCAATTTCTAACAACCTTTCTCCTTCTTTCGTGGTGGGGGAAACACTGCGACCTCCGGCTCAGATTAAACTTTTTCCCTTACAAGGATCGAGACAGGTCCCGGTTCAGTTTTGGCCGCCGAGGCAGCGGATACGCGGATGTCAAAGAAGGATATATGCATATCATATTCAGCTGTATTAAATAATAATTAAAAAAAAACATGTTGTGGAAAACACACAGGTCTGCAGAGAAAACCCGTGGGTTGAAGTGAGCGTCACTGACTGCCAGCTGGTAATCTTTCGTCTCGGAGAGAGAGACACCGTTGTCCAAAGTTAGTGTCCGGAGGAATCTGCTAGAAAGACACAGCTGTTGGGGGATAAAATTGGTGCAACGGTGCTGGCAGCGTGCAGTGTCCCATGCCGAAATGGCAGAGGGCAAAGGGTCGTTCACAGCTATTTCATAAGTTTTTGTTTTTTTGCCCATGGAAGATAGAAACAAGCCACTGGTTTACATATAAATGCAGTGATTGCTCTTCCTCCCCATTAGTGTCTATGGGGCTGAACTTGGGCCACTTTCCAGTTGGATCATTTACAGAGTGTTCAACTATCAGACCTGTTGCTTGTGCCCCCTCACAGCTGTAGGACTACACTAACTCAGTGCACTATGAAAATAAAATATAAATACTTTATTAGGTTCTACTCGCTAATGGAAATTATTTCTGACACTTGTGTTTTTCTTTTAAGATTGTGACAAAGATAAGATTTGTCACATGCACAGTTATACACAGTACAATGCACAGTGAAATGTGTTTTGTACCTGCAGCCAGTAGTAAAAAAGTAAACAAGATAAACAATAGAAGTATAAATGTATAACATAAACTAAAATATAGACTCTAAACTTGAGATGTAAACTTATAGGGGTAGTATGTATTTACATTTGTATGTTTACAGTGATATAATGTGTAGAAAACCTCAGCAAAGGCACGCATTTAATTTGAATTTTATATCTGTGATGAGAACAGAATGGGTGTGGCCAAAGAAGACTGACAGAAATTAAATCTCCTATCGTGAGTTATGAAACGGGCATGCGAAAATATTTGACACGTTGACTCCTTCTTGCAATCCGTCAAACGGTGGAGCAATGATGGTTACATGCCAGTTTAAAGGGTGTGCCGAGTGATAAGTCAGAAAATGCATCCAGGTTCGGAGCTAAACGTCCTCCACAGACACAGCAACTGTCCCACTGGAAACGCAGCTAGTCTGTGCTAATCAGAAGTTGTTTCCATCTGTCAACGACTCGGAGAGGTGACGCTTTTCACATCCCCCTGTGGAAATGTGACATTTTGACCTGTGAACCTTTGCACTGAGAACACGTTCCTATTTAAAATGCCTCAAGATCATCCAGTTGTATTTGTTAATATGTGAAAAAGTTTTGGAGCGACTTAAATTTAGTAAATCTTTTAGCACAAGCGCAAGTAGCTAAATATGTTACTTGTTTTTTATTATGTCAACAAAGTTTGTAGCGTTAAGTGTAAACGGCATCACTCTACTCAAAAATAATGTATACAAAGATTCTTGATATCTATTGGTATAAAGATGTAATTAGGTCCCAGTTCATCGTTTTAAACCATACCCCTGACTGCGTTTCAGGTTCGAGAAGTGTCAGCCAATGGACCCAACATACCACCAGAACCAAGTCCTCAGGAGACACAGAAGACCTTTGTGAGGGAGATGAAGCACCCCATTCTTCGCCCCGGTTATGTTCCCATCCCAGTCTTCCACGAGGGTGCGGAACTGAGGCAGCAGCAGCAGCAGCAGCAGCAGCATCCATGTTACTCCTTCATCCAGCCAACCACTGCACAGAATATCCGGACAGATGGACGGACACCTTCGCCAACGCCGGGGCTCCACTGCAGGCCTAGATCACCTTTACATGGACCTTCAGACAGCTGCTCCTCCGAGCCCGTAAAAGTCTGCACGCCTGTTTCACCAACAGGAGAGGTAAGTCTTGGGTTTATGATTGCCACAAATGATTAAAAGCAACTGACCAAATAATTAATCTGAGCTTTTACTTTTAAGGTTTATAGTGTCCCGCATCACCAACCCCCACGGCCCAGCAGCACTGGTCTGCAAGCAGGTTATATCCCAATCCCGGTGATCCATGAGGGTGGAGGAGGCCAAACACAGCCTCAGTTAAATCCCTCGGTCTACTCTCAGCGCGTCCCGTATTCAGAGCATCAGCAGCCCTTCCATCGTATTCAGACAGACGAATGGCCTGGCTACTCCGCTTCAATGCAACCCCCACGGGAAAGGGCTTCTCCGATACTTCCCCAGCATCGTGATGCTACTTCTATTCACCTACAACCTCACATTAGAAGCCAGTCACCTCTCATTTCGCAGGTGATGGGAGAAAGACCACAGGTAATTTTACTTTAGTGTCTTTCACTTGTCATGTTCTTGGTTTGATTTAGCTGTCAAAATGAGATGGTCTAGATTGTGAGAGACGCCACTAACTTGTTTTTGACTTCTAAGGCTCAGCAGCATGTCCTCACGAGAGAACCGCCCCAGAAAATGGAGCAGGAACCACAGAGCATACAGCAGAAGCCCGAGAGCGCGCCACTCCCCCAGCCACTGCACACAGAAGCTGATGTCCCAAAGCCTCAACAACCTCAACAGTTCCAACAGCCTCCACCTCAGCAACCTCAGCAGTTCCAGCAACCTCAGCAGTTCCAGCAACCTCAGCAGTTCCAGCACGTGCCATCTCAGACGTCGCCACAGCCTCAGCAGCCAGAACAGTTCCAGCAACAGTTCCCGCAGCCGCAGAAGCCAGAGCAGCCGCAACAACATGTTGCAGATATCACAGTTCAAATACCTCCAAAAGCAGAGGCCCAGGACATGACAGCTGCTCCCCCAGAGGTCCCGCCTGCAAAAACAGAGGCTGAACAGACTGCCCAGTGCCCCGCCCACCCAGGCTTGACAAAGGTACAGCAGATAGTCGGACGAGTGGCTAAACTGGAGCAGGAAGTGAAATGTTTTGAGGGCAAGAAGAATGATAAGAAATACTTGTTACTGGAAGAGCTGCTGACCAAAGAGCTCTTAGCCCTGGACTCTGTTGACCCAGAGGGTCGCGCAGATGTGCGGCAAGCAAGACGGGATGGAGTCCGCCGCGTTCAGACCATACTGGAAGAATTAGAGCAAATGGAGGAGCAGCAAACCAGGCCCATGATGGAGGGAGACAACTTGACGCAGAAAGGAGAGCCTAGCATGATCACCAAGGAGAATGTTGAGACGGCGAAGGAGATATCATAATGACTGGACACGCCATAATCACAAGGAGAGAGGGATTACCCGCTGTATATTTGATAGTGAACAAGTCTGCTCTGGCTAACTCCTCCTCCTCCTCCTCCTCCTCCTCCTCCTCCTCCTCCTCCTCCTCCTCCTCCTCCTCCTCCTCCGCCTCCTCCTCCTCCTCTACCTACAGCATTTGTGGAAGTTGCATGCATTGATTAACAGTGTTGGTATGTCCAGCCATTCAGCACATAATTGATGGTAGCTCAGTGCAATCATGTTTTTCAAGCCAATGTTACTGCCTTCTATGTTGTGCCAATGTCTTCATAATAAGACTGCTGTCATGAAAAAGATGTTGACAACAATTGCTAGGCAGATATAAGTTTGAATAAGAGGCCTTTATCAATAAACGGAAAAGAAGTAAAAGTATTTTCTTAAGAAATGTTACGTGTAGTTGCCTTTTGTCTAATCAAATATTGTATGGAGCTTTTTCTTAATCTAGTCAGCACACCAGTTAGTACACGAGTGCAAACATTTGGGGCTTTAAAGCAGAACTCACTGCAAAACTGAGTCAACAGAAGAAATAAAAAAAAAAGCATTTTCCCTTTTTTCTGCCACATGGCCATGTTGGAGCTGCTTCGTCACACAACACAGTGAACATGTTTGATAGATGCTGCTTTTTGGTGCATTACTGATTTTGCTGTCTTTGCACTTTGCCATCATTGAAATGTATCATGCTGAAAATCAGCGGCACTTCATTTGAAGTATATCAGTTAAACGAGTTTTGATTGATGTGTTTGAGTGTTTGTATGTGAACTGGTTTACTTGTTATTTCAAATCACGATATCAGTATTTATATCATTATAAAGTATTTTGGTACATTTATGAATGTGTAACGACAAATGGGGGTGAGACGTATACGTCTCACTTGAGACATGAGACAATCAGCACTTGGTGCTTAGGAGGAATCACAGTTTAAGATAATAAGAATGTCCTAGTATTACTACCAAAGCCACAATCTGTAATGACACTAACAATGGCCTAAAAGCCTTAAAACGCCCTGATTTTAAACACTACTGTCAGTTAACAAGCTTTAGATTTACTTTTATGATTACCCCAACTGTTTGTGTAGTAATTTGTCACTGTAATACGATTGTAAGCCATCTGTCAGGTGGGGTCACTGCCTAACACACTTTTACAAATTATGGATCGTGGCTTGGTGTTGATCACGGTTTGTTAGTAGCTGACTGATGCATTGTTGAAAGAAAGTCACACTGATATGGTTGGAAATAAAATGTATTTGACATGGACTTTTGACCAGTGCTGGGGTTGCTCTTTGTGTTCCCAAAGTTCCTGAAAAGTCCGAGAGAGCCGTGGGCTGGAGGTTTTCCGTCATAGAGGGAATTGCTTGGCACAAATATTTGCTTAGACTTGAGGACGAACTGATTAGAATATGGATTTATGTGGTTTAATATGAAGGTCACAGTAATCTCACTGAATACATTTTTGGTCAAAGGTCAGCTCAACTAGTAGTTCACAAAAACTCAAACTCCTTCAGATTCCTAATTGCACGCCAGCTTGACTATCTGGAGGAAACATAAAGCCACCAGTGGTAAATCTAGTTACGTATTAGTTGTATAGTACAGTTCTGTATTCGAATATAACCAAATTACTGCTGTGCTCGAGCACAGTGAAACCCTGGAACAATCCAATTGTGGTTTGTTGTCGTCTTTGTGCAGGGGTAATGGCCAGTTACAGGGCTCATATAGACAGGAGGCAGCTAGTCTTAAAATTGGAGGCTGGCAACAACATTAAACTTAACACTTAGGGAGTAAATACATATGGCAAAGATAGAACAGATCAGAATTAGTACAGAGTTCATCACAAGAAGCTATGTTCAAGTCTCTTCCTTCCTGCTACTCCTCAGAGAGCACCTCTCTTAGACTTTCTGCTTCACAACATACATGCTTTTGTTTTTCATGTACAAAACACACAATAATTGACCCAAAACCCACTATATTAAAATCCTATCATAATATTCAGGACTTAAATAACATGTTTGCCACTTCCCTTGAAAATGTGCCGCTCTGTCAGTCGTCAGCTAAGTGTTCAACGGTAAGATTAGTAGTTACGCAACTGACTGAGATCAGCTACACCCTGCCTTTCCCCTCAGGACCCCAATGCGTCATAACTGAGAACATTTTTTATTTTATTTTTTTGTTGTTGGGTGAAGACACTCAAAGCATGTGCGTTTTATAAACATTTTTATCTGCAAATGACATCAAGCTTTAAAATCTAACCCTTAAATACAAGACATGTCATGATGAGTTTGTAGTCAAAGCCTCTATTTTTTTTTAAAAAAACATCATTATTTATTTATTTATTTTTGCATTCAGCTTGTATTTCTTTCCCAAACCAGTTGTGCTGTATATTGAAGTTTTTGCAACCAACCCCCACGGCCCAGCAGCACTGGTCTGCAAGCAGGTTATATCCCTATCACAGTGATCCCTGAGGGTGGAGGAGGCCAAACACAGCCTCCAGTTAAATCCCTCGGTCTACTCTTAGCGTGTCCCTTACAAAAAAAAGGAATATAACATTATGTATTATGTATTTTTTATTATTTAGAACAGGAAAAGGCAAATAAAAGTGACAAATGAGTGGTTAAATAACAATAAAAACATATTTATTTTAAACTGCAACTCAACGTCAACTAAACATCAGTTGATCAGATTCATGCATTTATGTCCTAAATTATTCTGTTGTACAGATGTTTACAAAAGATATGAGTGTCACATTATGTATTATATCTAGAATAAGGAAAAACAAAATGGCTGAAACAAGAAAAACAACAATAAAACCTTATTTTTTTTAAACTATAACTAAACTAGCTGAGTTAATAATTACTAGTTTAAGTGCTCCTCTCTACGGTACCTGGACGCCGGCGATGACGGGAGGTCACGTGTCATTGTTTGGAGCAGGAAACCGTCGGTTGCGTTTTGAAACGGCTCACAGCGGCTCCGGCTCCGGCTCCGCTTTCTCACTGACGCGTGTTCGCCTCTGCTCGGTCCACTATGACTGTGGGAAGGGATGCTCGTCCGGCAGAGTGGGGTTTTGAGTATCATCATGCGTAGAAGTGGAATAAACACGTCCGACGCGCATCCAGCTGCTGGCTGCCGCTAGCTCGCTAGGTAGCTAGCCGCCGCCGTAGCTCACCAGCCAGCCCGTGGGAAGCGAGCTAACCGTGGCTAGCCAGTCGCTACAGCCCAACCTCCGAGGAGACGTGGAAGCCCTGTGCCCGGCTGCTGAGGGCAGCCGCTGTGTTTTTACCGTGTGGCGTAGAGGGACAACAAAATGGAGCTGTTTCAAGCCAAAGACGATTACATTCTCCAGAGCGGGGATCGAGCTCTGTGGTGCAGCCGAAAGGACGGGACGATGACCGTCAGACCTGGTACGTATCTGGGTGACAGCTTTCTCTGCTGCTGCTTGAGCCGGAGCCATTTACACGAAACTAACCTTAACGCTACCATCTAATAATACAATCAAATGAATGTATTTCTTGGTCGCTTGAGGGTTAAATAACATCATTTTACGCACGGAACCCCTCAACAGTCCTCTCTCCATCTCGTTTCTGCCACTCACATGTCTTCATTATAAATTCGTTATTATTTAATCTAACCTGCATTGTCTGCTTATTGTTAACATATTGTTTTGAGGATCAGCCACTCCTAAGCCTTGAATACACCGCCCCAGCTTTCATGTGGAGAGTGCCAACACCCCAAACAGACTCCTTAGTTTCTTCACTGTGCCTCTCATGTTACTCACTGGAGGGTCAGTTTGACTCCTCCACTTCTTATTTGGGTCAAACGGCCTCGATACAAGACCACAGAGAGGTGAAAGTCACCCCAGCAGCTTCACAGAGCTGTGTGATGTGTGACTAAGGCAAAACTACAACGCCATCCTGGTGCAAAGGAATGTGGAGGAGCAGTGCATGCAAGTTGAAACCAGCATTCACGGCGTTGTTAATGAATTAAGTCGAGCAAGATCTTTCTGTCATTACAGATGTGAGTGCTGCTGGCGCGGCTCATAGCTGTGATGAAGAATTGGTCATGCTTTCCGATCAAATGAGTACAGAGGTTCAGTGGGAACTGCATATTCCCAGTTTAAAGTGAAAGGACTAAAAGAAACATTTAATTGGGAGTCGCCGTGAGGCTGTGCACGTTATCCTCTCAGTTGTGCGCTGCGCAGCCATCCTGAACAGGTTTTTAGTTGCACACCACTCTTTCATTATTTAATTGGAAAAAGGGTTTCCACTCCTCGCTGCGTTTCCACTCCACTCTCTCGCACACACGGCAAAGTGTTTCCATGTTATTACACATCCAGAGCGAGGTTTTAGTGTTTTATGTGTGTGTTATTTGTTTTACTTGTGTTTTCTCTGCGAGACTTTCCTCGTGAGGCCCTCACAGCCGGTTCCCTCTACACATGAATGTCTCTGGCTTGTGGAACAGGAAGAGTCATTGTCTGAAGCTGCTTACAGTTGACGTTCTCCACCTCTTAGCCACACCCTTCACATTTTTCCAATTTCCCCCCACCACCGTAGCGTTTAATCTGTCACAATTGCCTAAGCATTGTGTTTTCCATTTGCTCACTCAGTTTGTTTTGTGCCATTAACCAACTGGGCCTGGTCTTGAAGTTTAAAAAACACGCAGTTTTTGTCTCCTTAAGTTAAATGACTCTTTCCTTGATAAAATTAAATCATAAAGACTTTCTAGTCAGCTTAATAGTTGTACCTTTCTCACAAATAAGCACGAAGAATGACAAACGAGGATCGTTTGGTCTGTGGGTTTTACTTCCTTTGCCCTAGCTTCAGTTTTTAGGCCAAGTCTGCATGTCACTTGAGGCTTTTTTTTACAACAGTGTTTTATAACAGCTTTGTATGTGTAACAGGAAATCCCTCCACCATTATTATATAGAGGCACTTTCTCTTTGATTAGCTCAAACGTCAAGTATGCTAAGCTACTGGTGACTCGGTTGGATGCCTAAAGATGCACATTTTTTTTTTTTGGCTGCAAATCTTCCCTGAGTCATGTTCCATGTTCTGATGTCTCGTATTCTTGTTTGTTCCTTTTCAGCTACAGACCTGTTGTTAGCTTGGAATCCAGTGTGTTTGGGTTTGGTGGAAGGAGTCATTGGAAAGATACAGCTTCACACAGGTACGTGAGGAACGAAAAACCTCCCTCGGCTACTTTTTGCGCAGGGCTCACATTCACCATCCGGTAATTACCGCCTGTGTGTACCGGGCGCAAAAATTTTTCCGGTGCTTAGTATGTTTTCTAATTCACAAGTAAAGGTGTGAAAAAAAAAAAAAAAAGTGTAAATGTACTTTGAAATGTGTGTAGTTCTGAAGAGGAGTGAGCTGATGGTGATGATTTGGCTGATGACGTGACTCTCTCTCAGGATGTTTGAGATTGTACCCTTCCAGAGAAAATATATGAACATGTTATATTATCCTGGTGCATCTAATAGATTTAACATCGTATAAATATTTAATTGCCAGATGTCTTGTGTTGCGTTATTTAAAAAAATAAATAAAATCCGCCGCCGGTGACTGGCGTGCAGCTGCTTTGTTCACACCTTAGAGAATGTGAGGATTTCTGCGCCCATGACGCGACTCCCCCTTCTTCTCTCTCCTCTTGGCAGATCTCCCTCTGGGCCTCGTATTAATCCGGCAGAAAGCACTGGTTGGCAATTTACCAGGCGGCCACAAAGTCTACAAGATCACCAAGATAGCTGTCATTCCCCTGTCCGACGAAGAGCCTCAGGAGCTCGAGCTGGAGGTATTCAAGCTAATACTATAAATTAGACGTGAGAAGCAGGATTCATGAAGTTATGTTTGATATTATTTGTATTCAGCCCTCTTTGATATTCAAACAGTATGTCTGAGAATGAAACCAAGAATACCCTTGATGAGTCAGTGTGTGATTCATCCCTGACAGTGGTGGAAAAATGAGTAGTGGTTATGTATTTTATTTAAATTTCAATCAAAAGGTCTCTATTATGATCACCCCCACGTCCAGATTCGAAATTATCCTCAGACGTGTAATCACTGCAGTAGATAACAAAGGAAGTTGAGTGTTGCTAAGGTGTCAGTTTTTCAGGGAAGCTTCACGGATGGTGAGACAGAATATTTTCAAGTGAGTAATAACAGAGGAGGACGCTCGTTAGCGGGTAGGCTTTTAGACCTCGTCCTGTTGTACATTGTCCCTGAGTTACCCTTTTTGCCCCTTTGCGTCTAGACAACCTCTAGATCACTGTGTAGACTGTTCCCAGCGCCCGTTTAGGTAAATTAGAACCATTCAGTGTGCTGTAGTGTGGAAAACAGTCGATCATTTGTTGTTTGATAAAAGGTGGTATCACGTTGTCTCGTATTATCGCCATCAAATTAAAGTTTCCCGCTTTATGTGCCACTGCAGCTTTGCAAGAAGCATCATTTTGGAATCGACAAAACAGAGAAGCTGGCCCAGTCTCCAGACGAGTCAAAGTTGATGAAAACTTTGAGTCAGATCAAATCCAATGTGGCTGTGCCCATCAAGAAAAAGGTATTCATTTTGCATGATTTGCATTTTTTCCCCCACCCATCCTTCTTTACGTTTCTAGATGTTCTTTACGTTCTCTTTGGATTTTCCCTTTTTTTATTTTTCTTCTTTTTTTTTTTTTTGCTTTGTCATCTTAATGCTGTTTTCTATCCACCTGTCCAATCCAGTACTCCCCTGCCTTCCAGGTCAAAGAGAACAAAGAGAAGGAACGGCTGGAGAGGCGGCTGCTGGACGAGCTGTACAAGATCTTCATGGACTCCGACTCCTTCTACTACAGCATGACCTACGACCTGACGAACACCGTGCAGCGTCAGGGAGATTCGGAAAAGTCCAACTTACCCCTGTGGAAGCAGGTATGGACGAAAACATCTCTGCAGAGTTGGAGCTTTATTTATTTATTTATTTATTTATTTATTGACTCTTGTGTTTTAATCCTTTCGTGAAAAGGTGGATGACCGTTTCTTCTGGAATAAACACATGATCCAAGACATTATTGACCTTCAGGTAATTGTTTCTTTCTCCTTCATGGAAGCACAGATATACAGTTATTGGCGTGCTTCTATTTTTAGAGTTGCATGATTAGATTTGACTAAACACACTCTGTTCCCGGATGTTTTTATGTCTTTTTTTTTTTGTTGAGAGATGTGGACACAGTCACCGTGTTTCACTTAACACCTGTCAGTTCAAAGAGCATTGTTGGCAGTGCCGTGTAAGTGTGGCAGTTGAAGGTGCTGATAATTAGCAGGGCTTTATCAGAGGAGTATGAAAATACTCACTGAGGAGAAGGCTTAGCTGCTCTGAGTTAGGGCAGATTATCTTATTTGGGGATGCAAAGCACTTCCTTATCATCTTGCCAAACAGTATTTTAATCTTCTTGTCCTGCTGTCTTCTTTTTTCTTTTTGTGCCTTTTAAATGTTCCAGGTCCCGGACGTTGACTTCTGGGTGATACCAATCATCCAGGGCTTTGTACAGGTAGAGGAGCTGGTGGTGAATTACAATGAGACATCTGACGAGGAGAGGAGCAGCCCCGAGACGCCACCGAAGGAAATCACCTGTGTTGATGACATCCATCCTCGCTTCACGGTGGCGCTGATCTCCAGACGTAGCCGCCACCGCGCAGGTAGAGCTACTACAGGAGTGTGATAATCTCAACCTAAATATACAGGATGTGTATTTTTAGCACTCCTACAGGTAACTTTGTTAATTTCTTATTGTTCTTAATGGAGCTAATGCATTCCTCTTCCCCAAAGGGATGCGGTACAAACGCAGAGGTGTGGACACGGACGGCCATGTGGCTAACTATGTGGAGACAGAGCAGTTGATCCACGTGCACAGCCACACTCTGTCCTTTGTGCAGACTCGTGGCTCTGTGCCTGTCTTCTGGAGCCAGGCGGGGTATCGCTACAATCCCCGACCACGCCTGGAGAAAGGTCAGCAGAACTATGCTATCTATCTATAAACGCTTTTTTTGGCATGGTTTCTCAGTTGAACCGTAGTACGCTTGAACCCTCGGTTTTGATTGCTGTGGCTTTCGAGAAACCGAGATAACCTCTATGCCAACCGTGCTGCCGTGTGTATGCTGCAAGTCTGGTCTAGCGAATGCAGGCATTAGCTGGTCTGTTCTGCACAGGAGTCTAAAGGCAGCGTGTCTTTTCAAAGTGTGGTATTGTATAGTATTGTCAGGACATTTCTGCTAAGTGCATTCTGCTGGTTTGGTTTTGCTTGCACAGGTCATTCTTCCTGTATTTATTTATGTTTTGGTCCAGCCCCTGACACATGGGACCAGGAAGCACAGTGATGCAGTTTAATTTGCTTCACCTGGACTTTTCCGTGAAAGTGAACAGAACCAAGCAGAAAATGCCCCAAGTTTACAAACTAATCTGCTGATTCAGACGAGAACAAATGAACTGTAGGTGGAAACGTCCTCAGACTCTTTTGTTTAAGGGTAGTTGACTTTGCAGCTGCAGTTATTTTTGTATTTCTGCTTTTAAACAGACATGTGTTTCAATACCCTCTTTGTGTTTTGAGTATTTGAGTTCCATGTTGCATATTAACAAAATGCTGTAAAACCTCTCTGCAGATCTCTCGGCATCTTTAGTCAGGTTAATTTTGTGTGTTTTTTTTTGTTGTTTTAGGAGAGAAGGAGACTATGTCTTACTTTGCAGCTCACTTTGAAGAGCAGCTTAAACTCTACAAGAAGCAGGTGGGTTTGCTTTGTCTGCGTGCATGCTTGGAAAAATGGATGCTCAGCTTGTTTACTGAGTTTTTGCATGCATCAATCTTGTGCAGGGATTTTTTTTTTTTTTTAAATCTAACACCATTGTGGTCATTCTGTCACAGTGTGACTACATATACTATGCAAACTAAAATAGCTCTGAGTGCTTACAAATAACCTGACATTTCGTTCTGAAGTTTTAGTAGCTTTTAAAATTATATTAACAGTAGTGTTTGCTATTCAAGTGCTGATTTGTATCAGTCACCGTTTGCTTTTTAAAAACAGTGCCTCCCTTAGACATTTAGCCCTTAAAGCTCCTATAGGAGGTTGATTTGTTCTGCACCACAAAGCCAAATGACAACACTGTGCATCCTCTTCTTCAGGTCATCATTAACTTAGTGGACCAAAGTGGCCGGGAGAAGATAATCGGCGACGCGTATCTGAAGCAAGTCCTGCTTTACAACAACTCAAACCTCACATACGTCTCGTTTGACTTCCATGAGCACTGGTGAGAGAAGCACAACACGTGCCAGCGTCACTTCTTCATGAATCGTACTCGCACTCCTAACAATTTCATACCACAATGCATTTCCTTCCTCTTTATTCTTCGGTCTTCCTGTTTCTCAGCCGCGGTATGAAGTTTGAGAATGTGCAGACACTGACTGACGCGATTTCTGATATCATCACTGACATGAAGTGGGCCTGGTGAGTGTCAAGCCCGTGTCTTATGACTAGTTAAATCGCAGCAATACTAATATAATAAACTCATAAGACCCAGAAGCTGATCTCTATTATTATCTATCTCTGTCCGTCAGGGTGGACCAAGCGGGAGTCATCTGCAAGCAGGAGGGAATCTTCAGAGTCAACTGTATGGACTGTCTGGACAGGACCAACGTGGTCCAAGCTGCTATTGCTCGGGCGGTGATGGAGCAGCAGGTGAGGTTTTGCCTTTTCTGGATGCAGCCAAAGAGAAAACACACTCACATTTGTCTTGTTTGTGCCTTGCAGGTGCTGCTTTCTGTGCATGTTTCATTATTCTCTGCACTGTTAACCTTTCATATTGAGTTACTTTGTTCCTCATGAAACTCACATTAGTGGAAATCTTAAGGAACAGAAAGAAAAACTGCAACAGTCTACACTACACATGTATTTATTTGCTGTTAAATACATTTCTAAGAAGATATTTTCCCACTATTAATGATTTAAGATAATCATACACGTCACATTTGTTGCTTTCTAGAGTAAAGATTCATTGTCTTTCTTTTCCTCCTTCCTGCAGCTGAAGAAACTGGGCGTGATGCCTCCGGAGCAGCCTCTACCTTTCAAGTGTTACAGGATTTACCAGGTCATGTGGGCCAACAACGGCGACACCATCAGCAGACAGTACGCGGGCACGGCAGCTCTCAAGGTAACGACGCAGTCTCGACTAAATCAGTGAGAGAACAGCAGGAAAGTGCGCCTCTAATTGCTGTAATGTTTCAGCACATTAAACACGCCGGAGCAAATATCAGCTGAAATGTTTGGAATAAAAGCAGCTGTGATTGATATTTTTCATGGCGTTGTGAAAACACTGCGAGGGTGTGTGAGGGTTGGGGGTGACCCTACAGAGAGTTATCGTCTGAATCTGAACAGCCGTCGGCTTTATCGCAGGCATTTGCTGATTCTGTAGCCGTCCAGCAATGTTATGGTTCACGATCTGTTTACCATTAGACACCAGACAGAGACCGTTTGTGATTAGCTAGTGCACACAGTTCCCAGCGGAGTAGGTAGAGACCAAAATCAATGCTAAAAGAGGGTGAGTATTGGACTTAAGTCACAACCCCAAATTAATTGCAAGGTTGCTCTGTAATAGGGCTGGGCGATAAAACGATAACGATATATATCGCGATAGACATGTGATCGATATCAGTAGAAAATACGAAAAATAGGAAGAAAACCCAGAGTCACAACTGCAAGTCATTCTGGGGGATGTAGGCAGAGGAAGGGCTGTAGCCTCTTGTACATAAAAAAGGAAAGGTCACGTCACCAGTTTGGTAATATTTTGGTTATTTTAAGTCAGACAAGAGTCAGACTGATGTTGTCTGCAGACTTGGCGGCGAGTGAGCATATTAATTGTCTCTTGTCTCTCTTGATTAGAAGTGTAAGAGTCGGTTAAGTTTCGTTTATCTGCCGGCCGAGTGAGTGGCTGTTGCCTCCATAGACGTATATACATAGACGCCTCATTGAGCACTCGTGCCTACAGGGCGGCCATCTTGGAACAGGGCCACTGGCTCCTACAGTGCATTACATCTATGAAGGAATGGTGTTTCTACACAATGAAAGACATCATAAATCGCTCAGTTGAAGTCCGGCATCTTTTATTTACAATCTTCTGTCAGAAGCTAGTCTGCTGATAACATTAAGTAAAATTTGTATTTGGGTAGTAAAACCATATTTGTATCATAGATACATGTGTGACGTTTTTAACAGATCAATACGTTTGGAAATTGGTCCAAAATTCAGTGAATAAT
This sequence comes from Planiliza haematocheilus, assembly GCA_005024645.1. Taxonomy (NCBI): domain Eukaryota; kingdom Metazoa; phylum Chordata; class Actinopteri; order Mugiliformes; family Mugilidae; genus Planiliza; species Planiliza haematocheilus. Next base: position 2,510,695 of record SRSE01001339.1, on the reverse strand, counting down.
TCTACTTTGAGATTGAGGAGTACCTCTTTCCTTCGTATGTTCACGCACCGCTGCCTCTGCTAGCCCTGTACCAAGATGGCGGCGCTTTAGGCACGTCCCTCCACAGTTCTTCCATGCTCTCTATCTGTCTGTCTATTCACTTGGGGTCCCAGAGACCCATGTCGCCCAGCCCTACTCTGTAATTATGGATGTGAACTGTTTGCTAAGATGTTTGGTATTTTGACTTATTTGACCTGTTGCCAAATGGTCAATAAAGAGTGTCACAAGTCAAAGGTGAGATAAAAAATTACATTTAACACCCTTTTTCGTTTTAGGGAGACTTCACCAGGACAGGCGAGAGGAAACTGGCTGGTGTGATGAAGGACGGCGTGAACTCAGCCAACCGTTACTATCTGAACCGTTTTAGAGACGCTTACAGACAAGCAGTCATCGGTATGGAAGACAAATATTACAGCTGTGCATGCGTGTGTAAAATATATTATTACCTTAAAGTCATTCCTTGATTATTAACTATAAATCTCTCTCTGCAGATCTAATGATGGGCTTGCCGGTGACAGAAGACCTCTACTCCATCTTCAGCAAAGAGAAGGAGCATGAAGAAAAAGAGAAGGAGAGTCAAAGGGGAGCGCAGGAGCAGGTCAGCCTCCTGCTGCAGACCTACATGCAGCTGTTGCTGCCGGATGATGAGAAGTTTCACGGAGGGTGGGCCCTCATTAATTGTGACATGAGGTTAGTGGCCAGCTGTCCTCAACAAATGCTGGGGTTTGAAGTTTTCCAGTGCTCTTTTTACAATCCTGTTCTCTTATTTCCCACCAGTCTCATCGATGCAACCAACAAAGACGTGGATGTGCTGCTGCTCCTCTCTGACAAAGCATATTACATCGCTTAGTAAGTTGCGTTTAAACCATTAAAAAGTCAAAGAAATAAAGATTGTTTTCATGGATTCGCTCATGTTTGCTTTTATTTTCTTGTAGCTATGATGAAGAAGCCGATAAAGTCAACCAGTACCAACGCCTCAACTTGGAGGGTTTGGAAAAGATCGAAATTGGTAAGAGGTTAGACTCAAAGGAGAAGTGAGGGTTCTTGTACACTCACTGAGTCACCGACACTTCCTGAAAGTGTCCTTAACAGTTTCTCAGTAACCTTTTAGCAATATCTTCACTGATTTATGATTCACGCAACGAAGGCAAATCGCTTAACGCTTTAACGGATGTTATAAGTTGCGTTTTCCTCGACAGGTCCGGAGCCAACTCTGTTTGGGAAGCCGAAGTTCTGCTGTATGCGTCTGCACTACAGGAACGAAGAGACGAGCGGATACTTTCACACTTTGAGAGCAGCGACACGAAACCCGGAGGACGACGGCAAAGGTGGGATGTGATTTAAATTGTCTAAGCAGCGAGGAGAGGAAGCTTTAAATGACGTGCTGACATTGTGACTTGTTTCAGATACATTACAATGCATAGCTGAGATGCTCCGCATAACGAAACAGGCCACGGGGCTGGACCTGCTCGTGGTTGAAAAGAAGCTAGAGAGGTAAGAGCTAATTTGTGATCAGAGTAATTATTCAGCTTTTTTCTCTCTGAACGATTGAAAAAGTAATGAGGTTTTTCAACCAATTACCCTCAAGTAGAATTTAAGAGTGTTTCTGTGTTACAGGCGGCAGAGTAAACCTCATGAGGACATAATGGGGATCCAGAACAAACCTGCTGACCAAGTGCAAGCGTCTGGCCTGGCGCAGGGGAAAAGTTTCATCCTCAACAAATTCTCCTCGCTCAATCAGAAAGTGAAACAGACCAAGACAAACGTAAACATCGGCCCCTTCAAGCCCCTCGGCAAGCTGGGCAGCTTCTCCAAGCCCGATGTGAAGGTCAATTTCCTGAAACCAACTATGCATGTCAACCTGTGGAAGTCCGACAGCAGCTTGGAGACGTCCGATAACAACCCCGGCGCAGGAGTCCTAAAAGACATTGGGGGCGAGCGCTTTGACAGCGCCTCCGACTCGGACTCCTATAACTCAGACCCGGAGCACCCGTGCGCAGGCTCCTTAGAAAACGTGGACTATGTGCTGCCCAGCTGCGGCATCGTAGCGTCCAACCCACGGCTGGGCAGTCGCTCCCAGTCCATTGGTAGCGTGGAGCTTAACATCCCCTCAGTTATCCGGGTCACTGGCTGTGATGGAAAGCAAGAAAGCCCCTCTCAAGTGAGCGATGACAAGTCTCCCGGGTCCGCGTCAGTGGCCGAGGAAGCCATCCTGATTGACTTTGGTACTCCCATTGACGCCTACTGCCACCAGTTCGTCCAGGATGCGCACACCAAACCTGTTGAGGTGTTTGGAGAGCGGCCACTACCCGCCGTAGCTCCACTCAACCCGGTAGCGTCTGTCCCGGCCGACTCTAACAAGCAACCGAGCTCAGAGCAGGAGGAGGAGCCCCAGCTCCCCAGGCCATCGCAGCTAGACGTCCAATCCTCTACCTCCAACTCCAATCTCCTCACCGTCCAGAAGCCCAGCTCTGCAGCCTCAGGAGGCTCTCAGAAGAGTTTGTCTTCACTGATGGAGGGCAGCCTCGGCCCTTCACCCGCCGACAGCAACGGCAGCCGAGTGGTGTCCCCCTTTGCCAAGATCAAGAGTTCCATGGTGCAGGTGGCCAGCCTCACCCAGGCGGGACTCACCCAGGGCATCAATTTTGCTGTGGCAAAGGTACAGAAGAGCCCCGAGCCAGATACTATCAGCGAGGCGCAGGAGAGTGAGCTGAAGGCAATGTTTACACAGTGCCAGACCAGGATCATTCAGATCTAGTGCTTTCATTGTAGCAGGATTTTGTAGTCGTATGTCATGTAGGAACTTCCTGTACGGTAGCAGTAGCAAAATGCTTGCACATAGCGTCACTCCTCGGCCAAGACATGTGCGCTTAGGTTTGCCCTTCAGTTAAACGATGACTATGTACAGAACTGACAAATATATCCCCCAGGCCCAACACGACAGCGAGCATGTGTACGCGCACATGATGATGGATCCCCCTTCTCTCAATTAGTTTTTTGATATAAGTGACTCGTAGATCTTTTGCCATGCTACCTTGCACACCAGGGAAATTGCAATAATGGTAATAGCCTGACATGTAAATGTAGATTAGAGTATTTGGGCAAGCGTTTAGCATATCTTCCATCTAAATCCTGATTCACTCCAGAAATACTCCAAGTAAAGAAACAGATTTCTTATCCTCATTAAGGTCGTCTTAAAAGAGACATAGAACTAAACATGACATTTAGCTTTTTAAGATGTTTTAAAAGCTACTTCCAGAGTGGTATGCAGAGTATTCTTGTGTATGTAAACACGTCACCGTCCTCGGTCTGAAGTTATTTAACTGCCCGCGATGCTTGTGCATGTGAGGTTAAAGGGTAACAACTGGTTGTGACGATGCAGATAATCGTTTTAGCTGCATGCTGAAAAGACCAACTCTGGCTCTTTTTATCTTGTACTGTATGTCATCCTGTACGTGCAGGTTTCCACTTATCGGCGTTTGTGATATACTAGGCCTCGTAATAACCTTCAGTTTGTAACAGTTGTCGTAGCGATCCAACCAAATAACTTTTGGGATTCCCAAAGGACGGTTAGTTCTGTGTTAGATATATTACCCTTTGTATAGCTGTCGGAAACTAGCCAGGCGACATAACCCATACGTAGTTATCCTATGTAATTTCAGTGTTGTCAAGTGTAACGTAGAAGATAATACCGTTAAAGAAACAGCGACTACACAAGAACCTTAATCAGAGTATCCTGGTTGTCGATATGTACAGTTGAGTATTGTTAATATGTCCCAGAGTAGAGCTTTCCCTTCAGCTTTTTTTGTAAGGATAATGAGCTGGAAGCTGAACACGTGTGAAGAGTTATGAGCATTATATTTGGAAAAGGACGCCCAATACCGTCACGGAAAATAACCAGAAAGCTTCTGGTTATTTATTTTGATAGATTCATGAAATAGCTGACACAGCTATTGTACTAAAGGTTGTACTAATCAATTAAACGGGGAGGGGAGGGGGGGGTTTGTTTGAACTGAATCCTCGTCCAGCGATTGACACTGCATGTTTTGACAAAGACAGGAGAGTAGCATATAATAGGTGTATATGCAATCGCGCTGACCAAGTTATTAGAGACACTGACGCTTTTATGCACTCCCCAAACTGAAAGCATTTTTTTGCCTTAACAGGGAATTGAAGTGGGATTATGTACATCAGGTATTTATGGCAAAATCTACCTTTTTAAGTCCATTCTTTCATGTTACATTTGGTGTACTGTATCAAACATCAAGGGTTACTGTAAGCCATCGCGCTTTATCTTGGGATATTTCGTCTAGAGACTGGCACAACAGGTTTTAAGGATGTAAACTATGTGTGTGAGTCTATCCAACAGATCACCACTGCTGCTGGTGTTTAGGAGTGTTTGCATTCACGTCCTAGTTGTATTTATATGCGATGAAGCTGTAAACATTGTTTTATTGTACATGTTTTTTTTTTATTAACCTCAAGAAACCCGTTACTGTCGCTGTTGTGAAAATCTCCCTCGTTATAAGGCGCCAGAAGAATCTATAATGAATCATGACGAGCTTATCCTACTGCATAAACTGGTGTGTTTATAAAAATAAATAATAATAGTCTGGACTGCTTTGAGATGAAATATCCCAAGATAGCGGATCACGTGTTTCGTATTTTGTTATACTCGCCTGTTTTCTGCACTCGGCTTGCTCACCAGCAGATAAGATGTGGGGCACTTGTATATATTTTTATTTTTTAGCGGATTAGTAGCTGTTAAATCAGGCTGTGGTCTCGGCTGCTTTGTGGGTGCTGCTGATTAAGTGTGTGGTGCTGCCAACGCTTTAAGGTCATAGCCGTAATGCAAAGTTTTAATGCTGAAGGATAAAAAAAGAAAATGATTAGAAATGTGTTTTTAATCTTCAGTCCTGGACACTGGAGCAGTTCTCAAAAGCAGAGGAGAAGCTTATTCTGTACTAAAATTGCTGTGTTAAGCTAAAAAACAAAACAAAGGAACCGTAATCCTCAACATTCCTGACAAGAGACCACAATGCTAGAGAGTCGGTGTCTTAACTTTTTATATGCAGAAATGCTGACAGTTGTATTTGATGCTGTATTTGCTGGGTGAGATTTTTTTTGTTTTTGTTCCTTTATGTCCCAATCACCTCCTCGTTTGCCGTCTCCGTCCGTCCCTCCTTCCCATTAGGACTCCCAGAACGCGACAAAAATATCTTGCGACTATAGGTCGAGCTCCAAGCATTTGATTTGCACTGTACCAAGCACATTTTCTAGCATCGTCTGCACTGCTCCATCTGAATGTCTGTGGTCATATCCTTTCTTCTTTACCAACTGACTGTTGTCATCGTTTTCCACATTGTACTGAGATTGTATTGTATATTAAAGTATCCTATTTATTCTTATCTTCTACGAGTGTGTTACTTGCACTGTACACTTTCTTGTCCCGGAAGAAGCTCCATTAGAATAAAAGGGTGTGTGTGTGTGCATGAGGTTTATTGTGCAACTGTTTGCTCTTAATCTTTATCTGTATTGGCTCAAGAAGAATACACATGAGAAATAAACCTAAGGAATTTATTTATTTATTTATTTACAGTTCTGAGATGATTTTAGAAACGTAGAAACTTTGAAAAACTGATGTTCCCGTACATACGACCCATAAAAACCATTAGTAGATTAGATTTTATATCAGAGTCAGTGCAGTAAAAATAAAAAAAAGTTGACAACGACCTGAACTATATGGCACATGAAAAACATCTTTATTACAAACTTTTTAGGTATCAAAAAGAAAAAAAAAACGATCGGTCCTCTTCGTGTGATCACGGCTCGTTGCCGTTGACACACTTGTGCTGCTCCATCCGACTCCTCCGCATCATGTCGATGTGCTTGGCTCTCAGCCAGCCGTCTGTGGAGAGAGACGTCTGTCCCAGGCTCAGGCACAGCAACCTGCACACAAGAGCCACAGTCAGGACAGCTTCAATAAAAGGTGTCTCCTAGCTAGGACACTCCTAGAGATAAACAACCTAGCCTTCTTTTTTTTTTTAATCTGACCCCTTTGACCCAAGAAGTTACGTCATACAGTACGTGGCATTTTAAGTGTTTACTCGTGACGTAGCTGTTGGAGATAAGAGTGAAGTCAAGGTAATTATAGAGACTTAATCACAGCCAACCTCGCCACAACGAGCATCCTGTGAAGGTCCTCAGCGGATATGCTCTGTGGGTCGTCCTTCCTCATATCTACAAAGTCGTCTTCCACTGCCTGAAAGCACAGCACAGAGAGAGAAGCACCCTAATGCATATTAACGAGAACAGGTTGCTCAGTAAAAAGACACAGGCCTGCTGTGTGCATGAAGGAACATGAAAGCTGCTGGTTTTCATTTGTTTGTTTGCGTCTTAATCTGAAGAACGGGGTCTCACCTTTGTCACTTCGTCTGAGATACTGTAGTCGAGCAGCCGGGCCACGCTCAGGTAGACTCTGAACTTGTTCAGCTGTGATGAGGACTGCGGATGCATGTGGATGCTGCTCATATACTCCTCCATGTGGGACGGAGCAACCTGAGACTGTAGGTGTATCTGACAATCAGACTGTGGAGACAAAGAGGAAGAGATAAACTGACTCTGTGCTACAGAAACACTTGCATCTCTCTCTCTTTTCTCTTTTTTTTATCCACAGTGGTGTTGCTAAGCAAAAGTAGGCCCTGTCTGACACGTGCTCAGAACTTCATAGCAAACCCGCCAGAAGCAAAGCCTTGGCGAGCCGACAGTGAAGCTTCTGAGCAGGTTGACCCTCCAGCTGCTCGTCGGCCAATATCAGTTTAATGTAAACACAGCCGCGCGCTCCTGACTTCTATCAAACTGTGGGAGTTGTTTACAGCACGCCGCCCTTCGCTGCAGGACTAATAGACGGCCGAGCCTGACGCCTCTCCCAGGATTGTTCCTGTGGCACACAGCTGCCGCCATGGCAACCCATCAGACCAACACAACAGGAATAGCACACGGCACATTCCTCGGGCCGTTCGCAACAGAGCGAGACCCGGCGCTAAAGCCGGCGGCTGGAGGGGCCGCTGCGTTTGACCAATAGCAGCCGAGGTGACTGTGTGACGCCGGCTGGAAACAACCTCCAGTGTCTGACACAGTTCTGTCTCATGAGGAAACCTAACCCCTCCCTGGCCGGGCCGGGGAGATGGGATGGGGAGGGTGGGGGTGTTGGGATGGATCAGTGATGGGTGAGGAGGAGGGGAGGGGTTGAGTTTTCACTCTGCGGTTGCACGCCTTGTCCCTCTTTGTCCTCACCGGCAGCAGCGAGCGGCCCTCTGACGCGATGAGCACGTTAATATTGCAGGGGAATTCCATCTGATGGTAGTTAAAGTCATAATCAACCTTCTGCCACGAGATCAGGTTCCCCAGGGCCGTAACGTTACGCACACCTACGGCACAAAACACAAACAGAGAAAAAGATCCAGCCCGATGAGTGCTGACAGTATCAGGTATAAACTGCACATTTAGTCTCCTCAGTGTCGTCCCCTTGTGGTTTCTAGGAGCCTCACCTGACGTGTCCAGCTGTCCCTGCTCCAGCTGGGTTTCGTCCAGGAAGAGGGAAGTGTTTTTGGCCAGCTGCAGGACACCGCTCACTAGCCGGTTTGCCACATAGTCCTTCTTAGGGACGAACCGCATCTGGTTCATGTTCTGGAGGCTCATGCCCAGGTAGTGCGACTGTATGAGGAGTGAAGCTTTCAGTGTGTTTCAAATTAAATAATAAGAAAATTAGAGACAAAGCAGCGCTGCGAGCTGATAACTCACAGATGGCACAAGCTGCTGGATGATCTGGTAGAGGCGTTCGGTGTACGAGGCGACGGTAGGACAGCCGCTCAGGTTCAAGGTAAACTTGCCCAGTGGGAGGACATCCCGTCTAGAGTATCTACAAAAAAATAAAATAAAAATCAGCATAAGGGGAAAAAAAACACGCTTCCTTGGCTTTAAGAACGAAGCTGCGATTTTTAAACATTATTTAACATACACGTTAGAAATGAGATGCAGGATGAGGTACTCAGCAGCCAGAGCGTCTCCCAGGAGGACGTGAGTGAGGTATGTGAGCAGCTCTGCCCTGACGGAGGCCATCTCGCTCAGGGTCGAAGATAAAACTGAGGAGAGAGAGGACAAACAATTAACACAAGTCCCTATGGCAACTACAGGCATCTACACGGCGTTATTTGTCTTCAAGTAAAGCAGTGTAGGAGAAAGGAACTTCAATATAATGGTCTCTGTTGTCTGATCTGAGTCGTACATTATTTTTAGTGATTTTTCGCTATAAAATAGGGAAACTTTTTTTAAATTCAACAACCTGGAACCCAATGTGTTATGTTTTTGTCTGATTTAAAGCTTTCTCTTTAATCACCGTCTCAATAACTGACCTCAAGTTGTATAAATACCAAACGGCATTAGCATCACCACATAGTGTTATTTTTAGTCGTGAGCACCGAGGCTGGACGGTGGATTGATGAGGCATCAGTCTGCCGTGCTGACAGCATCATTTAGCCGCTGTTTCTTCATACACGCTTCCTCTTGTGGGATGAATACAAACGTGCTGATCTCTCACTCTTCACCTCCGTTCCATGCCGAGCGTCTAACATCACTTCTTTTTTTTTCCCCCCTTTCCAGACATGTGCAGCGTTTGCCAGAACAAACCTCGTATTCTGCCTGACGTAAACGAGATGAAACACAGCTGACTCATTTGCAGTGATGGGAGTTTAGGTCACTGCTGGTAAGGCACGACAGATAGCATTTCATAGGTCTCTTGTAACTGTGTGATTGGATGACCTTTTATTATAAACACCGATCTGCCACAACATTAAAACCACTGACAGGAGAAGTAAATAACATTGACCATCTTGTGACAATTCAACGTTCTGCTGGGAAACTTTTGGACCTGGCGTGTGGATGGTACTTAGACATGTAGCACCCACCTAGACCAGACCAGGTACCCCCACCCCATAGCAAAGACACTTCTAGATGGCAGCAGCCATCCCCAGCAGGATGCAGCCTGACACAGGCACCAAAACGCTTTAGGAACAACTAAAAAACAATATAAAAAACAGCTCAATGCGTTGACCTGGCCTCTAAATTCACTAGATCTGATCAAGCATCTGTGGGATGAGCCACAGAGGCCCCTCCCCTCAAAGGCGGACCTCCTGTTGCCAGACACGACAGGTCACCCTCAGAAGGCACATGTTCATTATCTGATGAGTCACGACTGCTTTGGAGGCACAATATTAGGAAGGTGGTCATAACATTCAAGCTTACAAGCGCTGTTGTTCTCCACGGCGGCAGGGGGCAGCAGTGGGTTGTTGTGTGACAGCGGCTTGGCGTAGACCATGTGGAGGCGAGGAACGAGCGAGGCTGGCGGACTGTGCACCCTCAGCTCCTCCGCCGTCTCCATGCACTCTGAAGGGTCCAGGAGGGATGCGGAGGCGTCTCTGTGATGAAGTGCCAAGAATGAATAACAATAACAACAAAGCAGCTCACCACCACAGTAAAAAATAAATAAATTTAAGAACGTGTCTTACTTCTCGTCAGCGAGAGCGCTGAGAGCCGGACTGACGGAGAGGATCCCGTACACCTCTAGAGTGTCGTTGAGTTTGAAGCTGTCCCAGTCCTCGTACACCTGACGACGACACGAATCTTAAAGCATCTCTTCTTCTACATTAGAAATATCCGCAGGTTCTGGAAACCAACGCACCTTGACGAGGCAGGAGGGGCCTTTCTCTCCTGGCAGGGGGAAGTTGAGGTCGAGGTGGGAGGCGGCCGCCGTCTGGCTGGAAGGAGCCTCTGTCTCTTGACGCTTACAGTCTCCGTTGCCGTGCTGCTCTGTTTGACTTTGAGGACCTGCAGCGGTGTCCAGACAAAACAGTGATTTAAAAATACTTGACCTTGGAAAACAGCGAATCCTCTCACCACGAGATTTATTTTAAAGTTTCAAAGCCAACTGTCACTGTACCACAGATATTGATGATTTTTTGATTAAGCTCAGGTCATTTGATCAGTCAAAGCGCAACCGCAGCTACACCAACAAACCGCCTAAAAGTCCTCAGAATGTGGACAGCTACAATTTCAGACATCTAAAGATGATTAGGACGGAAAGCTGTAAACATTACGGTGTGGTTCACAAAATCTGCAAATCGTGGCGAGAACTCCCGACTAACAGCACTGGAAAGACACTGACTTTGTTCTGTGTTTTAACAGTTCCCTTACCACCAGAATGCGGCTCCCTCTGTTTCTGCGGCTGCGTGTCCATGTCGTCCATGTCGTCGTCTTCCTCATAGCTTCGCTTCTGCCTGCTCGGCACATACGAGGTGGAGGGAACCACTCTGGCTTGGCTCGTGCCGGCGAAACCGTGCAACAAGAGTTAAGGAAAACTACAAGGAAAGAAGTTTTACATTTCAGGGATAGCTGTGCTTTGACCATGGCAAGATTATCACCTACAGTAGATGGTGGTAGGAAAAGTGACCAGTTTGGAAAAGAAACAGTAAAGCCGAGCATTTGATGCTAGAAAACAAAAAGGAAGATGTTTTGACACTACTACAGGGGCCTAGTTTTGGTTTATAGCAGACCTAAAATAAATAATAATAATTACAAAATACTGGGCTTGGCTGAAGCATTTTAAAAATACCTGGATCAGCCCCGCCCAATCGGGACATCCCTAACTCTGACTATGGATGAGTAGCTCATACAACCCCATGTCAAAGAGACAGAACTACATCTTAAAATGGGCATTTTCATCATGCAGTCATTTCAGTTCCTTTAGTAGCCTCCTGTTTGCGTCAGTCAGGACAAGGATATCTCTTTCACCCAGGGATTTTCTCCAGGGATCGGCACACAGTAGAAAGTCTGTCTCTCAGCAGTCACAGTGTTTCCAGAGTTAAAATCCACCTGGAGATAAGACACAAGACAAAATGTTGTTTCTGACTAAGCTGAAGCTAAACTGAGCAATTACTGCGTCCACTTAAAGACTGGACAGAGGTGGACCTACCCCACATTCGGTTACATCTTTGTACTTCCCGCATCGCAGCATCTGGGGACGGTCAGAGAGTAAAAAATTATGATGACACGATCAAATGCAAAAAAACATGCAAACACACGAGAGGGATGTGCTTATGCAAATCGCTGCACGGGGGGAGGATAAGGAAGCACGTACTTTAGCCTTAGTGGATGGATCAACAGTCTCGTACACTCCCATGAAGAACTCCGGATCAAACATGTCCTGGATTAAGCAGCGAAACTTCACCAGGCTGTTGGGCTTCAGGTAGTGCAGAGGGACGTCGTTCAGAGATGGGATCTGCATCACAACGAAGGTGGCCGTCATTTACAAGCAAGTGTGCCGAAACAAGTCGCGACACTGACATTTATTACGGGCACCTTTTTGCCTCTCTGTGCAATTTAGATGTAAAAAAAAAAAAAGCTGCTGCATTACCAGCGTCTGAGCGTCCTTGTCTTTCAGCTGGTCTTTGAAAAACTGAACCGCTTTCGCCTCCCATCCAGAGTTTGAGTTGTTCTGGGAAGCAGCTGAAACATTGAACGAAGACATAATGTTGGCTCAATTAACAGCAACGACAGAAAGCTTTGTTTTCACTTTGCTAGGCATCATTAGACTAAATTAATCAGAAACTAATTTCAAACTGTGACTAAATATTTCCTGGTCTGAAAGTAATGTTCACCTAAAACTCCAGCTAGACACGGTAAGATAAATATTAAGCCCTAATTAGTCTGCATAATGAAGTGGAAGCATAGAAACATATACATAATAATAGGGAATTTAATGAGGTAAATTAATTTCTATTATTATTTTGGGTGTATTGCATGGCACCTTTAACTATGACTGTGTTAAATTAGCAACGGGATGTATATATATATATACTACCAAACCGTATTATATTGTACTGACACGTGTTTATTATTATTTTGACATTTTTTTTTGTAACAGCACCACATACTACATCCTCCAAAATAATTATAAAGTTTAATTACTAACTTTCTTAATGTGTTTCAAACTAAACGGATTATAACGGTCACGTTGCTAAGATTCGGTGCAGGACCGTTAACAGTTAGAATGCATTCACTAGTGTACCTAATGAACTGGCAAGTGTATTTTGTGTTGATGAATTATGTGTGCATCCAAATATATTTTTTTTTTTCTTTTTTTTTAAAAACATGTTTAGTTATCGTTACATGTATTTATACTCTAATTGAGCGCATTAGGGAAATTATTCAGAGGCGAGTTTGGTCCTTTAATTAGTGAACGTCCCATGTGTGGACTTTCAGATTTGCGCACACAGGTCTTTAAATCAAACTGCACTTTTTGTTTTGACTTAAAAGTGAAGTGTGGGTACAGGATATTTTTTAAAAACGCAAACCGTTACTACCGAGCAAAGTTTATCAAAGTTAATGAGTTTCTTCTTTCCTGAGAAGATGGGGAAAAAAGTACAGTTACATGTGATGTTCAGACAGAGCTGGCACGTTAGGTAGCCTCGCAGCTAACTAGCTAGGCTCGCGCGTTTAACGTTAGCTGTCAAGTAGTGAAGTTCCGGTTTCTTACCAAACATCCCTTCGACAACACCCAGAGGGTTATTAATCCAGTCGTGAGTGGAAGGCATCGTTGGCCGCCGGTGAAGCGTCTGGAGAAGTATATAAAAATCAAAGTTAAATGTCAGTGAAAACACCACTTTGTTGACTTTCTTCCACACACCGGATTGCAGACGTGACGGCGGGAAATTTGCGTCACCAGTCAAAGAAGGTAGAGTGGGTTCGGTTTGTACACGGGCACTCACCGGACCGCGGAGCTATCGCTGGCAAACGGAATTCTGATCACAAATTTTGTTGAGTTGATTGTTTTTATTTTTATTTGAGGCAAAAAAAAACAGATAAAATATTTACTATTTATTTTTAAAACGTCGAAATATCTTATTTTGCCTATTTGAATGTATATCTCATTGTAATGTATATTCCTGGCCTGTAGGTGGCAGAAACGAGAGACGGCGATTATTTTTTTCCTCATAACCAACGAGTGTACGCTCAGTGACCTGCGCAGTTTCACCAGATCTGTAAACAATGTGCTAGGCTGCCTTGCTGCTAGTGAAGACCCGGCTGATGGTTTACAGATCGACAGAATCGGTGTGGGCAGGGAAACGGCTGTTTGCAGCACCGAGCGTGTACTGCCAGCCTGCTACGGTAGTGGCTACGTGTAATTCTAGGGGAAAATGGCAGATAGAAAAAATAATAATGCTCCCAACACCGGTGCAAATCTACTGTTCAGTGGCGCCCCGGAGTTTAACTTCAACTTGCCCTTCATGCCAGTGAGCCAGGCCTCTGGCCCCGCGGTGTTGTCAGGAGGTGAGGTGGAATGCAGAGGAAATGTATAGACGTTAGCGGGGTTAGCATGCTAGCTAGCTAGCTGGATTCCTGCACTGCTGACAGTTATTTTTCAGTGTAAAAGCAATAGGAAGAGAAAGTGACTGTGTTTCAGTAGCGTGTCGTTTCCTCAAACAAGTTTGCCTAATTGACACTGATGTGTTTAGGTCATGCTGTCAGCTGTCTGGTGTATTTTACACCATTTCATTTTCTGTTTTTAAATGGCTACATCCTTCTGCCACCTATCAGCTGATTTCCCCTTCCTCTAATCTTTTGAAGCTGTAATCCTCTGTCCACCTGAGTGTGATTGCCGTTATTCTCTATTATTTAACAGTCCTAAAAACTAAATTATTAGAAATAGTCAACAGTGTTTAAATATGTCAAATAAAGTGCTCAAATTAAGTTTATTTCCTTCTTTTCTGTGTCCTTTAGAGGATTCCACTGATGTCGGCGAAGAAGACAGTTTTCTAGGTCAGACTTCTGGGAATGGACCAGCCCCCTCCACATTCAACTACTTCTCCAGCCCCGTAACCAGTAGTGACCCGTTCGCCTCCATAGGCCAGTCGCCATGCCCGCCACCAGCCCTGTCCGCAGCCCCGACCACGGTGGGACCCGTCTCAGTCCCCAGCAGTGTCAGCATGGCTCCGCCACCAACCGCCATCTCACAAATGAACCCCGCTCCCCCGGCGTTCGGTGGTGCAGTTTACCAGAGTCCGATGGGGCGTCACACTCCGCCCCCTACCTCGATGACTCCACCGCCTCCCCAGATGCAGCCGCAGAGTCATAACCCGTACCGACATACCCCCATCAGCAGCAGAGCCAGTCCTTACATCCCAGCTCCAGAGATCCTGCCGCCAACAAGCGCAGCTCAGCAGAATCCCTACTCCCTCGGCTCTCCGCCACAGGCGTTCCCGCTGGCAGGACCCACATTTGCAAAGGTATGTGTAAGCTAGTCAGTGACTGTCAGACCGTTGTCTATCATGCAGTTGATTAATGTATAATTAAATGACAAGCTCGATATCTAAAACTATGAAAGCCTTTATAATCAGGATATCAACTTCCTCTCTTCAGCCTCCTCCTGCACATATTCAAGGGCCTCCTCCTGCTCACATTCAAGGGCCTCCACCTCCAGCCACCACTGCTGGAGCCGTAGTTCCTGCAGGTCCCATGATGCCATACAACTACAACGTCTATGAAGCGGTGCAGCATCACTGGTTCTACTGCAAACAAGTGGAGTCAAAGAGCGTGTGGCTTCCTTTCAGCATCATCGACTCACTACAGCTCGAGGAGACGTACAACTCAGGTATTACGTGACGCTACACAGGCTAATTTGTGAATGCTTGTATCCGCAGAGACTTCAATAAAAATACGATCACCTTTTCAGTTGTTGTTGCATTTTTTTTCTTCTTCCAGTTCAACCAGACCCAGAAAATGTGATCGTACGTACAGAAGGAGGGCGTTACGACGTGCAGCTCTATGACCGCACACGCACTGCAGTGTACTGGGAGGAGGAGCCCACAGAGGTCCGGCGCTGCAGTTGGTTCTATAAAGGGGATGCGGACAGTCGCTTTGTTCCTTACTCTAGAGGAGTTTAGTGACAAGCTGGAGGTTCGTCTGACTTCTCTGTCTAACCAGAACCAAATTAAATCTAAAATGTTTCTTGCTCTTATTCTTTCCAGTTTTTCATTTAGTACTGTATCTACTGGTTTTGCACTGCGTCGTTATTAAACTAATTTATGTATTTGTGTCAACTTCAGGCCGAATATAAGAAAGCTGTGTCTACAAACCAGTGGCACCGTAGACTGGAGTTCCCATCAGGAGAAACTATTGTCATGCACAACCCAAAGGTAAACCTTTGCCTCAGTAGAGTTAAGAGCCGCTCTCGTGATGATTAATCCCGTCGATAGCTGATAAAGGACTGATCTGTTTGTCTCTGTAGGTCATTGTGCAGTTCCAGCCCTCTGCCATGCCGGATGAGTGGGGCACAACGCCAGACGGGCAGACGAGGCCCAGAGTGGTGAAGAGAGGGATTGATGATGACCTCGATGAAGTGCCTGATGGTAGTCAAGTTCCTCTGTGCTCACATTTATTTAACACATTAAGAGTAATTGAAAAAAAATAGAAGAGTATAGAGGAAGTGGAAGCTATCATAATCTGTTTCACATATCTCAGATTTAACTGTGAGATGCAATATAGTGTATGTTTGTAAATGTATTGCAGCTTATATTGTAATTTCAGCTTGGATCATATGTTAGCTTCTTTTAAAAGATGTCAAACTGACACTGTCGGATTAATGAGGGAATATAATTTCTGTCGCGTGCACCTTTTTCCAGGTGAGCTCCCCAAGGTGGATCATCTGGTGTTCATGGTTCATGGGATCGGTCCCGTGTGTGACCTCAGGTTTAGGAGCATGATTGAGTGTGGTGAGTACCGTTACGCTGGATACTAGCATTGGTGTAACTTACTAGAAAACTAGAAGACAAATAATGAAAATATGCCATCTTGTTTTTTTTGTTTTTTTTAGTGGACGACTTCCGTAATGTGTCGCTGAAGCTGCTGCACAGTCACTTTAAGAAATCGCTGGACGAGCATTCAATTAGCCGGGTGGAGTTCCTGCCTGTCCAATGGCACACGGCTCTTCATGGAGACGCCACAGGGGTGGACAGGTGATGATGGATTTTTTTTTTTATCAGTATGGACACAAAGGGAATGACACATGTGGTTGGACATTAAGTTTATTCAAATAATCAGATGTGGAGCTCAAGCTTTCTTCCATATTATAAGTGTCAGTTTAACTGTCAGGATCATGAATGCATAGATGTTTATACTGCGTTTGTTTATTGTGCAGAAAAAGGTCATTCTAAATTATTTTTAGCCGGCAGAGAATTTTAATTCATCTTAAATATAAATCACATTACACACATTAGGGGCTGTAGTATTTAGTAAATTCTTCAGACACAGACAGAGCATTTGTCTGGAACTAGTTTCCACTCTGATTAATACTTATTTGGTGCTCCAGTGACTGTGTTTACATCAGCAGGATTGTGTTTGTGGTGTGTCTGAAAATAAACTGCAGTTCTTGGTAGTGAAGGAAAATGTTTCCCGGTGTAACAGTGTTGCTCAGTGATGTGTTTTTAACAGTATTTTGGAAACAAAGGATGCTCTGTGGCACAGAGGAATAACTTTGTTTACAGACGCAGTGGTTGTGAGATTTGTTAACAGACAAGACATTTGTCTTATTTCTCGTTTTTTTTCTTTACAGGAGGATAAAGAAGATCACCTTGCCCAGCACCGGGCGTTTACGCCACTTTACAAATGAGACTCTGTTAGATGTGCTCTTCTATAACAGTCCCACTTACTGCCAGACCATCATGGACACAGTTGCCCTCGAAATTAACCGACTTTACGCCCTGTTCCTGAAGAGGAACCCAGACTACAGAGGGGGAATATCAGTGGCCGGACACAGTTTAGGTAATAATTCAGTTCATAGGCATCAGCTCCGTCTCATTTATATTTGCGCTGCTGGTTCTGATTGTATTATTTCTCTTCTTTATATTTACAGGTTCCCTGATTCTCTTTGATCTGCTTTCAAATCAGAAGAACGACTCTACCCTGGTCAAGCCAAACACTGCTGCTAATGGAGATGCCAAACAGGTCTGTTACCATCCTAATTCAATAAAATATCACCTTCTTTTCTCTTTAAAATGCTGTATTAACAGAATGTGACACATTATCATATCAATTCACATAATGGACCCTTTCAAAATAAAGCCCCAATACATAACTGTAAATCTTTCTTCCTGTATCAGGTGGCAGCCCCTGTTGCACAAGCAAATAATGCCGTCACCCCTCCGGCTGTGGAGGAGCAGCCTAAAGAAGACGGGGAGGAGTTTGAGGATCTTTCTGCTATGCTGCAACATCTGGGCCTGTCCGAGTACAAGAGCACCTTCGATGAGGAGAAGATAGACGTCGAATCTTTTGTAAGAATTAAGGAGTTGTTGTTTTTAAAGGCTTGTCTGAGATTGCTTAAGTCTAGGTGATTTATCTTTGAAGGGAATGTCACTGATTAACCCTTTTATCACTTAGTTTAATTCTGTCCCCTTTCACATGTTCTTTCAGCTTATGTGCACAATTGAAGACCTGAAAGAGATGGGAATCCCTCTGGGTCCTAGGAAAAAGATTGCCAAGTTTGTCAAGGAAAGAGTGAATAAGCAGGTGAGCGTGCAGAACTGAAGGTGATGTTAAAACGGAAAGACGAAAAATTAAGATTCTCCAAGATTGATAAAGACTAAATGAAACTAAACAATCTCAAGGCAGGAATGAAAACAGCAGTGTAACAGCGTAAAGTGGGCATTAATACATAAATATGTGTGTAAAAAATACAATATGGTACATGAAATTACAAAAGAATTGACAAAAAATGTGTCCTTTGCTACGACCTACGTCTGCTAACCAACCAACAGGAATGCAGCATAAAACGATTTCCTTCATTTATTAATTTAGTAAACGTGTTTCTGTAAACTTGAACGTCAACACATAACTTTTGTTTCATCTCCTCAGGCTGCCCGTCAGGCCGCTCAGGACAAGAAAGCAGAGGTCCTGGATGTCTCTCAGGTTGCCGTGCCAACACAAGCAGCTAACGTTGCGACAGATCCTGCTATGACGAAGGCCCCAGTTGGACGCACCGTCTCCTCTGTCCACGTTGACTACAATTACTTTGAAGTCGGCACTGGACAGGTAAATAGACCGTGCCTTTTAAACATCTCTATAAGCCCGAAAAGCTGAATCTGAATTGAAACTGACATTTAGCAATTCCTTGTTTCCCTCTGCAGGTGTCAGTGGTCTACCACACTCTGGACTTTGAGCCGGTGAACTTCTTTGCCTTGGGCTCTCCAATCGGCATGTTTCTGACGGTACGAGGACTCGAGAAAATCGAAGAGACGTACCAGCTGCCCACGTGCAAGGGATTCTTCAATATTTACCACCCGGTATGCAACGATTCAGTGCAGCTCATATCCTGATTGATTTACTGCTAACTGACATATAGATGTGGACAAGAGTTATAGAGATGCATTTTATTCTGTAGTCTATTAAAGTTTACCCCTTTTTTTGTGGCCCTTTGCTTCTCAGCTCCCTCTCTCCCCACATTTTCTGTCTCTATCTCCGTTAGTGCGCTGCTAAGATAAACTGTTTTTCAGCTGGATCCTGTGGCGTACAGGATTGAGCCAATGATACTGCCAGACGTGGACTTGAAGCCTGTGCTGATCCCACATCACAAAGGAAGGAAGAGGCTTCATCTGGGTACGGCTCACTGATTACTTCTGGTTTGCAGAAAGCAAATATCTGAAGCTGCAAGAGAAGTAAACGTTTTATTTGTGAAACACTCACACTTGCTACTTCTCTTAAGAGTCTGAAGTTGTTTCGTGATATTGAATGTCCTCCTTTCAGGCCTCTCTACTCTATGGGTGGAGTGACCTAATATGTGTGGTTGCAAGCAAAATACAAAGACTCTATTCTTACACTGAAATTGCTGTGGTACAATAAAATGGCAAAATAGAAAAGTGATTTTCTCTTGCACAAAAATGTTTGGTGCAAGCGATTCAATTGCAGTTTTATTTGGTGCCTGTTGTTTTTTTTATGTTGAAGATTTGACATTAACAGGAGAGTTGTTTCATTTTAAAGATGCATAGATGTCTAAAGATGTCTAAAACGTTGTGAATATTTTACTGCACAGTCTGAATTTGATTAATCTGTGTTTCAGAGCTGAAGGAGAGTCTCTCCAGGATGGGCTCTGACCTGAAGCATGGGTTTATCAGCTCCCTGAGGAGCGCCTGGCAGACGCTCAACGACTTCGCTCGGGCTCACACGTCGTCCGCACAGCTTCAGGCCCAGCTGGCCATCGTAGCCAATCAGATTGAAGAGGAGGAGAAGCAGACGGGAGGCTTGGACGACGGTGAGCTTCCTGATTTGTGATTCATCGGCGGCATTATTTCTGTAACGCGTGAGTTTAAAAACTTTATTCTGGTTTGTCACAGAGCACAAGATTTCAGAGTGTCCTGAGCAGAGAGAAGAGGAGCCTCACGTGAAGATCGGGATGTTAAACGGTGGGAATCGCATCGACTACGTCCTGCAGGAGAAGCCCATTGAGAGTTTCAACGAGTACCTGTTTGCTCTTCAGAGTCATCTATGCTACTGGTACAGAAAATAACTGATGAATGTCTCTTTTAATGATTTTTAACACTTTTAATGATGATTCCAGTCTGTGAAACACCCACTGGCCACATTATTAGGTACACCTTGCTCACACCATAGAGAGGTTGGTTCATATTGACATGATAGGATCACACAGATGCTGCAGATTTGTCGACAGCAGATCCGTTAAGGAACCATGACGTTCCACCACATCTCAAAGGTTCCCAATGATGCTAAGATCTCATCGTCATGTTCGAGAAACCAGTTTGACATGATTTGAGCTATGTGACATGGAGTTTTATCACGCCCTCAGAAGATGAGGGGGAGCTCTGTCCAGCAGAGAAATATCCCTCACAACATTACACCATCAGCAGCATGAACCATTGATACTTTTGCGTTATACCAGAAATCTTCTGCTCTACTTCCACTTTGGTGTGGCTTTGCCGATTATCTTCTTGGTTTTCTGATCTTAGCTGAACCTTTTTTGGATTACCATGACCTGGATGACTGAGAACCTTCACAGACGTATTGTTGTCATTTTAGGAGTTCTTGTTGCCTTTCTATCAGATCAGACCAGTTTGGCATTTCTCCTCTGACATTAAAAAGGCATTTTCACACAGAGAACTGCAGCTGTCTGTAACTTTTCTCTATTTCAGACCACTCTCTGTGAACCCTAGACAAGGTTGTGAGTCAGACTCAGACCTGGCACCAAGAACAGGTTTAAAGTTACTTGAGTCACCTTTCTTTCTGATGCAGAGATCGTCTTGAACTTGTCCACATGTCTAAATGTAGTTACTTCATAATTATGATTGCCTGATTAGATATGTGCATTAATGAGCTACAGAAACAGGTATACCTAATGAAGTGGCCGGCGTGTTTATCAGTATTTATGAAGGTTCTGCTGCAGTACAGCTCTGATTTCACATCCAGATGAATAAACCTATGTTTCAGCCTTTTTGACACACCATGATGTCTTCTCATTGTGACTGAAGCCTTCGTGTTGTTTTGCAGGGAATCTGAAGACACGGCTCTGCTTCTTCTCAAAGAGATCTACAAAACCATGGGGATCCACCCAGAGCAGATCCATTAGCGTCTGAAACAGCTCCCATCTCGTTTACTTCCTGTCGGTTCTTTTTTTTGGGTTTTTGATTATGCTTTTTTTTTTCCTTCTTCCATTTTCTATTGATGTAGTTTATTGTATACAGATGAATAATACAATTGTATTATGCCATTTGTCTTAAATTAAGAAAATACGCAAATGAAGTAGTAGATTCAGAGACACTTGACAAGTTTGATATTACATTTTTATAGCATAAATTATAGAACTGGTCAAGTTAAAAAATTAAAAATATATATATGTATGTACCATCGGATCAAACGCTAACAACACAAAAGACTTAGCAGCAGTTATTGCAGCCTTCTGTAAGTTTTATTTCATGGCCAAACTTTCAAAATAAATCATTATTCCATGAACAAGTGTTTTTTTTTGTTTGTTGTTTTTTTACAGCTGACAGGAAGACATGTAATATTTTTCTTGCTGGCTTAAAGACTATCTACAAAAAGCTGAAGTATTTAGCAAAACACTGATTTAAAAAATAATTACAGTACATGATGAGACGCGCAAAACAACCTGCTGAGAAGCTGCTCACCTCCATGTGCAAGCCTCTAACTTCTGTAAAGTACACTGTGACGTCCTCTCGTTGTGAGACGGAGCCAAGCCGAAAGATTTCAGATTACTTAAAGCGTGTAGGCACGGACAAGAAAAGTATTTAACTCACGTGTATGAAAACGAAGACGTGTTAGAAAAGTATTTACAAGAGTGGCTGTAACGTTTAATCTCTAGTCTAGCGTCGGGAATCAATTGCAGATTTCTGTTATTTAGATAATATTACTGGTCCACAGATCTGATACTGCAGCGCTGCATGCTATAAGCAGAGCCTTGCACAACATGCTTCTCTGGTAAATTCTTGGAAGCAGTTTTCATTAAAGATAATCTGACAGATTATGGCATGAATTAGACAACAAAAAGGTCCCTTTTTTTTTTTTTAAACTGCCAGTCATAAATACTAAAAGAACATTATGGCTCCGTGCACAACTGCAGCTACACTGATGACTGACACAGATTGTCGACTGTGGAAGCTGAGACTCCGTAGAAACGTCCGGACTCTTGTTTTGGTCAAATTACATTTTTAACTTAAGGAGAAAGTGCAACTTCTTCTTGTCCCTGTTGTCAATACGTTACAGGATGATCATGATTTCTAACTTCTGTCCCTTAAAAGTTTAAAGCCTTTTTGTGGAATGCATCATTTATCGGAAACAGCTGAAGACTTCTAGCTGACGTTAATAAGCAAAAGTAAAAGAAACGGGTTAAAAGTCGGGCGCTGGGTTTAAAACCGGAAGCGAGGCTTAATGTGTGCGTTTCCTGTGTTAATAACTGCATGCTCGGTTGATGTCGGCGTGTAACATAATGTATAATGTCAACTAAATCCAAGAACTACTGCTTCACACGTGTGCACGTTGTTCGTCAGCAAGTGAAAATATTGCTAATTTGATCATTTACTGCTGTAGCGCATCGGTAAGACTCGTACCGTGTAGGGAAGTTTCACATTGATCCGTGTTCATCGTTTTGTACATTCATTTGTCTACAGCTGTGCGGTGAAATGCAGGCGGATCCATGTAAACATGTCTTTGCTGTAGTGCGTAAATAGTACCGGCACCGTCTCCACAGTCTCAGGCGTCCGTTTTGCTCTGGGTCTTGAAGGCCTGCTTGCGTAGGTGAGCCTCGATCTCCTCGCGGAAAACCAGCATGCCCAGGTGGGAGTGGGAGGCCTCGTTCATGGCTTTGGACTGGATGCACATGCGGTACTGCTCCGGCGTCAGCTCGTCCGCGCACTGCTTCTCGTGCCACAGGTGGAAGAGGCCCGACACTGGCGTCCTGGTCACGATGAGCTCGCTCCGGAGATACTTCCTGTACAGGTGGACGTCCTCCACGCCCCAGCCTTTCACCTCGAGGTCGAAACCGCCTGGAGGAGCGAAATCCATCCGTCAGTAAAAGTAAAGCTACTGAAAACGACGCTCAAAAAGAAATAATCAGTGCTCACCGATGTTTAGGAAGTCTGAGCGATACTGGCACGTCATTCCAAAGCCAAAGTCTCTCCAGAATCCAGCATCCTTTTTGTGAATCTATAAGAAAACAGATACAACTTGAGTTTTATGTTAAAATAAATAAAAACATGGACTTTTATACTCCTTACCAGTTGCAGTTCAATAGGTGGAGCCAGCTCCAGATTTCCATAGACTATGGCAGGATTGTACAGACTGAACACCACTGGATAGAAGACTTTTTTGTCTACGAAAACAAAATTAGGCAAAACATTCAATCTTTAGCATATTTATTTTTTTTTGTAATTTATTTCATAAATCTGAGCAACAGCGCGGTGAAACCTACTCGGCGCAGCGTGGAGACGGCAGGTGTTCAGGAACTCCAGGTTAAAGTGGATGTCAACGTCACAAAAAAACATCAAGACGTCGCCTTTCTTCCACGCGTGGGCGCCGATGTCCAAGCCTCGGCCCCGGGAAAACTCCTCGTCCACCGGGACCAGAGTGTAATTGGAGAAGCTCTCCTCCCTGTGATGCAGAATTCATGACACATTACGCACAAAAACGCAGACAAAGGGCTAGCTGAAACGGCTCGCTCTCGGCCAAAGACAAACCTTGACATTTTTTCCAAAGATGACTTGACGTCCGGTAGACCTTCCTGCCCGAAATAAACCACTGTGAGATGCACACGCTTGTCCTGCTGAATGCACACCTCCCTAAAAAAATACATGCATGACAGAATTAATATCAAGAGCGCTTAATGCAGTTGTGTCAGGCATGGGAACAGAGCGTGCTCAGTCATGTTCGTCTGATTCATTCTTACCTGAAATTTTGTAAGAACTGTGAGAATGTTTCCACTCTGCCTGCCAGTGGCACAATGATGTTAATAATCATTCCTGATGTTTCCACAGACGTGCTCCTGACTTTCATTAACGGACCAAACGGTCTGAATAGCGTGACGTGACGGAAGCTGCTGGAATCCTCTTTAGCGAAGAAAAGCTCGTAAAGCGTCCCTTTGTCTCGCTCCGTCCTGTACAGTCCTGCCAAAAAAATAAGAGAAATGTGAACAGGAATGCTACACTGCGATCACTAACGCTGCGGTTTGGCGCTCTGCGTAGGTGTTACCTTCAGTGAAGTGACCCTCCGTGTAGGTTTGCCTCTGCATCGGCACGTCGTCCTCCACGCCGTCCTCCTCGTCGGGGTTGTTGATGATGTCCAGCGCCGCCTCGATGACCTCCACCAGCTCGTCCCTGCGGTCTTTGCGGACGGGTTTCTCCTCTGGATGTCGCGTCAGCCCCATTTCCAGCTGGTACACCTTGGAAGAGGTGAAACTCTCAAAGGGCACCAGGGCGTACTCGCTCGGCAAACGGGCTCCTGTGTTCACCTCGGCCTTGTCAATCTGAGAATGCAGGTACTCCAGCAAATCGCCAGGCTCTTGGTCTTTGTTCTCGCCCAGACCCTGCACGCCCGGAGGCTCCTTCTTGTCCTGCAGGAGCTTCAGCTTCTCGCTCATTTCCTGAAGCTCCTGCTTGAGCTGGGCGATTTGGCGCTTGAGACTGGCGGCGCGGTTCAGGTGGCGCTCCTCGTGTTCCTGCAGCAGGGCCTGGTAGTATTCCTTCCCGTAGGTCTCCCCTTGAATACCGGGCAGGACCAGGCTGACGTCCGCGGGCGGAGTGCACTCCAGCAGGTACGCGAACAGCAGCAACACCAGCAGCAGGAAGAGGCCGAGGAAGAGCCAGCGGGCCCGACCCTGGAGTGGCAACCCCCGCCTGGGCATCGCTCTCTCATAGAAGCTATGGCTGGCAGGTCTTCATTCCCTTTCCTGTCGCGTCACATTACTGACAGCGTCCTTCTGCTCTTCATCTTGGATACCTGCAACAACATTTAAGCCATTTTATTGGGAAGATTTTGCATCTTATGAGGTCCTGTGTAGCACAATCTAATGATCACATGGGAAAAACACAGAAATCCAAAATAAGAAAAAAATCAATAGCTGCAATGGGTCATTTTTAGACAATATAGTGATATAATTCATATTTAAACACTGGGGATCAGCAGATAATCAGACAACACCACTTAATAACACTGTCACCTTTCAAACAACCTTTGTGTTTAACCTGTTACCAGATTTACTTAATCAATATTTGAACAGCTTTACGAATTAAATATTCAATGAAAACCTGAAAAAAATAAGCACAGGAGGCGTTAGCCACAC
Organism: Planiliza haematocheilus; assembly: GCA_005024645.1. Classification (NCBI taxonomy): domain Eukaryota; kingdom Metazoa; phylum Chordata; class Actinopteri; order Mugiliformes; family Mugilidae; genus Planiliza; species Planiliza haematocheilus. The sequence goes on along the minus strand of SRSE01001339.1, from coordinate 2,485,746 downwards.
CTGGAGAGCTAACGCACGACCGCTAGCTCCCAGCCAAACAACAGCACACAGGAAAACTGGTGGAGGAGCTTCACGGCAAACTGCTCAACACAGACTTCCGGTTTAACTGCTCCCCTTTTTCAAAATAAAAGCAGCACAATAGATGCCTTGTCGGATTAAACGGTGGAAACAAACTATACATAAAACAACCAGTGTTAAAGCATGTTTCTTGATTATAGCTGCCACTTTTACACTTCATCCTAAAATACGACGCACAGCTGAGCCTTTAAGGTCACACAGCTCCAGTCTTTAGCTCACACAGTACCTTTCTATTACGACTCCCCAAGCCTTCATCTGTAAATCAGTCTTGTGACGGCTATAATGAAACCCAGCAGGGCCCCCGAGTCCACAGAACCATTACTCTAAGCTTTCAGTGACATTATATCGTACAGTACAGGAGTAATCGAACTATTTCTTTGCAGCTTGACAATAACACCACACAGAAACCCAACTGTTCAGTGATGAAGTGCAACAACGCAAGACATTCACACATTCATACTAATAATAATTCAAAGATAATTCACAAGGAGAAATTCTGCTGATAAGGTGTCAAAGTTTTTTTTTTCTCATCAGTCCAGAAAGAGGAACTGATGACAATAAAAACCTTTTGCCTCAGAAACTGATTGTGGGAAGACTTTAAGTGCAGAATGTAACACAGACTCTGCACAACGCCAAAGAGGAAGTCATATTTGCAGGGTGTCTGAAGTGTAGCCATTAAGACTGAAACTTTAAGCAAACGTTAAGCTTACTGGAAGAAAAAAGTTCCACCACTTCTGATCTGCATACTACTTGATTTGCCTCTGTGGCCTGGTTATTTTTAAAGCCAAGCAAATAACCCATAACATGACTAAAAAGGTATCACAGGGGTTTAATTATATGTCAGATAATTTCACTTTACAGATTATGTCTTGTCCTGGAAGAACTGTCCCGCTCACGTTGCCTCAGGAAATCCCAAAAGGACTCTGTACCATGCTCACAAACTTTTCAAACTGCTGCAATCAGGCAGACGATAAAGGTCGTTGAAAACCAGGACTAAATAACTAAAATAGTTTCTATCCAACAGTTAATCTTCTATTAAATGCTGCTAAAGAATAATTAAATCATATTCCTTAAGGGATTTTGCAATAACTGTGGAATGGAGATGCATATGTTTAAGTTTTTCACTGAATGGACGACACTTCATTTCTGTGTACGTATCACAATAGCAATAAATATACTATAATCTATTCTACTTTTCTGTACAACTTTTATTTTGAAAACCCTACACCGGATATTCTCTCGTTTCTGAAGCTAGCTTAGCGATATTCAGAGCGTCACTAAGCTTTGGGGTTTATTTTATGTCCGTTAGAGAAGCTGCTATTCACTTACAGTAGCAAAAAACACTCACTTACCTCATCGTGCGTCTCACCGTGCCTGCCTGTGCGTACAGCCGCGGGTTTTGTGGTGAACCAGCAGCAGCTGGTAGCTTGGTTACAAAATGCCACGGAGCAAAGAGAAAAGAGTGGGTCGCATTCTACTTCCGGTCAAAAACCGACCAATGAGAGCTCCGCTGATGAGCGTCGTCATCAAACACGCTGAAGCTCCGGGCTCATAACAATAACGTTGATTTAAATTGAAATAAAGATGTTATTATTTTATTATTACACTAAATATATAGATATTTTATGACACTGACTTTAAGAAATGTACGGAAACATAATCTAAGTATATTCACATCACTTAATTACAACGTAAATTTTATGAAAAAAAATATTTGATTTATTTTACCCTTAAGAAATATGTTTCTTCTTCCTGTTTTCTATTCTCACCTTCTCTATTTTCTCTGCCGTTGCTAATAAAACAAACCTCTTATCTGCTAACAACTCTGAATTGGATTACCACTGAAGGAGGTCTAACTGGCGATAGATCATTTGTTTAATGTTCAGTGTGTTTAATGTGGTCGGTTATCGCCATGGTAAACCAGGAAATGTTCCTATAAGGCTCTATTTTTAGCCCTTATTTTATTCATTTCCTTTATTATTTCCCATTAAGGGTGGCAGGAGTCTGGGGCTTATCTCTTCAGACATTATGCCGAAAGCACTGAGGCACCGTGGAAAGGTCATCAGACCATCACAGAGATTTCAATCAATACTTTGGACACATCTCCTTCATTTTTCTTTTCCTCAAGGGGTTCAGTCAGCCAGCTGATACCGGGCTGTGAAAATAAGAGGGAGAGAACTTCAGTTTTTTAAAGATGCATTAAAGAGCATGATCAAAATCTTGATGCTGGAAAAGGAGAAGATTATTTACTCATTTATATTTTAATTTTATAAGATTTTAATCCTGATGTAGAACCGATTAATCTCAGGACTCTCTAAGGCTTCTTTATTTAAAATATATATAGTCTCTCGTGTTATAACCAATCACAGTTCTAATGTTAAAATATAAAACCCTGAAACATTTAATCCTTATTAATATTAGATATTTGCTGACAATAAATGTGGATAACATAAAAGATATTGATAGAGGAAAACTCCCAAGTCCACAACCTTATATCTTTAATAATAATTTGGAAGGCAATATTCAAAACAATTAGTTTCAGTAAGAGCACAGAGGCTGCAAATTATATTGTTATACTATAAAAATAACAATTTAGGTGTCCAACCAAGTATAATTTGTACATTTTTCCATCACAAACAGAATTTTATTTCGCTGAGAGCTGAAAAGAGAAACCGCAAGTTATTTTTGTATTTTTTATTAATTGGAACATAATCAAATAATACCAACATAACAGTGATAACACTCATTGGTTTACATAATCATACTTTTTTCCACAAAGATTGCCTTGACAGTGAATGAAAATGTTGACTGTAGTCTGACACTGGACGCGGTCACAATCTACATAAAGCCTCGTTTCTTCTCACCGGAGTAGCACGATGATAATTTTTTTTTTTTGTGTAAAAAATAATAATAATAATAAAATAAAACGAGAACAAAATCTAGAAAACCGTTCACTGAACACGTCTGCGTTACTTCTCTTTGGCAAGGACAGCTTTCAAACAAAATAGAGGGAGGAACACAAAACGGGTCTTTGACAATGAGAGGAGTGTAATCCTCTAACGTAGAAAATTTTACAATTTCAGAACAACTTCAGCATTTTGCTTGTTTGTCCACTCAATCCCAGCTGTCTACAACAGGTGATGGTAAAGACGTCCCCTTTTAATTCCTGGGCTGGAACCAAATCTTCTTCACAGTCGCACATTAAACAGTTGGAGGCTATTGTAGAAGCGGCACAGGCACTTAAAAGACATTGACACTGACATACAATCTGGTACAACAGTCATGCAGTGATACAATTCGGCCGACACGACCCGTGAGGTATTAATTAACATACTGAAGAGCTGAATGAAGCATGGTTTATGTTGATCCGGCCGGTTTTGCAGCAAAAAAGACCCCAGTTTTAAAAGCTGAATACCCGTGCAACAGAAATAAAAGGGAACCAACTTTAGCATCAGATTGTTTATGTACAGTCTTACAGAAATATACACATCTACCCATTAGTCATCTTTTCTACAGTGTCGGTTTGTCTTTAGCTATCGAGCTTGTCCACAGCTTTTGCGGGTGAGGGCAAAGCCATCCAGTTTGCATAAACACTATCATTGGCATATCTTGTAAAGACTGGATTAGTGGCATCATGTCTGTTGAGCGGTACCGGGCTCTTCTCAGGCCAGTTCGGGTATGACATGCCTAAAAACGAGAACATATCATTTTTCTGCACTCAGTGAAAGATAAACAGCGTGCGGACAGTAAGGCTCTCAAATCAAACTCTTCAGTGAAACAAGTCCAGGTTTGACCCTCAGAGGTGTTAAGCTATGGCTTTATTTGTGGTGTATGAATATAAAATATAAATCCTAATGTAATTTAGGGTTTTTTTGGCCTCTTTTTTCAATTTATCAAGGCCACAATGCTACTCATTACCCCTCCCAGTGACGAATAACTAGTCTAATATGGCGTTTACTTTTCACCTGAGAGCTGCATTCAAAAGCCTTACTGTTTCTCTGTTCAGCATTGTGGAATGATTATAGCTAATATACATTAGAAAGTCAGGAAATGTAAAGACAATCTGGAATTCAAGCCACAGTGAGTGGGTTGATTCAGCGAAGGACCTGTTTCAAATGTGACACACTGTCTCCTCCAGTGCAAACAAATTATGAAATGTGGACGATGGAAACGCAGTGGAGTGGAAAAAGGAGCTATTTACAAATTAAATGCCGATGAAGCAATGGGTGTGAGCGTATAAATTAAGAGTGAAAGGTATATCCGATATTTACATATGTAGCAGTTACTCTGGTCAGCATTCATGTACATTAGAAGCAGGTCCGATTAAAACAAAACAAGAGTCGAGACACAAGATCTTTTTTTTTTCTCTCACTGAGCCTCTCATTTACGATGAAATGGGAGATATGTCAGCAATAATCAGCAAAAGGCATGCCTAGGTCACAGTCACACACACTTGACTACGGAAAAAGCCAATCACAACTTGCCAAAAAAGAGAGCTTGTGTTGTGTGTCCTGTTTCTAAAATCGAGTAAATGCATGGGAGATTCTACCATAGAGCTTGTTTTCAATCCATGTGGAGGGGAGGGTTCGAGGGAGAGGGGCGTTATTACAGTCCACTAGTGGTGTGTCCTCTTCAGAGAGGGCGTCGTCGTACAGCAGGGCATCAGCTGGCGTGGACGCCGCCAGGTCCAGGTAATCCTGACAGGAGCAGACGAGGGAGCGATTAGGCTGATTAAGGAGGAGTCACAGCATGCTAGGCTTATACTTTTAATGTCCCACACATGTGAGATCCTGCAGACATTTGTCCTAAAACTTTCACTTTATCTTATTCAGTGACCACTAGCTCTGTTTTGATAAGAACCGGCCTGCTGTATTCTGGGACGTCTGCATTCCCGTCCCTTTAAATGCTCCATATTTAGCCTCACTTGAACAGCAGGAGCTTGACTGGTATGCTCTGTGATTACACCGGCCAAGGCCACATTTTAGGATTGCTCTTCAAACGCTAATTATGGTATCTGAAGTGCTTGGGAAGGGTGACAGCTCGAACGGAGTAGCACAGCATGAGTCTGAGTGGATGTGGCTCTAAACTTTAAGCTCACGGCACATGTTGTCCAGCAGAAAATAACTTCTGCTCATGTTGGGCCAGACGCGGACAGGAAAGCTAAAAACTAACGTCAAATCTCGGAGATCCATCACTAACCTTCTGCCAAAATTGTGCCAGTAACGAATGGAAAGAGGCTGATTAATAGGTCCCCTTCACTTCTTTCCAGTGAAAGAATATGAATTACTTACACGTAATGCATTTTATAGCTTCAACATACCCGACTTTTCACCATCATCTTTTCCAGCTCTTTGCTGATGTCTGAGAACGTCGGCCTCTTGTCTGATTCCTGCTTCCAGCATCGAAGCATGAGGTTGTACCTGCGGAGGAGTAGAAAGTTTCACAGTTGGTGAAATAGTTTAACGTTTAATCCTCCCAACAGAGTCGTTACAGTCTGCCTTAACGCAGCAGTGGTGGCGGTGGTGGGGAGTTATAACACTCAGTAGAAATGAGGAGATGCACGATAGAGTGACAGCTCACATTTCCTCCGAGCAGTTCTCTGGTCTCTCCATCCGGTAGCCAGTCTTGAGGAGGTTAAAGAGGCGCTCAGGAGCGATGCCTGGGTACGGGTTTCCTCCCAGTGTCACTATCTCCCACAACAGCACACCAAAGGACCAGCTGGAATAAAATGCATAAAAAAGAGTTATATGGAACCTATTCTTGCTTTCTTGCAGAGAGCTGGACGAGAAAATCAATACAACATTAGTTAAATATGATGCTACACCCGGAAACGAGGTGAAACTAGATAACATTGTCTCAATATCAGCGCCACTAACGCTCCCATTTGTTTAATCACATGTATGTAAAGACTTAAAGGTCACAGTCCTTCTGTGGTTTTGGTAGAGCTTCATGTGGTCTCCTATTTATCAGGCGATAGCAGCGAGCTCCCATAAAACTATAAATAATTTTGCACAGACTCAACAAACGATATAAAACATGTTAATTGTTAAGCTTTATTGAGCTGGATATTGTTGTCTTTGCACACAGACTGGCTGGCGGTTTCTACCCATTAGCTCTTCTTCATGTGACGCTACATTGAGTGTGGCAGCATAAAAGTGCACGAGCACATTTTCCATCTTGCTTTGAGTTTTAATCGTACTCACACGTCACTTTGCGTTGTGTAGATGTGGTCGAATAAGGACTCTATCGCCATCCATTTCACAGGTATACGGCCCTGGCAAATAGAAAGTGATAGAGAGCATGTTCATTTTTATTTAAATTATTTTGAAATAAACACAACCAATAAAAATGGATGTGTTTTTGTTTCCTCTACCTTGCTCCTCTTGACGTACGAGTCCTCTTCATAAACATCTCTGGAAAGGCCAAAGTCAGAGATCTTCATCTTCCGTCCTTCGGCCACGAGGACGTTTCTCGCTGCAAGGTCTCTGTGAACGAGCTGTCGGACCAGCATGCTGCTTTAAAGGGCTTCACAGTGCTCACACAGCCAGATCATTTTAACTATCTCATCTATATATACACTAAAACATGCCAGGTGACAATCCTTAGCTGACACTTCAACTCCTTATCATGCACGATCTTTAAAACTGTTGATTTTGGGTCATTTATTGATAACCTTCGCTCTTTAAGTACTCAAATCAATATTTCAGGTGCACAAATAAACTTTCTTCTTCCATATACCTTCATTTCTGCCAGGTATTGCATGCCTCTGGAGATCTGCCACGCGAAGGAGATCAGGTCCCCCATGGTGAGGGCCCTGTCGTCTGGGTTCTCCAGGTAGCTGGAGTTTCTGTTGGCGTCCCTGCCCATGTAGCTGGGGCCAACTTTCCGGCTCTCGCGCAGGAAATTACGGAGTGACCCATACTTGGCGTACTCAACGATGAGATACAATGGACCTATTCAGAGAAATGCAGCGCTCAGTTGCAGCGTGCAACACACATGCCGTGGCAGAGGATGGCGAGAGCGCTCGGGTCTTACCCTCCTGGCTGCACGCTCCATACATCTTTATGACGTGTGGATGGTTGACTTGCTTCAGCAAAGTGAATTCTGACAGCAGGTCACGCAGCTCGCTGTGTGAAGCGTTTTCTGTGATGGAGGAAAAAGAGGGGATGGTAATGATGAAACCATCCGTCCGTTCAGACGTTCACTCCTCATATATCAACCCTTACTTCCAGGCTTGCCTGGTCTTTGCCTTGGCTAGTGTTACCTTTAAGCATTTTCACAGCCACAGTGGTGTATCCAGCTTTTCCTTTCAGCCTGAATGCCGTCGCCTTGACAACTTTCCCAAACTCCCCTTCTCCTAAAGTCTTGCCGAGAACAAGGTTTTTACGAGGAAACTCCCACTTCGGATCCTCCTGTTGAGACAACACAGTGACATTTCAGACTCTTGAAATGATCCTGCGTATGCAGAAAGTCGCGCTGAGAGATGCTTACAGGTATTTTAAACGTGTCAGTCTCGATGGATTCCTGTGAGCCGCGGCGTAAGTTGTTCGCGGGGAAGCTGATGGGATAAGCCGGAGCTGGCCGGCGGAAGGTCATCTCAGCCGACGCTATCGGGGGCTTGGGCGAGTTCTTGTGGTACCGGTGGATGAAGTATGAGGACAGGAGGATGGACACGATGAAGGAGAGGAGCAGAGCCGTGGCGATGATGGTCTTACACATGTCGTCGCATATGGCCTCTGAAGGAGAGCGTGTTGCATTTATGGTTAATTTTTTTTAAGATGGAATCATTTAAGACCTTGCGGAGGTAATATTTCCTGCTGGTTCGTGTGATTTACGTCAACCTACCCTCAACGTCGTCCTTCTCGCAGAAGCATTTATCAGAGAAGCAGTAGCAGGTGCCGTAGCAGGCCTTAATCCCGTTCCCGCTCAAGCCTCGCTCGTGGCCTCCGATGACAGGTTGCGCTGCAGAGAGAAATTAATTATCAATATAACCTACATAATGCAGAATATTCATATATTTACGCCTTCATAAGATCAGTGTTTCATACTTGTACAGTCTTGTGGGCAGATTGACGGATCTTTGCTTTCCACCGCATCGCAAACGCTGTCTGGGCACGTCCGCAGGTCAGGGGAGCACGTTGAATAATCGTCAGATATCCCTGAAAAATGAGAGAAAAGGAAATAACGCCAGCAACCAGATGCACCCAGTCGACAAGGAGCACAGATCGGTATGTAAGCCGCAAGCATTTTACAGTCAGAAAACACACATGGTAGCGCTTAACAGAGCAACGTGGAGCAGTTTTAATATCAGTTCACGGGTTCAGTTCATGTGTGGCGTGCTCTAGCAATGATAGGGTACTCGCTTTTACCAAAATTAAAACCACATTTTTCATTACTCTCCTTGCGTCCCGTTGCAGAACGGATATTGCCGAAGAGGATACACATGCAGGATCTGGGATTTAATGTGATCCGTGTCTACCGCTGAAGGAAATATGCTCTCGATTAATTTCAGTGACATTATTCCGAGGTCTGACTAATGTCCAGGGATGAGAAAGAATTACAAAACACGCAGTTTTGCTGGAGAATAATGTACCTTTCTCAGTGCCTCGCCTCCACTGGCATCTCCCTGTTGTTGCCGCCAGGCCTCGGGCAGACTCACAGTCTCCACGCTGTCTGTTCTCTGCACAGGACAGGAGCTGCTGGCCCTCCTGACTTGCCTTGTTAGCTATTTACAACAGAGCCAAACACATGCATAAGAAAATCTTGGGACATGTGGGACATGTGGGAAAGGGTAAGTAGAGTCTGCACATGTGTCTGTGTGTGTGTGTGTGTGTGTGGAATGAACTGGCTAGGAAGTGTAACACAAACCATCTCCCAAAAGTTATCGCTATGTCCATGTTTAGTCGTGCAAAATTAAATATTAGCAGAGATGAGATTCTTTTTAATCTTTTGGGAAGGAAACATGTCAGAGGTCCAGGCTCACCTTCACCCTCGAGTACGATGAGGATCTGAGTGCTGGCCTCGAGCTGTGTGTTTCCCTCCTGAGCTACGACAAGGTACTGAAGGTCCTGACACTCGGGCCTGCTCAGCACCTCAGAGTCATTCACGTACAGCATTCCCCACATCTCATCTGGGCCCTGGGTGATGCTTATGGCTGCGTAGCAGGACAGAGAGTCAGCAGACATGTTCCTATCCGGTACCTCCAGTCGGTACGTGACACTGAAGCCGTCGAACTGCTGGCAGTTTTCAACGCAGACTCTGCCAACCTGAGAGGTGATGAGAATTAGAGAATTATAAAATCTGAATGACGGCAGTAGTAGTAATAACTCAGACGCCACTGTGACAAATTTTCAGCTGTTGTTTTATTTACTGCCAGCAGGTGGCGGCGTCTCAGTATGTTTCAGTGAGAGTCGGGGAAGTTTGTGTTTTTTAAGATGTTAAATGCTTTTGATTGCTGTAATAATAAATACAAATAACACTACATACTATTTAAAGTTTGATTCTTAATCTCATATTGGGGGAATAACTTATTGCAGCATCAAAATATTGCACAAGTCTGTGTATATTAGTTCTTTTATCAAACCTGACTTCCATCATCATCATTTTATGCACATTTATTTATTTATTTACTAAAAGACTACTGTTGTTCCTTGTCATTGGCCAACAACTGAAATTAAATTAAATCAATGTCCATGTGGTTTTGTATAAGTCTTGAGATTAATGGCCTAAGAGAAGGGGGACAATATTGATCATTGGGAAAGGGAAAGTTTTTGGATCCATATGTTGGAGTCTTTCCAGCTCATTAGGCCATAATGAGAAAAAGATTGCACTAAACACCCATCAGCCATAACATTATGACCACCTTCCTAATATATTCTAGTCCTCCATAACAGCTGTGACTCATCAGAGAAGGGACATGGACCTTCTGAGGGTGTCCTGTGGTTTCTGGCAACAAAATGTTGTTAGACTGTGGATCATCCCACAGATGCTTAATCAGTTTGGGATCTAATGAATTTGGAGGCCAGGTCAACACCTTGTGGTGTTTTTAATGATTTACACATCTAAAAGTTTCCCAGCAGAACTCTGAACTGTCACAAGATGGTCAATGTTATTTACTTCTCCCCAGTCATAATGTTGTGGCTGATCAGAGTATGCTGGAATATCTAACACGCTGATGGTCTTTGTGGCCAATCTACAAATGAGCTTGTTAATTACACTCATAACATTTAAACAACGTAATTTAAGGCAGCAGCCGTGTGAACGTAGAGTTAAAGGTTGGTATTGAAAGCAGTCACGGGTACCTGTGCATAAACAGAAGCTGCGCGTGCCAGTGTGAATGCAAGTGTGACGTTGGCGAAGCTGATGTGGACCGGTAAGATGGTGACGTTGAAGTGCAGCATCACCGTCCCCTCTTGTCCAGGGTAGGTGGTGTCATTGACCAGGTAGTCGAGCAGCAGGTTGCGGTTCTCTGTCACATACAGGTTCCGCTTAAGGACTAGCTCTAAAGAGTAAAATCAAGAAAACACTCGTGAAAATCTGTCTCCATTAACCTCACCGGAGGATAACAGTTTCAGTAGGCTCTGGGCTACTTACGGTAGTCATGGACGGTCTCTCGAATGCCTCCAGGAGCTGCTTTCTTTTCACTGAACGTGTCTTTTATGTCAAATGTTTCCTTTATCCATGGGTCATCGTTGATCAGAGAACCCACGTACTTATTCTGACTCTGGTCTATGGGAAAGATGGGGGTTAAGTCCCTGTCAAAGACAAACAAGGTGCCAAAAGATCCACCCTGAAAAGTAAAAGTCAAAGGGAGACACTGAATCCAGATGGAAAAATATAAATGAGACAATAAATCGATCAAAACAGGTCAGCTGGTATTCTCACCTTCGTCCGATTGAAGCTGATAACAATATCCGCCGTGTCCGTTCCGTTCACGTACGGCGCGTTATCGTCCTCGTCGTTGACAAAAACGTCCAGTGAAGTTTCCACCTTGGTGATGGTCGTTTCCGTTTGAACTCTGCAAACCAGCAGGAGCCGGTAGAACTCACTCTCCTCGCGGTCCAACGGCGCGGTCACCACCAGCTCCGTGGTGTTCTCGTTGACAGCGAACGGTGCTGGGGTATCTGGGGAAGACAAAGAGGGGCAACAACCATGTGTCTACAGCCAGAGCATGGAAATAATGCCTGGCTAAAATGCTAAACTAATGAAGAGAGTCAAAAGTTTGGTGTGTCTAACCTGATTCCACATTGTAAGTGATGGTGTAGTTGGGGCAGATGTTGAGTCTGGTGAGACGTCGGAGCTGCCGCAAGACTCCAGGGAACCTGTTCTCCATGATGTGGGGGCTAGAGGTGTCCCTGTGCGGGAAACATAGTTCCTTCATGTCTGTCTGAGCGCACCGAGGCATTGTGGCGTTCACGAAGTCCAGGGTGATCCGAAGCGAGTTCTTGTTGTTGCACCTGGTCTTTGTGAAGTCGCCAGGTGAAACCATGGCATGGAGGACTAACTTCTTCACAGACCACGACGTTTGATCTGATGAGACGCGCAGCCAAAACAAAAAAAAACAAAAAAACAAAGAGGCCTTTTAATCTCAGACAGTGCTCATTTTTTGATGACTGGGCTCTTCTCAGCCTGTATGCAATCACATTATCATCCTGAAGGCAGAAACCTGAGCACAGAGCCAGCGCATTATTATTAGTATGCAAGGAGCATAAACGTCAAGAAACTAATTTACTCTCATGTGCAGAAGATACCTGGCACTGAACTGGGACGGCACATTACCATAAAAAAAAGAAGAAGCTGGTATCAAACTTACATAGCAAGGCGAAGTCGCTCTCCTCCAGGGTTTTGTTCAGGGAAAGTATTCCAGTGTTGCCGTCCAAGTGGAACCAGGAGCTGTAGGGTGGACGTCTAATCCAGCACAGGTAGAAATGAGGCCGCTCAGTGTCGTTGTCCAGCATGGCGTGCGCCTGCAGGATCGGCGTCCCCGCCGGCAGGCCGACATACACCGTTTCAGTGTACTCATTCTGAGGGAAGTAGAGCCCCGTCGCTCCTGCAGAGAGAAGACATGAACCATCCAGATGTTTAGAAACAGGCAGCCAAGCGAATCTGCTTTTATTCTCATGTGATAAGTGAGAAACAAGGCCCCACATCACCCCAAATTATTACAGAGCAGGACAAACAGGCGATATCAGACATCTCTTTCTGGATGTTTGACAGCGGCAACAATACACGCTGACAATGCTGTCTGGCCACTGAATGGAAATTAACACATACATGGAAATGATCTGTTTTTTTTTTCTTCCCCCTTCCTCTGATGCGTCTTTCATCTCACCCCGTTAGCGGAAATTGAAAGGAGGGCTCAAATGACACTTATTCAGCTGTTTTAATGAATTTCTCACATGGTCAATAACATGTGGTTTCCGATTCTCCTTGTGTTCACCTTGAGAAGTTTAATTACAAGGGATAACATGATACGGAGGAGAAATGAATCATTACCTGCCAGAGGAGAGCACGAGGAGGCACGTATTTGTGTGTGTTTGCGTTGGGGTAATCCATAAAGCGCTCTGGCAGGCTGTGTGTTTTACAGGAAAATGGAGACGTGAGTGTTCCTCCTGTAATTATATCCCTGTTGTGTTCCTCTTTGACGACGGTAGGCGACCATTTAGGGAACGCACTAATGTCATTAGCAGACAGCAAAACTAGATTTTCTATTTCTGTTTGGTGCAGTTGAGGCCTCAGCTCTGGTTTCAGACATTGATTTAATTTTGCTGGGCTTGGATGACAGGAGGCCGGGCTGATGGATAAAATGTGGCCGTCCTTCCTGAAGGATGGAGATACACTCAGCGAGGCCGCAGACCTTTTTATTAAAAGTGTCCCCGGGACAAAAACAAACAGCAGGCCAGTCGTTTGGTAATTCTGCTGGGATGGTGGGAGTCAGTTTCGTGGCATGCTAATGTTTTAGGGATGGATATTCGTTTTCCTATGAGAGCCGAATTAAAACTACTCGTGCTAATTCCTGATAAGAATGCATGAAAGCAAAGCTGTAACTTGACAATTTATGAATATTTATTGGATAAAAATGTAAAAATAACTTGAATTCTACAAAAACTTTCAGACAAAAAATGGAAATTCTATAAAAATATTTACAGAAAAATGAAATTACCTGCAACAACAGATGTAGTAGTTACCCATAATTAAGTCAGTCAGTTAATTTGACTGTGTTTGTGCTTGTTACAGGGTTTAAGAGTGAAGCTGGGACGCTATCAAGCAAGAGATCGAGCTGTAGATGCCCAACCCAGAATTTTTTGATATACAATGAAGCTCAAAAAACAAAAAAGCTGAGCATTGTCTTTTCATAATTAAACGTATTAATATTTTATCTTTATTTAGTCTGGCTTGTAAATGCACCGATGCTATGGTTGCAGCCACACCCATGTGACATGATGGATTACTCACTCTCACTGATACAAAGCTGCAGGTTGTTCAACATGTGTACAGGCAATGAAAAGCCAATCTGATTTTAGTATCTGACAGTGTGTGCGTGTAACATACTAAAATTACTAATGTAATGCAAATGAAGAGTGCTATGAGTCATAGGGGGAGCGGAAACTAAACGCTTCAACATCAATAGCACACATTTTCAGGAAATGACGTCAGTAAAAGCACACGGGAAGGAATATTACGGCTGCATGAGAGAAAATATTCAAAGTAAATTAATTGCAATATAACGTATAGGACTTTATGCTTAAAATGGTCATTAGAGGGCGCCATTATCAAACTGACCCAGAAAAAAAAGTTAAAAACCTGCAGCTTAGTCATTATCACAACACTAATGTCTCCACTGGTTTGATAAGATGCTAAAGATCCTGCAGCCTTTTATAGTTTTTAACAAGCTGGTGTTTTCCCCGCTACTTCCTGCAACCTTTTCTTTGTTGGATAAATAAGGAAAATTAATCTGCAGAAATCGCACACGTGACAAAGCCCGTGAATCAAACGCACCAGATGACAGCAGCTCTGCAAATAAAACTAGAGGGTCCAACGTGTTAACCGGTGGGAGCCGAACGCACTTATGTAGGCAGGCCTTGGCTCTGAGCCACGGCGGCTGGACCCCATGCAACACAATTCGTTTATATCATTCAAAATTCAATTTCTCTGCCGGACAGAAGCCAACAGAAAGCAAGCAGTTTATATCAAAACTAATTAATTGAATGGATCAAGCAGGCCTCTCTCTGAGCAAATGGCATCTTTGGTCTGTGAAGCCATGACGACGATTTTCCAAAACATGACTCATTACCTTCTCTAAATGATGCACAAGAATGACAGAAACACACACACACACAGTGATGACATTCCACCTGTTATGACCAAGCATGAATAATGATTTAAAAAATAAATAAAATACGAGGTAAAGGTTTTGTTATTTACAGCTCTTTTTAGATTTAGACGTACACTCGGAACAGTGAGGTGTTTTTTTGGAACAGCCTTGGCCATAACCCAACGTGTGCAAACACTAACGTCATAAGCAGACGTTTTACAGCCTTCAGTCACCTATAAAACTGATGCTAAGCCTCAACATACAGTGTCATTTCTTCAAAAGCTACAGTAAGTAATTTTGCAAACAAAGCCAGTGTTTGAACAGGAGGACTCTTGTAGCAATCCGTGTTTACCAAAGATATCATGTACTGCTGAGAGGACAGTGACATTGAACGTGAAAAACATGAAAAACCCAGCGTAAAGCACCCTCGCTCATATTGCACGCTTCCCTTCTTCCTGGTTGCGGCCGCTCGCTGGTGAGTGCCGTTTCTACGAGGCTAATTAAGGCCGTGCGTGTCTGCTCTGTCTCATATTTTAACGGCGGAAGAACAAAAAGGACAAAAGCTCATCACAAAATCTGAGGCCATGCGCTCAGTCGGCCGCAGATCACAGCGTGTCTGGGGCTGGTGAGAGCTGATAGGGTGGGACCAGGACGCCCTCTCCATCGTCCCAGACAAAGACAGGAACTCAATTAGCTCAATGCGTGCTTCGGCTGATAGATTTACCAGCTATGAGCTCATGTGCTGTAGTAACCCACAAGCTTACCAATCTGCCTTTGTGAATCTGTCTCCACAAATGTCCCCTTAATAGAAAACACAGGTCTCCCACAAAGACGCCTTCACCTCGCCAACAACATGGCAGATCAAGAGAAGTGACCTAGCCTGGCTGCTGTATGATTAATTCCCTCTATGATCTTGCTCGTGCGCTGGGGCTCCTGCGATGAGAGCTCAGCCACATGCCCTTTCTCTCCCAAGGTCAATGTGCGTTGCATCTGCCCCTGGTAACGACCCATTGGAAAGGCAGTGTATCTGGCAGCAGACCAATCAATAACTGTACTAATCAACAGTGATGCTGATTGTTTTCCACTGATGAGAAAGACAGAGAGAAACGCTGATGGCGGCACGTGTACAATCATCTCCGATGCACGAAATAGAAACCGGCCGCAGTTAGGCATCTGCGTGCATGTCTGCAGAAAATATTACCTCCAGCGTGCGTGTTTAATTTCACAGCCAGCTCAACAATTTAGTTCATCAATATCCGCATTTTCAAATAATCTATCGTCTTTTACAAAGTAGCCTCAGCCCGCCAACATTAAGGAGCCTCTCGCCCTGCTATGTCATGGCGATATAAATGCAATAAATATTATAATAACTCAGAAAACTATCACGATTACTCTGCTTCCAGAGACGTAACAGTTATGGGAATGGTTCCCTTCAAAGATTCAATTAACTAAAAAGCTGCACATTCAACTATAATTCCACTTATGAAAGCTATTATTGATCATAATGTTTTGAAATCTCTCCCCCTCGGTTTCCTGTGCCATTACGCTTCATCACATCACACTGGGTCCAGAACCTGGATCGTAGTCGTGATTATGACGCTTCAGTCTGAAAACAGTGCGCTGCAATAAGGGAAGAAAGCCATTTCCTGTCATGATGACACGGTCATCAAACTTTTCATCAGAGTAATAAGATATTTGATCTCGAGTTTGGAGGATGCAGTCGGGCTCCAGGTAGATTACTCAGTTTACCAGTGATGCATACCATAACATAATAATCAATTACCCTATAATGTAATCCAATTAGCCCTGGGAGAATACAAGAGCCGAGATCCAATGAACCATGTTCATCAGTCATCAAGAAATCTAATAGTACATCTCCTTAGGGGTTAGCTGCAAGTACAAATTCAGTTTGAGGATTCCTCTGGGGATGACTGTGGCATCAAAAATTGAGCATGTGGTGCATCACGGAGCTACAGTCATTAGCTCGCTTTGATAAAACTATATGTCTTCATCACAGTGGTGGTAAAAAGCCATCAGTGCACGGACTAAGGCAAAAGCCGTAGGAATGTATTTGCATTTAAATAGTTTGCGATCCAGGGTCTTTATGACCATTGTTCAGTGCTTATATAGATAACTTGCTCAATAACAGGCTCATAACTTCAAAGAGTCATGCTAGCAGCTCTGTAAGAGCACCAACAACACAGACACAGTGTCAGTGCACCGTGATGTTTAGCAGATGTAATATTTGTCATGCTAGTTTGGTGCCATGTGCTAATCAGCGCTAAAGACATCCTACAGCTGAGGTTGAGGACAATGTTATTATTTGTGCAGCTATTGGACACATCTTGGCCTAATTATGGTGCAGTAAACACTCGGGGGGTCGTTAATACCGTTGGAATCCATAATCTATGAACAATGAAAGTCATGGAAATGCATCCAACAGCTGTTGAGACATTTTGGTCCGATCGCTGCTCTCTGCTAGTTCCAGTATATTGTCATAGCATCATGTTGCTCAGCGAATCTTGATGGACAGTCTGGAAACAAAGTATTGGACATTGCATTACGGCCGAAAATGGAGGACGCTGATTTTCCAGCACGCAAGCTTTCAGAGTTTCTGGCACAAGCAGGTGGTGTAAAGAGGTGGAAAATGATTCAGGAAAATGAAGGATCAAACAAATGGACACAGCGAGATTTCAGGGTGGGGCTGGTGGAGGAGAGGCGAACCGCAAAACCCACAGAAAGCAATGGGGGTTTATGGAAAATGAGATTTTAATTTGAAGACATTTGGGGAATTGCACCAGAAAATACTTCCTTCATTCTTTCTACTGCCGTGTCACGGGCGTCACAGGGATTTCAAACGAGCCGAGTTTGTTCTTTGTTTCGTTCATTGTTGTAAGTGATGGGTCAAACACAGCGTGCACCGCGAAGCGACTGGAAAATAACTTGTCAAGGCCCATGTGAAACGAGAGGACTAAACGCCCCGAGGGCGAAATTTCAATCAATGTCTCCTTGTCCTTTCACCACCGCAAATTAGATTCAACCCCTGCATGAGAGGGAAGTGTGACCCTGAACTGACTAGAGGATCAGGCACGGAGCTTTGACAGGTAGGAGCAGCATCCGTGCAACGGCAACACCGGAAGCAACAGTCCAGAGTTAAAGGTTGGGACTCTACAGGCGCTAGTAATACATTTGGGTGGTGGTCCTCCATTTAACACACTGGTACAGTATAGTATGTTGACATTTTTTGTGCTAAGTTGCATAAGCTGAATGGAATTAGGAGCTATAAAACACACCAGAGCCGCATTTAAGATAGAGAGCATGTTTACTGCTGCTCAGTAATTTATTTTTTGAACTCTGGATGAAATGGTCGAGGCCAGATAGTTGTGGTTTCATGTCACATAGTGCAAGATGCTGCGCACCACATATTCAATAATAATGCATAAAAGCAAAAACTCTGTATTCCATAAACGTGGAGCGCTGTAATCGAGTCTCTTTTTGCATCTGCCAGCCTCGACGGAGTGATCGAAAGTTCTTTCAACTTCCTGCGATGCAAAGAAAGGACCAATTTAATCCAAACGATAAACTTAAGCTTGTGCTACCATGCCGTCCAATTATACTAAAAGAGATGCAGTGAAAGCTCAGTGGGAAATTGGCATGATTTATAATGCATCCATAGGCAACACAAGACAGTAGCTTCACTAAATTATATAATGCAATAAGGAGCAGCATGTATCAGATGAGATTTATTGGTCTGGTTGTTCTCAAAAGGGAAAGATGGAAAGATGCTGATGACATTTTTTATTCTTTGAGGAGCTGCTGAAGAGGCTGCAAGCTCGCTCTGGGATAGAGGGTCGGGGGGTGATGGTTAAGGTTTCAAAGGTCAGAGGGCAAAGCAGGGTCAAAGATACAGTAGCAAGGTCACGGCAGAAGAAAAACGGATCAATGTTCTTATGTGAAAACATCTGTGGTTCTTCTTGTGGGAGTGACGGACAACACAGGCGTGTCTGTTGGTTAATATCAACAAAGGCTTTCACCAAATTTAAACTAAACTTTTATGGCTGAGCTCAAATTTGTTTATCTTGGCAAAGCTGCCAATCCATACTCCAGACCTCCATCAGTCCTCAAAAGTATTTTAGTCATAATGAAGCCTTCATTTGAATAAATCAAATCCAGACACAGCCATGACAAATCAAGAGATGCTTTCAAATGCCACGCCATCCCATGCCATGCACTCAATTCAAGCTATTTCTTTTTCATTTTTTTTAGTTCTCCCACTTAACTCCAGTCTTAAGAGCAGGAAAACACTGCAGCCTCACTTAAAACATGCTGATTACTTTAATAATGAGGCCTGATTGCCAATTTCCTTAGGTTGATGACCTTAGCAAGAAACATTAAACTAATCAGTAACCTGTAACCTAGACCACCGACGATGTAACTCACTAAACGCATATCACTGCAACTCAAACAAACCAATTCTTTACATTTGATCAAATACTAAATGACTTATGTCAATGAAAGCTCTCATTAGAGGTGCTAGGTATACACCAGCATGATTAATTTGATTAAAATACGAGCAAAATCATTTCATAGCGACATCAACAGTCAGAACCATCATGCAACAACGAGACGAAACCACCAGCTTGAGCCCATACACTAAAATCAATCTGATGTGTCACTTTAAAGGAAGTTAGCGTCCAGCCTGCAATCGGAACAGTGTGTGCACTTGTATAACAGGCGATATTTTCCTAAAGAAAACAAACAGCCAGTGTTTGCCCAGAGATAGGAGCAGCTGCTGCACACCTGCCTGCAGCTCGCCTCTTCTCCTCCTCCTCCTCCTCTCAACAAGTGTAGGTCTTTTGTTGCGACAAACGGACAGGTGATGGGCGCCGCTTTTACGTAGGGTGTAGCTTTCAGCGCCCATTTAATTACCATTACGTCCTTGACATGTGAAATCCAACTAGACCGAACCGCGTCCTCCTATATATAAATATATAAATATATCAGGAGAAACGCCTGCTTCTCTGAGAGAAGTGGGGTGTGGACGTACTTAGAGAGGAGCGTGATGTTTTGTACGTCTGCGTGGGTTTACATCATTCAGCTGCTGTGTCACAGTGAAAAATAATCAAAGCACATTGCATTCTAGTGTGGCACCATAAAGATTTCATGAATCATTCTAACGCTGACAGAAAACTGCTCCCTGGGGCGATTACATAGGCCTGTACTTTATTGGTTACCCCCACTTTTGCAGAAATAGCAATGATCCATTGACGTGAAAATGTTTCACACCTTTTCCACATCTCAATTCCACCAAAAGACTGAGCTGATAATCCTAGCCTTGCACTCTGCGCCCCTGATGAAAGCACCGACAGAAGCCTCTGTTGAGAGTTTTAAGTTTTAAGTCTCAAAACAAATTCAGGAATTCCACACAATGGCCTATATTTGTCCGAGCATCACATTAGGAATTGCACACTGAGATTTGCACATGAGGGACGCTATAAATATAGACGGGCATGGGAGGACAGTGTTGGTACAGTTGGGCTGTGGGATTGTGAATGGGATTATAATATTATGATATATGGCTGCATTCGTTTGACTCTAGGTTCCAGCTTGCCATACCAGGCATAACAACCAGCGCAACACAATGCAAGTATCACTTTCTGCAGCGTGAAACAGTGCTGGCTTTGTGTCGGTTTCAGATGCTTCCTGGAAAAGTCTTAAAAAAATCACTCAGCTCTCAAGAAGCTGCAATTTAGCAAAAAGGCAATTTACACACGAGCAGTCATGTGTATTTGTTGGCTGCAGTCTTTAGGCTAATGGGTTTGTTGATGGTTAGAAACCATTCTCCTCGTCATGGTAAGTTTTCAAAATAGTGAATTTAAATTTCACCTTAAACCGAGTATGGTTCAGTTATTGCTGTGCTCCTACTACAAGGATTGGCCTCTATGACCAGGAGGAGAGTGGAGATGAAGAAGATGCTGTAAACAAAAACTGATGCTGTGAAACTAGTAGGAAAGGAGTTCAGAGCATATTTATTTTAATTTGATTGTATAAATATCTCCATCTCTTAAGCATTACGTGGTTTGGAAAAATACACGAGTGCAAAATATTAAAAAATAAAATAAAAAAGAAAGAAATATCATCTTCATCATGTGCACATTTGCCTTTCCAGCCACTTTAACTACAACACGTGTAATTCTTACCTTCCAGCAGCAGCAGCAGCGCAACGACGTTTCCCCGAGAGAAACCACAACTTGACCCCATATTCGCGAACCATAA
Source organism: Planiliza haematocheilus (assembly GCA_005024645.1). Lineage (NCBI taxonomy): Eukaryota > Metazoa > Chordata > Actinopteri > Mugiliformes > Mugilidae > Planiliza > Planiliza haematocheilus. The sequence continues at coordinate 2,465,078 of SRSE01001339.1, read as the reverse complement.
GTGAAAGTTGCTGAATGAAAAAGCGATTCAAAAAAGTTCCTTTGACGGAAAATGTAAAAAATAAAATAAGAGCAGAGCGTTAAAACAAACGAAGGCGGCGCGTAAACCAGTGTGCGTCCTGCGTCCGCGGCTCCTGAAGTCCACAGTGTCCCATAGACGGGCTGCTGCGTGCGGCTCCAGTGGCTGCTGCTGGGCTGACTGGCTGGTCAGGGGGAGGAGGTTCACTGCTTCACTACTCACTGCCCCGCTGCTTCCGCAGCAGCAGCAGGCGGCACAGCATCCACAGGAAATTTTAAGAGCATAATTTAACAGCGGGTCAGTCATCTCATTAACGCTCTGCTGGGGGGGAAATTATTAACCATTATCATTAGATGCGAAATGGTTCATTTTAAAGGTACAGACAGTGTTTTTCAAAGGGCATCAGGTGTGCATTGATCCATCGTCACAGACTTGTAATGATTTATTGATGCATTTTAATCAAAATAAATCATAACTACTCATCTAAGTTGCTGGAATATATGGAAGAAATGTGAAAAACATAAGTGCAAAGCATAAAGGGAGCTACTGTAGTGGACACATAGCAAAGTTTTTATGCTAAATGATGAAACATTTCACTTCTGAACTGCAAACCTAAACACTCTATGGATTAATAACGTTTCAGAGCTGACTTGTAGAATTTATCCCAACATAAATTCTCATTTTAAGCCCCAGACTCTGCAGGACCTTTCCCCCCCAGGTCTGAGTGCGTGTCCAAGGCTGACGGCCGAGTTAATGTGCGTGGGATCTCTCCGTGTGACTGGATAGTGTGGAGTGATGCATTGCTGCAGCCTGGGGCCAGGACACCAGTCACTCACACAGGAGTCACTTTCCAATCAATGCCTCTGCATGGAGCACAAACACAGAGTCTGACTGCGCTGCAGAGGAGGTAGCAGCAGGGCTTCTCAGAAGCTCCACCAACTTTCATCAACTGGAAAAAAAAATATTACTGACTCTGCACTTACGCTTGCACCTTTCCCCTTTGGTTTTTATCAGTAGCTCTGTATACCAGTGTATAGTAACAATCCTATGCTATTAAATGAATGTAAATCAGAGTTAAAGAGTTAAATACATGCTAATTATTTACCAGAATACTGCTTTAACTTTCATCTCTCCACAATAAGCTGCCCAAGTATGCAAAACCCTGACGTTACATGCTTATCCATACAGGATCTGATGAGCAGATAGTGTTCTCAAATGTCTGTGTACATTTTTGATAAATGTAATGCTGCTTGCTGTATCAAGGGAGGGTGTGGAGATCATTTTGTGATATAAGAAGCCGTCTGCATGAGCGCATTGTGTCTGGGATAAAGTTTCCATATGACAGACCATAGGTATCCTGAGACATACGCTCGATGACAATCAATAAAGACAGGGAAATGCAGCGGTGTGGAAGTGGCATGTGCAACCACAACGGATTTTAATGGTCTTTTTCGAACAATGCCGGAGCGACGACAAGTTTAACACTTGTAGAAAGAAACTCAGTCTTAAGCAGAATACTTGACACCTCCGCGTTTTTATTTGAACACTTCTGATCTTTATTGACGCCTCCTTCAGACCACCTAATGCGGATGCTGCAGCTACCGTAAGTCACACTGCGTGAGTCAGCTAAATGCTTATATTTAAATACTGAGCTTTTATCATTGGAAAAGATATCTTTAGCCCTCGGTGGTAGGTCTGTATTGATTTCATTTTCATCTCACAATGAATCAGCTATGCATTTACCCACTGCTGGCACAGTATTTTGGAAAAAGCAATTACTGTTTGTATTTGAGTCTTTCCCAAGAAGGGAAGCTGCACCTACTGGGATTCAAACAACTTCTGCTCGTAAGACAATTACCAAAACCACTACACCATATTACGCAATGTTATTACTGCATCTGAGGAGTGCTTAATAGGATTTGACTCTGGAAGAAGAGCACGGTGCTGTTTCATTTAATTAACTAGATGGTCATTTCATGATGTACACACCACCTGACACTGATCCGAGTATCAATACCGTCATGTATGCGCATTCTTGGAATATGAGTAAATCACTCCACCGTCACGACTGTCAGTCATGACTAAAATGCTCTGAGAATGAACCCTGTTCCAGTCAGTAAGTAGCTTTGAGTGTTAAATATGTAAAGGGATCTTTGAGAGGCCTCATCTGATGAATTGGATTTGAGTCATTTCCTTGATTTTCTAATACAATGAGTGCAAGAGGTGTCGGTCCCGTTAATGACGCTCCTTTGTGAGCCGCGCGTCTTGACCCCTATTAAAGTACCGTCACTCGGACAGCAGATGGTACACGCACGCACACACACACACACACAAAGAGGAGTGGCCATGGCAACGGACTCATAATGGTCGGCCTGGTGTGTAGTGGAATCACTCGGCCTAATTTGTTAAGTACCACCTCAGTATATTTGATTTAATCAGTCTATTCTGTGAACAAAACAAGTGGCATCAAATAAATCTCCCGCTGCCCACGCTGACAAGGGATCAAACATCTTCTGTGGAAAATGGACGACGGTTGAAGGATGGACGCTTGTTTTTGATAGAAAACTTTAAGCCCTCATCCTCTGAGCTGCTTGATTAATCAAAACGTACAAATGATAATAGTGTCTACAAAATAAAAGTGGGACGTCCTGATTATATTTTAAGGAAGAATTTCTTCCGGTAGAGCAGGTAGGCAGCGAGCACCCACAGTGCTGTTCCCCACAGGCTTTGAAAGAGCCACTCCCAGTGACTCGCCTGGTAACGCATCTCCCAGCTGAAAGGGAAGTAGAAGCCCAGGAGAGAGTGGCCGACATATACAAAGATGGAGTTCATCCCTGAGAGAGAGAGAGAGAGAGAGAGAGAGAGACAAACAGGCCATTACTGAACAAGTCCAGCCTCCACGCTGGCTGTAGATGAAGTGAAGGCTTTTATTTTTTAGAAAGCTTAAAGGGGAACTACTGTTTTTTACAACCTGGATTTTATTTCTGGCATAAAATATGATCATTTACTCAACTTTTAGTTTTTTTTGCAACATGGCTGAATATTTTTCAGATTCTGAGGTTGTGGACGAACCATAGCAGTAGCAAATAACAGGTAAACAAGCCGACCGTGGCGCTCAGAGATGACATCACCCAGGTCAAAAGACATCATCCAGGGTATGTAGGTCTATCTACAGACCCTGGATGATGATAACAGGCAACTCCGGACTCAACGGGAAATAGCACTAGTGTACGATAAGAAAACATTGGTGAAAGGAGTTTCGTGGCAGATAATGCGTTATTTAGAGGCTGCGTTTCGGTGCCCCATTCTCTCCCACTATATGTATATTCGCTGACCTAAATATCTCCCGAATGACTACAAATTACACAAAAGTTAAATGGGTGAGTAAACGGTTGGATTTTATGCTAGAAATAAGGTCCAGAATGTAAAAAAACAGTAGTTCCCCTTTAAATTTTACAGGAATTATTTTAAAATCTCTCATCAAAAGCAAAAAAATGGAAGAAAAGCTAGAGAGCTAGACCCAAAGAGAGATTACTAAACAATCAAACACTTTCAGGACACTTTGTCAAATCATAATCTGATCGGGCAATACATAAAGTCACGATAGATTAATGTTTGTTGTTGCAAATCAACCATTTGTTTTAAATTTTAAAGGGTTGAAATATTCACTGTCATATAAAAATATCAGTTTGAGGCATTTTAAGACATTAAAAGTATTTTTCAGTGTCTCTGGGGTTTTATTTTAGCATAAGCACACACATAATTGTCTCCTGGCTCATGACTAAGCAGTACCTGGGTATATGAACGGCTGTCCACCCCACCAGCCCTTGACATCGACGACAATGTACATGCCTCCCAGCAGCACGAAAGAGAAACAGCCCATGCACATCACATAGGACAACGACCTGGAGACACAAACCATCGGGAACATTTTACAACAACAGCAACATTTCACTCATTTGGGCATCGCTAAAAAGCTTGCAGGATGGCGACAACAGTGTAAACACACAAAGTCAATCAATCCGCCGCTCCGGATAAATAACACCCAATTCAACAAACTGTGGGACAGTTTGCTGGACTGGCCTATAAAGCGTCTAAAGCATCAACAGTGGATCCTTTGGCCTGTGCTGCACGGAGCTGTGCCAGCCAGTCATGTCCCTGTCTGTTCCTAAGTGCAAGAATGTTTGATGAAATATCATCTAATGTAAGATGGCTGCCTACTCGAGCCTCCTTGCAAATGGGCTTCTTTTTTTTTTTTTATCTCTGTTGAAGTGGAGCCAAAAAGGACTCTTGGCTGAGAGTTAATTACTTCTAGACATCCAGGCAGGGACTTGTGCTCAAGAGCTCAATAACCTGTGCATGATGAACTGCCTATAAAAGCCAGGCAGGTAATAGCGAGGGATGAGCGCGGCGTTAGCGGGGGGCCCCTGTGGAACATCTTGAAGAATTTGCTTACACATCACAGATGAAATGGTATTCTTGCTGCCGCAACATTAAAATGATTCACATCGTCTTAAGGGGAATGTGGGAGTGCAACAAATGCACAGGCTGTAAAGTAATCTGCGTCTGAGGCAGTAATTGCGCCGTATTTCATGCAAAATCGTTGCATTTATCAAGGTGCTGAGCCTTGTTTTTCCAAAAAGGCATGCGATAGTTAGACTCCACTGCGGTTATACAGTTACTTTTCCCAGGGCTTGAACCTTTTCCATCTCACACGGCTGGTAAAATGTGTAGTGTGCTCTGCTGGGGTAGAAAGCATAAAGCATTCCTTATTTTGCTGGCTGTAAGGAAGAGCGATCATGTTGGGAGGATGTATAACCGCTCCACCTCACACTCCCGGCAGCCCGGGTGATTATTTACAGCCGTTGCTGTCGTTAGAGGTAAGTAAACTCGTGTTTTAGCAGCCCTGATTTGTGCCTGTTGGAAACCCATCCTTTCTTTTGTGAGGAAAAGTGGCTGGATTTAGAGGGTCAGGAAGCACTTACCAAAGGTTTTTATTGACAGGTATAAATCCTCCGTCTCGTGTGCACTTAGTAAGGATGGCTGCAGAGATTCCCTGAGGGTGGAAATGAAACAGATTTCAAATCGATGGAGGGCGATAAAGCAACCTGTATTGGGCGGCTAAAACGTGGGGGCACAGAATCAAACGCGTCCAACAGATAAACCGGATTTCTGAGTAAAGATAACAAAGGAAATCAGACGTAACGTTGGTTGGATTATTCACCCTGGTACCAAAACAATGACATACACAGTCACACAGAGGAAATGCACATGATCCGATGAACTCCAAATCACTTTTATTTTCTCATCTCGTCCCCTCTACATGTGATTAAGGAACACTGTGAGCTCCAGAGAGAAAAGGATCAGAATCCAAACATGCTTGTTAGGTGGATATCCATCATGTGTATAGATGACAGAATCGATGGTGTGGAAATAGCCTAGCTGGAGCTGGATTGAGTCTCCAGGCTATCCAGGCAGCAGGATGCGGGATGGAGCTGGTATGTGGGGCAATCGCTCAATTTCAATCTCTCACTTCTGGAGCCTGATCGTTGGACTTTAATTAACAGGGGATGTTGTTTATTATGAGGAAGACGCATGGCTGCCCCGGAAAATATCAGTCCACCATAGACATAACAAAACATAACCGGCTTTTTTTGCTTTTACTGTATCAACACATTCTGGTTCTTTTGCAAAGCATGCTGTGTTTTATACCAATCCTGTGGTTGGGTGCGTGCCGTAATGAGTTCCCTCCTCCGGCGAGGAGACCCGCTAATGTCAAGAGCACATGTCTGAAACAAGAGGCAGTTCAGCTCTGTTTCCTGCCTCCCCTTTAAGCCGAAATCGTATTAGAAAAGTCAATATCGAGAGCGGGCAGATCGCTAAAACTAATTTTGCTTTCTGCATTGGTTAAAAAAGAAAAAAGAAAACTAAAAATAGATTTAATCACCAAGATGAAAGAAACCAAAGCAAATATATGTGCAGAACACGCAGGATGGTTATATGCCGCTTCATTGTCTGTTCGAGGTCTGTGTCTGTTCCTGAAATCAATAAAAACTGTCTCCTCTCTCTGTCAACCACTGCAATGTGAGAAAATCTATTTTATTGTGATTCTGTATTTCAATTAACCAGGATTTTAAGTCCCTGTATCGATCTATCACTAAACACTGTATGATCCTCAATAGATCATCCACAACATCATAATCGCGCGCGGCATCGTCTGTGTAACTGGTAAGCCATGAGATAGAGAGTGAGGGGGGAAAAAAAAAAATCATAAAAGCCTAATGTTTATTTATTCCATCATGTGCTACTTTATCACTCTGTGCCTCTGGGAGAAGCCAAATGGATCTAATTTATTTCACCTCCCTCCAGCCGCTCGCTGCACAATGATAGTCAATAAGATTCAACAGGAGTAGATGTGATGGAGGAGATTTGTCATTTAAGAATTGAGGTCAATGACTTTAAAATTTTGCAAAAGTATTTCAATAGATTCTCACACTTATATGCATATATTGTAGTGAATTTAGTTCATTATTATTGTAAGCATGCTAGCGTGTTGATGTTAGCATTTAGCTCAAAGAACTACTCAGCCTAAGTGGGTTATTTTTTTACACACTGAGGTTTTTTGGGTTTGTTGTTTTGCATATTAAGAAAGTATGAACCACAATAAAAAAAAACTTTAAATACCACCAAACCCTAACCCTGATACTGAGCTATAAAAACAAACTTAATTTGACTCGAGGAACCTGACATCATCAACCTGTCATACCGATAAACACAGCGTTAATGAATTAAATTGTTTCCTTAACCGAAGAACCTTCAGTGCGGTTTCAGCACACGGGTCATATAAATAAACCGCACATAGTCATCTGCAGCAGAATGAAGGAAGCTTACACCCAAAGCTGCACAAAAGAACTGAAGTTAAGACTAGTCTTATCCTCTGTGTGTTTTCTCTCTGGCTGCGTCTACTCTTGTTTTTCTCCCTGCACAGTTTGATTTCAAAGGCTGGGTGGTGCATCCAGTTCCTTCGGCTCCATCATCGCTCCAGGTCACAGGACTGCCAATTTCAGGATGTCTGCCTCCACAGCACGCAGGCTCCTACTAACCTCGTTTTTTTTTTTTTTTTTTTCGTCTCTGCTCTGTCTCCCTGAATGTACATAAAAACCAAGGCCATCCACAGTTCAGCAAAGACGGGCTTTTCTGCGTTTCAGTCCTGCAGGAGCAGACTAGCAACCTCCTGTCACAGGTTTAGAAATGCAAAACAAGCCATCTCCTATAACACTTGGCTTCTCCCCCGGGGGACGCGATCCCCACTCTAAATGAAGTAGAGGGCCAGCTTGGCTGTTTTTGTCTTTTGCGACCACCCAGACTGAGCATGAGGGCACAACAGCTACGACTTCAAAAGGTGTCCTCTTAGATTTGGCTTTTTATTCTGGATTTACTTTAATCCAATTTTTGTTTCTTTTCAAATCTGCTGTGCTGAGATGTTGTGTGCAGGTGCCTTAAATTGATCATGTTTGTCAGATGTTTCATTATTTGCAGTAGACTGTAAGTAACAAGCATAACTCCTCTAATCTAAAACCACATGTGAGACACAGACAGGCAATGAGAGACAGTGTGTATCCCCCTGAGGCGCTGGATACCCACGGCTGCCCGGAAACACAGCCACACATGGATGTTGTTTAATTGCACCGAGATCGCACACATGTCCTCCACTAAGTCCTGCTAATGAATGGCTTCGGCAGCTATGACTAATACCCATGTGGCTGGAAAACACGTTGTGGAGTTTACCTGCAAGGCGAAGTAAAACATCAAGGCCGTAAAAGCGCTCAGCGCTGCGTGAGTCACAGAAAAGCAGGGCGATGTTTTAAGTGATTTTGCTGTCTCGGTTTTAAATTATCAATCGACGTTTGCTCTCGTTTGCCTCCCCAGCTGTGTTTAAAACCTCCACACGGCGCAACATACCAGGATGACGGCCCACACTAGGAATCGACGGAGGATGCGGATGTTTGTCTCTTTGTAGAAAATGAGGATTTTCCCCGCCTGCGGAAAACGAGGCAGAGATAAGCACAGACATCGCAACTCATTCACTCACACGTTTAATGAGAAATACCACCTAAACACCAGCGAGCAGCCCGCGTGTCCGTGTATTTGCTGCTGGGTAACCGAATAGGCCTGGGATGTGGCCGTCTATGCCGCGTCCCTGACACGGCGGTCACATTTCTCCTATCCTGTCGAGCCAGATGTGGGGTGTAAGTCATCAGCACCCTCTGATTAATTTGGTGATGATGAATATGTTTCAGCTGGGGACATTAGCATGGACGAACACAGAGGAGGCCAGCGGACACCTGGCGTGTCGTCTAAGACCCGCTGACTGAGGGGCTCAGAGCTGACCGCCCACTGGGAATTCAGCAATGTGGCTGTGTTCGCATGGCAGCTTCCCACAGCCCAAATGGTTATAAGTGACACAGTCGCCATCAGAAACCCGGGTTTAGAGAGGTACTTACTAGTTTGTCAATAAAGAAGGCAGGAATATGTTTAGTGCAGCGTTAACTCCAGTTTAATACTTTAAAATATGTTTATATCAACATATTAGCATTGTCACTGAAATTTTAGGTAAAGAAGCGTAACTTACAGTTTCTAGTTTAATCACAAATACACAGTAAATGTAAATGGTCACAGCTACATATGGTTTCTGTATTTAACAGGGAAGGCTCCACTAATTGGGGTTGTCCTTGACTAAAGGAAGCTGCTGCTCTGGACCAATCAAGAGCCGGTATAATGTTGACATAAGGGGCAGCTGACCCAAATCACATAAAGGACCTTTCTCACTTTCTTGCAGAGACTCTTAAACAATAGAGGCGAATGAAATTGTGTTTGCTCAAAGAATTAAATGCATGTAAATATTTCAGGATACAGCTCCATGTTACAAATGCTGCTACTTTAAACTGGAACTTCTTTATTTCGTATCAAAGCTGTAAAACAGGGCTGCCAAACATGCGGCTTACGGGCCAAAACCGTCCCATCGTAGGGTCCAATCCGGCCCGTGCGTTGAATTTGCAAAGAGCACATAGAAAAGACTTTAGCTGCAAATTTTGTGGCTTGTTCATTCATTCATTCATTTATTCGTTATCCATAACCGTTAACTTCTTTTAGCTTTAGCTATGAAAGTAACTGCTATTCCTAATCTGTTCACTAGGTGGCGCACTGTTTTAGTAAGAGTTGCGAACGTAACACAAATCAGAACTAAACTGTAGGTGGCAGTAAAGTTCTGGAATTGCATTCATTTTTCTTGAAACTTTTGAGGTTGTTTATAAGATGCTGTTGTAAAAGGCAGTACAGTTACATAACGTACTTGTTATTATTTCTTGCACTAAAGCAAAACCAGGTTTTTATGTTATCATGTTGCTGGTCCGGCCCCACCTAAGATAAAATTAGCTGTACGTGGCTCCTGAACTAAAATTAGTTTGACACCGCAGCTATAAAGCCTCTGGTGCTGCTAGTTGAGTCATACAGGTGAAGCAGGTGATCCATCTTACCTGCATCCCCAGAAATCCCATGACAATGGAGTTGATTGTACCCAGGACCCCCTCTGGGTCAAACGGCTGCGTGGTGTGATACATTTCCTGCAAAATAAAAAAAAACAAAAACAGCAAGTTTATAATTTCTCCTACACTATTTTATAAGATATTACTGAATAAAATGTGAAAACTTACTTTGCATGTGGGGTACCTGTACATGTTATCACCAAATATCCTTCTATCAATGTATCCCGCTGCACCTCCAGTGCAGTTCGGGTAAAGACCGTGATCACCGATGCCGCCAGCTCCTAAATACCCCCTGATGACAAACACCAACATAATTATTGTAGCTACCAAGAATAAGATTAAAATAAACAAGCATATAATACAGGTTTAGTAAAATGTATGGCAGTTGTGTCTTGAGCTTAATTAACAATACATCCATTAATTCCAGGGAAAAATTAAAATTTAATCAGATTGTGGAAAACACAGAAGAGCTCCCGGGTGGAAGCACCACTACTATCTGAACCTGCAGTACTCTAAACCTGCTATCACACAGATGGGGGGAAAAAAACACACAAAAAAAAGCAGAAGACACAGAGCGAGGAAGATGGATCCTCTGCCTCGGCTCCTCTTATTGCACATGACAGACCGAGATTGGCTAATTATGCCCTCTGAAGCATCCACCACAGACCCATAAATCACGCCGGTTCATAACACAAGGTGCACACTAACACCTCTGCCGCAGCACAGCAGAGCTCCAATTGGAGATTATCTCGGCATGGCGAGATGGATGAAATTCATACTTTTAGCATATTTACACCCAGCTGCTGTTAGCGATCTCTCTGGACTTACGTGGGGCAGTTGGGTACGGGCATGAGAAAAGTGATGCACAGCCAGAAAGTCTCCAGCAGGATGATGATCAGCCACTGTGGCCAGTAAAGGAAGACATCCTGGACCGGGTTCCACCAGTGATACTGAAAACACAAATGTTGTTATTAGCATAAAATATTTAGCATGTACAAAAATCATTGATCTTCTTGACATTTTTTATATTAAACTTTATTTTGGTGTAGATACAGCTTTATGTAGGTCATAATTAATCAGTCTGGCAATAGTTCAATTTGTTCGACTGCGCCATCATAAGGTGAAAGCACCAGTATTTTATCATTCTTGTTTAACTCTACTTTATACTAAACTAAGACAGTAAACATGATAAACATTACACCTGCAAAACTTCCCTATTCTGGTGCATTAAGCAAATGGAGTCATTATCGGGAAAACAGTCTCCTAAACTTTTTTAGACGTCCTGTTTCATGTTGGACTGATGTTGGGGTTGACGTAAAGTGAACTTGACAGAACTGCTCACTGCTTTTAGAGGGATTTCTTTCTGGCCCCAGAAAGTCTGCAGGAGAGACAGAACAAAGTAGGTGAAGCCCAGGCGCTGCAGCACTCCAGGGACCCTCAGCCAAGACCAGGACACTGGAACACAGTCAGCAAGACACAGCATGAACACTCGCAGCAGCGCCGTGCACCTCACCGACATGAAGAGCGCACGAAAACGAACAATTCACACAGATATAAGTCACTGTTACAAATCTATTTCTGCTGATTTGAGCAATAAGGGATCTTCTCAATCACCCCCACTGCCACTACCGCTGCTGCTATTTCCTGCAGGAGGGTGATGGACAGCGTGGGGCCCAGGGAAATGGTGTCGGCCCTCAGGATGTAGACATGTCAAGAATGTGGGAAGCAAATCAAAGATTCCCAGTTATCTCTTGGTCTCGACAAATTGGGAAGGATAGGATTGGCCGGCCGCTTGAGAGATTGATGGTAATCTACACATTAGTTAATTGAAAACCTCTTTGCCGCACAAAGTGCCGTAAAAACAATATGATCCCAATCATTGATCCGGACAAATCAAATAAGAGGCGGAAATCAGTCCCTTCACAGGAAAAGAGGAAGCTCTTAGGAGTGACACTTTAGTTAAATCTGCAGGTTGCACCCTCCCAAAGATAATTAACTGATCCTCTACCCAACTAAATTGCCAATTAAGTATGATTTTAAAGTCAGCCACAGGAAGGTGAATCACTTTTGTTTCACTTTATGAATAATCTGTGTGTTTTTTTTGTGGGTGAAAACATCATTCTTTGTTTGTTTTTGTTTTTTTTGGTGTTCAATATTTAAGTGAAAGCTCTGCTGTCTACCTCCAATCTCCGAGCACTTCCACTGGGAGACTGAACACGATCATATTTTATGTTGGAAGTCAGCAGAACTGAAAAAAAATAAAAATAAAAAATACCAGAGAAACTAGAGCAAACAACTCCTGAGCCTAAAACTTTTCAAAACGAGGTTTTCTTTTATTCAAAAATCCTCCGAAGGCAACACAGCAGCATGGGGTCTGAATCAGACTTTCTGACCCATCTTCATCTGATGTATCGTTTCATCACATATCAAAAAAAAAAAAAAAGAGAGAGACACTGTCAAGGAGTGAAATCTTGAAAACATAAAAATATTTTTGCTCCAAAATGTCTCTGTCTAAGGAATTTAGAGTTGCCCCTTTGTTTCACTGCCACTAGTTTATCTAAATGCTTAAATGAATAAGTTAAATCACCAAACCACCAGAGTAGGATGTAAGTTTTCAACAGAAATTACATTCATTCATTCATCTTCTGTAACCATAATCAAACAGTAGAACATGTCAGCGGACTCACCATCGACAATAATCATTCACGGGATAAGATGTTACAATGCCTTGTGCCAAAATCCAAGGGAAAACACATTTAGAGGCCCTACCAAACCTACAGTCATGTGATATGACAATTAACCTATATTCTACATAAACTAAGTAAAAGCTGCTGGCTTGTAAGCCCATTGAGCAGCAGATGGTACTTCAAACATTGTAAAACATAACCTAACTAAATGCTGCTGGCTTGTAGGGTCCGCTCAGCAGCTAACCATAACTACCAAGCAACATGAAAACAACAGGAACCTGACCTGAACAACAGCAGTATGCAGCATGTCATTGGAGTTTTCAAGTGGGCACCTCCTTTCACCGATGTTTTGTTAAGTAAGTAATAAATGGACATTTGATCAACACATCACTGACATATACAAAAGGTCCCAGCAGAGACTCCATGTCGTTCGCAAGCTCCGTGCCCTATGTGTTATTATTGTACACCAGCATCATCCAACCCATCCTATTGTACTGTTCCCCCTGCTTCCACAACATGTTGTCCACTACCTACAGGAACAAGCTCACAAAAATCAAACACACTGCACCCAAGATCACTAACCACCCCACACCTAACCCCTCAGAACTCAACCACAGAGCTGTCACACACCTTGCACGGACAATGTCCAATGACCCGGATCACCCCCTCAACCCATACTTCACACTGCTACCGTCTGGGTGCAGATACAGAACCCTAAAGTGGAGAAGGGCGCGCTTCAACAAGAGCTTCGTACCCTCCGCCATCATGGCACTTCATAATCTGCCCCATTAAACCTCGTGCAGACCTCCTGAGTGTGATGATATCATGTACTGTTGTTCCATGTATGGTTGTTTTGTGTTTTTCTGTGACAGGCTGTGGAAACAAATTTCTTTATGGGACAATAAAGGCTATCTATCTAACCGCTTATTCATGTGAAGGGTCGTGGGATCTGCTTGAGCCTATCCCAGCTGTCACTGGGCGCCAATTTAGTTTAGTTAACCTAATGAGCATGTCTTTAGACGGTGGGAGGAAGCTAGACACAGGGAGAACATGGATTTGAAACCTTCTCGCTGTGAGGCATCACTGCTAACCACGTCATCACTGTGCTGCCCACAGAAATTACAAAAATCCAATAAAATAACTGAGTTTCAAGGTCTTGATTTGACACCATTATTTGGACATCTGACCATGGCAGGATTTATTAGGAATGACTCATAGCTAAATGTTAAAGGTTAACACCTTATTCGGGCTCATCTGACATTGAACATATTGAGCTGATATGACTCCATTCTCTTATTAGATCAAACCCTGGGACTGGACTGCCGAGGACGTCCTTGGAGACAGAGGGCAAAGCTGCAGTTTATGGTAAAAGTCGCTGTGCTGTTGTGATCAGCTCCGGCAGCAGAGCCTGCGCGGCACAGCAGCTGCATGGAGCTGGAGGGTGTAACACTATCTGTTTGTAATTGTCCATTACCACGGAGGTTGTTTTTGCTCAATCTGCCTCGTTAAACGTCCCCTGGTGCTGGATTTTGAGACTGCACACACAACAACAATATTTCTGTTAACCCAGTTACGCAGACATGCACCCTGGAAGGTCCATTAGCACCACGGACAGCTAATGTGTGAAGGGCGCCCCGTGCATCCCAGGTGGATGGTGAAAAAAGGGATTTTCAGCATTATTACCCTACTTTAACCTCCAGCTAGCTCTGCAGCTTTGGCTTTTATCACAAATGTGGAGATGGACCCATTAAACGTCTTTGTCAAAGAACAAAAGATATTCAGCCTAATACAAGTAAAAAGCAGCTGGAGAAGCTAGCATTGTCAGATTTGATAGAGTTACATGAAAAATTGCTATTTAATGAATCAACTAATTGTTGCTGTGACGACTACAGCAGGCACCAAGCTTGCAGACTTATTACCACAAAAAATGCCCCATCTGTTCTCCTCTATTGCTAATGTGCTGTACTGCGTGTTATAACAGGACATATTCTTATTCTGTGAACAAACAAACAGTCTCAGTCACATATTTTGCACCTACGTGGTCCGTCTCTTGGAGAATAGTTGATAAAACAGAAGCCGAGCAGGAACAGGACGACCGTTCTCCAGGAGAACTTTCGCAGCAGCTGCAGGCGGCTCACTCCTCTCTTCTGCATGGACCTGAAAGCCAAAACCACTGACGCCCCAATTATAAACACGAACCTGGAAAAGACACAACACCGCCGTGTTATTCACCCACGTATGTGCAACAGCATGCGTATTCACGTGTGTGTGCTTGAACCAGACGTACCACGGCATGACAAGATCTGCCACGGTTAGACCTGCAACACATCCAGAAGCACAGTGTAAATGGATATCAATAGACCTGCAGATACAGAGTTCATAGTTCCTGCCCTTCTCTATTGGTTGCAATCCACAAAAGCAACAAGGTAAATTAAGAACAATATCATGTCCTTTAAAGCGCTGCTTCTGTCATTAACTTTCCACTCTGAAAAGGTGTAATTAATGAATATCTACGCTCCTGTGACGGCAGCGCCCCTGTAGCCTGGAGAAGATTAATCAATCCACCTCTGAAATCAATACGGCCTCGTACATGTGGCAAAGAGGCTATTACAAAGTTTAAATTGAGAACACCCATAAACAAAGGCATGGATCTCATAAAAAAAAACTGACATATAAGATTTGTTTTTAAAATGCAACTCAGCAACTGCCTCTTTGAACATGTCGTGCCTTGCTCAAGGGCACCTTGCTCCCGGCCATCACAGCGGGGGGACTGTTACTCATTCCCTGCTCCCTCCCATCTCTTCCCAGCTGTCATTTAAACACTTATCACTCCTCCTCCTCATCTCCTCCCTGGTTGTTAATAACAATAAACATCTCTGGATCACGCATTTGATTTGGCCCGAATGAGAAATGGCACCCCGCGCGTTTATTGTTTGAGGCGGCATCTGTCATAATTAGTGACAACAGGTCAGAAAATGCTGCAAGCGTGATGAGGGGAGAGGGCTGACACTAATATAACAGCCTTGAGTGCATGCATTTATTCTATACCGGGCTTCGTGCAATGTGCAAGGTTGCACTCTTAGTTTGGCTTTACTTAACCGTTCCAAGGTGCATGTTGAAAGAACCAGTAGCCTCCTCCTCCATAGTTCACAAACACCATCACTGTCAGAGCAAACCTACAAAGACATTACAATAAGGAAAGTGTCTTTAATCCACAGGTACAATTAAGAGTAAAGGAAGAACACATGCATGAAAGTGGACACCTGTCAGTAAGAACATCAAACAACGATTACTTATTGCAGTTCTGCTATAATACTTGGATCATTACTAAATATTAGCTTCTGAACGAAAATTAAAGACGCCAGACGAAAGCTTTTTTTTATTCTGTCACACTCCAAATGCAAGGTAATGCAATCTAAGCATTATGAATCACTCAGGAAATGAACACTTGTCCTCTGGATCTCCTCAAGCAGGAGTGCTGACTAAAGACTCTGCGCCTAATATATGATACACTTTATACTTCAGCACAGGCCAAGGCTGCTGAAACACAGCACACGTGACGGAGTGCTTCACTGAATCAGAAACTGGAGGGAAAGAGGTGTTTGCGTTGCATAGTCAGGAAAACGAATAGGGGGAAGGGGGCTGGGTGGGTGGGGGGGAGGTTACGCAGCACAACACAAACTTGCAGGGGAATGCAAAAAGGTGGAGATGCAGGGGAGGTTCGGCTCTTTCCTCGTGTGAAATACATAAGTTTATGCCTTTGTGTATCATCCAATAAAAGAAAAAATCATAAGGGAGTCTTTAAGCGTTTTAACAAGATTAGGATGAACTCTAAGAAATAGCCTGTCTGATAAGGTGCACTGTATCTACTACCTCTGCCTCCTCTTGTTTTTCTGCATAGATTAAATTAAGAGGTGCACCAAAGCCATTACGGCTCTTTTAGCCCCAACCTGCTGATACAAGATTTTAATCGGTCACTATCATCTCTAAAGGGCTATTAAAGCAGAGTAAACCCTGGTGTCCACGTTCTCTCCCTCTAACACACACACACACACACACAGAGGCTATCATTTAAATTTTGACGAACATACCCATTAGTCGCCATAGTAACAAAGACAAAGGTTAAATCGCCGGCCAGATGAGGCCCTGTGAGCAAATCACCGCAGCATCGCGGCTTATTGGCCGTCTTTTTAATTAAAACACCCTGCCGTCCTGTTGTGAATGAGAGTTTCATTGCAAAGCCGCACACACATGCGTGACAACAACGGCTGCTAAGTTATAACTGAGGGAAGCAGAAGGTGCTTAATTTGTTTGAGTTACACTGAGAACTCTTTGTGCTTCGTGTGTTGCATCAAAGTTAATGCGAGATAATGTCCAGGTTGAGGCACCGCAGACTTCTTCTTTTTTCTTGGTTCCTAATCAAGTTTAAGTTTTTTAATATCCCCGTGAAGCTCTCCATTGAACATTTGTCACCTCGGTAATAGACTTAATTCGTGTCTGGGAATCAGTATCTGTGATTTATTGCTAACAGATTACAGAGAGACTTGCCTTTCTTGCAGCAGTGACAGCTGGTTATGACTCGCTGATAGACATTTATGGACTTCTTTGATTTGAATCATTGTACATGCATTACCAATTAGAGTATCAGCTTAGTACTCTGCCCCATCGCAAATGGATAGTTACACTCTATTACTCCACAGTATTAAGTTACCTGCTGTGCTGGCTTTATCAAGTGCATGGCCACCAATTCTAGTCATAATAAATTGCAGCCTGAGTAGAAATGCCAAGGTCCCCTTTCTTTTTTCTTTTTTCTTTGTCAAACATCAGAGCACGTCTGAAACCGAAACTGAGGAAAACTTGGCTCTTAGTCAAAATAAAGCACAGAGTGACGCAGCCACCTGGTGTTAAATGCGACTCTCAATCCTTGGTTTTGCTGTAATACTTGTTCCGTCTGTTGTACGTCGCTGCTAACTACTGACAGTGCGATTTTCAACAGTCGGGAAGCCGGCGAAAGGCTTTTAGCGGCGCGGCACAAGATTAAAATCCAAATCCTTTTAGAAAAATTAACGTGCAAGCGTACCCCCACGGTTCTCTGTATATCACGTCAATGCAGGCTGAGCAATGATCAGAAAAACCTTTCAGCTGAAAAGAAAAGCCTTTTGCCTTCAGAAATGTCTCAGCATTTATGGCAGATGACTGATGCGTCTGTTCTCTGTAGAAAGTTGTTACTTATCGGGGGTATGGCTCGTAAGTCACGGAGCTGAGGAGGCACACGCAGCGTTAATCTTGAGCGCTGAGTCACAGTTTGATTAAGTGTTTTGCCAGGTATGAGGAATTTTCCAGTATTACCAATCAGGATCAATATGCGACAAGTACCTGAAACCCTAGAGAGACATTTCAGCTTAGACTGAAAAGGACTGCGGCAGGATGTGTGAATGAATAAAAACGTGTCCTTTACTTGAACCTTTGCAGATTCTGGTGAGAAAATATTCCCTAAACTAAATAAAGCAATGTAAGATTTTGAATTCAACATGTGGTGGTTTGGCTTTTCATCCAAAAGGAAGCCACAGATGGAGAAGATGCCAATCGTCTGCTGGATGCTGTCTGTGTGCTGCTGGATCTCCTCTCACTCTCCACTTTGGCAAGAGATCTATGGCCGTGTGGATGTGTGCTGATATGTTGACGGTATTATTACATCAATTATTTGGCTAGGGGGAGGTCAAAGCCACACCAGCATCCTGTTTCCAGAGAGGCGTGCTTTGTGTCTACCCCCAGGCCACAATTAAGGCTAGCAGGGAGCCCAGATTCAATCACATGCATCACTCCTGTCCAACAGAAACACACTGTTCCAAACCCGAGACGCACTAATATCAGAACTCATGCCCAAAGCTATACCGCCTGATAACAAAGGCTTGGGGGAGCATGTGGCCAGACGGTGACCCCTGCAATTATTCATTACGCCGGGGCCTGTACATCTTCATCATGCCTCCGACTGATTCAAAATGAATTAGCATGTGAACAAGTAGCATGTGGTGATAGGCCGACAAACAGGATGGTTGTTGATGGCGCACATACCCTCGGAAAGTGTCCAGCGAGCGCAGACGTGTCGGTTTGGCTTTAGTGGCGCTTTGTGCAGTTTCACTAGCATGTGCACCGTCCTACAGAAACAAGAGCAGAGAGACAAATTGATGTCACGGCGTGGAGCGTACGAAGTTAATGACAAGAAGCAGCATTGTTAACTTTACTGTTTTCATATGCTGAAAACTATTTCTATTTCTATTTCTTTGGGCTAGTTGTGGGCAGCAAAACCAAGTGTAAATACAACGCTGAACATTTAAGGCCTCATGTAGTTGATAAAGAAAATGTACACTGATCAGGCATAACATTAAGACCACCTTCCTAAAACTGTGTAGGTCTCCAGCATGTCCAACAGCTGTGAGAATCTGTTGGACATCGGCCTCCTGTAGCATGGGCCTCTGTGGATCATCCCACAGATACTTGACTAGTTCGGGATCTAGTGAAGTTGGAAGTTGGTGTTTTATTTAGTTGTTGTTGTCAGGCTGCATCCTGCTGGGCGTGGCTGCTGCCATCAAGGAGTTTCATTGCTATGGGGTGGGGGTGCCTGGTCTGGTCTAGGTGGGTGCTACATATCTTCTGTTTTGTTGTTTAGCATCAAAATGCTTCTCTATGTTCACCAGCGGATGTTTGCAGTTAATGAGAGAAGTTGGTTCATTTTCACTCTTAACAGAAAATGACTGGAATAAACAGAAACCAAGGTACATTGTAGGTACATGTCCTGTGTGAGTGTCCAGATGTGCAAAGGTTCTGGTTTGAAGTAGTGGATAAAGTGTCTGTTCTGATAGCTGGAACCGTCTCTACTTCTTTTAAATGATGCTGAGGTAGAACGTAAACTCTGGTTGGCTAGTTTTAAGGTAGCTTCCAATACAACAGCTATCAATAACACACTGGCTACAAATTCTCCTCAAAGTGATCTACCTGGAGCGGTCATCAGCTCCCATTAATAATTCTAAGCAACAAACGTTGGAGATGGACGTTAAAACACTGTTGTCATGCCAACGGGTCTGCTGTCCCGGGCCCAGGATAGAGGGGGGGCCCAGAACTAGGGCGTCATTAAATTGTTGAATAATTTTTTTTAAAAAAATGATAATAAAATAGGAATATTTGTGGAAAAAATACGTAATATTTGAGTTACATAAAAGCTTTTTATTTGTTTTCTTCCCAATTGTCCTTGAAATAGTGGTCAAGAACCCCCCCATCCCCAACACAAAAATGGTTTGGCCACTAATCAAAATGCTGCCGTTTGATTTGATGCCGTAATGTTAACGTCCATTCGCTTGTATAAAAGCTTAACACAACACGTTAACTTTAACAGAAACATTTGAGTTTGGTAGCTCCTATTAGATTATTTTGATTCTGATTTTCTAAGTATGTCTTTGTACAACTGTGTGTCCCATTGGAGGATGGGGGGTCTCTTATGTGACCTGTGGGGAGGGGGATGTAGAGGGGAGTGTGGGCGTGTGTCCTGTCTGTTTGATTCCTGTGTACTTCATGTTTAAAATTAATAAAAAGTTGACTATAAAACAGAAACCAAGGCAATCATCTGAAAGACACTGAGATGATCTGTGAAGCTAATAAGGAACCGTGAAATTGGATGTGAAGTTTTTTTTCCACAATAAGCGAACCCCCTTCTAGATATGTGGTATCTTTTTCCATTTTAACATAAAAACACTGATTAGAGCACCTTTAAAATGTCCCTTATGAGCGTCCTTCCCTCACGACTCCTACAATCAAAGAGCTGATTACAAGACCTCTTTTAATCACATTCTGCTAATTGGTATTTAATTTAAAATGACCCTCTTCTGTAGTGGTGATTAATTATGATTATGTTATAATTAAAGTTCTTTCTCTTTAAGTGGCAAATTGTTTCAGTTGCTCTTTATAACATTTAAGTTAAAAAGATAAAAAAAAAAGTCACTTTTAGAAGAGCAAAAAGGCAACACAGCTGTACTTATCAAAGATTTTAAATAACTACAAGATGAAACAATATTTACAAAAGCAAAGGTCCAAAATGCCTCACGGGTCAGAAATCCTGAAACATATGTTGGGAAACTCTCCGCTCCGTCCTGGGCCTTTTTCCGCCTCCCTCTGCGAAGACAGCATTTTGATGACTCTGGCCTGTTGCCCTCTCAGTTGGATTAGCCTGACTCGCTGGCCTCCATGCAGCCGTTTAAAGAGCCAGAGCAGGAAGACACCAGCGCTAATATGTTATGATGGATCTGCATGCCATCCAGGGAGCATATGGAAGCCAGAGACCTCTTGCTTAGAAGAATGAGAGGGGCTATTCATGCTCACCAAAAATACACGGCCGCTCTTGCCATGAAGCAGGGTGATTGGAGGGATATGACGCCCTGCCGCTTCCATGTAAGCCTGCTGCACAACTGGCTCTGCTAACATTTGTATCAATCATTCCATTAGTGTCTCCCAAATGAGTTGATGACTGGAGTCTCAGAGCAATTTTGGTATGCACGTCAGGCTGCGTAGTTGGCCAATGAAAATAATGGGATGTAACTGTCGGATCAAGCAAGGCCAATCTTCTTATGCCGTAAAGAAATACAGACGGTGCATCTGCCTGGTATTTTGATCCCCCTCTTGATACTTTGACTTCAAGACGAGCAACAAGGATTTAAGAGTCGGACCCAAACATCCAAACTTTCTTCCTATTTGTTAAATTGTATGTTTAATGTTTGAGCATCAAGACTGCACCTCCATGATAATTCCATGGAAATCATTTGATTGGTTTACGATTGATCTACATCTCATTAACCAAATTATACCTCTGTGTCATCTGATTGCATTTCTCATGATATCAATACGATGCATTCATTGGAAGCAGCATTTTACTTACATTATCCACTTGTGAGTCTTGGCAGCAAATGGTCTTAATAAACTGTGATGTACGACGCCTCCTGTAGAAGAAACAAGTTTAAGCTGCCTGCTCCTGATGGAAAAGTAATCAGTGCAGAATTACACTTTTTTTTTCCTAGTGGATGATGTGAAAAACATACCTGTACATGTATGGTGCAACCACGAATAAGAGGGTGATTATTGCCAGTAGGAGAGCTGCCACCAGAAGGGCTGAAAAAATAAGAAAGAAAAATGTTTATCAATGAGAACCACGTAATCAATCTCCACCACTCCACATCACAGTCTGTCTGGACGTCCATGTCAGAAGGTTTAGACTGTACATCTCTATCAAAACAGGATCTGAGTGGGGATAAAAGGGCTGATCGCCAGTCTAAACTGTCTGCTTCGCTCGCCTTTGGCCTCCCTTGTGGCTCTCTGTCAGTCTACCAGTGTCAAAGGGGATCCCTCAAGTGACAAACAAGAACCTAATGGAAAACTCTCGGCCGATCCGTCAAGAAGCTGGTAATCTAAGCCTGCAGGAACCCGAAAAGGAAAATGTAAGGCTACACTGGAACAATAGTGAGAAAACAAAAGGGAAAGATGGAAAGAGTTGGACTGCCACAGTAACAACAAATAATGTGGCCTAGATGTGTTTTCTTTGCTAAAAATTTTTTTTTTTTTCCAAAATCAATAGGCAAGTATTAGGGTAAATGTTACTGCTGTACGATCTAGGCCAAAATGTTTAGAGCAATGTGAAATAATGTTAAAACAAAATCGTATTCTTCCATTTTTTGGGACATAAACATTTTGCCGCTGCACTGAGACATCAGAGAGCTGTTTTACAACTGTGAGCCTGATTATAAAACCGTGTGTGCTCGGGCGCTATCTATGTGGTGTTCTTGCGTCAAAGCAGAGTAATAATGGGGCAGTGCACGCGCTGTTTGTCTTTAGTGGAAAAACAAACAAAAAAGAAGCCATTGTAGCCCGGGTTGAATCCACACTAGGACGTCCACTCTGAGCAAAGAGTGGTCACTTAATCGTCTCTGAAAAGTCAAGGTATCTGTGGCGTCCACTCATAAAAACACCATAAAGCTCTCAGCGCATCAAGTGTAGACCTCTGCCACGGCCCTCCCCCCTTCCATAAATAGAAAACGAATGGAAGCATCGGAAACAACTCAATTAGGTTCAGTTCGCAGATATATTGGGTCGAACAAACACTTAATAGCAGTCTATAACACGGATTTCTTTATGAGAATTAAGGGCTCTGTAGGTGACTTGTGGTCTGTGGTACAAAGCAGAATACAGTACTAACACGATTAAAGGTTGCATCTGATAGCAGCTGCACAGAAAACATATGCTTGAGGAATACCACGCCCAACAAATGACCTCACGAAGCCTTGCAGCTGATCAATTAGAGACGCTGAAGTAAACTTTGAAATTCCCTAGCAGGGCAACTCTTACCTGTCTTCGGCTGCTGACCAGAACATTACTTAAGCTGAGCAAGTCCTATGGGGAGTTTGTATAATCACCGGTCTGTGGAGCTAATGGAAGCTCATCATACTGTGAGAGGTGCAGTCACACTGACCATAACAGATAATGGCTACTTGGCCTTAAAAGTCTGATCTACAACATAATCTGCAATATTGTTAAGTAGAGTGTACATTATGGAGAGAGACGCTTTCAAAATCCCATTACGCCCTAATCCTTCCACACTCCCTAATGTATTACCCATAATCCTCCACGCGCGGAGCCAGGCCTTCAAAACAAGCAGAAAAGCTTTTCTTTTATCCCTTTTCAAGACAGCACGTCTTATCTGATCAATACACATCATGTCCCAGGAGATAAATGCAAACTGCTGCTCGGTGGATGTGGACGAGAGAAGCGATTCCCCTCTGTGCTGACTCAATTATGAAGAGAAGGGATCAAAGGTCTGAGGCCACAGGTTTCTTTACCGTCGGCGTGTCTCAGGCCCAGTGTCGGTCAGTTATTTAGAACTTAATTTCACCATTATCTTGGTTGAAGAGTGGCGTTTTACTTACGCAGGTATGCATTGTTGGGGCTTTTATTCAGAGTAGGAGTGCAGCTGGGGTCAGTGGAGCCTTCTGACGTCTGGATCCAAACACAGTAATAACCACCTTCCCCATACGTTCGACTCCAACTGCATCCAAAACAGAGACATATTCAGACACCCTTCCCCTGTTTTCCTCAAAACCAGACAGTGCACAGTCCTCCCATCTTCTTCAGTACCAGTAGCTCCAGAGCATCACCTAGTGTCTGCAGACTTAAAGTGCATGCTACTGTCCCCCTCGCCCTCTCCAGTTTCAGGCCTAAAAAACATACATTACATGCTCATATTGATCCACTGTTGGGATGACATACTAGCTATCACTCGGAGTGTTTTTTCAAAGAGGAAAGGGAAATCAATAGCTGCACAGTCTGGTTAGAGACCTCGGCATTGATCTAAGAAGACCAGACCTCTGAGAGGACAAAAAAAAAGAAGCAACAAAGACTTGTCATGTTGCAACTGAATCTCTGGTAGCATGTTTACAGGTGACCTCCACAGGGAATGCTCTGCCCCGCCGTCTCGTCAGCCACGACTGTTTGTAAATATTGCAGCTGTCTCCCCCGGTTAACATCCCAGCTGATGCTTCTGCAGGTAATGTGGCTTTCAAGCTTTAATGAGACCTTTTCATCAATATCGGAATGTCAGGGCTTATTAACCCCAAAAAGGCTCCTGATCGATACCCGGCGAGGTGGTTTAAGGGAGGGCATCACTCAGGTTCAGAAAGCAGGTCAAGATTACTCCCCCTCGAACCCTGTAAATAATCTCACAGACTGCTGATCCAATCATCAGATGCCACCACACTATATTAGCTCGGGACACAAGAGCAATACACTCCGACTGGCACGGGTTAACATGAGAAAACAAGAGACAAATCAGCGTTTTACCTCTGTGAGCTACACAACGTGACAACAGCTGCTTTTATATCGATGCATCGTTACCTGCATATAGTTGAATTCCTTGTTTGTGATTCCACTCGCAACGTCAGAGCGAATTTAGTGCTAATCACTGCAGCTGTATTGTTGTTGCTGGGTTTCACAGTGACCAAATGCTGGTACACACACTGAAAAAGAAAAAGCGTTATAAAAAGGGTTGAAGGGTTGATTTCCAGTTTGTGTTCTGCTGGAGGGATGAATGTGGAACATGTAATAATGTGCAAAAGGCAATGCTGGAGTTAAGAAAACATAAGAAATACAAACATATACTCACTTGCCAGTTCATTAGGTACACTAGTGACAACAAATGCATCCTAATATAACAGTCCTGCACTACACTGATGTGAAACAATGAAGGGAGGTGCCCACTTGAAAACCTCAATGACGTGCTGCATGCTGCCGTCGAATAGGCCAAGTATCTGATGTCTTCATGTTGGCTGGTAGCTATTTATCTTTGTTTGTTTAGCTGCTGAGCAGGCCGTATAAGCCAGCAGCATTTGTTTAGTTCATATTTCATAACGTTGGACAGAGCCTCTAAACGTATTTTGCTTGGGATCTTGGCACAAGAGATTGTAACATCTAATCCCATGTATTAACAAGTGCTCATGACTGCTCTAATGTTCAGTTTATGTTGAAACAGCGTCAGAACTAAAATGGTAATTCATCTGCAGGATCGTCTTGAAAGATGTGGTTTGTGGTGCAAATTAAACACTAAAAGTCAATGTTTCATTTAGCCCAGCTCACTGAATGAAATGGGTTTAAAATAATAGAAAGTGTTTCGTGTTTAATTCACACCGCCGCCACAAACCACATCCACCGAAATGAAAACACACGAATCAACAACTCTCCTGGATAAATATCTATTTATCTATCTATCTAGCTGAAGATGATTGTGCAGGATGTTGTGTTATTTCTCCTGTGGAAACTTTGATTCAGTTCCTTTTATTTTTGCAAAAAACAGGATTACAAGCTAAATGAAAAATGTCAAACGAGTGGAAATTATGAGAAAAAAGTAGGAAATAAATTTCACTAACCTGTCCAGTGACAGGAAATGTCCGGGAACAACAGACTTGGCAGTGAATTGAAAATGTGGACATGCACTGTATTTGTGTATTTGCCACAATCCGAGTGTTTCACTATCAAATCAGCAAAGTCACATAAATAAATACTGTGCATATTTTTTTCTTGTTCCTGACTCTATAGTCTGACTAAATCTCCACACTCTTTACCTTGTGGCAGTAATCCGTCGTGTAGAAAACCTGCACTTCTTCTTTCAGCTGGTTGTGAAATGTTAGCAAAGCCTGATCCATTTTCAGATCTGCAGATTCAAAAAAAACACACTGATTTACAGCCGGCACACCATAAATAAAAGATAACTGGAGGATTTATCAGATCATTGTTCACTCGATATTACTGACCGAGTGAATTCTTCTGACGTGTATCTATGTTGAAACTGAATTTTAACCCAACTTTTGCAGACAAAACACAGATTTTCAGAAGAAGCGAGTAGTTTCTTGGATTCAGTTATCTTCTGTGGAGCTCTACATTGTTTTCTTTTTATCTCTTTTTCTAACTGGACTGAACTATCACAGTTCAACACAAATGATTAATACGGCTCACCTTTCTTGATGTGTCCATGGCTGCCCATGACGAGAATCAACAAAGTTAAAGCTGCATGCAGCAGCGTCCTGGAATCCATGTTGCCGCTTGAAAACAAGTTCTACTTCTGCTCATCTTTATCACTGTCACACCAATATAAAGCGGCCAAAGGGCACTATACGTACGTGGTTAGAGGTTCCTTTTTACTGGTTTGTCATGCACATGTTTGGGATGACATTTTCAGTGCATATGTAGGGCTGCAATAGGATGAAGGGTGAGGATAAATAAGATAAAAAGCCTAAAAAGGGTGGTGTGCATGTTTGTGCATTAGTGCAGATGAATAATTAACGTTTCCAAACACTCTCCTTCGACTTTAATCTAATGAATTAGTTCAAAGTCACAGCTTGGTCTCTTTTCAAACTAAAGCACTCAAACGCCGTTCTCATTTCCACGCCCGGTCAGCTGAGAAATGCTGATCACTTGTCACATCCTCACCCTGTTTTCATTCCATTAACCAGTTCATTTCCCTGAGCGCTCGCTGTGACAGATGAGTTCACGGGGGCAATCTCTCAGGAGCAGCTCATTAACCTTTGACATGAACTCCAGTCAGCTGAAGATCAAACCGTCCTGCCCGACCCCGCTGTCTAGTTTAGAGAAAAAAAAAAATGTTTTATTGGACTTATATTCTGAAACTTGCGTTTAATATGTGTGCATATACGAAATAAAGTATATTTTTAGAGTGTATCCAAGGTACAATATCCTATTTCATCACAGAGCAAACACTGCTGAACTGCAGCCTTTGTGTGTTGATCCTTTCTGGCCTCACACATGCCTTGTGCAACAGATGACAGTTTATGATTAAACCCATGCTGACAAGTGGCTCAACAGCCTATCAGCAGGGAGGATTTCTGCTCAGGCTGCTGCAGGGGCAGCCAGGCAGGACCCACGGCAGATGGATTCATTCCAGTTGCTCTCACTGGCTGCCACAGCGGATTTTGCCTCTGTCTGTGCAACAGGGAGCTGGAGCAGAACCTCGTCGCCTGTGCTTGAAAACACTCTGCAAACATGGTGAGTATGCAACCATGTCATGTGTGCCAAGTCTGGCAACACGGAGCTGCTTGCTGCCTCAGACACCTGTTGACGTTTCCTCTTAAGTCTTCTGCAGCCTGACTGATGAGGTGTTGAGACAGATAGCAGTCATGTGTTTCTATTTTATTTCACAGCTATAAAAAGCACATTTAGCTCGTGTCTCTACTGTATGTTTGCGTCAAGCCACTGTGTTTGATGACTAGACCAGAGGTTTAAGCCAGTGGTTTGTGTGCAGCCCGCTGACGCCATAGATAGAGCAGATAAGAGCGTTGCTATGATACCTGTTAATGTCATTGCTCTGTTTCAGGCTGAGGCAGAGACATCTGTTTGCTGTGTGTTGGATAAGAAGCGTGTCTACTAATCTGGAGGCCAAAGCCTTTGAATGTCGAATCTAGACTGGCCAATAATATCCCATCTGTTTGGGGGATCTTATAAAATGT
Source organism: Planiliza haematocheilus (assembly GCA_005024645.1). Classification (NCBI taxonomy): domain Eukaryota; kingdom Metazoa; phylum Chordata; class Actinopteri; order Mugiliformes; family Mugilidae; genus Planiliza; species Planiliza haematocheilus. The sequence continues at coordinate 2,437,778 of SRSE01001339.1, read as the reverse complement.
TGACAGAGCAGTTTAGCTTCAGGCCATGGAGGCTGAATGAATGAAACGAGACATTTAAATCCACGTGACCCTGCATCATGTGTCAAGATTAGGATGTGAGTGACCAAAAGGGAGCACCACCCCCTCCTCCCACCACCACCACCACCACCACCACCACCACCACATACCTTTGAACCAGCTAGTTTTTTTTGTTTTTTTTAAAAATCAGGAATGCGGCCTCTCATTGTTTCCAGATGGGCTCCACTGCAACCAATCACAGTTTGTGTTTGTGAAGCTGCCCCTCTCAAATCTGCTCTGCTGTTACCTCTGCTCTGTCCTCGCAGGCCGGTAAGATCCAGAGTCTGACCGAAGAGGAGAGGGCCCACCTACTCCCCCTGCTACGCAACGCTCAGTGGGTGGAGGTCGTGGGACGGGACGCCATATACAAAGAGTTTATATTCAAAGACTTCAATCAGGTCCTTCTACTGCCTACATCACGGTTATATAACTTACTCAACATTATGTGTATTCACGACTCTATTATATATTTTTTTTTTCAGGCTTTTGGTTTCATGTCCAGAGTGGCTTTACAAGCAGAAAAGATGGACCATCATCCTGAGTGGTTCAATGTCTACAATAAGGTATACAAATACACCAATAATGACTTACAAGCAGTAGCAGGGTTTCATTTTTCATAAGCCGGGAATACACCATAACTGAACTCGATACCAAATGGTTACTGTACTTTAGATGGTCGTGATTGTGAAGCTTCAAATTTATTATTCTTCTGACTAATGTACATTTATCTTGAAACCATGAAGCATGATGTTCTTGCGCTAGAAGAGATCTCTCTGCCACCTCATACAGGGGGGTGTTAATGCGTTCAGCTTATTAAATTGTGCTAATCAGTCTTCTTGGAAAGTACCAGCGTTTCCCGTCAACACACACTTAGGTATCTGTTTTCAGCCAAAAAGCACCAAAAGGACAGCAGGCGTTTACAGTTAGTGATTAGCTAGCTTTGGGGCATTTAATATTAACGGCTGCTGATCTTTATCTCAGGAAGTTGGTGGAGAAATGTGAAATGTGACTCTCTAAAAGTGTGTTACCAAAGCAATATATTCTTTTAATCCTTTAATATATTAATATATATACACTAAACATTTAGTACGGCACCTAGGCTCATCATTTTTAATGTTTTGCCATGCTTACGCCTCTTTTAGTGGAGGTAGAGCTCATTTTCAGACTATTTGCAACCTTAGCTGATCTTTTGGCTGAAACAAACACACTCAGATTTACTTAATAAATAAATAAATCTCCTTATCTAATCATTTACCTATCTCTGCTCCCTTTTCTTTGGTCCCTCCCAGGTCCAAATTACTCTCAGCACACATGACTGTGGAGGGCTGTCCCAGCGTGACATCACTCTGGCCACGTTCATTGACCAGGCGTCTCTAATGTGACCGACGAGCTTTCAGTCACGTTCAGGGGTGAAATCTGTAAACGTACCGGAGGAACGTATGACGTCATGTGAGCTGCAAAATCCAAACGATATGAAGCAATTATCTGCAGTTCACTGTGAATAATGCAGCAGTAGTTGTTTGACTGCGAAGGGTCCAATCCGATGCAATGTGGTGTGAAAAATATGCTCTTGTTGGGTTTTGTACACGATGAATAAATAAGGCTGTCATCTAAAGGAAATGGGGGGAAAAACCAAATTAGGAGCTGAATAGTTTAAATGATCTGCCATCCATTCCAGATGTTGTTGCAGAAAACATTCACTGTGATAAACGGGTTCTTCTGTCCCAACTAGTGTCTTACGTGCCAAAAGGTTTTGTACTAAGTTTGTAAAATGTTGTTTTCTGTGTCAGACTGTCCTTGTTGTGATTAAAACAACGAGCAAGAGATTCTCCTCTCTTCTGACTGAATGCATTTTGTTGAACGCTGTAAAGCCACGGACCTTTGTTTTTCCATCTTATATGTCTTAACTTAAACCAGGTAAATATGGACGCACTCTCACATGAACGAAGATTTAAGAAAATTCATGACCACGTGTGACGAAAAGCCAGAGTTAACAGCAACTCTCATTTGTTTGCAGTTTGAACACATCATATTATAATATTTAAAGGGCTATTGAACATTAATAATATAATTTTCAATCAAGATGTTAAATCTGATGATGCTAAAAGGAAATAAAAACATTTATTATTGCTGCATGATGTCACCAAGCTACAAGAATACAATCTGGTAATTTAATCTATTTCATAAATCATCATAAATCTTGAGTTATTTCCCTAAATAACCTAAACAGGATGAGTGATAGCTGCAGTCTCACAATATTTTAGGATGGAAGGGATGAATGGATGGACACAGATGATGGTACAAGCTTTAATTTGTTTGTTAGTCGGGGCGTTTCATCAGTCTTTTCACCAGGCACGGACTAAAATATGAGTAATCCTTGCACATGTACAGTAAGAACCTAAATACATTCATGTCTAATCTCTTTATAACTCCTCAGTATGTAAAAACACAAACGCTCACACACACACACACACACAAAAACAGAAAAGACTCACAAATTAAGTGATTAATGAACACCCAGTGGTCACACAAGAGCTTAAATTACACTAACGAGTCATTCAGCACTATGCTTCTAACGACTTGTCTCCTAAACATTAATAGTAGAGCGGCAGAGCGTTTCACTTCATACAAGGAAGAGTTACATATTGCACAAACGTGGAAATTATTTCAAGGAATTTCGACGATACAAGGAAAAGCACATAAAATAAGAGTCGTTCTGGTGTTAACAGTATGCATCGCTATCCACCTGTTAGTAAAGACCAACATATCCCGCTGAATGGATATTTAACAAACCACAGTACGCCCACATTCACACAGGGCAGAGAGTGGGTTTCTCCCAAGGATCAAACACCTCCATCACAGTGGACCTCTTTCCTTTCAGTGTCTGCGTATTTAAGAACACTTTATCAGTCTGCCTAATGCCCCAACGCTGAAAGTTTATTACCGTAGAAATGGAAAAACAGCGGCCCTGTTAGAACGTGTTGTCACCGGATGAATAAATGACATTTGCATTGAGTAGAAACTGAGGTAGATTGAATTAGAAGACAACTGATTACGAACAAGCGGACACACAGGCGGCTATGCAGACTAAAGATATTAATAGTATTATAGTAGACCACAACTGGAAAGAGCTTTCATTCAAGTCTGTTAAGATGCTTTACTTTACGACTACCGCTTTTAAAAACTCTCCAGATTCTAAGTAAAAAAATTAGGTGAGAAGCTTTGGATTACACTAGCAGCTCCCAAAACACGAATGCCCTCGTCTTCCTTTATTTAAACGTAAAGATTATTGAGAATAAAAGCTCCCCTTATACAAATCATCAGTCTCCCGCTGTCTACGAGTCCAACTTTTGTAGCTGGACCACAAACGCAGACTTAAAACTAACGTCAAGTGCTAAGAACAGACAACGTTTTCCCAAAAATAAAAAATGGCAGAAATGTAGTTTCAAGTGGTTTTGCATATTCACCTGATACATTCTCGTCAGAGCGCTTTGCAGTGCTTTTACATGAAGGATGATGTTTTCAAGAGAAGTGCTACACGATGATGATGATGATGATGATGATGATGATGATGATGTGTACAGGCAGTCCTTAGCAGTACATGAGGTTTTAGGCTAGAGGGCAGCACAGCGGTTTTAACAAAGCTCTTTGAGTGGTTTGTGTTTTTGCTGAGTGGTGCATGGCTGAAATGTTCTGGCGTTAAAAAAATAATAATAACTGAATGGTTTTGCTAAGCAATCAGTAGAAATCTCAATCAACATACGTCTTAAGCAAAAGCTGAAATTGAAATGAACTTTTAAAACAAAATACCTCACACAAACACTTTCACGACACAATTAGAATCAAATAAAAACTCGACTAAAACTCGTTTGGACCCAGTCGTTTCTTCTGTGCTCTTAAGACACAGCGTCATAAGCGGTTTCCCTCTGGGCTGATTAAACTGACGATGGCTTGTGCTTCAAAGTTCTTTGCAGATGCTTTCCGTACGATGTAGGTATGCGAGATAAGGCAACCGTTTGAGCGAGTTAACTCTCGGGGCTCTTTGAGGAGGCGAGCGTGTTTCCCTGCGTGCGGTGGGCTCGGGCTAGGAGAGCCCTGTGCAGTTTCAGTGGGCTTTGCCGTTGCCGTTCATGTGGCTGACGGCCGACTTGGGGACCTCAGTGTTGTAGAGACAGTCCAGGAAACCACGGGAGATCTCCGTCACCATGGACCTGTCCGGGATGGACTGCGCCATGCCGTAGATCGCTCCCTGAAACGGCAGCAAGACGTGAGTTAACAGGAGGACGGCGCTCACAGCTCGTCACTTCCTAGATTTCCTACAGCGCATTCTCAACATCCTGGAAAATCAGGTTTTCTCTGAGCTATATGCAGAGACATGCAGAGAGCAGCAGCAAAACACTCTTTGGGTTGTATGTAAGCTGGAAATGCTGAGCGTCTGTCGGAAAACATATAGATTTCGAGGCGTTCATAGTGTTTTTTGTGCTGCTCCACTTCTGAACAGAGCAATGCTGAACCCATTAAGGCCCATGCATAAAAATAGCAGCGTAGGAAGACATGCATGAGTCGACTGACACACACACGCGCCGGCTAGCAGTTGAAATAAAACGCACAAGTACTTATACTTTAAGCAGTTTTATCCTTCTTCATCTTAGGAACAAGCATTGTGCTTTTTACTTTTCCAACAGCTACGGTCAGGAGTTTTTATACCCTTCGTTTTTTTGAGTTGCCGTAACGAGACGCTACAAACTATTTCAAATCTTAAATAACATGATGCTTTCTGTAGGTTTTTTGCTTTTACTTGTAGTGGAATATTTTTCACCAAGTGGCAGCAGATCATCTCTGACAGCGTTGAATGATCAGCTATGTGACAGAGCTAGATCCTGAGTATACTGGCCTGCAGCCAATGTACATAATCTACATATGCACGTGACGTCACAAGACCCCCCCCAACCACCACCACCCCGCCTTCACCAAAACTGAGAGATAAATCTCTACATTTTTCAGTGAAGTCACTATTTTAATATTGATTTTATTTGTATTGTTGATGTTTTTAATTCCTGTTTCGCAAATTACGCTGCCTAGCCTCGTTTGATTCCCTCAAGCGTTCCCCTGAGTGCGATCGCTGCCAAACCCGGAACAACTGGCTTTCTCCAGGTGGGTGGGGTTTCCGCTACATTTATAACCAACAGACAAAACAGCCGCTTATGTCAACTTCAAATGACATTTAAAAGAAAACAAAGTGCCACGTGTAGCAACAGCATGGCAACGAGTAGACGCTGCCAAGCATATTTCGCGTACTTTCACTCACGGCGTACAAAGAGGCACTGAGGAAATGTGTGACACCACAGAGTCAATTAAATATTTTTCTTTACAAGTTTAACCTGTAAACTTCTTGAAGAACCTGAAACCAAGGCCTATAAAACTCATACAGGTTTTGTTTGTTGCGTCGGGGGGTGACAGTTGCCGGCTTCCTTAGGCGTGTGCATAACTACAGCAAACTCACCATTCCCGTGGTCTTCTCTTTGGGGTTCTTCATGATGATGGCGACCTGGTCTTTGACATCACGAATGAATTTTTCGGCAACCCCTGCGCGGGTGTGCAAAACTGTGCAACAAATGTGGATGCTGTGAAGGAGGAGGAGATGATGCAGTGGTTGAGTATCGTTCCAAAGATTAGGGAATGAAAATGATCGGGCTGAGCGCGCAGCCAAACCCAATCTTTCTCATTAATATACAGCTGCAATAAACCAAAACCAAAAGAAAGTGACTAAATATGTCTGGAAGTACTTACTGAACCAAGAAGAGGTCTAAGCAAAATTGGGATTCAGTATTCGGGGCGACACTGAATGTTCAAGCTATGTTATACGGCACGATTTATAAAGATGTTTGTTAGTTGTTGCTTTTAGTTTCTTTACTGTTATTTATTTTGGACGCAGCTTTACTGTAGTAAAATAATAAAGAAAACCTTAGGGGCAGCTGTTTTGTTTTCTAAATGCATTGCAGAGCTATTTAACTGTCAAGCAGACGGGCCTACACTGGATTAATGTTAAAGTTGATTGAATTTAATACAGTTGCACAGGACAGATGTGATCTAGGAGATGCAAGAAAGGTAGGAAAAGATTTTATGAATCAACAAACATTCAAAAAACTATAAATACATTTTTTTTTTTTTTAATAGGATTGGAACTTGGATCATCCTACACCGATCAGGCATAACATTATGACCACCTTCCTAATACTAAGTGTAGTTCTGACTCATCAGAGAATGGACATGAGATTTCTGAGGGCAACATAAAGTTGTTAGTGGAGGCCTTTGTGTCCTGTGGGTTGAGGGGAGGGGCCTCTGTGGATCATCCCACAGATACTTGGGATCTAGTGAATTTGGAAGCGAGGTCAACACCTTGTGCTGTTCCTCATGTTTATTTTTTAGTTGCTCCTTAACCGTTTTTGTGTGTGTGTCTGTCTCAGGCTGCATCCTGCTGCCATCAAGGAGTGTCATTGCTATGGGATAGGGGGTGCCTGGTCTGGTCTAGGTGGGTGCTACATGTCTAAGTAACATCCACACCAATGAATGAATGCCAGGTCCAAAAGTTTCCCAGCAGAACACTGAACTGTCACGAGATGGTCGATGTTATTCACTTTTCCTGTCAGTGGTTTTAATGTTGTGGCTGATCACACCATGTTAAATGTTTGGGATTTAGTACCGATAAACTGATCTTTGTTCTCCACCTACCTAGACGGGTACTGCAGTGTGTTCAGATTCCAGCCCTTTGACGTCAGTGCATTAGAAAGACGGAAAATATCAAAAACGTCGGAGCCGATCGCCACCACCGACACCTCTGGGTCCCCAAACACGAACACTCCTTTAATCTTGCGGATCCTGCGAAAAGGACACATTTTTAGAGGCGATAAAGGGAGGTCTCGTGGCTTTCACGTGACTTCAGGGTCAACAATCTGCGCGTCTCACTCTGTTTTGATCTTCCGTGCCGTGGTGATGATCTTCTTGGTGGCGTCTATGTATCCGTTCTCTCCCATGTGCATCATGGTCGCCCAGCAGGCGGCGATGATCCCTCCCGGCCTGGAGCCCGCCACAGAGGGAGAGGCGTAGATTCCCCCCTGCCAGTCTGGAGCTACAAAGTACTGGTAGTGGCGGAACTTTTTATCACTGTAGAGGATCACTGAGGAACCTTTGGGTGCGTAGCCGTACTGGAGAGAAATAGGACAGACGCACGAAGCTTAGAGTCAAAATAAATGTAGCATGGTCTGGTGAGAGCTGAGATTAAACACTGATCTTTAAATTCCACGGCAAACATTTCACATTCACAGTGCAAAGTCCTCTGCCAGGGTTTGTTATTACATATAAATACTTGTGTATGTTGTGAAATGTGAGTAAGCTTATGAAAGGGATTGATGTGAAAGGAGTGAGGAGCCACTCCTTACCTTGTGGGTGTCTGCTGAGATGCTGGTTACACCTTTTACCCTGAAGTCAAACGGGTCCAGTTGATAACCGGCCTTGGCCATGAAGACAATGAGAAAACCCCCAAGACAGGCGTCCACATGCAGCGGGATGTTGTAGCGTACGGCCAGCTGCAACACAATGAGCAAAAGCGTCACAAGTTTGATTTCCTTGGGGATTTTTATTTATTTTTTATTTGGAGCCTGTTTAAAGAAAAAATAAAGTTTTATTTCTAACCTTGGCCACTTCCTCAATAGGATCCATGATTCCATGAGGAAACTGAGGGGCGGAGCAGACGAGCATGGCTGTGTTCTTGCTGATGGCGCTCCTCATAGCCTTGACAAGAGAGCAAACAATTTTTTTTTTCAATCAACCACAGTCTCAAAATAGCAGTCGATTACTTTCTGAACGCGCAGCAGTCTCACCTTCACGTCTACTTTCATAGTCTTCTTGTCGAGGGGAATGTGAATGAGCTTCATCCCGAAGTAATGCGCTGCCTTGTCAAAAGCTGCGTGGACGCTCACGGGTGCAAGGCTGCAGAACAGAGTGCACAAAGGCGATTTTTACGACGTTCTCTGGCGACTTAATTCAAGGACAAGCCATGACGTGGGTCTCATAAAGCTCATCTTACATTTCGGGGTATTTGACACCTCGTTCATACGCCATGTCTCTGTAGGACTTGCAGGCCATCAGTATGCTCTCGGTTCCGCCTGAAGTCACCTGGAGAAAACAGAAGGGAGTTAGCTCAAGTTCTTATTTGGGTTAGACTTTCTAAGCATGTACGGCGTGGTGACCTACTGTGCCGCAGGAGTTAGGTCCACCTTGGAAAAGTGAGCAAGCCATTCTAACAACCTCTGCTTCCATCTTCCTCACACCGGGAAAGACGTCCGGGTGAAGAGGGTTGCTCCACGCAAAATCCCCGTACACCTAAAGACACGCGACACAAGTCACGAATAATTGTGTAAACAGGAAAAGACAGAATAACTCGTCCTCGACTGTTTACGTTTGGAATACCAACGTCGGGAAATGTGTACAAAGATGCATACCTTCACCAGGAGTTTGGTCAGGGATTCGTCACCCCAGTACACGGCGCCTGAAACGCAGCCGTTCTCCCACTTCACCTCGTCTGTAATGAAACATTGTGTCTTCAGAAATATATTTTTGCTCAGAAAGAAGACAAGGTTTTCCTTTCAGCTTTCAGAAGATCAGGAAATACTTTTCAGCCAGTCGGCCAAGCTCGGGGATGAATGACGACTTACTGAGTGTCTCATACTCTCTGATTTTGTCCATCACTTGGTTCTGAGAGAGACCTTTAGAGGGCAGCTCTTTGATGTAGCTCATCCCCTCCTTCAGGGTGCACATACTGGCAGACATGTCATCCAAAGCCTTGTTCAGCTGACTCTGAATCTGAAATAAAGGATTAGGACACAGTTACAGGCATTAACTGTCGACGCAGCGAAAACTGTACGCTTCAGCACGTCATAACCTAAAATAAGTGAAGTAACAGTGTGACTGAAGTGAACCAAAGTAACCACATGTTATCGCTAGTGCATGATGTTCCACTGTGCCAAAGGTCTGACCTCCCTCTCAGGCCCCCCTTCCCTATCTTATGAAGTCATCCAAGAGTGACTCATGAAAGTCTCAGACTACATAGTCAGAGCCCATTTGCTGGAAAAAAAAAAAGAGGGAACAGATTCACCACTGATACTTACTGCCACGCCAACAAAGGGTATATTTCTGATGAGTCGAAGAACTGCTTCTTGATTCGGGATGTGAGACCTATCAGACAGTGAGACAAGGCAGCAGATGTGGTGAAACGCTGGCACACGCTCAACCACAAACATTAAACAGCTGACTGTGACCTATAATCACACGTCAAAGACGAGTCAGGGTGCCATGCAAACTGGAGCCGCTGTAAGGCGTTTAATTCTGACCGTGGACGCGCAGAGGAGCCAAGTCTCCGCCAAGACGACGTTCACTCGCTAAAGAGATAAAGTAAAAATGGGCGGTGCTGACCTTGCTGCGGAGGAATTTAACCACTGATTGATTGATAGCAGGTCTAGAAAGTCTAGTCATTAGAGGGCTTTTCTCTGACACACAGACACCAGAGAAACAAGTCCTGCACACTCTGATACTAACTGTAGAATACCAGAGATAGAACGGCCACATTTTGAGGCATCATAAAGTAGATAAATAAAAAAAACTCAAGAGAATGTGAGAGTACGGCAGCTGAACTCTGGTAAACTTCTCTGTCTAACTGGGCCAAATATGAGCGCCGACTTCTCATTTAGACTCTAGCAGGTCTTAATTTATATGCAACCATCACGCGTCAAAGATTACTTTCTTGCTGGAAAAGGAAGCCCTTGAGCCAGACCGCCCCCAGCGTGGTGATGACGGAGGCGCCGATGATCTGCCACGGCTCCAGCTCCGCGCAGTGTGCGTTGACCTGCCGCCGGCCCTCCTCCAGGTACAGCAGCACCATCTCCTTGTACACCTCCAAGGCACTCTGCAAAGAGAGAGAAGTCACAGTCAGCTGTTGAACGAATAAACCTATTTGCCTGAACAGTCAAACTATTCTTCATCAACCATTTTTCCATTAATAGTGCAGAAAGTCCCCAAAAACTAAAATCTGTTTTCCTCATTGCTAGTTTACGATGGGGAAGTGATTCTACACGACATGTGGTCATGAAAGTTAGTGACGCTTTTGCAAAATCATGTGGATTTAGTTTCAAAATAAGGAAATGATTCAACTTATCGAGTTAACTTTTACGTCAGCTTAAAGCCGCACGCACGATCTCTGTATCTGCAACTCATGCAGATTCACAGACTCTAAGAGTGTGACTAGACATCAAACACATTGTTCTCAGTCACAACTTGACTCACAACTATTAACATATATTATTCCTTATTAGCAGACAGGTGTATCTATTATAATAAATTAAGAACTTACATCAGAAGGCATCTTCAAACCCACAGACTACTTATTTCCTGGCTTTAAAACGCTGCCAGCTCCTCGCTCACCAGGTGAGAATGAGACAGAGCACTTCTCTCGACCGACTGGATGACTATCACCAGACTCCTCCCTCCACCCCAACAATCAGTCAAAATCAGACAAGACTAATAAACACGGCGATAAAGGACATTGTGCATCCACTTATAAAACCTAATCACCAGCGACTGCTGAAATACTTGTTTGAGTATCTTTTGAGCGTGAACGCAGCTAATTAACAGAAAGCCCGAGAAGGTGCATCTGACAGATGGAAAGATCAAAGACGAGATACCTGTGAATGACTTTGCATCAGTGCGGCTGAATTATCTGTGCATTATCTCTCCCCAATGCTGGTTTTATGACCCCAATAGCACACCGTTTGATAGGGAAGACTGTCCACCTCAGCCACAATCAGACGGAAAAAGCTTAAGGTTCAAAAGATAATGTCTAAAGTCTGTGCTCTGCCTGAAACAAACATTACAAAAGAGCACAATGACTCTTTAATATAATTGTTTTTATAAATAAAAAGAAAGGATGTGGGGTGTTATTACATGGAAGTCATTCAAAGGCCTACTCCCTAAAGGTGAAAAATAAATGTTGTAGTGGAGAGTTAATAGTGAGCTCAGGGAGTTCTCCCCCCTTCCCCAGACAGCAGCTGTCATACCTGCCCGATTGAACAACATGTTCTCATACAGGTTTGGCGAGATGAGCCGCAAAGAGCTCACCGGGAAACAATGGATGAGCCAAGGACATAAGCACAACGGGAGCCTCGGCTTAATTTCACTTGGCAGGTAACGCACACACAGTAGAAAGTAGTGCAAAGCCCGTCCGTGAGCCGCAGATTAAAACGGCGCAAAAGGCAAGTCCCTTCAGATGCAGACCTCCCACTGTTAGCCAACGCATTTTCCGTCCACCTCCATTCATTGCTGTCTTCGCCTCAGGAAAACTTATACCAAGTTCACACAAAAGGCTCCGGCACCGGCATTGTCCGACTCGATTGTTGAGCCATGGACGCCCATTCCTTCGCTCCCCCTCAAACACAACATTTGACTATTCTGTAATGAGACCTTTTGTTGTGTCTGAGGGGGAGGTCATGTTCTCATGGAAATGTACTGTGAGGCGGCTGCTCCTGGATACGTGAAGGGAGAAACAGACGGCTCAAACAACAAAAAACGGCTTTTATCCAAAGGGCGATGCACAGATGATTCAAGGAGGGAAATAATTACAGCTGTGGTGCGTTTGTGTGTGGGAAGTTTCATTTAACCGTCTACAAAGGCCTGAGGGATAGCATGACACCGGCTCACATTTAATCCAGAATCATAATTAAGCTTTTACAGCTGCTTCTTCTTCTTTTCTCCTTCAGGTTGATGTGGAGGACTCCACGCAGTGACAAGACACTTGGGAATAAATACTGCACTGACAGCAGATCTGTGTCACACCAGCTGCCCTCTGGAGTCTTTTGTCTGCCTGCAGCTGATGTCATCAACAAAAAGTTTATTAAGCACCATTAAGGGAAATCCCACAAATCCCCCACAGCTCTCTGGCTGCTCGACTATGGAGTAAAGCTTTGTTTTAACTTCCTGCAGGTTTATGTTGAACAGGATTTCTAAATTTAAACAGCAGCTGCAACACAAAGCAATACAAAGGAGCTTTAAAAAAACCTTTACAGGAGGAAACACATGGCCAGCTTTTAATTTAATTCAATTTAATTTAATTTAAAGATGAAGCTTGTGTAAAGACATTGCTCAATCTTTTGTCTCCATGTGTAGGTGCCTGGAAACATACTGTGTCCCATCTCAGGGGCCAAAGTGTGCGATGCATGTTATCTACAGAAACAGGCGTAAATCTGTAACATAAGCTCTGATAACAGCGGGGTCACAGTCAGACGCACTGGTTGTGGACTTGGAGCATCAATAGGAGCAAAACAAGTCCGGTACCAGCTCACCCTCTCTACTAATAAACAACTATTCGCCCCTCCGAGCGTCTTGTAGCAGCACTGCCGCCGTCCCACACTCTGTGTAATCTGAGAAGACAGATTAAAGTGAAGAAGACACCTACCCAGTAATCCATGTTGTCGAGGAAAACGAACACAGACTGTTTTTGTTTCGTCGGCTCCTCGGGGGAAGTCACTTCCAGCAGCCTTGCTTTGAGTCAGCGGCTCTCATCTACATGCTACTATCAAACACAGCATAGCAAGCTAACCCTGATTCAGGAAGTAGCCAACAGACCGTGGAGCTGCGCGCGTCCTGCGCATGTGCAGATTTGACCGTTATCTGCATAGGTTTAATCTAATGAAAGCCTCCAGTCCGCATGATGTATAGATCTACAGTTAAAGCGACAGCAGCGCCGCAAGTGTTTCACCCTCACAACTAAACGGCTTAGCTAAGCATTGATGCCGCGTTCACTGACTCCACGAAACACAACATCCGGGCTAAGATCAAGAAAAGTTTCACAAGGCGTTAAAAATGACAATTTCAATCTTTGATAGGATTAAATATTTTACATATTATTTAAATAATTAGTATTTAAATAAAATCTCAATCTGCAAATATATGAAAAAAGCAAAAACAAACAAACAAAAAAATATATCAAAACCAGCTAATACATGCTTGTTATTGGAGAACGATATAGGGCACTGTTGTGAAAAAAATGATTTGTTGTTAAACATGCCATTTTTTTTACTTACCTATTGACTGAGTTATAGGTTTTTGAAAATGATGATAATAATGTGACACATTCGTGTTTCCGGCGGTTTTGAGTCGTTCACCTTTATTCTACTTAGAGTTTCCACATTATCTACGTTCCTGAAGGCATCATTCGGTGAAGGAGTTTTGCAATAAGATGAAACATTAATTCTTGCGTGGGGTGAAAACAGCGCCTCTTAGTGGCCAAGTACTGCAACTGCACATCCAACAACAACAACAAGGCGATGGCGATATACTATAGATATTTATGGGCTATTACGTCTAGTTTAGTTAGTTTAGATAATATTCTATTGAAGGCATTAAAAAACTTTAATGCTAGTGATTTCATTTCACCAATAGCGTGAACATGTCGCCATCAAACCATCAAAGGAGCCACTGCAGCTGGAGTATTTTTATAGTATCTGTGCTATTTGGTTGAGACATTTGTGGAGCAGTAAACAGATGAGCTCATCTTGTTAAGCACCAGGTAGCTGCAATTACATGTGGCATGCTCTTTCTTTAGTATAACATGTACGGGCAGGTTTGCATTGTTAACTGAAGCGTTCAGTGACAAATATCACCTTTAATAGTTTGTTCATTTTGTTTTTTTAGTTATTAGAATTTCTTTTGGATGAATTTGCACATTAGAAAAATACCCAAACTAACACCTAAAATATCTGACACCTTTAAAATCGTTCTCCAAAAAATTTGCATTGACGTTATTTCCTTTAAATGTTAATATGGAAGCTATTTCTAGCTATTTCTTAACTTATATTTAATTCCTCAGACACAGATTCAGTGGTTCAGTGGTTCATTGCAACTTACTGGTATTGTGAGAAAATGGTTTATATTAAGTGAGTTGAAGAATAAAAATAAATATCTTCACCGGTTAATTAATATTTGTTAATGATGGACATAAAGAGTCATAATGAACAATACTACAAATGTAATTAATACCAAATACCTTGCAGACTGGCAGCTGCCTGCTACGTTGTTATAGTTCACTGAGATCAAATGAATCTTATCAAAAATAAAAATCTCTTATAAAATTCTTACGAAAAAATCTAATTATATAGGAATATAATTTAAACATTTAATTAAAAAAGGTGCAGCACAGTATACTAATCTTCATTTCCCTAATCATAACTTTATAAGCTTCTAAGGACTTCATTCATTTGCAGAAAATCACATTTTCTTTATAGCCACTAATGAACACAAGGTTTTAGCACGTAAATAAGAAACAAAGAGCAAAGATTCTGCAGTAGTTCAGGGGGTGAAAGGGGGCGACTTGCAGCCACAGCCCTATTTGTGTTTAAGATCCCCAATCTTTACAAAAAGACAAACTGTCTCTAAAGGACGGCTATTCCACTGTAATTAGTGTACACTGCCTTCAAAAGCTGGGGTGAGAGGTACAATGCTTTGCCCGTGAAAGGAAACTCCAAAGCACATTAAAAGTGAATTACTTCTTGTGTAAAGCGTGTTCGGGGTCATGCTGGTCACGACGCGCGCACCTCTCCAAAAGCGCACACGTCTCCAAAGGCGCACTCCATAGTTTCTAAAAGGCAGTCACATTGTTGAGAGGTCTCACAAGAGGTGTACATATGGCATCCGGGTTGCAATTAAATGTTTTTAAGATGTTTTTCTTTTCTTGAAGAAGTTTCTTTTTTCCTTTTTTTCTCCCCCTGCAGCTCTTTGCCAGAAAGAACAAGAGAAGGGGGGCGCTTTGAATGGCTTCGCTGCTAGTTTGGGATGACAACAATCTGGTCAGCGAGTTGTTGGACTTTGATTGTCCCCTTCAAAACGTCCTTCAAACAAAAAGCTGAAGACGAAAATAAAGCCCCACCTGGTACCTCTGTTTGCTAAAATAATAATAAATAGATTTCGTTTAATAAATAAGCAAAGGAAACTGTAAAGTGAAGTAGTAGAGGAAGTATTAATCAGGAGCATCGGGCAGGTATCACCTGCTCCGGAGCTTGCTCAGTTTATTGTTAAATATTGTTAAATCACTTTTCGTAGCAAGTCTGCTCCGATATCTGCCATTTCCACAGCAACAGGGCGCCTATGTTTGCCTATACTTTGCATAACAAGCAGGACACTACAGCACACTGATAAAAATCACGTAGAGACACTGACAACTTCAAACCCACACCTGTCCATGATATCCGAATATGGATTTGGCATCAATGATTATTTGTAAAGTGGTATTATTTCGTTTACTTTAGACTTTTCGTGCCTTTTATAACAGCAAGGCACCATCTCCTATCTCACTACTGTATTTGTCCAGTTTATTGAAAGCATATGGTTATCAGATTGTTCCCAAAACACATATTTAGACAGAAAGTTAAGGAGAGCTTTTTGTGATCCTTTGTTGGCAATTGTAAATCATGTTTGAGCTCTGGCACACTCCCCCTCTCCCCCTCACCGAAGCTAAGACGTGTCTGCACCTTGTTGACACGTTTTACTAATATTTAACTTCCCAAAAATAAAATTATACCAGGAACAGTTAACGCGCCACTGAGTTGTGGCGATGTTGGAAAGAGTTTGGAGATGTCATAGCGCACAGACATAGGCTCACATTACAGAAGAAATCGAGCTTTTATTGTTGTGACACACAAAAAGACCCTTTGTACTATCAATTCACACAGCTGGTTTCACCCTTTCAAATCCTGTTTGTTTGTAGGTCCCATGCGTAATTGTCTTTGTCCAAATGCCGGAGCTTTGCGCTCGAACGCAGTAAGCAAATGTTTGTCCAAATGTGTCATTAAAAAATAATCTTTCTTTAATATATGTTAGATTTTCTGAGCAAACACGGAGGCATGGCATTGTTTAAAACAACTCACGAAGGAAGAGGTGTAAGAGGAAACTGCTTTAAGTTCTTTAATATCAACCTTGTCAGGTCCTGTGATGTGCGCAAAATCACAAATACGCAACAGCATCCTTAATAATTAATAACTTATTTCAAAATAATCGCAGCCTCATTAACTTCTGTTTTTAGTACTGTGCTGAACTTGAAGCTGATTTTGGAAGCGAGTTTGCCAAGTTACCATGACCACCATGTGCACTGCAGGGCACGTGCCAATATTTTGAGTGCGTAAAGTGTGCCAATACGGGTACCCGTTAAGAACAGGGAGCTGATAACGTTTGCAAAGAGCAAATGGTTTAAAAATCTTTCCCGAAAGACATCCAGAGACATGATAAATAGCTGTCCATCATGATTCCACGGGTTTTACGCACAGAAATAAGGCAACAGGACGGATTATAATGCCTTCCAAAGCTTTTTATTAGCATAGATACATTATGACTGATGGCAATAATAATGAAAATGAATGTCGACTTTGAAAGCTTGTATTGGAGGTGAACAATTACCACAGAATGTCAGATTATTTATGTGCGTAAAACGTGATCATTCGTAAGATATTTTATAGCTTTTAAGAGTCATTCTGCTGCCATGTCGTGAATACTACTGCACCAGAAACAAGCCTGTAACTTGACTGAAACCCTAATAAATTAATAATAACATTTTCTATCAGGACCTCCTGTATTTGACGCGTAAAAGTGACTGCATGTCTAAGATGATAAATAGCATTAACGAATATAATAAAACAATATATTTAAACCAGTATGATCCACGTAATAGTTGCTCAGATCCAACATTGATCCTGAATACTCCCTGATATTAAAATGTCACCTCCAATCAGACGTCTGGTAATTGATGCCTGATTTTCATTCTCCCTGAGGAAAGTTTGATCCCGTTCAGCCTACAGAACATGGCTATTGTGAACGTTTCATTCATCTGTGCCACTTTACCGTACGCACGCGTTTGATTGAATTTCGCAAAGTATACACAAAGAAATACAGCGCCGCGAAGAATGAGGGAGAAAGGGAGAGGGAGAAGGACGCGCAGCCTGGAAGCTGATTGGCCACTTGACAGGCGCTGTTGATTCAGGCGCCCACGACGCAAATAGATAAGATAAAGGCCATATAAAAATGACAGAGATGCGCATCCATCCCTCACTGTCACCTGCACATATGCGCAGTCTGCTGCCTCCAGCTACAAGAGAAGACCACCGCCTCTCTCTTTAACCGAGCTTCAGCTGTCAGGAGTAGAAAAGTAAGTGCAAATACATCCATCCTGCTCAGGTTTTTATCAGTTATTTGATGTTTTCCACGTAGATTGAAGGTAATTTTATGGCGCTAACAACCTAGAAAGGAGATAACAGAAACCACCTGTGGCACAGCAATGATTAAATCACTTTTTAATATGTAATTTTAATTGTTTTATTGCGAAATATTCTAGAGCTCTCTCTGAAGCTATGCGTCATGTTTGTTTTTCAGCTTGATGAATAAAGGTTTGTTCATGTGTGCAGGATGTCTCCCAAAGTAAGGTGCACCCTCGATGACGTGCGCACGTCCAGGGACGCAGTGATGCTCAGCAGGTTTTCACCATCACTCCCCAACACACTCAGAGAAGGAGGCGACACTTCAGGAGACTCCAGTGACGGTTCTCCTCAAAAACCACGGTCCGTTACTGGAGGGGAAGGGTCCTCGGAAAAACGACACGAGCAGCCCGGACAGAGGGGCAGGCGCAGGATGAAGGCAAACGACCGAGAGCGCCACAGGATGCACAACCTGAACTCAGCGCTGGACGCGCTCCGCAGCATCCTGCCGGCGCTGCCCGAGGACGCGAAGCTGACCAAGATAGAAACTCTGCGCTTTGCCCGCAACTACATCTGGGCTCTGAGTGAGACCCTGCGCATGGCCGACCAGCACGGACACACGGAGGACTACCTGCCGCTGGCGACTAATCTGAGCAGCCCCGCCAGCGTTTCATCCGCCGGGTGGGACTCGGCTTCACCTGCAGGGTGTGGTTACGGGACACCCGATGACTTTGGCTCAGGAAACTCTTCCACGTCAGCTGATGAAATGAGCTGGAAGATCTTCACCAGAGATGAATCCAGTGCTTTCCCCGTCACTCTTTATTTCACGTCACTACGTGGGGATCACAGAAACACTTGGCACTATTGACTTTTTGTGATCAATCCTCATTTAGTTTGACTCGACATTATCAAAAACAAAAACAAAAAAAATCACCCTGAAAAAGCTGCACTTGTGATGTCACACGAATGTTTTCCGTCACCAATCACTGCACGCGTAACTGTGATGTCACTAGTTAAGACATTGAATAGGCGGACACGCGAGGCCATAGAGACAATTACAGCATTTATTCTTTGAAAGCACTTAATCTGAGGCTGAAAAGAAGCAGCTGAAAATCTAATTTTCAGGAGAATAACTTTCCAAAGTCTCAACTATAATTCAAGGCAACTTCTCTGAGTTTCAAAGTACTTTAATGATCATCCTGCGCCCCTGTTACCTACAGCCTCACAATCACAGATCACCAGGAAGCACAATCAACAATCTAAGAACAAAATTGGTTTAAAATATTTATTTGACAATGATATTCAAAAGTGTTTTGGAGCAATTTCACTGTATAAAACTATGTATTTATTTAATAAAAACTGTAGAAAATGTGGAGTTTTTTTGGTGGGGAGGGGGTTTGGCAACAATGACTGGTTTTGTTTCAGTGGTTCAAAGAGAAAAACATGAACAAATGCAAACATCAAAACAAAGTGGCTGTCATTCAAATACAAGTTATCTTTAGGGAGAGAAAAAATGAAAGTCATCAATTTTTCTGTTAAAGGCCAAAAGTAATGTGCAAATCAACATTTTCGAACGTGTAGTTCCTGACTGTCCTGTCTACTACCAGCGACAGCACTGAAGCGTAATGTCAGACCGTTTCGTAGTCGTAAGAGTAGCATGAGCTAAATGTCATTACGTCTTGGATTATGTCGGTGTTTTCCTACAGCGGCGCGCAGTCCAGGGTCAAGCCTTCAGCGAGCGGCTCTACTTGGGGAAGACGGTGACCACGTCGTAGCCCTCGGGCGGAGTCACCCGCTTGCGTGCGTGCTTCTCGCAGTAAATCTGGTCCTCCACAAAGAAATGTCCCAGCTGTTTTAGGTTGACCTCGCAGTCTGTGCAGATGTAGCACTCGGGGTGACGGAACTTGTCCCTCAGCTTCACCACCATGCCCCTGAAGACAATACAAAGATGACGTTAGGACTTGATAAACGGAGGGTTTGTGAATTATTTATTTCAGTGTTGGACCTTTTCTCAGGTGTATGGCCTGGCTGAAAGTCTTTGAACTCATCCTGAGGTCCTCTATAGGGGTGAGATCAGAGCTTTGTGTGCATGCATGTCAAGCTCTTCCACAACTAAACTATATCTTTGTGCACGAGGGAGGCAGTATCATGCTATATTATGCTGCTTAATATCCAGTATCTTTAATTTAAAATCTCCTACGACAACATGGGGCTTTCAGGTGCATAACTAACCTCCATGTCATTAAGTGAACCTTAGCTAGCCTAGGAGTGAGCTAAAACCTTAATTTAACACTCAGCTGAAACACATCAGGTTCAAATATCAATGTGGATTTGCAGAGATGCTGAAGAGAAAATAAATTTAAGGCAAAATAACCAATTAAAATGAAAAAACAGTTCATCTTGTGTCTACATTTAGCCACAAGGTGGCGCCACACTCCAAGCAGAGACACTCCAGGACCGCCTTTGTTGAGACATAACATTTCATCACATCCTGGAAGTTTCACGAATGTGAATAATTGAGAAAGGGGAAACTAAGGGGCAGCTGAAAACCAGTGAGGGTCAAAGGTCAGACGAAGCCAGAAAACTTACACAATCCCAGATCCACATTTGTCACACATGGGTAACTTCTCCGCGTTCCCCACTGATGCTCCGATCTTTGTCGTCGGTGCTTTGACGCTCCTGAAGCCCGATGGCTTATCTGGGTCACCTAAAGACGTCGGATTGAAACATTTTAGTCAGCGGCAACATTAAAACCTCCTGCTCTTATAGTGTGTCTGTCTTCCTTGAGGCTCCAAAGTAGTTTGCAGACAACGGGGGAATCTGAGGGCGTCGTTAGTGGGAGGCTTTGGGTCCTAAAGGTCATGTTTTTGAGTTGTTCCCAAACAGTTTTTTGGGGTGTGACAGGAAACATTGCCGTGCTGAGGAGTGTCGTTGCTATGTAGTGTTTAGGTGGGTGGTGTCTGAACAACGTCCACATGAGCAAAGGATTCCCAGCAGAATATTACACAGTAAGCAGATGATCAGTGTTACTCAATTCACTGACAGTGGTTTCTAGTGGTCTGCTGGTGTGGTGGAGTCATAAAGAGGGACAAGAACAGACTGATCCAGAGGGTCAGCTCCATCCTGAGCTGTCCTCTGGATTCAGTGGAGCAGGTGGGAGAGGATCAGGATGTTGTCTAACATGTCCAACATCAGGAACAACCCCTCTCACCCTGTATGAGACAGCTGGGACTTTAGGAAGCTTCAGCCAAACACTGCTGCACCCACAGTTAAAGAAGGAACATTTCCGGTGGTCTTTTGTCCCCTCAGCATTTCCTAACTCTTCTCTTGATATATATTTAACCTCCCTAACACTTAAACTCCTTTGCATCTTTTGCATCTTGCACTGTTGTTTCCTGACGCTGTAACGCCCTAATTTCCCCACGGGTGATGAACAAAGACGTCCGCCGTACGTACCCGTCTCGAGAATCTCCTGAAGCACCTTGAACGAAGCAGACTGTCGAGGAGGCTCATCAGACTCTTGGTTCTCCTGTAGCATCTTGTAGACCTCAGAGTTGGCGGCTACAGGCGGCAGCTTGCCTTGTTTTGATGGATCTGATGGAGCTCTGCAAAGGGTTTGAGCACGTGTCAGTGTGTTTCAGCACATTAAATAGTCTTCTCATTGTTCCTGATGTCGACACAAAGAGTAGTAGGCAGTAAAACCCACAAGGTTATTGAAGCTTTTATGTTGCCTAAGCATTAAAAAGTAAGAATTACTTTGAATCTTTGACCACTTTTGCAGGTGGAGTCAAACACAGACTTTTCACACAGTGCAAAAAAAAACAACCTTGCAGATCAAAACTGAAGATGCATCAGCAATAAGCAAATAGCTGCTGAGCCCAGTCAGATTCCAGTGAATTAAGAACACATTCTGCATTCTTACTGAGGCATTTGAGGTTTTAATACTTTTTTTTTTAACAAACCGCATCCAAACTAGAGGCTCATAGCGACTGACTCGTTAAAAGCTTTCGGCCTTGCGGTCACTGGCGTTGACTCACGTGTTGCTGGTCTCGTTAGCTGTGGCTATGGTCTTCACTTCGTCCACGGCTGAGTTGAAGTCCTTGATGTTCTCCGAGGAGTACAGACCAGACGGGCTGTTGTACTGGTTGGTCACGACCTTGGAGCCGAACCCGGTGAAAGGCAGGGCGCTCCTGTTGTGGGTGGAGCCGATGTGTTTCACCTCCTGTAAAAAAATGAACGGTACGTTTCATTTATTTGGTGAGCGCAGCTGGACGTTTTTGACGCTTTATTTTGAAAAAACACTTTCTATGAGCTTAAACATACACATACATGCAACGGACTGTGTGTGGGTTACGACTAAAAACACCACAGAGTTCTCAGGAAACTTTTTTTCAAGTGAAAACGCCAAAACAGAATTTAAAGTGCTGCTTCCAGTTTGGTTCAAAGTCACACATCATTTAGCAGGATCATGTCTGACCAGGGACAGTCCTTCAATTACACCTAACTAGCTAACAAACACGTCATTACACTGGCATGCCATCAAAGTGGGCACATAAATACCACCAAATCTAGCTCATGCTTCACAGCGGGAGCACGGAGACGCCTCCAAATATAGCTCATGCTCCAAGCATCTTGACCTCTAACTTGCAGAATATCGCTCTGCAAAGAAAGTAAGTCAACCTCCAAAAAGAGACGTCTTGCATGCGCCGACGTGAAGACGCGCCAAGGTGACAAACTCCAGACAAGTGCTCCAAACGTGTGTTATTAGGTGTGTGAGAAAAACGCAGACACACACAGACACACACACACACAAGGCTTGGTTTCCTACATGAATTCACACTTTGGCCTCAACTTTCCACTCGGGGCAGGAACTGAGGCTTGCGTCAGAGCTTGGCTGATAAACTAGCGTCTCCTAGGAAACCTCCTGTTGGGAAGTAAACAATGACTTCATCTTTGGCAGTAAGAAAAGAAAAAAAAAACCCACAAGCCTTTGCAGTCACAATGAGAGACAAATGTTGACTCTTGCAGAAGCTGCGTGGCTACCTGCACATTTCGATTTCCCCTCCAGAACGGCAGAGCGGAGGGAGTGAATTTAAGAGCTCAAGCCCTACATCCGGCTTCCATGTTGACACACATACACACCCGCGGCTCTGATGCAAGATTCATCTTGTACGGATGCGCCTTCCCCTCGTCGGATGAAAGCGGCGACCACAATTTAGCTTCTGACCTGAGGAGGAGAGGAAGGAGAAGACAGGATGAGTTGGTTTAAATATATCCCCGTTTCTAGATATGTCTCCTTATGTAGCTGCACAAAATCAGGAATGTGTGTCTTTGAATGCAACACGGCAGGTGTGTTCTCCTGCCTGTTAACCCCACCCGTCATTGGTTCATTCATTCATTCAGTGTCACATTCACTTCTGTCTGTCTGTCTGTCTGTCTGTCTGTCTGTGTGATAAATGCTGCCCTGAGATCATCAGTTACCACAAAGTGTGACGAAGACATGCATCCGTACATTTCACAGACTGAAGACTACCAGTAAAAACAAAAGAAGGGATAAAGACGCCGTCATGCACTGAACACCTGGATCGCGGCTGAGCTGTCTCACATTACTCACGGCGCTTTCAGGCCCGTGGCGGCGCAGATCAGCCCGCTGCGTGTTGCTACAGCTTACCTGTCGATGGAGAGCACCATCTCGTCTATGCACCCCTTGATCTTGTTCTGGGCTTCCAGGTGAGTCATGTTCTCCGTCGGTTCCCCGTCGATGGCCAAGATTATGTCTCCCATGCACAGGTTGACTTGGGCTGCTTTGCTCCCCGGGTTAACCTACAACGCAGACGGCAGAGTCATCAGTGAAATGTTTTTTTTTGTACTTGTAATCCAGTTTGTTTGATTTATTTAGTTTCCAGAGGGAACCTGCATCTTTTAGTTTAGTTCTTTTAGAGTGCACATAAATAAAAGAGCGTGGATCATCCTTTCTCTGTGATTTTAATTTCTAAAAAAAAAAGCTACAACTTTTCAGCTCCTCTCTTAAAGCTTCTTCTCTCAGACATGTGACCTTGTTCAGCCCGTACACACACTTTTACTTGTTTACTGTAAACAAGAGGGTCACTTGCAGAGAGAGGGTGTTTCCAGGCAGGTTGAGAGCTAGAGGTCAATCGCTCGATCAAGATAAAGGCCTGAACCCCAGAGACTGGCACAGTCCAGGAATTCCTAATCACTTTTCCATGGGTGGAGTGGAGCCGCCGCCGCCTGCTGCTCTGCTGCTGCCACAGTCACAGCCTTTACAACAGGAACTGCAGCCTCCACTCGGGCAAAGTACACATGAGGAGAGACATATTCTGCCCCACTACAGCGGGAGATGCTTGATAAAAGCTCAGGATTCACGTCTACAACGACTTAGTACATAACAGACTGTAAGAACAATGGGGCGTTCACGGACAATCGGTGATGTCTAGACAATTAACGCTTTAGACTTTCAAAACTCATATCATGCTTTTATTTTGATATTAATAATGTAAATAGATATTAAGTGACAGATAGGGGGTTTAATTTTGAAATGGTTACATCAAACCACCCATTTTTTTATTTAGTTTTTTAGTTTTTACCCGGATAATGTTAGAAACAAGCAACAATACATGAACAAACAACGTAAGACTTTATTAGCTTGTCTCATAAAGCGACTCTGTTGACTTGAGCTCGTCGGTGTCAAACTTTAAGTGGTTTTTTATTGCCGCTAAAGTCTCCTACGATTAAAATTAAAGCCTTAGCGTGTTAGCTAACGCTAGCTAAAGCGTTAGCCTCCCGTTAACTCTTAAGCTAACTAGGTTCCTAACAGTAAAGTCGCGAGGAAACAATGAGAGGTGAGCTCCGTCTGGACCAGCCCAGGTGTGGTTACAGTGTCTTAACAATACACCGACTATACTTAAAAGGCTTACTTACCCGGGAGACAGCAAGCGGCTGCTCGAAGTCCTTTCCTCCGACCAGCCTGAACCCCCAGGGTCCTGGACCCTGCATGACCACCCGGACAGGCATAACGTGGATGTGGTGAAAAGAGCCGACTACTGCGGTTAAACGGGTGCTTACAAAAAAAAGATCTGCCTCGGAGCTCTGGCTTACACTTCCTCCTGCTTATGACATGTGCTGAGATCGATGGTCCAAAAGTTTGAGGCTGACTGGCAGCATTAGAGGAGGGGGAGGACCCGCAGGTTACAGTTGGACGAATAGGTTTTGAAGTTTCCTCTGATAAAGTGGAGACACGAGAGATCGTCTGTGAGAGTGATGACTCACTCCAAGTTTAAATAAAAAACGAGTGCTGTAAATGACGCCATGGTGGTTTAAGGTAAGAAACTGAAAAATACAATTTTTTTTTTTTTAGTTAACTTAAATAATAGTAATAATAATAATACAATTAAATAATATTCTTAAATATATCACAGGAAATATGGTTGTTTTGCCAATAAAACAAGCAGGAAAAGACGCTTATGCATGAACTTACTGAGACTTTCCCAACTTTCGGGTATGATAATATTAAAACCTAAACTTAAACGTAACATTTTTAAATAAGAAATAAATGATAACTTTAAAACTTGTGTAACTAACACCACTGATCTGGATTGAAAACACAAAATAATCCTCTGTACCATAAAACAGTGTCGTAAACTCACACTGTTGAGTCTGTTGCACAGACACCATCCAGCTGTGTCTGTCTGAGCCTCATTAAGATTATATACTCAGTTAAAACATAAATAAATAATAATAAAAAAGGTTTGGGGCTGGATGCCTCAGACTAACTGTTGGAAAGTGAGTAATAGCATAATATGCTTCTTCTTTTAGTCTTTTTATTTGTTTTTGTATAACAATGAGATAAATCTGAACTAGCATGATCTTTGCCTTTACTTTCTCTTATCAATCCTGCTTCTTTAGACGAGTTATAATTATTAAAACAACCGCGATGGCCACGTCACATTTCACGCAGCGAGAGCAGAGTGGCTCCTCTTCGCTTTTCGCCCCTCTCTGCTCAGCTCCACTGTTTGTTTTAGGGATATCGGTCTAGCGTTACGTCACCTTGTTTTATGCACGCTTACCATTTATGGAAGAGCTAAATCCCAGGATGTGGAATGTGCCGCTCCCAAAGAGTGAATTCCTGCCAGAGGATCTCTGCTGAAAGTGGAGGGAGGAAAAGAAAAAAGAAAAAAGAACAGGCCCTGGGCAGAATGAGTGCATGAAACACGTTCTTTCTTGTGGGCTCAGAGTGCACCTTTAAGGACACTTCAAGTACCAGTAGGGTAGTTTGTTTTACAGTGAAAAGTGTGTGTACGCTAATATATACACAATGTATAACATCAGCTCAAGTGGCAAAGTCCTACTGACTCCCCGGGCTGCGAGAACAACATTTGTTAGCATCCTCCTGAGTATTTATGTGAAATAAAAGACGCTGGATGAGTTGAGCTTTAAAATCATCAGCTCTACCTCTGCTGTCATTCAGATGCAGTACCTTTTATCAGTAGATGCAAAATGCCACACTACAAATCAACAACAGACATTTTATTTAATTAACTGATGAAGGAATAGTGAAGGAATATCCCACATCTGTTTGTTTTCAGCCTGAAAATACAGGACACTGCATAAAACCCGGTGTAGTTCCCTCACCCTTCCTCCAGTTTGGGTGTGAACACTCTGAATTAAAGCTGAGTCTTGCACTTTACATGCTATACATATAAGAAATCAAACCAGGGGACACACCAAATGGTTTAAATGGTTTATTAAATATTGCATAATACCGAAGTCACAGCAGTGTATAGTATCTTTATTTTAATATTGTCAATGTAACAGCACTGCAAATTGAAGCAAACAAACCAAACCTGTTGCAGGTTGTGCGTCTTATCAAACTAGTCCATTCTTATGATTATTAATCATTATGTCGAAGCACTGTGTCACACTTTTAGGTAACTGGTACAGTAAACAGACAAGTTCTTTTAGTACATGTTCTCCGTGCTCTCGGAGACTATAGGACTAACGGGGAAAAACCATGAGTACATTAAATATTGTCACGGAGGCATTTTCAGTGACGACCCGGGGGAAAAACAACGAAATGACAAACGAGGCACAATTCTGCGTCTAACATAAGGCATCATGATCCTCACAAATGGCAGCGTAATGTTCATATGCGTCAAACTCTCTGTGCTCTGTAACGCTCCACTCTGTGCTTTCCTTCAGGCAAATAAACCGCAGCAGGTGACGGAGAGCTCGAAGCCCTCAACCCTCGCAGTATTTATTTTATTTTTTATTTTACATATTTACAATCCTTCTTGTGCCATACTGCTCGATAGTTTTTTGTTTTTTACATATCGTGTGTACACTGCCTGCACCACATTCATATATTCATACATTCATACATCCTGTGATGCTTTTATGAAAGAAAATAAAATGACTGACTGATTGATTGATTATTAGCCCTCCATTGTTGTTGGGATGGATCCTTCAAAACTGCTCTTAAACGAAAACAGACTCAATCAGCACATTCATGAGGTGGAACAAAATTATTTAGCCAGCAGAGGAGGGAAAAAAAATACAAAACAAGCGGTGAAACAAAATACATGAACATTATATCAGTGCCACACAGACAAACCCACAACGCAGTGTACTTATTATGTGTTTTATCTTGCTGAGAAAATATTCCCGTGCTCACGTTGGCAGTCAGTGGTGATCCGCACAAGATAGAACCTGATTTAACAGCGAGCGTCAGACAGGATGAAACACTGACTAGAGTTAAAAACGACCAAACTTCATCACTTACAGCTTAAGTCCATGTTTATCATCACTGCACAGATGTAGCTAACACATTCAGGTGCATTAAAAACAACAAAACAAATGAACAAAGACACAAGTCTAGATCTAGAGAGTCGTACTGTCGTCTATGTTTCACATTATGCTTCAGATTTGGTGTAATCATCATAGAGCTATTACTAAAAGGTGATAGTCTGGCACCGTTTGATTAGAATAACAGGGAGGTGATGGTGGAGCTTCCAGAGAGCTCACTAAACTTATTTTAGGATATTTCTTTGAGGATTTGTCCCACAAACTACGACCGGCCTGCACCGAGCAGGTCGTAACAAGCACTAAGAATTATTCGCGAGTACTATTTGACAGCTCTGCTACACTTTCAGAAACCCGATGACAACGAGGAATTTGGTGAAAAAAGTATTAAAAAAAATAAATAAAAAGAGGCAAAGAAAAACAATGGTTATCGTCTCTCTGTGGGCTGAGGAGATATTTTGACATATTTTGTGTCTGTTACGGGATCTGACGGAGCGGGGCATGTGGGAGCTCTGTGGTGGCAGGAAGACGGGCCCTGATGCTTTGATAGCAGAATTCAAAGGAGAATCCAAAACAGAGCGGCGTTCGCCCCCCTGCCAACACGTCTCTGTTTTCTCTAAGAGAAAGGTGCAAATGTCGAGGATGATAGTGTTTCATGCTCCAATCTGATTTGTCTGTTGTTTTTTTTTAACATGCTGAGCTAATGTTAACCTTATAGATGTACTCATTACATATGAAAATATGCAGCCGTATTTGAAAGGCCTCTTAAAAGTTTTTCTACATTTCTATTTACACATACAATCTTGTCAGTAAGGGCATGGTTAAAATCTCAATATGCTTTTTCAAAATCAGTATGATTATATTCTAAGACACCTCGCCGGCTTTCATTTAAAACTTTACATCGCTTTTGGTCACCACTCTCTCACTCTCTCTCTTGTTAGGTGGAATTTCCCTAAATGACCAAACAGGAAGTTAAGTGCTACCACGCCTGTGCTATGGTTGCGCTGAAGCCACCGGCTACCTTAAAGGCCTCGGCAATCAGCCAACACAGTTTACGTCTGTGTCAACAGAGGAGGTACAAAAAGACAAATTTCTGAAAATATAGGACCCACACTTTTGCTTTTAGGAGACATGCAGCACAGTTCAAGTGTCCTGCGGTTGTGGAGAAAAAGGAGAAGCTAACACTGTAGTGTCTAGTCATGCACTTTGAAGTAACTTTCAAAATGAAAGGCAACACTGAGCCTGCATTTTAAGCTGTGAACGCTTTGATGCTCTTCAAAATACTGACTTCATTCAGAATATTTGAAAAGAAAGAGAGCGAAGAAGGTACATCAAACCAGTTCCTATACGTAAGGCTTAAAGTATTCAAACTTAAAAAGGACGACATTGGTTTTAAGCGTTTTTTTCCTAAAACTGAGGATATTATCTGTAAATTTCACGTCTGCATTTAAGTCGACGCAAACCCTGAAAGGATTTATTTTAGATGCAAAATCAATATGTTTTTTATTTTTCTTCATAAGATGCGTGGTTTACTTTGCCAATCACCTCTGCTCCTGAAAGGTAGCTCACGACCAACAGCTCCAACCCCACGCCACGTATAAATACATTCTGACTCCTTCAACGTCCAGTTAAGGTTAATAACATCCGCTCTTTTTCCCATCCACTGCTCTGCTGCCGGCCTCTGGACCGAGGTGTAAACACGTGTGTGTGCTGCGAGGTTACATGGACAATGTGGAAGCTATTATTTGTACAACAAAAGCTAAATCGTGGGAGGTGCGCACGGAGACATTCCACGTGTGTAGACGGACGAATTCTGTCGAGGAGGTGTGTGAAAAGGTAGTACGCCGTTGTGAGGCCCGGGCAGTGAGCTGTCCCTGTCTGCGCCTCGTGCAGTTTAACATACCTCAGGCCGATCTGATCACTTTCCCAGACAAATGTAAATCCGCCTGGACTATTCTAACCAACAGCCATGCGCGGTAGTAATGACTTCCCAAGCTTGACAGGCGACCCATGTGTTACAGCCAGATTACATATCTTTACAGTTTCACCTCCTTCACGTAATTCCCGGGGAAAGTCCCAAACTGTTTTGTCCTCTTTGATGTACCTGTGGAGATAAAGAAAGATCTGATCAGGCAAAGGAAGAGGACACTAATAAGACCTTTATTTATTTAAAATCCTGCATAATTCACGTGCATATATTGCACTCAGTCCTGTCGTTATTTAGAAACCCAATATCTAAGGTGTGACACAGCGACTACCTCTGCAGAAGCCCTGAGTATGCACATTTTAATGCGTGCAGTACTCTCGTTCTTTAGAAACCCTTTATGGAATGATGTGACACTGTGACTTCATATCTCAGGAATCCGCACTGATGGCACATACCAACGAACCAGCCGTCATCGCACTTCTCCATGACGCTGACGAGGTCTCCCTCCTGCAGCTCCAGCTCGTCATCGTTCTGTGGCACATAACTGTACAAAGCCTGGAAGCTGGAGTAGCACGCAAGCGAACGCAACATGAGAAGAGAAGAAGAAGTCAGCGGGGGCGGGAGAAGAGAAAAAAGAAAAACGTCTGAAAGAGAAACTGAAACAGATCTTACTCACATTCCACAGCTGAGACGGCTCGGCTCCGGGCTGCTGCTGTGGGACAGGGGTTGCTGGGAAATGATGAGAGATTGTTTACTGGGGTGGGGGAGCAGTCTATGGACAGAGTCATTATGGTGGTGGGACAGGGTGCTGCAGTACCTCACCGAGGTCTCAGCTATATTCAAGATCTCATTACACACTGCCTCCTAGAAGAAGTAGTAGTAGTAGTAGTGGTGGTAGTAGTAGTCGTCAGAGAAAGACAGACAATGGGCCCAGAAGAGTCCCGGAGGTGGAGGAGGCCAAGGTGAAGTTGAGGTGAGGAGTTAGAGAGGAAGTGAAGGGGAGGGGTGGGGGGATAGGAGGAAGGTAGATCCGGTAAGTAGCGAGGCAGAAAAGGAAGTGATCCGTTAAAAAAAAAAAAAAAAGTAGAGGGGGTGTCGGTGGAGCCCGGGAGAAGAGGCATGAAAAGGCAGGACACCAGAGAGGAAGCATGTAGACAGGAAACATGAAATATTAGTTCACTTTTAGAGGATACATGTCAGCATGAACGTGCAGTATTAAAGGGAGGCTCACAGGTAAAAACCTAAAGTTTGATATTTATTAATCAGGACCTTGCTGAGAGTTGGACGGGAAAAATTATATTAGCTTCACATCTGGATGTTTATTAAAACCAGTCGCCTGTCAGGTTAGCTTAGCATAAAGACAGAACGCAGATATTAGAGGAAGGATTGGATAACTATTAATGGGGCGATGACAACTAAGAGCAACAGATGAAGCTAACCAGAGACGTTGCTAAAGTTTGTCTGGACTTTATAAGTTCATTCATTCATTTATTTTCTGTAACCACCTATCCCAGCTGTTGGGCGAGAGGCGGGGTACACCCTGGACAGGTCTCCAGTCTATTACAGGGCTAACACAGAGAGACAGACGACCATTCACACTCACATGCACCTACGACCACTTTAAAATAAACGAGCGTGTCTTTGGACGGTGAGAGGAAGCCGGAGTACCAAGAGAGAACGCACGCAAACATGCAAACGCCCATTTATGACATGATCTAGTTTTCTAGCAAGCTTTATCTGCTTTACTTTGTGAACTATGCTCACAAGACTGTGGGACATCGCTGCCAAGAAACAAATGCTTTTATAAGATATGACGTTTTGGACAAAGCTGGCTTATTTGCGTCTTTATGCTAAGCTAAGCTAATCGGCTCCAGCTTCATTTTGATCAGAAAAACATTCTCGTTTAACTCTCAGCAAGAAAGAAAATCTAATTTTTCCCCAAAATGACAAACTACTGAGAGAACAGTTCTGTATGTAGAGCCATAGAAGACATGATAGGAGTTAAAGATGAGTCAAATGGATCTCTGAAGGTTTAGGATGTTAATAATGCTACGTTTTGTTTTTGTAAATCTTTAATCGAGGTCCAGCCTCCTTACCGCGAAGGAGTTAACATTGTTGTTGTCCTGGATGTCAAACAGCATCACGGGGCTTCTGGAGCTCCGTCCATGATGGTCCGCCTCGTTCTTCACAAACTGCAACACAGAACAGATCATCAGTACAAAGTGGACGCGTCAAAATTAGCTCTTTCTTTTTCCCTTTGGTGCCTGCACCGCGTGTTGACCTGCTATAAACCGGTTCCTGTGGGGTGAACATTTCAAACCGTGCTTTTGAAACAGGAGCCAGCATGTGATACCTATAAATACTCGCTAATAAATATGTCACTGGGCTAAATAAACGTCTATCCTCCAATGGCATCTAGGTGCTCACACCTCTGC
Source organism: Planiliza haematocheilus (assembly GCA_005024645.1). Taxonomy (NCBI): domain Eukaryota; kingdom Metazoa; phylum Chordata; class Actinopteri; order Mugiliformes; family Mugilidae; genus Planiliza; species Planiliza haematocheilus. The sequence continues at coordinate 2,406,258 of SRSE01001339.1, read as the reverse complement.
GTGGAACAACAACATGCAACCATGTGCTGAATTTACTGAAAACCTCCCCTGACACTCTGACACACCGTTATAAATTAGCACTCGAACACCGTAAAACCTTTGCGGGTTAGTAGCGCGCACACAACATGCAGCTGTAAGCAACGTGACCAGTTTAATTACACATCTATCCCAGCATGGGACAAAAAAAACAACACAACAGCATTTCAAGTCCTTCAGTTAGTTCCACACAGAAAAGTCCACTTCAGAGCTTCATCTGTTTTAGGGAATCAAAAGCCTGTGATCCACACTGAGCCTGAGATGCAACACCACACACCATGCAGAAGATACCTCTGCAGGACTATTTCGCCTTCTGCCCGGGGCTGCGCTGCCCCTGTCCCCCTCTGTGCCTTCCCCCTCTGTCAATTCCTTCTCCCCCCTCAGCCAGCCCTCAAGCACCGGCCCGGCGCTGGGGCTAATACTGGAGAGCAGGAAGTCCTCCCCCTGAGGTGGGGTGAATGTGAGGAAGGGATTGGTAGAGCTGGGCCTTGGCGGGTAAGGCGGGGGCAGAGGGGAGGCGGATGGGGAGGCCATGGGGGAGATGCCGTATGGACTGCCAGTGATGGGGGGCACGGGGCTGGCAGAGAAAGGCGGGGGCAGGTACTCGCCGCAGCGGTAGGACACGGTGGGCAGTGGCGGCAGGGGAGGGGTGGGAGCGGCAGGAGGACTCCCACCTCCCACGGTCAGGGAGATCCACTCAGAGGAGATGGCATGGACCTCAGGGGACACGGAGCGGCGGGAGGAGCGAGGGAGAGGCAGGGGGGAGGTGGTGAGGCGGTGACGATACAGCTTTTTATAGAAACGGGAGCACGGGTTGACAAAGAAGGAAAGGGGATAAGAGAAGGGAAATGAAAGATGAAACAATTTCAGAAAACAAATGGAAAGACATAGAGGGAGACACCACGGTGTACCAGAGAAATAAAAATGTAGATCGGTCTGACACTGTGAAGTCCTTACCTGAGGAGAAGCGTTGGTGCTGCGCTGGGGCGACTGGCTGACGGGCGGGTCGGGATAGTCCATGGCGTTTTTGACACGGGGTCGTCTGTGCACTTCCACGTAGGTGACGGGGAAGATGCCTTGGCGGTTGGTACCTGGGATTTTGCCTTCATACCAGTTCTCATCAACTCTGCGAATCAGTGTGATCCTCTCTCCCTGCACACACACACACACACACAGACGGGATATGTTAATTAGCGCTGGTTTAAAATACAAATGAGTTCACTTTCTTATGGATGATTCTGACTCCACACCTTTCTGAAGGACATCTCCACCACTGTGTCCCCATTGAAGTTGAAGCGGGCCACGGCTTCTCCATATTCCATCACCTGCACCGGGGCACATTTCTTTGGCTGCGCTTTCTCTGTTGGAGGCAGGAGCTGTGGCAGGGAGACAAACACAACAACGTCTTAACTTAAAATGCCTTTCGACCAAAAACGATAAAGGCAATATTTAAAAAATGTGATCATTAGCTGTCCCTGAGCGTTCCCTGAATCTGTGGGAGTGAAAGAAGAAGCAACAAACCTCAACGTAGCTCCGTGGGAAAATACCAACTCGTCCGTGATGCTCGCCTTCATACCAGTTTTGATCAACCTGTCGGATTATGTACACGATGTCTCCCTTCTGAAATGGTAGCTCCCTGAACAAAACACGATACAGACAGTTTACACACACATAAATTAAGAAACATCTAATAAGTGATGGACAGTAACAAAGTAAATTTACTTGAGTATTATTTTTGGGGGATACTTTTACTTTCACTCCAATACATTTGAAGGACAAATATTGTGCTTTCTGATGTTAGCTATCTTAATGTTTGTTAAATTGTTGATGAACATTTAAACGTAATTGTATAAAAAGAGAGAAAGAGAAAGAGTGGATTGTATAAATGAAGCTACTTTCCTTTCCTGTATTTTCCAAGATACTTTTTAAATACTTTTACTTAAGTATTTTTTTAAGCAAATACTTTAGTACTTAAGTAATATTTTGACTAAGCTACTTTTACTTGTATTGGTGTAATATTTGACAGGAGTATCTGTACTTTTACTCAAGTAGTGAAGGTGTGTACTCTGTCCACCTCTGCGTCTAATCTACTTCCTGCTCTAAAGTCAGATTTAGAGTCTGCTACCTACAAGATATCACCGTGAATCTAAACTGAAATAATGAATGAACTGGATCAAACTGTGTGTTTTTTCTCTCCACCACATTTCCACTTACTTTAGAGTTTCTGCTCTGAAGTCGAAGCGAGCCATGGCTGGAGTTTTCTGTGCAGAAACAAACAAACATTACTCATATTTTACTGCTTGAGCTACATTAGTAAAATCCTTCTCATTGTGCTGAGTCAGTGAAACCTACAAGCTTTTAAGCGCCTTTACAACTTTATTGCTGCCACGTTCTCAGTGGTGTGTTAAGATCGTTGTGGGACTTGTTGTGAGACGTCAATCTACGCTGTCACAGTCGTCCTTTCAGTGCCCTCACTGCACATAAATATTCTTGCAATGACAGGAATGGTGTGCTTGTGACCGACTGGGTTACTTGACCTCCGGAGCACGCTCAGATAGAAGCCACTGTGTGTTGTTGACTGTAAGCCTGTCCTGCTAGGAGGGCAGCCACACCTTAGTAAACACATCAAGGGTGCAGCTAGTACCAGTCACCCTACATATAGATAAGGAGCTGATAATGTAAATAAGTGGTTAATATTCCGGGACAAATTCAACCAGTGTTTTTGCTTCTATCACTGCTCTCACTCTCTGAATTTTTTTGAGTTGGCAACAGAAAGCCATCTGTGTCTGCAGAGACCCTGCTGACAAACACAGACAAAGCATCTGTCGTCTTTCTTCCTGCTTATAGAAGGATAAGACGCAGCCTTGTATTGTACCTCTATGCCTGATTTCCTCTTCTCTGCGTTATCTGTGATGTTGAGCAGGTCTCCGAAGCGCTCATTGGTGATGAACTGGTGGTGCGTCGGGACAACGCTCGTGTGTCGTCTTGACGCCGTGTCAGCTTCTTCCTGTTCCCGTTTCAGCCGACGCTGCTCCTCCAACATTTTCTGCCAGGAAACCAGACTGAACTGTTTGTCCGCTCTAGATACGGGTGCCCTCTGCTCTTTTATTTTTTCATTCACACGACGTATTTAATGTAAAACCAGCTTTTTTTAACATATAAAAATGGCTTATATTAAAAATAAATTACCTCTTTGTCCCCATGACGCTTCCTCAGTACATCATCCGGGCTTTCTCCGTGAGCTGGGGACGAGTCTGAAACAGAAACAGAGACGTGATTGTGCTGTCAAGTATCTTCAACTTCAAGTCAAAATAATTAAAATAAAAGACTGAAAACAAAATCATAAACATGTACAGGAAATAACATAACCATGCATGCTTTAAATGCACACTATAATCTTTGCACCACTAAAACAAACACACACACACACACATAAAAAAAAAGCCAAATGTAATCCTGCATGCACATTGTAATGAACACAGAATGACCCGATATGTGTTCATGAAAGAAACAAATGCAGGACAGAAAATATGAAACCTACTCGGCCAAAATAACACACATGACATTATGGTTTTACTGATGTCGATGGACCAACCAGCGTCGTTATTTTATGGACGTTTCGCTTTATTAACTATTCCTTGATGCCCCAAGAATAGTGCTTTATATAAAATAAAAAATAAATAAATCAAAGCAGGAACCATCCAGTCTGGCTAGAGAATGGAAGATGGCAGATGTCCCAAAAGGCAAAAAGAAACAGAAAAAAAATGGGCAATAAAAGACATCAATTTGAGAAAGCGTATGCAATGTTTTGTCACAATATCCTGCTTAAACATTACAGATGAAGTCTGGGACATATTGCTTCTGCACAATACGGGCGTTCACTTGTTAGACAAGGAACTGAAAGTCGTTGCCTTGTCGTTACCTTGTTGTGACGTCTTAAAATCGAAGCTCTCAATTGTACTGACGTAATGCTTATGCAGCGTTTAGCACTCATGCATACAACTCAAATCTGATGTCCAGGAAATATATACGTTACCAAAAGCTTCCTGAAACTCCTACAGTCACTGAGGTGTTTTGATGAGTTTTGTAGGGCCATATTCATTCACAGTGAAATGGAGGAGCACACTCAGAATGGGATGGAGGACTCCCTGGTACTTTGTAAACACGCCACACAGACTAGAGATGGAAAGTGGTGACATTGCTTTGTGGAGGAAAAGGGGGGCACACGAGGTGGAGATAGAGTCGAGATAAATGAGTGACCACAGAGGGAGGAGGGTGACAGTGGTGAAAGGATGGAGATAGCCACCTCTGCGGTGAGCTGCCAGCGGCTGCAGTAGGTTCCCGTTGGCGTCCAAGCCCTGCCCGTTACTCAGGTGGTCAGTTCCCTCCACGTTATTCAGCCTCTCCAGAACCTCCAGGGAGGACAGGCGCTGAGGGATTAGAGGTCTGAGCTCAGGGGACAGGCTGCAGGGCCTCTGGGTGCCCATTGTCACCTTGGTGGCTAAGACCGTCCTCCGCGTTTGATGGGACTGCAGATTCTTCCGTAACCTGAACGGAGCAGGGCCCATGAGGAAGAGGTTCCCAGGCAGCGTGGTCTTCTTCTCTGAAGGCGGCGGCCTCTCCTGCTGGGTTAATGCCTGCTGCCTCTCATGCCGGAGGATGGTGGTGAAGCGGGTGTAGGAGGCTGGGCAAGAACCTTTGCATTTACTGGGTTTGAGGAGGAGCTGATGGTTCAAGTGGTGCAGGTGGTGGTGGTGGTGGTGGAGATGGTTGTTTTGTGGAGGGGAAACTGGGAGCTGTGCTGAGGGACTCTTTGACCCACTGACATTTTGAAGCATTATTTCTGGAGGACTTTTACTGAAGATCTGCTCGACTTCAGCCTCTGTGTTACAGGGGGACTCAGTCCTGGCGTTATGTCCGTCCTCTGAAGAGGAAGCAGCATCGTCCACAGTCACACTGTCCTGGGACAAGGCCTCCTCCCCAGAGCTTTTGCCCTCTGGCTCCGCTTGGGAGCAGACATCCGTTTGTGCGTTGTCGGCTACCAAAAGGGACTCGGCTGACACCGCAGACGCCATGTAGAGGTGGGCAGGGCTGTGGTTGGGGCTGTGGCTGTGGCTGGAGTGCAGGGTGGGCAGGGAGGAGGAACGGCTGGGAGCCGAGCTGGACCGCTGGATGATCATTTCAAACTCGCTGACCCGCGACGACACCGAATCCCGTGGAATGTTGCCCCCGTCGTCCGCCTCTGACCTCTCACCCCTGTCGGCCTTTGCCTTCTCAAAAAGAGACGCCAGACTGCGGACACTGCCGTGAGGGCTGCATCCCACTGAGCTGGGCCGCTGGATGTGATGCATGGTCTTGTACAGGCTGGAAAACTCAGATGTGCTCCGCCTAATTGCAGGGGAAACATTCCCGAGGCTGTGCGCGCACTCACTGCCACAGCTGGACTTAGAGTCTGAATGTTCACCACTCTCTATTCCCTCTGCTCCAGCACAGTCTCTGTCACATGGCCCTGTGTAGAGATCCTCACAGCTGTGGGCCTTTGGGTGCCTGACAGCTGTAGTCCTGTTGTCCTGGCTGTTGCCACTAGGTGGCAGCAGTCTAGGCTTGAATTTGGAAGGCAGGATTTGGGGTATGCAGGCTTTGGCAGCGGACAGAGGCTTCTTATTCTTACACTGGTTACCTATTGCATTACTGGCAAAGACCGATCGACTATTTACAGAGGAGCAGTGTGAAATTATATAGCCATTCCCACCTTTATAATCCACTGGCAAGCATGCAGGACAACAGAATAAACAACATATTAGATTACAATGGTCACAGGTTTACACACACAAACTGAAACAGTCGGGCACATTTCTAAAATAAAAGAATTATTTCCATCAAACTTTAGATGAGAAGAGGAAGCAGACTTGATGCACTGTGCATCAAGCAACAGGCGACTGTTATGCTAACAGCATGGTACAATAGTGGAGAAATATGCTTTGTAAGAATGGAAGCAGGGGAAATGCACTGTCTAACACATTCGCTGCATTAATAACATCACTGTAAATTGCAACCGGTGAAAGAAAACGAATTAAAACAACAGAATGAAATGCTGTGTGATATTGGAGGTCACATAGTGATACACTGACTGAAGTATTACACTGCTACAGTATAAAATAAATACTTGAATTCGTATTAGGGGTGAAATCTTCTCCCACTGCTTTTAACCCCGGCTACAAATCATCTCTACATTAACAAACTTGACAGATTGCTGCAGTGATAAATGGCCACTGGCAACAGCTCTCCTACATGGTTGTAAATAAAAAATGTATCCCGAGTCGAGCTGCCAAGTAAAATATGGCCGTCGAGCTGCTCATGAGAAACCCTCATGTCAGTTCATGGCTATAGTATGCCTGTGACAGCAGATGGTGCCGGGAAATGACTCAACACTTTCACATGCTGTGAGGCACGTCTGTAGCACGAGTGACCGATCTGTCTCATTCATATCTGCCAGAGGAACACACACTGAGGAAGCTGGCTTGATATAATGCTATCCACGGCATATGGCAAGTAAAGAGTTACCGCTTTGACGACTTAAAAAAACCCTGGAGGAGACACGGTTCTTTAAAACACAAAGATATATTTTTATTTCTTGAGCACAAGACAGAAACACATGATCAAGGGTTTGGTTTCTCTCATTTGCTTCTTTTTTTTTTTTTTCTCGTGGCTTGTCTACACTTTACCTCCTGAGTCAGGAACAGTAAGAGACTCTAATGATGAAGGTGGTGCCTCTGGCGGGACACTAATGAAGGAGCGTGTTAGTCAGTTGACTGGCAAATTCATTCCTTTGTTCAAAAAACCGCTCAAACATAAACGTTTAGTACACATTTAGTCCGTTACTGTGGAAAATTTAACTCTGGGTGGGGAGTTTCTAAAGTGACATCTGTTTCATGTCTTCCCGAATGTAATGAAAGACATACACCGGGTCACACTGTCCCTTCCTTTCTCTACCTTGCATCTTCTCTCCTCCCCCAGCGTTTCTCTCGCTGGCCATGTGCACAGACATTCCAGCCCCTGACCTCACACTGACAGCTGACTTCCTCATGCCTGCCCACCCTCTCTGTCCCTCCTGTTTATCTCAACCCTGTCTGGCTGAGTTGTGAAGTGTTTATCTCGCTCGTACCTCCTCATCCATCCCCGCTCTGGCACTAAACCGGCCTGGAGTCTTGCCCTAAGCCTGCCTAGCGACTGGCGACGCACAACTGGAGCAAGAGGGGGAAAAATCCCCAAGGTTAGCTTCCATGGACTTAACAAGGCGACCTCACTCCCTCCCTGAGTTTTCCAAAGCAGATGGCCAGTACACATTTGATGAAAACATCCATGGCATCAATAATAAATCAAAAGCTGCCGTGGCAATGAATGCTGTGAGGTGATAGGCCAATGCTGTGAAGTCTGGGAGCAAAGAAAATGTGTGAATTCCAACAGAAAGGTAAACGGAAACACATGTATCCCTGTCTGACAATGTGAACCGTCCAACATCAGTGGCTGTAAATCATTGCGTCTGTCTCAGCAGGGAAGGTATTTAACGGCCGGCTCTGGTGTCTACCTAAGACACGCACATAAACATACACGCAAATGCCATTTTACTGGCCACATATGTGAAGTGGCTGGTATCCTACCTTTAGAGGAGGAGGAGCTGCCATGGCGCTTGTTTAGAGCCCGTAGACCTTGTAAGGGAATGTCGCCGCCCTCCAGGACACTCTTGTAAACATGGCGGTCGCATTCTTGAGCCCCAGGCTCACCCGTGGAGGATCCTCCGTCCTTCTCCACCTCGCTGTGTCCAGACTTGCTGGAGGAGCTAGAACGACAAACGGCGAGGAGAGCAGTTAATTAAACGCAGCCAAATTCATTCAGAGGAGCAGCGCTACATGTTTTTATGATAAACAGAGGCACACTAATTGGGTAATGAGCTGTCATATGGTTCCTATTTAGCATATCTTGAGGTAATTCCTGTCTTTGCAGACTTAGGGACGGGGGGGAGGCAAAATAATCAGACAGAAAAGACCAGAAGTAGCAGATTTTGGGGGATGGGAATGAGAGAAGACACTGGGCACAACAGATATCTTGGCATTCCAGAGAGGCCAGCAGGACAGTTCTCTATAAATATTCACTGAACATTCCCACATGGTGCATCAGCCTCCGCTATGCACCTGTACAACCCTCAGGTTTACTCTCTTTTACAAGCTACGTGGTCGTTAAACGGATATTGGCTCTAGTAATGCATATATATAGTATGCATATATATAAAACATGCAATCTCTTTTCACTATTGTTAGGAGAAAGAGCGATATATTTTTCCACAATGTGTTCAACATCTGCATGTGCTGCTGACTCAAGAGTTTTATAGAGTTTTCCACGCTTGCACAAATGTATGGATACATTACCCTCCTTGTTCACTACCTCAACAAGAAGCTCTTTCATAGCTGTTAGAAAAAAAACATGTGAAGTGCTGACTGTGAAGATCCATTAAAATAATTTTAGCTCTAGGTTACCTCACATAAATGTTCCATGGGAAATACACGGCACAGGAGTCATGCAACAGAAAGAATCTCTCAGGAAGGGTCTAGTGAAATTGTTTCTGCCAGTATGATGCGTGGAAGATGCTGCTGAGTTATTGACACTATACTAATGCATGATGATTGTTTCATCACCCTCCATATTTTACTTTTGTAGGTGCTTGCTATTTTTGCTGCCCCTGTTTCTAAGAGAATAACAATCCTGAACAAACAGTGGGTGCTCTGCCTGGAAACACGCAGCACATGTGGTTTTTATGTTTTACATTCAAACATGATCTTTACACAGAAGTTCTTCAAAATGTCTCCAATTTCAAACAGGCTAAAAAAAGAAAAAAAAGAAAAAAGAAAACATCCTGCCATAAACATATGTGCCTTTGAAGGAAGTGAGTTTACGAGCTGAGGTTTCCTTTGAAAACTTTGGGGTGAGTGAACTCCCAGCAGTCTTTCATCAGGAGCTTCTTCCTTTCAAATTAACAGCAAATCAATGGATTAAAAAAGTCGGATGAGAGGTCTCTTTTCAAATGCTTGGCCATGATGACATAATGGTTAAAGCAGATGGAAATTTCTGGAGAAATGGAGGGAGAAGTTTATTTTTCCCTGGACTGTAAGAGCACAGGACAGTTGCTTTAGCTCCCTCCTAAATTCCTTGCATTCTGGTACACAAACAAAAAAACAAGGAGATCAAAGGTTTGCTGAGATTCATTTCAGTGTTAGATTTAATAGAATCAGCTTCTGTAATCTAGTTTCTGATTCTTTACGCACACACACACACACGCTCAGAAGGAGATAACGGTTTTTAAGTTATGCAGCAGCTGGGTGAGCTCCCTCTATCCCAGTGACATCCAGGTTACTGTCTTTAAATAAATCACCCCATAGCAGCCGTGTCTCCACGCTACAACCACCCACCTCGCTAAAAACGAAATAGAGACAGGGGACACGCTGTTCTGGAAGCCTTTTGCCTTATTAACGGGATCTCCTAAGGAAGCGGTAGTCCCCCCCGCCGTAGACCGACCCGCTCTACAGGGTGGAGAAATCTCTCACTGACGTTTATCCCCACAACAAGCCTCAAATAATCATCTACGTGCAGGAAGGACCGACGCTAGATTTAAAGCAGAGGTGTTAAAAAAAAAAGAGGCATGGACTTACTACTGCTGCAGGTCGGAGGCTGTTTCCAGGGGGCTGAAAGAGGGGGCACTCTGCAACAAACCAAACAAAGAAGTCATTGATAGATCCACAGGAAGGTCTCCTCCAGCTAGAACAGAGGCAGGAGCATTAGCTATGGCCAGATTCTCTCTTCTTCTCCTCTGTGCCGTTCTCTCGCTGCTCTGGGTTTTTTTGTCTGGAGCACCCGGGGTTCTGAGCTTCTCTGGACTGGGCTTGGCATGGAGGAGTAAGCGTGTGTTTTGGCCTGCATGCAAGTTGGAGAAAACAAGCGGCAGTAAAGAGAGTAGAAGGGAAAGGAGGGGGGGGGCGGGCGGGCGTGCATCGGTCAGGGGGCGCCCATGTGGGGAGGGGGCTGTCACAGGCTCAGCCAATAGGCGGCTGTCTCCCAGTGAAGCCATCTCTTTTGTCTGGTATTGAGTCACTCTCATTACCACTGGACCAGACCGGGGGACAATTAACCAGCTGGTGGTGCGAGGAGGCCAAATTACACACACACACACTCTCTCTCTCTCTCTCTCTCATACACACACACACACACACAATACTCCGACTCACAGACTTGTCAAAACAGATACAGATGCTTACTGACACAGGAAATAATAACACATAGAAATTGTAGAAACACATAATTATGTTATTAAGACACAGTAAAAACATAAAGACTGAAAGAAATTTGTGAGCAAATAAATGTTTAAAGGACTACAGGAGTGAGCGTAGTTGGTAGCAGATCTCCTAAACACAGGGAGGGGGGGGCGTCATTCAATCAGCATGGTAGCACCAGCACTTTGAATGGTTTAGAGCCAACTAATTTTAGCCCACTGTTTCTGTTGCTTTCCTCTTTTCGGACGTCACAGCAGGTAAAAATAACAGGCGTGACTCGGGCACTATGAATAAGAGCACAAGTGTTGTTTGCAAATACGATTGCACAATCCCCCCCCACCCCAGCCAGCCCGGCCCGGCCCGGCCCTGCTGCTAATACCACATCCACTTCCCCACGGCACGGCCGAGCCTCCGCTTCCCACACCAATGACCAGACGGGGGAACATTCTGGACAGCTCATTTGCCACGACACGCCTTTCCACTTAGTTGCCGGGGCAGAACGATCATTAATAACCTTTCAGAATAAGTGCCTATCTTTATAAGAACAGAACATCAGGCTGGCAGGTCTATAGATCTATTTTTAAAGCCAAATGTTCCATGTCGACTTGGGAGAACACACCGGTGTCATTGAATAATCTGCGGCTCTTCCTTTCTCCGCCACGTCTTGTATCCCCTTCAAATTTGATATCAGCGGGAGAAGATTGTGTCCTCTGACACCCCGGGGTAATCGGGCTTACACACACACAGCATCAGTGGAAAGTAAACAGGAAACAAGCATGGACGGCTTATCTGGAGTAAAGGAATGGAATCTTAATCTGGTTATTTACAAGATGCCTGATTAGTGTCAGTTTGTGTGGACTTTTCTTTACATAAAAGGGTGAAATTAATCCTAATCACTTAGCATCACATTATTGCACGATAGTTGCATAACTGGGATCCTCTCAAGGCGGCAAATGGAAGACGGAGAGCGTATAAAAAGCGGCGCTGTAAGTGCGTGGACGTATCAGATGCAGGCGCGCGTATTTAAAAACCGCTTGCGTAAAGAGGCAAGCGTGCGAAAGGTCCAGAGCTGTAAATGGACATGAACGAAGGCCCCTGTGAGTCAGAGGAACACCGATGACAATGTTTCTGCAGAATTTCCGGTGCATGTTTCCTAACAGGTGTCCCCGGCAACTCAGAGCTCCCGTATGCCGCTTTCATATTCAAAATAGCGAGCATGAGTGGGTCATGGTAACACGAATCCCATTCTTTCCAGGACCTTATTTGTGTTGATGTGCTCTCATGAAAACAAACAGCTCCCCCAGTGTGAAGGGCCTGTTATAGCCCCTTACCTCCCCTAAACGCTAAACGCTTAAAGGTAAAGGTTAAGTGTGTAACAGAGGTTAAATATGAAAGCACAATGAGCTGGCAGGCTTACAGAGCTGCTTCCTTTAGAATACATCAGGTGATAGGGGGAGGCTCTTCGTAACTCGGCGCTGAGACACTGTGGCAGCAGCCCCCACGTCAGCATATGCTCGACAGATGGAGTCACTCTGTCGGTTGCAGGGGAGCAAAACTCTCTTCCTGACCAGAGACATGTGCGGAATTCCAGCTCCAGCTAGCCATCCGTATGGATGAGCTAATGTTTGACCGTAGCTGTCACCCAATGTGTTTTTAGACTCCCCCTGAACCTAGAAGTTGTTAATATTAAACAAGAGGACCATTACTTTGATTATACACAGGTGTCACTCTTGTTTAGTGGCTATTAGGTGACTAGAAGTGGCTGCTGGTGGACAACTAATGATGAATTGATAGGGTAGAGGAGAAGAGAAGGGAGTGCGGTCGTTTAGGATTATTGAACTTATTATATACACTAAGCCCGCTCTTTAACTCTTTAGAGGTGTTTTGCTGACGACGAGCTAATTAGTGGTGTGAAACCACACACGGCCTGTTAAAAAAATGTGGTTCAAATTAATCTGACAACCTTTAAAAATCGTTTCCTCTCATTATTTTCCTACTTCATTAGCAGAAGTGGTACTCTAGAAGATACTAACAAGACCTAACTGAAACCGAGCCAAGAGGGTCTGGCTCTTTATTTAACCCCCTTCTTTTTGCAGACTTCCACCCATATCTCCCCCAGTAATACCAAGTGAGTACTGATATGTCAATCAAACTCCAATGAGCCAGTGTGTCTGGCTGAGCCTTAAGGTCAAATACTGCACATACCAGATGCAGCTTTAGAAGTGACTTTGACATTAAACAGGAGCCAGTCATCAAGCCGAGCTCATCTGGCAAGCATCCAGGCGGCCATGAGACGGGGTCTGCCGCCTCGGCCGCCGCTAAACCTCCTCCACATAATACGCTAACCTGGAACAGGAGACGCGGCCCCTGCGCCTGGCTGATGCTAAGACATGACTTCATGTCGTAGCCAGTGGTGCCACCTCATACGATCCAGGGTGTGGCTCTGACAGACACAGGAATCAACATCTGTTTGCGGGCGGCCAGCGCCACACTTGTCTGGTGCCCACTAAGGCCTGAGGCATGACACTGTATACTGCTTCAACATGCCTGCACCCCCTTTGGATATTTTGGTAAATATACCAGAGAGCAGACAGAGAGCAATTATTACCTCAAGTGCTTGGGATTACCCTGGAGCCTAACGCTCGCGTGGACTGCAGCCTCTACAAGCGAGGAGAGAGTTCTGGATAAATTACCTGCAGTAGCCAGGCCAACACGCCCTTTGGATTTCATTATGGGATGCCTTATCAAACAAAAAATACCCCTGCATGTAAGTGGATAGTCCTACAACCAATCAGAGACATTTTATTGCGCTCAGATGATGTTGACGCTGTCACTCTTCTCTCCATCACCTCATAGGGCCCACTCAAACGATATGATTCATCTTTGCCGGAGCACAATCAGCTCCCCCTCTAAAGTATTGTGGGCTGGGGAGGGGGGAAGTTTGGGCTGTCTTCCAGGCTGAGGTTGCACATCAAAATGTACAAAACACAGTGTTCCTCCTGGGTGCTGAGTTAACGACATGGAAGAACAGGAACGCTGCCACGGTTGGCGAGAGAGAGAAAGATCCCATTGTAGCAAGAACACGATGGAAATAAACAATCCTGCTGTAGTTTAACTGATAATCGTGGACACATGTGCTGCTACTGGAGTATAATGAATCTTAATCAATAATCTAAACTGCACGGAGATTAAAGGCCTCAGTGAACGTAAGTGTGAGACAGCTTTCTATTCCTATCAGCCTCACAGTTTTAAACAAACTGCTGAGAAACTTCTTTTTAAAGAGCGCAAAAAATAGAACCCAGTCGACTATTTTAGAAACCGTCTGGAACAAAAACATCTTAAATTGTATGAGGTGATGATGAGGAACGGCAGCAGCTATACTGAGCGCTTTGAAAGATTTGTCGCAGATATGACTGTCAACAACCTAAAAAAAAAATGTAGAAACTAAATGGGGCACGAGTGTAAATTTAGTTCAAGAGAAAACAAGTTTCCCTCTTACACATGCTAACACATTTATGGCTCCGTTAAAAACACGTTATAATACTGCAAGGGGGAGCTGGGGAGGACACTAAGGTAGTCCTTACAGACAGACACAGTTTGTTTAGACATTATTTGAACATGGATGTTATCACATGCAATAAAAAATACAATACGCTGTCGGTCTGAAGACAGCGACCACTTACCGCTTTGTCAAACTCCATCTCTGAAAAGAATTTATACCAAGGCTCATTCTCTAAATCTACATCTTCTGGACTTACATCCTGAGTCTAGGGGGGGCATGGCAACGAGAAGAGGAGGAGAAAGACAAAGAGAAGACAGTTCAGACAGCACACAATATACTGTACACAAGAAGGCAATGAACCGAGCAGACATTGTAGTTTCAGCCAACACCATTACCTACAAATTTGAAGTAAAAGATACGTTCATGTGTTTTTCCAAGTCAGTCTTTGGAGTAGATTGACATTTTGGAGAAATGTTTATGTGCTTGGAGTAAGAAGAGAAGACTCATATAAAGCACTAGCCAGCAGCAGGTTAACTTAGCTTAGCACAGAGGCCGAAAACAGATGAAATGAGCTAGCCTGTCGAAAGAAATAAAGATATAAATGCATCTAAGATTATCTCTGACTTTGCCAATCGATCAGCAGAGACTCCAAGAAGTCACGACTCCCAGACAAATAGTAAACTGTCTGTTTTCTCCAGTTTTTACATCGATTAAACAAATAAGATTAAACATTTCAGTCAGCGAGATTTAAAGCAGATGTTGTCGTCCGGTTTACAGTTGTCTCCACCTGTCTCCAGTCTGTGTGCTACGCTAGGTTAAGCGTGAGTGGCTGCTGGCTTTAGCTTGATATATGGATAAGAAGTGAGGGTGGTAAAACATCTTGACATCAAAATGTCAAACGCCTCTCCCGTCCACACAAAAATTCTGAATGCAATGTTTGCATATCATCCCGTGCAGTTGTTTTAGGAGAGGATATTTGCAGCCGTAAAAAATGACTTGAGTGCACATGTGGGATTCGTGCGTATGATGTGAAAATGTGGAAATATCCTTTAAGCAAGACTTTCACGCACACATCTCAATATAGTCTGGCTGTACAGATGATGACCACATGCACACCACTTTTAGATTTGTAATAATAATACTAATAATCTTTAAGAAACGCATTTCTGTGACCTCTACTATAACTTTTTACACAACGTTATTCATCTCCGTGAGTAAAATAAATGGGCACAAAATGGGAAAATTGACCACCACCAGCACGGACACTCATCTATAACAACTGAGTTCAATATTTTACAACTGGAGCAAACTCTAATGAGCGCTCTGGTTGGCAGGCTGGATCTTGGCTGACGAAACCGGGCATCAGACAAGCGGTAATTATGCAATCAACTAACCGTTTCATCACAGTGCCGATTATCCCCATTGCCCTGTATTACGTAAGAGGGAAATATCAGAAGTCGAAACCTGTGAAAGCTACAAAACACAGCTACTATCTAGGACACCGGATGATGCTGCATCATTTGATTCAACGCAAACTGCCGCGGCTAAAAATGAAAGCAGGCACGTTACGCTTCCCCTGAAGAAAGCGCACGGGATCCATGTTTTTGTGTTTGTGCTGGGATCCTCTCGCAGCAAGCCGATTCAGCCCAATAACCTTAAATTGAACACAGGAAGACAATGGCTATCCTTGTAAGTGATACCCGTCCTCCCCCTCCACCCCTCAGCTTGCCTCCAAGCAGGATCGTATGTCACCGCAACAGGACACCGTTCAGGAATGTGGTGGCTACACATAAGTCGCCTTCTGAGCTGTTAGTAAAGCTGTCACCCAGGAGCTTAGATACAGACAGAGGAGGTGGTGGTGGTGGTGGTGGTGGTGGTGGTGGAGGGTGTAATGCATGATGGGTGGAGGACAGCTCACACAACATGGATATAGAAAGACAGAGAGAGAGAGAGAAAGAGAGAGAGAGAGAGGAAGAGGGGGGATCAGGCAAGCAGACAGGCGGCTAGCATACCGTTCTCTCCAGCTTCAGCACCGACGATTTCCCCGGCACGTACTCAAAGATGCTCTTGGGCTCGGCGCGGTACTTCCTGGTGTCTACCTTTTTATCCGGGGGCTCCCACTCGTTCCTGCGGAGAGGCGGGCGTCAGGGAGGGGAGGGGGGGGTGTGGGATCGAAAAAAAAGAGCCAATCCTTTTCAAGTAGTCTCCATGGCAACCGGCATAGGCAAGGATGTGTTGTATTTATTTATTTATTTATTTTAAATATGACGTCCGCCCTCATTATGCCTGCTCTGTCTCCCTACGTCCTCCCTCTTCCTCTAATGATGACGAGACAGAAAATCCAATTCATGTTCGAGGCCGAATTAGTAATTTGATTAGGTAAACAAGATTGGAGGCGGTGACAAAGAACAGGACTCACCATTTCCTGGGAGAATTTCTAAATGATCACACACAGGGCCAAAATTAATATTTGTAAAGAAGTGACTGTATAAATAACATATAAAATATATATAGAGAGAGATTTTTTAAATTCTGTCTGCGATTCAAGATTCCAGCAGTATCATTCGCTGGTAATAACCTGTTGGGGAATGCTTTTTCCATAACCACCAGCTCAATCCTCTACATGTCATTTGGAGCTTTTGTGGGCAACAGTTTATCCCCCCTTCACCTGTCCTCCTTCATCATCCCATCACTCATTTCCCCGGGAGCAGATCATCAGTGTGTCAGTGCTGACACGCATGTGAGAAGAGATGGGAGCCCTATCGCACCTCGAGAGAAAACTGGAGGGCGCAGTAACTGGAAGCCACTGGTAATGAAATAACCCCAGAAATGCAAAGTCAGGAGGAAGGAAAAGCTTTCTAGCTTCTAACTAGCAGTGTATGCGAATGAAGACTAGTTATGGACACTCATGTGCATGGTTTTATACTGGAGGACGGATTTTATCATAAATTTTGTTTTATATTTTGGTGTTTGAAGTATTCTCTGTTGTAAATCCACAAATTACTTTACTACCAAACATAAATAGTACCGTCTTAAGGTACACGTTGAACCAGATGCTGACCTTTTGCCGGAGGGCTTGAGGGAAGAGGACCGCGTCGGCACCGGCATCGATCTGCGCCTCAAATCGACGTCATCGTCACTTTTTGACCGTGGGACTGATTTCACTGAAAACAGGCACACGAGTGAAAGTCTTAACAGCATGACCGCGTTTAGCCCTTTTATAGAGCAAGGAACCACGTTTGGTAACTTCGGCACGCATTTTAAATTGTGAGCCGGTGAGATTGAGAAGCGTGTGGTTTTCACCCAGCCCTTTAGAGAAGATCACGTTCTCAGGTCAAATGTGGTCTTGCAAGGTCCACCTCTGCATGAACGCTGAGCATAACTACTTTATTAGGCACTACGAAGAAGTGGCCTAATGTTCTAATGATTTAAAATACACGTTTACATTTGTTTACCACTTAAGGACAATTAACCATATACAGCAACTTCATTAATCTTGATTTTCTTTCATTCACAAAAGTGAAAAAGTCTTCTTATGACCTGCAATAACACTCTGGGGTTGAAAGTATCAATGACAGCCCTATAAAGGGTTAACAGTATGTTTAAAAATATATGAGACTGATATTCTTGGAAGCTCAGAGTTTCCTTTTAAATACATGTTTAACTGAAAGTCTCCACAACTCACCATCTTCCAAGTAACCAAGCGGGGTGGGAGCATCGTCTGAAAGAGAGGAAGAAAGTCATTTGCATCTCTACAAATCTATGATGGCTGAAAAGCAAAGGAGTACGGCGCATCGCTAAATAATTCAGAATGCATTAAAAATATCCCCTTTTATTCTCCTGTGTTTCTGACCCCGGCCTCACACCTTCCATTAGGCATACATTACAGGTTCATCAAACACAAACAAAGTGTGTCAAATCAAAGCTCTTTGCGGGAAGCATTACCGAGCTAAAAAAAGGACCCAAGCATCGATGAGCATCAAGGCTCTGAATGAGTAATGCGCTGTAAAGCATTAGCGCTATAAATGACACCTTCAGCACGACGTCTAGTTTTCTTTCTATGAGATAACGTTACAGAATTATATCAGTACACACAGAGGTCTTTCAGTGCTAAGACTGGAAACCGCGCTGCACACAAACCGTGCCTCCATCACTATAGGTTTCACATCCAAAACCAAAACCATGAACCAAATACTTCCATAATCATCTAGATTATAACCTCAAACACTCCCTAGTGACACTTATTACGAGCAGTGCGCAGTCTGAAGGTTATGCACAGTCTCAACTCTGGTCTGGACATCTTCAATGCAGGCCTGCAGCAGCACCTAGTGGCTGCAACAGCACACTACCTACTGAGTAACAGCGGGCTAGACCGATCATGTTTTATTGCAGGATTGTTAGAACAAGCATCTAGGAATATGTCAGGCTTTAAAAAGTCAACAGTCTGAAGCTTTTAATAACAGATTGTTAACAGGAAACAAAGCAAGGTTAACAATTATAGTTTGTGAAGTAAAAGGAAAGTTAGGCTTCGTGCATGATCCTTGTCCGTACAGGTCAGCCTCTTTAGATTGGAATAACTTTATAAATATTAAAGGGGTACTCCAGCATTTTAGCGAGCGTAATAATGTTGCTTTTAAATAAGAGGGCACGTGCAAGAAAAAGGACGTCCAGATCTGATGGATCACATGCTAACCTGACTTTTTGTCCCTCGTATTGGTCGTGCTCCAATACGAGCAGATCATCTGTGATGTGATCCAGATTCACATGAAGGCATACAGTAAATCTTTTATCGGCCATGCAGCTAAACACATTATTTTCTCTCATTTAGGGACCAGTCTGTTAAAAATGGAACATCATCACTTCACCCCCATTGCTTGTAAAATTGGAGGACTACCCCTTTAACAAATTAATGCGTGTTAACATAGCGTCATTTTTAAGGCTGGCACGACTGTGCACAACACCGCTGAGCCAAAACATTGGGAGAAATTGGAAGATATAAAGACAGGAGCAAAGTTCAGTCAAATATTTATGGCCATGTGTCTGCGTGTAGAGTAAACAGTGGCCAAAGGAACCTTGAACTGGAGGCAGCAGGATGTTGAAAGATGTGCTAGAGCTAATTCGTTCTGCTGTAGTTTACTTAAAAGATCGGCTGCTAATATCCTAACAAGAACAGGGCAGAGTCCATGACTTGAAGTGTACTGATGGCAACAGAAGGACTGACTGTTTTTATAACAGGCAGGAGTGGTCACAATATTTTGGCTCAGCAGTGCATAATCATATACGCAGGGTTTTTTATGCAGAGGATGTGCTGCAAATGCCTTTGTTGATCTGTTGAACCCAAAATTTGTCCCGAGCTTGATCAGGTAATCTGCACGAACCTGCAGCGTTACTAAAACTCATGACAACAGAGGCGTCATGGTTTGAAACACAGATTTGCCTTTCAAATACTTTGCACCTTAGAGGTGGGTGATTTCGCCACACGACCCGAAAATACAAATTAAACACGGCTAAAGTATTTGAGAGGGCCCAAGATGGCTGCAGATTAGTAAAAGCCAAGGAGAGAGGAGCTCCTGCCATCAGATACCTTTGGATTTCATCTGAATGTCATAGTTCTCAGGGAAAATGTAGGTGGGGCGGTAAGGGTTTTCCTCAATAGGCTCTGAGCACCGTGGTGGAGAGACAGAGGACAGTGTGACACAACATGGAGACACATATATATAAGAACACACACAGGGAAAAACACAACGGTTAAAAGTGATCGAACACAGAAACGCAGAGAGAAGAAATGACTTACCAGGTAATTTGTGTATCTGTTTGAACATTGTCTTGTACCAGTCTTTGGACTTTTCAGTGTTCTGAAATTAAAATGTGGAAATTATTCATTAATAACAAGTAAGCGAGAATGATCCACACTGTCTGTTTTACTATAACAATGCCCGGTGTATCATGCACCCATTAGACATTTGCAGAGAGTGTATCAGTCTTCATTTGACAGTAGGTTTTGTTGCTCACCCGCACAGGCACAATGGGCTTGTTGAGAGGACTGAGGACAGGGGAGTGCAGTGATAGCCGCAGCCTCTTCCCGTCCATGTCACTGACTGGACTGAAAAAGTCACTCCCAAGATCAGGACTTTCGTCTATTTCTGGGATACAGTCTGTAATGCACGAGAAAAAGAAAAAATCAATCCATAAGTAAAATAAAATTCAGTGCTCACAGCTCATTTTTAGTGACAAGGCAGATAACTAGATAATTAAAGCCAGGGTAAAGAAGAGCATTAAATCAAGCTACACAGATCCTGCATAAAACGTTATGCAGGAAATATGTGTGGGAAATAAACAGAACAGACTTTTTCACAGCAAAGAGAACATTAATAATGACATATACAAGCATTTCCGGGGACTTTGTGCATGCTGGGAAAACTGCTGTAGCTTATTGGGATGCTTCAGTCAGAGAAGTGATTTGGTAATGTCTATAACACCCAGACAAGCGTTACTACTGCTCTGTCCAATAAAGCAAGGCTGAGGAAAGACAACGTTTGTTTTTATTGCTAATGAACTCAACTTTTTATTTACCAGGAATGTTATCTATGATTTATTACATCTTATTATTGTTAATAGTCAATTTATTTAAATGAAAATCATCTGCTGTGAAAAGAGGGGTCTCATGCAGTGGTGCATGCAGTGAATAATTTAAACAAAGAAAGTACTGGTGTGTGTAAATATAAGAACCTACATGGTAAATCTCTGTCTGGTGAGACAACTGCTGCATTGTTTGAAAAGAACTATGTGTAAGATGTTATGTTTCTAAATGTGCATGCATTTATTAACAATAATTTTGCATGAATTTCATCCCAAAAAACAAACAAATAAAAAAAACACAATCACAAAGTGCTTATTTGTGGCTTTAAATAGACAAAACTGTGCAAAAAGTGCCACATGGTAGGGATACTGTAAATCACCTACAAGAACTCGTCTTCCAACATGAAAAAACACATTACAGTATGTAAAGTAGCTACTGATGTTAGCTAGCTTAATGTTTGTTAAATTGCACTGTATGAGCTTGTAGAGAGAGAGAGAGAGAGAGAGAGGCTGCTTTGGATTGTAGAGTGGATTGTATAATGACAATAAAGCTACTTTCCTTTCCTGTATTTCCTGAGATAATTTTTAAATACTTTTACTAAAGTATTTTTTACTTGTATTGGAGCTACTTTTACTTGTATTTGAGTAATATTTGACAAGGAGTATCTGTACTTTTACTCAAGTAGTGAAGGTGTGTACTTTGTCCACCTCTGCTGTAAATACATCCTGTTCTGTCACCATGAGACAGCACACACCTGCTATCCCACTGTAAACTTATACAGCATATGACCATGTGACACTTAGCTTCAGAGAAAATGATGATGTGTCGGGTGAGAAGTAAATAAAAAGAGAGAGTAGTGGTGGAAATCAATATGTTGTACTGTAAAGCAGCTATGAACAACATCCTCTAATATTAAATATTAAATACTACACGTCCAGGAGGTTCCTGCACAGTCTGCTACACAACACTGTTCGCACACTGATGCATACCCATAACTGGAGTTGCATCGAATGCATTTAGTCAAGGCGGCAGGAGCATGACCGATGCTTCAGTCCAGGAATAAAATATATTGCTCGGTAATAAAGCTGTGGCCGCTGCTAACAGCCCGAGAAACGAAAAATAAATCATGTGTTAGACATCACCGAGACCCTGATGCATACCTTCCAAATGAGAAAGATGCTTGTGCTGCTCTGCTGTGAGACAAAACACAGACAGGGACATGACAGTGAGGTGTGACTAAGCAGCGAAGCACACTGTTAACTGTGAAAGCACAAAGATAAACACTAATGGATCACAGCAGAAGAGCGCTGTAAAATGTGACACAAGGCGAGCACGTGACAATCGTGGAAGCTCTTCTTGGTCCAGACAGGTGTGCTCACCTCTGTTGTGCTGCAGCAGCACTATGGTGGGGTTCACCGAGCTGGTGCAGGGATAAACAAAAGTGGACGCCGTTGTGATGTAGTTCGGAAGTTCTCTGGAAGGTAGAGCTTGATTTTCTTTTACGCTTTGGGGAAAAATTGCCTGAAAGTGACAAAAAAACACAAATGTCAGGAAGAAATGTGATAAAACAAGAACTCTTAAGTAAAGATATCTCATTATTTTCTGTAAAACCAATGAGCCAAACAGAGGTCTTGTGTTAAATGTGCTGGAAATAAACGTACCTGGCACTGAGTGTTGTTTACAGGAGGTAAATCAGCTGTGTTGTTGTTGCCTCCCTCAGCCAGTCCTGCTTTGGAGCTGTCTCCATTAATCTGGCTTGTCCAGCCACCTAAAAAGAGTCCAGAACTCTCTCAGTGTGGCAGCCAGTGCGGCAGAAAGAATAAAAACACTGACGATGAAACTTTAAACTACCAGCGTTTCAGATAACAGCAAACAATCACAAATAATTGCAGATCAAATAAATCTCCATTTGACTCCAGAGGATGTGAATGTTTTCCTTGGTGGTTTTCATGCACAGAGCTGTTAATATCCCCAGAAAAGGGGGAGAAAAAAAAAAAAGGAAAAAAAGATTCTCCCACAATCTCTGAACTTTGTCATGAGAACAAAGTGCCCATTCAGTGAGCTGCATAGACCGTTTGTTCCAATGGCCTTTATATTCAGGCTCTACAACAATTAAAGCATCTCCCCAAAAGCCTTGGCCAGCCTCCAGTCCGGTTCCAACGTGCCCGACGCAACAAACAAGCCCACAGTCAAGGCCGCTCGCTCCAAAGTGCAGAGTGGGCAGGGTGCAACAAAAGAGCTCTTTGACTTGCATGAAAATATGAGCAATCACCCTTTATCACAGAGCAAAAAAAAATAAAATGTGAGGAGTTATATAATCCTGCCATCAAAAATGAACTCAGAAAGATATGTGTGGAATTTCTACAACTAATGATGAACTAATGAGCTCAAATGCCTTTTAAATTATATTTACAATCTCCGTCCACATTCTACCGCGATGTGTCAGTTCTGCAAACGGTCGAGCAATTATTCCCGTCCTCTACATATTTTTAGAGTTGTCGTGAAGCGGCCGTGGCATTTGCTCGGACTTACTTGGCGCTGTGACCCCGCTTGGCTCCTCGCTGACGCAGCCCTCATCGTCTATGTGGACCCGGGTGGCCCTCAGAGTCACCACTCCTTTTCCTTTGCACACTCTTCTCGAGTCCAAATCTGAAAGCATTAAAAATAAGAATCTGACTTCCTCTAGTTTTTGTTGTTTTAGGCACAGCAGTTTCTGCTACTCTGTATGCTGCATCCTCAGACTGTTCCAGCTTATGAGCTGCTGGAAATCCAAACTTACTGCTACCTCATGCCCCAAATGACCAAAATAGAACTGTAACGTCAAAATCAGGCCATCAAATTAACATCCGACTGTCCCTTAGAACTAATTATCACGATCAGAGGTGAAAGTAGAGCGTCTGAAGCAGCTTTCCTCCTGTACGTATTAATTCCCAACGCAGGCTGTTAAAGTAACGCCGTGCTGCCAACAAGTGACTTTAAAAGCCTCCTTCTAAGATTTCTACGAGCCATCCCACGGTAGTAGGCACTGAAAAATTCATGAGGCAGAGGGAAACATCACCTGCAGCAGGAATCAGGTCAGGAGAGCCTTTCATGGTTTTCAGAGGTGTGATCCTGACAGCGCTGACTGTTCGAGGACCTGATCGGACTTCCAGTGCAACAAACACAAGCAGACAAACAATTTTTTTTGGGTGTGTGAGTAAAATTATTATCTATTATTAGTAATTAGTTGAGATAAAACTACCACATTTATGCATTATGTGGTGTTTGTGCTCCGTCATCATCTATTTATTACAGTGAAAAGAGTGTAAACAAACTAAATAACTACAGATTAGCTGGTGCATTTGATCTCATGCAAGTAATTAATTCAAATGAACTGATTTACCTTCGTTTTGGTTCATAAGACTCGAGATTTACTGAATTACTGAATGAACTCAGACAGAGAGCTGACTTACCAGCAGTTGGTGTTACGCTGCCCTCTGCTGGAGAGCCCTGGAGGAGAGACGCAGAGATCAGATCTGTGACTAAATAAAGTCAAAATAAAATAACAACATGACACAATTAAATAACTATTAATGTTTGTTCGTTATACTTTGTGGTGGGTGAGCTTTTCTGACGATTGATTTTTACTTTGGATGTTTATTGAGTTACAGTTACGCAAGCAGAAATCGACAATGCATCAGTGGCGTTGATGCTGCTCCTCTCTCCCCACCCACCCCATGACCCCAATGTTGTGGGTGGGTGTTAATTGCAGCTGACTGTCGGTAAGAGGCGGGGCAAACCCCCCCTATAGGCCGCCTTAACCTAATCTATATGTCTTTGTATCTGTGGGAGGAAACCAGTGAACCATGAGAAAATTCACACAGCCACATGTGGGACATCCAGTCTGCACTCAGCTGTGTCGAGTCCTCCAGTTACACATGACTTTGACTTGTAACGTATGCAGTGCAATCTTTCAAGTGGCAGCACCTGTAGCTTCCTTTCCCCTAACTTCAGAAACGCCAAGTGAGATGCATATTTAACATTAGCAGTGGTCAGCGTGCAGTGTATTTTATAACGGCAGACTGTGAGGCACAGAAGCACTGAACGTTGCGCTCCCTTCTTGGAAGCGGGGGCTTGGCTGCAGCGCCTACTGTAGAAACAGTGAAGTCACTGCTGCAATGAATAGCTGTACTCGGGGAACACATTCAGCTAATGAAATTGTGGTAGCGCTTCAATGGTTGGGTTACACACTGAAATGAGATACAGTGCAGCCAGACGGGAAAGTGATGAACTTCAAGTCAGCTGTTCAAATCAAGTCTAAAACACCTTATATTGTTTCATGTAAGTTATATTTCCTCCTTCAGCCTTGATAAAATGATCGCTGATACTAAAAGCTGCAAACATTGGTACAGATCAGAGTCTGATTGCATCCTTACACTCCAATATCACTGCTTCTTTTTGTATTCCTTGATATCTATGGATATGAAGGCAACACTGGAATCTATGATGTCAACAGCCGCTACATGCGAAATTAATTAAATTTAAATTCAAACCATGTGAAAAGAAACAGCGGCTCTCTTATCGGTTAAAGCTCAGCTTAAAACGAAGATGGACTCCTAAGGCCTAACACCGCGCTTCCCCAGACAAAGCCCGCTTCGCATGCCTTTATTAGGAGGTGTGTAACGGCCGAGACCAAGGACACAAGGTTCAAAAACTGCATCTGTGTCTTTAAGAACAAGCAGGAAGTGTGCCAGAGAGAACAAACATATGTTAATCTGAGCTGCATCAGTGGAGCATGCTGAGGGGAACACCAAGGCCACCAGAAAAGTAGTTGTGAAGCACTTCCCGCCGCTCCACTGGGCTTCCCATTGTGCTCAGTCAGCGAGCGGGCTGATTTAAGAGATGTCCCCATTTACAATGCAGAGAAACAGGCTGATTAAATCAAGATGCGCACACACACACAAACAGAGATGCTCACACAGTCGCTCATACACACGGAAAATAAAAACACAGACAGTGTACTGTATCTTGAGTGGATTCTATGATGTTTTAAAAGTCGTACTTTTAGCTTGCGTGGGGGTTTGCGTGTCTGTGTGTGCACTATGTTTACACATGGCAGTAAATAAGCCAACCTGCAGAACAAGCTGGTGGCCAGTGTTCCAGCTGGAAACCTCCCCAGATAGGCCTAAATGGATGAGGGGAAAATGGGAACGATTCCAAACGAGACCCAAGGGGACACCAAGCAAAAAAAAAAAAAAAACCTTTTAAAACTTCCTCCAGTCTCAGAGCTGAGCTGTCCCTGAGCATCGCAAAATGTGTATTTATTTCCCCTCTCGCTTTAATGAAATCAACTTGCTTCCTGACCCCCTGCGTCCCAGAGGCAACGCATCCATGATCTCATTTCAAAAACCATTAACAGACATTCCTTTGAGGAAGGGCTTACACTCATCTCAGCTCTTCTTCCGCTGTATCCTCAGATGAACCCCCAGATGGTGAGTATACAGCAGGAGAGCTTTACGAGTGTCTGAACCTCGTATCATAGGGAAAGGGAAGATGACAGCTTGCAGCGTTCAGTTCGCTGTATAAACATATGAGAGCAGAGATCACTACGCCGGCCTTTTTAGGAAG
The DNA here is from genome assembly GCA_005024645.1 of Planiliza haematocheilus. Lineage (NCBI taxonomy): Eukaryota > Metazoa > Chordata > Actinopteri > Mugiliformes > Mugilidae > Planiliza > Planiliza haematocheilus. The sequence goes on along the minus strand of SRSE01001339.1, from coordinate 2,380,211 downwards.
AGATACCTCTGAGCAGAACAGGGCAACGAACGGCATCCATCCAGCCTGTGAAAGAAAGAAGTGCAGCGCGGCGACGATGGCCAAAGCACACAAGAAAATAAAAGGAGACTGCATCATCCCAACTCCTTTAATATGTTATCTAAACGCACCATCGCTACTCATAATCTAGGACGCTGTAAAGAGATTCTACTTCAATTTCGGGTTAGTTATGAAGTCGGGTCATTATCTGCTGAATTTGTCCAAAGTTCAACAGATAGTGGGTTAAATAGAGGCTCAAAGGTTCAAAAGATACCATGTGACATTTATTTTTAGCGAACTGCAGATTTCTCGTTAAAAAAAAAAAAAAAAAGCAGCGTGTCACGATGGACAAAATTCCTTCAGAGAAATGAGAAACCTTCCAGATAAGGGTAGGTGTTATTAAAGCCCTAAAACTCTCTCTAGGTTTCAGGATCTTTCAGTTAAAAGCTGGTGTTTCCCTAAAAGCATCCATCAAATTCAAACTGATTTCTCCTTCTGTCACTCAGCTTCACTACTATTCATACACACACACACACGGACAGATACATAAATCTCACACTGAATGCTCTCTGGTGTAATTAAAATACCTTCCCAAAACAAACAACTCCCAAAAGGCAATGGCCATCTCAAAGCACCGCTGCAGATGGAGAGAGATACATTACCGACTTGATGATGTGCACAGATAATCCTTGGTCCACGTAGGTCCGCTCCATCTGAAGCTCCCATGAGCAATCAGGCTGAGCTTTGAGGGTCCCGTCTGGGCGGGACGGTCCCAGCATTGACCTTGACCCTCGCTATGTAGGGGGTCTGCTTGTTTTTGACAACAGGCGTGTCCAGATGGACCTGTCACCACATGCCACCTGGGAATGTGGCACCCACTCAACAACTGTGCAGACCAGCATATAAAATCCTCCTCCCCCTTAGAAATGCTTGCACGGAGCCAGTAGACGAGAGACAGGCGCATCAGGAGGACGGCTGCAATTTGCTACCGGATGACTCAACCGTCCACAAGGTCCCTAACACCACAGTCAAATAAATCACTGCACTTTATATAAATGATGTTTGAAGTTGGCAGTTCGACGGCAGTTTTCATCAAAAACAGACTGAAAAACTGTGACCTGAAGCATAAATCTGGGAGAATTTGCCTCATAAAATGACTATTTCTACAATGACAAATAAATTATGGAAATAATTTAACGTCTCCAAGACATAATTATTGTCTTTGAATAAACATACGCCTCTCGTGAGTGTATTAGCTGACAGGAGTCAGGTGTCGATCAACACATTTCAGCATAAGAAGTGGAAGCAGGAGGAAACCCGGGCTTTCCTAAAAACAAATCAAACTAACAAAATGTCTTTTAGGTGTTGGTGGAGCCAGTTTAGCTGTTTCCCTCCATTATTAACAGCCGTATGAGAATTAAAGGGGAACTACTGTTTTTTTTTACAACCTGGACCTTATTTCTAGCATAAAATACAATCGTTTACTCACCCATAAAACGTTTGTGTTATTTCCACTCCTTCAGGAGATAATTAGATCTGCGTATGTCCATTTAGTGGGATCTGATTCTGAGGTTGTGGACAAACCATAGCAGCAGCAAATAACTGTCGACTGTCGTGGGTGCAAGCACCGCTCAGAGATTACATCGTCCAGGTCAGAAGACATCATCTGGGGTCTGTAGGTCAATCTACAGACCACGGATGATGGTAACAGGTAACTCAGGACTCAACGGGGAATAGCACTAGCAAAATATTGGTGAAATGAATAAGTTTCGATGCCCTATTCACTCCCACTCAATGGATATACACTGATCTAATGATCTCCTGAAGGAGTACAAATAACACAAAAGTTTTATGGGTGAGTAAACGAAGGTCAAGGTTGTAAAAAAAACAGTAGTTCCCCTTCAATCCTAAACTGAAAGCTCGGTTTATGCTTTTAGCAGAATAGCTACTCAAAGACCATGCAACAAGTTGGGTAACGCAACATTTAGATTTTATTACGGGGCGTGTTTCGAACGGTACGGAAAAAAACTTAACTACAACCAACATCTCCATTAATCTTCTGTCCATTGCCCCTATAAAGTTCACTAAAACAACTTAATTGTCCTGGCAGATCTATGCAGGAGCATAAGTCCGCTACCTCAAATTTTGTTTATTTAAAAACAAATGTAAAAGTAAATTTACTTGAGTAATGTACTTAAGTACTCCAGTACATTTGAAGGACAAATATTGTGCTTTTTACTCCACTACATTTCTGTTGATGCTCTCGTCACTTGCTACTTTTGAGCTTACGTCAGAAAATAAAAATTAAATAAATAAGAATCAGCCCAAAATCTACTTTTCTACTGATTCGCTGCTGCGTCATGCCGTACAATCCATACAATGCAGGAAGAAACTGGAGAAACACCTGGAGAAACTACTACCGAGCACCCGTGGCCTGATCTGTTTGAGATTTTTGTTACAAAACTGATTAGTTTCAGTTTAAATGTTTGTTGTGCTTAAGGCGAACAAATGATATCACGGCCTACAAGAACTCGTCTTCCAACCTGAAAAAGCACGTTGTGGTATGTAAAGTAGCTACTGACGTTAGCTAACTTAATGTTTGTTAAACTGCTGATGAACATTTTAAACGTAGCTGTATAAAGAGAAAGAGAGAGAGGGGCTGTGGATTGTATAATGACAATAAAGCTACTTTCCTTTCCTGTATTTCCTGAAATACTTTTTAAATACGTTAACTTAAGTATTTTTTAAGCAAATGCTTTAGTACTTTAATTTAAGTATTGTATTGGAGTAATATTTGACAAGGAGTATCTGTACTTTTACTCTCAAGTAGTGAAGGTGTGTACTCTGTCCACCTCTGGTTTCCCACAATGTCAAAAGAAATATTAGTTCCTCCACTAATATATAACGTTAACAAGAACATATTTTTGTCCTCTTATACAAAGGTATTTAATTAAAATGAAATAAATCTAAATAAATAGCTAAAACTTTCCCTGACTGTGTGTATGAGGTTCTAGTTTAAGCACATTTTGGTGGAAACAATCATTTTCATGTGAATCAGCCTACACATTTCCTCTGCGTCTGTTCTGAGAACCCAACAAAGGCGGGGTGTTACTAAGTTGAACTATGATGTGCAGGGGAGGGGAGGGGGGGTCTCTTGTGAAACAGACAGAGCTACGTTAACACAAAAGGGCTCTCATCACACGCTCAGCTGTACTATGGACGGGGAGAAAGGGCCCGTTACGTAACACCGTTTGACTTCTGCTTTGTCAACAAATGGCAGAGAGGGGAGAAGCTATCCAGTGCTGCGAGTAGATCCCACCAAACAGCTCCAAACATGGCTCGAAAGGGCCGCTCCGGAGCAGCAGCTTATCCCCCTAATTGAGAAGAAACGTCCCCCTCCTCCCCACCTACCCCCACCGCTACCCCTCAGCCCTCCCAGCTCTCTTCCATAAACAGCTTCCACACTGGACAGCAGCCTGGGATTCTACACATTCCTCAAGCGAAGCTATTTGAAGTTCATTTCAAACAACTGCAGCATAAAAGGAAATGTATGTAACTTACACACTGCGGTCATTATAGGCCTCATAGCAGGATTACACGTTCATGTTGATAATGGACGGAGCTTATAGACTCTGCTTCTATGTTTTTTGATTCTCTGAGCCTCAGCTAATGAAATATCACAGTATCACTTTCATATATTGTGATAGAAGGTCCCTTTCCGAGGCAAAAACAAAACCAGCCATGACTCTTGTCAGTTAGAGGTGTGTCCCTGAGTGCTTGGAGAGGCTCACAGCCTGCCAGCATGTCCATGAGAAGGCCGGGCGGTTATTGAATGTGACCATGGCCAGCTCCTCGGGACAGGAAACTCTTGGCTGGTACGTGTGAAGGTCCCGGGGAGGACTGCAGCTGGCCGCACGGACCAAACCGTCCGTTACAGGCGCTATGTCAGAAAGCCAGGGTGCTTATAACATGCCTGCTAGGCTTGTAGAGCCACCGTAATAAGAATGTCAGGGAGCTGACAGTTTACCCAGGGTGATACATCTTCACAGCTACGGCTCCAGGCAAGTCTCCAAGTGTGAGATAGCTTGGCTCGCAGGCCTCGCAGCGAGGATAAACATTGAACTGAATATTTAAGTAGCTCCGCGGCGCCTCTTTAGGGGACTTTCAGAGAGTTTACTTTTGTAGGCGCCAACTAAAACGGCCAAAATGAGAAAAGCAAAGATAAAAGTAAAAGTGACATAATTGGAGAGAGTGTGCCTATATAAAGCAATATTTAATTTGGGATGGGAATAAGAGATACACAAGATGTTTATTTAATGTCATAACTACATAATGAGCTCAGCTGTGCAGCACGGATTCCTCCTGGCTTAGATAATGGGGCGCCCTGCACATTAGGTGAGCTGCGATGACAATTCAAATCATTGTCCGAGAGAGTGCTGAAAGCGTTTCCTCATCTCCGCTGGATGTTTTGACTCCGACAGGGATTGGAAGCTCTGAGTGTGCTCCCCAATATAACTCTGTGGGCGCAAGATATGAAGGGGACTACTTGATAATTGAGTCATAGGATATGGCAGCTAAACGTGAATATAAACAGCGATGTGATAATCCAGCAATTTTAAGTGCTATGAAGGTATCCTCGTGTGAAACGAGCGTGCAGCGGGACTCCAAAAGGTCCCCCATCATCCGTCTATTTCAGGAATGCTGGCGCTGTCTGACACGGCCCGTCACGCCCAGAAACAAACACAACAGGCAGCTCCACCGACAACAGCGTGGCGTCACAGGTGGCAGCACACACGTATTAGATTTTCATTGCTGTTTATTAGATTTTGTGGCGAGTGGTTTATAAACCTGCAATATGTCAGCGTCTCTTGATGATCCTGGTTTGGTCCCTGCGACGATGAGTAAGGACATATGCTGGTTCTTTTGAAAGTATCCGCCGACAACTGCTGTGATGCTGCTGTTTTCCATCAGCAGCTGACATGTAACACGGGGGCGGCGGTTGTGGTGGAGGTGTTAGTGGCGGAGGCGGGCGCTGCTTAAATCAATCACCAGAGCATAAATTGCGTTTTCACTGCTTTGTTTACGTGCGTCCATGATCGGGGACCTTGAAAAGCCAAAGCATATAACACTTCACTTCACCATCCACTTCAGCCAATGGCAGGAGATGGTGAAAGCAGACATGGGAGGGAGGGGGGAGATGTTGCCAAGCAACTTGTTGTAACATTAACAAGGAGTGAAAACAGAAACCTGGTGTCTGGCTGAAACATCCGGCCTGATCCAAAGCCATCCGTTATTCACAGTCAAGACAAGGCTGTTTCCTACAAATACTGTCACAACAAAAGGTTCGGTTAATGTCATGCAAATATCCAGCGTTGCCAAGCTGTTAGCAAGTATAGACTCCAGCTAATAAATAATGGTGGCTTCAGAAAATAACAAGGAGAAGAATGCCATTGACTTATTCTGCTATTGTCCAGTAAAATTTGATACCACAGTCAAAACTGTAATAAATAATGAATACGCCTGCGCAATAAATGTCTCCTCATACACAAACATCATGACAAAACTTATTCATGCGTTCTATAGCCATCTGTCAGATTTCCAAACCACATGGAGATCATCTTGGAAAAACAGCACAGCATGTGTAATCCCGTGGCCAGCTGGCTCCGGCAAATCTTTGAAACTCAGTTTTGAGATTCATGTTTCAGGGGGGGGGGGCTGCTCCTCCCAAATCTAGGGGAACGGGGTAATGTGAGTCTGAACAAGCTTTGTAAAATATTAACACCAGCAGGTCCCATCCTTACTCAGCACTCTGCTGCCTGAAATCCTGTTGACATGTATTAAAACACCTGCAAATGACACTGTCTCTGAAAATTTGAATAATTCGTTAACAATAAGGACACTGAACTGTGAAAGTCAAATGGTATGACCGCACAAATAGACACAAGACATATGTTGAATTCTTTCAAGAACAGCGCAAACATGATGCTACTTCGTCTGTTTGATCTGCTTTAAGTGCACAACATTGCGTGTGAAACGGGTCATAGGGCTCGGCGGCTTTCCGACTGAACAAATGACCCACGGCTGAGCTGCTGGGTAGCAAACATATGACTGATACGTCTCTTCTGTGTACACGTGCTAAGCTGTCATAAACTCCTCTGCTGACACGCTGCTGCACTACTACTGAATCAATACACAACTTGAAAACATGCAGGATATGCTGGAGACAAGCGAATGTCCTGTTCTTTCTATGTAAACATTACGCAGATGCAGCATATCTCTGCAAGCTGCATGAGGCACCGCCACATGATTAGACAAGCACAAGAGACTGGCAAAGTAAAATCAACTACACAACAAATCGGCTAAAAAACAGGTGGTCGTGAGAAAATCCCTCCGACTGCTTGTCCCTCCCAGTCCTTGAAGCAGTTTATTTAATTATTTGTGCTCGGGTTAATATTTTATCAAGCTCGTGTAGCGTCGTGTTACACGGGCCCCTTGGAGAAAGAAGTTGTGAATGGAAAGGCAGCAGAGACACACACATCTGCTGAGTTTCTCAGGACACAACCCAGGTGATGTTGGAGTGACTGATTTCAGGTAACAAAACCATTTCAAACTTGCAGATGTTTAGGCGGCGAGTTCAGCTCTGTGCACATACATGTAAGTCTTTTTTGAAGTCTGTGAAGTGCTGCGAAGCATGTTCATGTCACATGCTGACCTGTTTGTCAGACTAGAGTTTAACATTCAGGCCCTTATGTCAATAGCTGCAGAGAGTACTCAGGATATTACTACTGTGCAGTGGCACAACAGCGCTGTTAGTCGTGCTCAGGAAAAAATATCACTGGAATAAAGTGTGGAAAATAATAAACTGTGTAAAAAAATGATCAGTTTGAGTTAATGCAGAATTAAGAAACATCTGGAAGTGTAAGTATAACAGCTGGGAACACAGACTTTTAAGATGCTTGTGTTTTTATTATTTATTAAAAAGCACAGGAGCAAGAATCTAATGTGGTGACATTGAAATCAAAGTGATGGAGAATGGACACCCCCATGCCGCATGATATGCATTAAGTACATGGTCGTGATGCCACAGCCATACTGTATGCATGTGGAGTCGCCTGTAGTCTGCTCTCTACACCACCATCCACAATGACAGCCGCTAATAGTAAAGCTGCACTGCTGCTTGCCAAGTTAAAAAAAACAACGCACAACAAACAGCGAGTTGGTGTTTTTATGATGATTTGATCAGGTATTCAGGATGATGTTAAGTCAGGAAACCTTTAATTATATCCCAGATTTGTGTTCTCTCCAGGGCATTGAGCTTCAAGAGTGCTGCACCCATGGCGGGTCGCATTCCCACTGTATGGATTTAGCCTCTACTGCAGCAGCTGTCCCAAAGCCAAAAATCACAACCCACTGACTCACAGAAGCTCTTACATTCACAAAAGTCTCCAGTAAAACGACAGCAGAGCACAGCACACCGTGGGATGACTAAAAGACAGGCTGCATGACGTGGTTAAGATTTTGCATTATGAGATAATAATCAAAGTGGGCTGTCAGTGGTTTCTAAAAAAAATAATAAAAAAAAATAGAAAAACAAGAGGGGAAGTGGTGACATTAATAACTGTAAAGGAAGCGGTTACCAGGAGGAGAGCACGTACCTCTGCGTGGTGGTAATCCAGCGTTGTGCTCGCTGCTGCAGACACACTTCACTGTGCTCTGTGCTGCTGCTGCTGCTCTCCACCAGCGTCCTGTCAGCGCCTCACACTCACCGGCTTCAGCTGCGTCAACACCGCGGCACGGCGCACCAGGCGAGCTCCACGGGACCGCGCCTTCACAATAAAAGCCTGGGCTTAATCGCTTGCACGCCGGAGAAAGACTTAGTAGAACCGCAGCTGCTGTACATGCAAATATAGAACTTAAGAAGACTTAAAACTATTCGTGTTGACACGTTTCTTGTAAAGTCTGTAGCTGTTAACTCAACACTGACATTGCAGACTTCACTCATCAGCATTGATGTATGTAATTCTAATATTTACTTACTTTTAAGCCTTGTTTGGTCACCACCAGCCCCCAGGAGAAATCCATGGCTCCTTAGCTGTAAAAAAATGCTGGGAAACAATAAACCTCACCAAAACAATGAGCTGTAAAACACGAAAATGCTCCACAGTCATTTGAGGCACCATTATTTGACAAACTATGGACGAGAACAGCTTTAAAATTATTTATGCACATAAATAAATACGGTCTAAACACTTAAATACACCAACATGCACAAGAACTGCCAATGTGCTAAATCTATTTACAATAACCACAAATGAAAAAAGACGTTAAATACATTAAATGTGACTCAGTTAAATGCATTTCTTGTTTGAATTTCTCATGAACAACGTCTTCCTCTTTTTTTGATGCATTAGTTTCACTTCACCAGTTAAGATGACCTTTGACACCTTGGTTCTAAACTAGTACCAAAAATAAATACATAAATAAATAAATCAAAAATAAACTGACCTAAAATAGTTAACGCTTCGTAAGTAAAAATAAATATGAATGACAACTTGAGTGCAGCCTCAGGAGATTTTAACTTCAAATCTATACACCAAATCCTAAAATAAAAATCTAATTATATTACTGTAAGTAAAATAGAAATCTAATTATGCTACTGCATCTGCAGCAGTAAATAGATATATATATATATATATCACTCTGATGCAGCATTTAGGCGACTAGTAAAGATTTTACTTTGAAAGTTTCTACCAGAAACCGTGTCAAGCTACACTGTCTCACACTTTGCACACTGTCCCTCCTCAGAATACTTTAAAGGGGACAGTTGTAGCAGTGAGCGTTCATTTACATTCATAACAGCATGATCATCTGACTGAGCTTCCCTGCGCTTCAAGAGGAAAACAAGGAACTAGATTTCACAAACTAATAAAAAAAAAAGAGAAATAGAGACTACGGAGCACCATCAAGTGACCAAAGCGAATAGCACAACCAATAAATCAACAGTGATCGTAGCACAGAAGTAGGATAACAACATGTTTGTTATCATAGTTCATGACAAGACATGGATCTTAAATGTATTTTCCAAAGATTATTTGACAATCCAAATAAAAACCTAGGTATATTTCCACCTAGAGGAAAACTATTATTCATACATTACAGCCAAACTTTAAGGTTGTAAGATGAGTTGAGGTAAAATAAGGTGACTGTAAGATACAGGACCACAATATTAACACAAATACAACATTGCACTTAAAACACTTTAAAAAAAAAAGAACTAAATAGTCAAATGTCACAATAAATTTTATTAGAATACATAATATAATCATTGTTTTATATTGTCCACATTCAAGTGAAATTAAGGTTTTTACAGTAACGTAACATATACATCCTATCACACACTCACACTCACACAAATACACAAGCTTACACACACATACAGTGAAATATTATGGGTGCACAATTAGGTGAACTGAAGCATAAAATTAATAATAATAATAATAAAAAAAGGCATCTTGTTCATGTGCTTCATCTTGTTAAATCCTGACGGCTTTTCACAGAGGTACACACATTTATTCTTTCCTCTCTCACTGTTACATGAAACAATCCTCAGCTTTACAAACCAGCGACGACGTGGCAGTCACCGGGTTCGCCGAGGTAAGGGAGGTGCCGAGTCCGTTTGCCTGTAAGAGGGTCTTTGAGGAAGTGCTCGTGTCGGGCAGGATATGTAGCGCTCATGCACCATCTCGGGCACCCTACGGGAAACACACCGTCAGTCTGCTGCCACGTTTATCGCCTCTTGATGCGGCAGTAAATATACAGTAAAGGGTGGGTAAACTGTGACTTCCAATTTATGATGGTTTCAACTTAAAAAAAAAAAGAAGAAGAAGTAATTCTCACCCTCAGACAGTAGAACAGTAGACAGTGACATTTATTTACCCAGAAAGTCTAGATAAATAGCAGTGAGCCGAGGACAAGCGGTTACAGAAGATTAATGAATGAATGAATGAATGTTATATTTACAATGCTCGCCTTTACTGTATCACAAAATCAGAAAGAAGCATGATAAGATAAAAGGGTTTAAATTTTCAAAGCTAGCAAACTGTGCACATTAGTTTATTTATTTATTTTTATTCGTAACACCTCACAGCCACAAATTGTACTTTGCATGAAAGTCATAGCTTTTATAAACAGCTTTTAATTAGACACGTTAAGAATGCGTAATGCGTTCACTTCCTAATTCTTATTTAGATTTGTATATCTTAATCTTTTTAAAATATACCGATATAGCGAATCGTCATCCTCGTTACCTTTCAGTTGGAATAAATTTATACACTGTCTCGCCTACTGCTAAAAAAACCTATAGACAAGATCTCACAGTACCATAAAATTAGAAAGAATTAAACCCACACCTACAGATTTAAAGAAACACTATTTCCATCTCACATTTTCTTGCTGTGAACTACACTTTTTTTTAAAATTTAAATGCTAAACCTGAATTTTGGCCGAACTTTAAGCTGTTTCCTCTTCACGGTCACATTCCCTTATTACCACTGTATTTACATGGTAATTAAACAAAATGAGTCATTTCAGTCCTTGTTCCACAGCTGCACAGACGCTGGTGTACGACGAGTTTCTATCTGACATGCTGTGGTACACACTGTACTGTTACCTGCATCACTTTTTAAAGAGATAAGGCGTGCAGAACAGCCTCTATCAGTGGAAGAAAGTTACAGGAATTCATAGCAGCTACAGTTAACAATCCGACCTCTTTTAGAGTCGCTTTGATCTTAGCTTTCAGTTTTGAAATGTTCACAGTGTGAGCTCGGTTATCTGTGTACGGAGGGCATTTATGTTTAGAGCATAAACGTCAGCGTCAATCATCACTTTCTCACCATTCGTTTCCTCTCGCAGCTGTGAAACACTGATGGGTGACCGTTTCCTCTTTACCATCTATTTTCACTGTGGACATTTTTTTTTTTTTTTATCAATCTCACGTGACTCACTGGACGGCTGAACTCTTTAGACTGACCTTTCCGGGATCCTTGGAGGAATCCTAGGAGGAGGGATGTGGGGTGCAGCCTCGGACGGCCTTGGCGGTCGTGGCGGAGGGGGAGGATTATCTAGTGCGTCCTTGAAAAGAATCAAATGTATACGTGAACACACCAAAAACACAAATAAAAATGAAACCTTTAGGATATTCTGAAGATTCAGTAATGCTTTACTGTTTACTGGGTCAACTGAACGTTAATCCACAGCTTTTTTTGATAAAACATTAAGCCGTTTCACAAACAAAAAAAAGCCACAGACGTATGAAAGTTCTTGTTCTTGCTTCTCAATTAAACACAAAACAATCTATCTGAAGATATCACACTGGCTTAGATTAAGGATTTTTAAAACATCTTTTTCTTTAAGTCTTAAAAAACAAATGTATAATAAATTAATGAACAGTCACATTATCAAAATGTACCAGTTTACCATAACATTACTAGTTAGTTGCAGATTTACCTCCGTTAGATATAAGACTCTTACAGTGTGAGTGGAGGATTTCAGTACTAATCCTTAGTTGCTTGTACTTCACTGGAGTAGTTCTGCAGGCAAATATTTTTACTCCGCCATATTTGTTACATAACTCCACTTACGTGACGGCAGATTAATGACTGAATTGAGCCTGCAATATTAAAGCTGAACACATTAATGCAACACCTGATTACATCTTGACTTGTGGTTACTGACTAACCATTAAATCATTGAGCAATGTACGTTGACTTTTCACAATTTATCAAGAAAGAAACACGCAGCATTTGCTTCATTAAACTAATGATGAAAATAGAACTAGGTCTGTACTCTGTAAGCATTTTTTAGGAAATGAAAAGCTGAAGTAGTGAAAACAGAATAAAACTGAACACTTGACTAGTCTGACGCACATGTAGTTACGTCACGAATGCTTTAGGTGCAGATGTCCGAAGAGAGATAAAGTGTAGCTTTAGATTGGTTAAGACCAGCAAGAACATTTGTCGTGAACGACCCAGGATGCCGCATTCTGTTAAGGCAGGCGTGTTTCCACAAGATATTCCTGAAAAATGCAACTAGGGATTCAGGCTCACCTCAAAGTCGGGCTCTGTCCCACTGCTGAGGCTAATATTACTGTGGGTGCTCAGCCTGTTGCTCTCAGTACCTGATGTAAAGAAAAAACAGGTTACCGCGGAGAGAAAACATGTGACTTTAAAGTTTCCCCGAGGCTAGTGCTTGTGGTGAATTATGTTGTAAGACCACTTCACCAAAAGCGAATAAAAATATCTTTGTAAGCCTCACGAGAAACACGCTGCACATTATGTCTTCAGGCAGAGGTGCTAGCGATCAGGGTGAGATTAAACTAGGAAGCCCGCAGAGCACACACAGACTAATGTGAGCATCATGAGGCCGTCTGCGAATAATTTCTGACAACACATCAGTGTTTCTGGAGGCACAGTGTTTGTCTCTCTGATATTTGCGTGCACTTTTATCATACATTTTTGTGTACTTTATCAACTCAAACAGGAAAAGTTAATTTCAAGATTTAAAAAGAGTTAAAGAAGAGATTTAGATCAACTCGGGGAGATTCCACCACACTCTTTGCAGCACTTCATTTTCTTGCAACAGCGCAAGAATGGCTGAATTCATTCTGGGTGTTTCAACATCACACAAATGTCAACGGCTAGACAGATAATTGCCCTATTTCCCTGTTAGTGTTATATATTTGCACACTAACTAAAGCAACAAAGTTTTTCCTTTATAAAACACAATAAAACTGTATTACATTTATGCTCATGATGGATTGAGAATCATTGACAAACTTTACTGTTCTAATGTAATAATGATATGCATAATGTGAACAGCAGGGATAGCCTCCAGCCCCCCGTGACCATTCACATATTCATGTTTAATGTTCTGAGTAGCTGAACAAACTCAAGGTGTGCTGCAGGACAAAATATACCAGTTTACCTTATCAAGAGGTAAAAGAACAACATCTAACTTTCAAAGAAGTACATAATGTACTTGTAAAAGATACATATAGAGATGTTATGCTGATGATTGCCTTTATACTCAGCACTCAGAAGTTATATTAGATCTGACTTGCATTCATAGAGAGAACTCATGAGCAGAAATAGATCAAAGAACTATGTTACCATCAAAGCAGGTCGTTAAAACCAGTGAGCGAAGTGGCCTTTGACAATGTGTTTTCTTGAAATCATTTGAGTCAGACCCACTCTGTTGTTTTTCGGGTTCATAGATCAGCACTAGGCTGCAGCGCATTTGTTACAGAGACATTTAGACACAATATGCTTTTCCATGATGTATTATACACTGCCTGGTCAAAAAACAAGTCGCCACCTGGATTTAAATAAGCAAATAGGTACGAGCCTCCTATTGGATAATAACTGCAAGGGTGATTATCTTATAGCAGACAACAATATATTTATTTATTTAACCCCAACTGATGCAATGAGTAGCTTCTCATTTCTTAAACAACCGTGTCTAAAGACACATCCTGTGGTCGTGGAAAAGATGTCAGTCTGTTTGAGAAAGGTCAAATCATTGGCATGCATCAAGCAAAGAAAACATCAAAGGAGTGGGCAACCGTCGTCTTTGAGGAAGAAATGTGGTCGGAAAAAAATCCAGGTCGACTGTGGCTGGCGATGACTTAAACGTGAAATCAATTTGAAAAAAAAAAAAAATGAAGTGACGCACCCATCATGCCTAGTGTCTACTGTACAAGCCTGTGCTATGGGGCAGTGCTATGATCTGGGGTTGCTGCAGTTGCTCAGGTCTAGGTTCATTAGCTGACTACCTGAATATACTGAATGAGCAGGTTATTCCATCAATGGATCATATTCCAAGATGACAATGTCAGGATTCATGGGGCTCAGATTGTCAAAGAGTGGTTCAGGGAGCATGAGATGGATTATTCCACCACAGAGTCCAGACCTTAACCCCATTGAGAATCTTTGGGATGTGCTGGAGAAGCTTTGTGCAGTGGTCAGACTCTGCCATCATCAATACGAGATCATGATGAGAAATGAATGCAACACTGGATGGAAACAACTGTGGTGACACTGCAGAAGCTTATCAAAACAATGCCACAGCAGATGCACGCTGTAATCAAAGCTAAATGTGGTGCAACAAAATATTAGAGCGCGTGATCTTGTTTTTTGGTCGCAACTTTTTTTTTTTTTTTTTAGCCAGACAGCATATTATTTGTGTGGTAATTAGAGAAAATCGAGGATAAACACTGAGACAAGAGGTGGATAGCAAAACTTGTCACATTCACTTGACAGGATAATAAGGAGGTGGGTTGTGAACAGAAAGTCAAAAAACAAGAGCTTGGGACTTACTAGATGTGCTGGAGGTGCTACCCGTCTTCCAGCCTCCTCTCTGGATCACTTGAGTTGTTGGAGGAGGCAGAGCCGCAACTCTGGGTGCCGGCTCATACACAGCACATTCTAACGTCATGTTGGAGCCCCAGTATAAGTTCCTCTGCAGTGGAGCACTTATCTCACATCCTAAAACAGAGAAGAGACACTACATAAAAAAATAAAATGAACAATAACAGGATGCTATTTGTCTCTATGCTATCACGTAGTAATCATAAAACAACATAAAATAATGCTCCTAGTTAATTTATCATGAAGATGAATCAAATAATAAATAGACAAAGTATTCTACCAATTTCTTTTCCTGTCTTGTCTCTCTCTTTGTGGCGTCTGCTGATGCTGTCTCGTAATTTCTTCAGATTTTCCTGAAAAAAAAAAGAAAAAAGAAAAAGAATGATGTATGTCCAGATTTATTGCTCAACCATCAATCATTAATTCAGATGTTTGTATGTTTGAGCTACCTGCTGAAAGCGTATCGAGCTTGCCCTTCTCTCGTGGTCAAACTGCCAAGCCTTGAACTCTTGGACGGCCTCATCCACAGTGATTTCCCCCACTTTTACCCTCTCCTGGAGGGATATGAGCTGTCTCTGCCCTGGAGTCTTCATCCCGGCATACGGGTCATAAGCAGGTACGGGTGCTTCCATCACAGGCCGAGCTGAATGTCAACAACAACAACAAAAATTTTGTTAGTTATAGAGAACTGTGACCTCCATTTTGCATTACTTATCAAAAACTACCAATGTACGGTAAAATTAATCTTAGTTTGCGCAGGAAGCTGACATGAAGGCAGGACTAAGTTTATGAAAGAAGCACTGCATTTAAAAATATTTAAATATATTTTGGTTTGTTTAAAGACCTTGAGCTACAAGGTGAACAAGTACAGAAACTTTAATTAAATAAACCTGAAATACAGACTAGCAGACCACTAACTAGTATAGAATAGGGTAGCAGACTAGTCTGAAGCATTACCTGGGTGATTTTTGTAAATATTTATTTAATAATGAAATAATTGAAATTACATTTATTCCTTAATCTTTGCTTTAACTCTACTGCCCCATTGTATTTTATTCAATTATCATTATGTTGAAATGTCAGATTGTGCATCTTATATCACAAAGAACATCCACACGTTCTATTTTTAAAGAGCCCTCTTCAAGGCCTTTTGATTTTCTGAGGGGGCGGTGAGTGGGGGATGGTATTTATTTGTGCGACTGAGCGACAGGAAGTGAGGTGATGAAATAGGGTACGAGACATCCTGTCAGCCAGGCAAGCTATCATTGGGGGCGCCACAGGTATTTGATGCTCTAAACTTTTATTTTTAACATGTCAGGTTAAATATGGAAATATGAGGGCCAGACACTATGACATCTTGGGTTGTAGGTGACCTGATATATACTGATTGGCATAAATGTCACACTTGTTGAAGGCCATGTGAGCATTTTATCTCAGTCAGCAACAAACTGACCTAAATACGTCCTAAGGTACAGTTAGCTGTAACCACTCACTACAATAGTTACTAGTGTTTTTTTTTCTGAACAATTTGGTTACACCAAAAGCCATATGTGACATAAGATTAATACCGCAAAGAGATATCACACATATGTGATTGGATATAATTAAGGTGTGTCTATAAAAACTGTTGCATGCTGCTTTAGTAAAGTGACTGGTTTATAAAAATAAAAATGATGATGACAATCTTGATGATTTTAAACTTGAAATGCAAACGATAACAAATCAAAATTAAGCGTCTAAATTAGCTGCAACACACTAAAAAAATTAAAAAAAATCTCATATGTGCATTACCTGCAAGATATTCCGATCCCACTCTTCGATTGTCTGACTCACCTTTATCTGAAAATACTGATGAGAATTTCTAGTTATATACTTTTGCTTTTATAAAAAATTAAGTCAGTTAAATATATAAAATACATAAAATCAGACTACACAATACCTCTAGAGATGTAGGTCATAGACTTTTCAGACTCAGCCTTATTCTCAGGTCTAGGGATGGGGGCTGGTGGACGGTTCAGGATTGCTGGGTTGTAGGTATTGTTTTCATCCACTGTATCATAGATGTCTTCTGGACAAATGTTGTATGGATCCTCCTCTTCTTCAATTTCATCAAAGTTCTCGTGATCAACTTCTTCCTCTTCGTCATTTTTCCATTGCGGGGGTTGTGGTACATTATTTTCACGTGGTTTTGCTGAAGGGCACAGTGTCATACATTACAGATTGTACAGGACACACTGTTCGTACTGTTCATTAAAATCTGGTTAAATCTATACCTTGGAAGAATTTCCTAAGCATCGCTTCCTCACGATTCTCATCTACTGCAGTCATCTCTTCATCTGAAAAAAGTAAATAAATAAAAATAAGTCCTTCTCTGCTACAACCTGTGTTGTAATATTCATCACTATTAGGACCAATAAATAACGATTAATCTTACATAGGTCCTCTGCACATTCAGGGTCGATCTCCAGCATTGACTCGTATATATCCTCAGAGCAATCTGTGTACTTCATAATCATATCTTGAGAGGTAGACATCGCCTCGTATATCTCTACAGTATCTTCCGTACTGATGGTGTTGTCTAAGTGAGTCTCGACCACCTCTGCTGTCTCCTGCATTTGTTCAAACACAAGAGAGGGGCAGACACTTACAAAAAACCTGACAGACTGCCAGAATACAAATAGCTGAATACTACATGAAAATACTCACTGGACTTAGAACAACTTCATCAATGTACTGCCTGAGATCAGTATAGCCACTCTTCTCTGCTAGCGTGTTTGGGTAATCTCCATCCTTGTTCATCACACTGTAAGCCTGCAGAGCCCCAGGACACTGAAGGAGAACGTCAGTCAGCTTCTTCAGGCCGTACCTGGCCGCAAAATGGAGCAAGGTGGGAAGCTCCTCATTCCGCTGATCTAGAGAACAAACAGATACAACCATATTAATTGACCACAAGCTGCATTAACTCTCTGTTGGAACAAACAGTTTACTGCTGTTCGCATGATGCAACACTTGAATGTCTTCCACCATCTACTTGGGTAACGCTTATAATCAGAGTTGGCAATCGACGGAGCAAGAAATCAGAGTACTATGCTCACATGTCGACATGTTTTCTTTCTCGATCTGTTTGATTCCAAACAGCTGAAGAGTATTTGCAGGCATCCTGGATTTAAATGAGTCAGTTAGCAGGTCGTCCAATGATTCTGTTGCATTGGATGTCAAGTTGAAAGCCTGGAAGTAAAAAAAAAAATAAGTCACATAACCTCAAAAACAATTAAGGTTGCAAAAAAAAAGCCACCAATGCCACTGTCTCACCTGACAGAGGAAGTTGACAGGATCGGCTGCATTTTCAAGACATCGACTGACTTCTCCCATGCTGGTGTAATACGTAACGGGACTTAAGCTGACACTTGACTGGTCTGTGTGCATCGTCAGCGATACCATTCCAGCAGGCATATCTAGATGAAAAAAATACATAAAAATAGTTCAGGTCGTAAAGAGTTGCAATAAAAACATGAACTATGACACTCTGGGGTCACGTGACTTCCTGTAGATACTGACCAGGTGCGATTACACTTATAGTATATTCATTCTCCACTGTGCTTTGCACCCTCTTCACAGCCCCATTGTCACACGAAAACTCCACTTCTGGTGCAGACTGTTCGTCTACTTTGTGTGTGAAAATGATATAAAGTGTCTCCTGTTCCTAAGAAAGAGAAAATAGAATAAAATTTCTTATTTTCATTTGAGATATTATTAGTTAATATAGTAAAATATCTAATTGATGCAAATAAAAACTGTTTTGCTCCGATTAAGAGCAGCAGCACAAGGTAAATGCTAAGTCCAACTGTGCTCACAACATTTAAAAGAGAAAGTATCTCCAACATCCATATGACTGTGGCCTTTGATGTTTCTGTTTCACTTCCATCTTACCCCGCACAGAACTCTGTTTGGTTGAACGGTGAGACAGGAGATGTGCGTGGGTGAACTAAGTTCTCCAAGCACTGAATTCCCCGTGCTGGCAGGCTCTTCATACTCCAGGACAGTTTCTTTTTGCTCTTCTGACACTGCTTCCTCTGCCTCATCAGTGGTGGGATTTTCAGGTGAAGTGTCTTCTGTGATGTGGAACGCTTGAGCGGCTGCAGCAGCCTCAGCGGCCTCAGCAGCAGCAGCAGCCTCGGCAGCCTCAGCAGCAGCAGCAGCCTCGGCGGCTTCAGCAGCAGCAGCAGCCTCGGCGGCTTCAGCAGCCTCAGCAGCTGCAGCAGCTTCAGCAGCTTCAGCAGCTGCAGCAGCCTCAGCAGCAGCAGCACCTTCAGCAGCTTCTCTCATGTATTCAGCCTCCACTCGTCTACCTTTGAACAATAAATGGCAAACTTATTTATAGCGCCACCTAAATAGTCTACCAATAAAAACACCTTTAAGTCATCCTAAAAGTGTTTAAATCAACCCTATAATTATTTTGAAACTTACTTAACTTACTCTGATATTTTTCAGATGTAATTTATAATTTATTGCTTAAATTTGAGAAATCTGGTTTGGAGAGTTGTAGAACACACTGATGATTTTGATAAACACTAATTAAAAATCTAAGAAATTTAGTTGTGCACTTCACTCTCTACAATACCAATGGATCAGAGTTTGATCTCAAAACTTTACTACATTAATTGCACACTGCCTAAAAGACAATGTTAAAGACAAATTACATAATATGAATCTTGTTTTTCCTCTGGGTCACTATGTAGAAAAGAAAAAGACAAGCTGTAACCTTTCAGCCTACGCTACAGTATTCTCGTTATCATAAACCATAAATTTATTAATACAGGTCTATAAATTGGCATAATTAAGACATTATTAAATGTGACATAAAGTTTTGCATACTCTCAGCAATTGATTCCAAAATGGTGGAGACGTAAAGAGCAGGTTCATCATCGGCATAGAGCTTTCTCCAGATTGGCCAGTCTTGGAAACTCTCAGTCAATATGTCCTCTTCTGATACGCCGCACAGCAGCACCACCACTCTGTGCGGAGGATAAAGGAGTCTCTGAAGTGCTCCCTGCAGTTCTTGGTCATAGAGGATGTCAAAGAAGACGCCCGAGAGGAGCAGCACAATGCACTTGCACCTTTGGAAACATTCAAAGTTGTATCCGTGAAGCTGATCGGCTGAGCTGACTGCGTAGAGCAAAATGGACCTTTTGGGGAACTTTCGAGAAGATTTCAAGATCTGCTGCAAATACGTGGCCCATTCCTGAGCCTCAGACGTGTGTAGAATCAACACCTCATATGATGGCAGGGATTCAGAATGTTCTGAAAAAGAAAATATATATTACAGAGTGATTAGTATATACAGTACATGTACTCAAACAGTCTCCAATTTGCTTAACCAAAACGTAAAACAGGAAAATATTTGTCATTAGTTCCTCTTAATCATTGCTGATCCAGGATCACTATGACAAATGAGTCCTCGGAAACTACCCTAAAGACATGACACTAGTGATATTGTGTGTTGCCGTCCATGTTGCAGCAGGTAATGTTTGCTGTGGTAATCCACCACAACACACCAGCTGTCCAGCTGTGGAATGTCAAGGTGACTGTGGCTGAAGAATGAATGTCCGATCTGTTTGACATTTCAGTGGAGAGCCAACAAGGAGTTGTGCAAACATCGCGCTGTGTCAACACCAGCCAGAGTAATTTTGTTTGACTCATTACAGCGTTTAATCAGGTCAAGTTCATATCCGTACACGGTAACCGGGACAGAAACTCAACATGAGCATTCACCTTCATCGCAGTTCCCACTAATGACAGCGCAGTAAGACTTGCCATCTGTTTGTCAAAGCAGCGATAAAACAGGTAATTAGAATTTAGACGTGTGGGAAATTCTTGATTACCCAGTGCATAATTTGAACCACACAGGACGGCTAAGAAGCTTGGTTCCTCTTTTTTAAGCTCTGAAAATAGTGCTCAATGAAAGTTTTGGTGCATAAAATCTAATTAAAAAGAAAAGAAAATATTCTCAGAAACTTACAATGTTTAATAAACAGCAAAGAGAACAAGTGACATTTCTTTGGTGTATCCTTCCCACCTGAAACTAAGTTAATAGAGAGTGGTGGATGATGTGTCATATTCACCTGATTCTGTACTTGAGATGGGTTCTTCCATGGTGGTGGTGAAGCCTCAAAAAAAATGCACGAAATCATCTGATAAGGAGCATCTTTATGCCCAAATATTTCCTTTTGGCTTCTCAAGCGCACTGTAACTCGTCTGCTCGTCAAAAGAGACTACATTAGCTTTCACCAGCTATAGCCCTTTTGCTCGGTCGTATTAATAGCAACACTTAGTTTCCTGATTTTGGTGACTCTGCCCCACTTCCTGAAACAGTTGAAGAAGTGAGAAATGCACCACAGTCGTGTCGGAATGCGCAACACGTCTGCAACGAGTGGATGTGCCTTTAGACGTTTGTCATTAATTACTAGTCGACATTTGATTATTCATGGCAACGTTTAAATGAAAGAAAAAAAGGAAGAACTTTTTGAGGCATGCAGGGCACAGACCAGAGAGAAATTAATATGAACACTAAACACATTTTATGCAGGCAACATTTTTTGTTCTCTATTCTCAACAGTTCTGCACACAAACCAACACACACATGCACTCACAACAGTTCACCTGTTGTGTGAGCCACATGCCTCTTCCGTTTTTTCACTTCCTTAACAAGGTGTAGTGTGACTGGAGAGTTTCATAGTCAGAGTGATACTGTAAGACAATAATTCAATTAAATAAACACGCACGCCTCTGTGGCAACACTGGAGGCCCTAAAAGGATCGTAAATGACAGATGTTAAACTTACATATCTAAACTTTCCATGCCTTTGTAACTTAGATATTCATATGAACATTTAAGCAAATAGCAACTTGACACATATAGTGCGATGTCCTCTATTAATAAACCGCCTACAGACAGTGACAGTAAAGGGGATTTTTTGAGTGTGTATATCTGACCTTTTTAGTGTATAACTGATGAACATGATTAATATTCTCTCTTTGGGACAAAGTCAATTGTCACTATGCTCAAATGTTAACTGAAAATGATCACACACACATACACACAAATATGCAAAGAACAAATGAATGGGTCCGCGAACGCACCACAACATGTGGCACCACACCCGTACGACCACTAGAGGGCAACAGTCACTCACTTACATTAGCTGACACACAGACCCCCATGACACTTGTCCCTCTGCAGAGCAAACAGAAGAAAGCAGTCACTACAACGCGTACAGGAGAGATCCAGACAGGTACCTAGACAAGTACACGGGTGCGATAAGATACTTTAGCATTAATCCCTCAATGTTGGATAGAGACACTCCACATAGTGGCTCAGTTTGTTTAACAGTGGGAAGTAAGTACATGCGTCTTTATTTGCCGGGGACTTCGCTGCAAAAAACTATAGCAAACATCATTACTTTCTCCAAAGCTTAAGATAAAGTTGGAAGGAGATGACACTCCCACGTCGCTTATATCAGACATGTACCACCTACCTAGACCAATGACAATCCCCAGCAGGATGCAGCCTGACACAAAAACAGCTTAGGAACAACTCAAAAGAACATGAAGAACAGCACAAGGTGTTGACCTGGCCTCCAAATTCACTAGGTCCCAAACTGATCAAGTATCTGTGTGACGATCCACCGAGGCCCCTCCCTTCAACCCATGTGACCCAAAGGCCTCCACTAAAAACATTTGGTTGCCAGACAACACAGGACATCCTCAGAAGGCCCATGTCCATTCTCTGATGAATCAGAACTGTTTTAGAGGCACAAGGGAGACCTACACAGTATTAGGTCATAATGTGGTCATAATGTTACGCTTGATTGGTGTGCAAAGATCCAGCGGTCCCACAGTGCAATGCGTCACGTTCTACGGACAAAAAAAATAAGTGTGACTCTAGACCTGAGGAAGGCAATGATGATGATTAATCTCAATTCACGGGTCACAAGCAAGAAAACAGATGAGCACCTCAAACAAGAAATCCCCTTTTGCACACATTTGATCTGCTTGTCATGCATGCGAGAAGAGTTGAAGGCTATACTCGAGGTACATTTTCCTGGCATGGCTCGGACGCACTAAACCAATCAGAAGGCGAGGTAAAAGCCAAGAAACACAAGGCAATCATAGGAGATCCTGATCATTGGATGTGAACTGATGAACCTGAACGGCCAACAAAGCGTTCACAGGAGATTCTATGACAGCATCTCAAACATCTCCTCGCAGAGAACAGCACACCATCACATCTATAATAAAATTACTTCAACAAACTTCCAGACACTTGTCAAACCAAAGCCAAGGAGCTGTTATTTGTGGTTGAGAGATTTAAACTTTTCATTGGTGCTTGGTTGGTTTTGGCAGATAAGTTTGTATGCTTTTTTTCCCCCCTTTTTAATTGTAGTTAGGTAATGACAATACACTGGTCTAATCATGAATTTCAGCCACAAAATCAATTTCCACAGCTTTGCCTTCCTCCAGTAACTCAATTAGTCCAGTTTCTGCTTTAACCTCTTTCTACGAAGCAGACCTTGTAATGGCCAAAGCAAAAGTTCACTTTCTGACTTCTGAGGCTGCCTGTGAAGTGCAGGGTGATCCATGACCCGTCTTTAAGTACAATTTCCTGTAGAAAAAGAAGCCCCTAATTTCTTCTAAATCTGCCATTAGCTACCATAAGCATGACCGGCCAGTTACCTTTTGTTTGGGCTCCCTTGAAACCACTATCTATTAGGTGGCTCAAACCAAATCCCTGCAGTCTGAGTTTAATAAGAGAATATTTTTGCTCCTATATGTTAACCTTGTTATCCAATATCCTGTCTTTTTAGTCCGTGGTGTGTTTTCAGCACACACAGCGACTCTACTAGAGTGTGTGCGTTTGTTTAAAACAGAGACCTGCTCCTAGAAACACAAAAGTTCAGATATGGACTTAGCAGCTTTGTGATATTCGGCCACAAAGGCACAAGCTAGTTTAGTGAAAACTACACATACATACCAAAGCAAACATTAGTTTCAGTTTCAGCCTCTTAGTTGGACTACTTAATAAATCCGCTTGTCCATGTTTGGCCTATTTTTACTGGAAAGTGCACATTTAATATTTTCGTATAATTACTTGGTCCTGGTGCAGAAATAATTCAGCAACTTTTCTTAGTTAACTCATTGTCAAACCCATGAAATCTGTTTTGTAGCTGACAGACACATAATTACTGCAGTGAGTACAAGAAAACAGATTTGAGCCAATTTTCCACACTGCATTTGATTTCAATAACATCGATATAAATTGCCTCCTGAGTGAATACTTTGTATGTAGCTGTCATATTTGAGGAATGAAAGAAACGCACTCTTATTTGTAACATTGATGGCCGTGCTTTTATTCAATTTCATTTTAATGAGTTCATGAAATATGCTGTGTTCCCAGTGGAGAACGCGGTAAATATCAAAACCGAGGTTACAGAGCCCTCCAAGACAGGAAGCTGTAACAGAAAGGGGGAGGACAAAACACTGTACATCTAATATTGCAGACATAATGGTCGTGTTACCGTCTCGTTTACTGTACTTCCCCATCCTGGGAAAGCTCTACCTCATATCTGCACCGCCTCTGAGGCTGTTTGGGAGACTTTTAAAAGTGGAGGAGGCCATGAAACAAAGCGCAGTCTGAGGACATGGGAGTGCAATCTTGAAATGGAAAACTGAAATGGGGAAACGGTCTCTCGCTGAAATGTTATTTGGATGATAGCCTGCATAAGAAAGGAACTGTGTTTGGTTTCTCATTGAGAGTCACCAGCAGGGCTCATTGTGATAAGAAAATAAGTCTAATGTTACCTGATCTGGTATAATGTGGACCAATTACCACTCCATTGCACTTCATTACAGGACTGTAATAGGGCCGGGGGTCAGTGCTTGAGATGGAGTGGCAGAGGAAAATTGAGTCGTCATTGATAATATGATAAAAACTGACAGTGAGAGGCCCCTCCAACAAATTATTGAAATTTACAGTTGATAGGGAAACACTATAACCTCATTTGGTAAGCAGCTGGCAAGCACTTGTACAAAGCAGGCCCTCTTACACAATGACAGGCTTATGGAGAGAGAGAAATCCAAAACTATCACAGAATAGTTTTAGAACTCCTGCTCATTGGCTTCAGGCATTAAGTGTGCATGTATTCAGTTTTTAGAAATATCTGAAGTCATCCAAACCACTCCAGCGGACAGTATTTTTCTCTTTAACAGGTGGATTTGTGGAGAGACATTGCGGGTAATGGCACAACGCCTTTATTATACAGTGCAACAGTAACATGCTGACAAGGAAATCTTTAAAACAAATCAAGTCTGCTCAACATCATTTCCATGCTTTGTGTTTCTCCGCAGCAGAACAGAGAAGTGCAGAGGCCAACAAAATAAAAATCTTGGTTTCTGTAAACCAATGTGTTCTTGGAAAAGGTATTGAAACCGTTTGTTTGCCTCTGTCGACACCCCCACATTTGAGGTCCCCTGAATAAATAAATCACATAAACTACCGTCAGACATACATTTTCAATCCATCAAGGTAATCAGATTCTGTTTACCTGAATGGGAACTATTCTAAAATGTTATTAAAAACTTAAATGGAGTTCAGGTGTGGAATAACTAGGCACGGGAAATGATGAGCAAACAGCGGGATAAGATTCCAATTACTATTAAACAAGCGCTGCATTGACTAGTAAAGAGGAAAATAGCTTTGACATTTTCCACAGCCGGAGCTCCCACCTGACAGGCTTTGTCGTGGGAGAGCACGGCAAATTCAATTCGCGGTAGTTTAGACATGAGGTTGTAAAGCTTTCTCCTGCGATGGTACTTAAATGTCCGTTTTCAATTACTGGACCAGCGGTCAACATCCACATGTGGTTCACGAGAGATATATTAAGTCAAGAGTATATAATTTTAAATGAGCTATCTTTACCAGAAGGAAAAATTGGTATATATGCAGCACAGATAAAGAAATACAGTTTTTATATTTTATCATACAATGCAACTGAATCAAACCAGCTCCACATCATTTTGCTGAAGCTGTTAGGTCCCAGCATTAAGGATTCAACCAGGCCATAAAGTCATTACCTTGTACTGAAGGAAATATAATTTGTGAATCATTTAGAAGACGAGTTAAGTTTATCTCTCGTATCTAAATAGGCAATATAGTGAATGCATGCTTCATTGATCAAAACTGTTGTGGAACAACTTATCGAAGGCCATCTTTAACTACTATTTAAAGATCATTTTGCTTTCATCTACAGTCTCCACTCAGCTGAAATCACTTCGACATGATAAGACAGTCAATTTGGATGTCAGCTTTGGCTACAGTAATCACACTGGCCACCAGATAAGTGTGTCTTTATTTATTTATATTGAGCCCCGTGCGTGTCTAGTTGAAGATAATAGTTTCATTTTGCAGAGAAAGTTTGCCAGCTACCCTCATTGTGGAGTAAATGTGACACATTTCCGCTTCATTAGGATTCATCGGGCTGACAAAGATGGATTCATAAGATGAATCAACAATAGCAAAAGCAATATGCGGGATTCCATGAATCTCTTTACTTCTCCTGCAGTGACTTAAATGCGTTCCTTACAACTTGAGATTTACAGATCACAGGGGACAGCGAGGGAATAAAGATGAGCAGCCACACTCATGAAAGAAACAGCTCTTGTAAAGTTACTCTAGCGTGTTAAAAACTACGCCACATTTTGCAATATTTTTGTTCAACATCTCAAATTCAAGAAAATACTTCTGTGAGTGGCAATTTCTATTAAAAATGAAGGATTCATAGTATTTCAGGTATATTTAAGATTAATACTAAACAATTCAATCACCAAGTCCATTATATAAAAGGTTTTAAAATCATCTAAAATCTTAGTTAATTACATCTGCAGTGCCAGGTTGTATTTTTAACTTGTAGACTTTGCCCACTATCTTAATATTCATAACACAAATTGAAAGGCAAGGTGAAATTACAGCAAGGTAAATATCTTCACTAATGTATCACTGAAACTGATATAAAATAAGTTTTTCTTATATCTTGCACACATTCTCCTTGGCCTGTTGTGTTACTATTATGTAGAATAAACTACTGTATGTGCATCCTATCGTACTGTACTGCTGTCATCGTCCTTTTCTCTGAGTTTAAATAACGCGTTCTGCTTTGCGGCCTTTTTAGGGCTGAAAATAAAGAAGAATTCACTGCAGCTCTTCCGTAACAAAAAAAAAAGCTTATAACAACACTTGTGTTGTTTTTTGATGGTCAGCGTGATACAGAGTACCAGCTGCAACCAACATCCCCTTAGCTCCCATATCTCATGTTGATCCTGGAATGACCATTAAACTGCTTTCTTGAGTTACTTGCTGCAACGTTCTGCTTCTTTTCATTGAGGGTAACAAAATATGTGTCGTCTGGTACATTTGAAATATTGGACTCTTCCTTCTGTTACATGCTCTGTCTTTTTTTTTGGTGGATTTTTGATGGTCCAAAAGTTATCTCTGGCCTCTCAGAGACTATCAGTGACTCCCATTGTTTTGCTGGTTGGCTCTATGCCAGTTAGGACTGTTTGGTAGGTAGGACGTTGCTAAAGGTTACTCATCCTGCTGCTTCATTGCATGTGGCAGGAGTAAAAGCAATATTGTTGAAGGATTAACGAATATTAGAAATATTTAATGGCATTTCTGTCTTAACTGGGAGCAGTGAAGGGTGACAGGAATGACAAGACTGCTGGGGATGTCAGACAGCAAAGGTCATGAACCACGTGAAAGAATAAAACCATATGGCACCACTAGACGTGCGTTAATTAAATGCCGACGTGATGATGACACTGACTCGATACTGTAGCCTGGGCTAAGCAGCACTGGCTTCTGTCCTTTCAGAAACTGATAAAGCTTCCTTCACAGCTCCAGTGTGAGCAGCACATAAATGGAGCCTTGTGAATCATTTCTTAGAGCTTTTGAAAATATCCCAAAACCTGTTCCTCCTGGGACTAATATGAAGGTTTTTCTGACATCACCTGAGGTGTTCATAAAGTGCTACATATTGAGGAACCGTGAAAGGGTGCCTCAAAGAAGTTTTTTTTTTAAATTAAAGTGCATACTTTACAAAGATATTGAATTACAGAGCTGTTATTACCAGTACTGCAAGTATAAAGTGAGGATTTTGCACTTCCACAATAAGGCACAAGAGGTCAGAGTTCCACTATAAATACTATGAAATCCCTCAGCAGCTAATCCACAGCTACTGTATGCCAGACATGCACTATTCATCGTTATCATGAAGGCCATTGCCTGAAAGATGTCTGTTGAAATAAGTTTGCCTAAAACATCATTACAAATCCAATTAATGCTGTCATTAAACTAGATGAAAAGAGTGACAACATTGTGTGGCTTGAAATTCTTTTAAATTACTGAAAGCTTAAACGGCACCAGGTAGCAGTGTAATTTGCCAGTGATTGTGAAATGAAGATGTTATCGAGGAAGGTACTGCTATGGGCTTTACTGTTTACTCTGTGAGCTGCGCTGCTGCGGACATTTTCAGAGTGGCTTAAAAATACAGACTTTATAATATGTTTAGATGAAGAGTTCTGCTTGTGAACAGCAGTTAATGCTATATAATCCAGTTAAAATCTGTCATAAACTGCGCATTTAAAATGGGTTTGGTGTAGCTCACTGTAAATTGAGCTGAAGATTTATTTTAAAATTTTTCTTCAACCTTTCGCTCATAGTCCACGACTGCGTATGTGACCAGGTGTGTCTCTAGAGTCCTCCTATGGCACACAAAGACAACATAGCACTGTTCATGCCTTGAGAGGATCAGCAGGTCAGAGGAACTGATTTACTGGCATTTACCGGCTGATATAAAAAAAAGTATTGTCTGTAAAATACACCTCTTCTTTTTTTTTTATGTAGGCTGTAGGTTAATGTGGATATTGGCATTACATGATGTTCATATGAAATTACATAAAGATAAAAAAAATAATTTTAAATGGCTAACCAACATTATTTAATACATCTTGTTATAAACATACATTTTGTTCATGTAGCAATTCTTTTTCATAAATATTTGCAGGCATCAAAAATCAATCTTTATTTGACAAATTAAATTCTTATTTTCTCATATTTTCACACCCAATTAAAAGTTGTTAAAAGTTAACATTCGTATCACAGTACTATATAAAACTATTTAATAGGGCTTTATTTAATAGCCCTGTATTTGTTGTTTTTCTGTAAATGTGAGTTATTAAAATGGATATAAACCCTCAGATGGAACAAAGACTTCTATTTATATATATATCAGATGAATAGTTAGATGGAAACACAATGCAGATGTGAGAGCAAGTCTGAGACAGTGTCAAGTCAAATCGTGAATTGCAGTTCCTGTACTGGAAACAAAAATGTTCTAAAATTAAAACACAAGCTTATTTAAGGTTGCAAAGCATAAATGGGCATCGTCTGTTTCTAACATTTAAAGCGTTTATTCCTTAAACCAGAGAACATTAGCTTGCATGCTAATTTTCCTCATTGGCTATATTTTAGAGATAAATTCAAGCAGAATACTGTACATTTAATTCAATTTATCCAAAAGAAATCAGACAACTTTTCGGTGTATGTTACTTTATCATGAGTTTTTCTTTAAAAATAGAAGATGAGGTTCATTATTCTATATTTATATATTACAACTGTACAGTGACTAACTCCACTATAACAGCTGCCGTGTCAGAATTATAAAAACAAATAATTTTGGACCACTCGTGAATTCCCAAAAGGGAGCATTAACATCAGGTATTTCATTAAAACTAATCTGTTGTCTGTCGGAAAATGTCCTCCGTCTGACACGCCGTTCCCATTTTCCCCTCCTCCGTCATCGACGACATTGACACTGAGAGGATTACGGGGTAAATCAATAAACACCACGGCCTCGTGAATGAGCACAGGTCTCGGTGAATTGATACCTTCACACCAGGTTAGGCCTATTTAGCCGCAATACCAATCCAGAGTGGGATCTCTAGGGGCTGTCACCACGTTTTACAATGAGAAGAGACATCATTGCTTTACAACACAAGTCCACATTGTGTCGGTCAGTTATGGAGTTAGCACGTCCTATGTGTTACAGCAGGAACAGAATGGACCTTCCGTGATATCAGTGTCTATGTTATCTAACACCAAAGATGTCTACCTTTCTTTTTCTTTAATAAGCTCACTATCTTCACATGTATCCTTGTTAGGAGCTTTAGTATTCACAGAATACATGGATGAGAGTCTGCCAGCTAGATATTCTTCACTTCCCGCAACTTTAGCAACTTTGCATTTCCATTTTCAGCTGGAAAGTAGATCTCTAACTTTTAGCAAATAGCACGGGACAAGAAGAGGCAAGACTGCCGACCAGACAGACGAGCGTTCCACTCTCCAGCTCTTAACAAGCATAGTAATACATCAGTCAAAAGCAATAATTTTACTATTAATGAAATTCCAATTTGCCTTCAGTGCATTTCACGTTGACATTTTCCACATTGCAACAGTGCTTTGATAAAGTTTTTAAAATGCAAAAACGCATCTAAGAGGCTAAAGACCAGCCCGGGTGTCAGCGTGCCTGGCAGAGGACTATGGTACTTAATTTTTATCGCCATGTGCCCGGGGCATTGGAAGCCTGAATGTTAACATTGGCTCCATTTTCATTATCATCGTATGATTATGGATTTTACTGCATTTAGCTGATAATACAACTAGGAGCTCACCTTAAAAGAAGTTGCTCGAAGGTTTCATTTCGGCCCAAATGAAATTTTCATTTGACAAACAAGTATAATTAGGCTGCACTTCTTGTTCAGTGTCAGTCTGTTTTCTGATTGAACTTAGACCAATTTGCTGCCACTAAATGAGTTTGAATAATTTCCATTCTGAATGTCTTGGGGACATTAGCTTTAGGAGTGCTAAGTGGCAGCATGCTTTTTGAAGTTGCTGATTATTTGATGCCACCCCTGTCTACCTATACGTTTTTGAGCTTACTTCAAAGTTAACAAGGAAAAAAAATAATAATAATAAACGCTCTGCATAGCCTACCTTGGAGTACAATGAGAATTTGAAAGTGTTTTTGGCCAGGTCTGGAAGGCAAAGTGAAAATTACTTTAATAAGTGTGTAATACACTTCGTTAGCTTCAATGCTCTTTGCTTCCTCACTTTATTTCTTTCATGCGGCCACTTTTATTGTACTGAATGAGCGGATTTGTTTCTGTAGAAACTGTACACCTAATAACTAATATTGCGGTATCAGTTTCATTAAAGCCACTAATTATAAATTAATATATTATGAATTATTGGAACTACTACAGCGTGCTCTCACACAGCCTTTTTGTTATTGATAATAACATAAGACAGTAAGGTTTAGCATTCATACAGAACAACTGACTGCTAGGCAGTTAAAACATATCTTTATTTCTCACAATGCGGCAAATAGGAATATATAAGAAACTACAGATTACTTACTATTAACATTGCTGTCAAAATCTACAGCCACAAGATGAGAAACAGCAGCTCTCTATAAATGGCAGAGAAAAGTGGGGTTATTTGTATATTTCTCTCTCTAATGGATTTTGAATATGACCTAAAATCTGAGTAACAGCTATTTCAGTGGGGGTAATCCAGTCATCCTTAAAAAAAATAAATAATAATAAATAAATAACCAACACGCAGCAGAACTGAACAGGAGAAATGGAGTGAATAAGACGAGCGAGGGCAAAAGAAAGAGAGGATCACAAATAAAGCTCAGTGTGGGATTGATGAGAGGCAATGGGGATTGTGACAATGTGATTAAGTAATGGTTTCAAAATATGGAAGTGAGGGTGAAAAGGGAATCATTTACTGAGTATAAGAGCAGTGCATGTCAGTAAAGGGTGGAATTACATTTCATTATCATAAATAAGGAAAACCAAACTGTAGCTTAGTTGTGAGGAGTTTACACGCCGGTAGAGCCAAACACTCAACCCCATATCCTCCTACGCAGCTCAAAATGTTTCTTATTTTTGGTTGCACTTGAAGATTTTGGTCAGCCATGGAATAAAGTAGGTGGCACTGAGTATTTTAAGATTAATAAACATTAAATCACATGAAATGAATGTTGTATCATGTATCAGATTAAACAGAGAAAAGGATTTGTTTCAAGATTTATTATTCATGATTCTTAGAGTCCCCCAGCCCTGCTGAGAAAGATCAGTGCCCAGAAACACTAGATCAAGCTTCATCCACATTCTCAAAGTGGCACTAAATAACAGGGCCAGCCACACATGGAGCAATGGTGGTTTACAGCACAGAGGACTGCTGAACTAACTTGACAAAGGGCCCAGAGACCGCTACAAAGTGGAGATAATGTTGTGGAATAGGCTCAAAAGACAAAATTACTGCAGATCCAAAAGAACTGCAGAACATCTGTGATTTATTTGCCCTGTGCTCATTTTTCCAAGGAAAGAAACGACTCCAAATAATACCAACAAGCTGACATACACAACAATGCACTGCGGCTTTGTCAGTTTTCCAACTAATCGCTCAATGAAAATCATTAGAGTGGAAAAATTGTCTTCTCCCGTCAGATCGTGAACATAGCCAGTAATGAATAAACAGTGTTTAGACAAACATTAAAATGTCTTTTGATTGGAATCAGTAGCTTTGCTTATGTTGAGTGTAACTGAAAGACACTGGAAATTATCTTGCAGTTAATTTCTATGGACGATTTAGATTGGGGTTTATAAAATACAGTTTCATGTCAGTTTTAGTTAGTCTACATAAAAACTACAGCAATTTATCTCATTGACTTCCTGGTGGGAAAAACTCATGCTTTATATCCTGGTATGTCCATCTGACATATTCTGATGGGGATATTTTTCATACGCCGCAATAAGCTATTTCCAGACAGGATTCTTAAAACAGCGCTGCAGCTCTGTCTTTCCTGTTTTCCCTTTTATGACCATTTATTAGGAGACGTCCCCGTGTAATCATCATTATGAATTATGTGTCAAAAACTGTGAAAAGCACTGCTTAACACTACAGTACCTGAGAGCGAAGGATTTTTAATCGACGTGGTGAAATTTTATGCATGACTTCTATGTCTAGTGTAATTCTATGCCAGAAAGAGTTGACTTTTACATGTGCCATAATGATTACCAGGAGCCTCGCTGCATGGTGGGAGACAGGCGGGCTGCTACTGCTTTCTCCTAACTCGTTGTGAGATGTTGGCGCTATGTGCCAGACTTTAAAAAAATCTTTTGAGGGGAACGGTTACGTCTCAACCAAACGCAGCACAAACTACTACTCTTTGCTATTTGGGTCTCTTCAATTGGATAGAACTAAACACACTGACAGTTAGGACAGATCACAAGGAGCAGCTTTGAAACACATTGCAGATATGTTGAAATCAGGAAAGTACATGGGAAAGTAGAAAAACATCAGAGTCAAGGTGAAGCTGGACATTTAACCAATCAGATCTGTCAGCTGCCCTGAGACAAACCACTGTAAATGATGATTACAAGTCATATTGTCATTGCTGTACACTGAAATTGTATAGAAATAAAGTAGTGCTATATTAATAATAGCCTGAATTGTGGTCTTTAGTAGTATGTTACACTTCATCTCACCTTTGCACGTTATCTGTCACACAGACAAAAAGTTTTAGAAGAAATTAGACCAAGTTAGAGATGATTTGTCGTCTCCCTTGGTGTGGCTCTAAAGATTAATCTCTCCTAACCCACTCCACAAACACAAACAGCGATAAAGCCAAAATCTGATTTTGGTATCTCCAGCCCACAGTTTGTATCCCTAACCATAAGAAAGCTGCTTAGTCTTGGCAGCTAACGCACATGTGAATAGCTCCAGTGGTAGCAACAACACCAAAAAAAACAAAAGATATCTGAGCTAACTGACCTGTTAGAGGACAATACATAAATGACAAGAAAAAATGGGAACGATTTACAGCCATAATTAATGAAGCCCCGAGATCTAACAGTTTAAGTAGCCTTTTCATCATTAATAGCAGACTTGATTGTATGCTATTGCTGGTGGGAGTTTACTCAGCTTCAATAACTATCAAAATTCACCCCCTATTCAGATCTATGGCTAAATCCCAGGTGAGTGACAGGTGCCAGCTACAGGGCTGTTAGGAGAGAGCGTTTGTTGATATAGCCGTGTTTTCCTCTCTTTGAGCGACTGATCTGCAAAGGTACACATAAAGGCCCTCCTTCAGCAATGTACACAGAGCACTTCGAAAGGAGTACATAAAAATGCCTCCCCCTTCCCTGCAACATTAAACAGAGTGGAGGGGGTGTTGCAGTGGGAGTCATGTGGGGGAGACTGGGGGGGGGGGGTGGACTCAAACAAATGCTGGAGAGTGGCAAGTTTGCATTTGCCCATACCAACAAGCTCCTATCTCATTAACAAACCGCTGAAATAAAAGAGTGCTTTTTTGGCTCACAGCTATAAAAAAAATTATCATAGTGATGATGTTCCTCAGCCGTCAACAGAGCTGTGATAACGTTGTTTGATGATGACTTTCCCATGAATGTTAAGCAGCCGCCGCGGCAGAGGAAAGGAGCTTATCAGGGCCTAATGCCCATCTCTAATTCCTGCCCTTCTTGAACTAGCCATTTTCTAACAGCGTTAACTGTCAAATTTACATCCCGTCTTAATGCCACTAAAGAGTACGGGGGATGAAGAGTAAATGACAGCAGTGTAATGAGGAAGGCAAGGCATTCCTTCTCCCACTTTCTCTCTCTCCCCCTCTCTTTCTCTAAGGAGAAGGAGATTTTATACAATATGGGGGCTTTTTATCCACCTCCTGTGCCATGATGCTTTGATGGAGAGCTTACCTGTGAATTTAATGTAGGTGTGTTTGATTAATTAGTGGTGGGCTCATTTGTGGAGGTTAAAATATAGATTTTATTTCTGTTTTGCTGTATTACAAACGCACCACTGTGTGCTGTTGGTTGAGAAACTAAAGGTGAAAGGGTTTAACTTGGACTGAAATACTGCCAAAAAACGCCATCATTTTTGGTGTGATAAATGGAGGCCAACGGGGCATATTTAAAAAACTGCCATATGTTTGCACCTCAACAAAAACAAGTTGGGATTTAAATGGAATGATTCATTTTTATTAAAGAAAAAAAGATAATCTGCTTATTATTATTATTATTACATTAAATTTATTCATCAACGATAAAGCTTTATTCTATTAGTACAGTTCTAACCACATTTCAACAGGCTCCACTAAAAGATGGGCATCTTCTGGCCAAACCCCTTTCACATGTTGTGTTATTAGTCCTGGGTGCCGAGTGCACATAATGAAACATTGCAATGAATTAAATCAGTATTTTGATTCAGTGCATTTGAGCGTTTGTTATCAGGGAACTGACCACTTTAATCCCTTTGTTTCTAAATTGGCATTTGGTGCAATAAGTCAATTAAAAACTGAACTACTGCAGGAGACAATCACTTCTGACATTCAAATATAGTAATGAAAATAGCCCCAGCGTCATAGTGGAAATGAAATTAAGATTTAAAATAAGTATATATATATATATATATATACACATGTATGTTTGCACACATGGACACACATACAGTGTATATATAGTAGGTTCAGAAACACACACGCCATAATGCATTTCACCTATTTCCTTTTGATTACTGTGTAATTTATCATTTCTACACTAAATTAAATTGATGAGGTTTCCCGGTGAGTGTGCGTCCCTGTTTCCCAAGGAAGTCTTTGTATTTATGCATAGTTCTGCTCCTTTTATGCAAATGAGACAAGTTGAAAGTTTTCTAATGTCTGCATGTAATTTAAGATGGCATTTAAGCCTCCTACCATAGATGCTATCACCATAATTAATTCATCAGGTAATATTTCCCATTATTCCAAGACATTATTTTATGTCAGGCTAAGTAATGAATAGCTACAAGGGCACACACACCATTTAGCTACGTAGTACAACACTGTCCAAAGTGGATATTATACGGTAGACTATGGGCTGTTATAGTAAAGGAACGTTTAAAAATGACACAAACAGTTAAGATATGGGACAAAATGTGGACTGAGTGGTGGAGCAAAAGCAAATGTGATTTGCAAAGGAGGGGATTCATGTTTAGTATTCAATCTTCCTTCTCACACAGGAAAATTGGAATAAAGAAAAACAGAAGAAAGGTTGTACCTTCCATCTGTGCAGCTATAATCAACCATGCAAGTGAGCCTATGAATATGTAGTCCATTTCATCTGAGGGGTCGGACTCTGGTAGGGCAGGCCAGCCAAGATTAAATCTCAGCTCATCTGATTGGACCATATAAAGATTCAAACTGAGCTAATTTCATGCCGATCTGGTTGCCTCCAGTGAAACTATCCAAAAGGAAAGAGGCTATAATGACTTGGAAAGGAACAGACAACAGATAAATGGGGAAATGAAGTTGAAGGGGCCTTCTTACCTTTGAGAAGAAATATTTCAATTTAAATGTATCATTTTATCAGGGTAAGGTCCTCCAGCTTTGCAGCTCTGAGATTACACCAATTAGATACCAAATATGGAGAACTAACTACAAATGGATAAATGTCTTACTTACTTACATGGCCCTGTTTGGCAATATGCTGTTCACAGACATTAATCTATAAGCACACTTAAATCGGCTATTGAACATATTAATAAGAGGTTTACACTGTCTATAAACATATCTTTTGCCCCGAAATTACTAAGTGATGAGTCTCCCTGGCTTTTGACAGGTAAAATAACAATTAAATGTAATACATATTTGATGGTTATAGCATTAAGAAAGGCTGGTCTAAGCAGACGGCATCTATTGTTGCTAATTAGGTAAACATTAGGTACTTCACTGAAAGCTAACGCCTTCTAATAAGACAGTCCTGCACTAAATCTTACCTTCATGACTGTTATAATTTTCAGTTCATGTTTAAACAGAGTCAGGAAGGTGGTAATTCAACTGCCTGATCATTCTGGAGGATGTCAGGTTAACCCTGAAGTGATCTAAACACTTTCTGTTATTTAGCTAAGCCCACTGACTAAAATATGGTTGTCAAAATAATAGAAACACATCGGTTCAACATAAAACAATTCAATATGACTACAGAAAGAAGTTGAATATACATCTCTGAGATTAAAAAAAATAATCGCTAAGATTTAGCGCAGGACTAATTTGTTAGCATGCATTTGTTTTCACAAGTGTACCTAATTATCTGGCAAGTAAGTGTATATTATAAATATATGAACATGTACATACAGGAAGCACTTTATACTCTGTGCTGTATGCAATATTTTGTCAAGACATTGTTTGTGTTACTTGTATACAGTCTATACATCATGTGTATAGAGAGCTTGTCTTACTTCTGACATAAGTAATAACTATATGTTTACTTATATTTGTTTAACTTGTAACCTTTGTTTAGATGTATGAGTCTGTTTTCCTTTACATTCTATCTATTATAAATCTAATTTTCATTTTTGCACATTCAAAAATCTGCTTTGCTTTTGAGTAATTCTCTGTAAATAATCAAATAACTAGTAATCAAAATGAACATAATACAACATGTTATTCAGATCAATGTATTTGGCAGTATATTATACCTCCATGTATTTCAAGTGGGTGGACATCTCTGCTATTCCAAGTAAAATTATATATCAGTATCAAACTGAGTTTCATATTCCAGCTAACAGAACAGCTGACTCAGTCTGGATAAACAAGAAACACAGCTCTGGTTTGTCTCCAAACCCGTCCCTTGCTCTGCAGTTTGCTGCAGTTGAGCTCTGCCTGTGGGCACAATAGATTTGACACAAGAGTGCTGATGAATCTCATCAGTTTAATGTGTTTATGCTTGCTAAGCCCTAAAAGCTTATTGCTGTTCAATGGAGTGCTACAAAGTTACCTAATTTCCCCCTGGTCGTCTCTCAGCAAGCGGCCTCTCTCCGGGTCTGCTGGCAACACAGACTCCCAATAACATGATGTACTCTGCAACCTGTGGAAGACAGAAGGCACGCTGTGTCTCACTGATTTGCGTTATCGAGCAGAGAATAGACCTTGACAGAAATACAGTGAGCGCAGATATTACTGTTTTTTCCACCTTAAATTCAGCCCATGACTGTCTCTCTCCCTCCACATTGATCCCGTTTTACAGCCTTTTCACAGTAAGTGCTTTAGTCTTATCTTCACTGCCCCCACCTCGCCTGTCTCATATTCCAACAAACGAGGCTGGCTGCCTATATGACAAGCTAACACCCAGTATTAATTAAAATGTCATGCCTCCAAATCAATAGTGTAAAACAGTTCAAACACAACTCATCGCCACTGCTGTGATAAGTGCTTTTGGGTGACAGGTAAGTCCAAAGAAAGAGATGCAAGAGAATGGTGTGACGGAATTACCCAGAGAGAACATGTAACATTAAAATTTATGACCCCCCTATGTGTTACTTCATCGCTCACAATTGCAAATTATCCACACTGTCATGAAGTGTGCTGCACTAAACTGACAGATCCATAAGTCAGCAGCAACAGGCCAGGAGGCTTGACGCAAGAACTCTTGAGCCTCACGTTTGACTGCAACGCGTTCAAAGTGACTAATACGCTCTCATTTAGGGAAGGAGGCTTTATCAGCGCTGCTAAAATGCTGCTATTCATCTGATCACGTTCTTTTTAACCGTTAGCTATAGGATAAAAACTAAACAGAAAGCAGGTTATAATTCAGACTAGATTCACCTCAGGATTTCTGTGACACAAAGTATAAGGTTTAGCTATGGAAACTTTCCATGAATAAGTCAATAAAACCAGAGAACTACTGTCATTTTTTTTTTCTCGCAATACTCCAACTATTATGAGTGACAAATAGGGTTGATTCAAAACTTTGCCAGGATGTACGTGCTCGCACATACTCATTGAAAGACAATGCTGGAAAGCGGCGCTCAGGATATGGATAGAATGTGACAAATTCTGTCAGAGTAAATATGGTTTAATAAATGAATTAGCTTCATAAATAATGGCTGTAATGACATTTTAGGGGACAATAAGCCTAAGCGTTGTCAGGAAATAGTTGATGTATGAGTTTCATGCCTCAGCGGTTCCTCAAAATGAATAGGCTTGGGAAGATAGCAGGGGCCTGCAACCAGCCTATTTCCTCGAATTATCTACTTGTTGTCAATTTGCACAGTGGAATTACACATGCAAATTGAACTGCCTGCACAAACACCACTTGGAGATGATAAAAACAAATTAACAAAGGCTATAGAAGGAGGATTTATTTCACTGGCTAACCCAGGTCAAGCAATACATGTATTTTACGATTGTGTGTACCCAATTTTGGTGTAATTATATCAGCAAATTATTCTTTGTAATCTTATTATTTTTTCCCCCAACCTTCTACTTACACACATAATTAACTTCCTTCATGTCCTCACCATAAAAAAAAAAGAGGCAGCGTGCCTCTGCATCTGAGTAACACAGTGTAATCTGATTTGGGGTTCATTTTTCTCACCTTTCCACAGCTAAAATTCAAAAGGGGGTGAGAGGTCAACAGTTTAGTGAAACTGTTTAGTGTAACTACTTGGTAAAGGAGCAAACAAATCTATGTAGCAGATGTCACAATGTTAAAATATATATAATCACCTCTTAACATCATCCCTTATACTGGGGAGGAAATTAAGAGTCCCCAGACCTCCACGTTTGCTATTAGATATCTCATTTACTTTGTACACACAGTGCTAATCTGCACTAATGAATTCTGCCACACCAAGCCAGATCGAGATGACTTAAAATTATTACCACTTCCGCAGATATGCCTTTCCTCATTTGAGGCTCAATTTGGCCGGCTCGCAAAAACAGTCTGTCACAGTAAGATACTAATAATTAGGGTTTTAAGATGATTAGTTTATCTCTGTGCTCTTACAGTCCTGCCTCTTATCCACCATGGCCAAAACTTAATAAGAGGCTCTAAGTTTTAAACAGCCAACTCCAAATTACCAAGAAATGACAGAAATAATGAACTGGAGCACATGCCAGGGAGAGAGGGAGCGACATACAGGAAAAGAGAAGGGGAGAGAAAGAGAGAGGAGGATGGTGGGAAAGCTCAGAGACATTAATTCAAGTGTGAAATAGAACACAAAGTCTAGTAATCAATAAGGAAATGATTCAGACCTGCATTGCCAAAATTGTTTAGCATTAACGGGGCTTTGTGACTCTCATTTACCTTCAGACGCAGATGTGCTCATCAACTTGTCACACATGTAATTAAAAACACTATAATGCTGAGTGAGTGATACCAGTTAATGGTTGCATATTTCAGAGGATGAGATAGAGATTTTACATGTTCGAGATGACATTCAATATAGCGTAAGCTTTATAAGCCAACTTTAATATGCGCCGTATTTTCGCAAAACTAACTGCGCAAATCTCTCGTCTTGGGCTACAGAGAGGTCAAGGAGAGAGCAAGGTCTCCAGGTTTTATTTGTACTACATTTGGGCCAAAAGACTTGGCTCAGTATCAAATCAGTGTGTAACACAAAAATACGTGCGTATCAAAAGCTGGTGTCGGATGTCTGGTCAGATTTATGGCTACTTGATTTTAGAGCTGCACTAGGATAACTTTCCTTGTTTAAAGTGGACTGTAATCTTACATTTTCTAGTTTATAACATTATACAGTACATTCAAACAGCTTGTTTAGTTAATGGGCTAGTTGTTTCAACACTTTGGGCTTAAATAAAGACATTACACTTAATATACTCTCACTTGCCAGTTCATTAGGCACACTATTGAAAACAAGGTCATTCTAATATAACAGCTGTGCACTAAATCAACACCTTTCTTACACATTGTCAACACAAACTAAACATTAGTGCAGTCGTGAAGCTAAGAAGAGTGTACCTAATGAACTGGACAAACTGATACAGAGGGCAGGCTCCGTGATAGGGGCACCTTGGACCTTGAACAAACTACGGTCCATCCTGAACAATGTCCACCACCCTCTACACAACACCACAGTCAGACAGAGAAGCTCGTTCAGTGACAGGCTGCTGTCTCTGTCCTGCTCCACGGACAGGTTGTGGAGCACGTTTGTCCCTCAGGACATACGACTATACAATGCTTACCTCTGAGGAACGTGGACTGTGGTCATTGCTGACATTACTGTGTATTTTTTTACACAGTATTATATATGCTTACTAATATTTCTTAAGTTGAAAACAATAGTAAGTTACAGGAAAAAGAAATAGGTCCATTAACTAAAACATACAATACTAGGGTGTTAAAGTGGAACTATTCTTCTAGAAACCTCTTTCCTTTTTACCTAATTTTCAGTGTCCAACTTGCCTTGACCTTTTAATATATACATTAGTGTTATATGTCTCACCCTTTACACGACATTCATATGGCGGACAAAATACAGGCTACAATTTATGAATATTATGGGCCTTGCAATAAGATGCAGCCAAAAGAAAGCCTAATGTGAATGAGTGTGAAAGAGCAATTTAAGGGTAGATGCCTGTGCCAACGCCAGCGGCTATACAAGATTTGCATGCTAATCATTCTAATAATAATGTAATGCCCACAGCACTTTGAGCAAATTGCGAACCATTGGTCATAGAAGGAAGCTTATCTCGCAGAGAACATGACACAAATATAGGTTAACATTTGAACGATTCTTGGTAATTCGCGGACCTGTCAGTAGCCCGGCTCACCTCAATTAGAAATGGTCCGCAGCAAGCTTGCTCTTGACTTTACTACCTAAAAATGCGAGTTTAGCCCGCTATAACTCCTTAAATACGTTTCACGTGTCTATTCAGACCTAAAAGTGTCACAATATCCGAAAAATTACACATACAAATCGCCAGGTTAGCCAAAAACTTCGGCTAAAATTAACCTTAAAGTTGTCAACCGTTGCTGTTATCCCAACAACCAATAGGAGCCTTGGTTTTAGTCCTCGTGCTCGGCTGTTTAGCTTTTGCTAACGCAGTTCTGATTGGACAATGTGCTCACTGTTGCCAGCTATCAGCCAATGACTGGCTTCCAACTAGGAACGTCACATTGTTTACCCGGAAATGAGAGACCGCTCCGAAACTGTTGTCGAAATCTTTAGTTTACCGATTTCTGACCGTTTTTTTAAAGTAACTCGGTGATTATTTTACAGTGTAATGAATGTTAAGTTCGGAGTCGGCATGTACAGCGGACTCCTACCCAAAGGTGTAACCGAAGACGACCTTAGTCCCGATGACGAGGAGGATAAGCTGGAAGATGTAGAGGAGAAGAGGGAGAATGAAAAAGCTTCTGATGAGAGTTTGAGCTCGGTGGTGGAGACACATGCGACTCTCACTGCCAGTGCTGCAGACGATGATTCTCCGACATGCAGTTTGCCTGGTATATCCCAGGAAATGTGGCAGGTATGTTGTTTTGCCGTACCGTACACTAAGCTCAGCATTTACTCTGTGTGCTGCTGCTAGCTACATCAGTTGATGCTCACGTGGTCTGTAGGAGTAAAGGTAACTGTCAAAGTCACATCATTGACATTTACCATGTTTATAGTGTCCCCAGCGCTGCTTAAACTTGAGCTAACAGCGTATTTGAAGTGATTAATGGACGGGTTTGAAGTCTGCTAGACTGCGTGTAGTATTTGAGAGCACTGAGTATGTGGAGCATTGTTAATGACGTTTGTTTGTCTTGTGTAAAAAGAAATTCCAGGATCTACGGAAGAAGAAAGATGAGATCAAGGTGACAAAAGATCCCAGAAGAAGGAAAAGAAGATGCCGTAAGAAAGGTACCAGTGACAGTACAGTAGATATTCACAGCTGGATATTGTTTCAACATGTTTTCCAGTTGTGGACTAATATATGAAAGCATGAAAAGCTATGCAGTACTCACCATTGTCACGACAGACCATTATTTTGTGGTGTAATCTGGTGCAAACAAACCTTTAACTCTTGTCTTTTATGTCTTTTATAAACAGCACCTGAAAGCCAGGAACCACCTATAGAAACAAGGTACCAGTATGTCCCAATGTGCCCCTCTTGATACCTTATGCAACACCACAGCTGTCTAAAAATAAGCAAGCTGTTTACAACTATTAGTAATAATTGTGCAGTCAAACGTGTTGACTGCAAGGATGCAAGGAAAACAAATTCAGTGCAAGCGGCTTTGAAATGGTTTCTAATGGATCTTCACACCAACACATAAATGCACCACACAAGACAGAGACTGAGACTACATAAGGAAAGCAATTTGACTTTCATAACATGTTTCATGTTTGATCTAGTGCCCACCTAACAAGTTGTATGCTTTGGTAAATTGTTGTTTTTAATGAACAATGTGATTTGTAGAAAAAAAAAGTCTGCAGCAAAGTGTTAAATAATCTATATGATGGGAACAAACAGGGGATAAACAGTAAACTCCTTGACAAAATTCTACATGACATGCAGTATAAAAAAATAAACTAATCCAGTCCGATGCCAGGATAATAATAAAACACTTAGTAGAGCCAATGAGTATAGTTTGTTTTACTGTAATGCTTGTCTACATGTACTGAACATTAACAGACATTTCTTTCTGTCAGCAGAGAACATCAAGAGGAGCAGGAGAAGCCCTGGGATGAGCTCAAGCAGTATTTCGGTGTAAATGATCGATTTCATCCCCCAGCATGTTCCAAGCCACCTCCGAAGGTAACAAAGACCGCCCTTCCAACTTATCTTCCGGGGTTTAATGCAGCGTCTGTCGTAGCTGTTAGTAACACCTTACATGCTTTGTGTTCCAGTGCCACTGTATCGCCTCATTGTTTTATATGATATGACATATGGATTAGGAGAATCCCTTTGGTAGCGCAACCTGACTCTGAGAAGAATATTAGGGATTATGTTCAGCTACGTTTAGTGATAAGATTAGGGTGAATCTCCTTCCAAGTGTCGTTAAGATTAAAATGAAATGTAGCTTTTCTCCCTAGCAAAAACCTAATGAAAATCTAAATGTGAGGGTTAGAGTACCTGAAACAGATGCTGTGATTGCAGAGGAAACATTTAAGTTAATGCTCAGACCATGTGCTGCTATTTCTGAAGAATTAATTATTCCAAAAAAAATTGAAACTAAACTTCATTCCATTTGAAAACGTTTCAACAGTTAAACATTTTATGCTAAGGCTCTCAAATTGCAGATGAAGCAAAATATTTGCAAGCTTGATGAACATTATAAGTGACCCAGTGAATGGGAACTGTTCTCATTTCAATTTGAAATCCATTTAATGATTATTTTGGAGTATTTTGTGCTTAATTTATCTCAGAGTAGCATAAAATTGAGTTTTTGCTGATTTTAGCCTCATTTTGAATAGGGCAACTATAAAAGGGATAAAAGAAATAATTAACAGGCTGAATGAAATAGAACTTGTCACATCAACATAATGAGGGGGCTTCATCCCTCAAATGCAGATCCTTGTAATTAATATAAAAATATATTTTTTTTAATTCTGGCAAGTCTCTCACACGGTAATTTGAGGGAAGAACTATATCATAGCTGCCACTGGTTATTATTCATCTGCTAACAGAATTTCTTCACCTTGAACGCACTTCTTGTCATGAATGCTGATGGTCTGTCAGTTTTGTTTGTGAGAAACGGTAGATGATAATTGAGATCACAACTTAGGTTGTATCAGTGTCAGTGTACAGTCTAAGCAGAACTATAAGACTATATTAAGTCGTCTAAAAACAGCAGAGTTACAGAGGAACTTTAGACTAATTCTGCTTTTTTAATATGCCTGTGCTCTTACAGTTAGTCAACAATACATCACAGGAGACACATTAATAATTAGAGCCTCTTTCCAGTGTATTTTATTTATTTTTTTTTAACCCTGATGAAATTTTGGGGGCTGTAGAAATCTGGTGCTCGGCTTCCTCAGATAGTCTCGTCACAGCAGAACTGTCTTGCCATCAGTAACCGGGGGCTTCTCCACACCCCCCCTCTCTGCTTAGGCCTGTAATGGAAATGTGTAATTAAAGAGTCACATTTATGTTTGGTAATCTCCTGTAGCATTTCTAAGATTTCCCCACTAATATCCAATCAAAAAGGTTTTCATTTGTGAAGCGAAATCTACATATTTGTAGTAAT
Organism: Planiliza haematocheilus; assembly: GCA_005024645.1. Taxonomy (NCBI): domain Eukaryota; kingdom Metazoa; phylum Chordata; class Actinopteri; order Mugiliformes; family Mugilidae; genus Planiliza; species Planiliza haematocheilus. The sequence goes on along the minus strand of SRSE01001339.1, from coordinate 2,335,615 downwards.
GGCAATCATATTAAAAATAAGGCCCTGGGGACTTTTGAAGTTACTCTTTGATTTTTTTTTTTCTCTCTACCCCTATTTCAAAAAAAAAAAAGGAAATCTGAATTTTTTTTCTCCCCTCTTCTCCAGTCCGGCCTAGAAAAGAGCATAGAGAGGGCCATAGCTGAAGGGGACATTGCAAAGGCGGAGGAGATGAGCGACAGACTCGCCACTCGAGAGGTACGTTGTGCTGATAAGAGATCTTTGGGGTGCTCCCGCTGTGACAAATCAGGCTAATGGATCCGTGGCCATTTCTGCTGCAAAGACATAGAGGAACAAAAACACACGCAGACATCCACCATTCAGTCCTGCAGCCCTTTTCCATTGAGTTAATGGAAAGCCCTCCCCTTAGTTTTGAAGTGCTGCAGTGTCTAAAGGACTTTTGGCTCTGCTTTTTAATGAAGGGTACATTGCTTTCAAGCCAACTGTTAAATCATTCTCCAGGTAAGAGTTTCATACCTTTGAAGTGTACATGTCCCTAAATGCAGTGCCTGAAGTTTTGTAACTAACCGCCTTGGCAGGCATCAAGGATCAAGTGGTTTGAAACTAATTTAGCATAAAATGTAGCCTACACACACATATAATTGTGGTTAAAAAGACATACAGCTGCAGTGTTACCTCTCCACCGGGGGAATTGCCGCACTTTGAGCATCAAAGTTAAACTTCTTTGTTTTATGATGCACGATGCTTACAGCGTCACATAAGCATTTTCATTTCATATTAGCGGCACAAGGACGGAGCACACTGCGGGCTCGGTCGAGGATTTCAGTAGAGTTGCAAAGAAGGAGGGCAACTGGTTCTGAAAACATGTCATTTTTTTCTTTTATTGCTATCCTCAGTTTGGCACAACATAAAAACACATAAATCTACTATATAATGCCATGAACTTAGACATTTAAGCTCTGCTACGGCTACTACGATACCCACAAGCCACCAGTGCTATGGCTTTGTCGTTGCAGTTTTGAACAAAACCATGGTGCCAGAAATTCAAAGTTCGCAGTTTAAAAACGACAGTTCAAATTAATACACATGTTTACCATTCTCATGTCTGTATGTCCAATATGAAGCTAAACATAGCTTAGCACAAAGACAGGAAACGTTAGGGAAGGTAACTTAACGTTTCCAATGGTTGCCTGGCAACTGCTACAAGCGATGTGATTGGATGTTTCTCACCGAAATTCAACTCGGAGTTGTAGGTAACTTCTCTTTTTATGTTATCATGTTTACAAATATATATTTTTTTCAATCTTTTTAGAGAGTTCACATTCGGTTTGGAGTTACAAATGAGTCACGTAGCACTGTCTGAGAGAAAAAAATATGTTTTACTCTCTGAAGCAATAAAACTGCGCCTATAAATCAGACATCATAAAAAACATCTGATCAAAATCTGAATTAGATTTGTGTCCAAAAGAGATCTTTTCATGAAAAACCTCCCCTTCTTAAATGACAAAGTGGGCTCCTACAACAAGCGTCCTTGTTTATATGAAATAAGCAGTTGTACTATTAAATTGGCATTACATACTGTACGTGGCCGGGTATCTCCAGTGTGTAATAGACATTAGTGTGTGGCATCAGACCCCTTTTTATATTATCATCCTAACTGCCAGCAGAGTGGTCAAATACGGGGGAGTTAAATGAAAGCTCTTGTGAGTGGCATCTGCGCTGTACTTTCAGAAAGCCTCTTAGAGCGCTGGTGGATTGGTTTTAGCCTGAGCTGAGGTTCTCGCCTCCCTGGCACCTGCCTTGTGTCTTGCCAGAACCGTGATGGGACGTGACAGCAGTCTGGCAGCCGCAGCTCATTGTTTAGCGGTGATAACTTCATTTGAAGGAAGTAAGGAATTGACCGTTTTGGGGTTATATTGGAAATGCCTGAAATCGAGGGGATGCAAAAGTTTGTTTACTTTTTTTTCTTCTTTTGAATAAAACATAAAGGTGGTTGTTGCTTAAAGCCTCTAGAAAAGAGGAGAAAAAGAAGAGGCAGGAAAAGAAGTTTGAAAGACTCCGAATCAGAAAGGATTACTGTAAACCTTAAATGATGCAGCTTGTAATGCAGATAGCATTAAGACCAACATGTTTGTTTACAGCGCTCCTGTTCACTTTTGACAGGAGCACTGTGACAAACATTTAGAGGATCAATAATCTCCACTGTGGCCAGAATCAATTTCAAGGTTATAATTGAGTGGCTCATTTGGTACGGAATGGCTTAGATGTTTAATTTGTTTACGGTCATAACACCAAGACATTATTGTGGCAGGCTTTTCACTGGAAGAATAGGAACAGGTTTTCTTCGCAAAAAATGCAAAAGCATTGCGACAGCTGTGAAGAACTAAAGAGGCCTGTTTGTCCCTCTAGGCATTGTTTTGTAAAGAAAATGCCGGTACATGTTGGATGACAATGTTTCAGTGTATTTTCATCCTCAATCTAACGGATTCCCACTTATCTCCTCAAAGCAAAGGGAAATGGAGGGAAGATAGAGAGCTTGCTGTCAGAAGCCCTCCTTTTATAACACAAAAAATGTTTGTTTCTTCTGTTTTAAGCTCCCTCAAATCAATTAATGATTTCCATTTGCTCTACTTTCTTTCTTTTTTTTTTTATCTGAACATTAAAACAATTTGGTAAAACCCTGTTTTGAAGGCTCCTTCCAAATTCTGAGATATGCGCTCTTTCATCTGTCAAACTTCTGAGACACGCTGCTTGGATATTGCAGGTTGTTTTGGTTTTTTTATATTCTCATTACAGTTTTTAAATATTTCCTAAGGCTGAAAGTCTTTGTTTTAGATTAATTCATGAAGACATGCTTAGTTTTTAAGTGAAAGTCTTAACGCCCCCAAAATGGCGCAAAGAATCCCCCCCCTCCATTTAGGTAATAAAATATTATTAACGTCGACATTGCTTAGACAAAGCTCCCTAATGTATTCCTTTAAACTATGCAGATAGGGTTTCTTCTCCTCTTAAAGATGTCTGTTGATCCCCCTCAGCACATTTAGATTTTTTTTTTCACAAGCTTAAAAAGACACAGAATAGTGTAAGAAGCTTCTAGCCTTGAACGCAGTCCTAGTAGTTCAGTAGATTAAAAGGTGCAAGTCCTCCAATTACGGAGACTGGGTCCTTTGATTACTACATTATTTTACTCTGCAGCAAGTTGCACACGGGCTAATTAATTCTGTAATTAGCCTGACATGGAGCGACTGACACATTTAGTATAAACCGCTCAAAGCCTGTCGGGAGGCTTGATAGCATCCAACAGCTCGTATTTGACAGATTGATTTGTTTCAGCTATTCTTGGTCAGTGAGGTAGTGGTAAAAGCTGTCAGCTGATAAAGTCTTGGTTAAGTTTGTCAGTTATTTGTTGTGTAGTTTGTGCTAAAATTTCAGGAAGTTATTAGATTCCTTGGCGCTGTCTGAAGCCTAAGACTACATTTATACAGAAATTCACTGCAGCTGATAATAAGAAATGTGGTTTGGTTTGTTTGGTGTTTCTAGCGTCTATAAAATAGCTGTGGTAGTTCAAATATAGTGAAATGTACACACACAAACAAAGCAGAATCATCAGCATACATAGAATTACAGTGGGAACTGGCGATAACGATTCATAAATTGCCCAGATTGGTTTTATTTTTTTAAAAATATCTGCCATTTTCTGCATCCTCTCATTAGAAATCTTGGTTTTGAACGACACATTTCGAGAGTCCGTGTGTGAGGGAGATCTGAAACATGGCAGGAGCATCGTCAGACCTGAAAGCTGATGTGTGGGAGTATTTTTGGATTTAAAAATAATGGCAACAAATAAGAGCTGGACAACAGCGAAGTCGTATGCGAGATTACTAGTGATAGCCAGCCCAAGTGGGAAGAGTAAGAGTCCTATGATTGATCCCTGTGGCACACCATATGTGACCGCTCATGTATCACAAATGCAGAATAAGATAACTTTGATTTAAACCAGCAACAGCATCAGTTTGCATCAATTTTAACAATTAATTATATCAAAAAGTTGAAACTGAAAGAATTTTTAAACCTGGATTACAATTTTCCAAATACTAAACATATAACGCTTGTTCTCTAAATCAAGACAATAAGAGTCAACTACAAAAGGTGCTTACTTTTCTAGTTTTAGTATTTAATTTAACATATAAAATGAACATTTTAATGTATAAAACAGAGGCACATAAATATTTTTGAAACAGTCAGTTAGTAGCAGCGCTCTATATACAGTACGTGGGTATGTTTCTTGACCGTCATGCTGTGTTAAAGCTTACAGTTGCCCCCCCATAGCATTCATCACGTCTATTAGAGTGGCATTGCCACTTCAAAACAGAAACTCTCTATAGTCTGGGCACAAAAGGGGGGCGTCAAGTCCATTGTGTCATTTCCAGGAGCTAAGAATATTAAAAATTAATGAAAGTGGGAAAGAAGAAACAGACCTGCAAATGACCCCCAAAACAAAGAAGTATGTACTCTATGCTATCTAACGGTTTATGCCATGAGGACTGCTACTAGATGTAAACATTACACATTGTCTACCATGCTAGTGCAGAGTCCTTCACACAGCTCACTCAAGTTTAGCACTCGTTTCCCTCAATAGGTTGACCTTATAGTTGTATTCATAGGATTGTCCATTCATTTAGCTGGTTGTCTTCAGCCCCCTGGCTCAGCTAAAGCCCTAATATCATCCTAATATGGCCTCATTTATGACCAGTGTCTTTCTGTACTCGGGAAGAACCGCTCTTTAGATGACATTTTGAGCAAGATTAGCTCGATTAGTTGAAATTGTTTAAAGATCCGTCCCTCCTAATAGTTGGATCATACATTAATAAGACACATGAATATGTATTAACTGGAGCCATTTATGTTTCTGTAGCTTTTGAACATGCTGGATGGTTATAATATCCCTCATTATGTTCTAGCTCGTATTTCAATAGAGGCAGCAGCTGAAAGGAAAAGCCCCACTGTCCTTGAAATCTACCCTTTGGAAAGCCTCGCTTAAAATGCTGTGAAACAAAGGTGGCGCGGCATTTTGTCAGAGGAGACATGGTGGCTTAGTTGAGACAAAGAGCTGAACTAAGAGTGTTTCATGATATTCATGTTATTTAACACCTTTTTTCTTCTCGCCACCTTCTCCCTGCCATGCCCCGTGTTTGTAATCAAAAAATTAATGAGCAGGGCTTTTGTGGAAACTGGGCTTTATCAGATTCTGACTTCTTTCCCCGCCCCACATCAGAGAAGGAGTCTGACTCTGTCTCCCTTGCAAGCACCCCCACCGCCGCCCCCCTCCCACCCTCAGGCCACCTCGCAGAGAGTTCAGGGAAACTCTCCTCTTTGTTCATTTTTCCTTCAGCATAAGCAATTTATCACTGAATGAACTTTTATTGTATCTCTGGATGGCTCACATTAAATTTTCGCCCATTAATTTTGAAATGGATTTTGAAATGGGTACTAAGCTTTTATCAAATGCCTGGGAATCTCATTTGGATTATTGTATTTCATTAATTACTTGATAGACAAAGCATACTTTTCAATGTAGATTTGTGTGCTGTTTAATTAATTAGCATGTTTTCTCTATTAATTAAAGCCATTTTTTTTTTTTAAATTAAAGCCCACAGCAAAACACATATATAATTTGTTTGTAATTAGGCCTTAATTGGTGGTAGTGGAAGCTTAGCACCCTCGGTTTCTTTTTTCATGATTGCCATTTTATTGCCAGTCACTCATTAATTAAACTGTTTTTTCTAATTAGCTTATAAAACTGTTGATGGCATATTATTGTAAGTGTGAGTTCAAAGCTTGCTAATAAGCCTACCCTACTCAGAAGAGGCGAGATAATGAATGTGCACAAAGCAGGCGAACTTTCAGAGATTTCCTTTTTCTTTTCTTTTCTCTTTTTTTTTTTAGCTACTCCCTAAAGATGACATGTCATGTGTATCTAGCATCAGATTACTAGAAAAGAAAATGGGAGACATGGCTGTTCTTCTTCTCTGCCTTCCCTGGAGTGGCTTTCTTTTTGCTTGCCGTGTAATTCTGTTTGTCAAAGTGGAGGCAAGATTACAACAAAGCTCGTACGAGGCTGCCCCGAAAGAAGACCGATAAACTTTTGCGGCAATATTGTAGCATAAAGGTGCACGTTAGGAGATTTGGACTATGAGAAATGTCGTATTATGTCGTAATCATCAATCTTTTTGGAGTTAGACTCAATTGAAGAGCTGATTTTGCCAATATATATAATGCAGGAGCCATAGTTGAGGTGATAAATTGCCATTAAACTCCCTAGCAGAGCTGCAGCTTTACCCTTATAGTTGGTTGGCAAGTGTTGGTATGTAACCACACACATTAACTCACAGTACGGTACGTAAAGATTTAAGGTATTTAAGTCTTTTCAGTTTCTTGCAGCTTTGTACTTTGCACAGTCACACTCAGTTACCTTCATTTAATAGCTCTGAGTACTGGTCACTTTGCATTTTAAGGTTTTACATAGAAAATATATGATGGTCTTTAGCCAGTTTGGTCATTTAATTCATCTTTAATCCATAAATATTAACATTTTCTGCTTTTAATTGTCAATACTCATAGTAAACTGAATCATTTTGGTGTTTTGACTTTTTATTAGACAGAATCATCTTTATTGGTGATGTACAAACCAAAAAAACAACTAAAAAAAGTCTGTTTTACCAAAGTATAGCAGTGAAATGCTGTTTAAACACACAGAAAGTGCATTTTTCTAAAAATAATTACTTATATTTCTTATGCCGTATGTTTCTGAGCATCAGAAAAGGAATTTTTGATCCTCAATAAATAGTTTCTTTGTCGTCTGTGATGATAAATATCTTTAAGTTGTTATATCTTGTGATTTTGAAGACCTCTGTGTGCTACTAGAACTTAATCAGCTAAATAATCTGTGGATTAGTTAGACATAGCCCTTCTAACCCTGGTGGTCTGAGTGGACACACCTGAAACTGTGCTTGATTGTCTTGATCTTTTGTGTTTCCTCCAGTCTATTACTTTGCTTTAGAGAGTAATAGACTAACTGGATAAATCTCCCTACTCCTTCTTTTTTCATGCGGTTTGGGTGGTACTGATTGACCCCTTGATCCTTTGACCTCCCCAGTGTTACTGCAACACTGAGGCTTCTCAGCCGGGCCTCGTTTCTCTTCCCCCCCTCTGCCTCACTCCTCGGAAATTATGCTGAAATAACACACAAGCTGCCTAATCTGATATTCATTCCTTTCTTATACAGCCCTGCTTTCCAAAGTTGACTAAGGCCACATTATTTAGGCATTAAGGTAGTGTGATAAGGGAATTAGGCTGGTCATTAATCGTTTACACGTCAAATGCAGCAGAGCAGCTCGGGGAGGTGATTTAGCGAGGCAAAGCCATATAGCCCTTGTTAATCCACCTCTCACACGTTTTAATTGGAAGAGGCTTCCTGGATAGGAAATTTATGAATGGGTTTAAGGCCATTTCTTCCTTAAAGCCATCATTTATTTCATATTGTTAATAGGAGCTTTAACACTTTATCCACATGGAGACGTATTTTTCTCCTCATCTTTCATTCAGCCATTGTCTTTTCTTTTTTTTTTTGCACTTGCTGTTTAATTGCCACAGTGTTTTTGTGATCCCTGCGCTACTCGTTTACCAAACGCCCCAGAAATGATGCAATGAAGCAGACACGCACGGAGACGGATGAAAACAAAAGCGTCAAAGCGTTATTAAGGTAGACTTGGTATGTCCTGTGTATAGTTTACACCCCGTATTGTATTGTATCGAGGCTCCGTGTTTGGGTCTCCACTTGAATCTCCATGACGACCCAAACATGAATGAACAGAAAACGGTACTATTGACTTAACCCTCCTAGTGGCCTTAAGCTGCTGCTGCTGCTGCTGCTGCTGCAGTGCCAGCATTGTGCACGAGGATTTTTTTTTTTCTTGCCTTCAAATCTTTAAAGGTCAGAGAATTAATCCTCTGAATAAAGCTTGTTTTAGCAGGGCTGTGCACGGGCCACACAGGAGAGAGAGAGAGAGAGAGACAAGGCACAGAAACATGCCCGTGATGGACACCTAATTGTATATTAATATGAGGTGGAGTGGGAAGAATTGCCGTGTAGGAGCCACATAAACAAAAGAGTGCAGAAGGTTTCCTGTCTCCTGCTTTTATTCCAGCTTTGTACCTCCATTCTTATATTTTTCCACCAGCGTCTGATGTGAAAGGATTTGGCGCTAAGATGCACGCGAGGGGAGGAGGGGAGAAAAGAAGAAGGAAAAAAAAAATAAAAAATCCTGAAAAGTGGATCAAAAAAGTAAATGAAAAATAATGTCATATTACTGAAAATATGAGAGGCTAATTTGTGCCGACTTTTTGCTAATTTTGTTCTCGCCACAGAAAGAGGAGCCGTCACCTGCTCGGCGCCACAGCGCTGACAGTGCCAGTGATCCATGAAATAAGCTGCCGCTGGCTTTGTTCAGATAAGAATGAACAAATCTGCACAATGTACTGCTCTCGGAATCTCATTTTCATACTTGCATGCAGGCTAAAAGAAATAAGCTGTTTGCAGGCTTGATTAATCAGACATTTGAGGGCTTTTTTTTTTGTCTCTTTGATCTGTTCTGTCTCCTAGGTAACTTGGTTGACATTAATGTTGAGCCCCAGCAAAGACAATCAGGGAGAGTTGACTGAACTGATAAAAAAAAAGGAAAAATTAAAGACCTTTAATGCTTTAAATGTAGGAAAAGGCTATGTTGTGAATTTAAAAGACAGGGAATGAGGGCCATGGAAAGTAGGTTTTAATTTTTCTTTTGGAATGTCGGGGAAGGCGTGTTTTCAAGACCTTTTGCATTTCAAATGCAGCCCCACAGGAGAGCAGGTTAATGTGGGTAATCCTTGTGTAGGGGGGAAAAAAGGAAAAAGCTCTGTCTGTAAATCTCCAAATGAAACCATTTAGCATCATGCAGTTTCGTTTGATTTGCTCCCAGAATGAGCCTATGTGCTTTTATTATTTATATATATATATATTTTTTTGCAAACACAGAGGGTTGCTCTCGGATTTGTCAACAATTTAATAAACGTGCGGTTCGTAATCTAGCGTGCATCAGAGCCGCTTTAAAAGCATTTAACACCTACACCACTCCAACGAGGAGCGGGGAACACCCTGGAGTGGTTTTATCTGCTCGCGAATCTGCTGCAAATGGTAGAGCAATCACTCGCTGTAACTCCCCTTAAGAGGAAAACATGATTTGAGGAATTTAAAACCTATAAAATGGCAAAGAACTGGAGAACTGTCATAGTATGTACGCTCCAGGTTATACAGACGCTTTCACAAATCTTCCAGTGACTGTATAGATGAATGCCTTGAGGGCCCAGCCGGAGCCCAGCACTTGCAGCCAGCCGAAGCCCTTATCTTAAATCCAAGCAAAGTACCATTAATCTTTTTGAAAGACCTTTATGGCTTTTAATGTATCCCAAATTAGAACATTTTACACCCTTGGTTCCTGAAATATGGTGATAAAAAGCCTTTAGAGTTTAATTTTTCCTGCCTGCTCGCTCTGACCTGCTTAATCCCAGCATGCATTAGGAGATATTTTAGTTTCAGTCTTTCTAATAAAGTTTATCCCACTTAATTATAATTGAAACATTTTTTTTTTCTCCAGCAGGTCCTTCTTCTTTTTTTTCTTCTTCTTCAAGTGGCACACTGGTGGCACATTTCTTCATTACCTTAAGACTTTCTTTCCCCCTCCTGATTGTACTCTGAATATTACAGAGAATTACCCAAAGGTTCGGTGAAATTGTTCCAAGTTGTTTATCAAAGTTTGCCTTTGCTTGAATAATAAACCTATCTCAGGAGTGAAAGAGGAGGCAGGATTTTTCCCTTTGTTTCCCGTGCTTCTGCGTGGCTGGGGTTATTGGGATTATTCTGCTTCACAATACACACATGTCTTCCCTGGGATTTGAATGTTTGCCTCTTGCAGTCACGGTCATTCTCTTCACTCGTGATCTCGGGGACTTGCCCGCGTTACTGCAAACAGTGGTGACAAGTGAAAAGTGAAAAATGCCACTGCGACATTTCTGAGATGGAGGGAGGAGGAAAACAAAAAAACAAAAACTGCAAAATGGTTGACATAGTTTGATTATTTCATTTGCACATTAAACAAGAATCGAATCTAAAAGAAACGACGTGTGGGAGAAAATAGAAGCCGGGAGCTTTAAAATATGTGTTTCCTCTTATAACACCCACATAAAACAAAAGGATAACAGATTATTTTAATAAAGCAGTGCTCATATAATGTCTGGAGCAAGGAAACACTTCAATAGCCACAGGAAAAAACAGTAAACTGTTAAAACTGTAGGACATTTATGTATCTAGATACAACTGTTCATTGGGTGTTACTACGAAGGTATTTCTAACATGTTGGGTGTTTTTCATTGTCTATTAAATTGGCTGGGATGTCTTCAACTGATCATGTGGTATCTAAAATATAATAAGGTGCTTATCTAATGTCCCCAGCGTGACATTATTAAGTGTGTTGTGATGGAAAACTAAGAAAACATGGAAGTATTCACATTTCAGAAAGTTTAATTTGGGTTTTCGTCAGTTCTTCTTAAAAACAAACTTAAATGTGCAAAGTTTTAGGTGTCTTAGACGTTTAGATTCGTCAGCAGGGGGTGTGTCATCGACCCCAAACATAAAGTCAGAGGGTCAAAAACAAATGTCTTCAGCGACATTAATAGTAGTTGAAGCTAAATCGACTCTGATCTGATCTCATGACGAGACAGAAGACGCGGAGACAACCTAATAAAGCTTGAGTCGTCCCAGAAACAACCAATGTGTCAAGTACTTTGACAGAGTGTGTGCGAGAAGAACGACCTCCGTGTTAGATCAAACTATAAAAGGGTAGTCTCTGTGTGTGGGTTCGTGTGGCTCGGTCCTTCTCAACGACCGATCTACTTCATATTTGGAGGGCGCGTCGCTGGGGATCCAGTCTAGAACCGCGTCGAGCGTGAAGTCGCTGGGATGAGCCGTGCTCCTGTTTTGTCTGAAAGCTTTTTCCTCTAACAACACTGTCTTCATCCTCTGCTTGCCTTGCCTTGCCTTGCCTCACTAGGGGCTGTTGACAGCACAACAGTTTTCAATTACCTTATTTCTCCAAATAATAAGCAATCCAGCGGCTCCAAACTGAGGCTAGTCCAAACAAATGACCTGCTGTCTTAAGAAGAATTTGTGTTTATTGAAGAAGGAGAAGAAGTAGTGCAAACTGAAATTTAAAGGATCCGACTGTTAACAAACAATGCATTATGTATGCGACTGGTTTTCTCCTTATGATGTTTATTTGTGTTGCTAGTAGGTTACTAGTACGCTGTAGGCCTGCGGAGGAGGCAGCACAGGCACCAGAGCCGCCCTCACACTCCAGTCGGAAAGGACTGATTTCCATTCTCTAATGGTCCTCTCCTCTGTCTGCCTCCAAATAGATGGCTGTGAAAATCGCTCAGGCTGCTGATTGCCGTGACTTTGTGCAACGCAAACAGGAAGAGGAAGCTTTGAGGGCAGCGCAGAAAAGGAAGAACCAAATACCCTGGGGGTACGACGTCTGTCTCTGTCCTCATGTTTATGTCCGCCACCGCATCTGCCATGTGTGACACTGCGGGTTCAAATACAGTTGAGATAGAGCTGCTGGAGCCTGAATTAGCCGGACTCTGAGTGATTACTCATGCAGGGATTGAAGTTGACGGCTCAAATGTATTCATGTAATTTTATTTTTTTTTCTTGGTTGCAGGTTTGAGGCAAAGAAACGATGGGAAACCAAAAGCAACATGGGCTTCATGTGACAAACACGGAGGAAAGGAGCAACACCACGATTTTCTTTTGTTAATAAAAGTGACGTTTCTTATATATTTATATATATGTTGCACTGATTGTGTTTCTTTTTATTTATTTAGTACGTTTTTGAAGACATCAGCAGCATGTGAGGGGGAACAACTGATGTAGCTGGCTCAGACAAATCCAGAGAGCACAAGAGAGGAGGAAGAGAAAAAAAAATGATGGAGCATTGAAATTAATTCCTAAGGCGCCCATTGGTGTCTGCATTGTGTTATTTTTCATTACATTTCAGTGATTTGAGCGTTCTGGCCCTTTTTTTTCTCCCCCCCCTCCCTCTTCAAATTAAATCTGGTGTACATTACTGGATGATGCGTTTATTTATTGCTGTAAAGTGGGTTAATCATGAAGGCGCTCCTTTCTTCTTCCGAGGAAGAGAAAGGAAAGATTAGGGCTCTAATGCAATGTACAGGATAATGTGAGATAGGATTTGGGAGTAGAAAATGAAATTTGGCTGCTGTAAACTGTTGTGAGCGGTCGTAAACTGCGAGTTTGAAACACAGGCTTTGCTGTTGGCCGTCACCCATGCTGGGAGACGTGCTATTGTTTTCCCGGAGCCCGAACAAGAGGCGTGTGCCGTTTCTCGAAGCCTTCGCGCTCGCCTCACTCATTGTGCGTGGAGCGCTCTCTTCTGCATCCGTAAACTAAAAAAGCATCCATTCCTCTCGCCCGCCACTTTGATCTTCTTTTGATCTGCAGCGTTCGCCTCTCCCAACACTTCTGAAATGCTCATTCAGATTCCAGAAAAGTGTTAATTGCAAACAGCATGCAAAAAAAAAAGAAAAAAGAGTATAAGGAAGATAATTACTTTTATTCATAATGCTTACACACATGCTCATAATGCACACACACACTCCATAGAAAATGATTGCTTTGCTTCAAGGTAATGAGAATTAAAATTAATCCACCTAAGTTGTTTGCATTGCACATATTTGTGCACTTTTGTCCCTCGGTGAGGTGGGGTATTCTCATAGCTTTGCTGCGTAGGCTTAAAGAAAAACATAAGAAATTAAGAAAATATCAGCAGTAAAACTTTGTAGGCAATTATGATAGAAAACACCTGAGAAAGTAGAAACCTAGATATGAGCGTAAAAAAAAACAAAAAACACGCTGAACGAAGAAAAACAGCTTTTTGGATGGTCGTGAATCACACGCCTGTGTGTCTGAGACGCTGTCAGTTGGTGAGAATTGGTGCTAATTAAAGTATTAATTATCTCTGTAATGAGACGCAAGTTAAAACTGTGTTAAGCACATCAAAGTACAACATGGGATTTCTTCACTTTGATGACTGCTATGAAAAATATATCTTGACTGAGGAGTGAGGAAACATCAGAGATGCTTCATTAACGAGACAAAGGAAATTTAAGGGCCTTTGAAAGTTTTTTGGGTAAGTGCTTCGGAGCAAGTTTTATTTACAGAGACTGGCGGGAAGCAGGTGGGGCCCGCTGCGTGTTTCATAAACGTGGCTCGAGCTTTTTTGTTGGAGATGAGCGAGAGATTTATGTCCTCTTTGAGCTGCGCTTGACTGACATTTATCATCTCAGCGGAAGGAACTAGAGCCAAAAAAGCATCCGAATATGTGTTTTCCATATGTAAAAGTTGCGTTGTTTTAAAGCCAGAAGATGTCAGGGAACATGACCAACGGTTATCCAAGAGCAGCGCAGTGGCGTATCAATTGCATCTCACTTTATTAATCTCTTTGAACGCAGGATAATGCCTTGAGCAGAGACGATTCTGCTTTTAAGCTGGAAAATCCGCTCCCCCCCACCACCACCACCACTCCGCCCCCCTCTCGTCATGTTGAGGAGCTGTTTTCAATAGTCTGTAACTGGAGGCCAATCTTAGCCCCTGACCTAGGCTGATTTGTTGTGAAACTCGGAGACAAATTCCTTGGGCACATGTCGAACCACTTCTAGGGAAAGTGTTTGTTGTGGAAAGCGGGGTTTAAAAAACCCCAACAACAACAATCCCATTAAATGGTTGGAAAGCCGCTGTTGTATGAAAGGGAACATATGTTGCTGGTGAGGAGACATCGGCGCTATCACTCGCTGCTATCGCCTGCAAGAGGAGGATTAACTCCAGGGAGAGATCTCAGAGATGCTGCTGATAAAAGCCGGCGACGTTCAAAACACCTCACACCTAGAGTAGCTCAGAGGAATGTGGCTTTGTTTATCCATTGTTCATTTCTTTCACATCAAATTTGAGCTACAAGGTTGGGTTTTATCATGTAAATGCAACTATTTTAATTACAGTTCCTGCTGGAAAATGACTCAATGCTGCTGCATTAGATGCCACTAATAAGCTCTCACTGTGTGATCAGTTGTTAGGTAATCTGACCTGATCACTATTTTTATACACACTTTCCATCTTCACCACCTCATATGAACTCTGATTTAATCCTTTTCTGATGTATATATTGGTGAAACAAGGTATCGTGTGCCTTAAAATGATAGTCAAACTGTGCCTAATTATTCGGTAGCATCATTACACCAAATAAAAATGAGCCAAGCGAGGGAAATCATAAATGCACAACCTCTGAGGTGTGGAAATGGTGAACATGGTTGTACATAAAGAAGACAAGGTGCAATTTAACTGCTAAAAGACTGAGACAAAAGTGAAGCAGACAGAAACCAGATTAACCTCTGGTGCTACCACATACACCAATCAAGCATAACATTATAACCACCGTCCTAATACTGTGCAGGTCTCCTTTGAGCCAAGGCAAGGCAAGCAGAGGATAGACATGGACCTTTTGAGGTGAGGGGCCTCAGTGGATCATCCCACAGATACTTGATCAGTTTGGGATCTAATGAATTTAGAGGCCAGGTCAACACCTTGTGATGTTCTTCATGTTTTTTTTTAAGTTGTTCCTAAACCATTGTGGGGATGGCTGCTGCCATCAAGGAGTGTCATTGCTATGAGGTGGGGGTGCCTGGTCTGGTGTAGGTGGGTGCTACATGTCTAAGTAACATCCACATGAATGAATGTCAGGTCCAGAAGTTTCCCAACAGAACACTGAAATGGCACAAGATGTTATTTACTTCTCCTGTCAGTGGTTTTAATGTTGTGGGTGATCGGTGTATATATATATATATATATATATATATATATATATGTATTAGTTCCCCCTGTTACTACTTCTTACTTTTGACTGTGTACATCTTGGATATTTTGGATTTTTGTATTTCGTTTTATATTGCAAATACTTAAGACACTTTTTTTTTTTAACTTGCTTCTGCTGCTGTAACACAACAGTTTCCCTGAATAAATTATATTTCTATCTATCTATACCCAGTACTGCAACCTACCAGTGTCTAAAAGCCTGAAACATAACCACTACTGACAAGGAGATTCACAAAGTATGATGTCAGGAGTGGACAAAGAAAGAGCTAAATGTAGACTTATTAAAGGTTTCATAGACAGATGAAATGACATGTGATGAACCAGATGGGTAGGCCTGTGGCTCAATCACTAATGGACACAAGGCTCCTGTGCTGGAATGGGCTACTGGCATCGAGGATAATCTAGTTGGACATTAGTTGGACAACGGGAAAGACTGAGGCTGAGACTGAGAACTTTTCAAATGTGAGATTTACAGTGAATGAAGACAATACACCTGCTGCTGAAGGTGAACAGATCAAGAAACAGACCGACTCCTTGTAAATGAAGAAGAAGAAGAAGTAGGTAAATATAATACTTAAATGTCTCTTTATTGTTTAAAATTAAGAATAAACTAGTGAGCTGAGAAAACATTTGTTGCTAATAATTCTAGACACTAATTTAAGTAATTGAGCACAATTTTGTGTTCTTCTTTAATTACCAGTTTTGTTAAATGTTGTCTAAAAGATGGACTGACATTTGGTATCACGAAGTCCTGAGAGGAATTTTCTCATCAAAGTGACATAATGTGGGAGCGACAGGCAGCGAGGATGTTGACATACTCCTTGGCTGATTTAATGACCTGTTAAATTCTGGCACGTCTGCGGCCCTCTCAGATGTTTTTGCACTTTTAATTAGTGTAATCATTACTCTTGAAAAAAGGCCACGGGGTTGTTTAATGGGTCATGTTTGTCAAGATGCACAGAATTATAACACAAAAGACATGCCATTTATTCAGTGTTGCAGTCTCCTGGAGTGATTACGGGTGTCGCAATTGATAATTAGAGATGGAATTGATTCATCTGAAAGCCAAAATGAACCTCAGTGGTGTGAGGAAATTAGTTTGACAGTGTTTGGATGAGGAGTGTTTACACTGTGGGAACACTTCCCCACTCCGCTGTAAAACTGCTGTTTGCGGATGGGAGGGAAAGGAGACTTTTGATGTGACATCTGGAGCAATAATTGTATATTTTCAGTTATGGCGAAACTTCCCATTGAATTATCAGCGCGCTGTTTCACTCTGAAGGCCTCGGTCACGCAACAAGCAGAGGTTAGGGCTCTAATTTTAAGGCAGCTATGTACTTTACACAGATTCTTCAAACTGTGGGAATTAGGTCAAGCTTAACAGTTACAACTTACCAAGACAGTTTAAACGCACTTTCTTTCATAATTAAAAAACGCACCATTATATGTGGGTTACATATACGCCATCTTAATTGTTTCTCAGTTCAAAACTGCTTGGAAAGCATCAATTTTATCATTTAACAAAACTGGTAGAACAAAAAAAAAAATGAAATTAAAATGAACTTTCAATTAATTTCCTTCTTTTGCTATCATGAAGTGAAAACATTCCCACAGACAAATATGCTGAGCATGCTCTCATTACGTATTCATCCTCATTCTAGCAAACCACATACTGCAATTTATCTGAATGAATTATTAACCGCGTTAATGAATATTTCATTTTTCTTTATGGAACCATTTAACAGTCCCAGCAGAGGTAATGACATCTTAAGCAAGGCAAGTACCTGAAAAAGAGGAGGATGTCATTTATTTGACCAATCAGGTTAAGCCGTGCCACATACGGGGATATATTACGACATTAAAGGCATTTATCGTCGTCTGGATTTAACGTTGTTGTATAAACACGCCTTCACTGTATAACTCACACTGACCCGGTCGTGTTTTCACACAGACGGACCTGAAATCCCTTTGTATCTTAAGAACGGACACAGCATGACGTAGAACAGCCTGGGGGGATTTACACTGAGAAAATGAATTTAATGGTGTAATTAACATTACCTTGATTTGTCCCAGGAAAGACCTCAGTAAGTCCAGCTTGTGTGGTAATTTATTGCCGTGTTCCTATATGAAGAACACTCACCTACTGTATAGCAGGTAATTACAAAGCGGGCCTTGATTACGAGGAGGAAGAGCCTGCTCCAGAGTTGTTATTGATCAATTAATACAGGCAACTCTAGTTATCATGCTGCAGTACAAGTACAGGCCACAATGGATACAAGAAATTATGATAATATGACTGAAATTACCTACATTACAATCAATGATTTTTGTTAATAACAGGGAAATATTTCACAAATAAAAATAAAATAAAATTCGCACAAATAAACTAATGTTAGTAATCCAACATTTACACTTCTAATATTCTTTCCACTAGACTTTCTCCTCAGCTTTGTTTGGGTAAAGGAAAAAATATAAATGTAGGACAGCATAGTATAGTATAGTATAGTATAGTATAGTATAGTATCGTATCGTATCGTATCGTATCGTATATAGCATAGTATAGTATATGAAGTATTGAATATTATTGTATAGTGCAGTATATTACAATACAATACAGTATAGCATACAGTACCATATTGTAATGTATAGTACAGCATAAAGTAAAGCAGATGCCATAGTATAGTATAGTATAGTATAGTATAGTATAGTATAGTATAGTATAGTATAGTATAGTATAGTATAGTATAGTATAGTATAGTATAGTATAGAATATTTGTGTATAGTGCAGTATATTACATTACCATATAGCATACAGTAGCATATAATAGCATATAGTATAGTATAGTATAGTATAGTATAGTATAGTATAGTATAGTATAGTATAGTATAGTATAGTGTATGCAGTGATCCACTGATGAGGATAAATGGTCTCCCATAGGAAATGCATACATCTTATTTTAGACCACCACTCTTCATCCACTTTGCTTCTAAACATTTAGAGCCTCTACAACACTATAAAAACAGGTGATTATACATGAAAGCTTAACCTCCACTCATCTTCTAGCTTCATCATTAATAAAAGCTGCCATGTTGACTCCAGATCTCCGTTCATACACTGTTGTCTCAACAGTGCAGTCTTTTGTGAGCACTAATGTTGCCATGTTGGAGTCTTGTCTAACAGTGTGTGCAGGCCCAATGAGCAGGGAACCAATTTGTGCCCAAACCCCAAGGAACCCCAAACTCTCCCAAGTAATTCCCTCCATTCCGTCTCCTTAAAACCTTGTCTCGACACAAACAATAGCAACGTTTTGTAAAAGTGACTTTAAAACCTCTGCCAAGCATAATTTATCATTTGAATGACAATGGAGCACTTAGCACTGCTTAAATTATTTCTGTGCTCTATCTGCTACTTGACTGTCTTTGTGTTGTAACAGCGGACGATCATTAACGCCACGGGGTGATGTGGTGCTTCCTTATCTCGGCCTCGGTCCTCAGAGTGTACTGTAGATGGAAACTGCTCGGCCATGACAGCAACAACTTGTTTTTTCCTTCCAGCACTAGTCTAAGTCATGACTTATTAGATTTACGTGTAACAGAGTGCACAGTGTAGAAAATAAAATTACACTTTATATGATTAATACGTCTGAAACTTTTTAAAATGGCCAGAGGCAAAGAAGAGTCTTAATTGTGACAGAGGTCTAATATAATGAAGGAGGCAGTTTTCAGTGGTTTAAGAGAAGGTCACCAAGCTGCTGATGTTTTTATTTGTCAGAGGAAACAAAATCTACTTACAGACATCTGTTTACATGCTCAGATTTTCCGAGATCTTACTGGTTTGGCCAATCAGCTGTCCCACTGAGACACAACTAAAGACTCATTTATGTTTCATATCAACCATTTGACCCCTCAAACTTTTCCTAGATTTGACTGCACTTTGCCTACGGGATAAGTCTGATATTTAACAGCGAAACCTACTAGTAAACCTTGTCACAGTAGCCTCTCTAGCCCAGACTTCCATTACAGTCCACAGTCCTGAATCAGAACTTGGTGTTTGGTGCAGTAAACAGTAATTAATTCAAAAAAAAGATATAAACTATACAAAATATATCAATAATGTATGAAATACAGGTTACAAATAGTAAAGGAACTGCACAGATTCTGCATGGATGTGCAAAAAAAGCCAGGAAGTGTACAAGTAATTACATAATAAAAAGTCCATGCTGTAGTCCAGATAACGTGTTCATGTAATCCATAGTTAGTTAAATGTTCCTTTGTTAACTTAAACACACTCTGCAGTTTGTTTGGAGTCAATCCTTCATACACAGTATTGCCAAATACTTACTACACCACCAAATGTAGATTAGTCCACAGCTGAAAATAGACCCCTACAAAATCACTATCTGGTTCTGATTTAGTCGTTGGCTAAAAAACAACAGTTTACAGATGATGTTTTAAAAAATCTTAAGTGGGAAAAGTATAAGTTAGACAGTATGGTTTGTACATACGTTTTTCAAGGGTGTTGTTTTTATGTGAAACTAAGCTACTGTGACCAAGCGTTTTCCCTTGTGGATCAATAAAGTTCATCCAGGTCTGAGAAACATCATTGGTTTCCTTTTTTTTTGTTTAGGATAAGAATAATATAGAATAATTCCATCCATATCCTTACAAACATCACGTTTTATCTTCAAATTTAACCTTTTTTAAAAAGGTTATACTATTATATTACAGATTGTTCCAAGCTTTATGCCGTGAAAGTGAAATATTCATGTTTTATTTTCTTGCCAAAGGTGAAACTAGCTTTGCATCAACTCTGGAAACAGAAGGAGACAGCCAGCCAAGCCCTGTCCAAAGGTAACAAAAAAAGTTAAGTAATGAAATGTTGAGTTTGATTTGTTTAATTCTAGTATTATACACGAGTGTACGTCGCCCAGTCTTTATGCTAAGTTGCTTCATATTTATCATAAACACATGAGTGGTATGCGTCTTCTCAACTAACTTTTAGCAGTAAAATCATACGTCAAATAGCTGTTTCCAATAATCACATAAAAGTATTTGGTGTGATCCACTCACAGGTGTTTTGTGTGTGCTGCTACAATCAATCATTTGTCTGGTAATCATCCAAACAAAACCTAATTTGTAATTCTCACCACGATCTGACCTAACGGTGAGTATCATGTTCTCCAAGCAGACAGGTACCACATTCCTGCACCTTGTGGCTTTGAGGCCCATCGTTCCCCGTCTTGTTCTCCATACAGTGATAACTCCCATAATGAGATTTGCCATTAAGGAAGAAAAGAATGAAAAGGACCCCGGCCATCTGTATAGCTCACCACGGTAAAAGGCTGAATGCTATCAAGCTGGAATTCAATCGCTGAATTATGGCCTCTTTGTGTGCGTATGGCTCGTGAGTACCTCGCACTATATTCATTTCAAAAAGGCCTCGATTTAATTAGTTCTCATATGTTGAAAAATTCATGAATTTGTCTTCAGTTCCCGCTGCCTTTGTTAGGAGTGACTTAAGCGGTGGTGTTAGGCTTTCAGGCGGTTTGGAAGGAAAAATAGCCCCCCACAAAAAAGAAACAACTGTTTATGTAAATAGACACTGCGTGTTTACTTGGTGGAAGAAAGCGAGGGCCCTGAACAGAGTGCTAAGCTTAGCGTGGCTCTGCCAAAGGGGACCTCTCACCATCAACTTCAGTCTTATTAAACTGATTACCAACTCCAGCTAATTAATCAGAGACAGTGCCCTTTCTTGTCATGCAGGGAGGGAGCTCTGTGTGTCTCACAGAGTTCCTCTCTCACTGCCTCCCCCTCCCATCTGCTCGCCTCTGTTCCCCCCCTTTCTCCCTTTTCTTTTTCCTGCTTTGATTGAAGTAGGCGAATGGTAATTTTCATGCATCATCTGGGCCGGCAGGATGGGAGGACAAGTAGTAATTACGTTAAACAAACAAGGCCGAGATTGCTTGAGAAGCTACCTCTTTATTTAAGCTCGCGAAATAAGAAAACAGGCTGAGAGCATAATGGTTTCAAAACACATTTTTACAGACCATTTTGTCCACTGCGTTTGATACGGTTTTCATCTTAGATAAGGAGTCGACCAAAAAAAATTTTAAGCGAAGACATAATTGCCGTTTAGAAGTAGTTTGGTTTAGGTGTTGAAGCCTAAGAGGTTCATTGCTTTTAAATGTAATTTCCTATATACTTTTGTGGAAAGTATGTGAATGAGCATGTCTGGCATAACCGACATGCAAAGCAGTGTTAAACCACAGGATCAAGTTCTTTGAGGGAAGCACAATGCTGGGTCATAACAGTCTGGTTTAGTTCTTGCTTCAGCTCTAGCTTAGGTTTTATATTACTTTTGCATGAACATGCTTTATATGCATGCACTCACTGACAACAGGCTTTCTGAAGCCAGTATTTCCTAAAAAGATGAGTCCAATACCACAAAATTGTTTAGCCGATCTCTGGGTGCAAATTACAGAAGCATGAGAGAACCACTAGACACATAATATAATGTGCAAAGAAAACAAGGGAAGGTTTTTGGTTTGCAAAAAACGATCCTTTTTATGGCCGTCTATAAAATCTGTTATTTTTTTATTTTTTTCCAGAAAGTTGTATAAGATTAAACATTCTTATCCCGAGGGTCCTCAAATTAGAGAAGCTAAAAACAGATGATTACAGATGATGATTATGTTAATTAGTAACGTGTAGTTAAGCAAGCAATTTCCCTTGTGGATGAATAAAGTCTAAGTCACATTCTGCTACGTTACAAATCATCAAAATGACTAAACTTTACAGAACTACAGCGTGGAGGCTGACGTACAAGCTGCTACCGATCAGCCACAACAATAAAACCACTGACAGGAGGAGTGAATAACATTGACCACCATTGACAATTCAATGTTCTGCTGGGAAACCTTTGGACCTAGCATTCATGTGGGTGTTACTTAGACATGTAGCATCCACCTACACCAGACCAGGCACCCCCACCCCATAGCAATGACACTCTTTGATGGCAGCAGCCTGACACAGGCACACGGTTTAGGAACAACTCCAAAAGACATGAAAAACAGCTCAAGGTGTTGACCTGGCCTCCAAATTCACTAGATCCCAAACTGATCAAGTGTCTATGTGTGGGATGATCCACAGAGGTCCCTCCGTGTCATAGGACCGAAAGGCCGCCACTAAGAACAGTCACAGGACACCCTCAGAAGGTCCATGTCCATTCTCTGATTCTCTGAGTCACAACTGTTTTGGTGGTCATAATGTTATGCCTGATCGGTGTACAGCTAAGCATCTTTTTGTTTCATAGCCAACATAGTAAAACAGTTAAAACAACCTTGTGCTGGAGGAGAGACACTGAACAACCTAAAATAACATCACATCTCCAGTATCCAGCCTCAGTTTCTGCCCGAAGAGAGAGATGCTTTGTGCGGGGACGGGGCTTTGCTGAGCTCAGACCCCCATTCTCCCAACTCACACTTCCTGCTGTTCAGTCTGATTGTGTCGTCTTTGTCTTAGCCTGATGTGCTCGCCTCCTCCTCTGGAGAGGCTAATGCAGGCCCCCTTTTTCCCTGACAATCTCACCAAATGCCAAGTGTAACTGGTGCCCTATTGCTCCTAATTAATGCGTGATTAAAGAGTGAAATAAGGGATTCTACCAGTGATTTGTTTTTTCAAGGAGTAAGAAATTAATCCCCTTTGGATCTCGCGGAATCATTTAAGGATTCTCCTTGTTCTGTTTATCAAATAAACCAAGTAATTAGAGACTTTAGATAAGTAGGCTAAATTGATGCCCGCCCTATGTCTTCCCAAGCTAGTGTTAGCTGATAGAAACAGCTGTGTTGCTCTGGTAATGTGCGGCATTATACTTGTCCAATAACAATGCCCTTTGTGTTTGGGAGTCGTGTAATTACGCTGGGGAGCCTCCTTGACCTTGGTAAGCACATCTATCTTGGTTGTGGATCAGTGTATTTCATTTCTTAACCCACAAAGATACATCACAAGGGAGTTTACTGCCATCCCCATGAATGTAATTCAGAGTACAGACTGCATTACTGGCAATGCTCGATTGTGTAGTATGCAATAGTGCAGTTATCCAGGCTGATGATACACGCACAGCCTCTGGCTATTTAACAGCGTAATCCTCAGCTAAGTTATTGTAGCGCTACTGTATCTGGAGAAGCAGCAGAGTGATTTTTATTACTTTCACCTGGGTACCCAGGGGAGGTATCTTATCTCACCACTTGGTTTTATGCCGTTTGGTTTTGAAAGGTCTTCAAATGTTGGAAATTTGAATTTAGGCTGCATGTCTGACCAGGTAGACACACGAGGTGACTTCACTTTGCCCCTCTGCCCATTCTGCCCCCCTCCTGCATGAAATGGGGTGAACCATTTCTGGTGTTGCATCAGTGTTTCCAACACTGCACCTGCAGCAAGCGTCCGGTCTCAGACCTCAAACAGACACTTTGAAGCCGAGCGGGGCCGGGCTGTTTGAATGACTTCATCTTGTCCAGATGAAAGAGAAAATATTAGTGTTCTGCATCTCAAACAAAGATTGTTATGTTTTCCTGCTCTCTGCACCGGTTTGGCTTTTATTTTTCGCCATATGAGTAATTGCCCACTGAGCCCAGAGAGACTCGGTAATTCAAGAGAACAAATTAGAAATGTGTTCTCTTGAATTAGTACTTTGTGCTAATTACAGTTACTGGAACAGTAGCAATAGCAAGTTACAAACTGTTGTACTGGCAGCAAGCTAGCCCTTTGTCCGCTGAGGTGTGTAATTCTTTCATTTCCCATTAACTAAGACTTTATGTATGGCCTTGTTTTGGTGAAATGATGATTTACAGAAACATATTTTGTCTTTTTGTTTGTCTTATGAGCTCTTTCGCCATTTTGCTTTATGTAAAATATTTGTATCTACGTGAAACTACACTTTAAATTGGCATGTTGGTGATATTTTAGAGTTTGTTTGTCATCTTGCACTGGTGTGTGTTCATTTTGTGTCCAATAATAATGTCCCTCCCTCCCCCCTGTGTCTCTCCTTCACAGCAGGACAGGCTTAGGTCATAAGAGATGACCAATCACAGCAGACTGAGCTTTTATGTAGGACACATAAGTTATATTTTTTTGGCCTTGTTACTATGCAGTAACGATATGTTTCATACTAGCTCTACTATCCGGTTACCTTCTTATTTGTGTACTTGTGTGGCTGATATTTCCACTGTTACTCTCATTAAGCTCCTGAAGGTAGATTAAACATGTGCATGTGATTCTTTAAACCGCTCGTCACTCATGTTTACCTGCTCAGCTCTTGTGCGCTTGTTTACCCTCCCTGCTCCTCTCTCTCTTTCTACTCCACGGACGTCTTATGCCTTCGCCTTCTCTGGGCACGCGGCCTGTCTTGTGTTCCTTATTCTTCTATGGCAGGCCCAGCACTGAGCCTTCCTCTAATTAGATCAGGAATTATGGTATGGATTAGGTGATGGAGGGGCATGCCAGTTCCTCTGACCATGGTAGCTATTTCAAGTCACCATTTCAAAGTTATATGCTTAATGCCTTTTTTCTCCACCCCCCCTCCATCCCCTCCCCTCCCCTCCTTGCTTTGCATTATAACACAGCTGCAGGAAGAGTGACAAACACTGTTAATCTCTTGTTTGCTGGCAGTCCATTACAAAGGGGTAAAGCAGGATTTTTCTCCAGCGCTGTAAACACTCAAAATTCAGCATTGTCCATTACCTCTTAAACACAGCCGATAACAAGCATCATTAATTAAACTGTGGGAGTAAGTGGGGTTACATAAATTGAAATTAATAATCGGGCGCAAACAGAAATAGCACGGGTGTTTTACGAATTGTTTCCTGAGAAACTCCCAAATGTAGCCACACAGATTAAGGAGGTTTGGCTCCGGCGTCGCTTGTGATGTTTCCACCAATCCTAGGGATAGGTTTAGTCATGGAGTGCTCCTTTAATTTGTTTGCCACATTCTCACATTTTCTCTGAAAAAAATGATCAAGTAGGCATTTAATTACTTTAAGAAAATAAATCACTTCCCATAGCTATTGTGCTGCTGCCAAGTCTATTGCACGTAAGCTGCAAAGAACATGAAATGTTTCACCACTTGTATTTGAAATACCCACCGTTGAGTCAATTTGTAGCAGACAATGAGGGCAAGGCGTCGAGTAAAGGCTGTAGCTGCACGGAGGAGGTGGACACTAAAGGAGATTTTTGACTTGCTGCTGAATTATAAGCAACACAGGAGGCTGAAACAACAATTTATGTGTAACATTCTCATTGTTGGCCATTATGTCACATCTAATTACGTCACAACTGGTGGATTCCTGCGGGTAATCAGCAAGAGGTGTAGCATGATACAAATCAAGACTAGCATGTTGTGTTTAGAGTGCTGACATTATGTGAAACACCGGGGATCTCTCGGAGGACTTCAGCATGCCTGACTGAGGACGGAGCAGCCTGTAGCTCGGTTGTCAGGGAGAATCAAGTCATGACATGCCCGTCTAAATTTGACAGCAGGATCACAGGGACAGCGCCACTACAGTTCTTAATAATTTAATTAACTTTATACATTTGAAAGGAGGAATTAACCGCTGGACGTGAATAAACAGTAAGCCAAACTGGCTAGCTGTCTAACTAATGTGAGCGCTGATTTTACATGTGAACATTGGGGGAGACTCCCAAGAGTTACTGCTGGCACCGAAGGCGACGAGTTCCTCTTTCATTTATAAATAACAGCCGCACTGGGTCGCAGTTTTCCCCCCTCTGGGAAAACCCAGATCCACCTGATGAAGGCCCGTAATAAAAATCTGACAGGAATCTCCGAAACTCCCAAAAGGTGACACCAAGTCCCTTGTGCGCCAAATTGAGTGATGGGTTGGACAAACATCTGCCAAAAGCCACAGTTGAAATCCATATGGCTGGGAGTTAATTGGCGCGTGCAGGCCCGGGCTTGACGTGAGCATAGATACATAACAGCCTGCGTGGGTGGGCAAAGGTGGCAGGAGGTTTGAGGTCGAGCCTCGTACCCCCCCCTCTTCTACTGTTTCACATGGACATAGAGCTTATCTGGGAGAGAGGAGATCTTTGCGGCACTTCCCGCAAAAGGCATGTTAAATGTCTCATTAATGCCTGGTGACCTCAGCCTAATATATCGCTCATTTCCTCACTGGGAGAAGTATCATCGTCTTTAGACAGTGACTAATCAGAAAGACATGAGGTGATTTTAATGATTTAAAGCTTTTTCCATGAAGTTTTTTTTTTTGTTTTGTCATTTTGAAATTGAGTCATAACAAGAGTGAAGTGGGATCTCTGGTGAGTTTGGCAGGTTTACCAAAGTCTCAGTCATAAAGAATCACAGTGTTCCCCCCTCGGGTCCTTCCCACATTGGAGAGGCTTGATTCATTAGGACAGCTGGTCTCTTGAGGGAAATCTCAAGGGTCTTCTAACCATACGAGTGACTGGGATAACACAGAAAAACACCCAGAGAGAGGAAGGAAAACCTCCTCTTGCTTCACCGAGGCAAAAGACTACACTGACATCATTTACATGCCGTATTATTTATTTATTTATTTAAAAATCTATTCACATTCATTCATGGCAAAACAAATGAGTTCTCCCCGTCAACAAATTGCCACGAGCTCTCCGCCCCCCCCTAACCAGCCATGGGAATTTCCATTAAAGGCGTTTGAGTCAGAATCGGCGTACAAATAAATGATGAGCTCCTGGGAAATCACGGGCAACAAGCAGATACATGTTAAAACTCAGGAGAGGCTTCTCATTTGAGCTGGAGAGGGCTTCCCAAAATCCAGATGTGGTGGAAAACGCAGACGGGGCTCAGGCCTCCTCGCCAGTAATGAAGCAATTAGACAGACAATTATGAACACCTGTGACGCTGATTGGCACCATGCGGCTCCGGCTCCTTCCGCGGCGCTAAAGACGCCTGAATGTTGCTAAAGTTAACCTCTAACAAGGCGTATAATGACGACGAGGGCCAAAACACACCGCACTGATTCACACACACACACCTATGCATACACACTCACAGGAGGTTCGCATTAGGAAGACGGGCTCATCCCACACCACCGCTTGCGTCATGTATTATTGAAACCAGCTCTTGTATAAACACAACTCCAATAAATTGGGGTCTCAATTTTTCTGATTCATTAAGGTTAATGCAGTTTTAATTAGTGCTTGATTTGAAGCCTATTAGAAGCAATTTATAAGTCCTTTTCAGGAGACCTGCAAAATGACGTTGCGTGGGATTAATATGATAAAAGGCACAAGTTGGAATTGTGGTCCCGCCTGGGTTAACGCGCAGACTCAGGGATTCCTCTCTTTTCACTGTAACGGCTTGTTTATTTGCACAACTGCTTTCAGGCACATTAAAACAATCTAATGAATGGGGAGCTTTGGCTGCAGGGATTGCATCAGCCATTGGATGAACAAATGAAATGGTGGTTAGGCTGTGGCCTGATTAAAAGGATGCTCAGGAAATAGGTTGAAATAGCAGAGGGCTCCGTGATTATAAAACGCACACAGACGGGTTTGTGGCAGTTTTCACCTTTCAGAGCGGCTTTACAGCTCACTGCTGATGCTCTCGTTGATTTATATCAAACTTCGAGGTATGATCAAGAGTAGAAATGGTGGTTAGTTCAAGTGCTATTATGAGAAGGTAGTACATGACCATGAGCTTCAGACCGTGGGAACATTATTAGCAATAAGAGCAGGTTATATGTTGAGGGGTCATATTTAAGCGTTTTCTTATCTCAGGTTCATATTTTTCTGGGGTGAATTGTTGAAAAACAAAAGTGCATAACTACCAGAATTGTTCCCATTTCACTCATCCAGTAGCTGAATTAGCCAAATCCTTTAAATTAACTTTTTGTTTTGATTTTAGTGTTCAAGAAATCATTATTTTATTTATATCATACCCAACAAAACAGCTAAATACAATATATGATCCATACTCCCCATCCCAACCCTGACCATTTTATACTATCTTTTAGCATTTAGCAAATAAATCTCTCACAAATAACTATAAAAAAAATATGTTATAATGTGTTTGTATGCAGCTATAGAGACATATTCAAGTGTTTATTTATGTAGTTAGCAACTTAGAATTCCTACATATTCATTTTACACACCAGATGAATTAATAACACTGTTTAAAATATATGTAATTACGTTTAATTATATATAAGAAGGTATGAAGATTATATAATTTTAAATTCTTTATTTTTATAGAGTTTGAGAAACTTTCCCTTTTTCTATGGTGAGTTTATGGAGTCCAGAGGAGTGTGTATGGCTCAAACCTTATTCTCATGGATTAAATAAGAATAATTCTTAACAACAAACACCAAAAAAACAAGTATGGATAACTTCCTTATACTTTTACTGATATATTATCATCATCCCTTTTTTTTCTGTTATCGTTGGAGTTCGGGTTCTGCGTGTGTGCCTGTGTATCTATGCATGCATCTAATTAACCCACTTAATTTATGACCATGGAAATCACACATCAGTTATTTAGCACAAAGTACAAAATATCACGGCTAACAGTGTTTAATGTGGTAATTCACTGTCATTTAATTACTTATGGATTCTGTTGCGGGAAAGTTGAAATCTGACATCTTATTCATTCTATATTCCATATGAATGTCTTTTTAAATAAACAACCGATAAATATGGAGAATAATTTCCTATGATTACAACGGTGCTACATTAGGAGCCATTTATTATCTGTTTATGTGCTAATACAGATGTGGAGTTGTAGATAATAACATATATATTAATAAAACTATCTCTGTGTCTGCTTATGACTTTGTTTTAGTCTGTTACACATTGTATAATGTGATAATATTTAATAGGGAGGTTTAAAAAAAACGTTACCTCAGGAACTTTTTAAACTTTTTAGTTGCATTACATATGCATTATACCTTTGCTTTATAAATCAATCATTTATTTCTGTCTTTTAATCGCTTGCTTTACCATAAAAAAGCTCAAAAATGCTAAAAGATAAAACACTACCAGCCTACACCTTCAAATATTGCGACTGGAAGGCGGAATTTACGATGAGACATTAAACACAGCACGACGCAGTCTGATTACCATTTCGGCGGGAACGTCTACGACTCAGCCGGGCAACACAGGTGTCTTGAAAGCATCTTTCTTTGCTCTCATACAATATAAAACATCAAAACCAGAGCAAACAGTTAATAGCCCCCACCAGCTTCAGTATGACTGATAGTGAGCAGGCTTTTGAAATTGGTATCACTGCAGTGGAGATGGCTGAAAATTACAGGAAGAGAGTGCAGGGCTGAACTGCTGACAGCAGGAGTCACAATACATTAGCGGATCCTCCAACTGGCTGCTCTTTCTGCAAGACATTCCCACTCCACCGGCTTGAATTGTTAACACACATTGTTTGACATTGTCACTGCTACATTTTTTTCTTCACCCTCTCTCTCTCTCTCTCTCTCTCGCTCTACGTGCAGGAAAATTGTGCTCCAACGAGGTTATGAGGCAGGTGGAACTCGAGCATTTGGCTCACAGGTTGCGGTGGAGAGCTCTCGGTTTTGCATGTTTGTAAATTGCCACCAGAAGCGAATAAAATGATCCCATCTGTAAACTGCAGCTCCGCAGGCCCACTTCAGAGACCTGAGATCAATTTTGGGTGCATTTATTCTCTGAGAGAGGCGCACAATGGGAGTTCGCTGAAGATCAGTTTTCAATTGGATAATAGGGTTGTGAAAAGAGGGGATCTAGAGGGCACTGCTTTCACACATTCTTATGGCTCCATATCTCTGTAACACGAACCATGTACCGCTGCAGTCTCAACACCTCCATAAGCCTCCTCTTTCTTTCTTTTATTTTTTTTTGGTCCCTTAATCAGATTCAATTTGCACCTACAGCACTGCTGTGTCTTACACAACTATACTGTCAGACAAAACTGAAGCTCGTCTTAATGATACAGTCATACCTATAATCTAATTGAATCTAATTATGGCTGTGTTTTCTTTTAATTTTACAGTTATATGCACGCAAAGTTAGGTTTCAAGCAAAGCAGTATGGCTATCTATCTATCTATCTATCTATCTATCTATCTATCTATCTATCTATCTATCTATCTATCTATCTATCTATCGTAATTACATCAACATAGAGAGAGCACCTAGTTCTATAACATGCTGCCTACACTGTCCCCTCCTCCTCCTCCTCCTCCTCCGCCTCCTCCGCCTCCTCCTCTCCCTTAACCCACTCCAGCCACTAGATGGGGTATGATAACCACAGAGAGGCTCTCCCAGTGGGACGCCTCCAGCTCTGGTGGGTGCCGCTGCTTCTCCTCCTGGCAGAGGTGAGGAGAGGGGGAAATCGTCTGCCAGCTTCACCACAGATTCCTGTTGGCCCCTCGTTAATTTTTGCCCCTTCTTCACTGTTTTCTCAGACTTATTACTTATTATTGTTTTGATCAAAGAGCAAAGTATTTATCACATTTCTATATGTTGCAGAGTGGACAGCACCGGTAAAAGTTAAACTATAGCTCAGTTTAGATTAGTTTGCAGCAGTCGTAGACTTTACAGGGTATTTTTTAATCATAATAATTATTCTAATACATGTGTAGTTTAAAGCTGATTATTAGTTTTTGCAGTTACAACTGATATTTTAGATGCATGCAAATTCACCTTTAAACCCATTTGATAAACATACTGATAGAGACACATACTAGCACATTATGTGTTTTGACCAATTTAGAAAAAAGAAACTGTGCTAACTTTATTTAACTGGATTCAAAACAGTTTCTTTTACTTAATCAAATGTAGTCATTATCTTAAGCACTGTAATTAAATTTGCATTCTGTGCTCAGTTTGAGACGGTTCACACGTGTGAGTTAGAACGCACCGCGCAGCCTGCAAACACACACACACACACACACACACACACACACACACACATATGCGTAGCTGTGACTATGACTCTCTCCTCTCTGCTTGGATCATTGGTCTGATTCACGTACGGTCAGCTGCAGAGCAGCTTGTGCGTTTGACTTTTTGAAACCTATTAGTATCGTAAATTCAAACATTTAATCACTTTGAGCAAATTAAAACACATTAAATGCATTGAAACACAAAGAATCTACAGTATGGAGTCAAACTAAAGCACCGTTGTAAGTTCACAGACTCCACTACAATGCTTGGAACGGATACACGGAAAGCACACTTGTGCCCAAACTCTCAGGGGTCTCACAGGGGCTCACAGGGATCCCCACTCTAACGAGGACTTCTTATTTTACTCACTAGAGTTTAAGGTAGGACACGAATGACTGCTCTGAGTTTTGGATCTGTTATCTCCTGCGTACAGTTCAGAAAAATAACAATATTTAGTTGATTAGTTGAGAATCTCTCTCTCTCTCTCTCTCTGGTACATATTCAGCACCGTGCTGCCAACCAGTGATTTGTTAAAAAGAAAAATAGTAAAGTGAAATGTTAATTTGCCTACTGAATTTATTTCATTTCTGAAAGCCTGTCTGGACTACTTGTGATCATAAATTGAGACCATGAGAGTTTTTTTTTTCCATCTCTCTGCTTATGACTGGTCAGAATCTGTCATAAATTCATAACGTGTACTGTACTTGCGCCTACAGCCGTCACAATGGTTAAGCAAATATTTTGGGGTAGACCTCTCATAATTGCATTTTGCTCCTGCTTGTGAACATCGTCTCCGACAGTTACTGTATTCTGCTGGCGTGTGCATGTGTGTGTGTCTGTCAGGGAGAGAGATCTCTGAAGAATATAAACAGCAACGACGTTTTCTTGAGCTCTGTAAATCATTTTTTAGACAAATTGAAAGTATAATTTCTTACAAGTCACTGCGCCTTTGGTTGCAGAACTCTTGTAATACCTGTGATATTATATATATAAAAAAAAGTACTTAAATCACTTTTTACATGCAGTTGGAGATTGCTTTGAACTATTTATATTCCTGAGAAGATAATTGTCTTGCAGTCCCTCAGTTTTATTGAGATGTTATTGAATTTAAAAGTATTCACAGCGGAGCCTGCAGTAATAATAACTCTGTGGTAGTCATATTCTAATGATCTCGGTGAGGGGAATGCATTCTCCTTTATCTGCATTAATGCTTTAAATGGTTCACAGAGAGTTCATTCACATCAATGGCCAAAATAGATTTATTTTACTTGGGGCACCTATGTCAACAGTAGTTACAGGAATTGCTCTGGATGCGATCCCATTATAGGATGTCAAATATTTTGATGCCTTTGGTAAATGGCAGAATGGTGTGGAGGACAACAACTGGATGGCAATTCTGCAATTCCTGGATCAGAATAAAAAATATACAGGCTGTCTGCTCACCTCTGCAATCTCAGGGCTCACCCCGGCCCGGCAATGTAATACTGAACAATGAATTTTAAATAAAGTCAAACATTTGCTTCATGCTCGTCTACAGTTTAAACAAGACATTTCTGATGGAGACGTGTGGATTTATTGTAAGTAAGAGATATAAGAGATAACTTAATCCCCAATTGGATTGTAAACCCCACCTCCACTTCACATGGCTCCACCCCGTCACACCGCTTTCTTGACCTTTTGTCTCATTTCTCGGCGGGTAATGAATGCTTTCGGACTATTTCAGACGAAAGGATCTTGCACATAGTCCAGACCATTGGAATGCCATATCAGAAAATCACCCAATCAGCATGCTGGTGTTGAGAGCAAACAGAGAGCGAGGCCGCTGAGCGCACAGAGCAGCGGTGGACTGGGTCGTCTGGATGTCAATATAATAGACTGGCTTATGATGTGTAAATAACACACCACTTAATGGTCCTCTCCCACTCTGTCAGAGCATTTTGAATCTCACGGAGGGCAGCATCTTCCTCTCTCCGCTCTGCACGAGGTCTCGTCATGCTCTACTTGTTCAGCTTCATCCACAGAATGATAGAGGGTTTACAGTAAAAAATGTTTTAACAGTACTTATAATTTAAGTTATTTGTGGAATGGTAGTAAATATATAGTGAAAAAATGCCAAACATAATTGTCTTGAATGCAGCTGTTTCCACTTCTTTCAGCTAAAACGGCGGTCTACAATTATTAGATGAACCCATGCAACAAAAAAAAAGTTATTTTAACATGAAGCTGTTGCATTAAAATTTCACAAGTAACAAAGAAAACATGCAAAGTTTAAAAAATGCACATATAAAGGCGAAATGAAACTTTATTAAAGCTATTTATTATTAAGATAATCAGTTTAAATCACCATAACTTGTTTTTATGTATTCCTATTCCTGATTATTTGCTGCACATGCATGTAAAGTTTTTTATTAAGTAAAGAAAAATATTCTTTAAATAGTAAAAATGTAAAATGCAGATATTATTTTGGCAGTTTTCTGCGTGTTTCATTTTAATTCTAAATGTGCCAGAAGAAATGAAATAAAAGTACTTTTTTGTTAACTTCTTGTTTACCTCACCACTTTTATATTTGTTGTTCAACCCGAATAAATACACTTTAAATCATTTCCGACTCCCCGAATGCAAACATTAAAACCCTGCATTTGCTAAACATCACAATTAATTCTGCTAGATGAATGAATACACGCAGTGTGGCAGACACATTTAAAAAATATTTACAAAACAAATATGCCCCCGAGACACACTATGACACATAGGCTCATATTTTTTTTTGTGATTTAATAACTACAATACACACTCTTTTTTTTTTTTGTAAGTGTTTGATGTTGGGTGTTCTTACAATGGTGGAAAACACCATGACATTTATTACAATAGCCTTGAAATTACAAGACTAAGTCAATGACACACTCTCACTGTGTATTTGCTTTATTTGTTTACAAATTTGAACAATTTTGACATTAATACAATGCAAGGCTTTCTGTGTTAATTTCACACCCGGTGCCACACAAATGAATTGGACCTCTGTGTAGCTGGAAGTTAGAGGAGGTCCTGTTTACTGATACCAAAATAAAAGACCTTCACACACACACACACACACACACACACACACTTGAAGGAATACAGAGTTTAACTGAGTTGTAGAAGTCATTTAGATAATAACTTTCATGATTACCATCATTCACACCTGCCGATGACACACATCAGGTGTCATTACGGTGCCTTCCATTGTAGACCGGCTGTATACGTGATACTCTCCCGCTGCAGTAATAAATAGACGTGACCTCAGTGAACGTATCACTCATGAGCCGTCTTTGATTTGGTCACTATTTCCGTCGGACCCAGGAGACAGCAGCGGTTCCCACATCCACTGACCTTGGAGTCTCTTAAGAGCTCTTTCCAAACCCGCCGCTCAAGGTTGCATCCAATCTGTCTGTTGTTTTTCTACATTAGCGAACCTCAACCCTCCTTCACCCCGGAGCCCCTCTTGAAAACTAACACCTGAGCGTAAGGGCTGTGGTGAGAGGTGGTGTGGGAGTGCAGGTTGAGGTGGGTCAGATAGGGTGATCAAAAACAAAGCAGAAGGATAAAAAATATAATTTTACCTCCCCCATAATCCCGGGCTTCCAAGAATGACCTTTGATCTCGCAGCATGTGTGGTATGCTGAGCCGCCTGCTCGTGCTGCATGCCGCTCTGATCCTGGGAAGCAATCACCGAGCGCGCTGCTATCAGAAAGGCTGCTGGGGAAACACTCTAAGCCCGAGTCTGGAGGTGAGCGCCGAGCAAAAAGCAAATGTGCAGGGATGGAAAAAATAACCAAGTGCAGCCAACCACATAGAAAGCCTGATGGGCCAGAGCACTGCATGATAAAGGTAAAGTGGATACTGTATCTACAACACAGCCTGAGGCCAACGGTGATTCAACAGCAAACAAAAATGGAACGATCTTAACTGGTAAACTGATGTCTATTTTTTTTTTTTTTATCACCTATTACAATTAAGAAAAGTATTTCTATAGTAGTTTGTATAAATAAGATGACAAACTATTACCTTTTAGCTTTTTTAGAAATGGGAATCAACCACCTTATCAGCTTAAAATGTTTCTTAAAAGGGTAAAAAAGTATACTTTAAAAAATGATAATTCTTTCTCGACAATGAGATATATTTCCTCAGTGTTTTGTGTGTTTTTAAAGGTGTCAAGTCCAACCAGTGAATGTGTAATCACTGCTTCACAAGCTCCAGCTTAATGCCTTGGGCGCAGCAAATTCCCTGCATGTGCGTTTATTTGATTGTTTAAGGGCGATTTCCGGAAACCAAGTTTGAGACGGCCAGGAGCTGCCTTGTAACAATTATGGGGTTAAATGGCAGTTGGCCACACAGGAGGGCATTTGCCTGCTGGCAGCCCCTTCCTGCTCTGCAAGGGGTCAGAGGTCACAGACTTTTCAGGAAAAGTCCATTTCTCAAGCACCCTGAAACAGGTGGAGGGCCGGACAGCACTGTTTATTTAAAAAGCACAAGGAAAATGGGTCGGATTAAACCAACGTATGTGCTCAGTGAGAAGAAATGGACTGTATGTTCCCCACTGTACCTGACACAGATTCTTTTCAGGATTCATCAACATCCTCTCAGAATCCATTGATCTCGGAAATGCTTTGAGTCCTTTTGAGACTCGCTATGAAAAGCGGTTTCGTCTGTGTTTATACTTTATAGCTGCTCTGATTGAATGAAAGAGACTGATTCAAAAAATGAAGATGTATTTGTGAAGACTCAATTACTAGAAGTAGCGTTAAAAGGAGTTTTCATGTCATAAAATATAATACTGATAGTCGTGTTTTCACAACTGCATCTGTAGGTCTTCCATCAGCGGGAAAGAGTTAATAAACTGAATTAAAAGAAAAAAGGCCAAAAGGCAACTCGGCCGAACTCGACCCCTCAGTGCTCTCACTATTTGGATTGGTTAAATCGCCGGGACCTAGAGCTGAACCCATCAGGAAGGGCTTAAGTGTTTAGGATTAGGGATCTAAAAGGCATTTGGAGGCCCTGAACCAAACCCGCAGGACCGGGGCGGAGGAGAGCCCTGGTGTTTGGCCTGCACCGTAATCAAACAGGGGGAGGTAGGACCTTAGCACACCTGCAGGAAGGGCCCACAGCAAAGAAAAGGGTCCCAGCAAGGAGGGCAGGCGAGGCAGCGGGGCTTTTTCTGCGGCTGCAGAGTGACAACAGCTGGGGTGGTGTACGGTGGTGTGGCCCAAGGGCAAGGTCAGCCCGGCGGACCGGGGGGAACAGCGGGCAGATTGTTTTCACTCGGCTAGTGAAAACAGCAGCCGTGGAGATGCTGAATGTGCCAGCTGTGGTTGCGGATTTCTAGTCCACAGGCTGACCCCATATTAACACTATGAAGGGAAGCTGGATTGCTAATGACCAGTGGCCTCTGGCCTCACCTGAGCTCCTCCAGTACAGCAGCCAGATCTCTGGACACACTGTGAGTGCATGTAAGCAGATTTAATGCTATTCATTTACAGCATTTAACGCGTTTAGCTTGTATTTATAAAAGTTGATTAAGTGTTGATTACTTTAAATTTGATAATTCAGTTTTCTCTTAACTTTTAATGCTGAAAATAATTTGATATTTTTCAAAAAAAAATCGTAGCAAAATATATAATTTAATTGACATGAAATTTCTGGGATAGGTTGGTGCGTGGTTGCAGCACACAGACAGTCTACCTGAATCCATCCATGAAAGCGTCAGGATTCACACATGTCCCCGGGCTTAATTGGGCCGGACAGTTAACATCAAAGAAGCTGGGCTTTATGTGTAATCTGTTCGCTCCTCTGCCACATTCTCATGCCACCGCTTTTTTTTATATGTTCAAACGTTGTAATGAAGGTCATTCTCCATCAATTCACTTTGATCTAAAATGACAAAAATTTAGCATTTTAATAAAAATTTCTTCATCGCTTTCAGCGCTCCGGTTTGCTGTCGTCTCACACACCCGTTTCCTCGCTTTTTCCATTTTCTCCGCGTCTTTTCTTCTAGTCTTTCTCTCTGAAAACAACTCGGCTCCACACAAGATGAATTTGGCTATTTTGAAAAAAACGTCTCGCTGTAAAAAAAAAAAAAAAACGCTGCGAGTCTCATAAGCAAGCATCTGACATGCCCTAACACCTGCAACAGATGTGTAATTAAACTATGAGAAACTGCCGTGCTTTATAATGATTAGCTACTTTTATAGACAGTACAGTCAATTATGTGTAAAGTATAAAACATTTTTCACGGTAATAAAACTCATCTCTGTGGAAATTCCCTCATAGCAGACTAAAGATTATCATTTAGCCTCTTAAATTGAAGGGAGGTTTGTTGACTGTTTATTGCCACGCTATACTGAAACTGTTGGAAACTAAATGTAATAGCCTCTTGGTATTCTGTTATAAAATAAAAAATAAAAAAACTCACACTTGCTTTGAAGGAAAGTTGCACACCATGGCGTGCTCAGACACCATCATCTATCTGTGCATTATAATGAGAAATCAACTGTCTGCAGATCAGCTGCTGAAATGCTGTAACGAGCCATGAGCGCTAATACTTGAGGATCAGTTGCACTGGATGAGGCGGCTTTATCCAGTTATTAGGGTAATGTAATGGAGTCTCCTAATCCAAACTCACCAAACCCTTCCACCGTAGGGGGCACAATAGTGAGGCAACACGTTATTCCGCCACAAAGCTGACTTCCCCGCTAATGTAGCAGGACACTGAGGCTCACGCCCTGTTCAAACAAGTCCTTCACAGTATCTCACATAAAATGATTTTCTCCCCCTCTTTCTCTCTCTCTCTCCCCCTCTTTTCCCCCCCGCTTACGCTCTCCCTCCAACAAGCACTCTGCTGGCAAGGCATATTCTATGCTGCTTAATGCCAAATTAAACCCCAACTCTTTTATTTTAAATGAGAAAAAGGCAAAAGAGAGCGCTGACAATCTTGATTAGACCAGAAAGAAGGAGGGGAAGAGAAGAGGAGCAAAAAATTAAACGGTATTAAAAAAAAATATAGAACATTACATTAATGCCGTCCGGCACAATTGGTGCTAATTGGCAGATAATCCAGGAGCTCTGGGCTGCCTAATGCGGGGCTGAGTATAGGAACAAGCAGGGCCTCTAGTCCTCTCCCACCGCAGAGTCCTACAAGCCATGGGATGGGGTCAGAGCGCGGTGGAGGAGGAGGGATTAGCACTGGCATTGTTGGCTCTTTCCAATGGAACATGACCTTGAAGAGAGTTTGGTTCACCCCTCCTTCTTCCCAATATTCCAGCAACACGAACTTTAATAGGAGCATAATGGGCAGTTCCAGGGTGCCAAGAGAAACACATGAAACACGGAGCCACCCCAAATAAAACCTGACATTCCAACACCTTTGAATTTGAACCCACTTGGGAAAGACCTCTCTTAGTATACTGACATGACCCCACGTTGCAAATGGCTTCTCGAATTAGGAATATATGTGGCTTTTAACAGCTTAAAGGGGAATGTATAATTTATGCACAAACACAGCCCTGTGAAAAGCTAATTTTTGTCAAAATGGAATGAAAACAGTTTATCCTGGATGCTCCGAGCATTAGAGCAACAGTTTTAATAACACTTTGGGCCCAGAAACAGCTGCTCCATCTACAACAATAAAGTTAAAGTGTGCCAAAACAAGAGTGGCGATCCAAAGTGCTGTGGGAAAGCCAGTAAACGTTATGTGTTTTGAAAATGGTTCTGATAATCTTTATCCTAATCCCTTAATTGGGAGTCAATGTGGTCTCCAGTGAACATACAAAGCCGCTGGCTGGAGGGAACTCGGGACAGAGGGAGACGCTCTTAAAGGGGACCATCTACACCTGGGCGATGAGCGTGCTTTTCACTACTCTGAGGAGGCTTTCAAGCAAGTCCTTGGCTGTGAAAGTTCCCATGTTAAAAGCACTACCTATTAAGGTACATCCGAAAGAGATGTATTTCCGCACAGTGTTTGAAGATTTCCCATTTGCATGAAAAAAGGGCCTCTGCAAAACTGTAACTTGTGAACTGATCAAAAGCCAGAGGCCGTTCTCGAGTTGAATGGCTTTCCCCCTTTGACACGAAAGAGGCTCTCTTGAGGCGCCTTCGCGGCGGTGGCCTTGGAGGTTAGGAAAATGTAGCCCCTCAGACCATACGGGACTATTCTCTGGAGTCTGGACAACACTTGAGTCTGCAGCAACAGAAAAGAGCCGATTTGCCGCTGTGGATCAGTACTTCAACAGGCCTCACTAACATTCCATAAGAGGGCTTTTACTATTCCTTTGGATGGCCTTTCATGTTGAGAGGAGTGTGTGCCTGAATGTGTGCATATGTGTTTTCATGTGCATGTCTATGCAAACCCAAGGCTTATTTTTAAAAAGCTCAAAAATATATATTAAAAATGACATTAAATCGCACAGAAAATATCCAGTTTCCTAATTAAGAACAGGTTTTTTTTTAAGGTTCCTTATGTTAGAAAAGACACGGTTAAATCTTGTTAAGATCCTGAAACATAAGAAAGTATGGCGATGCAAAGAAAAATAAATGTCTTAATAGGGGTCCTGCGGGTCACGCACACACAAACACGCATGTTTGGCTGAATGTATATTGGCGCAATCTTCTCTTGCAAACATCTTCAAAGTGGAGAGTGGTGCGATAAGAAGCTGGAGCATTTGTTATTCTTTCCAGGTCTATTGAATGTGTTTTGACTAGACGCTTTGCTTGGGAGCCGAGCTGTGAAGTCGCCGAGCTCTGTGATGATTGGGTGAAAGCTTCACACCAGTGAAGTGTCCGCTGAGCAGCGAGCACGCCGCTCCAGATTGGTGGGCACGTGAAGCTCCGTGATTGCCAGGGCCAGTCCAGCCACGACGAGCAGACCCTTCCCACTACCCTCCACCTTTCTCCCGCTTTGTGACTCAGCTGGTTTCACTTAGAGAACATGGAGAGAGCGGGTCACGGGGTCACACCATGACCTCATCAAATTAGCCCCAACCGAGTGAGGTGTTTAGCACGAGTTAAAACAAGTAATCTGAAGGGCATTAAATGCAAATGCGACGACCATATGCCCACTTCAAACGCGATAGCTCCTATCCAGCCGCGCTCCCCCTCTCGCCCTCTCACACACACACAGCGGAACCATTCACATGTCTCACAGAGTGGGGGGCTGTTAAGATGACAATGGGTTTCTGTCATGCCGACCAGGTGCAAAACATTTCAACTGCTGGCCAAGTTCGGAGCTGTTTGATATCTGTTAAGAGAACATTTGCAACAAAACGTCTGCAACTGAATTACTCCTTGCCTTTGAAAACAGATACAGGATCTCCTACGTGTGTTTATTATCTGCGTGAGTATCACTTTTCATCCTGACCTTAAACTTGGAATATGGAAATAAATGGGGAGATGCTTGCAAAGGTTATCCAGCGGTTCACGGAAGAAGAAAAAAAAAGAGGGGGGGAGAAGGAGAGGGAGAGAGAGAGAGAGAGAAAAACGGCAGGGTAATACTTGTGCTGTGCTTCATAAACGCTACGCCATGTGCCCCTGTTAGTATGAGCGAGGGCCTGGTCAGGCTGTGGAGATTATGGGAGAAGACTGATTTTGCCCCCTCGGGCGGTGGCCAGGCTGGGAACATGTGGCAGCTCATATGTGCTAATAAGCACCTGTGGAGAAGGAGGAGAGGGAGCAGAAAACCCCCGCCGGGCTCTACAGCCGTGCCACCTGCACAGACCTCCACTGTGCCTCTGACTCAGTGAGGCTGGGAAACCTGACGAACAAAGCTAGCACTCTGCAAAACTGGAAAGTATGATTTCTTTAATGTTTGCCTATTGTTGCTAACTTTTTATGCAGTTAAAATCACTCAAGCACATACAGACATTTGGGCAGTAATGCACCTTCTTTTCCTTTAGTTTTCCGTGTACATGTTACAGTTAATGCAAACAACTTGGTCCTCTGTTGAGTGCTGCTGTAGCAAATAGTACCCTGCATCACTTCCTGTGCAGCAGCCTCAAGAAATGCATAAGTCATCCTAGCAAAACTCTGAATGAAAGCGTCATTGATTGATTTAAACGTCTTAAGCATTTCTGACCCCTCAAAACACCAACTAATGACGGCTGCTGTGATATCAGCTTGTCCGGTACACAGTCTGAATTTACTAAACTCTCAACGTTGCAGAATAACTCCTCTGAAATGTGTCATGAGTCGCACATTCAGGCCTGCGCAGACTTGCATAAAAGTCTCACTTGTTCCAGGTCGATAGTGTGAGTGAGTGTGTGCGTGTGTGTGATTTTCAGCCTTCATCTCATTCAAAACGGCGCACAGCTGCTTACGAGGAATGTGAGAGCAAAAAGAAGACATTGTGGGAGAGCGCTCTCCTGTCAGTCAAAAGAAGTCTTATTAAATTTGTTTAAGCTGTGAAAGCATCTTGAAGAGAAGAAACAATGTTCTTCGTGTGCTCCTTGTGACCGCCGTTTTTTCCTCGACTCCAATCAGACAAATGTTTCTTCAAATTAAGGTGGAAAAAGTATTAGATTTATACTTAAGAAAATGAGAACACAGTCCATCACTAACTGCAACTCCCAAATCCACGTGAATAGATTTTCCAGTAGACATCACAGCGCAGGGAAGTTAAGTTCATACCTAAGTACAAATGAGTTCTTCACATGCTCTGTCAGTAATGCATCTCAGCAGCACATGTTTGTATGTGTGAGGAACAGGCAAATACCTAAATGTCGACTTAAAGCATCAGCCGTCGGTGTCTCCAGTTTATGAATCTTGCTTGCTCGTTCTGCCATCGCAGCGCTCTGTAAACCACATTAAAACCTGCCACCATTTAGAAAATATGCATCCTTGTAATCTTTACAAAATCTGCTTTGAGCCATGAGTGATGTACTTATGCATTTTCAATGGCCGTATGTAGAGACTTAATCAGCCTTCAGTGATTTATGGTATTTCATATTTTTCACATCTGGATTCCATATATACAGGAATATTTAGGACACCGCTTTACTACACGCTGCATACTTCATTGACAATTGAACTGTATCGCCACAAATATCCTCCTCTTTACGAGTGAAATGCCAGAAGTAAGAAGGGCTGTCTGCGTGGAGGCAGCGAGGAGGCAACGATCACCAACACAAAGCAATAACTCGACTGTAATTCAGCCCAAATGACTCGCAGCTTCTTCGGGGCAATTTCAGACGCTGCGTATAGGCAAGTGGGAAAATATTTATATTAATTTATATTCAATATTTCAAGGGCATTTTAGACTTTTATCCGGAGACTATAACCTCCTTTCTCAAAAAAAAAAAAAAACTGAACGACACTTCAAATAAACTTTCTTGTTATTCTTAAAGTTCACTGAAACATCGTTAATAAAATTTTCCAATTTGAATTTTAATTGAACAACAGCGCATTGGAGAGAGGGAAGTTGATATTAATTTTCTAACCCAGTTAAGAATGTTTGAGGAAATTAGCCTGTGTCAGCACAAGAGCTATCAACCACATTATAAGATACTGCACATTGGAGTGGATGTTAACTTCCGTAGCTGGAAACAGATACAAATATGCGCACGTCATTAATGGAATGAATTCACGTCATCGGCAAATTGCATAGTTTAAGTTCCACTGTGAGATTCTTTTAAACAACCATAAACTTAACAATTTATCTAGTAATTTATAGCGACTTCAGCCCATTTCCTTCCTTGAGGTCCTGCTGACTATGTCAAACATAAATTATTCTTGCTGCTCGGTGTAAAACTGCGGAAAAAGCTTCTGCATTCTGCACCTGAGAGATACTGATGCAATTAACCGCACGAACACATTTTACCTTTTAATAGACGTAATGAAAAACATTACGATGTTAATTTCGTCTAAGTGTAGCGCAGCGACAAAGCTCTAATCAAAATTCTTTTGCAAACTCTATCAAGTATGAGAAACTTTATTTTTTTTTTCTGCGATGGTATATTTTGAAGGAGCGTGTATAATAAATAAATATCAATGAAGGGACGTGCTGTTCTGAGACACTGCGTGTGCTGTTAAATATGCTGCGGTAGCCAAGAATAAACCGGTGTCCACGATATTTGCATCATTAAATTTAGTTGTTAAATTGGCTTAACACATTTTCCAGCAGTCAAAACCTCAGGTGAGAACTTGTGAGTTTTTCCCTCACAAATTATAAAGTATTAAATGTTGATCTTACACTAATTGAGAAGTTTACATTCTAAGCAACCACTAATAGGAGCCCTTTGCTTCCAAAATATTCCCTCCCGAGCCACCATTTAATAACATTTCTGCACGTCTTTCATTAACTCAACAAAGGGCCGCGTTCTCTAGTTTACACGATGCTGTTATATTTTGTGTGAGAACCACAGAGTTTATACTGCAGACTGTATTTGCAGTTGGCTTTAAATGAAAATAAGCCCCACACACATCTCAAATCCCTTCCCTGAGACCCTGTGGGCTTTTGCCCCTTGAAGGAGCAGAAGTCTTTGATAATGACTACAAGTTTCAAACTAGTGACCCCTCCACCCCCCCCACATCCCACCTCCCTAAACTTCTAATAAATAGCTTCAAACGTAAAGGATCCTGATCAGCGCTTTGAGCAAAGGAAGCATTGCAAGAGCATGAGATCAACCCCTGGATTATTCTTTCCTATGCTGAAAAGCAGCTCTCGGCAGCTCTTGGCCCGGGTATAATACCCATTGGTTGCCACAAGGAACACTATTCGGATTAAGTGGTGCCCCTTTCACATAAGCAACAAGTGACAAAGAAGGAGATTGGGCAACTAACCTGCTGTTTAGATAAATAAAGGTACTCTATCAGCTCTAATAATTGCTATCCCCCTCTCCTCTTGCCCCATTGTCCACTGACAAGTGCTGCTTGGCCTCCTTCTAATTGCTGACAGATTTGATTTTTCAGCGACAGCAGGAGCTCTGTTTGTGGCCTTTAGATCAAGTAATTACTCTCCCTGTCTCCCCACCACCACCACCACCTCCTATTTTGTCATTTTCCTAAATCCTCCTACTCTGAAGCTAAATGTCCCGCTTCTGTGTGAATAAATTCAGCAAGCGGTTGTAATTATTCACCACCACCGGGTAGCATGCCGGACCTGGGCTGGATATTTCTTAACAGAGGTGACAAAATGTAGCTTAGAAATAACATAATAATGCTATAATCAGCACTTTCAAATGTGGGTTTGGTGGACATCACAAAGAGGACAAATTATCTGTGAAATAAACTTCCAGTGCATGAGATAAAAACTGACAAAATGACTCATTATCTCAAAGGGAATAGTTTAACAAGTCATGCAAATCTGTTTACAATACAAAAAAACTACACTGACA
The DNA here is from genome assembly GCA_005024645.1 of Planiliza haematocheilus. Lineage (NCBI taxonomy): Eukaryota > Metazoa > Chordata > Actinopteri > Mugiliformes > Mugilidae > Planiliza > Planiliza haematocheilus. The sequence goes on along the minus strand of SRSE01001339.1, from coordinate 2,291,300 downwards.
GGAAGACATGTTGAAGCTTATCAGCAAGAGTGCGATGTACATTATGAGGTTGTAGTGGGTGGAAGAATTTGGCATTGCAAATAATAAAATACTTCCATGACTTCTTTAAAAGTTAAGCACTTTCTCATAAATGGTTGTTGCTGTAATTAGGAAAAAAAAAAAAATGCACATTCTTTCTACTAACAGTCCTGACAACAAAAAAGCAAGTGTTATTAAGAAGTGGAAATTTCCAAAATTGTGCGATCATTAACAAAATGTACCGAAGGTGTAAAACGGGAGTAAAACAGAGCAGATGAGAAGGACTTGAATGAATTCTTCGAGAATGTGGTTAAGTTTGAAAATGATTCTGTGACCTCTTAGCCAAAATAACGACTTTGTCTAACAGTAAGAGCTGTTTCTGCACATGCTGCTTCTTCTTTTTTCTTTTTTTAACAAGTGTTGCCTTCGCTCCTCTCCTCTGGCCTTCAGGCTGCATGTAACAAGCGCCACTACCCCGTGGGAGAGCTAGAGGGCTCACTCCAAAAGCAGCGGAGCCCAGGAGAACCTCCACAATCACCCTCGCAACATTTAAAAAGCTAATTATCCCTGGAACAAAAGTGCACTTCATTTTCACTTAACACAATTAGTCATAAACTGCGTTTCTGAGTTCTAAATCTACACAGGCTCCCATTCTCTGCCAATTATTCATAGTTTCATGTTTGTATCACATTCAGAGTTTCAAAGCAAACATATTTTCAGTGCTGGTGTCTGTGTTAATCATCCCACCCACACATTTCATGGATTAGTCATTCTCATTGCATGAAATATGAACCGGGGTGCCGCTCTGCCAACTATATACATACATATTATCCAGAATATTCCTACTGGGGAGTTTGAAAGGGTTAGGTAGGCACTATATATATACTGAGAGTGAGAGAGAGCAAGAGAGAATCAATGATTGCTAATCCACTCAACAAGCGGCTGAGATAATTATGCATTTCATAAATGATTAGCAAAATACAGGAATATTTAATCCCTCTTTGCATTGATGTTCTTTAAACAGCGCTTAGGTACACCAGGGCACATGATGAGCATCAAATTGGCCTTTCTACGGGAAAATAGCATATTTGCGGCAAAAGCCATGTTGAATGTGACCTTTTTTTGCAGGCATTAGAATGAGGTTTTAAACATATTCATAATTGAAAATGGGTAACTATTTGCAAACAGATGGAAAGGCTTAGACAGCACAGCGCTGTTATCAGAATCAATTCAAATTTAAGGGATTAACCATCAGGTGTGCCATTACCATATGTGGATTGAGTTTGTCTCACGTATTATTGATGGTCCTAAGGAGCCAAACTGGATTTTCCGATCCGCTAAATTTGCCACGTGTTCATTGATGAAGGCTATTTTAACTGGCGGCTTGTGTGCGTAAGTAGAGCAGCAATGACAACTCCGGCTGAGGTAAAATGCGGCTGTGGGAGCAGCGAGGCAGCCCTGTGTGAATCACACACCTCAGCTGGCTTGAATAGAAATGTCTCGCTAAAAAAAATAATAAAAACGACTCCAACAAATGAGAGATCTACTAAAACCAGTCATTGTAATATCGAGACATCTCAGTACAGTATCGACTGTGTACCATCACAAAAGGTCATGAGCCTCAAATTGCCAATCAGAGACGTCGGCTCTGCTTAATGTCATCAGAGTAACCTTTTGTGCTTGATATGACACAAAAAAAAAAAAAAAAATGAGACAATACTTCAGCATTTCTCCGTCATAGACCTTGACCTTTGTTGTCACATTGACACGGGAACAATTATCAGTATGCCATCACCTCACAGAAGCATGACGACTAATATGGATTGAAATGTATTTTAGGACTACTGCTACAAACTGACTGCGATCAAAAACATCTGGAAGACACCACGAGAAGATGTGGAGCGTGGAGATTAGTGTCAGAGGGTTTGTTCTGGAGAGGAACAACAAGAGGGATGATGACAGTGTGTCTGACCTGAAAAAGCGACCACTTCAGGGGCTACCTTCATCAGACGCTCATGACCCTGAGCAGCATGTGCTGTTTAACGGTGTCACTGCAAGAAATAAACACAAGAAACAAGTGTTAAACATGAAGATTTTTCTCTTTTAGAGAACAAAGTTAATATAGTAAGGAGAAAGCTGTGTACTTTCAAGCATTGTAGCATTGATATTACAAACCTAATCACCAACTCTGTGAGGGGCGCTGCCGTCTATGACTATCATCTAACTTGACAAGTCAGCCGTAGCATAATCTGTGAAATATGTCACTCCTGGGTCTAGGTGCTCACACTTCCTTGGCCTTTAGCACAGAAACGACAAAGGTCATCTAGCTTAGGCCCCTTTATTTCCCAAAAGATGGAGGGACGCTATCTTCTCATTCACGACCTTCCTGACATCACGTTGTCAAAGAAACATTTTGATCAAATATTCCAACATGTTTGCCGCAAATTTTAAAACGGTTGCAGTGCACGGGCTTGCAACTTGAAACTGACAAATAAACATAAACTTTAGCTTGAATTCTGTTAAGTAACGAGGCAGCAAGAAAGTTGATATCTTACAGGAAATGGTAGTTTCTAATTTATTGCCTACATGTGTATTTTTAATTGAAATAACAGTCCCAATTCAGTGATTATACAGTGACTTCAGCAAAGCAAGAGCACATTTACAGTGACTCCTAGCTGTGAGTGAGAGTAAAAGCACTGTGGATTCAAGGAAATTTGTGTTTGACCGAGTTGACCCCTTTCTTTTTTAGACTCTAAACCTTCTTCATTTGGAGTTTTTTGAGACTTTCTTTTGGTGGCTCCACCATGCACCTAACCTTCTCCAACTCATTCATTACAGATGCTCCCCTCTTCAGTTCTGGCAGTCCAATTACTGCTGCTTGATCTCATAGACATCACTACCGATGCACAAGCGAGGGAGGTGTCGCCACAGAAATCAGAACTCTTTAAAACTCTGGTATACTAAAAAACAAGTGAATGATTTACCTGGCACTGAACAGCTCAATCATCATTGTATGAACATTGGAAAATAAAACACTAACATGATACTGAAGATTAACACGTCTTAATATTCTGTATATATGCACTGTATTCTGTATATATAAATATGCACCAGTACACTTGACAAGTTGTCATTATAAAGCACTAAAGCTTTGAGCACTCATAAACAAATACAAACTACATTGCATGTCTACATTTCATACATCGATTAGTCCCTAAAACATTAAGATGACACATTCAAATATTAAATATGAATAATCTGAATCAGATGCATTACAATTTAATTACACATTACATTATAAATGTCTAAATTGCAACAGCATGGCTCTCTAAACACAATCTGCTTTTCATTTCTTTGCCCAGTGTACCTACAGGAATTATTTTTTATCTGTTCACAGGTCTGCCGCCTGGCTATATTGTGTTAAATGTGTAGAAGGAAATGTTAATGTGAGACTTAATATAACCAAATTGCTATAAACTGTGCAGACTGAGTGGCTGTGTGGGATGTTTATCCTTGTAGAAACTGGTAATGAGATGATTCCATTCTGCTCCAAGCTCTGAACACTGGTAAACGTAGTGATACAACCCACTCATTTTTTTATTTATTTTTTTCTGCCGAGCTGAAGTAATACTCCTTTGCATATGTGTCTTTTTGAATGGGCTTTTCTCTCAATGCAGTATGTGTTTTATATGTAGGTATTGGCAAGAGTTAAAAGGCGTAAAAAAGTAAGTACACGATACATTCTTCCGTCTAAGAAAATCGTGATTTGCAGAATAATTCAACTGTACAATGCAGCTGCATTATTATTTTGACTTGGGGAATATTCTGTCTTTTGTAACCGGGTTTAACACTTGAGAGATTGCTCTTTAAATTGCTCTATATTTTCACATGTTTAACTGATAAAATTGCATTGAAAGTGAAAGTAATTTTCAAATCTCCAACATGCTGCGCTGTAGTAAAACAGGACTGAAGAAATACATACAAGCCAACAACATAATGCATGCACCATGTGCTGCAAAAATATCTTTTGGACATTTGTAAGCCCTCTACAAGGATTATACGAAGACTTAAGGAGTTTGAAATGGCCTCAGCCCTGTTCTGCCATTCCCAATTCATTCAGAGCTGACAGTTTTCCTTTTCCCCACGAACATGCTCTTGTCATTAGCATGCGTCTGAACTTTGCCTCACAGTGTCCCTTCTGAATAGTTCTGATGAATTATTTCATCCTGTACGGGGCTGACTGCAGGGCATACACATGTAGGTGCTTCCTCTGGCCTGGGTACTGGTGCAGGACGGACACCTGTTCCCCTGACCCATTAAACATGACCTCAGAGTGTGCTGCTGACATTAAACTGTGCATGTTAGAATGCACCAGCCCCACAGTAAGGCTACCACATGGATTTCTTTCTTTTATAGCATTTAAAGAATATTATTTATCAGTGCTTATCTAATATTCATCAAAATATTATGACAATTCATATCTCAATATTTCACTACGCCAACATTTTTCTGTCTTTAATAATTAATTTAAGTGGCCAACAAACTGAAAAGGCATCAGTTTTAACACACTTTATCTGATTTCTTGTTGATTTTTAAAAAAGCGTAATTCATTATTTGAATTAAATACTCATTGTGCTCCAGTTAATAATCAGATCATTTGAAAATCATTACATTAGAACAAATAATCAGGAACGACAGATAGAGGCAGAGCAAGCAGCTACACGCTGACAAAATTAATCAAACGTATTTTTGGCTCATCAGATCAGTCTAAATTAAGTTGAAATGCACTTTTTCATGTGTAGAAACTTGATATTGATCCGCACTTCTATTGTTATTAATGCCGTCTTAAATTTATCACCGACATATTACCGCTTGTCGTCTCAAAAGCCTTTGGTTAAACTGAAGTACTTTATAATTAGCATTGAGATACGCCTCATATCAACAGACATACACTCCACAGAAACAGACACGATAGCAATCCATCTATTTCTTAACTAGGTCTGGACTGTGTTGGGAGCAAGCAAAGCAACGAAGCTCAGACAGCCTTATATCCAGGGACTTTTTTCCAGCAGTTTTCTTCTGGGTGCATCCCAAGCCACATCCAGAGAAAATGAGGTATCAAATACTTCCAACTGGGACCGCTGCAAGTCTCCTCCTCGGTTGGACATACCTGAAATATCTTCACAGGGAGGTTTCCAGGAGTTTAGAAGTCTAAACCACTTTCTGAAATCTACCTGATCTTGACAGCTTTCCTGGGACTTCATTTGTTAAGTCAGCATCCAGAGCTCATAACCAGAGGTGACGCAAGAAACTCAGAAAATCAGCAGGAAGTTCCAAAGAGAAATAGGGAGAAGGTGTGGCCTGTGCCCTGAGATACAACAATGATTGGGGTCAGCAGCCTGGCTTCCACAACACAACTTGATATTCAATACAAAGTTTGCCTCGGCACAGTCATATACGGTAAACCAAGGAGGGGAAGTAACATTGCAAAAACAAACCTGTGCAAGCTGTTCTTCTGCTTATACCTTGATTTTATGCTCACACTTGATTCAAGTTGCGATATGATGAGAAATGATCAACGTGACATTTCCTCATTTATTCCTAAATGGTCCTGCACGCACAAAATGCACCAGCGACGAGTGGTGTTAGTTCCAATAACTCTTATTGAGGTTATGAGGCAGAAATCAAGACCTTTAGGGAGTCACCGGCTGACATGTTGCCCCAGCTTAGCGGCCCTTTTTAGCTCTGCTCGTCATGCTGCAGTTGCACATCTGCACCTATATATCAAAGCCATGCACAAAAACATTCCTGAGAGCAAAGCAGGGGTGATTTGTGTGCCTTTCTCCTTCTTTTTTGATTAAAATTCATCTGTGATCTAACTGTTCTCTCGGCTAAAAGCTGTACCTTTTAAATCAGTCATCTGTCCAGAGCTTAGACCTGCACCACATTAAGACCAGCACTGACTGTTTCCCTGTCGCGCCTCATGCCTCTTTCATATATGTATATATATATATTCTCTTGTCCTAAACAGATGGACAACCTTGCAGCCAGAGATTTTTTTTCAAGTGTTTAATAAATGTAATACAACCTATATAGTGTTGAAGAACGGGTCCTAAAACAGAACCATGTGCACGGATGGCAGCCGTTTGGGGCCATGGCTAACATGGTTCAACATGTGGACCTGGCCATGCGGGAAGGTTCACTAACATGTTGGGCAGTTTATGACCTTCAGCGTTGTTTCCTCGAAACGATATTCTTACATTGCTACTCACTCTAATTTATAGCATGATATTTCGTTTTTAAACGCGCCTATGTATTCTCTAAGAGAGGAGAGTAATAAAAGCGTACAGGTGATGTTGGAATGCAGTGTCTTTCATGTTTTTATCTCACAGAGGACATGTACTGTGGTATTATGGTCCTACAGAGGGTAATATATGAATGTGTTTGACTTATTGTCAAATTAAGGTAGAGTATCCTGACCCCGCTAGTGTATATGCGTGCCTCTGGTCGTTATTTCATTCAGCTCAACCTGACACTGCTAACCACAACAGATAATAAAATATTCCCGAAAAGGAATGCGAGCAGTGATGGGGCTGGATAAATCATAAACACTTGGAAGTCGACCAGCAGCTGCGCAGTGAGAAGACTGAAGCCTAATCAGATCTTGTCTTTGGGTGTAAACAAAACTTAAAGTATTAGCAGTAATACACCTGAATGATTGAATCCATCAAGCCAGTATATTTTTTGTATTAATTTTGACCCAGTGCTGGATGTGTCACTGCAAAACAAATGGTGCACTGCCAAATAATCGCACAGTCCAGCGTTGCATTGATTTTCAGTAGAAGTGGGTTATTTGAATAAAAACTTCTGTCAAAATACTTGAAATTATTTATTTATTTTTTGCTATATTGCCAATTTAGGTCAAACCTTTTGACTGTATAGTTGCAATGGAGAAGAAAATTACATTTATGGATAAAACAATGTTTATATTTCTTATACAACCATATACATATTTTTTGCTGTATTCTTGTACAATGACAATAAAGCTTCTTCATATTCTTCTGAATGTCCACCATGGATTTAAGCTAGATGGAAGGGGATTTCTTTTTGATAAATTTTGATTACGCATTTGCAAAACATAAACCAAATTTTCTATCTAACTGTTTTCTATCATATTACATATCAAAGATTATAAAGATATCCAAAAATATCTGTTTTTTAATGCTTTTCAGAAAAAAATATTAAAATTATATGTCCATTTAGTTAAATGGGGCACCCCTAAAAACAAAGCCTTAAATTTTAATAATATTACCAACTATGTAGACATCATTTCATTCATTCATTCATTCATTAATCTTTTATAACCACTTATGGAGCCTATCCCAGTTGTAATCAGACAAGAGGCAGGGTACACCTTGGACAAGTCACCAGTCTATCACAGAGCTAACACAGAGAGACAGACAACCATTCAAACTCACTTCCACACCTACTGCCAATTTAGAATCACCAATTAACCTAACGAGCATGGCCTTGGACAGTGGGAGGCCTGGAGTCGGCCTGGATTCGAACCCAGAGCCTTCTCGCTGTGAGGCTTCAGTGCTAACCACTATGTAGTGTGTGTATAGATTCATTTTACATGAGCTAAAGGCCATTTTCCAACACTAAATGCGATATACGGCCTACATTTTGCCACATCGACGTCTTTTATAGCTACGGTCACAAAGGGACATTGTGCTGTAATATCCACCTAATGTAAAACATGAGGGTGAGATCCACAAATGCATTAAACGCTATCTGAGTCCCATTTTTTTTTTTGCACCGCCTAATATTTCACTAAGCCTTAGCATTTCATTCAAAGATGTACTCTAGATAAGTGCAATAATCTCAGTTTGATGGATGGCCCAGTCGGAGCCTCAGGCCAGTGGTGTGTACATACTGCACGGGTTGCGGCGGAACGATAAAACCAACACAGGCAGGTGTGTTTGGTTAAGATGCACTTGTCAAGTAGGGTGACAAGCATGTCTGTGTTCATTCAAGTGAGCCCCTTATCGGCACCTCCATGTCCCACTCATGAGACAAAAGCACTTCCCATGTTTGTATGATTTACCTCTCTCAAGTAGAGAGCAAACGTACACTGTGCACACACACACACACACACAACCATATCAGGCAGAGGAAAGTGTGTTAGCTAAAATAATGCATGTAGCCTCTCAGCTTACCTGTACAGTGTACTCTCAGCTCAACACACAATGTAGTACATCGTTTGTTCTTTTTTTCCACGTTGTTTTTCTTTCTTTTTTCCTCTTTCTCTCTTTTGTTCCCTGGCATTTTATTTATTTATTTAGTTTTATTTAAACCAGGGCTTAATTTAAGTTCCTAATCTGCATTTTAATACCTTTAAAGCCGTTGGTGTTTGCGGAGTGCGCGTGCGTATCTGCGCGCGTGCACCGCCTCTTTTGGTTTTGACAGTTGAACTTTCACCGGGGTGAGCGGGAAGTGACGTCAGACCAGGAAGTGAAATTCTCGCCGATGGCAGACAGCAGTGGATAGCAGTGGGCTGCCACAGCAACAACAACTGACATTAGCTCGCGTTAGCCTCGTAAAACCGGCGCATGAATGTATTTGCGGAAGCGGTCTCTGCTGTGTTGAAGGGCTGAGTGTGCGCCTGGTGTCGACGAAGATGACACTGAGGTAAGCAGCTGAGCGTGTATGGTGCTCTGTGTGCTCAGTAGCTAGCCGCTGTAAGCTAATGCTAACCTGCAGCCTAACTAAAAGCAACAGCAGCAAAGCTTCATGTAAAACCCCATTGAAGTTGTTATTGCCTCGCAGTGTTAAAAGTTTATTTTTCGGCATTATTTAATCGTTACAGTCAGTTTAATTGACAGTTTGCTTTGATAAACCTGTGGAAATGCTCGGTTAAAGGGGAATAGCTCTGTGATATGATTCACGTTGCAGGTTATGTCACTTCTTTATTGTAAAGCTGAGAGAGACATGCTGTAGAGATGAGTCATGTAACGACAGTTTGACACAACCCATACAATTTATTATTCTCAGTGACAAGCTCTAAATAGTTTGAAAAGAAAATATGACAACAATTGTGGTATCCTCCCATTCACTGGATCACTAATTCAGTGACAATAGGCTAACATCAAAATATGACACTGGATGAGATCATCAATCTCTGTCTTGATGCTTCATCTTAAGCAGATGTATTTATGGGTTGTGTACTAAATCATATGTCATTTATAAAATGTTGGTTTTATTCTCCGTTGCCTGATATTGCCTCATAATCGCAGTGCAGGTGCCATCAGAGTTGGCTGAGATCATTAGCTGGCCTCATATCTAGGCTCACACATATGAGTCATGTTTTAGTTCTGGGAAAGATACTGATGCAGTCCTATTTATTCTTATTTCTTCTGCAGATGACTCACCAGTGGCTTGGACATCTGTGATTCGATAGAAGATGAGGCTTGCTCAGTTCATTAGACTTGTAATCGCTTATAACTATAGCTTCTGTAGTCACACAAACCAAATCAACATGGACAACAAACTATAGTGAATCATGATTGTTGCTTTTTGCACATTACACTAAAATACTACATAAATAACATATTAGTTTATTTTGAATGGATTGCAGTTAAAAACCAGTGCTGACGATGTCACTGGGCGAGCAGTCTCAAAAGTGGTTTCCAACCCATGTCCAAGCCACTGTCCTTCAAGCAACAGGTTTACAGCCCAAGGGCAAAAATGGCACCAATGATGCCTACACCATCATCCAGCTGGGCAAAGAAAAGTATTCAACGTCGGTGGCAGAGAAGACACTCAACCCTGTCTGGAGGGAAGAAGCCTCCTTTGAATTGCCTGGTCTTCTCTTGGAGGGCAACCCAGAAGTTTATGAACTCTGCCTTATAGTGATGCATCGGTCCTTGGTCGGGATGGACAAGTTCCTGGGTCAGAGGTCCATCAACCTAAATGAAATCTTTGATAACAAGGAGAGAAAGAAAATTGAGTAAGTAGCATACACTTTAACAGTAGCCACGAAGATACATACATGAAATGTTCCCGATATTTTCTGTTTTATATACTAAAATGACTGTGGAAGTGAACCCTCTTAGGATATGTAGGGTATTACCCATTAATGTTGCAGTACTTTGTTGAGTCTAAGTGATATACTTTCCAGAGAGAATGTGAATGGTACTACACCTGTCCTGAATTAAAATTTGTTGGGGAGACAACTTGGACTGCTGTTTTTGCATGCTTAGTTCTTGTATTTAATGTGGTGCCCTTCATACTGAGTCATTGGCATCATAGCTGTAGTATTTGCTGTTTTATTTGAAATGTCCTGCTGGAAGTGGAACAGACTTTTGGGAGGAAGTGGAAAATATTTGCAGAACTATTCCAGTCATAAGTGGATTACAGCGTGAGCTAAATCAGTTGTTATTTGTCACGTTTGCCACATGTGTTATTGCCATATAAGGCTAAACCAGTGTGCTGCGTTTTGCGTGTTATACTGTGTACTCTTTTCTTAATTAAGTTCATGACCTAACTCCGTTAGACCACATGATTTAAATAACATTGCATTGCCCTTTCTTCTCGTTTCTTCTCTTGTTTTAGAAATACATTTTATTAGATAGACAGCAGGAATTAAACGGTTTAGTGGCCCAGTAGGTGAACAGTTCAAAAAGCTCCTCCACTTTTAAACTATCTAACACAACTGATGATGTAGTCCGTTCATGTTCAGTTAGTGGCAACACAGTGGTTGGACTTGATTTTTTCCATCTGGTTGAGTCTCTGTTGTTTAAGGCTCAGAAATGAATTGGTCTGCATTGTTGAGAGATTATTTTTTATCTGTCGTGTGAGGACCAGTTGGCCTCATTTAAACTAGTGGAGCTGGCCAAACATGTCTTGTTAGTCACTCCTATACTGACGCTGTGAATGGAATATGGTCTTTTCCTCACAGCTGTATGCACTAGGATTTGAATCTGGGCCTGTTTTTGTAGAGTTTAGTTTAGGTCTCATGCTTTAATCTTGTCTGAATGTGCCCCCCTTAGCCTAAAAGGAATGCAAGTAAGAAAAAGTGAAGGCCCAAAGGTATATAAGGAATAAACATTGTCCTCCTGAGCTAAAGTATATAGGGTACACCCTGGACAGGTCAGTCTATCAGTGGGCTAACACAAAGAGGCAAACGACCAGTCACACTCACATGCACACCTATGGCCAATTTACAATCACCAATTAACCTAACAAGCATGCTTTTGCACTGTGGGAGGAAGCCAGAGCTCCATGAAAAAACCGACACAGGTGCAGGGAGAACATACATTAAAAACACACACATTTCTGTAGTGAAAATAACTACATAGACCCGGGAACTCTTCTGAATCTAACTGATGGTGAAGCCGCCTTTGAAGGGAAAAATTGTCCTGTTGTCTTGCTTATGAAGATGTGACATTTTGGAAATTATGGGAGTCACGTCCTCCAGGAATTTAGTTCCCAAACACTAACAGTTAAAAGAAGAGGCGTCTTTCTGGCACCTTATGCTTTCTGGCATTGAATTTGTTGTTTTGTGCTCTATATTCTTTTAAATATTTGGTTTAAATGGTTTACAAATCACTGTTTTCCATGAAGTGTCCCCACTCTTTTAGATGTGAATATGTAGTATAAAGCAATGCACTGTGCGTACCATCATAGCTTAAGGAGGTAATATTATATTTGGCTAAATGCTGGGTTGTTGACTTTTTCCCAAGTCAAATACACATACACACACATTTCTTAACCCGTCTTTTAAGCAAACAGGAACTGAATAACCAAATTGGATCTGGTGTTAATTAGCTCTCTTAACATTTCAGCATGGGAAGACATTAGCACACTTCCTCTTTGCCCATCAGTTGGAAGAATCCCAATATGTTATAATCAGTGTGGATGGGTTTTATTTATTTAGGTGCCTGAACTGATGCACCTTGAGGCTGTGCACTATATCAGCAGGGGGTTCTGTAATGGATACGCATGTGTCGCTTGTTGGCCTAATCCTGCACTGAAGCCACGCTTGACAATGATGCCGGGGACCCTCGATGCTATATGCGCACTCCACAGTGGGTCTGTGTTCACCACGGCTCATCCGCAATGTTTTGGAACTGACATATTGGGGAGGAAAGCCCGTCGTGATATCCGAGTAGGCAGCCCATAATTATCGCACACCTGTGTTTGTTGATTGTGAGGAGTTTCCCAGCGGTCTGGGCCCGAGTGGGAGGATTGTGGCTCCAAGCACAGGGAGGTTTATCTTGGCCTTGAGACACACGTGAGGTGCAGCCTCTGCCTCACTGCAGCGGCATGCTGTGGCTGCTGATCAGCCTGAGCTCGGCGCACAGCCTGGGAATTGGACCCAACGAGCTTTTCATGACTGGGCTCCCGGGCCACGAGCTAGACAGTTTAGAGGACGTTCAGCCACTCTGGTTTTTATAATGCCGACACCAAAATTACTTAAAATAATTTAATTGGGTGTAAGATATACTAGTTTTCATTTAAATCCATGTGGAAAAACCAGTAATTGTACTAAAACAATTACACTGAAAGCAATTATTATATTGTTTAAACTGCACCAGATGAGTGTGCAAGCCAGAATTTAAAATACACCCATACTTATTTTCATATTAATGTTACAAAGCAGAAAGAAAACATTGATAAATACTTGTTTATTCCTGATGCTGTTTTCCAAATGGACACCGTCACAAGCCCTCTAACACAGGATGTGGATACGTCTCATTAGCATGTATGAACTGTTGTGTCGCCCTGCGATGTGGCTTTGCAGTTTCCCAATTGCTTGTCGTTGCATTTCTGAACAAAGGCCAGATTTGTGCAAATGCCACTTTATTTCGCTCAGAGCGAAGGCATAAATCCCATTACTTCCAGTCGAAAAAGCTGAGAGGTTAAACAAATAGGAGCCCAAAAAGCAGCATGAAATGGTCTGTATTATTCTGCAGCGGGCTATTTCTTATGTTCAGTTTGCAAAGAATAATGTTTATCCCTCTGAATGATAAATTGTATTCTCACTTGTGTCAAAAAAAGTTCAAACCATTTAAGCCCTTGCGTTTGTGGGTAGCTTTTGGATTAGTCTGCTCAAATTAGCCTTTTCAGTGGTGTCCATAAAGAAGTAGGTAGAGCACATTAGAGAGAATGTGGGCTATTTTTTTCCATTCGTCACGTTGTTTGATTGTAAAGACTTTTACCACATTCTGACTTTGTAAACCTGTCTTCCTGAATTATGTTGAATTACGTGTAATCAACTCAAAGGATTTTTATAAATCCCTCTCCCTTTATATAAATTGTCTCATTGAATTTGCTCAGCCTAAGCTTCCTACTTTCTCATTTTAGCTGGTATTCCTTGGAGTCCAAGCCGGGGAAGAAGAGGAAAGAACGAGGTCGCATCCAAGTGAGCATCCAGTTCATGAGGAACAACATGACGGCCAGCATGTTCGACCTCTCCATGAAGGAGAAGCCCCGCTCGCCTTTTTCCAAACTCAAGGACAAAATGAAGGGTCGCAAACACGAGAGCGGCTTCGGTGACGCGTCTTCAGCCATCTTGCCTCGCTCGGTCGCGTGCGACTCGGAGCCCAGCCGCCAGTCCGCCGCCCCAGAACCGCAACCCCAGCCCGAAACAAAGGTCAAGAGGCCGCTGCTGGCTGGGGCCCATAAACTGTCCGCAGCCCATTCCATGTCAGATCTCATCGGGACTCACTTCCGACCCAAACTGGACTCCATGAACTCAATAGAAGAGAGTGGTGAGGACTGAAGCGTCTCCTTTTTTTGTTGTTATAACTTGCAAGTCAAGTCAGTTATTCTCTCATAAGCAGAAAGCTGGTATCCTAAACATTTCTGCAAAGACGACAGGCCTCATTCTTGAGCATCAAAGTGACAGAGCAGGGTGATAATTATAGTGTTTTGCACTGTGGCAGAACTCGACGTTTTAGATGTTCACTGACTTAAAGTCTGCGTCAGAGACATTAACATCAGATGCTGCTGAGATTTGTAGTGGCCATCAGCAGAGGTAGATAGATGGCTAAGTTATGCACACCTTATATACGTGTTGTCATATTAGTCTTTGTAGTTTATTAAATTGTTTCCAGATGCACCATCTTTGCGTTAAGTCACTCTGTCCAACTATTAATGGAAGTGGGCATAAAACTGTAACGCATGAAATTATAAAACATGCTCGTCTTGATACTGGAGCATCTGTTTTCTTGTCCTCATCTCTAAAACTCTTTATATGTGATGTTAGATGTTGATTGCCAGTCATGTTAGAGGCTTCTGAAACATCATGGTCCTTTTTGGTTTTGAGAAGAAGTAAGGTTCGTAAGGGAAGCTTCAGTTATGCAAATATAATTCTCACGGATTCAAATCTCTTACACAGATAAAACAAAAAAATCTAGATAAAAACCAATCACATTCGTTTTTAAGTTGCCTTTTTATGTTTGTCATAACTGCGTCAGAAACTGATGTCATGTTTTTCGCCGTCTCCTCCAGGAAGCACAGGTGGCCCTCACAGGCGTTCCCAGAGCGAGGTGCCAGGCTACCAGGACGCCGAAGCACACAGTGACCCTTTCACTGATATCAGTGACACCCTGCCACAGAAGTATGCCACGCTCCCACGCAACCGCAACCCGTTTGAGGGGGAGCAGGGGCAGCTGTGGGACCGGGCGGAGCGGAGGGAGAAAAAGGAGAAGGTCAGCCTACTGGAACGCGTGACGGGCAAGAAGGAAGGCCGCAAGACCAACAACGGGGCGCGTTCGGGGAGTTCTGGAGACCTGCGTTCCCCCAACCCCTTCAGTGGAGACTCGCAAGCGGACACTAACCCATTCAGCTCACACTACAAAGCCGGGTACTTATTTTATTTTATTACTATCTTATTCATAGTTCATCAAAATTAAAATGACCCCAATACAACACTTATTCAGTACTTTGTTATTTAATCTTTAAAAAATGTTTTTAGCTCTCTTGCCCTCATCACGTTATTGTCTGAGGTTGTTTCTTGATTATCTCTGTAATCAACAAGTAAACAACATTTAAAACACCATTATTACTCATCATACACTAATTTATCCATCCGTCTCTTAACCACATTTAATTAAACGCATCTGCTCTGTGATGACAAATACTCAGAAGACATCTTTGAGTCAGATCCTTTAGTTATCTCTCTTGGTTTTAGGGTTATGGAGGAGCAGAAGTGGCTAATTAATAATTAAAAAATATTTATATATATATATATATGGTTTTATAAATCATTTAAAAAAGTTTGGCCCCATCACACACTGTGACTGACGTTCCTGTCAATTGCAGGACGAAGCAAAATGCATAAAGTGTTAAAAGAAAGAGAGAATACACTAATAAATACATAGTTATTTAAAAATGAGTCAGTTAATTGATAAATTAACAATTAAATGGGAAAGTAAATTATTAGAGGAAATAAATACAGGTGCAAATTTCAGATTATGACACATCTTATTAATATATTTATTCCTAGATTTTTATTTGTGATGTAATGTTTGATGCATTTAATGGCTTATTTTTATTTCTCGAATCATTTACTTTTTTGTTTTTGGCAGTTTTGGTCCCAAGTATTGAGTGTCTACTTAAGAAAAAAAAACCCACCTCTCTGATTGACATAGATATACAATAATATATACAACATGTACTCTACTAGTGTCAGTTTTTGGCTTGATGGTGTATTTTAACAACGTCGTCTGTGGATTTTAAACATGTTGCATGACTAAGAAACATAAACAACTTCCTTAAATATGTTCCAGTTAAGTTTAGCCTCCATCCACCTGACTAAAATCTGTTCCTATACATTTTTAGCATGTCACTCCTGCTTGTTTTTCCACCAAGAATCATTTCACAAAAAAAAACTGGACATCCCCTGCTCCACAGGATATTGGTTACAGAATTCCCATAAAGTTTGAAATACCTTGTTGATTGAAATCTGCTATCTGACAAAGGCCCTCATCTCCCTCTTCATTCTGTCGTCAAGTAATGTTGCTCAAACATATCCACCGAGCCGGTTACACCTCTTTCCTGTGCTGCATGAAGAGTTGGTGGGGCACTGTGGCTGAGTTCTGGTTTATCAGAGTGGAAGGTGTCATTAGTGGCTCTTTAGAGTGCCTGGGCTTGATAACACGGCCCTCTGAGCTATAGTAATGAGATCCTCCGCAGAGATAGACCACCCAATTAACCACTTATCTCTGTAGGCACCAGTCCATCATCTTTACTGCCGCCTTTGTCGTACACTAGCTGAGTGGTCATTTCTAATGTGGTGCATGACTGACATTTATGCACGGATTATTTCTGATAAACTGTATTCCTGTCTCTTGTCTCAAACGCTAATGCTTTCATGTCACCGCTGACTTTTCATTTGATTGTCTCCCAGTGATAAAAAGCCAGCAGGACACGATGGCATCACCTTTGGCCAGAAGAAAAAGGACGTCTATGGCAAGAAAAATGTAAGTAAAAAAAATAAATGACAGGTGATATTGTTGCAGCTTGTCAGCTTTACCTGACTGTGACTGAGATGTAAGAAGAAAACAGAGAGAAGCGACCCCAGCGATTGCACCCGCGTCATTACTTCGCGGGTCCTGTCGTGCAGATTTTTTTTTAATTGAGAACTCTTAAGTTTCGTTTGACATGGCAGCTGGTGACATTGATCCGCGAGGCCTCGGAAAATTCAGATGTGCCATTCAACTAATTAGCAGCTGCACACATCGGTCATCATGTCTGATCCGATCATAATTTGAAGCGGTGTGAAATTTCGGGCTATAAGGTCAGCCATAGTGGTGTGCTGCACGGATTCTGTAATTGCATGTATTTTATTTTATTTTTTTTCATTTTCAATATTTTTTTCATTTATTATTATTATTTTTAATGATTCATTTTATGTTATTTTATTTTTGATATTTGAAGTTTTGTCAAAATACTTTTCCAGTTTTGGAAAAAGGCTATTACACAGCAAAATTGGCATATGCACGGGGGAGCCTGGGAGAGAGCGGTAGCAAAAGTGATGCCTAAATGAGAAAGAGAATGCTGATAATGGCTTTCCTCACCTTTCTTTGTGGGTGTTGAGGGCTGTCGGTATCCACACATGTGCCCCCCCCCCCTCCCTCCCCGTGCATGCCGCTGTGCCTCGCAGAAATGGCAGCTCCCATTTCCTCTGCTTCAAGGCCCTAATTAACCACACGCAGGGGGGAGGGAGGGCAGAGAGAGATTTCAAAGGACTGAGCTTTTAGATTCTCAAAGCTGAGCTCATTAGAAACTGTAATGACACAACTGGAGAATGCCAAGTGTGCGCCTTATCTTCTCCTCACTACTGATCGCAGAAAAATGGTCATCATTACTTTGCCAGTTCATGGTCATTTCCAAGCCTTTGTCGCCAGCCACTAAAGCTCCTGATTATTATATTGTGTGTGTGTCTGTCTGTGTGTGTGTGTGTGTGTGTGTGTGTGTGAGACAGGAGGAGCGAGCATGTGCAATATACACACACGTGAAACCAGCATCCACTTCCATATGGCTGCGTGTTCTCTTATTCCCTCTCAGATGGCTTAAGTGCAGTATCTTTCAGTGAGATGCCTTTTTTGTGGTCTCTGTGTGTGTTTGTGTGTGTGTGTGTGGGGAATAGGTTACCGAGCTCCGTTCCCGAAACCCTCCTTACGTCGGACATTTAATCTCTGTGGCAAATATTTCATTTTGGTTTGTGTCGACCCACAGTAGCCTCTATGCTGTTAGGAGCGATAAGATACCTGGTAAGCAGTCCTGCTCCAGGTCTTTTCGGCATTGTCTTTACCCAGCAGTGGAGGCTTGAATGGTGCATGGGAGTGGAAGCTGATAAGTGTGGTATTTTAAACAGGGTGAAGGCTTTGCTGCTCTATCCGTTCGGGGGAGGATGCCCAGCACTGAAGCGATAAAGTGGTCCCTCATTAAAAACGATTACAGCTCCTCTCGTACCCGCGCAATATGATCTGCACATACCGTACCACGCTGCTCTGTCCAAATAGATTGTCCTCGAAGAGCAAAGCCGGGCTTGGGTTGCATCCGTATTTTGGTATTTATTAGCCTGACCTTTTAATACAAAAATATGCAGGCTGGCATTTCGCCCTCAAAAACGCAAGATTTCGTGTTTTGTATCATTGGCTCCCTCTCTAATGAAGAGATCATTTAAATGCTTTAAAGTAAACCGAGTACAACTTCCTCAATACATTAGCTGTGATGTCAAAGTTAAGTCCCATTAGAGGAGTTAAACTGCACTTGATTAGTTATAAACACTGCTAACGGTGTTCGATCATAACATTCATTATAGAAATCATTGACATGTCAGCGCTAAACCCCCGGAGAACAATCACATCTTAACAACTTTCAATTAACCTTTATTAGCAGCCGAGAACAAACATGACGGTTTATGTCACTTTAGTCCAACACTCCTAATTAGTCTGTTTTTTTCTGTCTCTGCTGTAGAATTGTCTCCACTCTTGTCTCCAGTGACGCACATCTCGTAGAAGTTCATTAAGCCATTTTAGTCAAACTTTTACAAAACAAATCCATGCACATTATTAAAAACAACGTAAAGTTCTTCTTTTTTTTTTTCGTTTTCAGACGCCGACGCGGGAAAGCGTGGCCGCCTATAGCAACTTGTCCTTCGAGGAAGTTGTGCAGGAACTCATCAAGCAGAAAGAAGTGGTGAAAAAGAAGGACGCCCACATCAGGGAGCTGGAGGACTACATCGACAACCTACTCGTGCGCGTCATGGAGGAGACGCCGAGCATCCTGCGGACGCCCTACGAGCCGAAGAAGAAGGCGGGTAAACTTTCCAAGAAGTAGAAAAAGAAAAGGCGCCGAATGAGACGTTGCTAATGAAGGTTTAGAAATAGCTCGTGTGGGAACAAATGGGACTGATCAAATTTGTGATTGAGAACATTTTGATTCGGTAGATGTAGTTTTTATAAACTCAGTTTTTCCTTCTGTTTTAAAATAAACAGAAAAAGGTACAGAAGCAGGAGTAATTCATCAGTTGATCCAAGTCAAGTGAAACCCAGACTTTTTTTTTTTTTTTAATGTTTAGCTACATCATATGCACTTGTGAACCCTCAGAGGTCTGTTGCACATTCAGTTGCCATCATCATCATGGTCATCATCATCATCATCATCACAATCATCTGCAGAGAAGTTCTTACGGTGCAAGCGCTGCCAAATTTGTGTTTACCAGATGCCGTGGTCGCGGTTCTGTGCTATATCTGCTGAAAGACGGTCAAGTGGTTGATGAGATGAAGCTGTAGTTGCTGTGTTTACAATCATGTACAAGGCTGAAACTTGCCACCTAAACTACGATAAGCAGAGGCTGCTTTTTTTTTTTTTTTTCTTCCGAGCGCCTTCTCTGCTGTAGATGTGGAAGGATTCAGCTTTAGTGATTCATGGATATTCTTAGGAAGACGTGGAAGAGACTTGTGTTAAGAAGTTACAGTATCTGGTCTCTCTCTCTCTCTAGCTTAACGAGTTGAGCTTGTTTTTTTTTATCCAAGAACAAATCTACATTCCTACTTATCAGTTACTGACTTTGTTTGTATTCCTTCTTTATTTGTGATGACGATCAGTTCGTTTTTAGTGGACCAAGTGTCACTCACTGGACGTGATATTTTTACTGACTTTTAAGTGCAATAATCATATCCTGCTGTTGTGTATAATAATGTTCTCGTTTACATTCTAATCACATCTTTGACTCGTGGCTTAATATTGATTTGATCGATAGAAAAGCTCTTTTGTTACTGATTAACTTTCGCTTCCTTTCGGGATATAGTTTCTGTTGAAGACTGTATTAATGGTACTTAACTGCACATGTGGATATATGCTGGCCAAACTTTATTTATAAATGTTTCACAGCACATTTACATTTATTTTAATGTAATTGTGAGGTACTTAAAGACGCTACGGTACGTCCCAGTACCTCCTCCCTCACCACAACCTGTTCTACTGTCTTAACACTGTACATTTAGTGCAAATCTACAAAAAACTGACCGCTAATTTAATTTACTCTTTATCATTTACTCTAGTCACTACATTATTATGTGCCTCAGTATACTGTACAGTGTTTCCTCTTGGTTTCTGGCTTTGAGGGGGGTGACGGCAACATATATCATGTGCAGACAGAAATGACATGCTGTCGTGTAAATAAGATAAGGCTATTGAGTTAGTTTAATAAAAGAACAAGGTATAGACTGGTTCTATAGGAAAGGTAACCGTAAATGACTTCTGTTGTGATCTGGCGCCGTATAGACAATAAAATTAACTTGATCTTCAAGGGAGGATGGGCTGCTAATATTATGATAGGGGCAGTGTTGCCAGATATGCGATAATTATTGTAATTATAGGATAGTTCAGGGCCTATATGATGTAAAAAGTCAAATATACAATAGTTTGCGACAAGTGGTCATGCGGTTACAGAAAATGAATGAGTGAACGTCATAGCATGTGATTTTTCAAGTTGTTTTAGTACATACGAGTATGTTTGGGTCAAAATACGCTAATTATAAGGCGACAGTACGATATTTATTCATTTCCAATCTGGCAACACTGGGTAGAGGAAACACTGCTGAATTTCTGTCCAGATACCGACGTTCAAATAAGATATGAGAGCGTCTCACCAGTTCACTGAGTACTAATGAGAATCTCTTGATAATTGTTCAAGGTAAACAACCGGTGGATTTCATTTAGGTGACAAATAACTGTTTGACAGCCCATGTCAGAAGCTAACTGTCCTCATTTCACTGTTTTGTCATCTCACGTGTCGCCTCAGTCCGCGACGCTAATGTCACAACAACATATGTTGTTTCCACGTTCGACGGCGCTCCTTAATCTGTTTATTTATCCGTTTTTTTGTTTTTTTAAACGAACAAATGCTGAATGAACTACCGCTGTTACCAAACTTAACTTAATGTATTTTAGTCTCAGACAGAGGCCACTTATTTATGTGCTTGTGGTACATTCAAACAGGAGCGTAGTCACATGCTGATGGTTAGGTTTACATTTTTAATTGTTTATTTGAAGGATTTATTTGTCGTGACACAATGTTTCAGCTACTCAATGGTTGTTAATGACACATCGAACATGTACGTGAGACATTGGTCCTGCTTGTCTGCTGGTATCGTTTCTGCTATTTATACACGTTCTTAATTACTTAACCGTCTTAAAAATGCTTGACCTCTACACTGTATGATGCCAAATCACACGTGAGATGAACTGCTACACTGTACACGTGGAATGTCGACACTACTTCTCATGAATGTTACACCACTACACATCTTCTCACAGACGTATGATTATTTTCAGCTGCTTTTTTTGGGATTGTGTGTGATCTCCTTTTGGACTTGAAGCCAAAACCTCCTGTTACTGAATGTATTCTGGTTGGCTTTGAAACGCTTAATTCTAAAATGTACAGTGACGTACAGTACACTAATGAGGCCGTTGACCCCTCGCTTGCCTTTAAAGTATTTGGTGTATCCAAAGAGATCATTTCATGTTTTGTTTTTCTTCTTCTTCTTTTGGTTTAGTCAGGTTAATCTCTTCATTATGGACAAGTTACTGTTGGTGCATATGGTTTTGTGAAATGTTCCGACAGATGTTGGGTCAATTCTGTTGTTTAAGGGGGGGAAAGAAAATCTGATTTGCATATGTATTGTAATGCCAAAAATGTTTGAATCAGTACACCACTCTTGAGTATTATGCGCTACTAATTAAGAAGATATGTGGTCCATTTTCCATGACGGAAATATCTTCTCACTGATTGCCTTCCAACATTAGCTGAAGTGCAAATTCTCTGTTCTCATGTTTCAGGATTTTCCAACTGCTTTTAATAGTCCATGTTGGTAGTAAGCCAGATGTTCATGGACCTTTCCAAGCCTTTAATACTTCCATTGTACATACTGTATAGTCACATTGTAGTGTTAACTTCTAGTGCTTTGAGTCTTTGCACACTTTGCCATGATGTAAAATGTTTAAAAAAAAAAAAAAAGTGCTTCCTGGGGATTTAGTCAGCCTGAGGTGCAGTCAAAGTACAGCTGTGGTTAGGTGAAATCAACTTTTCAATACAAAGCGGGAATAAAAGTTTAAAACCTGAGGAAAAGTATTCACTTTCATTCATTTCAGCTAAATTTACAACTGCTGAACTGCTTTTAGATATTCGGGCTATTTTAACAGTTTTCCTTTCTCCTGCATTTTCGCAGCTATGGCTCTTGTTAGCAATGCAAATGCGCGGATTTCTGGCAGTGGCGCATGTGTACACAGAGTGAGGAACAGGTGATTTACACTCGTGTCTACAATATGCCCTGGGGGCCCATTGCTTTGCTGAAATGATGAAATAACAAAAATAAGGTCTGGGAACATTTAGCGTTGAATACATTTAGACCCCCAGGTTGTTTTAGTTCAAATGGAAAACGGAGAGGGGGTGAGTAGTTCTAATTAATTAATTTTGCCTGTCATTTTTTCCTTTAGCTTGATTGATACATTTGCTTTATGCTTTAACATAATTTGGTGCTTTGCTAGATGTCACACGGAAAGACAAATCTAAATGAAAAGCATTTTCAAATCATTTTCTTGCCCGACAGTGCGTCAAGGCATACGTTACAAAAAAAATAAGGCATCATTATTGTACTTAGTCCGTGCCTCTTTGCATAATATTTGTCACCCAATAAATGCCAGTGTTGGAATATGCAAAACATTCAGACCGCTTGGAGGCAAATGCTCCCACAAAAGTTGGCCTGTTTGCGTAATTTCTGTTAATATTGATTGTATTGCACAAGCATTGAAGTCAGATCTGAGTGTTGCAGGTGAATGTCCGTTCTTTACCAAATTAACAGTGCAAATATGTGGAGATTTTCCCCTTGTTGTTGAAGCATGCATTGAACCTTTTGACGGAGATGACATAAAGCCTGAGTCGGATCTCACAATCCTCCTCTGGCAGTCTTTTAAGTCTTTTACTGATAATGTGTTGCTGCTTTGCCATAGGCCACATACAGCTGCCAGACACTAAGACTTAAGCTCCGGCTAAATCCCCTGACGGTGCTTGTAATGTGGCACACACAGTTTTGAAGGAAATGATGACTGTGTTTATAAAAGATCTCGCCAGTTAGCCAAGCTTCATTGAGTTTACAGAATTGATAGTGGCGTCTGGTGCGCGGGGACCGACGCAAGTAACCATGGATGTTTGTCATTTGTGCATGTCGTATTTTGACTGAAGAACACACGAGCCAGACTTGACGTGGTTTTTCTTGATCTGGAAAACTTTAATCCACTAGATTGGGTTCGTTTTTACCAAACCCCATCACAGGGTGCAATGTATTTAACTCACAAGTGTTCACATTTGTTAGCAAATGTAAAAAGCTTATTTTGGTTTGATTTCACACAATGGCTAATATGCAAAACTTTCATACCTGGATGTTTGGAGACAAGAATGTATGTTTTTTTATTATCGTAGATCTGAAAACACACTGGGCTGTTGATGATGTATGTTAATATGACCACAAAATAATCGTGACTGGATGTAAAGTGCCAAAAAAAGCACTGCTTTATAAGACTTTGGTGATGCACCGTTCTCCAGTTTGTAATATTAATTTTTCGATATTGTCGCCACCATTGCAATCAAATTCCCATGTTTCACTGGATGTAGCTTGAAAGGCAGAGGCAAGATTGTATTGTCCTTTTCAATAAACGCACTGTAAATGAAAACTCTTGCTTTGTTTGTTTGTTTTTTGAGGCGGAAAGATCAAAACGCCTGTTACCGCAAATTAAATGTTCTAATATATTCTAATTACATTTTCCAGCAGACCTGCTTAATCAAACATTGCATTGTTTAAATCTGATGGAAATCTTCCCTAAAGTGGATTGCTGTTCCTTTCGTTTAACACCTGTCCTATTGTTATTATGGATAAATTAAAAGCCACTCTCAATTAACTCTGATCTCGCTGGCAGTTATACCACGATTAGTGTTTCTAATTGTGCCGATTTGTGTCACAAGCTTTTATTTTCGCCCCTGCTCAAAGCCGCTCTTCCTTTTGTTCTGGAGAAATTCCCATGCCCTCCTGGCAAAAGAGAGAAGTGGCATCGTTTGACAACTGAGTAGCAAGATTGCTTGTTAAAACTCCACTCTAATTTGCCTATGTGTGCAACAAGACTGTGTGAAATCTTCGGGGACAAGAAACCCTTGTGTTGTTTACCAGCTGATGCTTTTGTGGCTTGGTCTGCTTCCCCGTCTTCCCGCCACACAGCAGGTTAAAACATGACCTCTCCCCTGTCACCTCAATCTAGTCGTCCCTGAAGAGGTGCGTCTTAACAGTGCAGCAGCTGCCAGTGCACACTACAGCGCCACGTCAGAGCCGACAGTGGAAGAAGCATGGCGGTGGTAGCCATGGACACCAAGAGTATACAAAATTACCAACAACTCCTTTAGTGAGACAATCAGTTAATTCTACAGGTGACTAAAATTTAAAATCACCTGTTTAGACTTAGTGATCAGTCAAACTTATCATCATGTAAGACCCAAGTGCAGCCATTGCACATAAAGTTAAATTTAAGACGTGTAACCGGTGACAAAACTGGCAGCAGGCATCATGATTAATTTTTCATCCTCCCGTGTTAAGTTATAGTCCGCCGTGGCAGACACCGAACACAAATATGTGTGTAATTGGGGCTTTATGTAGGTGTCACCTGTTGTATTCATAAGCTAATTGGCATACTCATTGTCATCCTTACACGCTCATCAGCATATTGAATTTCACAGATCCCATCCTTTGTGCGGCGGCGGCACGCGTCACCTGAGTGCCTCCTCGATCAAAGCCCATTAGTTCATTGCGCATTATATCATATTGCTGTAATTTGAGGAAATATCCGACAAACGCGTTACGTAAGATTGTGCGGCGTGCAGGAGAGCCTAAGCGTGCCAGGGTAAGGCCACACACAGGTCACCTGCGCACCCCTTTAAATATGGATGGGCGTCAAGGCAGGGATCAGTGTCACCCTGCACGCGTCGGTGAATGGAAGTGCCTCGGGCAATTGTAAAGAAACTTATATGACGAGAAATTCGGCAGATGGATGAGGTGCTTTTTGAGGAAAGAAACAGGCCTATTTGGGCAGCTGGCCTGAACTTGCTTGATGATCGGGGGCCAGATGTCAAGGTTAACCCCTTCAACTCCCAAGAGTACCGGGCCCCACCCACTCATCTAAGGCATGACTCTTTGTAGGCTAGTTAACTAATCTGAATAGGTGCTTGAGATAAATCAGGTGTCAAACGTGTCCCGGATCCCTGTGTTGTTCATTGTGTTGATGGTATTGTTCCTCTGATAGCTGCCACGCGTCTGGTATCAGGTGAACAAAGCCAGATGACAACCAGAGCAAAGAGAGAATCTGTCAACACTGAACAGCACACAAGTGTGAAGGATGCAGGAGGGAATTTATTTAACTACAAAATGATGCAGTGCAATTAAAGTATAACCCGTGCACTAAAAAATATCATTGCCAAAGTTCTTAAATCATATTTTCATTAATGTTTAAAAAAAATAAAACATTGCTTTCACACACTGACAGCTGCTTTTAAATAAAAGCCCGGGTAAGTTCATCTATCATAACAAACGGAAAGGTTGGTATTCAAAAAATGTACAATAAAGTGTCTCTCTAATACATTGCAGAATATATATTTCGTGTAGTCTTTTTATTTTACAAGACATGAGCTATTTCATTAGTTTTTATTCTGCACGTTTTACTACTCTGCAGGTAGAGCAGGTGCTGGCCACTTGTTGAAGCTAACCTGTCTTTCAGACTTGTTATTAGGGTCAGACCTCAGATTAGTATCATTTGTCTTCCTTATTGTATTTGAATTTGTATTTGTTACAGTTATGGTTAGAAATAATAATTTGCAATATTACTGAGAAGTTATCCGAGTTCCGAATAAGCTAATTTACGTCTTAGCTTGTTTATTTTAGTATATTTAAGTGTCAGTTACCTACTGCACAATAAAACAGCAATACTTCTATTGCTTTTCTGCTACATTTCTATTAAAACTGTACTGGGTCTGGCACTCTGGCGATATAAAAGCGAAATTACTGTAACGTAGCACCTGTAAAGCTCGCTAGCTAGCTTTATCGGATTGGTTTAGCTAGTTGTTGCTAGCACGCTAGCTAGACATTAGTTAGCTAACTTGGTGATTAGCACAATTTACTATTAGTTCAGTTTAAACACTCATACACAAGCAGAGAAAAGACGAGGTAGTTTTTTATTTATTTATTTTCTTTACGCTACGTTCACACTTTATATGTGTATCTTCATATATGTACCCTTTGCAGGTCGAGCACTCAGCTAGCCAGCTAGTTGTTAAGCGGTTTAGCTCATTATCACCGTCAGGTGAGCCATCACCTGTGCGCTAGGAGGAAACCGGAGGAAATACGAGCAGACAACAGAGCAACAGAGCACAGGTTTGCATTTTGTCATTTTAGCCTGCAATTAGCGTCACGAAGAGTGTGTGGAGGGATCAGAGGAGTGTTGTCAAGAAGCTATGTTGTAGTCATTTTACAACCAAGTCAGAATATAAACTTAATATTTGATAATGGCTGGAGTAAACTAAATAAACACATAACTAAATTAATTGACCAAATAATTAAAAACAAACAATATGTATTCAAGCTAAATAACTTAATGGGTTTACTGTATATTCTCATTTCCCCTGTGCTTGTAAAACAAAATTTAAAAGCAAGCTACGCCCTGCAACACTTAATATCAGTAAGTTGAGAAAAAACTGACCACTTATTTCCTCTGATTTAGAAAACATTACCTAATGGTAGTGCATTTTTTACTCATAATATCAGCATCATTTAAAAAATAATTCATGCAAAAACATGTTTTTATTTAAAAAAAATAGTTTGTTATTAATTGCCTTTGCATATTGATTTGAAAACTGTAACTGTATTCCTTCAGTGAGATTGTAAATGTCTCCAAGAAAGAGTCATAGTAAAGTAATGTACCATCATCACTAGTCCTTTAAGAAAGTGATATTTCTAACGACCCAGTTTTGTAAGTAAAGTGACACATAGATTTATGTTCGGAGAATTTATAAGAATAACAGCTTTCAAACCAAAAGAGCTTGTTACTAAAATGTAGTCAGACTTCATTTTAATTGTATATAATCATCACTTACAGCTGAAGGCGGTGTAGCCTATATTTTCTCTGTGGAAGGAGGTTAATTTTCCCTGAATCCAAAACAATCTAAGTGTGTTGTTATTGCTGTGGGTTATTTTGCAAAGTACAATTTTTGCTATGATTTGTGATCATCGCAGCAGGCAAACCCAGAAGTACGCAGGCTGCTCGCTGGATAGATCACATTAGAAGTTCATTGCAATAGCTCAGTAAAGCCATGCTAAAACTAGAGTAATTCAATCAATCAATCAGTCATCTCCTGACTTCACAGCACAGGAGAGCTCTGCTGGAATGCTGCTAAGCTGCAGATGTACCAGCCAAATTACTCCAGAGGGGAATTACCAGGCCGTAAATCCAGACGTCAGGAGGATGGCTGTAGCCTATTTCACGGTAAAAAAAAAAAAAAAAAAAAAAAAGATCCATGCAACTTGTTTTCATAACTTCATAAAGAACGTCTCGCTGTGCAGAACTCAGACTTATCGCGGCCAACAGATCTAAACATGTTGGCATCGAAACGTGGCCTCTAATCATGGGAACTTTTTAACATCATCAGAATTTGCTGCAGTCATTCACCATGTCCTAACAGGCCCTTTAAAATGAATGATCTGCTACATGACAAACTGTGAGAGCAACTAATAATCATCTCATTCATAACGTTCTGTAAATCTGAGGCATGCTGCAGCCTGAAGGTTGTGCCTCTCTATAGATACGAGCTTACTTATTAAGCGTAGTAACAGGCTCATTCAGACTAAACATTTTCATCCCGAAGAGTTACCTGCTTTTAAAAATCCATCATCATTACGTGTTTGTTATTGGATCTAATGGTTTTAGCAAAACACATGATCCTTTCACCTATTTTATTTGTGCAATTCTCGTGTAAGTAGCGGGCAAACAACAGACGTACAGTCTAGTCAACACAACACAGAAACCACTGGCACCGGGATTGTTGGCATATACTGGGCTTCATTATTGCTAATTAAGATGTATAAATATGCTGTCTGGCACTTGACTTGTCATTTGTAACGGGCCGTTTTTTCCATCAAACTCAAAAAGTGCCAAGGTAGACAAGGTGAGGGCACGGGTACTGGTAGGGATGCTGCAGTGTGTACTCTGTGGGCACACTTCAGCTCAGCTGGCATACATCTGACTGATGCCTTCGGGTGCCAGCAGCTAAACAAGCCCAGGTTTGAGGGGAGAGTGTTGTACGTTTGGGCTGAGCTAAGCAAAGTCTGCCAATGTCTTTGAGTGTCTGGCTTCAGGGTCTCTCATACAGAGCCCCTTGTTGAGCAGCGCTCCCTGGTCATCTTGCAGATGATGGCAATGGACAGTTAAATTTGACATCACTGTACAAATAGAAAGTACTAACCTGTTACCAAAATAAATCAGGATTCAGTCTGATTGTTGGTTTTGGGCTTAGTTAGACATTTCACTGGTGTTGCCTGCCATCCACTTCAGTCACTGGCCACATCTCATGTACAGTTTATGCAAACAACCAAACCACAATGCAGAGAACTGTGTAAAAGTATAAGTCATAAAAAATAAATAATGGTATGAATATTTTTTATTCATCATTTAACTTCATACTAAATCAAGTGTGCATTAAAATAGCTCAAATCAAACTTTATTTTAAAAAGTAGCACTAGTGTAACTTTAGAGAAAGTGGAAAAGACATACGGGGTCAGTCATTTCATTATAATCACTGGTCTAATGAATGAAAATTATTATCATCATCATTATCATAGCAGCAAGTGAACACTTTGTCCTCAAAGTTGATGTGCTGGAACCACCAAGGATTCAAGGATTCTTTATTGTCATTACAACACATGTTGGTACATGGAACGAAATTGGTTTCTCTGGTCCCGATTCAAGCCATAAGTCAAAAAAAAAAAGCAAGAAGGTCACCGGTTCAAATCCATGGCCTTTCTGTGTGGAGTTTGCATGTTCTCCCTGTGTCTGCGTGGGTTCTCTCCGGGTACTCCGGCTTCCTCCCACCATCCAAAGACATGCTCATTAGGTTAATTGGTGATTCTAAATTGCCCGTAGGTGTGCGTGTGAGTGTGAATGGTTGTCTGTCTCTGTTGGCCCTGTACTGGCGACCTGTCCAGGGTGTACCCCTGCCTCTCGCCCGATGACAGCTGGGATAGGCTCCAGCAGACCCCCGTGACCCCTAACAGGACGAAATGGGTATAGAAGATTACTGACTGACTGAAAAACATAGAGAATAAAATTAGCTATCTTTCCTGATGCAGGTGGCCCTTTTCCTGCATCTGGAGGTGTAGATGTCCCTGGCGGTGGGTAGACTGTGTCCCACCGTCTTCTGTGCAGCTTTCACCACCCTCTGCAGAGCCTTCTTCTCTTCTGCCGTGCCACAAAGTGATGAAGGAAAAATGTGGACATGAGCTTAATTGTAATGCTTAATTGACGACTGGGTCATAGCATCTCCAGCTTTTGTCAGGTGTTCCCAGTTTGCAGTGGCTATCAGAAGAGGTCCAAGGAAGGACTGCCGACAGGATCATGGACATCCAAGGCTCATGGATGACTTGAGGCATCAGTGTTGAGGGGAGGGGCCTCTGTGGATCATGCCACAGATGCTTGACCAGTTTAGGATCTAGTGAATTTGGAGGCCAGGTCAACACCTTGTGCTGTTCTTCATGTTTGTTTTGAGTTGCTCCTTAACCGTTTTGTGTGTCTGTGTCAGGCTCAGTGTCTGTGTCAGTGGTTTTAATCTTGTGGCTGATCAGTGTAAAGCACCAAGCTGACCTGAGCTCTAGTTGCATATGTGCGTTTCCTTCACTTTGATTATTCAAGACTGTTTACGGAAGCAAAGTCTAAAGCTCTTTAAACCTCCTCTATCTGTTCTTTTCAGATGCTCAGCATGCGACTAATTTATCAGAACTTGTGTTAACATGTGTTAACACAACAACATTGTCTCCAAGTCGATTCCGCAACACCTACACTTTCAGTGCCTTACTTACCTGTTTGAAAATGTGTTAATACCAGGCAGCTCCCAGGTGTGAATGTAAACACGTGCAACCTTACCTCATCCTTCAGATACCACCACGGGCATTTTTCTGCAAATGAATTCTGTAAATTCTGCTACTGTACCTCCACTGTACATGGGTGCAGTAGGTGATAAGATTGTTGTCACAGGTCAGCGGCATTTCTCGTTATTTTTATTTATATTGTGACTCTGTGAATGTACAGTACTATAGATGTTCCTAATAATGTAGATTTTGGTTTGCAAGTGTGCGAATCCTTTAATACAACTTGTGTGACAAGCGCATTACTGTACGGTAAATTGGGGTCACTGAAGAAAGCCTGCTATTCCTCTGCGGTGTCTAATTAAGAAAGAGAACAATTAGCCAATTGACCAATTAATAACAATCCTCTAATCTACAAAAAAGTGATCGCCAGGAAAGATCTATTGGTGTGCCTTTGCTGTGAAAAGAGAAGCTCCATGGGCGTTCTGCACCAAACGAGATTTAAAAGGTCTTTAATCGAATTAATCTGAGATAAATAATGATTTATGCTATTACAAAATTGCTCATAGAGAGGATTACAATACCATAAAATACAAAGTAATAAGTTTTAATGAAAGGAATTGAAATGTCTTTTTCCTGGCCCTCGTTCCCTCGGCCGGGCTTTTCTTTCTTTTTTCACACAGTAGCTGTAAGTCATCTTTTTATAATTTACCTTTTAAATGTCCTCATGTAAATCATACACAGCTACAGTTGTTTTAACATTTGTACTCAATTAATTTGGGAGCTGACTTACTACTAGAAGATCCTATACCGCTGCAGTATATACAGTGTGGGTCATGTGGGTCGGAATAAATTGTGTGACTATCATTCAAACAGATGACTAAACTAAGAGTACACATCGTTAAACCTCAGTGTTGCAAAACCTTTCCTTAGTCCACAGGCGTTGGATGTAAACTGTGAACGTAAGGAATTACTTAGTAAGGAAGTAATCTATCAGCAGCTTAAGTTTGTCGCTGATGTAGTGTGTACATGGAGTGGTAATTAAATTAGATATTTTTCAGGATATGTTTAAATATCTTATAGGTTCTGATCTTTGAAACAGGCATTTAGATTAAAGCAAAGCACCTTTGTCAGTCACGGTTTACCGATCTGCTGTGTGGGCATGTATATATAGGATTAGGGATGGCCGATAAAAAATGTAATATCAGGAATTATCGGTATCGGGTTTTTATAACCGATGTTTGTTCTGTAGGCTTCAGCATTTCCGAGTCTGCATGAACGCAGCATGGGACGTTAACAGGCGCGTGCTTGATGACGTATAACAACAACAACACGCTAGTCTCGTAGGTTGCTAACCGTGGCTAACAAGCTAGCTCGCCCGGTGAATGAGATGTCCGTGGTTTGGAAGTATTTCCAAGTGTCACCTACTAAATGCAAAGCAAAGGTGGTTATGAGAGGAGGAAACAAGGCGTCTTCCTTTTATACATCAAATTTGATCACCCACCTCAAGAAGAATCATGAGGAGTTATACGCTACATTTGTCTTCCTTGTTTTGATATTGTCTGTAGTTTGTTTGAGGCAAAAATTTCTCTCTAAAAATTATTAATGATTAATAAAAACTACTGGAGCCTATCCCAGCTGTCATTGGTTGAGAGGTGGGGTACACCCTGGATAGTTCACCAGCCAATTTAGAATCACCAATTAACCTAAGGAGCATGTCTTTGGACAATGGGAGGAAGCTGGAGAACCTGGAGAACATACAAACTCCACACAGAAAGGCCCCATCTGGCCTGGATTCGAACCCAGAACCCTCTTTCTTTGAGGCACCAGTGTGTGCCCCTCCAGGATGAATATAATTATAAAAATTATCTTCCGTTTCCTGTTTTCATTTACTGTATAATCACCTGTAACAATAGTTTTTGTTAGCTTAGAATGAGCCCTTCATATCTGCATAGGGAGCAGAGAAAGATCTTCTTTCATGGAGCCCACCGTGTTGCTGTGGCATGTTTCAATAGATTATGATTTGTCCGGGTTAACAAGCTATTAATTTGATTATTGATTATACATTTATTTCTTCCTCATGACTCCTGGGGGGGCTCTGTAGTTATTAGTCGCTGATTAGCTGATTAAAATTAGTAGCGCAAACCCAGAGGGCCTTTGCAATAGCCGAGTTTACACTTGTAACTAAAACCCTTTCTAATTCTACTTTTCAAGTGGTGAATGAAAATTCTTCAGACTGCACTGTATACATCTGCTTGTCATGAAGCCTGCCCCTACTTTGCTTTAAACATCAACCCCTCTATAAACCTTACGGTACAGGGTTTCACAATCCTCACTGCATGCCTCCGAGCGCACTAATCACGGTTTGTTTTTCAAATATAGCTTCACTGCAAATAATTGTCAAGCACTTCTCCAAACAGCTCCGAGTGTGTGGCCAGCACTGTAGTCCGTAGCCATATGGGCTATCATCATCATTAGGAGTTTGCATGTGCTTTTTCCAGCCTCCAGTATTATGGAATGTCTCCACTGTTTTCAGAGTGTCACATAGCTGCATGAAGACCTATCAAACCTTGGCTGGTGAGAAGCTTGCTAGCCTCTATGGACTCCTTTGTAGGGGGGTAAAACGCGTGCAATTTGCAAGTGAGATGAGTTGTCAGGCTTCGGAGACGTGCAGGTGGCTCAATTTGTCTCCTTGTTTTGATATAGCTGAAGCTGAGAGGATTGGCAAAGCGCTGGTAAAGCCCTACAAGCCTTGAGTTCAGGGAGTGCTGCAATTAATTATGTCGCCTAAGTTTTGACACACATAACATTACGCTGTCACTCCCTCAGAGAGATGACGCTGATGTCTTTATCCTTTGAATGTAATTGCTGGCTGTCTTTTACCCCTCTCAACAACAAGAGAAGGAAAAAGTCGCACACGTTTTGATAAAACTTAGATCAGGGCGCCCGCAGAGCAGAAGTTAATACATCGTGGAAAGATCAAAAACTAAGAGCTTGACTTCTCTTAACTCGCGAGTGATGCATCCACTTACGGGCTGTTAAATCTGTGGAAAAGGCAAACAAACGAGACGTTAACGTAATAATCCATGACGTTTTTATATAAATAAATGTCTGTTTTGTGCCTCCGTGACAGAATGACTACAACAGAATCATGAATCAGCCTTGGCCTCGGTACGGATTGGATCCTCGGGGCACGAAAGGCTGCGATGTTTTTAACTTGAGTTCAAAGTAGAAACAAAGAAGAAACAAAAATACAGTAGCTGGAGAAGAATAGTCCTGATGTGAAATGATTAGTCAACTAGAAAGGCAGTGAATCATGATCATTTATTAATCCTTGAGGTATTAATATTTTAACATCCTTTCACGTTTTCTCTGTAAATATTTTAAGCTGTTGGTTAGTTTGAAAACATCTCTTTGGGATTATAAAATTGCAATAGATTATGAAATATAGTAGTTAAATGTTAGCTTGTTGGCGCAGCACAGATTTGTTTCATAGCGATCCCACAGACAGTAATTCTTATTGTCTGACAGATAAAATGTTTAATTTGAAAAGCATCTTTGACGAGAAGAGGGTGCTCCGAGAAGACGGCCGCCGTCCGGGACTTGTCCGACTAGGTGGTGGTTCGTCTGGGGGTATGAGTTTGGAACATGCAGTCCCCTCTCCTCGAGCGGTGAACCAGAACCAAGTGGAGTGAGGCTGGCGGGCCACAAGAGCACCATTGTTCTTCACATTAATCAAACTGAGGAAGGGCAGGTAGCATTTCCCCAGCCCACCCTACATGCACACCCTGCCAACCTCCATGAATGGACTGCTTTTTTAGCTGGCAGCGATTGGCCATCGGAGCTCCGAGAGGATGTGTGTCTGTTTAATTAGTGTGATGAGCTCAGCGGAGTTTATGTGCAGTGTCGGACACCAGGTATTAACCCCTCGAGTTTGACCCTGCGAGGGGGGCGGCCGACCTCAATCTTGACATCTCTTTCTTTCCACTGTTCTCGCTTTCCTTCTCTTCATTATAAAAAAAAAAAAGAGGCAGATTAGACAAGAGGGGGAAGCTAGACTAGAGAGGAGGGGGAGACTGGACTCAAACCTCAGCCTTCGTTTTTCCCCTCTTCGTAGTCTTGCCCTCAGATGAAGAGAATAATTACGGCTATGATACTTCTAATGATGCTGTCATTAGGATGCTGAGTTGTGGTCTGGTGCAAGCTGCTCCCTCTGGAGCTTTCCAGAATTTTAAACGCTTATCTCTCTCATGGTATCACATGTAATGACACAAACATATGCTCGGCGTTGTGATTCCTTTTTTATGGGCTGGAGCGCAGCAGAAACTGTTGCCAGCGCGACTTAAATCATCTCTGAAATTATTAAAAAGAAACCCCTGAGACAAAGGAATTATCTAGATCGTGAAAGACACATTCAGAACCATAATTAGAGCTGTGGTCTCCGTCGCTCTGTACCATAAACAGCCTTAGAAATGACACATAGATCATTCACTGGCAGCTGCCTTCCTTTACACGTTGGATAAGAGAGTGCAATATGTTAACATCACCCAGGGGCACTGTTTTCTAATTCATTTAACCACAGCAGTGTTTTCCTAACAGCTTCAGCTGGCAATTAAAAACCATGAAAAGATACGAAAACATTCTTACCATGCCAGACGCACTTTCCACAAAGGTAAAACAACCACTTCAGGCACAATCAAAGCTTAGGATATCATCCTTTATCGGATTATGCACTTTATTAGTTCAGTGGAACAAACACAAGCACTTGAGGGGCATCTACTTTAGGATTATAATGCCTCTTTTGCTAACAGATGGTTAGTTTACGCAAGCGCAATTAATTAGTAAAACAGTTTTTCTGTCTTTCTCATGTTCGGGCTAATAGTCCAGGGAAAGTGACATGGTCAATGCAGGAGCACACGTCCAGAAAGTTAAAGGGCACTTGGAGGGCACTTCCACTGATGAGTTATGGTAATTATTTAGGAAACTAGTTGGAATTAATTCCATAAATGGCTAATTTGTTAAACCATCTGGCAATCATTTAAAAGCTTTTAGCTCATGTGGCTCAGTCCAGTCAGGGATTACGGCATAAGGACATCCTATAAGCACGTTAGGCAAGCTAGTGCAATGCATGTCAGTGTTAAAGGTAAAGAAAGTTGGAGAAAATTACACTAAAAATCAAATTAAGTTTTCAATAATGAACTCTTTTTTTTTGACCGATAAACAGACTGTTCACTGAATTTTTTTATTTTTTTACCAGAACGAGCTAAAACTGAATCCCAGTTTTCTTTCAAAGCGTAATTCAAGCTCGGGGTTGTATTTATTAATATCACCCTTGCTACTGAGGGAGCCGAGGAACAAAGAGCTGGAGTCACAGCATGTCAGCTCTCTAAAAGGCAGTGTTTGCTGCACCCCCTCTGAAAACACTTTATTAATTGGATTTAGATATTTGCAAAATGATCTATTTAATGGGATTACCACTCGTATAATGATCTTATTTATGAGGGAAGCAATCCAAGCTTTGAGGCAGGCTGATAATGCATTTCCAGCTCTTTGGCAGTTAATGTTGTGTTACAAGGGAAGATAAAGTTGAAGTCCCGTTGTAAATGAATAGGTAAGTTAGCCCGGTGAAATGGAGCCGCTATGGTGGCAGGTCAGACGGGCTTGAGTGGCCGCACTCGCATTCCAGAGGCCTGTCTGGACTGTAGGCTCAGTCCGGCTGAACTCCTTACAAGTTCAAGGCAGACGTAAAGAGCGAAGGAGGAGGGGATGGAGACAGATAGAGCCCCCCCTCTTCAAACCTCAGCAGCATAATGGCCCTTTCTTACATCTTTATCCACCTCAATATCTCGCTGAAGCTTTTACAGACCCTGTTTCCACTTAAATGCCTGAAGGTAATGTCCTACCTTTCCCTCTCCTCTCTGCTCTCCTCGCCAGGAAAATTGATTTAATCTCATCAACGGCGGTATTGGTATCAGAGGAGTATAAGGACCGGTACAAATTATCTATGCGCATACGGCGTATACGTCGGGACAGAATATCACAAAGAGAATATTTGCTGTTGTTTATTGTGGCTCTTTAAATGGATGTTTCATGTTTGCCAAGACATTTAAGCTGTTGGATGATTTCCCTCACAGAGGTTTTAGCTCCGTTTTGTATCTTTTCATGTTGCGTTGAGCCACTAATGCAGAAAATAAAAAAAAATAAAGTATATATGTAAATGCACCTCTTTTCTGCAGAGCACACAGACTTTAAAACATTACCATTTCAATGTAACATTTGATTTATATGTGCTTAAAAAAATAGGTTATAATCTTTTACTTTAAAAGGATGTATTCTCAAATGAGATTATGTTAATAGAGCGTAATTTGCATAAAACGGGTGGAAATATTAAACCAGATTAAAAATTCAGAATATTTAAGAGTTTTATCCATGCTGTTAGTCAACAAATATATTCATTTTCCCGGAGAATATTAGAGCCTAAATGTGACATTGTGCAAAAAAAAATAAAATAAACTAAAGTAGCAGTGCTTCCTCCAATGAGCTGGTTTGCTTGTTTATCCCTAAATAACTGGAGTTTACAGGAGCATCTCCTGCGAGTTAAACTATTACTTTATTTGTTCCGTTTGTGCTGTTCAGCTCAGTGTGATTTTAGGGTCTTTGGGGCATTAGTCTCAGATGAAGGCTGAGGCACAAAGAGCGCCCTCACAAGCCTCCATTCAGGACATTAATCTGCAGACAAGTGTCTTTTTTGTGTCCCGGAGTCTTATTTTCATCGCCATCAATTTAGTACATAGATTGAAAGTGATTCAGGTTGTGCTCTCAGGTTCCACACTCCTACCGGCCCCTCAGCTTTTTACTTTGTGTGGGTGTTTTTTTTTTTTCTTTGACATTAAAAAAATGGATTAAATTAAACTTAGTCCATACTCTCAAAATATAGACGAAGATTATTTACAGTTTTACAATCAGAACAACTAATTAAATCATAAAATTATATTCTTATTGCTCTTACATACTGAAAAGTACCAGTAATTTAAAACTGTATCGTACTGAAAAACTGAGAGAGTTTAAATTACTTCTTTATGTTAAAACAGCATCAGAAAGGTGGTAATTAAACTACAGAGGCATTATGGGGGATGTAGTTTATGGCGCTGTTAAGCTGCATTGAATTAAACTCTTAACTAACTCTTGCTAATTACGATTTAGTGCAGGACTGTTAAGAGTTTCTTGGTTTTCAGTAGAGTATAATGAACTGGTGAGCGAGCGTGTGTTATGTTTTTGAAATAAAATGTGTAAGTGTTTAAACAATCACAGCTAAATATAATCTAATCTGAAATATAATTTTACTTTAAATATTATTTGGCTTATTTCCTTTCCCTTAAAACTATCTAATCTGTGAAATTTATTATTTTAAAAAAAAGGTAAACTTAAATAAAATCCATCCACTAAGAAGCTATTAATTGGTCACATAAAATATTCAGCATTCCTCTCACCTCATTTTAATGGCATATTGAGAATGAATAGTTTGTCTTTATTTGAATTAATGGACTATCGCCTTGGTTTTCTTGTTAATATTAGTACAGTATATCACCCTGTGAACGTCCTGTTAGCAGTGCAGGCTCAGCCTCTGCAGAAAAACTCTGATTGTGTCCTTCATCGCTTAGAAATCTGCCCCTATTGCATATAAGGGATCAGACGTATTAATCAAAGCAGAGTTAACTTGAGCGGTTTCATTTCTTTCACTTGTCCCTGTGCACGTGTGGCAGCAGAAAAAAAAATGGAGCCGCACAAACACTTGATAACCTCAGCTGACTTCTGTGAGCCCACCCCTGCAGTGAATCAAATGGGAACCAGCACTGCAGCCCTTATTTGTCATGTGCCGCACACTGCCCCTTGTGGTGTACTACAAACTGAGATGGAGATTGTGACTTGGCAGCAAGATCCTCTCTTTGCCCCGAGGCTTACACATTTGTACACTCATTTATTTATTGGTTTATTTGAATAGCTTTGCTATTGTGAACTTTGGATACGTTTTTATTTTCATTTTGTCTCGCTACAACGCAGTCCGGAGTGATATTTCTTCCATCTGGCAGTGGCGCTTTCTGTGACAGCTTTCCTGGTTTATGGCTCCGAGTTAAAATTATCATTACAATATGTTATGCAAAAGAATCCCTCTCATAATAGCGGGGTCAGGAAGACCCGGTATTAAATTAGTGTGAAAACCTGACATCCCTCTTCCGCCTCGTTGTAAATTTGTGAGGCTTTAATCGTGTGCAGATGTGTCCTTTCTTCTTTATCAAGGAGTTATTACTTTCTAAATAATTTCTCAATGGGTTACTCTTAATGTATTTGTGAACCCTGCCTATCTGACCTGTGCTCGGTGTCTTTAATTGAAGCGAACATATTAGACATATTCACTATATTAAGTGTGTTTTGATGTTCCACTTTTCTTGATATAGATTTATGAAGTGACAGCGTCGGAGGTCACCGGCCTATTAGAGATTTATGAAATGCCCATGAGGCACCGGTGCTCGAGCTCAATAAATCATGCCAGCCATTTTTTATTACAGCACAATGTGCTACAAGCCTGATCAAATGCACCTATCTGCAGGTTTTCTTCCCGTTTAAGACGATTCCAGGTCATCTGCTCGGAAGCCGTCGCCGCCATTTGTCAGAGCACGATATTCGCATGTTTGCTTTGACTCGTTTAATCGCGGCACATTTGTGTTTCCGACTCTTTTGTACGCGCTGCGGTGGTAGCCATCTGAGGAGTCCCTAATGATACAGCCGCTGTAATCCCCACAGGCCCCGAAGCCTTTTTATTTCAAACGTGGCTGCATGAGAACCGATCCATTGTAAAGTAGAGCATTGTCCAAACATTCTGCTGGCAGCTTTCCTGAAGGCCGCTGAATAGAAACATCAACATTTGCAGAGCGGGTGGAGATTGCTCTAATAAAAACAAAACTGGTTATGTTTAAGGTAAAAGCATGTGGCTCAGCAAGGTTGTAGTCTTGAGGTTGACGGGGGTTGTAGATGAGATGTGCAATGGATGTCTTTTTTTTTTTTTTTTTATCACTCGCACAGGCTTATAATGTAGGTTTCTTTCACTGGGAGCGGTGGGCGTAAGTGTTGTGTTCTGGTGGGCA
Organism: Planiliza haematocheilus; assembly: GCA_005024645.1. NCBI lineage: Eukaryota > Metazoa > Chordata > Actinopteri > Mugiliformes > Mugilidae > Planiliza > Planiliza haematocheilus. The sequence goes on along the minus strand of SRSE01001339.1, from coordinate 2,251,951 downwards.
GAGACAGTTAATGTCCCAGATCTACAGTATGAATAAAGTCATATTGTGAAGTGTGTGGGCTGATATGCTTGGCAGTCAACCCTGACAAGTAGATTAGCTCTTACTGGGCCACCTCTGAATGGCATGCACACGACTCAAGCATTTCCAGTCACAGCGCTACATATCAAACATCTAACGCCCAGCAACACAGATGAAAGCACATCAAAACATTGGAAGAAGGAAAAAAAAAAAAAAAACCTGCTCTATGTTATGTGGCTCCTCCACAGCTGCAATGGTTAACAGGAGTCAAAAATTGGCATGTCTAAAAAGTGGGATAATGATTATAAATGTGACAGGCTGAAAACTAATTACAATTGTCTCACTGTGTTTTCCAATAATGCCTCTAACATTTCTATAAAACTCATTTAAATCTTCCACAAGTCCAAAATTCAGTCTTGCTCTAAAGCCATTTGGCACATTTTTCTTCAGTTTACATTTAGAGGGGATTAGCGGAAGAGCTGAAAATAATCACGCCAGATGTCTGCTGCAGCGAGAAGACTGCCTCCCCGGTGGGCATTTGATTTTCACCGAGTTTTTATCAGTCTTAAGAGAATACACTCCGCGATCCTCACAACGCGCGGGGCCCTGTGCCGTGACGTGTCGTGTCGCGTACGCCGGCCGCGCCCCGTGTCGCGTTTTACAATAGCAGTAAAATATCAAAACACGCCCTTCGCTCATGTGACCGCACGACGAGAGGAGTTCAAACAGTCAGCAGCAGCCTGTTTATAGCCAAGTTACACAGACAGCGCGTAGCTTAACTGGGCAGACTGGTGGAACAAACAGCATTATAAATAAGCCCAGTTCAGTGACAGGTCTAAACACGAAACCACATCTGTACACTTTATAAAAGCCACGGAGAAAATGTCACTGTCTTTAAGACGTGTCTGAAAAATCGACCGTCAGCCGCACCGATTCAGAGAAGTTAATGAACTGACGAGCAAATGGAATTAAGGATTAGGAGAATTTAGCTTCCCTTTGTCGGTGTTGTTTGCAACGGACGTTATTAAAAATGGGATTAATAAACAGAAGTAACGGCGAGGCGTCGTTCGTCGTGGCCTGTCCGACACATTTCGCGGTCCTCCTTCGAGACTGGGCCAGTGTTTGTTGGATTTGTTTTTTAGCTTTTAATGAGCTCCTCTGGAATGCAGTGTCTCCCACATGTCTTGCAGAGGGCGGGGCCATCTTATTGCTGCCACATGTTGGGCTCCTAGTGACTCTTCCAGGCTTGTGTGGTCAGCCAGTTCAAAGAGCCCAGGCTCATTTGTTATACAACTTTATGTAACAACAAGCCGATGCTTCAGTGTGTCTGAGGAGGCAACAAAGGAGCGCCGCCATTCTTTCTTTGTCCTAACTGGCTCTGCCCAGAGAGACTTTCAGATCATCTGTTTCTCTAATTAGCATGTTTGCTGGACAATATGTGGTATTGTGCTGCAACGTGGTGCAGAAAATCCTTTATTGGAGACCCGTTCAGCGTTTGAACTCTTGACAGTAATGTTTGTTGGATGGTTCTGGTGAACGGTAGTAGTTGATCACTGTCACGGGCGGAGCGGTGCGCCGTGCCACATATGGCAACAATCTGACATGGTAGTCCGGTTTTGAGGTTGTGAGTGACTAGGTGTGGGCTCCCTGGATCAGGCCGACTCTATCAATTCTTGCCCGAGCGCTCTCCACGAAGGACTCGGCTCAGGATCCACTGCTGGGGGTTGACAGGAGATCTCAGCAGGAGCCCAAACCCGGGCCTCGATAAAGTCCTTTCATGCAGCTCTTATGTTTTTAAGAGTAATGTTTCCACTTATTTAGAGGAAGAGAAGAAAGATGACCTACATGTCAATTAAGAGGGGAATACTGCTGTATCCTTAAAACACTACTACGGCCATCCGCTACTTAACACCCGTTCATTTGTTAAAGTGGACCAAATTACAGAGGGTCTTGACCACCCTGTACCACACACACTTATTGCAAATAACCTGTTTTTCCTTTTTCACACACCGATTCCCCGGGGGATGTTTTCAGCTCCACTAGACTGGCGAGTCTTCAGGGACCGGGTCCACTGCATGTGCTGGCTAGTAGGCCATTTGCAATAATCTCCTTTTTACCGTTTAGAGGCTAATTATGTAACATTACACCTGCCTCCCTGAGCCTTGGCTCTGGCATACTGCAGAATGAGTTGCTCCCCCCCACCACCACCACCACCCCTCCTCACCCCCTCCACCACCACTCATAGGGGTGGTTAGAGTTTCTTAATGAGATTAGCCCAAAGCTGAAATCTGCTTTGTGTCCCTTGCTATATGGCGAGATAGTGGATCAGTGGAATCAAAGCTAAGAGGGGGAATCATTGGAAGATGCAGGCAGCCGACCTCGTTTCTGTCTCCCCACCAACCCCCCTGCGTGTGACTTGGACCGGATTCGTCGCTATCACACATGACATTGTGTGCAAGCTTTGCATAGGAAATATCTTTGTCTCACTGTGATGTTTGCTTGCTTCAGTGTTTCCGTGCCTTTCCTTTATCTTGCTGTCCAGTTTATATTTGCTGTTGGATCAAACTTCTCAATAGTCATTTTGGAAATTGAGGACAGATGGGTTGAATATTGAACAAAATAAAAGGGGAGCTTTTCCACCAGTCTGGGATATAAACCCGTCTAGTTGCGGTCGCTGTACTACTGTCTTTTGGTCTCCATTAACTCAAAATATCTTGTATTTTACAGCAAAACTTCTAAGGCCGAGCCTAAATTCTTATTTGTCAGTAACGCCATAATGTGCAAGACAGAGCTATATAAAGGCAGAACTACACCACCCACGGCAGCCCATCCACAATGGGAGCCTTTCTTCCTCTAATTTATTGGGACCCTAATGTCCTTGTGACTTTCAGCTCAGACAAAAGATGAAAAACCAACAGTGGAGCCCCGGACAGAATAACACAGGAGCGCGCACACACATGCACACACATACTGTACGCGCATGCACGCAGCGATGTATGCAAGCATGCAAACAACGTCCAGCTGAGAATTCCCGGAGAGAAAGCAAATTTCTCAGCGAACGCAGCGAGAGATAACATGTAAATATTTTGCCCACTTGCTCAGAATATGATGTTGATTAAGAGAGTAAAGGTTAAGGTTAGAGAAGGGGCAAGGATTAGTAGTATGGACCGCTTCTAGGGTTACCATAACAGCCCGGCTGCTGGGACTAGTAATAACAACAGAAGTAATAATAATCACAGACTAATTGATTGAACCCTGTGGCTTCCTTGCAAGAGTCATATTTGTAAAGCTTAATTCCTGCACTATAAGCAGCTGAAGCAGTGCGTCAGTTGCGAGTATTACTTTCAAGTGGGTCTCATTTATTTGTTCAGTTCAACGCTTTTGTCCCAATTACGAAACAAAATAAAATATTTTTCAATTTCTTATAGATCTGTTTGTCTTCACTCCCCATTATTTCTGACTTATCTATAATTTCTGGTTTCTCTGTACGAGATCCTATCGTTGCATTGTAGTTTGTTGAATTTACAAAGAAGCCTAGAAGCCCTGAAGCTATATACCGCTACAGAGAGCTATTTGCTCTGCGTCAGCGGAGTATCCTGTCATGGAGAGAAAATCCCGTTTGAAGTATGGCCCCCGTCTTTCACACTGACGATAATGCTCCTGGCTTTATCATGTCCTCCGTGCAAAGCCCATGTCTTCTCTTTTGTCCGGCTCCCTCTCCCCCACTCCTGCGCACCCCCTGGCTTTCCTCTTTTGTGTCACTCTCTGTCACATTGCTACCCGTTTTACTGTGAGGAGAACCGGTCCAAACCTTATCCCCCACCCGCCTCATCCCCCCCCCGCTCCCGCCTGGGGCATGCTGGGAAGTGTAGTCTGGGGATCAGACGCTCCGACCGACGTGGTTTACGATTCGACTGGAAGTAAGAAAACTACGGTCGACTTTTAATATATTTAATGCTTCGTGAAATTTGCTGTAAACACACTGCCACAGATATTGAATAAAAGTCCGCCTTTTGATTATATTTGTGAGGTTTCACGGTTGAATAAATTCTAAGGTAAATACTTAGCATTTTAAATTAGATACATTATTAGTATTCATTCTGCTCTGGCTGTTCCTAAATCCACAGCTTAAATGCAAATGCACCGCAGTCTTTTCCATCCGTGGCTTTGTTGGCCTCTCAGAAACCTTAAGCCGGTATCTTAAATAGGGGCCTCTCATGGCATATGCATGTGCAGTATCTTATCTGGTGAATATCACAATCATTCTCTAGGACATCAAATATTTAAACAGGCCATACAAACAAGAGACAGGAGGGAGGGCATGGAAACAACCCTTTTGTGGGCCCCGTTGTGAAAACAATAAATGTGCAACCGGCGCCCAATATTTTCATATTCAATGACTTTGTATGATCCATATGATCCCAACATAAAGAGGGTCTGTGAACCCTCTCTCTTAAACTGTAGCAGGCATATATTACCAGGCTTAGAGCTTGGCAAGCTCCATATCCCAAAATAGATTTCAACAATACTCTATGAGGATGCATTAAATAAATCTCTGCTCAGCTAATCCGTGGAACAGTTCACATTTTCGAGAGAGACACTCCGGTAGGACAAAAGCGCCGCTCTGCTCGCCGCGCCTTCATCTGGGGACAGACACACATAAAGAGAGATATTTAGAGAGAGAGGGGAGGGAATCGGAGGGGGAAAGAAATACGCCACTAATGTGACAGAGAACACCCCCCCCCCCCCAAAAAAAAATAAAAAATCATCATTGTCTGCTCTTGCACTGCAAAGCAGATCCTGTATCGCTCCATAATTTTTTTTTTCATTTTTACTCGAGCGCAAGTGCAATAACTTAATCTTAAAGGCAAAACGTGGACATGAGGGCCATTTCGAAACATGTTGTAGATAAATGTTAATCACATTAGCATTTCCCAGACTTCCGTAAATCTCCATAAATAGCATGCTGAGGTTGATCCCTCTTTTTTTGCCCATTGAGGCAAAATTACAGTTGATGAATTGCTTTTGCCATGCATGTAGGCTAATGAAAGCTTTGCTCCTGGGCCTTCCTCAACAAAGGCTCGTAATTTTTCCACTTTCCACTAAAATAAGAAACCTGTTCCACTTTTAATTAATAGTTTTACCCTCTCCTATTCAGGACCGTATGCATAGTTTCAAATTAATTTTTTTTTTTAGGTGAGGCTTGGTTATTAATACTGTAGAAACAAGCCCCTTTGTGTTAAAGTAACAGGGAGGTAATGTTAGCCTGCAGGTTTAGAAAGAATTTCCTCTCATGTCACCAAACTGCTTAACACAACTTATGACGCCGCCTCTGTGGCTGAAACGTTTCGTGACAGGCAGCTGTTTCACTTGGAGTCATCACATTTTTTTTTTTTTTTAACTGAGTTGAACTGAAGTCACAGCTACTTAAACACTAAAAGCGCTTTGGATTAACCTGTGCAGATTGAATGTAGATTTAAACCAGAGCTAAACTAAAAGCAGCGCTTAAAGTACATGAAAACAGTTTAATGTGTGAGATTTGTTCCTTTATCCACAGATATAAACGTCCGTATAGATGTGACGCTTCAAAATGAGTTATTAACGGCAGTATTAGGTTAATAAGAAGCAATTAGCATGCATTAAGGTGCATGCCACATATAATGAGCACTTGGGTATGATTACTCAAACAGCTGAATGTTTGAGAGACAAATAGCCTCATGTGTGGTTATATCTGTCCCATGACATATTTTAGTGTGGTTGGTTTCACATCAAACCCCCTCAGTATCCTCTCCCAGCAGCAGTCGTTTATTACTGCCGTAATCTCCCGAGCAAGGCCAAAAAGAAAATAATAAAATAAATAACGTCTTTGTATTATGAACGTATCTGGAAATATTGTGACATTCTGTCGCTCCTCCACTTTTAACTGCTCGTCTTGAGTCGCCAAACAGCAATCCCGTCATTGTGCCGGAATCATTTTATGTCATAATATTCAGAATAGCCTCCTTTGCACAAGAGAATATCTGCGGCTTTTATGTGTTTCATGATAATGGCAGCAAATAGCACTTATTTTCTTTACCGCTGATAAGAAAGCAAAAAAATAAATAAAATAAAAAAATAAAGCAATAGAGGAGATTTTCTGGTGAAAATCCATTCCCTCTTTGTACCTGTGACTTAAGCTCAAAGGTGGGCGATCCATATGGCAAAATTTGTATTTGTATTTCCAGGCTGTCAAAAAGAATCGGCCCTGACATAGAGCAGATGCAGCAAACCCGACGCGGTAGCTGCACTTTAAGCACTGTGGGTGATTTCATACCAATTAGTGCAAATCACGGAGTACTTAAGATTATTGCCTAGTGAGTTTAGCAACAGTTTGACACCTACTTCTGAAAGTGACCCCTCTTAAGTTTATTTTTCCCCATAGATTTTTGGACTACTTTGCGGAACGTAAAAGTAATTTATCCAGGCTGGGACTTTTCATTTCACCAGCTAGAGAAAGAAGAAAGAAAAAAAAAAAAAAAGGCCTCTGGTGACAAATCTGGCTTCCATCTAAGGTCAGGGCGGTCCCCCCTCATTTGTAGTAAAGGAAGTGGTGGCTGGGCAGGGGACAGACTAACAGCCCCCCCTTTTCTTTTATTTTTTTTATTTTTTTTGTTGCTGCTGCTGCCGCTGCTGCTGCCCCCTCATCTTGGGGCTTTAGCAGAACTGCTCTGGCATGAAGTAGAGGCTGCCGTCTCCATGGTGACAAGTCACTTCAGCTCCACCAGCTTTACCCAGCACAATCAGCCCTGCGAATTGTCTGGCGCGTTTAAAAAATAAAACAATATATATATACCGTTTCATTCCTCTCTCTCCTTCATTATGTTGTCGCGCGGTATAAAAAAACAAAACAACAACCCCCGATATGGCGCAGTTGGCTGCTAACACGAATAATGGCTGGAGAATATGCTCTGAATAGCCTGTTCTGCTAGTGAAAAGCTAATGGAGGGAGTCTTGGCAGTGTGTGTCTCACTGAGGAGAGCGAGGGAGAGAGAGGCAGTCCCAGAGGTACGGATGGGGCTGCTGTGATAGTTGTGAACTCTTCCAGTGTTTATGTGTCAGCCAACAGCCTCCGGAAGGAGACTCGAGACATTCTCCACACCGTCTTCCAGACAAGAACTGGTCCCCTCAATTAAACGAGTTAATTTGAAACCATAAGCTTGTCCTTAATTAAGAAGAGCTTAGACACCTCCTGAAATGAAATATCTGAAATGAGCTATATTGACGACATACTATTCCCTTTTGTTCTGACGCCGGGTTCCTCATCCTCAATGCCATTGGTCTAGACCGTCCATATGCAGAGCTCAGCTGAGAGGCAGATAAACGCGAGTAGGGAGACGTAACCTCAGCAAAATGTGAACCGTTTTGAGGGAAGTTTCACTTTCAAAGTCCATCCATTGCGGACTCCCACCACGTCCTCTCTCTCTCTCTCTCTCTCTCGCAACCGTATTCCCCATCTGCCTGACTCGGTGCATCTCTGGCGCCGGCGAGAGGAGGACGAGAAAAGGGAGGAGAGGGAGAAAGGGAGAGAGATTGTGGCATTAAGTAAATAATTTGTATGATAATTCATTACAGCGCAGTCTTTTTCAACTTTAATTGGTCTAAATGAAGAGACATTTCACACCATTTAGATAAAAAAGAAAAAGGAGGCCAGCATAATGAAAAGGGGCCTGCCTATCGGACTTCAGAGGTTTGCTCTAAATGAAAATGTAATTGCAGGCGGAATGGTACAAGAGGAGAGACCCGCGCTGCAGATCCGGGGGTATCTTCAGACAGCCGAGCAAAAGCTAATGACTGAGCAATTTGGAACATTTACTCACCCCAAAGACTCTCATTAAGTCAATCACAGGCTTAGCCGAGACCCACTCGCAGCGTCGGAGCCGGCCCCGCATTTATTCCAACATCAATCAGGAGGGGCCGGCTTCTTCTTCTTTCAGAAGCCATGAAAAACGCCCAAGTAATTTATTCGGGATCTTTGAGAGGATAATGGCCAATTATTTGTTTATAACACTGGTTAAATTTTCATTAGGCAGATTAATGGAATATCATGTACTGTCAACACTGGACTGAGGGGTGGTGTGTCAGAGATAAACGGCCAAACAGATGATGTCGCTCTGTTAGTAAATTGGTTTTTCTGCAGCCCCTGTCCTCCATATGAAAATTTAAAGGTGGACAAGGCACGGGGGTGGGGGGAGGGGGGGGCAGGGAGGTAGAGGTGGGGGGGTGAAGCTGTCTTCAACAGGAGTGGAGCCTGGCAAAAGCAGAGGGGAGGACACTGATGAACTTCATCCACCTGCAGGGTTTTTTTGTTGTTCTTAATATCTGGTGGCGATGTAAATTCCCTTCACCATATTTAGCTTGTTTAAATGTTAAATATTCTACAAAGTTTAAGCGTGCGCGGCTCAGCAGACGCTCATTCGCGTTCACTGCATCCCATCCTTTAAATTACCTATTCTATCAATCATCCTCAATCCATAACCAATCCCTGGGAAACATTTTTCTCACAGACGCTATTTGAAATGATAATTCTGGTGAGTTTTTAGAAGCCAACTTTTTCTTTTTTAATGAAGAGAAAAAGCTACTTTTACCAGTGACTGTGGGTGATAGCTTAATCTGACATTATGCAGGCGACACAAGATACCTGTAAGTGACAGAGTGAAGAGTGAAATGACAACTACAAGGCGGGCAGGCTGGTGATTTGCTGACCCCCGATGATGCCTGAAGTTGATATGAAGCAGTTTGAACCTTAAGTGGTGCTTTCACAGACCTCCACCTGAAAGTGGTCGGAGAATTGTCGTTTTTGAGCGTTGCATATTTGGGCTTCAAGTGGCTTTTCCCTTCTCCCCTCTCCTCCTCCTCTCCTCCCCTCCCCACCAAACGCAGGGTTTTGAGAATTGAGATAAAATGTGGCATATCAAATCTTAATATGCACGCTTCACCCACTAGTGTGCAAATGATGCGTCGTGGGTTCACACTCCCAGATTTATGAAACCAGAATTTTAATGACTTGTCTTTTTTTTTCCCAGGAGACTGATTTATTTGGGGAAGCTCGTGGTGACTTTTTAAACAAAATGCATGCTGTACTGTAAAAGCCTCCACAGCTTGGATCTCATTTCAGCTTGTTACACGGCCTGTGCCCACATTACATTATGATTACATACATTTCAAAGAACTTACCGGTCATTCTTCTTCTATAAGCCTTTGCGTCCTGCATGTGAGTTAATTTGGACTCCTGGATTGCAATCTGCCAACCTTAGGGCATCCAAAGTGCCTACTAGCTCCCCTATCAAAACAATCATCAGCTGAAGGAGGTTATCGTTGGGCTGGGCTATCTGTCACCCGGCCACCGGCAGCCAGCGGGACACAAGGGCCATTTAATTAGGCCTACTGCTCCTCTCTGGTGTGAAAGACTCTCAGGCCCCTTTGATTCCCTGCTGCTCTCCCAGCAGGAAGTGGTTGGTGATAATTGACACAGGATTTCCTTGTTAACCAGCGGCAGACTCTGTGGATTAAAGTGACAGAGATCTCCAGAAGAAAGTGGGGAGTAGATAAGGGGGAGGGGAGGTGGTGCAAAGAGGGGGGGGAGTGGCGGGGGCAGCAGCTATTTACCGCTCTTGAGAAACCAGGGAGGAAATAGCAATATCAGACTGGTGCGCGGTCCTGCCGCGAGATGTAGCTCCCACTTATCTTAGCCATTTCAGCTTGGCTGATCAAAGATTGGCTTTCCTTAAAATAACCTGGGCCCAAGGTTGAGTACATGCTTCCACGCCATGGGTTTTTTTGGCAAATTATCAGTCTTTTCCAATCCCCCCCTATAAAGCTGCATGGCTGTTTGTGTAGGACTAGAGAGATAATCTCATTTCATTTGTACAATTATACACTATCATGGAATAAAAGCATATTTGCAAATGACGTAATTTCCCGCTTTGTACCAACTGGGTCACAAGCCTTGACAAAAGCATTATCATACAGACAGGAGAGGTACCCAGTCGGCTGTAGGGCAAAGATGGAGCTTTCAGGGGAAGTAATCCACTTTATTTATTTCTAGATTTCCTTTCTGCTTATCTAACAACCTCACAGCTTACCAACAGACATTTTACAACCGCTCATTGAAAGGTTTTAACATAGCCCTTCCAGAGATAAAAGAAGAAGGAGCTACTGTACTCTTCACTTTCTGTGAGTCTTCATCAACTTCAACTATTCCAACTTTTCCTCAGGGAGCAGCTTTTCATCCATTCAGCTCTCTGGGCCACTCTGCACAGACTCAACAAATTAAGCTAAAAGCACATGCGTGCATGACATATTTACTCATACACCTGACTAAACACTCCACTCCTTAAATGCCCAACCTGCCCAGGATGACCCAAACGTGACATAAATAGCTGACTGGTCACTTTCAAGTGCTTACTGATAACTGAATGGAGTGATGGCAAGTTTCCAGCAGCAGGACTGGGTCAAAACCAGGTCCATCATATAAATCAAAGGAGAAATTCCATTCTCTCTTATCCCCCAGCCAATACATACATGCAGCTGTGGACAGGCGAGCGTAAGATAAAAAAGAAGGTCATTTTTATTATAGCAGTAACGCCACAAAGAGCGTTTCCCATTCAGATCACTGGTCAGATGAATATGATGAATATTAATTATTTAATCTGTTATAGGTTTTCTAACAGCTTCCAGTACACATGTGCTGCCTTGAAATATTACGAAGACAACAACACATGGAAGACAACTATCAGCAAATCTTATAAGCTTAAACTACAAGTTGGGCTAATGAATTAAAGGTGACGTGATGAAACGTAGGAGCTCATAAATTATGTTGGAATTTCCGCCGGACCAATCGTTAGCCAAACGTCGAAGAGTGAGACTGCAGCAATGCAGTTAAAGGTTATTCATGTGTATATACTGTTATATTATGTGTATCATAGTTTATATTCTTTATATATATATTAAATGTTTAGTGCGTTTTTTAATGTCCGCCACCTCTCCCAGTAATTCATAACACAACAGCACAAGCGTAGATAAATGAGGCTACAGTATATGTTTTAAAATCACAGTATAGCTCATTACGGCCACACTGACTGGTTTTTACACTTATTCTGAAAAAGACAACGCTCCCACTAAGCTGTTTACATGGTTAATGAAAAGGAATATTCAGCTGTTTTCATGCATCAGGGGGTTTCCCACATGTCGTTGGCTCGTAGTCACCTTATTTCTTTTAACCACCGATGTTTGCATACATCCAAAATCCTGATATATAAGTTTCTCATACTATTTAATGCCATGTTTCTCCTCTGACAAGTATGTTTGCTTTTCCGTAGGGCATGCATCTTTACGCCAGCTTTAATCAAGATGCACAATCTTGATTTTCAAACCGAGCCGTCACCCTCGGTTGTTTCCAGGCCGTCCATAGCTGCAGTTTTTCGCGTGTAACTAGTCGAGTAGTCGTTCGGTGTGGGTGCACACACGCACAGAAGGCTTTTTTTCATGTTGCATCTTAATCTAAACTAAACACTGACGATGACGTGACCATCCAAAATAAATAAAATGTTGATCGACTGATCATTGTGATTAATAGTTATGTCGTTTCATGCGGACGCAGAAACTTCTGTGCCAGCTGGCTGTTGGCTGGGTGTTTATTTATGTGCAGAATAATTAGTGGATTATTCATGTGCAACCTGTTATTTTACTGTTTTTCTGCTGAAGAAGTCAGCAAAATATTGCTTCACTTGTTGAACTAATGGAGGCTTGAGTTTTACACAAAGTCTGTTATTACAAAAAACTATTTTACATTGATGCATCGGCAAAAATATCTATACTTCGCTTTGTGGCGGCAGGATTATTTTAGAGGATTATTTTACTATGCTATACTATCTTCTATGTCAAGATATTTCCCCAGCAGACAAGACCAAATGATGAATGATGATGAATGAGAACAAACAAACCAGCGAGTTGTTTTGTCACGTTTCTCGTTGCATTCCTTCTCGGCTGGCAATGCTGTTTTGGTGATGAAGCGTAGCTATTTGTCCTAATACTTCACTCAGACTTTGCATTAACATGCATCCTGTCCATCCTGGTTGCAAATTATCACTTTAAAGTACATGTGCGAACACAACCAGGATCTGTCAGACCATATTTGATGGTCGTCTGGGCTCCTTGTGACTGTAAACCAAAAAAACTTGTGTGAATTTACATGTTCGGTGAGCGAGACAGACTTTCCCGCTTGTTCCAAAATATGCATCATCTCCTCAGTCGTCACACAACAAACAGCTGTTCACGTATATGAGGTTATTTGCACATAAAGCATGCAATTGTTAGCTTGAATTTGAAGATGCATTCAAAATATCAGGTGGGAATCATTTAGTTAAGCAAAACGATGCTAGACTAAGACTACAGCTGCAAGAAAGCTACAAGAAATATTATTCAACTCCATTTTCTGAACTTTCTAAACCTAATGCATAAATCGAAAAGTTCTCTCTAGAAAGCTCCTAATCCAGAGTTGATTCTGGGGATATATATATATATATATATATATATATATATATATATGTACATTACTGGCCGGCTACTGTAAGCGCAAGTCGGGTGCAAAGTCCAGAGAAGAGTCACACCGCCTTTGAAGTGTTTAGATGCAATATTACACAAACATGCTGCACAGAAACTTCGCATCACTGTCCACACCTTCTTATCTGTGCTCCCTCATAGGTACTGTATCTTAACCGTGCGGTAAGACTTCAATATGTGGGCATTAACACGCTTCAAGGTCCTTGATTTCTCTTCAGGAATTACTGTGTGGCGACCAGGAGGAGAAGCAGGAGATTTGTTCCCTTCAGTCTAAAGTAAATAGGATAGGCAGGGGAAGCAATCACATAACCAACACATGCTCCGCTATCAAGACAACACAGCAGTCTAGATTAAGATTTTGTCATAACCAAAATCATTGCTGTTTAATTTAATCTGCGGGCAGATAAACTCTTTAACCTTTTCCCGTCCCCCTGATGGTTTTGGGAAGATAAGGTAAAGTTCAAGTTGAATCACGGCGTATTGAGCTTGTCGCCACTTTTGAAAAGTGGTCCTGGGAAACAAATGAGCGGTTAGTAAATGAGCCGTGAGTGGTGAAGTGGCACGGAGAAGTGTCGATGTGGCCCCGAGTAAAAGCAGCGTGACCCCTTTCAGACGTAGGATTTACTCAAAGAGAACAGACCTCTACAGCTAATCCAGACTCACTGACCCAGTAGCAGGTGGTTTGCTATTTGATGGTGCCCACGTTCAAGGTGTGTCTAGTCAATTTAGTGTTTAATCAGAGCTTAAATCTTGCATTGATTCATATCTAAATACATATTCTTGTTAGTTTTTTGCATAACAATGTCCATTTAGTTCATTTTTCATGTGCCACACCTTCTAGCTGATGATAAACCTGCAGTCATCCACTCCAACAGATTATTGATTCATTTTTTTAATGTATTCTACCCAGACTTTGTAACTGCACTAAGCTACATCCGTAGTTTCTTCATATCGCTTTGTTGTAGTGGGCTAGACTTTTTCGTTCATTTAAATTTTTAACATATGATTAAAATTTCATTCATTTTTAATTAATTCAGTAGCGGTGGAAAACAAGTTTCGGTTCATACAACCGATCATCAAAGACGACTCGAATAAATCTAGAGTCTATTTAACCGGCTCAGTTGAGTACTACCACGATTGATTGATAATCAGTAAACGGCACCATTCAAACATCTTACATCTCACTCAGCAGAGAAACAAAACATACTACCAGACTTGATCAGCAAACAATACGCAGAGAAACAAAACTTAAAGGACTCTTACACTACTAATCAAGACAAGAGCCAATTAATATGCTCACTCACCACCAAGTTTGCAGACAACAAACTGGTAACGTGATCTTTCGCCCTCATATTTTCCGTTCACTCTACGCTGTTGTTGTTGTTGTTGTTGTTGGCTTAACTGGTCCGTGATAGGTCGAGAGGCTAAAGCCCTTCCTTTCCCTACATCCTCCAGAATGACTTGCAGTTGTGGCTTGAGGTTTTCTTCCTATTTTTCTCTGACGGAGTTCGAGTGAAATTATCAAACATTCTATCGAACGTATTTTCATTTGATATCAACCACGTCGTGTCTATCGCGATATATATCGTTATCGTTTATCGCGATCAGCCCTATGAACAATACAGGACTACTTTCATACCATTCTCAGTCCAGCTGTACAACAACTCACCTTTCTGAGACAGGTAACTCCATGTTAGTCATGATAATGGACACTATTGCACCTTCTATCATCCCTGTGTATATAATATATAATCTTCCATCTCTATTTCTTGTACAGTTATATATATACTAATATGCTAATTTGTACATTTTGCTTATACTATTTTATTTTATCTTATTTAATCTTTCTTTTATCTGTGGTTCTTAAGAGTATTGCTGCTACTGTGACCAAGCAATTTCCCTTGTGAATAAAGTTTATCTAAGTCTAAAGAGTCTAGAAGTCTAGAAGCGGCTTTAGTGAAGTTGTAGGTAATTTCAAATGAAATTAAAACCAAGCTCATCCTAAACATGACTGAACTCACCATCTGCTTCATGTGCAACTTCTGCCGTCTGTCTTGCTTCAACTAGCTTCCTCAGTGGAGCTAGCACGACGATGAGGAGTGTCATCACCTCCACGTGACCTCCTCCCGTGACCTCTTTTTCACATCAACCCTTTATGGTGTCAGTCAAGAAAAACAGAGATTTTAAAGCGAAAGAAATCCCTGCAGTTGATAGGCGGCTAAAACTACAACAAGCGGCAAAATAAGTTGTTGTTAGTGGTGTGGACTGGACAAAACTAAAAGGTCTTACCACTTTTGGACCAGTTGGATCCAGAAAATATGTCAAGAAAGTTGTGATTAAAAGATTTTTTTGTGGTTTTAGCTGCTAATGATCTGTACTTTTTCTTTTATTTATTCCAAATAAAACGCAGACTGAATTTAGCTACAGTATTAAATTGAAAACATGAAAAAGTTTAAAGAACCTATATAAATTTGACTCTGCGCCAGCTGTAAATAAGACTTATTAGCTTTATTTTAACAAGTCAAGTTTGTCTTTATACCAACACATGGCCTGCTACGCATTACGTTGTTTCTCTTTTCTTTTTTTCTCAACTTTAACTTCTTCAAAGTAAAGATCATAGCTGTTTCAGCAGCGGCCACAGCAGCCCCTTCACAGGCAGAAAGAGAAAGGGGTCAACGCCTCATCTTTGCAGAGCCGACGCAGCCAGACGTTGTGGTCTAATCTATAAGCGTCAGTCTTAACCTCATTATTAGTATAAAAAAAATCGGGCTTCTTTCCATGGCCTTTGTTGCAGTGGAATATGTTTTAGAGAGATACAGAAGGGAAAGCCCCAATTTCCTGCAGGGGTCGAGTATTAATGTATGAACTGCTCCTCTGGGACGCAGGGGCTCACAGTGGAGGTTGTCAACTTTTCCTCGGGCTCATTTTGATGTGTTGCCACTTAGCTTTAATTCCATGTAAATAACATAAAATCCACATTATGCATATTGATATTGTTTGGTGTAGATTTATATGTCTTTAATTATTTGTTTGCATTTAAGTGTTTTTTCCCCCCCATGCTAGCTAGGACTGTGGTTATATCCACTGGTTTGCTCATATACAGAACAATGGAGTTATAGCTGATGTTGGTTTCTGGGGGCAAATATCTTGTTTGTGACAAGCCACAGTGGGTGGATCAAAGAAATCTCGTATCTGACAATTGTTCTTATTGTCTAAAGTAATAAATTGAGCCACGCTAGGATGTTAAATTTATCTGTGTGGATATTCATGTTTAAAATGCTAACTTCAGCTCTTCAGATAAGCTGCACTAAGTGAGCTGCAGCTAACTCACTTGGGCTAAAGCTCCATGTCTGGAGGCAATAATGACTGAAAGAAAAACATTGCCATATGTTATTTGTATTGTTTCTCTGCCGTTCCAGCCTGTCAACTCGCTTCTGTAACTTGTAATGTAAAAGCGGTGTTACTAGATGTCCAACACAGAGTAGCAGCAGTGCACAGACTATCGTATTTCAGCGCAGGCAGACACACATTTCATGTTTAATAATAATAGTAATGATAATAATCTTCACTTTTCAGATAAAACATTACAGAGTGTTTTATAAAGACTTGCAGTTTTAGAAACAGGCACATCAAACAAAGACAGTGAAAACTATTAAAACAATAAAACATTGAAAAATACAATTAATAACTCAATTAAAATCTGGACATGTTCTCTAATAAAAGAATATTTTAATAGATATTTAAAGGAGATGAATCAGCTGACCTGGTTTCCTCGGGCAGATCATCACACAGACGTTTAACCACACATCAGTCTATAAGTATTAAAGTAACACTGCTCATACACCGATCAGCCACAACATTAAAACTACTGACAGGAGAAGTAAATAACATTGACCATCTTGTGACAATTCAGTATTTTGGACCTGGCATTGGTGTGGATGTTACTTAGACATGTAGCACCCACCTAGACCAGACCAGGCACCCCCACCCCATAGCAATGACACTCTTTGATGGTAGCAGCCATCCCCAGCAGGATGCAGCCTGACACAAAAACAAAAACGCTTTAGGAACAACTCAAAAAAACATTAACAGTAGAAGGTGTCGACCTGGCCTCCAAATTTACTAGATCCCAAACTGATCCTGTGGGATGATCTACAGAGGCCCCTCCCCTCAACCTATAGGACCCAAAGGACACCCTCAGAAGGCCCGCGTCCATTCTCTGATGAGTCAAAACTGTTTACAGTATTAGGAAGGTGGTCATAATGTTATGCCTGATCGTTGTATGTGCCCCATATTGGACGTGCTACTTCTCCAATCGTAGTGTCTGAGTAATTGATATGTTGGCTGCGTATTGTGGTGACAATTAGCTTTAAATGTACCTTTGAATGAATTAAACCAAACTCAGATTAGAGTAAATCACTCTACTGTTAATAAAAGAAAACTTTGTAATGTTTCCAGTCACAGGGCAGACCAGTATTTCACCCGGTTGGTTGAGTTGCTTTGGTTGTTTGTGGTTAAACGACCACAAGGATTCAGCTTTCCTTTCATCAAAAGTGGTTTCAGATCATAGCCAGTGGTCTGTTGTTCCTAAATAATAACGGCAACGCTTGTTTTGTAGAATAATTAGAATATTAATCATCTTACTCTGTACTTTTTATATGGTATGCTATACTGTATATGTTATATATTATATGGCTTCAAGTCATGTCTACATAGCTGCGCTGAACATTATATAGGTGACAGCAGAAACAGAAAGAAATGCAGATTTAGGAGTTAGGAGTGCTCCACCAACTTCTGCAGAGTTCAGGGAGGAAACTGAAGGGAGGAGAAAGGCATGACCTCTCTTGGCCACACCACCTTAGCCAAAGGATTAACCAAACAGCGGCCACTGACAAACTTTCAGGAAATCAGAACCACATGCTGGAAGGGAGGTGTACCGAGGTGCTTATTTGTTTTTGCTAAATTAATGGGGGCTAATTGATAATGTCATTACATCATGAGAGGGGCACGGGGAAGGGCAGAGGTAAAAAATCAAGGAATGCTGCCCATCAATCCTCTCTGAATACCACAGATGCTGGGCTCGGTCCACCCCCTGTGATTAAGATCTGCACGGCTAACTAAGAGCAGACCTGGGTCTAACCCACCGCTGCACTCTGTCCAGGATATGACACCAACAGCAGTCGCACATCTTTCACAGACCGAGGTGTTTAGAGGACCTGAAGTGGTAATCACATATCATTTATGAGCTAGTCAGAAACACCACTTACTGACTGATCAAAGCCTGCTGAGTAATGGTTTTAAACAATAGCACATGCCAACAATTGCCTCAGTTTGTGTTCATAATGCTTAATTCACCCATCCGAGTTTTTATTGAAAGGCTCGACTTGTATTTCTGTCAGCCTCAAAACATTTCGACGTGAAAATAGAAACGTATGGGACGCAATCGCTGCTGCAAACAACGTTAATTTAGCTAGGCATATGCAAACCTCGTAGATACATGATGAGACAGTTTAATGGGAAACGTCAAACATCAGCGGGGTTTACAAAATCTCAGAAACTAGTTCGTGACAAGTTATGTCTGGTATTTATTGAGCGGTGCTGATAAAAGAAGAACGCGCTCTGTCATCGTTCATATCGTGAAAGTTTAACGCTATTATTATTGTTATTATTTTAAATCTACAACGCTGGAAATTAAAGGGAAAACTCCATGTGGTCAATAATCCAGCGCTGGACCGGAGAGAGGGTCAGTATCTGCTTACAATCTACACCACTTTGTGTAGTTCAGATCTCCAGAGCAAGTGCAGCTGTGGGAGAGAGGCTGGTGGCTCATGTGCTGCACAAGTGATTTAGGAGACAGCGAGGGGCTTTAGAGGAGGAAAACAAGTTCATTACACTTCCATACTTGCATATCACTCCCCAAAGACCTGTCAGAGAAGACAGTGGAGAAATGAGCGGGCCTCATCCTCTCCCCAAAACATTATTAGGAGAAGCCCAGGGGTGGACATGTCATTTACAATTCTCACCCCTGGACCCTTGACCTCCAGCTCTCTGGGGTCACCGCTCGGTTTCAAACAGTTTGTGCTCCTCCCGTCGTGCTCAGCGAGCACAACTTTCATGCTCTCTCCCAAATAGCATAAGCCGGTTTTGTGCGTGTATCTGTGTAGGTTGCAGGGGTGGTGTGATGGCAAATGATTACAAATGTCTCCGTTCTAGCGTAATTGGATCAAGCTGACTCAGAGCTTATTGAACAAGATCTTGGTTGTTTCAAAGCAGATGGATTAACAATTAAATTTGTTTGGTAATTCCGTGGAATACACCTTGAACGGAAAATAAGACGCATTAACTCGAATAAATTACATTCTTCCCACAGGGAATATCATTAGCGGGGAATTCCTCCTTACACCCTCCCAGAAGACTTTGTCTCACTTTTCATCTTTTTAAATGGAGGGGAGGGTGTCTACAGTAACACTCTCTTTCAGGACGCCCCGCATGTCATAGTTTGTGTTTGCACGGCGCTAATCTGTTTTACAGTAAATGCTCTGGAGGCATGACCTCTTGTTTTGCAGGAGATAAATCCTGTGAAAGTACATAAACACTCACGGCTGTAATTAAATCATTTTTTTTTCAACGTCAGTATGATATTATTTGAATTTTTGGGTTGATGTCGGATGATTTGATGATTAGCGATGAAGAACTGCCTGTTCCACAAAAAAATCAACTTCACTTAACCACATACGGTCTTAGGACAGCACAGATTTATTGACTGTACTCACCAAAATTCGCAAGTCAGTAACATACCATTCCCTGATAGCAGTGGCAGTTTATCACTTTTGCTCTTGCCAAATACTGCGCTTGGAATATTTGTAGTCTGTCAAGGACAACCCTATTTATATTTGTACTAATATTGTCATTTATTTTTTAGTATATTTACATTTAATTACATTTAATTTATGCTTCAGTGCAGCAGCAACACGGTGACATGATCGGTGGGGTCTGTCTGCATGGAGTACGTTAAGGGTTTAGTGTCAAGTGCAGCTGAAAATCAGACTTTAGCATTAAAATAAATGAAAAAACAAGCCTGCTTATACATTTATTTTTACGTCCATATACTGTAGACCTGTAAACTAAACAAAGTAGATTTGCTTTACGCTCTAAGTGGGTGTAAGCAGCCAACAAGCTAGCCGCAACTAACTTAAATCATACTCAGCTCTATGTACGCTCATAAATGGTGGTAATATAATAAAGTGCATCTTCCCTAATAAAGTCTTAGGACTTTTATTATGTATTATAGTGTCACTAGGCTCTTTTCATTCATATATTTTAAGAGTTTGGATAAAAGTTTTGAATTAAATTAAGGTCATATTCCTCTTTTTATTCCTATTTATATAAATCACTGTCGCAATTGTTTCATGATAAGATATAGAAAGTATTTTTATTCCAACTTTATGGCCAAACAGTGTATTTAGTGTCAAGTTAACCAAAGAATTACTTGACCACTAGAAAATAATTGATAGTTTAATCAAAAACAATAATAAACAATCAAAGTAAATCACTTGGCAGTTCCTTTATCAGCTCCTCTGAGCTAGATATCATTGTTCGTCTTGAAAGAGAAGTCAGACCCATTCCCGTGTTTACGAGGAGTTGTGAGTTTATTAGAAGAGCGTGCTGCGGCCCAAGCTGCTGTACCTGTGTGCGAGCAATACCTTTCACATTAACATCAGCTGGCAATCCATTAAACTGGAGCCGAGCCTCCCAACTTTGACTTGGCCTGTGACTCACCAACTGCACCAAGATAAGCCCTCACTCAATAGCGCCAGCCGTGCAGTTGGGATATTAGCTTGACAGAGGGAGATAATTTGTCAAAACCTTATTTTAAAGCGCCATGAATGTCGTCCTGTGTTGCTGCTCTTAATTGAAATGTAGTTTGCCAAGCGAGGAAATATATGGGCACGCATGCACGGCGTTGGCAGAATGCTTTATGGTGATTGTAACCGCACCTGGGTAATATTAACATCCCCCTTACTGTGTGCTTTACATACATCAAGTCAGTTTCTTTGATTTATCCGCCGGTGTTTATTACTACTTTTATATATTAGCAAATCACAGGCTTTCTGATGAACTGGCAGGAGAAAATACAAGTTATTTAGGTGTGAGGTCATATCTGAGATAACTTTAAGCCGTGCAATAATATTGTGATCATGATTTACAGCTAGCCCCTTGAGGTTTGTCATCTGCAAATGATTCGGTCTAAGGGACTAAGCCATTTCATGTGGCCAAGATCTTCAGAGAACTTTATTGAGAGAGGCTGGTTGGAAGTCTAACAGCTGCAGGAGCGGAAATAATTTACATTGTTTGTGCTCATCTTTAGCTAACCTCTCTATTATTCATATCGCTCAATTAAACCTGTTAATAGCAGCGTTTGGATCATCTGAGTGAAAAGAGTTGAAATGCTTTCTTTTAACGGTGCTTTGCTTTAAGCTGCGGTCTGCAGACTTTTAAATAGTAAACGTTCACATCCAGCTTTGCAGATGCACATACATCATTTCCGATCACAATATCTCTGTTCTGGACTAAAACTAAGGCTAGATATTAGTTTGCCCTTCCCCCCTCTGTGAACCTTGCCACAACCCCGGGCTCCTGAACCCACTTGTACATTTTAGGCCTCGATAATAAACCAACATCTGCAGAACTTACAAGTGCTTTACCAGAGTTAATTGAGTAAATTGAAGCAAGCTGCAGAGCAGTGCTGATCTATGATCCCCCGTTGAGGGCCCAGAAGGGAGACAACAGATTTACTGCAAGGACAGTGGGCGGCCTTTTGTTCGGGCCCTGGTTCATGGGAAGTTTGAGGTCAGCCGGGATTAAAATATCTTAGGGAACAAATGGAGTAATTTGAGTGCAATATGCCGAGCGCTCTGCCAGTTTTGACCAAGAATCCAGGTGTGATTTATTTGATTTTAAGCCCCATGTCCCTTTTTCATCTTTTTTTTTTTTTTTTTTACCTCTTCCTTATTATTTGGGATTTATAGATAACATGAAGATTGGCCCTTTTTAACAAGCCTTTTAGTTCTGGTTGACGTAACCGAGAGAGCAGGAGTCATGCCTACGAGGACAAATAAGTTTCTCTTGGGGCTTATTCAGCCTGATATCACTTACTTAAAGAGACTATGATGTACTGCACAGATCGATGAAGTTTTAGAGAACAGTTAATGTTTATTTTTAGTCCATTGGTGAATCAAAACTGCTTCCTGTTTCCTGTTCTTCCATCCTCTCCACTATTTGCCCGTCTGTAAACCGCCTAGTCATTAGTATTCTTGCGCAGCAGTTATAACGGGCAGAACGAGCTCTGGCATTACTAACAAGTTGGGGGGAAAAAAAAAATCCTAAATGAACCACAAGGTATGGTAAGTGGAAAGGAGATATGTTAAGTAAGCATGCATATCAGATTCATTTGGAAGGGTGCGTAACAATTTTAGTTAGCAGGGTCAAGAGTTTGATCTTCAGCCCGGTTTTTCTCCCGAAGGAAAGAGCCAGGTGGCTGAGGTGGTCCTTTCATACGGTGATTGTGTTAAATTGAGCATTAAAGGGAACCACTCAAGGGCCCTAGTAAAATGTGAGTGAGGAGATGTGACTGACATTGATAGCACCATAAAGGCTCAGTGTGCTGATGTTGTACATAAGCCCTGCAACCCCTTAATGTTTATTTTTGCCTTGTAAGTTTTTAACAATGTGTGGATTTAAATAGACTCTCTTTTTTTGTGAAATTTATTGGATTTATGATATTTAAACCTTTAGCTGTGATAATACACCTGATCTGACGTTTCAAGTTTCTGTTCGTGGTTCGCTCCCGGTTGTCTCTGAATGTTTTCGTAGTGGGCGGACAGACAAAGGTGAGAGGATTTAAATGTGGATTTGACTCTTGAAAAATGCATGGAGCAAATATGCCTTCGTGGCTCGGCAAGACGTTACCGTGTAACAAAGAGAGCTGCTGCCGAGTTTGACTTTGAGACCACAGACGACGATGATTGATGTGTCTGCCTTGTCACTGTCGATTCAAACCCTTGTCTTGCACATCAATACAGTGCTATTTGAATTAACTTTGCAAGGTGTGAGCAACTTTACCTGGTTGTCGTTAAAAAGGTGTAGCAAAGAAAGCATGCAAATGTGTGCAGCTCGGGTGCTGTAGTGTCACTCCTCGTATTTCTTGCGTAAAAGTGTTTAAAAGTGCAGCTTTTCTACATTTAAGTCAGTATCTTACATCTGAGCACTCAAATGTGATTTAACTTTTTTTAAATTTTATTTTATCCTGTTTATTATATCAGCCTGTAAGTTCATTCTTTTTGTTTAGTTAATAAAACATGTTCTTTTGCTCAACATGAGTTTACACTTCCTGCATGGTTTAGGCGCCAGCTGTGCATGAGCAGCTCACCTGTGCAGCTGTTTTGACAGCACTGCATTGCTTTAAATTGAATGCAGCTTCACCAGATATCTGCAAAACACAAAGCAACTTGTTGGATGTCTTGAGTTTTCTTTAAAAGTTAAGAAGAACAAAACTCAGCAAGTCCTATTTGCTTTGTTTTAGCTTTGATTTTTGAATGAACCATGACCAGGGTGACTCGTCACACCTAAGGACTGTTTATGACATTGTTATGTATGGCAGATTACACTGTTGAGTGGCTTGTCATGATATCTAAATAACACTGGAAGTCATTCATTCATTCATTTTCCATCCGCTTAGCCGAGGTCAGGTCGCAGTGGCAACAGGTTAAGTAAGAAACACTGGAAGTGTGGGAAGGAAGCAGCATAGTGGGACTTCTGTATCTTTAAATGTGCAGCTCAGTGTTGAGAGTTTCTCTGTGCTCATACTAATATCTAACTAATATAACATTTGTTGAATTGTAAATAAAGCTCAGTTCGTGGTAGTAGATTATTTTTTCTAGAAAGAACTAATTATTCACAACTGTGTAGCAGACATTGGCAATATTTTCAACTGGCTGCTGCAAATAGCATGAGAGTCAGCATCTGCAGCCCCAGCTGTTCCCAACAGGAATGTCCTTTCCCAGTCCCGGGCTAGTGTTACTGTGCACAGTCACACTGCAAATAGCCCTAGCTGGTGAGGAGAATTGCCCCCGTGGCATTGTCCTAAGTGCAGCAGGAGCATCTTCTGATTATCTGCTGTGTCTTTAATGTGTCTAATCGTGTCTGCTGAAAGTTGAAAGCTCCAGGTGAGGATAGTTAGTACGTGACTCGCAGGAACGCATCCATCATAACCGTGGCGCATTTCATCACAGCTTTTGTTCAATAAATATTTGGCCGGTGCTTCTGTGCTACGTGATTCATCCATTTCATGTGAACCAGACATTCTTTTCAGTGGTTTTCATTAGAGGATATATATATATATAAAACATAAACAGCTGTTTCATTTGTAGGAACTATTTTTATCTCCCCGAACTCAGATAAGAAATAAAAAGCCAATGGATTTATCTAATACACAATAATCAAGCTACAATTGCTTCTACACTCTCCTCAGGACACACACACACACTCTTCACACACAGACAGTCCCATCTGTCTAATAAGGACGTTCACAAGCAAAAAAAAATTAAAGCATATGTTATTTTCACTGAAGATGATTAAACATTTAGACCAAATCTGGCTCCAATCCCAACTGAAATTTACAACCCGATCTTTCTCATGTTCCTTGTTGCAGCGCGCGAGTCTCATTATCTGTGCCCAAAACACAAAGCCCGCAATTCCCCGTGCCAGTAAATTTCCTCACGATTGGACGCGAAAGATAATTAGCCATGTTGTATCAATGGGCTGCCAGCCACGGTGTCTCTCGAAACCTTTCACGCCCAGACGTGGCCAACAATTGACTCCGTGCCTCCCTCATTCATTTACAGTGGAGTCAGTGAGCGAGTGCGTGAGCGTTTCACAATGGGAAGGGAGAGGGAGTGAAACCCACAGAGCAAAACAGGCCGAGAGAGAGAGAGAGAGAGAGAGCAAGGGAGGAAAGGTGGGAGGGGGAAGAGGGAGGGAGAGAGAAATAGTGGGCCAAACTCGTTTTCCGCTTGATGGGTTAGCTGCAGAGAATGCGCCTTTACTAGGTAAATGATTAAGGGGGGTGGGAGGGGGACCTATGCTGCTCTGCTATTATGTACTTCAAAGGTCTGCAAAAGGCAGGTTAAATGAAAAGCAAATGTGTTGCCCCGCTCCTCAAATACCTCAAATGTTTTAGCAGGTGCAAGCAATGAAGAGGTGGGCAGTGACAGCCGTGTGCTGCACCTTGCTTCGGGAACTGCGGATCGTCCCGTTTCGGGGGGGAGACAGATAGCGTCCGACCTGGGCGAAGGGTGAGACGGGGTCCCCGGTGCGTGTCAGCGCGAGGGAGGTCGAGCTCTGCTCAACGTTCTCGCCGCCGTGACCTTCATCTGACACGCAGGTGAAGAGGCAATTGGGTGCAAGTGATGTAACGGAGGTGCTGGAGATGGAGCTCGCTTGGTTTTGCTGATTTATTGCCCACAGTAATAACAGCAGCATTATTGTGAAGTGGATGCCAGGAGGATAAACTTAGCGAGGGGAAACCAAAGGCCTCTTTTTATTTATTTTTTTGCTCCTAGCTTGCATCTCAGTATCTTTTCATTACATATCTATAAGTGTGCTACTTATAAATATACAGTAAACATGATATATGCAATAATTAATACTTTTCTGTGAATTAATCATTTTAAAATGAGTGCTGCATCTAAATTTGACAAGTTATATTAGATTAAAAGCTCAACAAATCCATCCAGCATCAAAGATTTAACCTGTTTCTCAGTGTTTTCCCGGGCTACTGTGAAACTCAGACCCAAGCCGACTGATTTATCCTGGAGATTAATCTTTAAAAACGTGTTCCTATAGGTCGATTCAAGCCTGCGCTGTTTGCAGTCCGTCATACCCCGTGATCCAAAAAATGGTTCTGTCCCTAAAATAACATGTAACTCAATAAAACACTGAAATAATCCCTCAGTGGAGAGAGTAAATACAGCTGATTTATGGACACGGTTCGTGTTCTGCTGAGGATTTACAGGACGGTGTTATGTGAAACTGCCTTCAAAATAAAACCACAGTGTCCGCCGTCGTAATGCATCATGCTGTCCCTCCGGTGCAACAGTGTGGTTTATCGATGCATTTTTGTTCAACACATGAGGCTCTGTGGTGCCGACGTGTTTTGTGGGATCGTTGGTTGGTTTTCTTGAAATTTGGAAGAAATACGTGGAAAATCCAAAATACACATTTTAACCAGGCTTTCCCTTTGTTGGTTGTGTAAGCATAACAGTGACTCTGCTGACTTGTAAACGTGGCTGCATTGATTACCTGTTGTCTACATTATGCCGATCAGGCGTAACATTATGACCACCTTCCTAGTGGGGGGGGGGGGGGGGGGGGGGGGGGGGGGTCTTTAAGGAGAGGGGCCTCTATGCATCATCCCACAGATGCTTTATCAGTTTGGGATCTAGTGAATTTGGAGGCCAGGTCAACAACTTGTGCTGTTCTTAATGTTTCTGTGGTTGTGTCCTGCTGCAGATCAAAAAGTGTCATTGCTATGGGGTGAGGGGGGTGCCTGGTCTGGTCTAGGTGGGTGCTACATGTCTAAGTAACATCCACATGAATGAATGTCAGGTCATAAAGTTTCCCAGCAGAACGTTGAACTGTCACAAGATGGTCAACGTTATTTACTTCTCCTGTCAGTGGTTTTAATGTTGTGGCTGATCGCTGTAGCTTCTTTGCCACTGTTTATTCTAATCAGCGTAACTTAATGAGCACACTGCACTACAGTTAATCTGCTGCCTCCACGTAACATTTTTACCCATCATCATCATCATGTAAACATGTTTATTCTGTCTTATCTCCCTCTTTTCTCTACGCGGCCTCAGCCTCAACCAGATGCGTCCGTCCATCTGCTCAAAGTTTCTTCACATTAAAAAAGAGTTTTGCATTGCCACCATCCTCTTAGTGCTTGCCCTGAGGGTCTCAGACAGAAAAGGAATTAAATTAAAGCATAAATAGACTCAATAAATACATCTCTCCTAACGAATCAGTAAAATAGCAATTAAAAAAGTAACTTAAGCATCAGTTAAAATTGATAAACACAAATTGATTAAATGTTCAGCAACATTGTTAAGGTAAATAGATCTTTACTGATCTCAAATGTTAACAATAAAGAGCAGCTTATTCCCTGTAGCCTACTTTAATCACATGTACTCCTCGTATATCCACAATAGAAGAGTGCGCTGTTAACAGGGACCTGTTGTACCATCTTTGTTGTCTTAATAGCGTCCTAATCTTGATATATTTTTTTTTATTTTTTTGCGAGCATGTAAATGAAGTCCCCGGTGCGGATGCTCCAAATGAAACAACTCTCAGTTCACCTGTTCCATATCAGCGAGGTCCATTACATAACCGCGGCGCAGTGATTACAGGTCTCCTACTGGCAGAGCAATTACCCCAGCGTGGTCATTATCACCTCATAACATCATCTGCTCTCCACATATCAGCGCAGACAACATGGACGTGTATTACTCAGTGTTAGGTCACAGAGTGCCCATGTTGCACTCATTTACTAAAAACTTGTTCATTATTACAAACGTGTGAATTTAATAGGGGTAGAAACTAATGAGCGTAGATTAGTGATACAAGTTGAGTTAATATCATTATTTGACGGGATATGATTTAATGAAGCATTGCTGAGATGTAAACACCGGTCACTTCGTTAATGCTGCACTTGTTCCCACAGGAGGAGAGTAACTAAGTAGATGTACTCACATAGAGACCAGTTAGTTTAATTGAGTATTTCTGTTTTACAATGACAATAGAAAATAGAAATGTAAAATGAATCATTTACAGTAAATTTTGTACTTCATTAAGCAAGAAGGTTGTAGGTTCGAATCTCGGCAATTGGGCCTTTCTGCGTGGCATTTTCTCGCCTGATGCCCCCCCTTACAGAAGTTGAATGAATGAATGAAGTCCACTGCATAGATAACTTTCTAATTACAATTTTGAATAATTACTAGGGATGTCCGATAATATTGGCCCTCCGATATACTATAGGCCGATATTGAGTTAAAAATGTAATATCGTGAATTATCGGTATCGGGTTTTTATAACCGATGTTTGTTCTGTAAGCATCAGCATTTCCGAGTCTGCATGAACGCAGCATGGGATGTTAACAGGCGCGTGCTTGATGACGTGTAACAACAACAACAACACGCTAGTCTCGTAGGTTGCTAACCGTGGCTAACAAGCTAGCTCGCCCGGTGTATGAGATGTCCGTGGTTTGGAAGTATTTCCAAGAGTCACCTACTAACAGTAAATTTGCGATTTGCAATGACTGCCAAGCAAAGGTGGTTATGAGAGGAGGAAACAAGGCGTCTTCCTTTAATACATCAAATTTGATCACCCACCTCAAGAAGAATTATGGGAATTCAAAATTAATGAATGGCACTTTTTTGGCCGATATTGGCAGAAAAGCCAATATCGAGCATCCCTAATAATTACAGTATATATATGCTATGCAGTAGATCACAACAAGTCATTTGAGGTTTAGATACAGGTCTAAACCTTATTCTTTTATTAAACAAATTGAATAGCCGCGTGTTATTTATCTTATTTACACGTCGGCATATCACTGCCCCCCCGCCCTCCACCTCCCAACACAGACTAATCCCTACCCCTTCAAAGCCATAAAACCTCAGAGAAACACGGCTGCATAGTCATAAAATATGACACCATTTAACTACACTGTTAAGATTAGCTTCACTTTGGATCCAGTATTAAATCACTGCTGATATGTTAGTCTTAGACTTTAAGGAAAGTGCTTGGTTGTTGTGTCTCACTTGCGCATAAAAAACGTAACTTCAAAATGTGAAAGTGACAAAATAACTTAATAAAAATAGTAATAATTAATTAATTTTCTGTAACCACTTGTCCTCAGGTGGCTGGAGCCTATCCCAGCTGTCATTGGGCGGTCAGCCCACGGATTCAAACCCAGAACCTTCTTGCTGTGAGGCAACAATGCTAACCACTAGAGATGGGCGATGTGGACTAAAAAATTTATCCCGATAATTTCTGCTATTTATCGCGGTAACTTTTTGATTTTAGTGCATTGGCAAGTTTCGTCTAAGTTTATTTGTTTTTTTACCGGAGGCTTTGGATGAAGTCGATGCTGCTTCTTGCTCATTTTCTTCATATTCTGGTTTGAGCTGTATTTTAGCGGCGTTACTGTCCTTTGTATCACTATTTATTTGCAAACCTTACATGATGTAAATTGCTGCTCCGCATCAGACTTTTAAAACCAAACCAGTTGAAGATAATGTAGGTGGAGCCTCGTCTAGGAACGAGCTCCTCGTTCCCCGGCGTATCTGCATATCATACGTCATCAATGGAAATTTATCGATTTTATCGCGGGGTGACATATTCTTACCGTGATGATAAAATATCGTACATCCCTACTAACCACCACACCACTGTTCCACCCTAATAAACGATAATAATCAATTAACACAATATCTTAAGCAAAAGGTGTACAAGATGTACAAATCTGCAACAAATAGATGTACATTAGCAGCACGCTAAAGCAATTCTATATCATGAACACTTTTACTTTATTATATTTTTAGTAGATCTTTAATGCAGGACTTTGAATCTTTTTATAATTCTTGTTTTGTTTTTTAATATTAGTGGAATAACGTGTCTCTAACTTAATGTTTTAAAAAGCCTTGAAACCCTCTGGGAACCCTTTAAAAACCCTGTCGCCTCGCTGCTGAACATGGCATACAGACGTTTTAGTAAAATGAAACTCATCTATTTGATCACAATAATACGAATGCAAAGAACTGTGAATGCCGGGCCTCTTTCTTTACTTTGCTTGCTCTCCCTCTTAGTCCACAGCCATTTGTAAATCCATATCCAAGGAGGAGCACAGGTGTTGATTAATCCTCTCGACATTTTCCTGAGACTTTCTTTCATTTCTATTGACATTCTTACGGCTGCCCGGCGAGTGCCGGGGAAATGAAAGCGCTGCCATGGTATTTTGGAAGCCCCTCAGAAGTCGGCCTTACACGGGCAAGCTGCTGTGATGGCCTACATTATGGAGTTTATGGCCTGTGGGGGTCTGGTCCCACAAGCCCAGGAGGACTTCAGGAAAATGCTCGGTCCCTGACTGGCTCCCCGCAAGTCACATGACTCTTCAGCTGCTGTTTACTCCAGACAGATGCTGTATGCTGCTGTTTTGAAGTAGCCCAAACTAGTACAAAATAAATACACTACGAGGCTGTCGACGTCTTTGTGTAATAGTATTTCATACTCCGCAATATTAGATTACACCGAAAGTCAACCCTGACTCGACCCAGTCAGCAAAACCACAGCTCGCCCACTCCTTTCACCCTCGGAGCCGGACACAAATATAGGCACTGCCCCTGCCGCCTGCCCTGGTGGAAAGTGGTGGTTTTATTGTGGTGTGTTCTCGAGCAGAGTGGTAATGAGTCACATTGCTCTACGCTGCAGCTCTGACATGGTGTAACTGTGTTACACTGGGGTTGAAGAATTTCATGGTGGTGGTTCAGCCGCAGATAAAGACTGGTTCCTCATTAAAGAAATAAATAAACAAGGGAGGAAAATGATATGTCAACACATTATTGACACAACACTTCTTTTTTTTTTTCTCATTACGATTCCTCAGCTGTGTTGTCTCAGATGGAGAACTGCTCGCAAACTAATTTAAAAGTTCAATCACGTGCAGTAGTTGCCGTTTGTACTTTGACAAACTCCTGGCACGTCACAGTTAGCGATGCAGGCAGCGGGCTCACACCCACATGCAGTATATGTGTGTACAGTAGAGAATTAGCTGTTTCGAGCGATGAATAAACACGCCCCGCTGTGCAGCTGGATTGTTTTTGAGAAATTTTCCAGATTTTCCTGCTGCCTCTGTTCTTCCCTGAGAAAATTGTGCGCAGTTTAGGGAGCGTAGCTGGGGGTGGAACGTTATGCAAAGAGGCATCTCTACCAAAAGGCTTTTTATTTCATTTTTTTTTTTTTTTTTTCGAGGGTCAGGTTGAGCACTTACTGATGGAGCAGCGAGAGGAATCTTGGCTTCTGCACTTATCTGGTGTGTGGAGTGTGGGGTACTTTCCTCCCTCTTGCCTCCATTTCTTCTCTATCTCTGGCACCAAACTTATCAAAATAATGTGCAGTAAGATCATTTTTGGCTTGCGCCTGACAAACTGATATAAATTTCAATCTGACTCTGACAGAAGTTTTCATTTTGCCAAGAGTGCAAAAAAAAAAAAAAAAAAGAGGCGTGTGTGTGTGTGTTGTGTGTGTGTGTTGGGAGGTGTACTGTAACGCGCCTTGTGAACACAAGTTAAAATGTGACTGTAGGTGAAGAGGAGTTGGCCCGGGAATGTTGTGTGTTCAAACAACGCCCGGGAAGAAGAGACATTTTCATTTACGAGTCAATCAGTAAACCACAGATTCTTTCACGTCTCGTATATTAGCTTTTGAGCCAGAGCGCTGCCTCTGTTCCCCACTTGAGAATCGCTTTAATAACTCTCTTATTATTCCTCAGGCATTTTTATTATTATCGTTACCACCTGTAGGGACCCTCTCCAGTTCCAGCTAAAAAAAAAAAAAACTATTGTGAAGCCCTCGTCTGATATGTTGCAGCAGGTGTCCTCTGTGCTGCTCCAAGTCGCAGGTAGGGACGGCGAGGTGGCTGGGAAAGCATTTTAACAGCGTGCCACTGGCACCCTGGTCCAGTTTGGCACCGGCTTCAGGAGCAGGAATCTTGCACCCTCATTACACCTCAGCCACTCTAATTACAACCTGCTCAAGGGCTGTTATCCTACACCTCACAGTGACAATGACAGCGCCTCCTCTTAGAGGCCTGGCCGGTTTTCTGTACTGAAACGCAACACAACACCCCTGTAAATAAATGACGGCCCTGCTGGAAGGAACATGTGGCACGTAGCAATTACTAGCTAAAACGTGCTATGTTGGCAGAAGCATTTGTCTGGATTTAACTTTTTGTTTAAATGCTGTTTTCTCTGTAATTTTTATGATGATGGCGAGGATGGTTTAATGTATTCAACTAAACGATGATGAAACCGAGCGGCGTTCTTTCTGGCCCCTTCGCTCGGTTTCATGGAGGAGAAATCCATTTACACAACAGGCAGTGAATTCGGCTATGAATGTGTTCCATGGTGTCCTATCGCACACACATTATTGTTTGAGATCCTGTGTTATGCTGACAAATCCTCTCGTGGCAGCAGTCACCTAAGCGTCTTCCATGAAAGGGATGTACATATTCCTCCACTTATTTCAGAATTTATTGTGTTCATCGCTAATCCAAAGATGGGTTCCTCATGTAATACCCGCCATCTAATCATTCTTAGTACTCCGAGGGCTTGTTAGACAAGATCCTGTAGACTGTAATTGTTTTGTCAATTGACGCCATAGAAAAGCATCCGTAGATTAGAGAGCGCAAGACAGTGGAACATTATTTTGGAGCATAAAAAAAAAAAAGCACATATTTTAAAAAACATAAAATACTTCCAAATGAAAATCTGGAAGAAATCGCCTGCAACACGAAAAACGGTGCGTTCATCTGTGTAAACACCTTGCTGGTTCCTCTTTGAATCCCCATTGTTTAGATAACTGACTTCTGGAGCTCGGCGACAGGGAGCAGCGGCTGCCTACTGTATGTCCTCGCTGAACCTAAACATATTAC
The DNA here is from genome assembly GCA_005024645.1 of Planiliza haematocheilus. Classification (NCBI taxonomy): domain Eukaryota; kingdom Metazoa; phylum Chordata; class Actinopteri; order Mugiliformes; family Mugilidae; genus Planiliza; species Planiliza haematocheilus. The sequence continues at coordinate 2,219,565 of SRSE01001339.1, read as the reverse complement.
ACAGCATAATGTTTTCATAAAAGTCCATATTAGGGCCGCGCACATCTTAAAAGGTTTATGACGACCATTTAGCATCGCGAGAGCGCAGCTTAACGTGGCCATGTCAAGATAACATGCAAGCATCCGTGTTGTTTTCACTGGCTGTCAGCACAGATTTTACACTGGCTGTGGGGAAAGGGGGCACATGTGCTTAAGATGCTCCTGTAAGGCGCTGTCAACTGCGACGGAGAGCGGGGACGGGGACGGGGATGCGGCAGAAAATAGAACAAGAGAGACAGAGAGCTACCCTGTCCAAAAAGATGATGAGGAAGAATGGAGCACAGTGGATAATGTGACTGGAGCAGGGGGGATAATATGGGAGCAGTATTTTATTTGAAACGGCAGATCCTTCTCCCTCATCTGAGCCTCATTCAGTTGTCTGCTGTGTTGCTCATAAAAAAAAAAAAGGAGTGCACGGGCGAAAGCGGCGCTGCAGAAACTAGGTGGAGCTATTGCTTACATCTGCGTCCACTGGTGAGGAATCAGGGCCAGGAGAGGGGAGGGGGAGAAGACAATGTTTAGGAAATGAATGCAGTGCAGGGCTGGGTCAGAGCCTAGAATAAGACCTCGGGAGGAGAGACGTAGCACTGTGAACTGTGCACCTGTCACACAGGATCTAGGGGGTCTCAGACTTAAAGTGCAGCTTTAGGGCCGCTTGTTACTCTTGGAGGAAATGTGAGGAAATGTCTGCGCTCGGTTCACTCGTTATCGAACTCGTGCTCCCCGACACCCCTAAAGATGACACCCAACAGAAATTAATCTATAGGGAGATTGTGTTGCTGTAGTGCTGAGTTGAAATTTTGCAGACTAAATTACTCTTTGGCTCTATCTCCCCCATCACCCATGCATCATAAAAGCAAGGGGTTTAGTGTGAGATGAATAATCTCGCTCCAGCATGCCTCTCTTCCGCTGCTCCCCCTCACGCCATAATCGTCAGAAGGCAAGCCAGCTTAGTCAACCCTGTGCTACGGGCCAGGATAATAATTGCTGTATTAATTGGTGTTGTCCAGGCTAGACAGAATATAAGAGATCCCACTGGGGCTAATAATTAATGTTTTTTACCCTCTCTTTCTCTCCTCCTGCTCTACCTCCACCACCACCACCACACACAGCCCCTCCCTGCCTTCATTTGCTGTATCATTAAGAAAAGACTTCCACTACCTCCACCAGTTTGAGCAGCAGGATGATGACGACTCACGAGAGTATTTTTAGATAAGGCGAGCGCGGACAACAGCACCATCGCCTGCGCCGATTATGTTTATTTCGCTACTTTAATCTCACGCCGCTAAAAGATACGGGGATCATGTATTCCGGGGGCTGCTCGCAGTAGTCCGTCGGGACGTAGGGTCATGTCGAGGTCTGATATAGAAACCCGGGCTACACTAAATCACACCGGCTTGGAAGTTGAGCTCGTTGCAGAATACCGCCGCACGGAAACTCGTGATCCCGATTCCGAAGCTTTTTGGGAGTCGCGTGTAGGTGTGCACTACATTTCACATGTCTTTGTTCTCCTTTACCAGATGGCTGCTGTACTACAGCCCCTCCTGGTGTGAACCCGCTTAAGTTCCTTGTCGAAGCCCAGTGAGTCAGCCCGTGCGAGCGATTGCCAAAGAGGAGAAAAGCGTTTTATGAAAGGCACACAGGAGCTCATGGCAGTTTTACGCAGCCCTGCACCTTCAGGAAACAGATAATTACAGGCTGCATTATGAGCTGTAGTATCATGTCGGAAAGTATAGTGACTGCACAGGACTGCTGAATGCACTTTTACAGCATGTGTTCCAATTGTAAAACGGATGATTATACTCTGTGATCCTTTTAATGACAGATACGGGGATTTTTTTTTTTTTTTTGCTCAGCTGGTATTTAGCACATATCTCAGTGTGGTGCTTTTAAACACATCGCACAATTTAAGGGGGAAGGAACACAAATTTGGAAGTAGTTTAGAGAAAATGGCCTAATAGGGATCTCGACGGGTTATTTTCAAATACAAGCCTTAACCGCACACTAACTGGCAGATCTGTCACAGCTTTAATTTAGTGACCTCCCGTGGTGTACTTGTTCTTTCTGTTTTTTTCTCTCCCTCTTTCTCTTTCTTTCTTTCTTTCTCTGCTCCCAGCGTACAAAAAAAAAAAAAGGAGTGACTGAGGAAATGACCATTTCTTTTTGGAGGGGTGATGAAAGGGCATTCAGCGTTGAGCACCTGTGCCGCGGAGATTAGACTGATTGATATTAACAGCCTTCATTTCAAGTGATTTAAGGTCATATCTGGTATGACACAAACGTCCTCTCTGTTGTCCTTAAACAAGTCTATTGAGCGTGAGTCTTAATTGTAACTGCGTCTGTAATAAGTCCCAAACCGAGTTTAAAAAACAACTTCTCTGTAGCAACGTGCAGAGAGGGCATTGGCCGCGGCGCAGTGAATTAGGACCATGTAGAGGCCCTACTTTGTTAACAGTCCTGACAGGGTTATTTGACCATCTGCTTTAATTACAGGTACTGACACACTCACAAGCTAATGCCTGAGTGTCACCCGTGCAAAGGTGCAAATTAGTTTCCATTTGAGGGACCAGGGTGTGCCTCAAATCAGACTAATGACATCAATTGGCCTCCGGCATGAAGCCCAATCAATTAAAACGTCTGTGTTCATCAATTTTTTTTATTTCAGGAGCCAAATTGTCGCTCGTCTATAAAAATACCATGAAAAGAAAAAAAAAAAAAGAAAGGTGTTTTTATTGGCTTTCTCCAAACCTGTTGCTCATCTTGTGAGAATGCACGTTGCACGGGAAGCACTCGGCGCTTTGTTACATGTGTACACACGTAGACGGTAGGACAGAACGTCGCCACCGCGGTTGGCGTTTCAAAGGTTTATGAAGCCTGCAGGCCAAATTAAACAGCTGCATTCCCAACGTGCCTTGTTTTGCAACGCGCTGGCAGTTCACTCGGCGAGAGCCCCACGTTTGATTGAGGATCCAGCTTTAAAGTAGAACCTGATCACTTTTCTGATTTCATTTGAACTCGCTTCGACTGTAAGCTCAGTGTGAAACTGCTACGCTCTGTTAAACTGACAGTTCTGGCCCGTAAAGCTCCTCTCTGCTGCTGCGGCGGCGGCGGGCGGCAGGCGGCAGCTTTCCTTCTTCAACATCTGCAGCAGGCCAGCACCTCTACAGAGGGCACGACACAAGGGAAACCTACAGTATTACTTTTCACTTTTCCACCCGCGCTCACCTCTGACTCATGGGTGTTACCGGATTGAACTATCAACTAATCAGCTTTCTACACATATCTTCCAAATGTCGACAGTTTGCTTGTAATTCTCTGCTCTTGCGAGTCCGTGCGGAGAAGACTGAACCCTGTGTCGCTTGAATCAAGCAGTCATTAGCAGCAGAACAGATTGTCTTTTCTTCCAGCGCCTGTCCTTCAGATAAACAGGCCTGAGTGCCGACATATGATCCCTTCAACTAACACAGCCCATCCTGACCAGCTGATGGGAGGAATAGTAATCAGGCGGGAGGTCATATGGACGGCACAGTGCAGCGCCTGTAGGATGCAAACTACTCAACGAGACGGAAAGAAAACGTTTAAAAGGATATTTACTGAGTATCAACTTGAATTGTCAGCACTTTGAACCATTGTGGGATTAATGTAAGCACCAAACAACTGGATGTGTTCTGCATTTGCCACAGCAGTTTGAAATGTGATGATTAATCAGTTGAGGTAGCCGGAAAAAAAAAAGGAGGGGGGGGTGGGGGTGGCTCTCTTTTTTTGGCAAATGCTTCCTAATGGTGTGATTTCATCCAAGCTAAACGTCTGTCTGTGTGATCTCTTCCTGCAGGAGCCTGGCGTTCTGTCAGCCGCCCAACCCAGGCAATAACTGTCATTAATTAGTCTGATAAATTACGTCCAAAACAATGACATGTTTAAATGGTCCAATTTAGCTCAAATCCTAAATGAGATATTACATCAAAAGCCAGCCGTTTTCTCTCTGTTAGCCCATTTGAAAGAGGCACACTGCCTTCCTGAAAGCGTTTTAAAGGTTACGATTTCCTCAGATGATAAAGCGGTACCTTTTAATGAAATTCTAATTAGTAATTTCATGGACTTTGTTACCAACCATATCTGATTAGTGCACATTTTCACAGCCCACTTTAATTAAGCACACTTACAGTACAGTTTCAAACATTGCCCACTTGAAGATGGAGCTCGGCGCGGCGAGGAAAAAAAACAAAAAAACAACTTACTTTGTAAACACCAATGTTGCAATTTGCTTTTTTTAATGAGATTAAATTTGAATGCATTTCATTTCTTTTTTTTTATTTGTGGTGCAGTTTTTTCCCCCCGTTTCTGTAGCACATGCCCTTGAACATGAAAAATGTGGCGATGATAAGGTTCTCATTACCTACCATGAATTTTGCTTTTTGCTTAATATGATGACAACGCCATAAGTCTGCAGCTGCATATATAATGATGCAGATATATTTCTTGGCTTTAAATTATATTACATCCAAGCGGCGCTTCCATACTTTACCAAATTTCTAAGTAGTACGTACAACATAATCACATTACGCTTCTTAACAAGTACACTGCATGTCTCTTATCCCGTTTTGTCACTGCCAATTACACACAGTTGGTGTTCTGTCGAGCGCGGGGACTGTTGACCGAAAGCCCCCAGACATAATCTGATTTCACTTTTATTCAAATCGTTTTCCACTTTGAGATCTAATCCTGGTTTCACAATATGAACTCTGACCTCGGCTATGAACTGGATTGCAGTTGGTATTTAATGCTCATCAGAGCTCGATGTGGGAGTCTTCCACTCACAGTGGAGTACTTTTGACACAGCCTTCACCCAACGGCCCCACGGTGGGCCCCAGCGGACCCTCTCAGGTCCCTAACCACACAAGTGTTTCCACGGTGGCGAAACTGTTTCAGTCTGACTGACATCCCGCTGTTGGGGAACACAGTTATAAAAGTGCACAAAGCGTGACAGACCACCTTGGCCCAACCTCCTCGCCCCATCTCTCGTTTTAAACGTGGAGTCCACCCTGTCAAGTCACATGCCGGAGCCGTAATTTAGCCTAATAATTACCAGACATCACCACAATGAAACATCAGTGTCTGAACTTCTTTGGGCCAAACTGAATTTTAATACATTTGGAAAAGGTTGGCCGGAGGCGGGAACCCCGCACACTGGGAAAAGCAGCGCACATGTGGAAGCACTTTGGGAAGTGATAAATGATTTGAAATCCGCAGCGTCCCCGAAAATGGAAATTAGGCCGAACAGGTGTTAAATGGGAACCACTGGTGCATTTTGAACAGGGGAAAGAAAACGTCTCAGGTCTTCGGGGCCAGATGTGACAGGGCCAGAGCCGGGATGGGGAGGGCGTTGGTGAGTGGTCATGGCCCGAGGTGTGTGATGTGTGGAGGCCCCATGTGACCTCCACGAAATAACGGATCACTTATGTCAGCTGTTCTGGGGGAGCTGCTCCGTTCTCTTCTTGTTGCCACAAATACACCGCTACTCCAGAGTGCACACAAATAGAAATATTATCAATTTAGCTGTAACTCATAGATAAACTATTGTAAAGACAGTTAGTGCTGTGATCTGCTGTTCATGTGAGGTGTTCCAGCTAAGGAATATGATTCAGCTTCAGCTTGCACATTCTCATCACCTCTGGCATTATTTCTAATTTGTATGGGTGCCGTCTTTAACATGGATAATTGCCATAAATTGGAGCTTTATTCACAGTGGGTCAGGAAATGGCCAAGTATAACAGCCATCAAGTGAGGAAGACTAATTTTCTCTCTGCTCTGCCTGATACTCGAGCTGGAGTTTCGAGCCGGGGGAACCTAAATGACCATGATTTCATTCACATCATGCCTGGGTTCTGTTCACCTTAGGGAGCCATTTTAAATGTGATGAGTCATTTACATTGTCAGAGATAATGAATGAATAACAAAATGGCAAATGTTGCTGGCGTTACAGAAAATAACTCAAGTGAGTAGGAAGAACACAGGAGTGGGTTTAGCTGACAATGATCCAGCCTCTTTACCCGCCTAAACGCCCGACCACGCACCGACACCTTCCATGCGTACGTTCTCGGTGTTTGGTCAAACTTCCTGGTGACAATTCATTTTCCCTCTTTTTCCTGTCAATCTCACTTTTTCTCCTGATTTCATGGAAACTTTCTCAGACTTCGTGAATCGTCCGCTTGTTTCAGCTTGAAGCGTTCAGATTGTTTTGTACCAGCTGTAAAAACAAGGGGAGTCAACACTGGGAACGTTTGCAGTCTGGGGTCATGTCGATGTAGCTTTTTATATATATACACCAATCAGGCATAACATTATGACCACCTTCCTAATATTATGTAGGTTTCCCTTGTGCCTCCAAAACAGTTGTGACCTATTGGAGAATGGACATGGGCCTTTGAGGAAGTCTTGTAGTGTCTGGCAAACGAATGTTGTTAGTGGGGGGGCCTCTGGGTCCTATAGGTTGAGGGGAGGGGCCTCTGTGGATCATCCCACAGATACTTGATCAGTTGATCTAGTGAATTTGGAGGCCAGGTCAACACCTTGTGCCGTTCTTTGTGTTTTTTTGAGTGTTTCCTAAAGCATTTGTGTGTCTGTGCCTGCATCCTGCTGGGGAAGTCTGCTGCTGCCATCAGGGAGTGTCATTGCTATGGGGTGGGGGGCACCTGGTCTTAGTAACATCCACACAAACGCCAGGTCCAAAAGTTTCCCAGCAGAATATTGGATTGTCACAAGATGCGCAATGTTATTTACTTCTCCTGTCAGTGGTTTTAATGTTGTGGCTGATATAGTGGGACATATATATTATTTCAAGAAGATCCCAGGATCCATCACTCTCTGCATGATTGCTATACTGGTTTATAAAATGGACAGCTGTTTGGACTCTGTGGCATAGACTCCATACTAATAGAGTGGCACACTGCCCAGATGGAGCCTAATCCTATCTATACATCAGCATAAGTTAACCATTTCATTAACCCCGCTGTTCAAGCCACTGATGTGGGATAGTTGTGTGGCTGCATTGTTTTGCCATGACACCACTGTATGGGAGTTTAATTGGCTCTTCCATTAATAACACGGACAAACTAATTTAGTAGAACCTGTCCTCTTTAAACCACGGGAACAAAGAGTAGGAGGGTGGAAATCAATCTCAGCTTTGTGCCTGAGCCACTGACCCGTTCATGCTTTGAAGATTGCTGCTGTAAAAAAAAAAAAAAAAAAAAAAAGCATCTGAGAAGTTATTTAACTACAAACAGAGCCTACCTTCCCCATTCCAGCTGCATAATCAGGCATAATAAGTGACTGCAAAGGTCCACTTAATGTATTTCTAACACTGGAGACCTGCTAATCCTGTCAGGGGGAATGAAATGGAGGGGGGCACCGTGCAGAAGCCCAGCCATGGAGCTGAGCATTTAACTCCATAACCATGCAGGCAAATGCCTGGGCGCCTTTCACACAAAAAGAGAAAGAGAGGGAGAATAAGCCCAGCTTCATATTTCAACCCAAAGTGGGGATCCATTTTTCCGCTTTAGTGGCCATCGAGGAACAGTGGGAATAACAACAACAGCAGCGGCGGCGGCAGTAACAGCCTGTCTCACCGGGCTGCGTCCTCATAAACCTATGCCATTATCACTCTATTTATGGGCCTTTAAATGGAGAGCCCTTCAGATCAGCCATGTGTGCTTGCTTAGGAGAACCCTCACCTCTCTGCAATGTGTAACAAGACATTTAATGCTTTTTATTTATTTTTTCATTGACTTCTTTGTCGAGAATTATCCCCGGAATATGTTCCCGCTGACATACGGTACACGTGTTAGCATGTGTTTACGCGTTGTTTACTCTGAGCAGAGTCTTGATTAAAGCTGATTATATTTATTTACCATAAATACTCCTCATGAGGGAGACAGGTAGTTTGACGCTGCTTGAAATACGTTATATTGTCAAATGATAAACAGCCGAACCGAACATAACCAGAGGAAAATGTTGAGCCTCGGAGCGCCGGGTGCCCTGTGAATAATGGAAGCATAAAAAGAGGAGGAAAACAAACAAAGAGTCCCAAATCAACAAACACACCGAGGCTCATCAGATATCGCTTTTTTTTTTTTTTTTTTCCCAGCTCTGTTTGTCAAAACACCTTTTATGGTGGTCTTTGAAATTCGGGGCCCCCATTAACAGTTCAAGCATATAATCACATCTCCGTAATGAGGTATTAATTAAGCGAGGGGCATCTATTGGCCCGCTAAACAGCCTCATAAACAATTGACAGGAGATTTGTGATTTTTGACTCCCTGACACCATTAAACAAATCAATATTGGGTTTTGCAGACATGCTCTCCGGCTGGCTCTCTCTGGTCTTTGCCAATCAGCTCTGTTGAATACTAATGAGGGAATTAACTGCCTCGTATTCCGCATGTGTCCCATCAAACAGATCCTTATCAAGCGAGCCTCATTTGCATGGAAGAAGACTCTGCTTTGTAGGTAAAGATTTCACAATATGTCACTCATTATGCCGGCCCACCCCACCCCGGCTCAATCTCCCATCCGTCCACTTGTCTCTTATTTTCTCTGAGACTCTTGAATACCCCCATGACCACCGCGCAAACACAAACACGCACACACAACCGCACTTAGACACTCATAAGCCCTGTTTGGTTCTCTAGCCCTGCAAGGAGATGATGATGTAACATAATAAACAGAATAACGGTTTTCAAGTGGCGTGTTTATCCTCGCTATTTCTGCTGAGATTTCCTCCCGCCACGCCTACAGCTAGTTATTCTTTGAAATGACTGCCTGTTTGTTGTCGCCCGGCATTGCGCTCCTTGAGTGCCGCAGTAATCTTGTTTGATGAACATTGCTCTTAAACTACTTAAAGATGTTTGCTGTTGCACATTACAATGCCGACTTTAGTCAAACCTCATTCTCTGTTCACTGTTATATCTTCTGAAATAGTGTCCTGTGCCGTAGCCAGCGTTTTCTTTGTGCAGTGGGGGAGCAATTAGCGTGAATGGAGTGTTTTTACTATTTAGAAGCATTGGTTATTGTCAATGAGTAGCAATATAGAGCAATGGCTTTATTTATCCATGTGGGGAAATTAAGGTGTTACAGCGGCAGGAGGGAGCAATAGTGCAGAATACTAAAAAATAAAATAAGGTAAGACAAAAGAAACTATATAAAAGTAAATAAGTTAATGTACAAAAAATATAACATACAGTATCAGGCTTAAATTAGCAAACCAAAAAGCTGAAAGGCTGGAGCGGGAAGGAGGCCGTATACATAATGGCTAGGGCCGATATTATCGGACAATATTGAGTTAAAAATGTAATATCGGGAATTATCGGCATCGGGTTTTTATAACCGATGTTTGTTCTGTAGGCTTCAGCATTTCCGAGTCTGCATGAACGCAGCATGGGACGTTAACAGGCGCGTGCTTGATGACGTGTAACAACAACAACACACTAGTCTCGTATGTTGCTAACCGTGGCTAACAAGCTAGCTCGCCCGGTGAATGAGATGTCCGTGGTTTGGAAGTATTTCCAAGTGTCACCTACTAACAGTAAATTTGCGATTTGCAATGACTGCAAAGCAAAGGTGGTTATGAGAGGAGGAAACAAGGCGTCTTCCTTTAATACATCAAATTTGATCACCCACCTCAAGAAGAATCATGCGGAGTTATATGCCACATTTGTCTTCCTTGTTTTGATATTGTCTGTAGTTTGTTTGAGGCAAAAATGTATTCTTTACAAACACAAAAAAATAAATGAATGGCACTTTTTAGGGTAATTTATTTATGTTTGCATCCAATACAATTAGGCATAATGTGTTAATTCCATAATAGGTGATATGTTATGTTGTTACCTAACAATTTTGGTGTAAAAAAACTGCATATATCGGTATCGGGTGATATCGGTATCGGAAATTAAGAATTGGACAATATCGAAATATCGGATATCGGCAGAAAAGCCAATATCGAGCATCCCTAATATAGATAGATAGATAGATAGATAGATAGATAGATAGATAGATAGATAGATAGATAGATACTTTATTAATCCCAGGGGGAAATTCAAATAATAATGACATTCATGAATATCTTGAATAAGGACAAACTCCAATAGGTAGTTGCACCAAGTGTTGCACCAAAATAACATGAAGTAATGCAGTGATGAGTGTGTACAGACAGATGTATTATGTATTATAGATGTCAAGGTCCCAGCTTTGTTTGCGTCATGTGCAGGAGGCCGTGCGCTCACATCTTGCGTCCAGGCTGTTCCGCTGCTACGATGTGCCAAAATATTCACGGAGGAGGAAAAAAAAAAACGACTGCTATCGAGTAAAGACAAGCATAAGCAAACAGGAAATGTTCTCTAAAATTTGCTTTGTAAATGTTCCAAGAGGTAGAAAGCACTGAAAAAAAGGAAAAACATAATTAATACTCACGCTCCAACAATCACCTCCTGCCTCACTAGCTTAATACATAAAACACTCTCCATTTAAGTGTCTCCCGATACAATAGGATTTATTTATTTTTTTGAGAAGCACCAAATCTAAACTGCAACTTTTATCATTTAAAATGCTACCATTGGTAATTTATGATAAATTTAAGGGTAGTGTGAATTTCTCCTTCACCATGCTGTAGTGCTATGCACCAATGTTTTTTAATGAGGAGGTCACTGTTTGGTTTCATGCACATGCATGAGGACACCTGTGCAAATAACACACTGCATGTTCCCATTCTTTCACATTATTACACTGATCCTGGGCTGCTAGCGACGTGTCAGGAAACACAGCAGCTTTTCAGGATAGAAGAAGACAAGTGTTTGACAGCGTATTTGCTAGTCCTCGAGGTTGTAGGTAATGCAAAGCATAAATATTTGTTTGCTATAAAAAAAAGTAGTATTCTTCAAGTTTATTTATTATTATTCAGTTTTATAATCATGACTCACAATTGTTTGGGACGCTGAGGCCTTGTCCACACGTACAAAAAACGATCGTTTCCCCCGTCCGTTTTTCCTGGCATCGTTTCAAGAATATCTGTGTCCACACGGATCCGTCTCAGCACAACTCAAAACGCTACTTCATACTCCAGGCCTATAGGTGGCGCTGTTTCAGAAATTCACCAAAAACGGAGAGGAAGAGGTGGAGCATGCGCATAAAGCTTGAGCGCTGTTTACAAATCAGCTTTAGAAGAAACCAAACTCAAGGAGAAATGATATTTAGCCCTAGTAACCATAATAGGCTCAATATCTTCTCCAGCAGGAACACGAGCATGTAGTCCACCATTGTCGAGATCATCGAAACGGCCACCGCTGTTCCTCGCGGCGTTTACATTCTCCAAGTTTAGGTTTCAGCAGGTGAGCCCAGAAGGACAGAGCATCTAATTTAATCCATCTTGGGAGAGCTCTCTGCTCTGCTCACCCCAGGAAAATGAGTGACAGGGGATGGCCTGTTGTCTTTGTGCTGTGTGTGTGGCCGTGGGGCGGTGAGTTAATGCAGGAGATTGACTCTTAATTGCAGTGGGGAACGCTCATCTTTTCTCATTAATGAGACGGAGCCAGAGCCTGGAGATTTTCTCAGCACACAAATACACTCCTCCACCGGCCAGGTTAAGTGCTGTTTAGATTATTGGCCTCCCTGCATATGATTTTCACAAGCACTATGTCTCAGATTGTGAACACAAGCAGGGAGGGAAGACGGTTAGTGTGTGTGTGTGTGTGTGTGTGTGTGTTTGCTGGGGGGGAGGGGGTTGTCTGTGAAGTCAGGCAGTCACATGTGTGGTACGGGTCCAGGAGAGCCAGGGCTCAATCCAAGGGGCTGGTGAAACCTCTTCATGGAGCCTAACGAGGCAGATGAGAAGGCCATTTATGGGATCACGTTTCATTTGCATTTTGTCCAGCCTCCAGATCAAAAGACAATCTTAATTTGAGGGCTGCACCAATAGAAAGTGAGTGTTTCCTGATGGATACAGATGTTGTGGGCGAAGCAGAGCAGAGGCAGTGGAGGAGGACTGGAGCAGTGCTGCCGGTCCCGTCTGTCTGCTTGTCTGTGAGTCTGGAGGTGGGGGTTAACCTCCGCCTAAAGAACGACCACTGGCTCCCCATGATGCATAACCGTGAGGGATTAGAGAGCACAAAGCAGTAGACTGTTTGGTGGAGCACTAAAATGTGCTCCTCTGGGGCTCATTGAAAAATGATTGCCGATTAAGTGTTTGAAGTCTGCCAAAGACGAGTGTGCGTTTTTAGTGGGATGACGATGAAACTCTATCTTTCCTGCTTATGCAGGCAATTTTCCCTCTCTTTTTCCACTAACTGTACCATGATGTGTGTTCTCTTGTCGCGCCTGGAGTTGAGGTTGCCAAACTCATTTCACCTCTTGGACCCCAGCTTGACTGGAAGCCAGACAACCAAAAGTGATAAGAGTGAATTAAGCTGTTACTCTCCAGCGGGAATGTTATTATACTGCCAGAGAGAGGCATTGATTTCCCTATGAGAACAACAGGTGAGCTTGTAGAAAATAACTTGGAGTCTGCCTAAATAGCCGGTAATACCAAGTCTATAAAGATAAAATTATGTTTATGGAAATAAAAAAGATAAGGTTCCATATCTCAATTCACACATGATAAATTGGGTCAAGTCCTAATGCCGTATTTAGAGCACCATAATAGCCATAAGTTTCTACTTAAGCAACAACAGGGATTGCTAAAATGTTTTATTTTTTCAAGTGATATTTTTCTAACATGATTTGCAGTTTTCTTTGGTATTTACCTTTTAGTTTAAAGCAGTGAATTGTAGCTGTTAAAAAAAAAGAAGAAGAGAACAGTGACGTATGGCCGTAAGTGCGCAGTGACGCTGGGGTCAGTCGAAGTTGCCCTGCGGAGGCATATGGAACCGTGCTTCCTTTGATTAATTGAACCCCTATGAAGACTAATACACTGACGTGAACTGGAGGAAATAATTTGTGCGAGAGACAATGTCGAGAGCGATGACAAACATAGCTTAGTGTTTCCCCGGTTGCACCTCAATTCCCCGCAATGTCAGCTTTGAAAGTGCGGCCCTCCCCGATATATATTATCGTGTTACACTCATTTGTTTTCATTATTGCATCAAAGCAGATCTGGTCATGCAGCGGCCATTTTCTGCTGTACGGAGGCCTAGAGAACAAATGTGACTCTGGAGTCACTTCGGGGTTATACAAACAATGAGGAATCCGCAGTTTAATAAAGGGTTAGACTCACATTCTTATGTTACTACCTAAAGAGAGCAACAGCCACTGGACGTCAGGCTGCAAAAAGCACTCGTGCTACATCTTTCTGGGCTCGTATTTGAATTTCCGTGTCGAGCTCATGTTAATTTATTCATTATATCATAATAAGATGCCATAAATTAGAGCTGAAAGACGTGTTTTCCCATAAACAGTGTTGGTAAACGATGGTAGAGTTTTGTTTAAGAGCTGTAAAAGGAGCTGTGCTGAGTATGTTAAGTAGTCTCACAGAGGAGCTGGAGGGCGAGGGGTGAAGGGAGAAGCTGGCCCCGGCGGACAGGTGGAGGTAAGCTGAGAGCCATACCACCCAAGGGGAGGATGAACTTGAGACGTGTCCCTCACCGTCCTGTGAAGGTGGAGGTCAGCAGACAGCCATGCTGATTTGGCCGAGATGCCCCAGTCGGCGGGGAAAGGGACCGGACCCTGCTTCCCTCAGATGAAATGAAGCCACCGGTGGGCCGGGTCAGTCACAATTAGGACTCATAAAATATAATCAAAACCTCAAAAGCCGGGCTGCAAGGCTCGGGTGGTCAGGACGGAACAGAGCACATCTTTGTGCCGTGAGAGGTATTGCTCAAGCGTGAAACAGACACACCTTGTTCCAGCGACTGGGATGTATCTCTCAATCAACTCGGAGAACCTTAAAAAGTTTGCTCCGCTGTCGACTTCTTCTAAAAGCAAGAACTTATTAACTTTGGGGTAAACCAGTCACACATCCCGTTATAAGTGTCACAATCCCTTCTTTGGCAGTTTCCACATTATATAGTGGCTTTCATACTAATCTCCATAAGACATCAGAATATGGTTATATCAATCTATAAGCCCAGTGGTTGTTTGTTTTGCAGCAGCATCTCAATCTAAGGAAGATTTATTGTTTGTTTTGGGAAGCCGGTAATTAAGGCAGCTGCAAATTTGTATTTCTGTTGTCTGAGGCCTGAGGCTGGGATTAACAGCATTTAGCATTGTGGAGTGTACCCCGCCCCCCTTAAATAGGGTAGATAAAAAAATTAAAAATAAAGAGAAAGAGGAGTTTGTGTCTCGGTAACACTCATAGAAAAATGCTGTTAGACATGTTTATGTAATTGTTGAAAAATGAGTCATTAATTGTTGAGAACGGTTGTATTCACACAATATGAACGTAGTAAACACAGGGCGTTTAATTTTATCCGGTTATTGTGACAGGCCGCTCCCATGTAATATCGGGGTAATGAGTGATATTGTATCGTGGATATTGTTTGCATTTCTTGCACTTCAAAGCTCACGGTCGACATAAATAACGTACGCTTAGAAACAATTACAGCTACACCTGCGTTTGGATTGTGGTTTTGACACCAAAGTGACGCATGACGCCAAAAGGTATTTGGATTGGCCATAGCTTTCTGACACTCATTAGCCCGGTATTACAAGAACACATCAAGCGTGGACATATTTCCCATTTCTGCAGTACAACTCGAACAAAGGGTTACATTATAGCCCAGGAATCCTTTGACGCTCGCTCTGCATTATTTGCCCCGGGGCTGCACCCACGGGTGACATCTCAACTCTCTGGCTTATTACACCTCTCCGTCAAGCCTCGCCCCTCAACCTTTTTTTGCTCAGTAACAAACACGATTCGAGCTGTCACTGGGAATGACCCGCTGCACGGGCTTGCTCACCGGGAGGAAGTTGTCTGTTAGAGACGCCGCTCCTTGAAAGCAGATCAAGGCGATAAGCCCGATTGAGCAGGTAATAAGTCATTTTAACCGATTCATCATTTAACTCACTCTGGCGCACTGATATCCACACTGATAATATCTGCTACAAATTATAGGCTGTGAAAAGACCAACTTTACAGGTTCACTGATGTGACAGTAAAAGATCTTGCGGGTAGATTGCGAGGCCTCAGCCCAACTTACAGGTCATAATGTTCTTATTTGCCAAACCAGTGTTCCCTCACTCTAAGCTAATTACAGCAGAACTATAACACATGTTCCCGTTTGCACAAAGTCTGTAATTCTGTTAAGTTTAGTAATATTTAAATATTTCAGACTTAGATACTAAAATAAGATTGTAATCAATCCTGAACAGTTTATAAACCTGTTAGGTCAAATATACTAGATGAGGGACCACCCAAATAAATTCCGTATTAAGGAACGCTTGTCTGTCAATATATAATTTTTAATTTTTCCCGTTTATTCAACTTTATTGAGGTGTATACATTTTCTTTATAAGCAGGCCTGCAGTGCAGCTGTAGTGTTTGGAGTAAACAGACGAACTTAGCATCAACAGTGACGCATCGTAGCAGTTAAGGTGTTGCCTCGCAGTTTGGCTCTATGCTGTGTGTAATTTGTAGTTGCTTGCTCTTGTCTTGTTACCGGTATAACCTGTTTCAGGTCGAGAATGGTCATTCCAATGGGTGTTAACGTGCTTTCCTTTTTGGAGCTGCTATCTTGCTCAGGTGCATGACAGGAGCACTCCTGCGCCTCAGCATGCTAATCGCTCATAATCACGTTAAATAAGCGTGCACCTCAAGCAGATCAGACATGACCACCTCAGTAAAGTGAAACCAGAAGTTATGCAAAATACAAAAGGCAGATTAAACTAACAAGGAGTTTATGTTGTGTTAACTGATGTGCAACAACTGGAATCAAGCTCTGTGTATGAGAGGAACAGATTTATTTGTTTGTAAATGTCCGTAGGGAGGCCGCTGATGACAGAACTGTAGACAAAATTCACATGTGAAACCGTCACTGCATCAAAATTGCACAAAGCGGTTATGGCTGATCCCGGTTATGAAGAAACCTCACAGTATGTCACATTTCCCTTAGGATGTGCATACAATGCGACCGCACTGCGAATCTGCAAAGGTGGTGAGTGTGCACCAGAGGAAAAGTTTATTTTCCCCCCGTACATTCCTCCACCTTAGCTCTGTCATAAGCTATTTTCTGCTCCACTGCAAATCCTAATTGATCGAGTTCAATCTTAGCTTTACATTACATGGGCAGATGACATCATTTGATACCGATATTTTGCGGCGCTCTCGCAGGCTAATGTTGTTTTGCCAGCTTTACGGCAACGCCGTCTAGACAAAGGCATATGTACACAGAAATCGAGTGTATAAATGTTTAGACAATCATTATTTTAATTTAAAAATGTTAAGGTTGACTTACCTTTTGGTGGATGATGCCAGTCATTGTTGGATGGTGGCAGTGTGAGTGTTATGCTAAGGCCTCCGATGCCTTGCAGTCTCTTTCAGGCTCACATGCTTGAAGAGGCTAAGTCAAGAGTGAAGAGACAATGGTGCAATTTATTAGACAGCCGAAGATCGGGTTCTGCTGTCACTCCTGGCTTTTCTCAGAGGTGATACTACACGCTTTAGTTTTAGCTGTGAAGCAATGATGGAAGTCATTTTGCAAATAATGTCATCACAGTCCTCCATGTTTTAAACAAAAAACTTGGAATTAAACGTGGAATATGTCCTTGGCATAGTTTCCTGTTAAAATATTAGAGTTGGTGGGTAAAATCCTAACAGTCATTTATTTATTTTAGCTTTTCATGACAAAAAAAAAGAAACAATCTGCTTGGTAAACAGCCATAATTAGGGTGAAAGTTTCTCAATATCTTCAGTGAAGAGACACGAGTGCGATCCTTTTTTCACTGTGCATTTGTTTTCTCCTTCCATCTGGTCATAGTTTTGTAAAGCTGCATTTGTCAAATGTGGAGTTTTGCTCTCGCCATAAAAAACTCGCAGCAGCACCACGAGCACATTCTCTTCCTACATACCGTAGTCTTTCTTTTTAACAAGACAATTAAGACGCTCTCAAACATCAGTCACTGCAGGCTTTATTGGCTTTCATTTCTGCAGGGTAGTACAGCAGCCTCCCAGAGGGGCAGCTAAATCAACCTTAAGACCCAAGACTAGTGCTTTAACCCCTTGACTACCTCTCCCTCCAACTCCTCCCTCTTTCAAAGCTTGTCCTTTAGACATTGACTAATAAACAACAGGTCAGCACCTGCAGCGGCAGGTGATTTATTTGACCCTGGACAGCCATGACGAGCACGCAGCGGGGAGGGAGCGCGTTGGGGTGGAGGTTAAGGAGGGGGAAGATCTTCACCAGAAAACCAGCTCCACAGCCCCGGAGGCCTGGAAGTCGACGCCCCCCCCCAACTGTAAAGCACTTACCGCTCGCTTCGTTCTGCTTCTCATCTGACTGTTTTCTTTATTTCCCCAGTAAAGGACAGCAGAATCATTCCGGTTTATCACCATGAGCTCATAAAAAGCCCGGAGGATAAAATAATCACTTGGATAGCAGGTGGGGTCGGGGGGCTGATGGGTTGTGTCCCTAGTGTATGACATCACAGGGCCTGACCGCATCGTCGGAGCAACTCCCAAATACCCAAACACCCGGTCTCCAGCCCGCCATGCCAGTCGCACGAGGGCCACCGTGCTGTGAAGCAAATGGTAGAGGATTAAAGCACGTTTCCCCCGCATCTGTCCGATGGATTGAGCTGATCAGACAAGGTACAGTGCAGGATGTTGTCCGCGGACCTAACAAGAGCAGAATTATTGAGTAACAGGAAATTAAAAAATTCCTGCAATGCCGATGCACCACTCGAAGTAATTCTTTCACAATCTGGCCTGCCCCCTCTCTGAACTCCAGCCATTGGGGGGTTACATTTTTTTTTTTTGTTTCATGTTGCCGCCAAAATATGTCAAAATAAAAAGAAGGTTTTTGTTTTGTTTTTTTTCCTCCACGATATGTCGTTATTCAATGCATCGCAACGTCAGCACACCGCCACCCAACCGGAGAAAAGTAAATGAAAATGCAGACAAGTTTAATGTTTGCGTTTAGTCAGATTCTGGGTTGTCTGGTTCATCCATTTTAGGGTATTTGCTTAGGTCCTCTTGCCAAATGCAGATAGCTCTCTAGCTGTTAATTCCCTGCATAATACATGGGATAAAGGCCTAAATGTTCCACTGTTCCAAATCTCCCCTGAATAATTACACTGAAATTTTATTCAACATTTATGCCTCTTAGAGACTGATCCGTTTTCCAGTATCTACGGGAAAAAGAAAAAATCTCCCCTTCACCTTACCATGTGTGTTAGAAATAAAAACATTGTTTTCCATTACAGCATATAGGTGGATGGAGGGAAAATGACTGCAAAGGACACTTTCAATCAGTCATATATTATCCATACTCTGTTGTTTTTTTTGTTTTACACGAACTAAATCAGACAGATGGAAAATTATTACACCGTGAAATGACCCCTGAGTGTGACTGTGTGCTTTTATGTGGCTGTTATTATGAATTATGTGGACGCATTACACAATCGCCTACAAGTTAAAATGGACAGGCTCTGTCAAACTGTAAGCAGGTGTGAATGAACACCGAACAGAAGTATCAAACCGTAACCGCAGGCCCACCCGAACCTTTCACACTCAGTAACGTCGACCTTAAACCCGCGTGTAGATATATTAACAAACCGGGAAGGTGGAAAAAAAATTACAGGTGCGTCACTTTAAACTTTAAATCTCAGCAGCATGTGGGAACGGTTAACGCAAGCGGCTCTGATGTGGCCGAGCCGGCTGCTCTCATTAGCGGTATGACTCAGGCAGGAGGGCTGGGGTGCGGGGCGATGGAGAACATCCAGGCATATTTGTTACAGGCGAAGAGGATTCGGTGAATTCGCTTCCTGCTTCGAGAGCCACTCCCTCCGAGAGGCAGTGCAGCTGGGATCACGTACGCGCTCCCATCCATCCTCTGTTAACCTCCCCTCAATCCCAAACAGATCAGAGTCATGACGTGCTGGCAAGTGCTTCATTTGTTTTAATCATCCCGGAGTTTACTAAACTAGAACGAGCCGGACAGCGTCACCGAGTGTTTAATTTACAGTCCTTTCCCGTATTAGTCAAAACGTTTACGTGCATTATGGTGTTAATGTTTCATTTCTCCAAGCTCAGCGCAGGAGAAAATGTCATTATAAAGGTCAGGGAATGAAATACTGACACTACAATGGTCTGCTAGTACAATGTGTGGGGCTGCAGCAAGTTTAAATTTTGGAAATTAGAAACCTTGCACGCTCTTCTCTTCTTTTCTGTGCAAAAAGGAAAATAAAACACAAATCCGCAGTGTCTTTTTCACACAATCCCAACATATCGTCACCTTTTAATTGGTCGTTGAGCACGTTAGCAAATAATTCGCGCGTGTACACCTCCAGCGTACGCCGAGCAACATCAGGTATTTACGTGGGCCGCTCGTCTGGCACCTGATGAACGTTAAATCCAATAATTACCACCGCTTAGTTCTGTTTTGGTCTATACAGCTCAGCAGCTAAACGCTCCACCGTGCTGAACAGCTCGCGCTAACGTCGTCTCCTGTTTTCTGTTTGGTGGCGAGCCGGTCACCTACAGTCAACCTTTTTTCGCTTAGAATAACAGCCGGCTACTTCTGGAGAGACTCAGCGTTGTGAGCCAAAAACAGTTTGCTTGAAGGTGCTAAAAGGCTCCATGAAGCCGAGCACGTGCAGAGATGCCTCTCTCATTATATGCAGTGATTTGACCCGTTGCTAATATAAAAACCTTAATCAGAGTAGCTTTAAGAAAACACAGCTGTACCTTATCTGTAAACGGTCATTTCGGTGCATAAAAAAAGCGGAAAGTCTGAGAGCAATCTGCCTATATGACATTAAAAACCATTTAATGTAGCAGTGCATATTTAATGCCCCGTGCTCAGCTCTGTCATGCACATTACATCAACTTCCGCCTAATTCTGTTCCAACCAAACAATCATTTGGATTAATTGTCAAAAAAAATAAATAAAAAAATCTCCAACGCGACGGTGAATGAAGTGCGTGCGTGTGTATTACGGTTATTTTTCCCTCTGTCACAAACACGAGGACTTGAGTGGAGGGTGAGTTGTGTTTGAAAGGTGGTAAACCTGCTGAGGCTCTTTAATTTCCCCCCTCTTCAGCGGCATGAGGGATGGTTCAAAGGGTGACTCTCTGACAGGGCATGTGATCGCTCCTCCGTCCTTTATCTGCCTCCCCACATTAGCACGTAAATGAGGCCGCACTTTGGGTTTTGGGAGCTGAAGCGTGCTCAGTGTAAACAGGAGTTGCAGTGTTATCGTTATTGGACAGATTTCTGACATCCTAACACCTCCGTTTCATTAACATTCAAAAGGGCTGGGATTTTGACACTGCCTCTGTTTATACAGATTTCTGAATACTTTGCAGTGGGGAGGATTGCGAGCAAAATACTGTATGCGTAGTATCTCCAGTGTTGAGTGGAGTTACACTTCTGTATTGACAAGCTAAGCATTGTAATGCGCAGACGATTTATAAGGATTGATCATAAAATGAAGCTTTTTTTTTTGTTTGTTTTTGCCAGATGGATCCAATATTGTATTTATAATTAGCTACAGTGCTGTATTTCAATGCGGCTTGCGTATCGGTGTTGATGTGTATACTGGAGTGTGTTCTCAGGCCTACAGTGCGGTGACTGCAGGGTCCCGAAACTGCATTGTGATTCGAGCAGAGCTTATCGCATGGGAGAGAACTGGCAGCCTCTTAAAAGGTATTATATGTGCTCTCGTTCTCCTTCCCTCTGTCTGACAGGAGCCCTTGGGATGAAAGGGAAAAGCAGTGGAAAAAGAGACATCGGTTCCCGACATGGGGAAGTCTTTGTTTCTATTCTCTCCATCCCAAGTCTCTCCAGGAATCCTAATTTCCACCATTCACCTACCTATCGGCAGATAAAAGCTGGTTGAAGGGGGGGGGGATTTCCTCAATTGAGACAGCTTGTAACCAGTCTGCATAAGGGGGGAAGCCGCACAAAGCTCTGGAGTGAGAGGAGGTTTGAGCACAGATTTCGAAATCGCTTTGAATTGGAACACACTGGCGAGCGAGTTGTTCTAAAGGACATTTTCACAGAGGCTGATTTGAGACCTGGCTGGGAATCTCTGAGCTGAGAGTTTGGATAAGAGCGGCGACACACGACATGAGACTCTACTCAAATCCAGAATATTCCCAAGGAACCCAAGCGGGGATGCTGACACTGCTTACGAGATGCGTCACAGTCTTGTTTCTCATTATGTTGGTTTTCTTGAAACCACTTTTATTAAGGCTGTTTTTTTTTTGGTCTTGTTTTGGTGTGGTGTGGGGGGGATGGTGATTAGATGGTGATGTCCAAGTTCAGGGAATGCCAGGCTTGGCAGCTGACGTCCTTAATGCGGCTGCTTGGCATTAGAATGAGGGAGGGGAAAGTCCATGCCAGTCTCTGGGGAGTGGGAGGTGTTAACTTCTAATGGCTTTCTCTGCCACAGCCCTGACATCTGCAGGGCTCCCAGCAAAAGAGAGTGGGGCCTTTTTGAAAAATTAATGGAGCTGAATGCATCTCACAGCAAGGAGAGGGCTGGATTAATCAGCACATTAAGGGCTAGCTCCGGATTGGAAATAATTATTGGAGCTGACAAGGTGCAGAGGTGCCAGCGCCAGCTCCTTTCAGGAATGCATTTTAAAAAGCAGTTTAAAAAGCCTTCAGATGTTGGCATTATCTTGCGTGACCAAATTAGGAGCAAATGAGAAAAGTTTATCTGGCATTTTGGAGTATTGAAAGAGCTTAGGCTTTATAAATTATACAGTGTGTGTTTGCGTGTGCGTCGCAGCGTGTGTGTGTGTGTGTGTGCGTGTGTTCGCAGAAAGGGGGCAGATGTGTTTTCTGCAAATGGGGGGCAATGCAGGCAATGAGAATTATGACTAAATCCTTTTTACCAAAAAAAAACAAAAAAAAACACACCATAGGTTTCAGATTAAAAGTGGGTGGTTTGTTATTTTTTCTAGAGCGACTGCACAAAACTTTAAGGGGGATTAATTTAAATGGGTGCTTGAAACTATCATACTGTTTGTGCGAATGAAAAGTGGATGTCTTAACACCCTGAAAGAGCCAGACGGTAAACTGATTACTGTTGACCACCCATGAAAAGCATGAAGAAAGGGAGTTGGGGAGGCGGAGCGGGGCGGGGGCCGAAATGATTTAATAAGCGGCGTGTTTTTTTTGTGCCTTCCAGAAATAATCCGCTATAATTTTTCCGGAGAAGTGATCGGGCGTGCGTTTACAGTCGTCATTAATATTCTGTACATTTCAGGCAGCGTTCGCCAGATAATAGCGGCCTCCGTCTGAACACAATCGAGGTGATGCAAGGTCAGAAAAAAAAAGATGAGACCTGCTCCTGTTTTAACTGAAAAAAGACTGTAAGCTACACCAATCAGGCATAACATTATGACCACTGACATAACGTTGACCATCTTGTGACAGTTCAGTGTTCTGCTGGGAAACTTTTGGACCTGGGACTCATTCATGTGGATGTTACTTAGACATGTAGCACCCACCTAGACCAGACCAGGCGCCCCCACCGCATAGCAATGACCATGCCCAGATAATAAAATAGGAATATTTGTGGAAAACAATGCGTAATATTTGAGTTACATAAAAGCTTTTAATTTGTTTTCTTCCTAATTGTCCTTGAAATAGTGGTCAAGAACCCCCCCATCCCCACCACAAAAATGGTTTGGCCATTGATCAAAATTTGACGTTGCCGTTTGATTGGAAATTCTGGACGCTCAAAATGTCTGGTCAGCACAAGTCCGATGCTCAGAAAAGGAAATAAAGGAGAAGAAGAGAAGAAGAAAATAGAGGCCATAAAGATTTTCTTATATAAATATTTTTTAAAAAGTGGTGACAGTGAAGCTGGGACTAGTAAAGTGAACGTAGAGCAAAGTAAGAAACAGCGCAGCCAACGTTTACCAGCCTTGTAACGTAACTTAGCTCTAATGCTAACGTCCGTTAGCTTGTATAAAAGCTTCACACAGCACGTTAACTTTAACAGAAACAGCTGAGTTTGATAGATAAAAGATTATCTCGTCCTGGGCCCAGGCAAGACTGTCAGCTGGCCTGGCAATGACACTCCTTGATGGCCGTATGCAGGAACACACACAAAAACGCTTTACGAACAACTTAAAAAAAAACATGAAGAGGTGTTGAAGGTGTTGACCTGGCCTCCAAATTCACTAGATCCCAAACTGATCAAGTATCTGTGGGATGATCCACAGATGATCCTTCAACCCACAGGACCCAAACCCCCCCACTAACAACATTCAGAGGACACCCTCAGAATAGCCAGTGTCCATTCTCTGATGAGTCGGTTTTGAAGGCACAAGGGAGACCTGCACAAAATTAGGACGGTGGTCATAATGTTATGCCTGTTTGGTCTATTAGCAAACATCTTCTATCTAGACCTGCTTCCTGCAACAAAACAAAAAACAAAACTCCAATAAAACCAATGAGATTTAGCTCAGCAGTCACACCTTGCGATTCCTCCACATTTTATACGTGTCCACGGTTTAAACAATGTGGTAAATGGTCAGTGATTTGAGCGTTTCCTTTGGTTGTCGTGGATGAAATGAACGCGACTCTGCCCCGAAAGCAAACAGAATACGACCAAATGGATTAACAGTAATAATGTTTACATCTCCACGGTGGTATGAAGACAACACCTTTGAAGCGAGGCGGTCCGCGGCATCAAAAGGACCTCTGTGAGGAATGCCAAATGTTTCGTTGACCGTTTGATCTTTAAAGCCCCTCGATCAGATATGCAACCTTGGATAGAGATCTCCATTATGGCTGTTATTCTCTTTTAACTACAACGGCTCTCCAGGTAATGGCAAAGCACTCAGTGACAAATTGGAGGGCCTGAGTGGCATCTATCACCCTCACGATCTCGGTTCCACTGCAATGAAAGAGTCGCAAACTTCAGGCAGGCGGTGCAAACTTTTAACACTGTGAACGAGCGATTACTTCGGCCCGACGTCGGCGTAATTCGGCCGCCTCGAATCTCAACGCTGTCCCCCTGCCATGTAATTACACAAAGCATAGCTAAAGTCAAACCCCAGAAAACAGGTGGATTTGCAGATGCAATCATGTTTGTGAGATACCCAATTCAAGGGATACAAATTTGATTTAACTATTTCCAGGGGTGATGTATGGGGGAAGAAAAAGGAGGTATTACTGAAAAGGCACGTAAATTGAAAAAAATAAAATAAATAGGAAAGAGATCATCTTAATTACCTTGAAATTAGACTCATATTCCACGGTGCCGATATCAGAAATTGACACAGGTTAGAGATTTCGGTTGTTTATTCACCAGTTGAGTTGGCGATTGCCGTACGTGGCGTATTACAGTTTGTATTTTATGGCTTATCAGTGAAATTGTATTTGTTTCAAGACGTAGTAGATTATCTAAAGGTGTGGAGGAAAAAAAATTATACAAGTGAATTACTTAATATTGAATACCAAATCACTTCCAGCGTAAATTGTGTGCGTGCATGTCTCTACACTGGCAGCCTGTGCGTGTAATGCTTAAGCTTCTATATTCATTGGATCCAATAGGATATTAGCCACCTGTAAATGCTTACATTTATCCCATGTGTGTGTTTCTGAGACCTCACCTCAGCCCTGTCGCCTCGGGGGCCTGAGACTTGGACGGGGCCCGCTGTGTATATTTACTATTGGAGCACTGACACAGCTGAAACTGCACTGAACTCGCTTCAGTATGACGCATATTGAGAATCACAGTGGAAAGTGGCTTCGTAAACAAAGCGGGTTTGAGAAATACACACATATGTGCATTTCTCATCATGTCCAAAATAAGTAAAATCAGATTCAGCTCAGACTTTTTAAGTGGAGGCCTGATTCTTCCAGAAAATGAATTACGCCTTAAGGAAACTTCTCAAAAAGTGGGCGTCTTCGGAAAGACATGTGGAGCTTGTCATTACCGTCTGCCCCACCTACTATCTCCCCCCCTTTCCCTCTGTCTGCAGAGCAGCCCATCTCTGCCCTGCAGCCACAGCCCAGGGCAAAGCATTCTGGGTGGTGTTTGAACACACCTCTGTCTCCTCTGTTCAAAAGCTTGTTTAGATCCCAGGAATATTTATGGATCCCTTTTGATATCTTTGCTTACATTGTCCTCTGGAGCGCGTGCACACACACACACACACACACACATATATACGAAGTCGGTGGATTCAGATTAAAGGGCTGCAGGAGCGACGTGTCTATAAGAGAAAAGGCTGTTCTTGGAAAAGTTGTTGCGTGAAACAGAACAAATCAATCCTGCTCTCCGCGTTCACACGTCTCCCGCTGCGTGGTTAGTCACCACTAGGTAACATCCCAGACTAAATAAATTATGTGAAACGTGAAAAATTAAATTGCAGACATTATACAACTTCTATAAATATATTGGAAATATTTGAAATATTTTACTGCTTTAATTATACCTTCCTCACACGGCCTCTCCTCACCCACATTGCCTCTTTTATGAACAAAACATGCAGTAAATCTCATGTTTTGTTCACTCAACGCACAAATTTTATGTCTAAAAAAATTACCATAAAGATGAATGCGAACCGCGGGGAAGAAAACAATGTGGTCTCACAATAGCTTGTAATTAAACTTTCTCAAAGCTACCAAAAGAGATTTCGTGAAGGCCAAGGGTCCTAGGCTGGCACCATGGGGGTTGTGAGGGTGCTGATGGTACAGTACAGCGGCGGAGGAGAGCTGTGATAAAGGGCAGCTGCCGGCGATTTAATGAGGGAGCAGGGGATGTGGCCCCCCGCCGCAACTCATCGCCACTTAATGGCACCACTAATCCCTGCAGAGATGGTGCTGTACACACAATTGGTCTTCCCTTCATGTGGCGAAATATCCCAGCAACACTTTCTCACACCCAGCATCACCAGTTAGCTGTTGAAACGGTGCCTCCTTCAAAAACATTGACGGAGAGGGGAAAGATGAGCCGGCTCTCGCAGGTGATTCGGACTGCAGCTCCGGCGGCCTTTTGATGGCTGTTTCTTGCCAACACCACCACTTCATCTTCACTTTAGAAGCGAAGACATGGCTTGCAGGTGTAAAGGGCTAGAGGGTGTAAAGATGTGCCCATTATTTTTCACTGCAAGGCTCTCTTGTGTGTGCGACTGCTGTTGGCCACATGCTGCTAAACTGCAGGGCAATGAGCACTCATGCTTCCACGGTCATAGTGTTAAGGGTTAGGACAGATCCATCAGCTCGTGATGTTATTTAAAGCAGTCTTAATTGGCCCTGGGTGTGAAATGTGATCCATGAGTTGCAGGTTCACTTGTTTTTCACAACACTGTGCCATTACAAAATGGATAGTCCCTGACCTGTTAGCTTTGCCAGGAATTCTGTCCTACATTTCTCTCCTGCAAATCCATTCAACAAGAGCCTGAAGCCTAACAGCGGTGATGTGCATATACAGGCCTCCTTTTAGTCCATTCATCAAACCAAACGATTCCGCTTTTGTTTTTCATACGGCGCGGGCAATTCTCCTGTCTATATTTGAACAGGGTGTCGTTCGGAGCGGTGGGGAGAAGTCGGGATTTCTGCTCGTGGCTCGCTCACACACACATCGCCTCTCAAACTCCTCGTGCTCGCAAAGCACAGACGAACATATGGAAATTGATTCGCGAGTGAAATCTAAAAGCAACGAAAACCCAAACCACACTCCACAGACGCATTCCACACATGAGTCCGGAGGTCTCGGGGAGAGGGAGCACTTGCAGCGTCACAGATCCGTGCGGTAATGCGTCTAGCAGGGACGTCAAAGCGGGGCATGTTTCGCTTGTAAAACATCTCAATATGTTAACATGGAGCGCACGATTAACATGACTCATTTAAAATACATCTACAGCGCTACGTCGATTTTGTTTTCCCCTACTGGGAGCTTGCCTTATTTTCTGGAGGAGAGACACTTATTCGCCTTGTCTGGATAATAATTTACAGATTTGCTGTCTCACAGAATACACTCACTCTTTGACTTAAGTTGATACTTTAGTCTCAGCGGGGCTCCGGGGCAGCGGAAACAAAATCTTTATGATTCTTTTACCCGTCCATATGTTTTTGTTTATGAGCAGGTACCGCTGCCTGGAAATTCACTCTGTCATGTTGGGAGACGGAGAGCATTTTCTTCATACTTCAGAAAATGTGTCCATACATATAGATCTGCCCACCTGCCCTACACACACACACACACACATGCATAAGCTCCCCGTCTATTTACATAACGCACATACACTATTCCTCCCTCGGCCTCGGATCCAGATGTGCAGCGCTTTGGGCGCAGTCTGAGCTGCCAGCCGAGGCAAAAGCCTTTTACCCTGGCAAAGAGCAAAAAAAAAAAAAATGGATGAAACAGACAGAGGAGAGGGATTAATGCTCTCCTCCCGTCCTCATTGGGAACCTGCACTCACAGCCGCTCGCCGCATCCACCGTGACTGCCCCATAATGCATTTACAAACTGGCCTGTTAATGAAAAACATGGAGTCATGGATGCCATTCTAATGCACCAAAATTTATCTTGCACCTGCCCCGAGAAACGCGTGTTTCCAACCCTGACACAGTCATTGATTTCGACAGCGCATTCATCCTCATTTTAAAGCTGATGAAATTCTGCCTTAAATCTGTAAATTATCGCCTGCGGATATTGTTTATGATAGCGCGGTTTGTGGAAGAGAGAAGGGAGAGAAAGAGGGAGAGAGGGGGGAGAAAAAGCAAGAGAGAGAGAGAGAGAGGCGCTTCTGTGGATTCTCAGTGTTTTATGGTGCAAAGAAAGAGACTTAATCAAAGTTAATCGAAAGCTCTTGATGGCACAGATGAATCTTATAGCGCATGTGAGGAAGACACGAGGCCAAAGAGGTCAAACATCAAGGCGTGCGGATTCATATTTCTCTCCAAGAGGATTATGGGGGATTTTGCACGCAGACACCTCTTGAAACAAAAAAAGGAGACACGGTGAATCAACTCTGGAAGGATAAATTGTTTTTGTTTTACTTTTATTTTGCATGATACTGTCATTTTCTTAAAAAACAAGCAACTTAATTCAAGGCTTCTTCACAGAAAAGCAGATGTCCGCGTGATTTTTTTTTTTCATTTTTTTTTCAGCCTGAAAATCTGCAATTTATTTGCACTTGGAAAAGATTTACTGGTGAAAAGACAAATCAGTGTAATCTTTATCCCGTGGCGCTGAGTGCATATGATGAGCCACCAGTGAAAACAGAAATGGAGTGAAGCTCTCGCCGCTATTGCCCCCATCATCCTTGACAAATGGGGCAGCAGTAGAAAGGCCTCTTTGAGTGAGTTGTAACTTTCGGCAGCCCCTCGCAGGTGTGGGTGATCTTTCATCCTCCCAGCCCTCCACCACCTCCTCCTCCTCCTCCTCCTCCTCCTCCTCCTCCTCCTCCTCCTCCGCCTCCGCCTCGGCGTCCTATCTCTGGCCTCCATCAAAAGTGAACGTGCTGCCCCAGGTTCAGATTAACTCCACTCTGACAGACCAAAGGCCTTCCCCTCCTCCTGCCCCTTTCCACCTCAACTCACACATCTCCTACAACAGGGGAAATTAGGGCTAGTTTAGCAGATCTTACAGCACCACTAAACACCGCCTCAGATCGCTTGCTGATTGCCTGGCTCAATCCATTGTGTCCCTCCTACCACCTCCACTCCCCTTCGCTTATCTTTTGCCTCTGGCCAAAAGCAGCTTCTCTACTCTCAACCCACCTCCCTTTACTCTTTACACACACACACACACAAACACACAAACACACACAATCCTCCCTCCAGCTTGTCCAGAGAAAATATATAACTAACTTATTGTTAACAGTCTCCCAGCAGGGTCAATAGATAATATCAGTTCAGACTGTTGCCGTGTCACAATGTTTGCTTTTTGGTTTTCCAGTAAAATACACTCAAAAGTTAATGTTTCTTTTAATTGCGGATTAAAGCAGACAGTTTGCCCGTGTTTACGATAAACCGCAAGAGCTCCCTCGCACGTTATTATCCCGACTTTCTTCCCAGACTGGATTGCGCGGTGACAGATTTACCTGAACACGTCGGGTTAGGTAACAACACCTCCGTGGTAGACCATGGAGAATTAGTTATGGAGAATAGACAGCGCTGTGGTAATTGCTTGGGGAAAACGGTTCCATTTTAAAAATTAAATCTCACAACAAGACGTGTGTCATCTAAAGACTTTTTAAGTATTGCTCTTGCAGCAATTATGCGTGATCAACCTTTGTGGCAAACTGGTTAAACGCCCGTGTTTGGGTGAGACCTATCATTTGTCTCTCTTGTCAGTTTCCTGTTTTCCTGAGCAACTCCCTTGACCTGGCTGGCAGGCCTGCCTGCCCTGAAGAGCACTTTCCCTTTCCTCATTCTGCACTGGGTCGACGGGGGAAGAAGGGAGGGAGACAGAGAGGGGTGGATGTGGAGGTGGTGGCGGTGGGGGTCTAACTTAATCTGACCCATTGCTCAGGTCAGTGAGCTGCTTACAGGGTCTATCCAAACATAGGAGCTTGTTTTGCTAAAGCTGTGGAAAGAAGAAGTACCCTCTTAAATCAATGCTTTACTTAGAGCTGTGCACATGCAAGGTTGTTATGCGTGAAACCACAGGAGGCAGAGCTGGCACACAACCAGCAGCGTGCTCCTCTTCGTCGTACTCCCCTCACCAAAAGAAAAAAAAAAAAAGAGGAAAACTCGCCGCTGTACACGGCCAAAAACTTTTTTCACCATCACGAGCCTTGTTGCTGCATTTTTAGAAAACATCAGCTGAAGCCCGTGGAACAATTTCCCCCTCCACAATTGCTTTGGTTCACTCGAATGCAACAGCGTTTTCATTTGGGCTTTACGCAGAGTGTGCTCTTCCTATGACAAAAGGGAATTGCGCTCTAAAATGCATCCAGCTGTGTGTACTTATCTTTTTCTCTTGACATATTTTCACCAAAAAGTTCAGCCCTGATCTAATCACGATGCTGCAGAGAGAGCAGATTGAGCCAGTGCTGTGTTTGTGGCGCACAGGCTGGAGCAGTTTGAGTTTTTTAACTCTGCTGTTTAGGTATCATATGATCTAAAGAGGAATGTAGAAATCAGCCAGATTTATTGTTCCTGTTTGACGGCGCTTTTTGCCGAGGCAGAGAGAGAAATGTTTCCTCTTGCTCGAGGAGACATTTAAGGTATCTTTGAAGTAGCTGTAAGACTTTTTCGGGGCACTTAACTGCCTTGTCACAGAGAAGCCCAGATGCATTGCACACTTCAGAAGCGAATTGTCATTTAGATTGAATTTTTATGAGCGCCCCGAGGCTCTTCTCTCAAACAGCCTCACGTAGGTTCTTTGCTTTCAGCGAGGTAGGGCGTCGTGAAGTTGTTGTTGTTCCAGACACTGGAAGGAAAGGAATTCACATCACCTTGTGTCTACTCTGCAGTTATAACACAAACACCTGGGCGGAGGCGTGTTCCCAAACATCAAGTATCACAATAAAGTAAATGAAGAGCGGTAAACTTGAACCCAGGTTATACGAGGATCCTGACAAACATGGCCACTGGTAAAAGGCTCCTGTTGTGACTGTAAACAAAGGCTCTAATTCACCACAATGGCTCTACGGGTCCAATGCTCTGGGAGATGCAATGGCCAGTCTCAGTAGCTTAATTATCTTTCTAATTTGTATTAGCGCTGGCTGTCCTCTCAGGGATAATTATGTATCTTGTGTGTGAGCGAGCTTAATGAGGTCAACTTAAGTCTTTACATGGAATAAGGGTTCAGCCACCTTATAGAGGGAAAAGGAAAAAGCCGCTGATTGCCGCGGTTTTTCTCTCATACGGACGACGACCACGACGCCTCGGTGAATCCCGTCGGGGAGCAGACGTGGAGTTAACTTATTCCCAGCGGTGACAACAAGCAGAGCGAGAAGTTAGTTTGTGGTTCTGCTCTTAAAAGGAAGGTCGGTTTAGATCAGATTGCTCCACAAAAAACAAACAAAAAAAAACAAACGGCTAAACCTCGTCCATGCCGACCGGTTATAGATAAAAATCAAAGAGGGTTCCTATCAGATTACTATAACCTCGCTATCATTCTCCGCGTCGCCTCCGCTCCCCCCTTCCAGTGACATTTTCAGGAAATCTCAGCACTTCTAGCAGCTGAAAGTCACCGTGTTGTGTTTAGCAGGTATTGATAAGGCTGATAAGAGCTTGCTTCTTGATTTAATCTGAATTTCCTAAAGTCCTGTGATCGTACTCTGTTCCCCGCCGTGTTCATACATGATACATACCGCCAGTACAAAAGGCTGCATTTTTATTCCCACCCCTTACGACTGACTGTAATCCACAGCTTTATTTGCAGCGCCCCTCCTTATTTTTGCTTGCTCAATGCTGTTTTCACTTCAGGTTAAGGAAAGGAAACCATCTTATCTCTGACTAGGGGGATTTATTAGTGGGAAAAAGATAATTGCTGTTCATAGGCCACTGGGGGCTGATTTACAACCACTAATATTTAGGATTCCTAGAGCCGTTCTTCAGTTTTTTTTTTTATCTGCAGCGCTGCCTGAAGCACGGAGGGGAGAGAGGTCACGGTGGACGATGAGGGATGGGCTGGGCAGAGCCTCCACTCAGAGCAATTTGGCTGAAGACTAATGTGTGAGGAAGTAGCCTACATGAAAAGACCTCATCCACGTAGGTTGGCCTGGAGCTGACAAACACCTGTTCTACTTAACCTGTAATGAGTCTGCAGCCGAGATCTGTCTTATCCCCTTTTTGTCTGCGACAGCAATCCTAAGAAAACAAAACAAACGGCAATAAAGAGAAAAAATCCAGAACAATATTGCTTCGAAATCTCTTCCATCATGTTTGAATACATATCTGGTTCAAGCTATCGGTTGAACATTACTCAAATACCCCTCGCTTTCTGTTTTCCTCCTGGCCTTTTTTTTTTTTTTACTCCTGTCCTCACAGAGGTCATACCTTGGTTATGTTGATTGTACTACCTGGAACACAGGTAGCTTTTTTTTGTGTGTGTGATAGTTTGGGAAGGGCCGGTTGCAGGCGAAACAGGAAATGAAGAGTTCTCGGTCTGTCTGTTCGTACTGATCCTCCGGCTGACCGGGAGGCAGCGGGGGCTTCAGCGAGAGCACTCAGATGTGAGGTCATGGGTTCAAAGCCCAGGTGTTGTGCCTCACAGCGGCGCACTTCCCCGTCGGAGCGGTCTAAATGATTTTGGAGAATGTGGAGGTTAACCCCGCGATCAAAGAGATCCTCCTCCTGTATCAGTCAAAGGTATCACTTTGAGAATCTGCCTCTATCTGTTGTGTGTGGTTGTTTGTAGCGCTCGCTTTATGGTTAATAATACATATTAATACATAAACGTGTGTTATTGACACTCCTTATTGCATATGTAAGTAAACCTGACCACTTTTCTGCCACATTTTGTAGAGGAAAAGTGATTGCGGATAACTTCCGATAAGAATTAAACAATTACCAAATTTAATTTTCAATTTGTTGTCCAAATGAAAAGAGCATATCAGCGGATTCAAGCTGTGATACTGCAGCAGGAGAAATAATAAAATACGTGTGGCTGGAGAATCCCAAGAACATGCAGCTAACTCCCTTTTGATTCCCATTTCATTGATTTAATTTCTCCTCATCCTTAAGAGATGTCACTTTGTCTGAAAACGTATTCATCCTGCATATGCGACTCTTAATAACGCTAATCTTTCTGCCGGAGCAGAAATCTCATGGAGGGATAATCTGAGATAAATATAGTTAATTGAGGCCAGGTGAACTTTCTTTATCAGCGGCACAGTCAACCAATCTGAAGTAAATGTGATAATTAGAACGGAGATGTCTTCACCGCGAACGGAGCGTGCTCCTGTCCCGCAGCCATTTGCCTCAAATTATATCTGATTTCACAACACATCAGAAATCTATAGCAAATTAAGTCTGCTCGGAAAGGCAGTGCATGTTTCCTATAGATGTGCGTAAACACAATAATCTGGGAGCAATAATAAGCAAGAAGGACATGTGCTGCAGTTGTCTTTCAGCTGCCATTTGTTTCTGATTTTAAGTGACATGAATTTTGGACAAGATGTGCATTCTCTCCGGATGAAAACAAGTCTAATATCGAGTGAAAACCGAGCCCACCTTATTGCCTTTTCGCTTCCTGGTGAAGTATGAAAGAGTGCTCTCTTTGGCCATACATGCAGCCTGTGCTCCGCTGAGCCTGACCACCATTAACACCCCTGAGAAACCTCGTCCTAATTACTCATTCAGCCTGACAGAATCTCCTTAATTACAAACTTCATTAGCCTGCAGGACTTTGTTTTTCTCCAGTAAAGGAGGGAGCAGGGGACAGCTTAGGCCAAGGTGCAAGGGAGGCGAGGGGTATGTGCTTTAGCACCTTATTCCTCCATGCATTACTTTTTTCCTTTTTTTTTTTTTTTTCCAAAGGAGATGTTAAGACCTCAGTCAGAGATCTAATTAGATTCATGGTGAGAATCAGACACCTTTTAACTAGCCTCTGGAGTCCCCCTAAAAGGACAGCGAGATCCAGGGTAAGAGAGGCACAGAGAATTAAATGGACCTGCTACTGCCTTTCATGTGTGAAGTGGTCTGATTTGCCATGTCCTCACCTCCAAATACAAAATAACCTGCAGCACTTACGCACCCTGCTACCATTATACCTTGCTTATAAACACATAGGATGGCCTGCGAGGGAGGGGAGGGGAGGACAAAAGCTGCAACGAGACCATGTGTTGTGCAGTAATTGGACTTGAAAAGACCATTACCTCGTTTATATATATATTCTACACTCTGCGTTGCACCTGTTTATTCCGACCGCTGTTAGCCGGGGGAATCATTCATCTGAGAAAGACCATCGCACGTCACATGGCTTCAAAGTCAGCTGCCACTCATTTCTGTGGGTTACATGCATTTAGAGTTCATATGTTCACGCTGCATGCAATTATATGGTGGAAGGCACTTTAGCGAGTGAGCGTTAGCGCCCCGTTAGAGTCAGGTGAAGCACAGAGCGCTTCTCAGTTGCTGCTAATGCATAATGGAGTGCCCGCACAGCCGTCGATGTTGGAGGGTTCCCAACCGTCACTGGTCGGACTTCAAAGTCTCTTGGTGCTGCTGGAGAAGTAATTATTTCATCTTAAGCTTACATAAACCGTCCGCAACAAGTTATTAATTAGAAGGCGACTCTCGGAAACTCCACTTGAGATCTTCAGGCAGCGTTAGCATCCATCTCCTTCAATAGCTAAGCTGTGTAGTGAGGAGGAAGAACATTATGAGTGAATGAGAGTGAATGATCGGCAAGTATAATGTGGGTTAGTTTCTCTGTGGAGGTGCTAAGTTGTTCATTAGCCCATAATAGATGTCACAACCTGAATTACTGCCACCAATCATTTACACCGCCTGTCAGGCAGCGCTCCGGCTCTCCAAACAGCCACGCCGAAACCCCGTGTTTATGCTCACAACAAATAACTAAACGCCTTTTCTCCTGCCTCTGCGTGGCCTAAACATGTCAGCG
The DNA here is from genome assembly GCA_005024645.1 of Planiliza haematocheilus. Taxonomy (NCBI): domain Eukaryota; kingdom Metazoa; phylum Chordata; class Actinopteri; order Mugiliformes; family Mugilidae; genus Planiliza; species Planiliza haematocheilus. The sequence continues at coordinate 2,184,838 of SRSE01001339.1, read as the reverse complement.
TTTGGATGTCAGACACCACACTACACTGTATTTTTCCCCAGGAACACGTTTCCAACACATGGCGGCACCGTTTTACGACATGGCCCGCGCTGGTTTATGACACGGAATTCAAGAGCATCTGCCGCCATGTGGAGATGAGGAACAAATATCAACCTTCCCTCGTACTTTTCCCGGGCCTCACATATTATGTATTGCTTTCATGTCTTGTTGTCTGACTTGTAGCTTTGTCTCGGCTGCCGCCTTTAGACCCACGGGACAAAACCACTTCTTGAGCTAGGTGTCTGTGCTGCACATACAGTCACAGAGTTTGGAGCCACAACTGGGGACGTCCAATTTCTCCAAACAAACCCACAAACTTCTTTTTTTTTTTTTGTCCAGCAGCATTTTTCCGCTGCAGAGAATGCACAGATCCCGCAAATGCATATGCACACGCATACAAGAGAAGACACGCACGGGCAACCCCCACGGAAAATATTGTTTGTGAATATAAGTCATTATAAAACCGACTTCAAGCGTCTGTTGCGCGGGGAAGAGGTAATAAGACAGCACTGACCAGAGAATTGGCACAACCCCACATTGATGCCACAAATAGCTCCAGTGGTGTATGAAAAGCTAATGAGAGCTGGCGTAAGAGTTGGATCAGCCATGGTGGAGACGCCGCATGAAGCTGTGGAGCAGCTGAAACTTCATGAATTATCATAAGTGTCAAGACATCCCTTCTCTTGTGTTATGAAAGCTGCCTGTTGTAAATTACTCTTCACAGAGAATAAACTGTTCTGGTCAGTGTTAGTTGTCATTCTCGAGTCTAGCGAGGAATTCAGGAAGAGGAAATGACTCTCGATGCTTAACTTAAAGAATATAAATTCATTTAAAGTGTTTGACATCTACATACAAAGGGCCACACGTGTTCGCCACTTTTCCGATGATACCTTTTTTCCCCGCACCTATTTTCCATCCTCAACAAAACCATTTGGAAACACTTTGTCGATTGTTGCGCTTGTTTCAGAAACAAATTATCATATTTCGCTTAAGGAAATTGCAAAATAGCACCGCTTAGTGGCATTTCTTGCGTTTTGAAAACGTCGTAAAAAATAATTTTATGGTGATTTCGTTGTGTCGTTGTTTGCCTTAATTCAATTATTCTTCTTATTATTCTTCACAGCGTGCCCATCTGGAAGCGGAGCATGACAAACCAGGCTGGGGCTCGCTATTAAAAATCATTACAAAAAAGCACACGTAGCACATGCGGACAAGCGTTTATAAGAGCTGCTGTAAATTTAAATTCAGCGCTAATGCGGGACATACGCCTCATGTGATGGTAATTTGGAGTAGATGACGTGAAAGCATTTTAAAACGAGATCTGATTGAACTGTGTCATTTAACACGACCAATGAAATCAACATGTTTGCTGCATGTGATAATAATAATAATAATAATTGAAGACGTTCTGTGCAAGTAGAACACGATAAGAAACGTGTAAAGCTTCAGTCTGAGGAGTATTTACAGATGTGCTGTTTGCTTTTCATTCACTTACTGTTATTTTTTAAAAGCTGAATGAAAAATCCAAAGATCTAAGGTTACATTTTAAAGAGGTGTCACTGGCTCACTTGACTCCTTTTGGAAAAGAACAAGGAACAGCGATGCACCGTTCACCGTCCAAGAGCACACCAGCCTCTGTCCAGAAAGTATTTCATGCTGCCTCGCTTTCCAGACACTAAACACTCAACTGCTGTCAGACTCGGCCAGAGGAAACTTGATATTTCATGTGTTTTTTTTGGAGGGGGGGGGGGCCTCATTTTGCTCCCTCCCAGCTAGGGGGAGACACAGCGAAGCCCCCAATGTGTGCAGAGCAGGGACAGAAGAACAGGTGCCCATAAAGTTCACCTGTCTGCCCAGCACACCAGCAGCGGCTATATTACATTTCAGCTCTAATTGCAGCCACATTTGCAGCACTTTCACAGGGATGAAGCAGCAAGTGGACTGAGACTCCCGTTTTAGATGTGAGCTCATTTCATTGGATGTGATCATATCCTGACACGGAGCACAAAACACGGGGCAGAAGCATTAGTGGCTTTCAACAGAGCCAAACGCAAGAGCAATGCAGCCTCGGCTGGTCTTGCAGCATGTTTGGCCCCGAGCAGGTAGAGAGAGAGAGGCGGGAGGTCGTAAAAATGCGGCATTGTTTTCAAAACTATACCTGCGAGTTGTGTCACGGCAGCGGGCCGGAAAACGCGCCTGTGTCGGTTCTGACGATGTGGGGAAGGGGACTCGCAGGTCAAGAGACGCAAAATAGTTCAGCAGGCACATGTGATATATTTAGTGAGGCCATTGTTTGTTTTATTTAGAGAGCGAATTGAGGATTTTCCAAACTGCAGGGCCCCTGAGGTATTTTATCAGGTGTACAGTCCGCCATATGTTACACATTAGTGCGCTGAGGGGGAATGCTGGTTGCAGATTCAACCTATAAAATGTTTGGAGGTTGGAACTTCAGAGGACAGGGGGTCGACAACCGCTCTCTTCAGAGCTGGTGGATATGTGGGAAACACTTATATGCAAATGAAACTGCGTCAAATTACAGCCCAAATTGCCCCTGTATCGTTAAAGAAAATAAGCACTAGGAATCTATGGGCTTGCAGCAGCTCATAGGAATATTAATGCATTGAAAATACATGTTTACAGTTGCAGCCAATGAAAATACAAGGCTAATAAAGGTGTTAAAACTTTCTGAGGCTTCCCGAAAACTGAGCCGTTGCCTGTGCAGCGGGCTGAGTTCAGGCAGACGCTGGAGGTGTCTGGGCCATCGTGGGATGGAGGCCAAAGGGGGAAGCCCGTCGGAGGAAAAACTCGCCTGTGCAGGTGGAAAAAGTTTAGTGTTTCACGATGAATATTTCATCGTGAAATGGCCATTTGTTACTTGTAGGTCTGTGACATCTCCTGGTCACGTGACGTCTGCGTGGTGACCTCGGTGAACATGGGCAATGGAGCACCGAAAACCCAGCGTGGGCCTGTCAGGGCAGCTTGTAATGTGGCTCTTGGCTTCGTTCATCTATTAACAATCACATTTTGGTGCCAGGCTCTTAGCGTGTGTTGTGTGTGTGTGTGTGTGTGTGTGTGTGTGTGTGTGTGTGTGTGTGTGTGTGTGTGTGTGTGTGTGTGTGTGTCTACAAGCTGGAACTCTGCTCTGAATTCATTAAAGCCAGTGGGAAATTTTTCAAAATAAGTACATTTCCCTGCTGCCATTTGTCACCTTTTCAATAAAAATAATTTATGTTTGGGCACATTTTTCGCCTCAATTTAGTAATTTGGCCTTAATTGCAAACGTTTTCTTGCCATTGAACGCAGCAGGCCAACATGCTGCCTTCAAGACCCGTCTGTCTGTGTGTGCAGCCGTGCACTTGAACGCCTCATCTCTTTTCAAAATCTAAATTAGCGATAACTAAGAATCCAGAGCGGAATGAAGAAACGTGTTATTTAAATGAGTGTTGCGCATGCGCAGTGGAGTCCGTGGCAGTAGTAGGAAGTCAGGGGGGACAAGTTGGACGTAACCGATGGCGAACTGGAATATGCTGCGTTTGGAAAACATAATCATCAGAGCACATCATGGCTGCTAACGCCCCTCCTTCGTTATTAATAATAAAGAAAGAAACAGAATCCGAGGCTGCGATGTTTAATTTATTATTATGTAAGCTATTTGAAGAGTGATTGTATGGTAATTGCTCATTAGTCTTGTATATTTATCGCTGCACCTTATGTCAAGGCCAAGGGAATTGTGTAGGGTTCATTCTCTCGTTTCAAGGATCAATTTCAGAGGCAATTTGTGAAACAGGACAGATCAAGTTAGTCCTGACGTCGTTTTTTTTTTTTTTTCAGGGTGGGCCTACAGGTGTGCCACCTCGCCAGACATTCATTTCACCCTGACGAGGTGAGCTGCTGCGCTTTTGGAGTAAAAGCATGAACGGCTCCTCCGCGGACATGTTGACAAAATACCCAAATCCCACCCTTTCAAAAGCCACTTCTCCCAACTTAAGAGATCTCTGCTCGATCAATTATTGACTCTGCGCACTAATACGGAGCCTGTCTTCCGTCCATCCCCTGCCTCTGCCACCATCCACATTAGCGGTGTCAGCGGACGTAATTATACCTACTAATTGCAGATTAGAGGTTTTGGGTCAGTGGGGTCACATGATAGGAGCGACTACTCTTTTCAATGACGGATAATCATTTCACGTTGCAGACTAAATGTTTAATGCAGCGGGGCTTAATGTCCAAAATGTCCAAACTGTCTGGGTCGTGAATATTTAAGGAATAATCGAATTGTTCGGGGAGCTGTGATGATTTACTGGGGAGTTTGGCCCCTGGACCGAGCGGAGCCGCTTAAGTTTAGATAAGCGGGTCACCAGAGGTCCCCGCAGCTGGCCCTTAACGCGCAGCACGAGCGTCTGGAAGGAGGATCTGATATGCGAGGGCCCACTTCACATCATAACGCACACACGCTGGTTGAATGATGTCCAAACCAATTATTATATTCATGTGACCTTAGTCTCAAATTGCGCAAGGCCGTCCTCTAAAGAGGATCTGAAAAGAAGAATGCGTTGAATTTTAAAGATGGATAAAAAAAAAAGAAATGTAAATATTAGCCAAGCTGTGTGATTTGCAAAACACATGCGCAGTGCATTTTGGGATAGCGAGAATCTGTTTTGCAGAGTGTATGGCTTTTTATATTTATAATTAATTTTAAATGTAATATTTGCATCAGAACAAAGAGTAATTTGTGCTTTTATTTTTAAATTATAAAGATAGTCCGAAAAGAGGTGGAGCTTTTAATTTGGTAAATTTGTCTTTTAAATATTTTAGCGTCTAATTGCAAAATTTTATTTTCCGCATTTTTATATATATTTCAGTAATTTTCAAAAAAGAAAAAAGAAAAAAAAGAAGCTGTCTCTGAATAAAATAAAATAAAATCATGTCCAGAGAGGAGAACATTTCCCTGGTTAAAACCAAATGTGTTTAAATTAATCAAACGGTGCCAGGCTCTAATGAGAAGCCTGTCCTGTCTCCTGTGTGTCCATGCAGGCGCACACAGGGGGGGAGGGAGTGCGCCAAATTTGTTTGCGGCGGATCAAGGCTCACCGCCTCCACATGCACTTTCTTTATCTTAATTCCAACTTGAAAAGATATAATTATCTAGTTTGAACAGGACTGCTATCAAATCCTTCTTTATAGGCAGGGTAGGGAAAAGCTCGAGTGGATTGTGAAGCTCTGAGCCGCTCGGTGTTGCCCGAGATAGGAGTAATGAAGTTGTGGAGTCCGGAGATACAAAGGGCATTAACCTCATTAGCATGAAACCTTTTCTTCTAACTATTGTGGGACCCTTTCAGTCCTCTAATCCCCCCTATTTCAAAGCTGGGTTTGTAATAAAGCTTTTAGTTTTTTTTTTCTTTCCAAAGCTAATGGTATTCTCTGTAGATTTTTATTGCTGTTATAATCTATGGGCCGATTAGGAATTCCCTATATGCCGTGCCCCCCCAACCCAAACCACAAAAACAGCTTCTTTTTTTTCTGTAGGAAACAATTAAACAAACCTCGCACCAAAAAAAAAAAAAGTTGGATTCGTTGAAAAAAAAAATCATAATCCAGTTTTAATTTTTCTGTTTGTTTTTCTTTAACTGAGATTCTGTGCTCATTGTTTAGTTGTTGACTTGTTTGTGTGCAAATAAGCAAATAATTTCCTGTTGTGTATAACATCTTTTTAGCTCCTACAGAAGTCCTGTAATGTTGAACGCTCAGTCCAAAGCTGCAGCTTGCAGCTTGCAGCGTGATGGAGCCCACAAGACAAGATTTTAAACAAAGATCCCATTTTGCGGCACATTGCAACCTTCCCTTATCGCGTCGTGAGGGGTAGTCAGATTGTACTAAATTATGTCCAACCAAGCCCCCTTGGATCCGTGGATTAAGAGATTAAAGTGGACCACTGGGCAATGCATCCCCTTTCCCCCTCATATTACTCGCATGATAATTGCCCAAACTGATTTGCACTTTCACAAAAGCTTGTGGGGACTCTTTGTAGCTGGAGCGGAGCAGACGCTGCAGCCCCTGAAAAAAAAAATAAAAAAGATAAAGCCAGTGCAGCCTATGTTAGAAACAAATGCAGAGCTGAGAGGACAACAAATTACACGCTGCAGCGTTTCTCTCTGTCGGTGTGTTTTCAAATTAGTCCAAACTCTGGTGATGCCCTCTCCAAATTACTCCATGGCGCAAAGTGTCACCGCCTTGTAAAAGCTTCGTTTTGGTCAGAGGCCTCCGTTCAGCTGCTCTGTATAATCAAAAGTCTATACTTTTACTGCGCGCAACATATTGATAAAACTTTATTGACAAAATATTGACAATTACATACTTCTTGGAAGTATACTTTGTGTTAAAATTGTAGCAAACTTAACACAAACACAAAAATTATTTACATTCTGTAAAAGAGGGTTTAACAGAAACATTAACTTTTAGCATTTCTGTACATGGAATACGCTCAGTGCTTGGAGTATTTTTTTTTTTTTTCTTTCTGTCAATTCTTGCGTTTTAGTCCTTCGTAGCAACTTTCTCTGGAGGGTCAGAAGGCTGCATGGGGCCACAGCGACACATTGGTAAAGCTTTAGGTTAAAGGAATGTCCTGATACCTTCCCTTTAAGTACTTCATCTGTGGTGTGATTCACTTTTTAGAAAGATAATTATTATTATTTCATGATAATCGAAATTCAATTTTTGTTCTCTTTTCTTTAAAAAAAAAACACTATAACGCAGCACCGCTACTTCATATGTTTTCACAATCACTTTTACACGAGAATCATTAATTAAAGACGGCACACTTTGTAAAAAGGAAGAAGCACGACATCTCTGTTTGAAAATAGAGTTAAAAACAGAATTGGTTTTCTTTTTTTCTTTTTTCTTTTTCTTGGTTTGAGAAAATTTGTCAAATTAAAACAGCTACCAAGAAGGAGGAGGAGGAGGAGGAGGAAGGGGGAAAGAAAACTAGACCATGCAAATTCAAGTTTTACAAAAGCAGTTTTGGTGTTTTGGTATCTTGAGTGGAAACGTGTTTTTTTAAAAATAAAAATAAAAAATACTTCTGAAGTGCAAACGTCCAATATGAATTGGAGAAAAATATAATTAGGTGGCGGCAGATGGGGGGGTTGTAGTGGTGGTTGGTGGCGGTGTTGGTGGAAGGGTTCAGGTAGGAGGACTGAGACACTGTCAGTCACATTTTCCTGGGTCATTTGGATTGACACACGGTGACAGCAGTGCCAGTCGGGGGTTCTCTCACCCTCAGCTGCCGATCATCCAGAGATCTGAAATGTGACATTGGCTTTGTACCCTCTCGCTGTCTCTACGCGGCATCCTTTATCCATGTCCTCCTTCATTCAGACGCTCATATTGTCTTTTTTTTCTTATTATTTTGTGTTTTCTTTAATCGTCCGAAGTGACATCAATTTCCTCCGGGCTCGACTGTTTAGTCGCCAGTCTCCACCGGTTTATGTGATGCGATCCTTTCTTCTTCTGCTGCGACTCCGAGCCCTCCTCCTCCAACTTCTGTCGCTTGAACTTCGTCCTTCGGTTCTGAAACCACACTTTTACCTGAGAGTAAAAAAACAGAAAGAAAGAAAGAAAGAAAGAAGGGGAGAGAGAAAAAAAAACGCACCCGTATCAGTATCACGAGATAAACCGCGATTGGCCAGTGCGTAAAAACTATGCGTAAAAGGAATAGCAGGGACTAAACACATGCAGGCTGCAGTGCGGTGGAAATTAAAAACACAAGAAATGTGCCCTGCACTCGAGAAAAAAAAAAAACTCACCAGAATAAACAAAGACCAATTATAATTCAATGAGAGCATGCGTGTGAGTCTTTAAGCCATCAAAGAATAGATACTCCACTAAACAACGGTAATAAGTGTAATGCCGAGTTTTAATAACAGAACGCGCCATTTATTATCAATTACACTGTAAATTGAGATCTAAAAATAAAAATGGAAATAAAGTGGAGATAAACAGCTGTGTTAAATTCTAATAGGCTACTTTATTATTTTAAATATCCTCACAAGCGGCTGATGTCTGGTGAAACTTTAAAATAGGTCAGAACATTTTCTCACAATATGAGTATTTCTGTCAGCATGGCGGGTGTTAAAGGGCCAAATCTAGGAGGTGTATTTAACGTATATTTTCACACACTCCTCTAAATCGATTTGCCAATAGGCCTAATCGGTGCCGTGGGGGGATTAACAACTACTAAATCGATAAATTATCTGTCCTTGCTTTGTCACTCCGCAGCCCCCTTTTAGCGCTTAAATGGCAACCGAGGTGCGTTTAATAAGCCTTCAGTGGGCTAATTGAAGTAGGTGATGGTTCATTTCTCCCTTCAGCTCCTCCAAAGGCCCCGCCGTCCAAAGGAGACGCACAGCGGACAAAAGACGGCGGCTGATGGGCTCAAACGGCGTCTCAAATATGGCAGGGGGAATTCACTGAACCCGCCTCGCTCTTTGTATCGCCTATCCCATAAAATGGTTAACTGGTTAATTTGCCCTCCATTTTGAAAGGCAACATTCTCCCCCCAAAACAAAGTAATTCAACCCCTCCTAAAATGAGGTTAGGCCCATACAATGACGGTGGATTTGATCCAGCGGACAGCCTCAGCCTTCGATTGACAACGTGCATTTATGGAGACCGGTTTGTAGGAACAATTTGCTGCGTGATTATTTCAAATTATTGTTTTGCTCGTGATACTAGCCCTGCTTCATGCGCCCGTGCGTCAAGATCCAGTCGCTTTTGCAGCGGCCTGTGTTTAGCAGGCTCCATTACGCACAGTGCCACGTTAAAACAAACAAAAATAGGTCCACCACATCAGCCATGATTAGAGAAATGTCTCTTTATATCAACAAATTAAACGACTATAAAACACAGGAATGGGTGTTTTTACAGAACCAAAAATAGCACGCGCCTGCAAGCAGCAAATGGAAACTCAAATGAAGCGCACTGCCGCCGTGTCCAGGTGAAATAAAGAGACAGGTGTGTGAGGTTTAATGTTGAGCAACAGTCCGTGTTTCTTACCTGAGTTTCTGTGAGGCTAAGGCTGTGGGCGAGCTGCTTTCTTTCTGCTCCCACCACGTAATGGTTTTTCTCAAACGCGTGTTCGAGCCGCAGGAGTTGCGAAGGCGAAAAAGCTGTCCGGATTCTTTTGGGCTTTCTGGCCAGCGCGTTGTGCAAAAGAAAGCTCTCTGGACTCGTTTCATTACCTGGAAACGAGCAGAAAAAAAAACGAAGATCCTCAACGAAATGTTTTGTAAAGGCTTTAACCTTTTTCCATAACAAACAGCAAGGCCTGAGCGCAGCTACGAAAAATAGTCTCATGAGGGCAAGAGTGGGAATGTTGGATGAAAATAATGGACATTGGTCAGTAACAGGGCACAATTTATCCCAAAAATATGTGTGTTTTTTAAATTTATTTCTCGACTTTCTTCTGCTAACATTTCCGCGTGAAGGAGAGAGTGAAACAAAACAAAGCAAAGGTATAATCCTGGCCTTAATTAAATTAGCTCAAAAGCAGCCTTAGTGAACAAAATATATATAAACGCCAGCCAGACACACTTAAGAAATCATTTGAGGATGAATTATTTTAAAATATTATAGCATTGTTTTCATTTGGCAGAATAAAAAACTAATAATCACACGTATAAATGCTATAAAACGAGCAACCAAGGCAAAGACATGCAATAAAACGTTATTTATGACGCAGGCCAAGATAAGTTAGTCACTAAAATTCAAATTATTATTTTTTTTAGTATCATGTCAGCCTTGGAAAATTAGCAACAGCAAAATCAAATGACCAAATAAAATATAAAATTTTCCCATTCAAAATAAAAAGCATCTTTTTCCATTTAAAATGTCTCCAACCCGCAGAGCACTGAGATGCATTCATTTATAGGCATGAATATAGATCATATGCTATATATAACCTGCAGACTAACAGTGTACAAACATGTCAGAATTTCTAGTGGTCTTTTTTTAACCCCTGAACAGACTCTCCAGGGCTCAGGAAGCTCCAAGAGCCCAGCAACAATTATTTCCTTACTCGAGATTTCCTCTCTTTGTGAAATAAAAGGAGTTCGTTGCAAATATTCGTTTACATTGCGTTTGTTTTGCGTTTGGAGGCGAGGGGCTTTAAAACTGCCCTGCCACCGCATCAAAGATTCTTCTAATTCCAGCTACAGCATGCTTTCTGTATTGAGGCACGAAAACAAACAATAAAACAAATGTGTAACCACGCTACAGCTGCTCTGCGCGCTTCGTGCGTAAAACCGAAGCCGAGTGAAACGTTTTTGACGGCTTACCTTGAAATCTGTGACCCAAGTACCTATATCTGTGTAATAACCAGGGGTAGAAAGTTGAGGGGTCCCTTTGCTGGCTGGCGAAAAGCGGGTGCGGACTGTGTGAGGATGAAAGCGGATGAGCGGCCAGAGCGTGCGGCGGGGGCACCGAATGCACCGGGACGGCGGAGTTTTGCTGATGAGAAACCGCCTCGGCAAACACCAAGTCCGGGTTAGAGTAGACGCCCCTGCCGCCGGAGTGAAAGCCGTTCAGAAATGGGTTCATCTGGCCGGAGTTTGCATAGCTGAGAGCCGCTGGCCTGATGGGCTCCTCAGAGCGGGACGCCGGTACAGGATTATCCTTCGCCACTAAAGACTCTATAGTAAAACACCTCTTGGGTGTAGGTTGAAACATGGTCTGATAGTCCAGATTCCCCAGTTTAAGTTAAAGTTGTCGTCGGCGCTCTTGCTTAAAAAATACTCCACACCCAAGAAAGGGGCAAAGTTTCTGCGCAGTAAATAAGTTGGGGAAAAGGCGGCGAGCGTCGAGAAAGCCAGAATAAAAAGTGCTCGGCTACTCCCAGACTAATCCATGGATGTGATCGTTTTCCTCGCCGGGTTCGTGCAGGCAGATTTGTTAGTTCATGAGCCTAATTAGCGCTGCAGCCTCATAAACAGCTTCCTCTGAAGGCTGTAATGGCATGGTGATTGGTCGCTGCAGCTGCTGCTCGCCTTAAGGTGGAGAAGGGGAAGACGCTTAAAAAGTGCGTCAATGGGAAGCAGGGGCGCGGAGAGGCGGACTCGAGCGCGCAACACGGAACGGATTCGTCCAGAGAGGAGCCCCCCCAAAAGACGCACGCGCGCACACACTTTCTCCCTCTCGCGCGCACACATATCTCCAGGACATTTAACACATTCATCTAAACCAGTTTAAAAAAAAAAAAAAAAATCAAGGTAGCGGGCTTATTTGCATGTAAGGCCTATGACTGGTCCAAACAGATTTTATTAGTGTGTGTGTGTGTGTGTGGTGTTACTACTAAGTGATTATTTTTAATTACGCACAACAATGTGGCGCAAACATCACATCAACTCCGTTAGAGTCTGTATTTGAGTCAATGCGCGCTGGTAATATTTAGCAGCAGCTTAATCACATGGACTTCATTTATGTTTGGGGTATATTTGCAAAGAAATTGTTTTGTTTCCTGTCTGCTTTAATTTTGTCTCGACTTTCTATTGGGACACGCTTCAAAACTGAAGGGACTTTCTTATTTCTGCTGGATGAGATGTCTGGAGAACCGGAGACTGAAAACAAGCTTTAAGATTTAACAGCTCTTTGTCAAGTGTGCGGGACGCGCCGGGAGAAAGACTGACACAGTCCTCAGCGGTGAGCAGTGATGAGCGGCTGTGTGTCGGAGTTAGTCAAAGGCTCAGGTGTTTATGAGAGCGGTGTGTACCTGTGTGACTGCGGGCTGTCACCCCTGAGTGTGGATCAGTGGCTGAGAGCAGCAGCACAAAGCTGCAGCCGTGGCCGCGCACCGGGGGCCTCCAGAAAGAAACAATACACACGCTGTCAGTGCGCACACTTATGAGGCTGCTGAGAAATTAATTGATGCAGACCTGGAAGTGGAAATTGCCGCATTACCTACACCGACACCTCTCACTGTTTTTTTTTTCTTTTCTCAGTTTCTTTTAATATTGTTCCTATTTTATTTGATTTTTGTTTGATGGAGTTGTTCATGTAACGCGATCACGACTTTAGATGTTTTAATCCGACACGAACAAAACAGGAAGTATTTAAGATCCATAATTATACTAATTATTCTATATTAATATAATAATAATAATTATTATTGTGTAGTTTAGTTTATACTACTTATTATTTGTGCGGGCGAGTTAAAGGTCCCTGGATAAATAAAATAAATAAATAAATAAAACGTAAAGATTAAAACACTAAGAGGGTTTCTTGAAGCTGTCAGAGCACCAGATCATTTACACACAATTTGCCCAATTAGACATATTAAAATTGAGGATATATTGTGTTTTATTAATTATTAATACTTCGGAAAATCGTTTGGATTTGTACGTTTTAGACGTTTTTATTATTTTTTATTTTATTCAGATAAATGATTTTATTTTGTTATCATCTAATAAGTATGGGAAACACGATGTATTATTATTACTTCTACTATTTTTATTTTAATATTATTGTAGTAGTAAATCATAGCCTATAAATCACCGGTTAAAAGTCACATGTTTGTTTTAGGTCAAGTTGTGCACAGTTGTTTTGTTTTTACGATTTTACAACTCCAGCAGCGTGTTACTGGTTTTGTAATTGCCACCGTCATTGTGACCACTGGCTGGATGTTTATATCATCCTGAGTTTTATATACCCTCAGTTAGCTGCTGCTGCTGCTGCTGATCATTGCCATGAACATCCAGCACACTTCGCCTCCTGTCACATGGAGCAGCGCGTCTGTCTCTCATCGCGGTACTTCACTGACCTCTAGCGGTGAGAAAAAGACAAGAGGAAAATGGCGGTTCAGACAACCAAGAGTTCACCTGTCTCAAAAGTGAGGGGTCAATCCCTTTAAACATATCAGTTCAGTATTAATACGTACCTACAAACTGGCTTCTTTGCAATCGATGAGCCACAACATTAAAACCACTGAGAGAAGTAGATCACGTTAACGATCTTGCGTTCTGCTGAGAAACTTTTGGACCTGGCACCCACCTAGACCAGACCAGACACCTCCAAACAACTCATAAGAACAGCACAACGTGTTGACCTGGCCTCCAAATTCACTATCTCCCAAACTGATCAAGTATCTGTGGGATGATCCCTCAAAGATCGGAACGAACATCATTCACAGGGCAACCTCAGAAGACCCGTGTCCATTCGTCCAACCGTTTTGGAGGCTTACACAATATTAGGAAGGTAGGAACGTTATGCCTGATTGTGTTTTCAGATCTTTTCACCTTATCAAAACAAGCTTGACCTCAAGTGTGGCATCATGTTTTTTAAGCATCCATCTGAGACGACGTGGAACTGGTGAGCAAACATCTTTATTAATAAATGCTTTACCTGTACACATGCAACCGGGTTGTTGGATCCACTGATCGCAGCAAGATAGAAGCACAAACTGTCTGTAAAGCAAGACCATTGGAATACTCTAAGCATGCACATCAAATGTTTCTCGCAGGTTAAGAAGCATCTCGAGATGAACGGCAGAAATCACCGGAACAGACGAGCTCGTCGCTGCCGTTACAGGAGTGGTAGGTCTGTCATAATAGAACATCTATGCAAGGTTTAATCATTTAAAAGAGGCAGTCGGTGATAAACTGAGTTTGCATTGGTTGGAGCACATTGATTTTTAGTCTAGCTGCTTTCACTTCATCATGTAAGATTAAAACACTCCTAATGTTTTAGGTCTAAGTTCACACAAGTTCATTGGTTGATGGTGCTTTAGGTGTTGAGGAAACCGCGGGAAGTCAAAATAAAGAAAAACTACTGTTTACAAAGATTTAATTCAAAGGTATTAGTCATGAGTATCAAGCTTTTAGCCATTAATTCAATGCTGTGTCCAGCTGGCTGATGGGATACTGAATATTTATCGTTTTACTAAACCAAGTATCATCGAGTGAGAGCGAGGAGTCGACGCTCAGCGGCGAACAGTGGTCCAGCCGTCGTCGTCCGTCTCGTTCTTGGTGCGACGAGCGTTGTCTTTGTCGGAACGCCAGGCCTTTTCTCCTTCAGGCTCACGCTCCTTTTCCTTTTCTCTCGGGCGGTCCCTGTCCTCGCGCTTATCGTCACCTCCACGACGCCAAGTGCCACCTGCAGAAACACAGATACGCATTAGGACAAATCTAAGAAGCATGTGTTGAATGAACAGGTAGAACTGCTTCATGAAGCCTTCTGTGGGAGTTGTTAAACAGGTAACAGTGACCTCTGCTGGTTCAACACCTCCACAACATATCCAGTTGTTTCATTACAGACAAGAAAGGCAAAGGGGTCACAAGCTCTGAGAGATTGGTTTCGTTTTGTGGTTTCATTCTTGCAGTTTCTTAACAGATCCAGAAAAATAAATGTCGTTATAGGTTTTGGCTCCAATCTTTAAATAACATCCCATCATGATACAACGGTACGTTTAATCATGTTCTGCATACCATCCTCCTGTTCTTTGGGTGGGGGTCTTTCCCGATCGTCCCGTCTGTCTCTATCACGGCGCTCAACGCGGCCGTCACGGTCAGCGTCCTCCTTGCGGGAGTCCCTCCAGCTGCTTGTTTCCTCTGTGCCTCCCCTTCTCCAGGCGCTCTCCTCTCTGTGACAACACAGCGACACAACTGAATGTGACAAACTACTCTGTGAAAACGCGATGACGATATCCTCTGCTGACTTCTGTCTGTCACACCCACCTGTTTGGACGACGGTCCCTGTAGCGGTCGCTGGATCTTTCGTCTTCTTCGCCGTCCTCCCCGTCATCCTGTCCGCCACCACGGGGAGGTCCCCAGCTTTCTTCCCGGGCCTTTTCTCGCTCGCGCCAACCTCCTGCACCAGTAGCATCTAATTTTATTCATAGATACCGGGGAGCTATTTGTTGAATAAACTCATCTTCAGACACGTTTATTCAACAGTGTGGCGTGTATAATCTCTTCTCACCTGGTCTGCCGAGGGGCTTCCAGGGCTTGGCGTCATCACCACCACGACGTGGCCCATCATCCATGCCTCTCCTTCCACCTCTCTCATCATCTCCTCCTCTTCTGGGACCCCAGTCATCATCAATCCCGCGCCTGGGACCCCTGTCATCCATGCCTCTACGAGGACCTCTGTCATCATCGAAGGCGCGTCTTGGGCGATCATCATCGAAGGCGCGTCTCGGACGATCGTCGTCGAAGGCGCGTCTCGGACGGTCGTCATCGAAGCCACGTCTTGGACGATCGTCATCAAAGCCGCGTCTTGGGCCACGGTCTTCATCTCCACCCCTCCTTGGGCCGCGGTCATCGTCAAACGCTCTGCGTGGAGGACGATCGTCATCCAATCCCCTGCGTGGAGGACGATCATCATCACCGCCGCGGCGTGGGCCTCGATCATCGTCAAAGACACGGCGAGGTCGGTCATCTGTGCCCCTGCGAGGAGCATCTCCTCGCTTGAAGGGCGGCTCTTTATCCTCCTTGTCATCCTCTTTGCCCTCCGCTCTCCATTCCCTGAGAGCACAGAAACAGTTAGAGCAGCCCTCCCTCCATTTTACTGGAGAGCTGGATTAAATTAAACACACACCTGTCAGGCACAGGACGACGCCATTCTGAATCGCCTCCTAGCGCCTCAGTGCGTTTCCTCCATCCTCCCTCCTCCTTCTCGCTCCACTCCTGGAAAAGCAAAAAAATAAAAATATACAAAAACATGAACTGAATATTTGAAGAAATGAAAAATTAAATGTGTTCCAACTTTTTTTATGGCACCCACATTTCATCTTCATCAAACCGTAAATAAACGTATGCTTTGAGTCAAACAAACCTTGGTGACCTTCTCCTCTGATGGACCCTTTCTCTCCTCCTCACGGCGGCGCTCCCGCTCCTCGATCTCCTGCTGACGAGCACGTTGCTTCCTCTCCTGCTCCTCGAGCTTGCGGAGACGCTCCTGGTACTCCCTCTCCTCCTCCTCTCGCTGCTCTTGTTCAATGCGTTCACGCTCCTCACGCTCTGTAACAGCAGTGAGAGATTATTACATTCTGCTCTGATAAAACCAAAGATCTGTCTTCGTCCACTGGTTCCAAATTTAATCCTTTTGCAGATGAATTCAAGTCGTTACTGTGCAAACCATTTACCTTTCTTGAGCTGCTCCTCGTGGATACGCTGTGCCTCCTCCTCCTTCTGGCGGTAGTAGGTGTTACGCCGGTCCTCTTTGCGCTGCTTCTTCCTTTCTTCCAGTCGCTTCTTCCTCTCCTCTACCATACGCTCCTGGAATGCTTTCAGTTTTTCCTTCAGAGGCACAAAAAAGAATCTGAAACCACTGCTCGAGTCAAAGCAGTCGTCGGCTTAAGATGATGCACAGAGTAAATGCCCTTACCTCGTAAATGAAGCTACGGGCTGCGGTTATTTTAGACAGGAAGCTTTCCTTGTCCTCCATCATCCTGGACATGCGCTTCTTGTGCTCCAGAGCCTTCTCCCGTTCAACTTTCATGTTGCTGATCTACATGACGGGAAAAAAAATACACTAAATACTTTTATTTTCTTAATCTATATATGTAACTTTTTATTCCCCACACACCCTCTCCTCCTCCTGGAGCTCCCACAGTTCCATGTCCTTGATACGCTGCTCCTCATAAGCTTTTTTGATGAGAGGAATCTCCTCAAGGCGTTTTGCCCTCTCAAAGTAGTCAATCTAGAGAGAAGGAGAAAAAAATATTAGTATCCAATCGACATCCAGTTTGCCGTTAATTTAACATTTACATCACGCTTTTACCTTCTTCTCCTGGTTCTTGAGACGCTCCTGAAGCTCCTTCTTTTCCTTCTCCAGCTGCTCCACCTGTTTAGCCATGATGAAGTCAGGATCCAGCTCCTCCAGGTCCTGCACAAAAAACATTTGTTAGCATTGCCTTAAAATTGATATATAACTCAAACTAATCAAGCAGTCTTGGCGACATTTTACCTCAATGTCAATATCCTTAAAGGCCTTGGCACCAAGTTCAGTCTTCTTGATCTGCTCCAGTCGTTCGCGGACCGTCTTCTTCTTGATCTGCTCGTGCTCCTGCATGATACGCTCCTTCTCCCTCTCCTTGGCCTCCTGCCGCAGACGCTCCTCCTCGGCCTTGCGAACCTTCTGCAGCTCAGCTTCCCGCTGCTCCAGCTCTTCCTTCTCACGCTGAATGTTCAGGCTCTCCAGGCGCTCCTTACGCTCTTCAATGGTCTGCCTACGAGCCAGGATGCGCTGGTGATCCTTGCGGGCATTTTTCAGATAGGCAGCGATGGCCTGCTGATTCTGCTCCTCACGCTCTTGCTGCGAGAGAACAAAAACATTAACAGATTTTAGCGCCATAAAGATAAACATGTTAGTGTTATACGTGTATGAAAAGGCTTATAGGCTCTGCCAGTCAGTTGCAGGGTGTACTCACCAGGATGGAGGCAGGCTTAATGACCTGGATGGCTTTAGCCAGAGAAGAAGACATCGCAGTCAGCTGATTCCTTATCTGCTCTGATGGCATGTTCTGCAGGAAAGGTCCAACAGGAGAGTCCTCCTTGGTCGAGTAGTTCAGGTCTGAGCCAAAACTCAGCGTTTTAGAGGAGTGGTCTATTCGGACCTTCAAGAGAAAACAAAATGTTAAATAAGTTGTGCAAAACAGCCTTAAGTCAGAATATGGATTGCTCAATCACATATTTTGTTGGGATTATTGTGTACCTGTGTCCTAACTGCATAAACTTGGCTGATTTTTGTCTTACCTGCAGATCACAGTGCCGTGCAGCATCCACAATGGAGCGCTCAAGCTGGAAGGCGTCCACAAATGGAACCAGGGAGGCCAGGCGGCTGAACTCGATGCTTTGATAGATCTGTGCAACCTGATAATAACAGACGCAGGAAAAAAATGTAAGATTACAACCATTTCCGGAGTAAGTTTTAGAAAGATTAACAAGAATAAAGGACTTACCTGCTGCAGGAGCCTGAGGATGGTATTGTTCTGCAGGTGTGGGACATACTGCTGCAGATCAGCCTCCTTCTCAGCCTGGTCTCTCACCCAGTTCAACACCTAGGAGGAGAGCATGTTTGTTTTCATGAGCTATGGTAAAAAATAAAATAAAATACTAGCTGTGATTAATGTTGTGAATTAATAAATTTACCTTGGTCACTCTTCCACTCAGCTTCAGAGGATGAAAGTCTACCTCGAGCCAGTTGTAAAGTTCTTTCACATCAGGAACCACATACTGCAGCAGATTAAACCTCACCTAAAACAGTAAAACAGTAGTAGTGTAAGTAAAGAGCACTCTGAACTTATTATTAATGAGTATTTAGAGATATTGTCTACACATTTCAGAAAGCTCCTTTCTCTTACCATGTCATTGATGAGACTCTGGCGGGTAGGGGGAGACTGCAGGCCCAGGAGGGTGGCTAGCCTACGGTGTTTCTCCACAATGATGCCATCCATGTCCAGTAGACGAGCAATGTCAGTGCGCTCGGGAGTGATGGAAATAGACAGTGTGGCCAGGAGGACTCTGGTGGACATCCTGAAGACAAAAAGTAAGTGCTATTAACTAAACGGTCACCTCAAAATGTAAAAATGTTACCAAACATATCTAAAAAGAATGAAGGAGATACCTCTGCATCTCATCTTGGGTCAGATTCTTACGCATCTCCCTGGACAAGTGATAGAGCCGGTGGAGGGTGCAGGCATGGAAGAGAGCATTTCCAGATTTCCAGAACACAGTTGACACCTTGTTGTAGTAGTTGGCCATCAGCTGGGGCTTAGGAGGCTTCTTGGAAAGAGCAAACAGGCCGTGGATGTCCTCAACAGCCTTGAACGCTTCCTAGAAGAGACAGGAAAAAAGAAAATAATAATATGACATAAACAGTGATAGTGAGGACATTAGATGACAAAGTGTCTTCACAGGTGTCTATGTGTAATAACTAGGCTCGTTAGTTGGACAAACCTGCCAGAGCTCCATGCTTATGGCGCTGTCCAGCTGCACCAGACGTGTCTCCAGGTGCATGGACTGGCTTTCAGGGTTGTTAAGGTTGATGGCGGTGCTCTGGTTGTGGTGGCGCTGGATCTGACCCAGATGCATGCGCAGGTTATCACACAGCTTGCGGAATTCGGCTTTCCTGGTGTACTGGAGGCAGAACTTGAAGGCTGCAGGGAAAGTGACCAAGTATTACTCAGAAAATGTAATATAAAAGTTTTATTGTGTTGTTTCTTGTGAAATATTTGCCCCAGATAAAAGAAATTACCAACATTTGTACTCATTCATCTGAAAAAGGACTTAGAAGTGTTATTTACTTTAGTCTGAGACAGTAACACATGCTGCACCAGCCTTATCTTGCAGATTAACCTGGGCTAATGACACAGTTTAGATTTACTGCAGACAGACTTGAAAACTACAAAACCTTTCATTCAAAAACAATAACTAATATAAATATCTCAGTACGATAGGTCAAAATAAATAACTTCATATACGATATCAAAACAAAATATCATATTAGTTCGTTATTATTTATTTTATTGTAGCCTCTCAATAAGGTTATTTCTAGGCGCAGTAAAACAAAAAGCATTCAATGTTTGTTACTACCTTGCTGGGCGATGTCATGGTACAGACGCTCCACCTTGGAGTTGTTTCTCAGCAGGTCCAGGCACTGGCGGTAGGACTCCCACAAGAACTTCACCCAGGGAGTGAGGAGCAGACGATCGGTACGATCCTGAGTGTCCTCTCCACTCACAGCGCTCAGGAGCACACTAAAGTCACAAAAAGAAAAGCTCAATGTTAATAATCCACCAAATCTTTGTTTCAAATAATAATAAAAATAGTGACAGCCTCACCTTTCTGGGGTCTGGATGTTGTCCAAATCTTCAATATCCAGGACCATCTGCTGGGACTCCTCCTTGGCTGTCTCAGTCTTCTCCTCTGCCAACTTCAGGTAAGCTCTGACCACATCCTCCAGAGATTTGATGTTCACCTAAAAGCAAAGACAAAAGATTACACTCGTCCTGTGGTTGAAACAAAGGCCTGCTGTGTGTTGTTCTCTTTACACACCTGCTGGCAGATGTTCTTGTACTGGTAGAGACCCTCCTTGGCCAGGTGGCTCTTGCGGAGATCCACGCAGAGCTCCAGGTACTTGAGCATAATGGGCTCGTGGATCTTCTGCCATGTTCGATGCTTCTTGCTCTTGATGACATCGTACAAAACATCCAAGGCTGGCTGCTTCTTGCCAACCTCAAGGAACTCTGGTTTAAACACATAACAGTGGTATAAGTGAGTGGTAGACACATATCTGAATTGCAAAACATCTACAATCTTACAGCACGTTTAAAAAGAGAGAGAGACTCCAAACGCCATGCTCACCCTAAATGTGGCTGACAGTTAGGCCCATATCGGTGTTCCGCGAATGTGACATTAGCATCACGTTATCGCACCGGATATTTGACAGTTACAACCACAGAGTGTCATCAACGTTTAAATACTGATAAGAGCGTTAACGCATATCTAACATGTACCACATTTGGTACATCTAGCAGTTATAGTTATGAAAATGACCCCGCCGGTTAGCTACATACTAGCTACACGAAAGCGTTTTAGCTTCACCCGCCATTCCGGCTAGCTTTAGCAGTTAGCAGCACCGGCTAACAGCACCGCTTCATTGTAGTGACGCTACACTCGATGGCTAAAGTCGGCTAACGTCAGCTAGCTACCTAGCTAGCTAGTTGGCGTGAATACGCTACATTGTTAAACGTAAACTCGAATCTCCACTCACCGTTCGCTCGTTTCAGAGCATTCTCTGGGCGCTGAAAATACGCCGGCATGTTGGTGGCGTTCTAGTGAAACTCAAAATTGGCTGACTTGAGGGAATTTTGAGAAATTTCACCAGTCCATCCAAGCCACGCACTCACCCTCTGCAACGGTGCTGGCTGAGAAAGGAAGAACCTCGTGAACGGCCTAGCTAGGGTTGCCAAATGCGTTACGCTTATCCCCCTACCACAGCGTGGAGCGCATCCACATTAACGCGAAAATAACCGAGTGCCACGAAATAAAGTGTGTAATTCATGAATAAACTTGTGTGTCAGTATTCAGAGATTCAACACATTGATTTTTTCGCCCCAATATATGATACAATCTTAATATGCATATGGAACTTTTGAACATGCACAGCACTTTGTATTTGTGTTTCTGCAAACACTTAAAAAAAGGTTTTTGACATGTAGAAATTATTTCTGGCACACGTTATTGTGAATGCATGTGAAAATAAATATTCCCACTGTGTCGTTATAACGTGGATACAAGCTACACTAAACCTAGAACTCCCAAAAGCGGGTTTTAAGAAACCTGGCAGCTCC
This sequence comes from Planiliza haematocheilus, assembly GCA_005024645.1. Classification (NCBI taxonomy): domain Eukaryota; kingdom Metazoa; phylum Chordata; class Actinopteri; order Mugiliformes; family Mugilidae; genus Planiliza; species Planiliza haematocheilus. Next base: position 2,163,459 of record SRSE01001339.1, on the reverse strand, counting down.
ACGACTGTAAAGTTCCCGTATGAGCGCCATACACTTATGGTGCGTTCGGGGACCCATCGAAAAAGCACAACTAAAACTCAAGGTAGTCGTCTTTCGGCATGATCACAAATAAATAAATAAATAAATATCCACACATCTCCTAAAAAACATCAATAGTAAAATTATTTTAAATCATGAAGTTTAATTGTCTCTTTTATTTTCATTGGTGTTTGACATCAAAGTTAAAAACAACATTATACTGAAAGAGTAAGGCAATGTACATTACATTTCCATTTCTATAATTCTGTTCACATAGAAGTTAAAAGGAAAAAATTCCATAATTTTAAATATATACATTTATTTTATATTGAACCAGAAGTGTCAGCTGCACCGAATACGGTAACGTTAATCAGTTGCATTTTATTCTTTCAATAACAGTGAACGCACCGTAATCGCCAACTGTGATTGGCTGAAAGCTGCGAGACTCCTCCCCACGCAGCCTCGCCGTCCCGGAAGAGGGAAGAGATTTTTCATAGAGAAGAAGGAAAGTCTGTTGACAGCAGGAATCACACCCAGGCCATTGACGAGTTTCAACACATTCTTTTTGTTCTGTCTTCTTAAACCTTGCCCGGCATTTGATTCTGGTATCTCGACCTCGCAGGAGCCTCTCCAAGGTACTTCCCAGGTACATTTCGCGTCCTCAGAGGGACATGTCTGGTGGGTTTGTGTGCAGTTAACTTGTGGCTATGAACTCTTGCAGGTATGGAATATGGCAACAACTGAAACGCAGCTTATGTTAAGCGTCGGATTAATCGGTGAGTTTCAGTTCGCTTGTCATTTATTGCTTCTTGGCGCCACACACTCGTTGGACAATCACATGACACCAGTGTGACCAGAAAGTGTCTCCTCAGCAAGGCTCCGTGTCCCTCAGTGGTCCATTACTGCTGCATGTTTTCACTGTATGTCACCCCTTCCACGTGACACAGCTTTGCTCCCAAGAAACTCCAAGTTAAAATATATTTTAATGTTATAATGTGTGTATCTCCTGACGCTAGAGTCACATACGATGCTTTGTTTTTGTTTTCCTCACATCCAGAGAAAGATGTGAATGGAGACACATTGTGGGTGTGGTGCTATCCGTCCGTGAGCTCTGAGCTGAGACAAGTCCTGCTCAGCAAGTGCTGTCTGACGCAGGACACCAGGGACTTCCACACCTTTGTGTTCGGTCAGTTCTGTCGTACCTGGTACTACATCACCACAGCGGAGGTACAGGAACCTACACCACTGAACAAGGTACAGCGTTATCTGCTGATTATTATTATGACTTTTTACTTTTGATTAATTCATTATCAAGTTGAAAGACGGTTAAAGTATTTGTAACATTTCCCCCCTGGAGTAAGTTGACATTTTTAGTTAGTTTTGTTTATATTCTGCAGAAAATCCTCACGCACAAATCCTAAGAAGCTGAAACAGGCCTTTGTGTTTTATTTCCTGGGTCATAACTCCATGATTTAATTATTAGAACTCACATTGAGTCGATCAGCAGCTCCTGCTTTACGTGATCCTATTTCTGTTTCTGCCTTCCCCTTTCAAGGTCACTCATTTTTCAATAGTGGTTACAGCAAAAGACTTCAACCCAGAGAAGTATGCAGCACTCAGTAGAATACTCTGCAGGTAACAGCGTTCGCTTCAGAGGAAGTTGTAGTTGAGCAACCGGTGTAGGTTTCCTCATTCAGTTAAATGTGTTTGTGTAGGACGTACACCAAACACGGCAGCCCGGTGAAGATGATGGAGGCCTACATCGCCGTCCTCACCAAAGGGATCTGTCAGAGCGATGAAAACGGCTCGTTCCTCATTAAGGACTACGACGTTCGGAAGGCGTACTTGGCCGGTTCAGTCAAAGGTGAGTTTGTTAAAAGGGAAAATAATGTTATAGCGTATACACAGTGTCCAGCTTGAGCTTCTGTTTCATCATCATCACCACAGTATTTTTTATTATTATTATTACTGTCAAGTTAATATATATTTTTACAGCGAGACAATTTGTCATTTATTATTTATGTTTAAGATGCAGACATTCAGCTTTTAATCCGTTCATTCATTTAGTAGTTTCAGTGATCAGGTGTGTGCTCATTCCTGGTACAATAAAGGAAATAAATATCACTGACTGTAAAGTATTTCTATCAAAGCATTAAAATTAATCCATATATTTATTCCATAGATGGATAGATTTATCACATCCAGTTCACTGGACAGAGTCAAGATTACAAAAGCTGTCCAAGTATTAGTGGTCCCGACTTAAAAAGAATCTTCTGCAAATTTGTAATTGTGTATTATTTCATATTTTTCTGATAGTTTCAGACATTTTTAACTGAACATTTGCAGGTTTTCTCAAAGATTTCCTGCTCTTCCATCTTCAGACAATAAACCCCTAACCTAAAGAGTTTAGTTTTACAATTCACGCATCAGAAGATATGACTTTGACTCAGAGAGAGTGAAATTTGAACACTTTCATTTCATTTTCAATAAAAAGGCTTCATTCGTTTTACACTTTAATTACATAAAAATAGGGAAGTATTATAAGCAGCTAGCGATGACATTAACTACAGTATGATCTGCATTATGTGTGTCAACTAATTGACAATTCGTTTTATAAAACGTCAGCAAATATTGAAAGATTAACAGAAGCAGGAGTGTGGCGTTTAATGCTACAAAACAAAAACAGAACTTCCTTCAGAGCTTCCAGTTTACTCCTCCGTCTCTGCTCTGTCTCAGATGTGGTGTCTCAGTTTGGTATGGAGACCATCATCCTGTACACCGCCCTGATGCTGAAGAAGAGGATTGTGGTCCATCATCCTCGGATTGAAGCCCTGCTGGAGTTTACGAGGTTAATTAAAGACGTTTATTACCAGTTTCTAGTGCTAGATTCTGCCACGTGTCGTAAACTTTTTAACTCGTTTCTCCTTAGAGTTCTGCCGGCTCTTACATGGCACAGGAAAGACTGGTCCATCCTGCACCCTTATTTGCACCTGACCGACACTGAGCTGGAGGATTTAAAGAAATGTCCCGGTGAGGCTGCGTTCAAGTTTATCTTTCTAATTGACAGGAAACATTCGTGCCTATTCGGCTGGAGATTAGCCACCATCTGCGCTGCGATCACTGTGATCTAATATTGGGAATGTTCCTTATTTATGCGGCGACGTGTTTGTTTTCTCTGCAGGATACGTAGCGGGGTCCATAGATCCGGAGGTGAGCAACAGATCGGACTTGTTCGATGTGTTTGTGAACCTCCCAGACAGCGTCATCACAGTGTCCCAGAGCGCCAAAGGTACAGTATGTTCAAAGTGAAAGTGTTCCTCAGAGCGTGTCGATTCCCTCAGACTGACGCTCTGTGTCTCACCACAGAAGCCATGGCGATGGGGAAGTTACACAAGGACGTCGGCCAACTCATCGTTCAGTCTGCAGAGGATCCCGAGAGGTCAGAAGGTCAGGTGATCAAGGTGAGAGAGCACTCAGGGCGCGGGGGTCAGCTGAAATAAAATACAAAGTCTAACAAGTTGACCGTTCACAGGACATTTCCGTCAAGACAAAAGAGATCCTCGCCAACCTGGCTGCTCTGGCCGACGAGTGTGAAGACTCTAAGATCACGCTGGAGAGTTTAAAGCAGCATCACTTCCCGCCAGCGACCGAGAACTTCCTCTATCATTTGGCAGCTGCCGAGCAGCTCCTAAGGATATAAACGTCTTCTCTACTGCAGGAGGACATCACAGTCGGTGGCACGGACTCAGGCTGTGATCCTGTGTAAGTGCTGGGCTAGTTTTCTGAAACACCCTTTCTCACAGTAATGTGAGGAAGTAACGTGTCTCTAGGTTCGATCGTGCACCGTTGCGCTGTTTGTGTGAGGTGATTCTCGTACTGAAACCAGGATCATAGATTTAGAGGATACGTTTGGCAAGAAAAGTGTTTTAAAGCCGACAAATTCCATGAAAAGATCAAAAGCAGATGAGACAAAGGTGAAAAGTGGCAACACTTTGGGCACTGTTTGGACGAATGTCTATTAATCCGCCAGATAAAATAGGCCCCCGCTCAAGACTGGTCGTGTTTGATGAAGTTTTCAGAGTCCAGTTGCTCCAGAAAGTTACTGAGTTGTTTTGAAAAATTATATAATACATCAGTTTTCTGTAGGGTCCTACAACAGTATTATTATTATTATTATTTAAGATACACGCCGATCAGCCACAACATTAAAACCACCGACAGAAGAGGTAAATAAAATTCACTAGATCCCAAACTGATCAAGTATCTGTGGGATGATCCACAGAGACCCCTCCCCTCAAAGCCCCCCCCACTAACAACATCCTGTTTCTAGACACTGTTTTAGAGGCACAAGGGAGACCTACACGATATTAGGAAGGTGGTCATAATGTTATGCCTTATCACAAACAGGATTAGTGCAGTGCTGGACTATTTTCATGGGATTTGTTGACAAGATGAAAACTATAATCCATCCTTTAACGTTTAGTAGTTACGGACAATACGGAGCTACGGTTTGTGTCTCTAATGTCGTGGACACTAGAGATCTTTCTTCCACCACAGACCTTTTTGAAAACATTAGTTTCTCACTGTGAAAAGTCAGATCCAGATGTTTTTTGGGTTTTTTTTATGCAGCCAGCACAGCTGCAGCAACCCAGACGTGACAAGCAATTATTATAATCAAGTTAGTTTATAGAAGCTGCGTTCTTTGCAGCTATCTGGTCACAGCTGCTGCAAGACGTTGCACAACAGGTTTGACTTTGTCTCATTTAGTTTTTTTTGATAACAACGTTAGTGCCACACACAAAAACAGAAGTTTATAGAAATGTCACTAACGAGTCGGTAACCCATCAAATAATAACGTGACACGTCGTCATTGATTTCTGTTGTATCACGTGTCTCACTGATCAGGTTTTGTTCTTTTTTTTTTTATTGATCATTTTTCACCGTTGTTCTACAGTTGAGTACGTCCACGTTGCCAAACACATGGTTTTGTGCCTCAGTATTTCAGATGAGACAGCGAGTGTAACACAAAGAAATGTGTAATGGTGTAACTTTAAAAACTAAATGTATTTTCATGATTTGGTGTAATATTTGCTATATCAACAAATACAGCTAATGTTCAAGCTAAATAAATTTACTATCAAAAAGCTGCTCCTTTGCGTGGCGTTTAAAAACCACTCCGTTCTCCCAAGTCTCTCACATGCGCTGCGTTTTTCTGCTGCGTGACGTCGCGTTGTCCAGCTTGACTGCGTCTCGTCTTTTGGTTGTGCGTCTGCTTGTGGTGTGAAGCTGCTCCTCACAGTCCTCTGTGGTAGAACAGCTCTCCGTCGCCCGCCGCAGCCTGCAGCTCCTCCTCCAGCATTTCCCTCTTTATCTGCAAGACACGCTCCGAGTCAGCTGAGCTCATCACAGTCACAAGAAAAACATTACGGCCGAAGGAATCTCACCGTTCCCAGTTGCGGGAAGAGGCTGAATGAGACGGAAATCATCAGGACGAAGACGACTATGGTGCTTACTGGACGGGTGGGAACGGCCAGCAGAGGGTTCCTCTGGAAGAGTCTTGTTCTGGAAAGGAAACTGTATTTAGGCCAGTCTAACGGGGAGAGGTGGTCTAAAAGAGAGCATGGCCAGTTCATTAGGTACGCTAGTTTAAATAAATGCATTAAATCTTAGCTCCATGACTGTTTATACAATAAAGTCCAATAGTACAAACACAGTTGAATCAACAGCTCCCTTAGTTATTTGAAACAATTGCTAAATACATTAACCTTCATGGAGATTCCCTTTCACTAGTGTACCTAATGAACTGGCGATTGACTGCGTTTCTTTTAATTTACTGACCTCTGTAAAAGTGAAACCAGCAGATAAGGAACAGCACCGGTCGTACCAATCAGCAACGCTCGTGACAGCGCAGTCTCCCTCACGGCCTGATTTAAGAAAAGTAAATAAATCAATTAACAGTTCGTGTTGTCAGTGAGAAGACATCCTTTTGTCGTATTGCTCCTTTTTAAACCTTTTCTCCCGCTGCTTTCGAGACGCCGACGGGATTTCCGTTGTAGTCGAACACTTGGATCCCAGTTTCTGACTCCTGACTCCTTACGGTGAACACGTTGAAGAAGGCCAAGGCAGCTGGAGAGAGTTTGAACAGGTTAGTACAGGAACGATGGCAGGGAGCGCTAATATAACCCACGTATACACCGATCAGCCACAACATTAAAACCACTGACAGGAGAAGTAAATAACATCTTATGACAATAAAGTGTTCTGCTGGGAAACTTTTAGACCTGGCATTCATTCATGTGGATGTTACTTAGACATGTAGCACCCACCTAGACCAGACCAGACACCCCCACCCCATAGCAATGACACTCCTTGATGGCAGCAGCCATCCCCAGCAGGAAGCAGCCTGATCGGTGTATACTATACTAGTTATGCTACAGTATTTTAGTTGCAGAATATAGAACCTACCTGAGAGTGGGATCGGTAACCATGACCTAAAGAATATCTGGGCTGGTGTACTACTTATACCGAGTTGTCTAACCAATATCTGCGGTAGGGCCTGAAATAAAAACATTATAATAAAAAAGTTAAATAAGACAAGAAAGCTGATATTTGACTTGAAACTTCAACAGAATCAAACCGCACTCACGCCTGCAACCGTCGTATAGGAGACGGTTCCAGCCATCAACAGAAGCTGGTTCATAGACGTCTTCTTTCCCTGGTGGAGAGAGATAAAGAGAAACAGATAAAGAGAGCTGACGTTCATGTCTCATAAACGCTGATTTATCTGAGAGCTTAGCTGCTTTAAAGACATATCACCTTCTCTGTTGAGGTGTTTCTGTTTGCATAGTTGAACCCAGCGCTGTAACTCTGCAGCATAAACTGAAAGAATATATTTTAACATTAATATTGTTGATAACTTTGTGGTCGTGTGTTTACGTTAATGTGATGAATTTTGCTTCATTACCTGCCAGAACAGAGCAAGTTTGACTTGTCTGTGTGGTAAAAAGCTGGCAACAACCTGAAAGAAGATTTAACAACCACCATTGAGAACATTAAAATAAAAATAAAAAGATATAAGTTATATTAGTTATGGAGGCCACACGTACCACTGGTCCTATTACTGGAAAAAATGCTAGAAGGAAAATGACAGAAGAAGATGTTTATTGATATTATACATGTGAATTCTTTGCATTGTAATAATGAATGGAAACTATTAAACATTTGTAAAAGCCTAGAGGTTATTCATGTTACCTGGAGGGCGGAAAAGTAACGGAAGAACAGTCCCAGAGTCAGCGTGGACGGACGACTGTAATCACAGTCAACACACCACAGCTTCAGCTAAACGTCCACATTTAGTTTATTCATTTATTTTGATTCACACAAACACAAATAAGATGTCGCTTCTGATAAGACTTACAAGTGAGAGAATCAGAGCAGGGTCATCCTGGAGGAGGAAACAGAAACGTTAAAAACAATCAGCAGCAGGTTCATCACGTTGAGCTCCTTCTTAAAGGCGATCTGACCTTTTTGTCGAGTGTCTCTCCACTTGTCAGGCGAGAGTGTGCCTTCTGTATTTCAGGCTGAGGAGAGCAGAATCACTGGTTATTAAACGTGAGGTATATTTCTAATCAGTGCAGACCTCTGCAGGGCATGCTACTTTACTTACATCAGAGGCGAGCAGGAGGCTTGGATCCAGGAGATCAAACCAGGTCTTCACTCGAGTGAGGAAAGACTGCAAAAAAAAAAAAGATGAAATGTACAAAACATCACTTCCAAAAACATATCAGCTAAACTGAGGAGACTACTTTCATGTTATCAGTGCAGATGCTCTGCATGTTCAGTCACCTGTCCCTGTGATCTCCAGAACAACAGATTAGGATCCATGACAGAAATAATATCAAACCCAGAATAAATCAAGTCCCGTCCAATAAGACTGCACGGAACATATCCTACGATCATGTATTACCCATGCTTTTGAGGTCAAGTTCTATTTGGAAGCCACTTCCGCCTTCCGTCACGTGATCTGCGTCGGCGGGCTTGTGCTGCATTCAGGAACGTCGGAAATAACAGAGACTGCATTCGGCGTTGAGTTCAGTTTGATAAGAAGCGTAAAAGTTCAGGTGACACACAAATATAACATTATACGTACATGTGTGTGTTTGCTGTTTAAACACAAACAACCAGAATAACACAAAAAGAAAAGTCTTCATCATAGCTTTTCTACAGATTTATCTGACAGCTAGATAAATTTAATAGTGACAGCTAATTATTAACAGTTTACTTTAAGTTATACAGTAGTTAACAGTAATGTATACATGTTGAATGAATAAACAGACATTTGAAATAATTACCCAGAAGTAATAAGCGGTTGAAACTTAACCAAAGCAACCTAAACACGCAAACTAATGACTTCCTCTTCAGCATAATAAACCCATCACACAGCAGGTAACTGCATTATCAAGCAATAAAATGTACTGATCGGTAACATTTCCAACATTTGGACAAACTGTCAACTGCTCCTGGTGAACCTCTTTAGTTCCTCTCTGCCTAAAAAGATCAAAACATTTGTAAATGTATAGCACCATTATTGTAGAGTCTCCTAAATATTTATTTTAAAGAATGAACATTGTAATTTGCTTGCTTTAAATTTTAGTAATTCTGCTGTCTACAGCATTTCATTGCACAGTTAACACTCTGTTAATCTTACTCATGACAAATAAACCTGTATCTGAATCCACTGCACTGATAGTTCTTCTGTGACAAACGTAAGTTGTACATTTAATTTACTTCCATGTTGTGCCACTTTTTTTTTTGATACTTATACTGTACAGCTGTAACAGACAGCTTGGAGGGAAGTGTAGAGAAACATCTAAGACACATCAGATGCTTTGTACTGCTCGTCTCTTTGTAGAGTCGCCATCACCACGTTTCCAGCGTTCACTGAGGATGAGTTTCACAGCATTGCATCACTGCTGAAATTCAGTTTTGTCCACAAGTAGACATCTCTGTCTGATTTCAGACTCATGGATAAACCTTGAGTCAGAACAAATCTCATATGGAGGAACCCATCTGCCTAAGGACGGCCGGGTGGAGACAGAAAAGAGAGCAGAGAGATAAACGTACATCTGTCATAGATACATACATCTGACTAAAGCATCTGATGGAGATGCAAATACAAGATATAGGGGGAAGGGGATATAAGAGGTATCACAGTCAGTATAAGAGCTGATCATTCAGTTAGGAGTGGGTAACTGCAGGAAGCCATGACTGGGCAGGTAAACACACATTATACTGTGTCCGTGAGAACTGCTCCAAAGTGTATTATTAAAGTATATCTACTCGTTCTTTATTTATTCTCATAAACATCTTTTTTAATAACAATAATAATATTAATATATACAAACCCTGCTCCCGTCCCGTCTTGAGAGTGCACGGTAAAGCTTATACCCAGATGCTACCTGAGCAATGTGTGCAGGAGCACCTGAAGGCAGCATGACTGTGTCTGCAGCCTTTTCTTTTCATTAGGACCTAACTTGTTCCCGTCACAGTCTTCCACCTCATATATTAATTTACATGCGCGTAAATATATTTAATTTTTTCATTCTTTAAAAAATAAATAAAAAGTTAAAACGTTGACATTGTACGTAAATGACGCAATAATCTGCTTAACCGCCCTCCCGTGACATAATCCAAAATGGCAGCCACCATTGGAAGACTGCTCAGGACCTCTGTGAGTGTGCAACTCCTAACAATACAGCTCCTCGTTCTTTGTCCTCAGTGTTTCTCCTTGGTTTAGAGCTCGTTTATCGGTAAATTGACCGGTGTGGGCAGCGGGTGTCGGTTAATCATTTGTGTCTGCGTTGAGCCGCTGTCACGTCTGTGTCGCACATTTGAACATGAGGACTGAGTTTTTAAACTCAGCTTCAGACTAAAGTATTAAGAAGTACTAAAATAATAGTTAGAAATGTTTTTTTATTGGAGCTTCAAGCAAAATTGCAAAAAAAGTAGCATTGTTTACCTTAATTTATTATTATTATTTTAAAATAATTAACATTTTTCTCAGTTTGCTGCATGCCTTTAAGGTCAAGGTCTGTTCTCTCCTATTGAAATGTGACAATGAGCATGAATGAGAAAGAAAAGGCCATGAACAGGTAGTCAAGTGTTTATTTATTTATTTCCACTATAGTTTTATAATTAGAACAACATTTCATTGTCTAAACTAGACGCTGACATGACTAAGAGGCGTGCAGCCAGCATTAATCTTATTTCAGGTTTCTATTTTGGTGTAACCTCATTTATCTTTTTGTCACTAAAGGAAGCTGGATAAAGCAGAATAAAGGCCTAGGATTTGAGTTTTGTTTGCATGCTGTGAAAAGCCACTTCTTTTAGAAAAGCTGCTCTGAAGGAGAAATGTTGACATTAGCAGTAAAAACTATTCGTGATGAAGCAACGTGTCTGCTGTTCAAACTTTTACTCAAGGTTTGTAGAAATAAACGTCTGGGCAGTTTTAAACGAGAGAAAAATCGAGCTGGACGAGGATTTATCGTTTTCATTTTTGGGGAATATTTAGCAGGAGGCACATCATTAAGCCTGCATCCCTCCCAGGCCTCGGCTTATTTGTTGTGTCCTCGTCTTCGCAGCACAGCAGGTGTGTTGCTCCGGGCAGCCGTATGAAAAACACCTGCTGTGACATTTTGCTGCAGTCTGGGGTGTGGCTGCAAACGGTTGACTTTTTAAAAACTCCAGAGAGCAGTGCTGCATCACATCTCCTCCAAATGAGGCCATTTGTGGGAGTGACTTTTGATTTCTCAGCTAAGGTTTAACAAGAAAGATGTATCACTTTTCTCACCTGAGGGGGAAAAGTACTTCATGCACTGTTATTATTTATATTAAAGCAGAGTAAGAAAGGTAATGATGAGGATTATTTTGTAGGATGTAGTTGCAGCCGTTTCTGTTATTTAGCCCGGCGCACCGACTAAATTGGGATTGTCAAAATAATAGAAACGTGTCGGTACAACTCCAAACAAATATTTGAAACAAATGCCAGTTATATAACCTATAACCCTCGTGCTACCCTCTTGCATGCTCTCCATCTGTCTGTCCATTCACTTGGGGTCCCATAGACCCCAAAGGTAGCATGAGGGTTATTGGCAGCGTGGTGGAACAGTGGTTAGTGCAGCAAGAAGGTGCTCGGTTTGAATCCCCAGGGCAGAGAAGGTTAGATTCTCAGGGCCCTTTCTGTGTGGAGTTTGCATGTTCTCCCTCGTGTTTGTGTGTCCATCATCAAGGGGTGCTGGACACCGGGTCAGGTTGTAACTTCATCTTTATCTAAGGTAGTAACTTCACCTTCATGAAGGTAAGATTTAGTGCAGGACTGTTATCATAGCATGCATGCATCATCGTCTGCAAGTGTTCCTAATGAACTGGCAAGCGAGTGCAATTGAAGTAAATGCCTTGAATTAACTTTTATTTCTATAAATATTCAGCGTGCATATAATAGGATTTAAAGATGAAGGTCTCACGTTAATAAGAGGTCGAGTGTGGAGAAACTGTTGGGATCAAGTACGACGTCCTCTGCTCCACCTTTCACTAAAGCGCCATCACGACTTTATACGGTAGATTCACACAAGGACGTGTGTTTTCCCTTCATGGAACATAAATCATTGTCCTGAGCAAGGATTAAATACCCTTGAATTTATAACGGAAACTTTTCACCAGGTTTTTAGAAAACATTACTGCCAGTTGGATTATTTTACTGAATTGCCGTTTTATTTCTTTTTTTCCTTTTAGGCACGCGTTGCAGCAGGAGGGCTGAAAGTCACAGCCGCATGTCAGCATGGAGTCTCTGGGGCTGCACGAGTCCTCACCGCTCCTGCACTTCAGACTTCCTGCTTCTCCACCAGTATGTACACAACATATAGACAAGTTTCATAGAAGGAAACAAACCGTTTATTATCAGATTTTATCACTTCATCTTCCAGTAACACTCACACAAAACAAGAAGAAATGTCCAGATCCTGATATTTAAATAAAAAAAGCTTATTTTGTGTTTACTCATCTATAACCAGACACGTCCAGATGGGCTCCTGCTGTCACTCAGCCTGCTCCCGCTTTTAAGGGCACAGCTGTCATCAATGGGGAGTTCAAGGAGATGAGTCTCTCAGACTTCAAGGGCAAATACCTGGTTCTCTTCTTCTACCCGCTGGATTTGTGAGTATTTATCGGTGGTTTGTCGAATAGGCTTGATTGATATGAGGTGAATAACGTGAGCATTAAAGGCCTCGTTCAGACTGTCCAGTCTAAACCTGTTAGGGGAAATATCAAACTATTCACCACCAGGAGAAGGAGGCTGCACATCAGCAGTTTGTTAAAGTTATTAGATGTTTAGCTGCAGGAAACGGAGAAGGCTTCAGAGAAATACCTGCTCATTATCCCATCTAACAACACGCTGTGGAACACTATTAAATGCTATTGATGGTGCTGCCTGTTTTTATACAGGCTATACATCTCTGCAGAACACAGTATGTAGCACATGAGCCATGACGCTTCACAAATCACTTTTCCTGCCGTTTGAACAAAACCTAATTGATCCTATATATGCTAAAGTCTAAAGTGTTTAAATCTGCTTCTCAGCAACCATTTGTGTTCTAATTTTTCCTCTTTTTAAATTTCTCTGCAGCACGTTCGTGTGCCCGACGGAGATCATCTCGTTCAGCGACAAGGCCAACGAGTTCCGCGACGTCAACTGTGCGGTGGTGGGAGTGTCCGTGGACTCTCACTTCACCCACCTGGCGTGGACCAACACTGCACGAAAGGTACATCCCCCCATGTGTAATAATTATTCACTAACAGTCACATGGGTCAAGGTTGAGCCGTTCATTCAGTCTTTGAAGGAGAACTTAAATGAGCGTTTAGTAAATGACTGACCTGAAATAGAGTCCTAGCAGCAGTTGTGTGTGTGTGTGTGTGTGTGTGTATAACCGTTGTATTTCATGGTGTCTCGTCAGGCTGGAGGTTTGGGCAAAATCCACATCCCCCTTCTGTCAGACCTCACCAAGCAGATCTCTAAAGACTACGGGGTGCTGCTGGAAGGTCCTGGCATCGCACTGAGGTGAGTTCAGCTCTATAGGACATGGAAATTTTACTCATTATACACTTTTAAGCATTTAAATTTATCTTCCCACACAGTCTGCAGGTGTGCCATTGTCTTTGTTGTGTATTTATTCTCACAGCGATGCCACATTGTTAGAATATACTGGTTAAATAACATCTAACATCACTTATCTTCTAATGTTTATAGACTATTTGAGTATTTTTCTCACATGAATGGCTACAATAGGGTTTCCTTTTCTTAAAAAAGGCACATCCTCGTGGCTCATATTTTTATTTTGCCGACTCAGTTACGTGCATCCTGTTTAGATGTCTGCCATCTGTTATGTGTGGCTTCATAGAAGATGCTTAATTCTCAAACTAGCATGAATTTTCAAACTCTCACGCCCACACGGCTCCAAAACTGTATTTGAGTTTCCACTGTATTATTGAAGGAAATGGCGTTTTTTTAGGAGAATTAGATTGAGAATAAATTTTTGCTGCTGCCTGGATTTGGATTTAGTGTTGCTTTAATATTCCTGGTTGCCTATATTGTAATGTTTCTTTGTTGAAAAGCAATGTCTTTTTTCTTCTCCCCTTTAAACTCAGGGGCCTGTTCATCATTGATCCCAACGGTGTGGTGAAGCACATGAGCGTGAACGACCTGCCCGTGGGCCGTAGCGTGGAGGAGACCCTGCGTTTGGTGAAGGCCTTCCAGTACGTGGAGACTCACGGAGAGGTGTGTCCAGCCAGCTGGACCCCCGAGTCCCCAACGGTGAGTAAACCTGAATGCCGTGTTCAGCAAAGTACAAAACAGCGAATCGTGGTCAGCTACGACCAACTCACACAGGGTCAGACATCCACAGCCGTTTTAATTTCAGCTCGTTGCGTTAATTATTCATTTTCAAACGGCAGCGTTAGACGTGTAAAGCTGGTGTGAGAAACCATTTTAAGTTCATCTGTTTGCTTTTCAGATCAAACCAACCCCAGAGGGATCCAAGGAGTACTTTCAAAAAGTCAACTGAGGTGGCGTCGAAACCGTAACATGGTTCAAACCTACAACACGTGTCTGCTCTTAGTTTACAGTCTGTTAGATGTGTTTCCTCATACACTTATTAAACACGTTCTTTATAAGCCACAGCTCTTTGCCTTGATTACTGTGCGGGTGTGAGAGGTCAGATTAACTCAATTAAAATCTGCCGTCCTGTGACAAACTGAAGTCAAAAGAACGCTTAAGAACCCCTGTACATAAACATGTTTATTTCCTCTTTTTACAGCAAGTTAATATGCAGGTTCAAAATGTCTAATCAGACATTGGTACACAACATGAGGTGCCAAAATCAACTTCAGTGGGGGAAGAACTGGAAATTAGAAAAACAAAAAGGCATTGCCACTTCTCATACAGGGAGGGTACATACTGTATTTACACAAAATGGGGGCAGAAAGCGTTTGAAACACTCTGCAGCTGTGTGTGTTTGGTTATGAAAACATCTAGCTTTAAGTGTACATAAACTTCACTTAGTACAGTATGTTTGCAGAAACAAAGCGACGGCCTCATTCCTTCTGACATTCACAAATGATGCTTCAGGTTAGGCAAAAAAAAAAAAACAGAACAGGAGTGAGGGGGAGGGAAATGGCTTACCAGAAGATGTAGAGCCGTTTAAAGCTTTAAATAATGGATGAAATCAAAATGTGACTATAAGCTAGAAGTCATCAAAAATGTACCTATTTTATTTTTTTACATTTCGATGGCTGAGAAGATTCTCACAATCAGAGACAGAGCGAAAGAAAAGAAAAATAAAAACCTGACAGCGCTGACTTATAAAAAGAATTTGATGATCTAATGACTTGGTGAAAACCTCATGCAATTTTCAGGCAAGATGTAACAGCGCCACCAGCCCCACCCCAAGCACCAAACGCAGGAAAATCATTTCTTTTTTTTTTGTTTGCTTTTTTAAACTGAAGGATTCATTTTAAAAAAAACACCCTGTAGTAAATCTGTACAACGAAAATACATTTGGGATCTACATCTAAAGGTACATTATTAAGGTTATATACACCCCCAGTTCCCCTCCCCCCACCCCATCATCCATATATTATCTTTACAAGTAGACTTCATTCAAACCCAAACATTAAGAAAACATGAGACTCAAACGGGGCGAAATGGGATCACGTCAAAACATTAAAAACCGGCTCTCTCTCTTTGCTGTACCTCGACTGTCGCGTCAGCCCCGCCGTTCTCGTCTGTACAGTAAACTACAGCAGGACTGAAATGTCTCGTTGACTGGATGGATTGCTACGGTAACGGGGAAGTAAGTAAAAAGGAGTGGTGGGTGGGGGGGGAATGATTATCGAGCGACGACGGTTTTTTTTGTCGTCTTTTTTCTTTTCTTTTCGTGAACGGGAACAAACTACTGTACTGCGTAGCGACGATATAGAGTGACTTCAGGAATACAAAATAGAAATCAAAGTCAGAACACGGACACGGACCCAACTCTCCGGTATTCTGACACAACAGAACAAAAGGCTTTTCAATACACTTAGGCCTCTTCACTGAAGAGAGCTGCACTATTCCATCAATAAACATTTATGTTCTCTCGTTTTGTTTTTTTTTGTGTTTTTCCGATGGGATTGGGTAGGAAAAGAGAAGCCATGTCAGCCTTTTAAACATTCGCCCCAACGTTTGTTTCAAAGCAACTGATAAAAACAGAACCCGGTGTTTTTTTTGTTTTTGTTTTTGTTTTTTTTGTGATATCTCTCCCGCAGATTTCCTCTCATTCAACCCGAGGAGTCGCGGCGCTGAAATTCTTTCAGAAAATGGAAAAATAAAAAGAAAAACTACATTGTACAAAGTGAGATTCTCACAATCTCTTTGCAAGAAAGAAAAGTAATAAAGAATGACTTGTGCCCGCCGCCGTTCAGGGTACACGTAGGCAAATCCTTTAACATCCCTGTGTTGCCGCGTCGCTCCTTTAGTCAATTTTCACATTTGTGTAGATCTTCCTCACGAAGGCACTTGTTCCCATGTAGCCGACGGCGCCTGCGGAAGCAAACGTGTACGTGAGTTTCATGTGTCACACGCCTCTCGCCTGGTTTAATCCATCACGGGTGAGAGCGGTCACTGCCGGTGATGATGCACAATAGTTTGAGCGGGGGGAGTGCCCATTCTTCAAAATCAGCAGTTAATACAAGCGAGCCGGCCCAGGAGGCACCGTGTAGTACCTGGTTCAGATTAGTGAGCGCTCCACAGAGGTGCTCGAAGGTACACAGGTGTCAGCTTCGGCTTATTACTCTTTCAGCTGAGAAATGAGTTTGGCTTGCACGCTGGGTGGGGGAAAATACTCCTTAACTGCACTTAAAGCTCAATAACAGCTGCTTCACACAGGAACTGCAAATTCCCTGTGTGCAGCACATACAACTCAACTTGTAATTTACATATTTTTCCATGTACAGAAAGTGTTGTCTGATTTTCGAGGCCAACACCTGTCTGTGTAAACTAGGGGCTGCACGACGTCAGATTCTTTTAAAGATGACGTCTCTAATAAAAACACAGAACAACAAAATCTATATTCTTGACCTGAATATGCTGAGAACAGCCAGCTCCTGTGCTGCACACTGTGAGCTGCGGACATGTATAGCCTGTATAAAAACATGCAGCAACTCAGCACCATCAACAGCATTTAATAGTTGTAAGATGCTATAATGCTGTCAGGTATTTCTCTGAAACCTTGTCCGTGTACTCTTCTCTTGGTGGTGAAGTTCTTAACTGGCTGCTGTCGAGAGGATTTGGACCGTTTCTCTGCTAGCGTTAGCGTTAGCATTGCAGCGTTAGTACTAGTTGCATTTCAGGACTGACACGTCACAGAAGCATGGGCTTCATCTTTAGCGAAGTATTCCCACACACTTAATGAACCTCTGCTAGTTTGCTGCAACTACCCACTAGACTCCTCGCCTGTCTGTACCTTCCCACTAACCGCCCCTCCCTCCCACCCCCCGACTAAATCATAGACCACTTTGGTTCAACCTTTTCTTAGCGTCTGACTTCACATCAAATCATTCTCTCCTCTATTTCTGTCACAGTTCCTCTAATGATACGTTCTTAATATTCTCAAACTGCCTTAGGTTCACTGTGACTGCTAAAACTTTTGTATTTTTAAAAAGATTTTTTGTTCCTTTTGACTTCTTACTATACATTACTTTCATTTTGTGGCACTAGCCAACAAACTGAGCCAAACGGGGAACTTTAGAGCCTTTTGGGGGGTGTCGATTGTGCACCTTTAGGTGAAAACGAGTGATCAGAAGACATAAGTGCAGTTAAGAAAGAAGAAAACTTACAGAAAACATTAAGAGAAGCTGTGGAGAAGATTATAAAAATTATCTTGCAAAAGACCCAAAATATTGAACAGTTGCTTCTTCAGTAAAATCTATCTTTAACATATTTTAGCTACTAAAAACTAAACTATAAAAGTCTGACTTTAGATCAGGATAGCCTTTGCAGCATTTAATGAATCAGGACTTACCACACATGATTCCTAGGGCGGTGCTGAACACAGCCATGTAGCCAAAGTAGAAGGATGTCTGGAACAGCCCGTACATCCTGAAATAAACCAGGATTAAAACACCACGCAAGTCCCAGAGTGAATTTTAATATATTTTTGCATGTGATGCCGTGATATGCGTTCATAAGAGAAGACTAATACTCACTTAGTTTTGAAGAAATAGTAGTAAAAGGAGTACATGTAAACATAAACAGCAGTGGATGCAGCAGAGAGGAAGCTTGTCCATTGCCTGGAAAACAACAAACAAAACTTGTATCAGAATCACCTTCACTCAAAGTTAATGGGACGACCACGCAGCGGCTCTGCGGTGGACATTTCGCTCACCATCTGTAGTCCTCGGCGTTGAGCAGGAAGTACGTGCACACGATGGTGACGCACACGGTCACGATGCACAGGATGACCAGGACCAGCATCATGAAGCCGTACACGTAGTAGATTTTGTAGGCCCAGAAAGACGTGAAGATGAAGTACCTGACAAAGGAGAACAGCAAACACATCAATACGCCGCCATTTATCATCCTGTGACACAACCAAACCCGCCTCGGTGTGGACTTACATTTCTATGAAAATGGAACCGAACGGCAGGATTCCTCCGAGACACACGATGACAGCCGGCTCCATGAACCTGAGAGGGCACAAGATTCATCATTTAAATAAGACTCTACATCATCATCAGTCAGATCCCCTCCAAGGGTAAGAATACATGATGTACGGTTATGAGAAGAAAAATAGGCAGATTGTAATTTCAAGAAAAGTCAAACAGTAGCCCTGAGTGACAACAAGCTTTTCTGTTTGGCATCAGGCCACAGTGGATGGCAGAGGGCTGTACATATTGAAGCACTCCCGGTTTATTGCTTTGCTGTTTTTAATTTCAGTACAGACAGCTAAATCGTTTCGTACGTCAGCCCTGATGTCTCAACTCTTGAACGCAGGCCCTGCAGTACTTCATGTTCGGTGCATTTAACACCACAGTCAAAGCAGAACTCTGTGCGATTTGGACAATTTACAAATATTTAGAAAGTGAAAAGGCTACTTGATAGTCACAGCAGAAATAAAACTGATTGCTGCCACGCGTTCGCTTTCATTTTCTTCACCCAGGTAAATTCCTGACTTAGTCCGCGTCACGTCACACGTACCACTTCTTCTCGGGGATCGGCCGCGGCACGGCGTTCACTCTGCAGGGAAAGTTGGGCTGGCCGGACAGATTCCTCCCCAGAATCGTTCCCACCAGGTTAAGTGGCAGAATGACAAAGAAGCAGATGCAGCAGACGGCAACCTGCAGACAAGAAAAAAAAAAAATCATTACTTTGCAGCTCACTTGGGTGGTTAGTGTTCCCAGACATCCAGGGTGCATTCAAATCCCTTTTCAATGTGACTGTGCTGCAGAAACGTCTGTTTAAGCTCAAAGACGTTTAATAGACAGAATTTCTTTTAAAAAAATAGACAAAAGCTGGTGGTTATTGTTACATCTAGGCCAGAAAAAAACAGATTTCTTGCAGGATGGCTCAAGTATTTAATGTGCTCGACTTCAGGATGCCTTTACGACACTTGAGATTGATCAACTCTTGGGCGTCGAGTTCAGCTGTTTGTAATTAGAAGAGTTTTAGGAAAGAATTTATGTTTTTTTTAAATTACTGTGTGGTTCTAAAACGCGGGAGTAATCTGAACAGAATTTAATGTCAGTCAGTCATGAAATGATCTTCAGACAAAGCCAAAGGAAACTTCACAGTTTCTGCAGTATTTATGACTGAGGGTGTGTATCGCCTTTCGTGTATCAGATGACACCATCACCATCACTTGGACCAAAGCACTTAACTGTCACACAGCCTTTCGGAAAGGTGCTGCTGTGTAAAAACCCACCATGGTGCCAAACGGGATGGCTCTTGAAGCGTGGTAGTAGATGGCGATGAAGTTGATGAAGAAGGCCGTCCCGCACACCATGGCCGGGATCAAAAAGGCCCCGATGAACATTTGTTTAATCCATCTCCTGCCTGTGTTATTCAGAAAAAAATATATATATATAAATAAATCAAGCAGCATAAGACACTGAGCAGCTTTTTGAGCACAACATAATGCCTGCGTCCTAGACTACGACGCATTTATTACCTCCTTGTTTCGCATACAAACTTCCCCCAAAGTAGCCGTTGACGGGGGAAGTAGCAGCGTACACAAAAATGGCCGTGCTCAACATGGATCCTCTCCTGCAGAGGACAAGAAAAATGTTAGGAAGAATTCTTAGCAGGCGTTTGTAGACATGTTTCAGCATTCCTGACAGATTTTATATTTGTTTTTCAGCTGAAGGATTTAAACACTGCTCTTAAAAATACCGTAACCGGTGTTGGATCCACCGACAGTGCGACTCCTAATACAATCTAATTTAAAGCCAGTTACTTACTCCGTGTACAGATCCTCAACCATAGCGACGATGATGACGATGAAGGACACAGAGAAGATCTGGCAGCCGGAGCCGATGAGCGAGGAGAAGATCAGCGGGTGGCTCGACGGCCTGAACACGTCTCCATGTACCTGCTTCCACCCGTATTCGTCTCCCAGGTCTCTGTCCTGTTGGCACACGGAAAATGAAGGTGCAGTTCACACGCCGCCTTTCGCCCAGGGCTAACGTGCTCAGTTGTATTAATTTACTGCTGAGTGAATAAAAACCGTACCATGTCATCCATTTCCTCCTCTTTGCTGTATCTGGCGTAATCCTTTCTTAGCGTCCTCATCAGAATCATGGACACCAGACCCACCAAGAAAATGACCATCATGAAGGAGTTGAAGATGGAAAACCAGTGAATCTTAAAAAGAAGAAAATGTTAAGTATAAAAAACAAAACAATATATTAAATATGAACACTTGGGTAAAACTATATAAATAATGTAGCTGAGTGGAAATGTTTCCTAATTATATTGAAAAGGGTATTTAAATCCTACATCTACTTGTTTTGTAAAGATCCCCACTCAGCTTCACGGTGCATGTCAGGACAGGGACAGAAATAGTTTTCATTCACTGACTGTAGCAGCTGCTAAATTCCTAATTTTCTCTCTTAAATCAGAGAAATGTCCAGCTGGAGGAGCTAAGGTATCAACAAAACGTCAGCAGGTCGGTCAGTTACATCATAACTACGGCCCGGTGCAAGGCTCAACTCGCACTTTCTGAAAAGTCGCACACACCAGTGCATTGTTTCGACAGGACAACAGCGTATTTGGCTGCCAGGAGAACAAACATGAAATAAAACTCACCCTGTGCTGGAAGAAGGAAGGATCCAGATACTTGTCGAATCTGTCTTCAAACTTTACATCTGACTTCTTCCATTTCACCTACGGCAGCAGAGGTTTATTTTCAGAAATATATTCTATCTACAATTGAATGTGTTTGTTTAAGTGACTCAGGCCCCGTGAGATTAAAAAAAAAAAAGACGACAGAGTGGATCGTTATTACTTACCGAATAGGACATGGGGATTTTTGTGTTCGGGACAAGTCTGGCTTTGCTTTCACTGGTCAGATTTACATCCACAATCCTATTGCCATTGAAGCCGATCTCCAGTTTCTTATACGTCCACAGGTAATGCTCTTCTCCATTTTCATCTGCCTCGCCAACAATACCTTGAAAAACAATGACATGCAATGAATTTATTAGAAGATCAGGCCCCGATCCTCAGTTACATAGCATTAAGAATCATGCAGTTTAAAAGCAGAATAAAGGGTGAATTACAACATAATCTGGACTCATTTGTTGTATTCAGTGTTTGGGACTTGTTCAAGTTCATCCTTGACTCTGGACAAAACAGTCTGAAGCAAAACAAACACTTTCAGTCAGCTTAAAATGGGACACATGATATACCAGAAAATACAGCCTGTTTCTCTACTGCCTGGGTTCTTGAGAAATTTCATATTAATGTGGAGATCCAGAGCCGTGTCCCTTGTGGCCAAACATGATTTAGAGTTTTATAGTTAAACTATGTTTGTGCTACAGCTTTAGAGTTAAACTATGTTTGGTCACAAGGGAAATGGTGGTTGATTTCAACATTAGCATCAAGTTAGTCAAGAATATCTAATAAAAGCTTCACGCCGACTCTAGATATCCTTTACAACTTTAGTGAGTGTGACTCTGCATCTGGTTACAGAGTAGATAAGAGGTGCAGGATGATATGAAAAGTGCAAATTAGTTGGTGAACTCCAAGCCTTCCGTGTGCAACAACGTACTGTCTCAGTCAGAACACCGGCGAACCGGACATCGGGTCAAAGTCTGTATTTATTCACGCGATTAAACCCAAAGTATAAAAACATGCAACACAAGAGAATCGTCTGAGTAAATATCAGCACTCCACCCACTAACCACAACATCACATCCAGTTCTGTTTAAGCAGCTGAAGGAGTGGCACTGCTGTACAAACTACCACCACGTATGAATAACCACGCTGTTGGAAGGACGGCCTTCACGACAGGGAGCAATGACGGTAAGCTATTAAGATCCTGCTTATGAAACACGTCACAGTCAGCGTTACTGTCAAACGCTCCACACATGAATTTGCCACTACAGCTAGTTGCAGGGATGCAATTAATGACACTTAACTGTTGAATGCGGTGCGTTACACTGGTGTCACACATGAATACATTTTAAATAGAGCCGACATCAGACGGCGCATTACAATCACACTTTTTATCTGATCACTTCAGAGTGACTTCCCAGCAGCATAACAATAAATATGCATCACTGTATTGCACGATACCAGCATATAAACAAATGCACCGCTCGCTTCATTTACCACAGGTACGCTCTCCTCTTTAATAAGCCATCCGATACACGATATTGTGCATTGTTACACCACTGCTCTGTTGACAGGAATGAACGGAGTGGCCCACCCATGAATAAGAACTGGTTTAACTTCTCCAAGTCGGACATGCAAGATGCTATTGTCACTGCAAGCCTTTGTGAGCGGCAGATCAGCTGAGACGTAAATAAATAACTCAGGCTGAACCTGAAGAATACCACCGGGATACTACAAACACATAAAACAACAGGACAACTTCCAAACAAAGTCCAGATACTAAGAAGCACTTTCACTTACCCCAGATTGGCAGGTCGTCTATGTACATTTGGTACCAGTAGTGATTCTTTATGGCATAGACGAAGGCGTCCCGTTTTGCTTTGTCCATGTCAATCTCGCAGTATGTTGTCTGCATGACTTCATCTACAGAGATCATAAATGTCACGTTTTATTAGGAAAACTAAAAGGCACAGAGACTCAGAAACAAGTGACAGATTATTACACCAACGATAAAGTAGTAGTGAGTAGAATACCTTTGAACTTTATGTCTAGGCCGCTGAATTCCAGCTCCACTCCCTGCAGAGCCTCGCCGAGCGTCTCATGGTAGTGACTGATGGTCTTCTTGGACCCCGCGCAGAAGGGCAAAGAGAAATACTTGTACGTCTCCTGTCGGTTGTGGTAAGGCCCCACCGTGTTCATCCATAAAACTACTTCCTCCTTATCTGTGTACTGGGTAGGGATGAAAAAGCAAGGACTCTCATTGTGAAGTTCTCCACTGCTAGCACCAGTTCAGCAAGTCCTGCTGGTTTCATGTTGCAGACTTTTTTGGGGGGTTTTCTTATCATGAGTTCTGTGAGTCACGAATAACTTTGAATCCACGGGAATAACACATATAGATATGACACTGGGGTTTTGAATAATCGGCGTTATTACATTTAAATGCATGCAAGCAAATCAAAATGCAACACACTTAGTTATCATGACATCCTGTAAAAGGCGCTGTACGTGGGGTGCTGTGTTTGCTTACGTTCAAGGAAGTTAGCTTCTGTGCTATCAGTGTTCATTTACTTAACAGTCTTCCGCATGAAATAGCAGGATTATATGAAGAAGGCTACGCACTGCTACTCATTAAATTTTATTTTAACCAGGTATAGTAATTTGAACGACAGGGGACTGACACTTGAAGACATAGGGCCCTAGCATTGAACCATTGTCGGCATAATCGCGTCCATAAGTCGTGTTTATAAGATATGCCCTGAGGCTAAAATCACTACGTGTTGGTTTTGATGTTGCTGAACAACTAACCACAGCTAGCTTGCTACTAACTTGAGTGAGTTTCCGCCGGTGCTCAAGGAAAGCTTGTGAAGACCAATGTGGAAGACGTGCTAACAAGCTAGCAAGGTAAAACGTTAGCCGTTAGCACCGTAGGCCGATAAGTGGTGACAAGTTAGCGAGCTACCTGAACGCATATCTGCTTCATAGTTCACCGAGTGTCGGTATATAACCCCGCCGGGCCAATCTGCGAGCCCTGTCATGTCTAATAAATCTGTTTTCTAGCAGGGAGCTAGCCCGTCGCGGCTCCAGTTAGCCGTTAGCACAGAGCACAAACGTCCATTATTTCCAAGGCTCCCCTTTTTTTCAATCGGCCTCTCAAACCGCTGTCTTACCGTGTGGTCGTGTTCGTCTGCGTCGACAGGTAATAAAGACCCCACTATTGCGAGAAACGCCGCCGCCGCTGCCACCTTCCACCGGGGAGATCCCATTGTTTTCGGAGAAAGTATGCAGAAAGATTGGGGATGTTAGCTTCGCAGGGCTATCCCACCTTCTTCCTGGTTGTATGACAGAGGCAATTTTTAGGGATGCTCTCGTACGCATATGGCGTAAGCGCTTCATGGGCGCACAGCGCACCTACCCCGGATTGGCGGGCTCGGGTCACGTGGTCGGCGGCCTCCAGTCAGCGAGGAAAGCGATGCGTCAAACGATGATTAAAGAAACTGTGTCGGCGCTTCGCCCGCAACCTTCAGCCACGTCATCCGACTGCCAAGACCGAGCTTCACCTTTGACAGAGCTGCTGCATGAAACACGATCCACGCTCACAACAAGCAGATCCATTCACTGCCCGATTCGGCCGAAAGTTTTCTGAACAATACGACACTTTTAATGCATTAACACGTGCAGTCTAAACTATACGTTACAACGACAACATTAGACAAGTCTTTGCATTTTCATGTTGAAATGACATAGTGGAGATAACTTGTGCTACAAGTTAAGTTTGTTTTAAATTAAAACATGTGTATTTAGCAAACATTTATTTAAGTTTGTAAGTTTTTACTAAAATCGGCAACACCTCTCTTATCAGAGGCACAACACCCAAGAAAAACAAACATGGTGCACTGGCTGTTAGTGTAGTTCAAGTGTACTCAGACTTTCTTCAAGGATCAATTAAACAAAATGCAGTCTAACATTGTCCTCAAAAGGGGAGCGATTCATTTTGTTTTTGCATTAATTCTGGTGTTTAAATTAAATTACTGTAGGAGTACTGAATTAAACACTTACTAGACTTGTGTTATCTTAAAATTAAAGCCTTTTCTTGTACTGAAAAACTACATAGAGAGAAGGTGACACAATAATGTTTCAGTTTACTGGAGTTTCCTTCACATTTAGAGAGGGGATGTGCAAAAACACACCAGACACAAAACAGAGTAAGGTAACAGAAGACAAAACGTTATTTGCAAGTCAAAATAACTTTGAGCAAATAGTGGTACATGCACCTGTGCTAATCCGAACCAACGTGAATTAACCAAAAGTAACTTCTGCATGATGAGCTGTAGGTGGATATAGTGAATATGAGTGTGTTTTCTTCTGAAAAACATGCAGCAAACAAGAATGTTCCACAAAATCTGTTTTTAATTAAGAACAGATTATTTAAACTTGTTCAAAAGCTCAGCATTTTTGTGTGTAAAGTGACAGAACACAGTTGACACAGTTGTGAAAACATAAACTGGTTTTTTTTTGTTTTGTTTTTTTTAGCTGCTCTCCTTCAACTATCATGAAATGACACTGACACTTAAACATCCTAAACCCTGGGATTAACAGACTGATTATCCAGTATTAAACAGTAGACGAGCTTTATCACCACACAACAGTAGGGGGCACCTACTGTTGTGTGGTGATAAGGCCTATTTACACATCCAGTTCATAGTAAAAATCAGCAGTCAGCAACTCACAACTTTTTTCCAAACTATTAACCTGAACAACACCTCTTAAAATAATACATTCAAAAGAGTGGATTCATACACTTAAAGTAAATCATACGTTCAGCGCATATACATTAACTGAAGTCAGAGTTCTACATCCAGTGACGAGGTATTTCTGCATCAGTCGTCCTTCCAGCTTCACAATGAGGAGACAAACTTCCTGTAGAGGAGACAACCTTATGATGCAGCATTCATGTATCGCAAACTCATAATTTAACAGATTTCCCGCGCCACCACAGTAGAGTATAATCACACTGAGCATTATCAGTGAAATATTCTCTCACTTTATGATGTCAGGCAGGTGAGGGTCTCTATACAATCCGTTGTGTAGATATCCCAGAGAACCGTCAAACGTCACCAGCTTGACTCGCTCTGCATTCTGGGCACTCGCTGCTACCTCATACATCTGTGAAAGCGATACTAAGACAGTTTAATCGACCTTAAACAAAAAATAATCCTAGAGTCCTAGAGGAGGCAGCCGGTTATAGCTTTAAAAAAATAATAAAACATCATTGCCTCAGTTCACATTAAAGGAAAAGTGTCTGAATGTGCCAGCAACACCTGTTGAGCAACCTGGATGGGAACCGCGTGGTCGTCCTCCGAATGAAGGAAAAGTATTGGGCTTTTCATTTTCTTCAAACTGCAAAAAAAACAACAAATATATATCAAGTTATTACATTTTACTAGTAATAACAATATTATATTTGATATAATGTAAAAGTTAGCTTGCTTACTTTTCTTCCGTTGGAAAGTCAAACCTATTTTCTGCCCATGGATTTGCCAAGAAGTACCCAATGCCCGGGTATGAGCAGTAATACTTTAAACGCAAAAGGAAGAAAAAATTGCAAAGTTATGTGCAGTCAAGCAGCAGCATCATGAAATCAATATCAGAAGTAGTTGTATAAATGAGGAGACCCAGAGGAAAGGATGAATTGGAATCTTCTGCCGAGCAGCGTTGAATGCCCCCTCCAGGATCACACCATCGAAAACCACACCTGTGAAGAAGAAGAGGAAATAGTCATCGTATTGGGAGAGTGAAATCATGCCTCCTTAGTTCTATTTGCAAAATTATACGGATAGATATGCTCACCTTGCTCGACCAGTTTCACTGCAGTGTTGGTGGATACGCTGCATAGAAGCATAGAGCAACACCTTTAGTTTGTCCTCCAACTATCCCTGATGCTGCCCAGCTTAATATAGCTGTGGGCTTATTAAAACCATTTAAGTCATGAATGTATTTTAGTCAGATATGTTGTTGGAATGTCAATCACAAAGTAGTATAGACAATGCACAAACACTGAAGCCAACTGAATTAAAAAAAGAAATGGTGCAGAAGTTGAACATTTTAAAAAGTCCCTACAACAGTGAGTCAGTTTCACTTGAGTAAAATGCTTTTCTTACTCACCCAGTGCCAAGAGAGTGGCCCCAGATGATGACCAGACTGTTTCCACTGCGTGCTTTGACCCAGTTGTACAAGTAGAGGGCATCAGTGGTCAGACCTGCTTCTGTCGGCTCCCCAGAGGAGTCTCCAAAACCTGCCAGAGTTTCTCACTTCAGCTGCAGCTCAATGACACATCATTGCTCTTCACCGCCACAAGGTGGCAGACGCTCAGAGTGAAAAAAAACCTGCACTCAATGCTGACCTGAAACTGAACCACTATCCTCACACCGCCTAATAACTCCTCAAGCACAATCACATTAATCTGAAGTGATTATATGGCAGAAAATGATATTAAATCATTGTGGGATGAGTGTGCATGGCAATCATATGGAGGCAAAGAAGCATATAGGCGGAAAGTATGTTTACAGGGAGAGTCATAAATCTTCATTTGCACCAACCTCTGTAGTCAGGCACCAGCACATGGTAACCAAGTGCACTCAATACCTGTCGACACATAATGCTTATTTGTCACCAAAATGACAGCCTCTCTCATCAGTCACAGGATTATTGTGTTTTTGTAGGTGATCACTTACTTTTGCCACACCCACCCGATGAGGGGCTGCCCTATTGGAATGAGTAAAAAACACACATGCCAATAAAGCAAAAAAAAAAAACAACAACAAACATTTCTAGCTGTGTGCAACTTTTATTCCCTGCATCTTCAGGGGCCAACTATAATACCAATGCATTATTTATCATACCTTGTGCCTGTGTTGCCATGAAGATATATGAAAACTGGACTCCCATTGCTTAAAGTGTTCTGGTACCATGCCAAGTCCTTCCCCTGCGCCTCTTTCCACAGACTTTCAGGGACAGTGTGCCTAGGACAGTTCAGAAACAATGCACCGCTTAGAGATACGACTGAGGTATCATTAAAAAACAAGAATTATCCTTTGGTTTGAGCTCGTTACATCTATGCTAGGAAAAGTTAAAAAAAAAAAATGGTTTAACTGACTTATACTCACCATACACCAAGGGAAATTCCTTTCTCTGATGTTAAGTACATGTTGATGGTGTGATTAAGGGAGAGATCAGCAGGTCGGCTGAGGTCAATAAAGAACGGCACCCTGACTACAAACAGGAATAGAAGAGAGGTGGGCTTTTTTTTTGTGAGCAACCTGATGATTTACAGTACTTTCAAGAGGCAGACGGGGTATTCACTTACGTCTGTGGGTGTTAACAATATTCTGGATTAATTCTGGGAGCACTTTCACCGAGACAGGCACCACAATGAAGATAACGAAGGCCAGTAAGCCCCTTTTTCGCCATTGGCGGGACCTGAAAACAGACAGAAAAAACTACTGAACCATCTGACCAGTCATTTTACATATTGGAGCTTAATTGAATAAATATCAGGACTCCAAGAAACTTAAATATTTGTTGAACTATACTTCTTAAGCTAAACAGGCTACACTAGATTAACAATCGAGTTTTGATGATTAGTCGTGAGCATCCAGGGAGCAGTTTTAGGGGTTACGTATCTTGCTCAAGGGACCCCCAGACCTGGATGTAGAGCGCATTTGAAGTCCCAAGTCCACTTCTCTTACCACTAGTTCAAAGTTACAAAGTTGATGATTAAACCCACCCTGTCAAAATTAAGGCAAAGTCCAAGCGGCATGTTTCCCAACACAAAATAAACACTACAGTGGCACTGAAAAAGTTTCATCGCCTCCTCCTCATCCAATAGTTAGTATCTGACTTCAGCTGCAGTAGTTCTGGATGATTTCGCAAAAGTGCAGTGAAGTGAAGCGCATCGAGTGATGGGGGGTGGGGGGAGTGAGTGTGGATGAAAGAACCACCTGCAGCTCCATTCAGGCAAAATCTGAGAAATAAAAATCTCCAAAAATCTCCCTCAGAGAAGCACTGAAGGGAACGCTGTGCAGCAGATGTCCATGGGAATGTAATGCTTGAGCCCACTGGCCTGTACAGAGCCGCTCCACACATGTTCAATGTTGAAGCTTTAACACGGCAGAAAAAGACTGAATGATCTAATCGAGACGACAGGCCGTCATTGAAGTACGACTATTACTCCCTGGAGGCAACGGCAGAATAAAAAAAGGATGCAATACAGACTATTGGCAATTAATGGACAATACATCCCACCCTCTCCATTAACTCTCTAATCAGCCAGAAGAGCCCCTTTTAGTCGGAGACTGATCTCTCTGCACCACTGGAGGGAAACATATATAAGGTAATTTATTGCAGAAGCCATCAGACCGTCCAGAGTTTACTCCTTTAACTCTACTGTTCACTTCCAAGTATTTTCCAAAATAAATAAATAAATAAATAACAATGAACACACAACTGCAGAGTGATGTAATGCAACCTTTGGTTTATTGGACAACCACTCTGCTCATTCTGCTCAAGTATTTTACTTATAACTAACCTAAATATAACGTTGTACTTTTACAATAACAGCAATTAACAATAATATAAATGGCTTTTACTACTGTTTAAAGGTTATGTTCAAACTTTTTCAAGCATATTTCCAGGAGATGAAATGTAATCATGTATATTTTTTTAATTTAACTGAACTTTTCCAGTTACTGCACTACAGAGGCATCCATTAAAAGGTCGTATTATTTAGCTAAACATTGGATATTTATTAAGAATAGCGTTTTCTTTAATAGACCACCTTTATTGTTTAATATCAAGATGCATTTGTCAATATATCTTGTGTTTATCAAGGTACCAGCCAGATTTCAAGGGTGTCACTAAGTTAGTATTACTCATTTGACATGTATGACAAACCTAACTTACTACAAAAGCAGAAGTTAACTAAAAAAGTTAAAAAAATTTTAAAAATAAATAAATACAAATCTCTAGAGCAGATGAAGAGAGAGAGAGATGACTTCAACCTTCACTAACTTCATGTCTCATCCAGGAATGTGACACTAATAAAAGTGTCAACTGGATTTGCATATTGTCAGTTGAGCTAATTAGCTAACTAGCCAGCTACAGTAACTCACGGTGTCCCCTCCTTCTTCTTCTTCTCGGCTCTGGTTTCCCTGGTGTCTGAGACTGACTGATTCTCGTTAACGACCCTTCTCTTCATTTTCCCACGTCACTAATGTTTACCAAAAAGTTAACGTTAACCCAGGTTTAGTTCTAACGTCTGGCAAAGTTTAGTAGTTTCAGAAGAACCAAGATTGCTCAAAGTTCAGTTACATCGCGAGGACAGGGAGGCGCCGGGATTTGTTAAGGTGGAACCGCTCTTTATGTTGTTTAGTAAAATCACAATACGCATTAAATGGGACGCCACCTTAACAAAACAAACTTTGTTGTACAGTGGGCAGCCATTATTTCCTGTGATTATCCAAAATATTTGAGATATATTTTGTGCCCTGGTATCCAACTGAAAAATGATCTGAAACAAAAACAGACTTCTGCAATGTAATTAAAATAGATTAAAATGTATTATAAAATTGATCAAGAAAATACACACCGATCAGCCACAACATCAAAACCACTAACAGGAGAGGTAAACAACATTGAGTATCTTGTGACAATTCAATGTTCTGCTGGGAAACTTTTGGACCTGGCATTCGTATGGGAGACATGTAGCACCCACCTAGTTCAGACCAGGCACCCTCACCCCATAGCAATGACACTGACTCCACAAACCATCCCCAGCGAGATGCAGCCTGACACAGGCACTAAAAACAGAAAACTAATGAAAACAAGGTGTTGACCTGGCCTCCAAACTGATCAAATATCTGTGGGATCATCCTCAGAGGCCCCTACTCCTCTCAACCCAAAGGACACAAATGCTAACAGCATTGTGTTGCCTGAAACCACAGGACACCCTCTGTTTGGAGGCACAAAGGTGACCTACATAATATTAAGGAAGGTCATAATGTTATGCCTGATCGGTGTATGGTTAATGTCTAGTCTACTGTGAG
Organism: Planiliza haematocheilus; assembly: GCA_005024645.1. NCBI lineage: Eukaryota > Metazoa > Chordata > Actinopteri > Mugiliformes > Mugilidae > Planiliza > Planiliza haematocheilus. The sequence goes on along the minus strand of SRSE01001339.1, from coordinate 2,132,421 downwards.
ATTAATTGAAAATTCAAGTCAGTGACTGAAATATATTAATATATTTTTCACAAATGAGTGTCACACATTCAGTTGGTTCATGAAATCAATACCATTTATTTTCAGTGTAATCAACAACAAAATTCATTGATAAATTAAATATATATGTGCAAAAGGACAAACAAAAAAACAATTAGTAACTTCACAGCAACAGATTGCAAGCACCAGTATGAGTTTGAGACGGATGACATATTAACGGAGGGGGAATAAAACAGATTAACTGAGTCGCTGAAAGGTTTGATGAATACGAAAGCGATATGAATCACATCCTGTAGAATATAAAAACAGCCTATGGGGGAATATGTTTTGGGAGAATGGTGTTCATAGCCTTTTGTAGAGTTCAAGCGACTTGAATGATGTAAGGCATGGGCCACTGAAGTTTTTCTGCAGACTCACTGTGTCAGTCTGTGGCTTTTTCTTTCAATCCCCCAGTACCATTATCAGCCTTATCCAACTAATGCATTCATTTACATCTTTTGCATGTGAATATATTTTGCATTAAATCAAGCAGCCACTCTTTAAAATGACGCAGGCAAACTGTTACAGACCTGATGACGAGTTACACCTGCTCTGCTCGGTTCTGTTCAGGCATGTGACATGTGAGTGTATGATTTGTTTCGGCCATGATTCACTATCTATCCTTACTGTCTCTTTCTTCACATGAACTTATTACTCGTTATGGCCAGTGCCACTTTGGGAACATGTGCTGAGTGCCGAGTGTCTGGTTTGTTTTCCCATTACAGCCTGATATATGATTTGGATTTCTGGCAGCAGTAACGGCAGTGGTGTGTTCGGAATAAATAGCAATATAAAAAACCTCCATGGGAACAGACGGCGGGTGAACTGTCTGGGAAGATAACATGAGGTGGGGATTATTGCATCAAGCCTGACATGTTCTGAATCAATCAGTAGCTCATTCAAATTAGTAGTGTGTTGTGCAGTTAATATTTCACGTCTGCTTTATTGCACACATTTTAATGACATTACGATAGGGGGGAAAAAGCCGAAAGTTCAAAGTAACAGGTTGAAAATTTGACTGCCTTTAGGAGCAGGGCTCTCCAGACCAAAGATATCGCCTAAATAAATAAAGAGGATGTTGCAGATGACCACTTCAAGAGCTGTGTGGCTGTACGAGGGAGCCGACAGAGAGGACGCTACTTGCAGTGGAGCCCTCTGGTAGCTGGTGGGTCAGGTACACGCCAAAAGTCACCTAAAAATTCACAAAACAGACAAATTGATTTTCTTTCTCTCACACGTGTGCGCTTTACCTCCTCCTACACACCCACAGCATCTCCATGAAGGAGCAGTAATCGTTTCTGACTGACCTTCCCGGTGCGGTAGGCAGACAGAGACATTAGCGGCTCTTTTGTTTTGGTCCCAGTGTCCTGGTCCACTCCAACCATCTGGCATCTTCCACACCGACCTGCAACCTTCAGGGTTAATCACACCGAGAGCACGTTCATTTCTGAAAAATCCATTTGAAGATTTCATTATTTATCTCAAAGTGTCAGCTCACCACAAATCGAGCGCTGCCAATAATCAAGTGTGACCAATTATCCTCCTCAAATGGTTCTACTCCAGCGATGACTAAATTGGCTCGGAAGCGGCTAATGACATTCTGTGTGTCAAGGAGCTGATCGCCCTCAGAATCGTCCTGCCTGAGAGAAGGGAATGTGGAAATTGCATGTTATTTTGCAGCGCGGCGTAAATGATCCACTGTAATGTGAATGTACGGGCGTTGACGCATCCCGGTTATTTCACTGGAGCATTGCACATTTTGAATAACGTGTCATGTGTTCGAACCTGCCGCTCATTAGTTTCTGAATGAGCTCCACGCTGGCGCGGTTGATCATGAGATACTGAGCTTCATTCACCAGGGAGAGGGACGTGGCTGTGGAAGCTAAAAGGGAAAGACGGTATATTACCCCAGCGATTTGTTCGATTTGAGAAAAACATTTTGATTTATAGTTTGTGCAGACTGCAGCCCCAGAAAGTCTGGAAATTGGAGGTTATGCTGCGACACAGAGGGTGGAAAATTTGTGACTTAAGTAAATCTGTCTAAACTGATCAAAATGTTCACTCACAGTTCGTTGTATGTGATTTAGGGCTGGCCGATTTCTATCTTTGTGTCCTTAAAATACTAAAAAAATAAATGAATCCACGCTGGGGGAGTTCGATCTGAGAAATGCTGAGAAAGAACAGCTACTAAATGGACCTTGTGATGAGATTGTTCTGTCAAATATCGATATGAACCACAATATTATAATTAATCTAGAAATTCAATAGAGAAACTGTTTATAGATAAAACATTCAGATAGAAATGAGCTCATCTAGTCACTGAAAGACCAGAAGATAATTCATCTTACTGAGGCAGAAATTCTGGTGAATTTAATAACACCACAAAGCAGTTCTGCGTATTAATTTGCAACATAGCCAGCTAAGGCCTAACACAGTTACGGATATTGAAGATTTTACTCATGCGGGTTAGTTCACTTGTCATGAGGAGAACTAATCATCCTGTGAAAGCGGCTGCACAGAGTTTCCTGCGGTTCCGCAGCGAGCGGACAGAAACCTGAGAGGATAACCTTGAGGATGTCATTTGGCGGTATCTCTCACGCTGGAGACAAATATTCAAAAGAAAGCCAGGATTACAAGCGATGAAAGACATGGGCGTTTTCCAGTCAGGGAGGATTACATGAAAAGATGTAGCCACTGCCTTTGGGGAAATGAAGGATGTAAGTAATGTAGCATCTTTGGAGCTTACCTCGCGCCAAGGACTAAAAGCCGGGAGATTCTGGAGACTCGCAAAAGACAGACTTAAGAAAGGATGGTCAAACTCTGCAAGGGAGAGGTGTCCTAATTTGGAGCACAGTTTCAGACAAGCTCAGAAAGCACTGGAAGCTAGACTTCCAATAATACATCAAGACACAGCTTCCAACTTTACACTTTCAACTAGAAGTACAAAACTGATGCAACACCGATAGTTACTTCAGCAATTGACAAGTCCCCGGGACATAACATATATATCTACAGTACACATTGTTGCCCTTTGTGGCCGATGTTCACCTGATACAACTGATTTGACAGATCTCAGGACTTTTCATTTCCTAAGACGCTCAAAAGAAAAGTTTAGAGCTTTCCTTTCTTTTTCCTAAACTCTCTCCATCCAAAATGCTGCTGTGTTTTTTTTTATATATTGTTTTTTTTTTTAGCTTCGGCTCATGCTGGTCCATCTCTAGATGGATAGCCTGCATGTGACGCCTTTAGGGAACTGTGGCAAATTGCAGCTACAGAAAACAACCTCTCCCCGACTGAACTGCATGAGTCTCAGCATGCACATCGGTCTCACGCCACACCGCCCGCCGTTAGAAGAAAAGTCTCTGTGGCAAAACACTGCAGTGAAACTCGGGGCACCGCAATATAAAGAAACGGCACGCACAACTCGTATCGAGGAGATGTCAATACGAAGTCAGCTTGTTCGAGAATGCGACCCGCACTTGCTCCATGATGCCGCCCACTGCGTTCCAAACATTTTAATTAATGTTTTATTATTAGCACATTAGTTTATCATTAATTTTAGGATGATTACTTGGGCACAGCGAGAAGGTTCTGGGTTTGAATAGGTTTCTGTATAGAGTCTGCATGTTGCACATGCGCCTGTGTAGGATTCCTTCCTCCCACCGTTTAAAGAAATGCACGTTAGGTTAATTGCTGGCTCTAAATTGGTCGTAGGAATGCATGTGAGTGTCAATGGTAGTTTGTCTCTCCATATTAGACAGACCACCTGCACGGGATGAACTCTGCCTCTTGTCCAATGCCAGCTGGAAAAGGCTCCTGTACCCCCCACAACCTTCTACAGGAAAACTGGTTGTATATAATGATAAATTGATAAATAATACATATGTTGAATACGGCATGTTTCTCTTTGTTTTGACATTTAGTTGCAGCCATTGGTTTTAGCCACTAAGCCATTATCTCAATTATCTCAGTCACGCTCCTAATTGCAGCACGAATCAGGCACATGACCCCATATGAAGAATTTCAAAATCAAACTGTACTTCTTTGGCTTGCATAATTATACTGCTTTGTTTTCTTTTAGATAGCAATCTGATAATCTTAAACGGAAGTGACTGGGGAAAGGTCACAGACAAGATGGCCATGCAGTATTAATGTTGCTGGTGTGCAACACAACAGACAGAGGCAGGGTGAACAACAGACAGCAAGGCAAAGCAGGTGAAATGCTTATATATGTACCTTCGCCTGGCCTCTTCTTCATTTCTCGGGTGAAATCAGGTCTTTGTCTTATCAGGCGGCATGGCTGTCCAAGGAAGTCTGAAAGCCACGATGCAGCCTCGTCTCCACAGTCGACAGTCTCCACCCTGGGGAAAGGAGGAGGATTATATTCAGGAGGCCCCCGGGGAAATCTGATGCTTCTTACTATTTGGTGCGACATCTAATCCAAGAATCACCGGATGAATAGCTTCTTTTTTTTTTTTTAAACTTGTGACTCCGTCATGTGGGGATCTGCCAGAGGAGATTAATATCATCTCTTGCTCATTGTTTGTTTTTTCCATATAAAAAAAAAAGGTAAGCGGCAGAAATTGTATAAGAAGCTGACAGAGGGAGGTCTCACAATGCCATCCACTCAATAAAGGTAGCGTACAGAACAATGCAGTGACAGAAAGCATTGACAGGAGAGAAAAGGACGGAACAAATGATATGTGTCACAATATTTCCTGCAGCGGCTGTTTTCACATGTCTTAACATTGCCAGCTCACCTGTCACCGCAAACTTTACTGTGACACACTCGACGGCTTGTGTGCAACCCAGTGTCATTTTCCAGTGGAACCGAAATGGTATCCATCCCTGCAGGGTGATGGGGGGGAGAAAAAAAACAAAAATCAAACTGATTGAAGTTTCTTTTGTTAAGCCGTGTATTTATTTTCACTGAGCCACAGACAGAGTCAGACCTGATGCCTGCAGGAGCAGTTTGTTTGCAGGAACGTGGACCTGTGGGCGAATGAGGCATAAACGTGGCTCTCTCTTCTGACTCAGGCACACGCCGTTTCCATTCACCACCATCCAGCCTCTGTCATACCGTAAACCCAGAGGTCCCACCGGCCAGTCGTGGACCTGCATAAAGAGCAGCGCAGAGTGAACTCAGAAACTGCAAAAAGAAAAAGAGAAGAGGCAGAAAAGAGGGAAAGATAAGGCTGAGATGTGCTCAAACCTCATACGCTCCACATGATTTGATGGGATAAATGTAGATGTTGGTCAGAGTATAAGCCTCCCCACGGCTGTTTGAGTCTGTGTGTCCAAATCCCACCAGTGATGCTTCTGTGGGCGTCTTCTCATCTGCTTCATTTATTTCTTCGTTAGCGATTTTGATTGAAAGATATTCACAGGAGCCCTGTGACGCTGCTGCGGCCGATCTTAGCTCCTGTAGCCTCACGTGGTCCACTGTGACTGGCTTCTCTACAAAGCACTCAGCAACAAAGGTCAGGAACTTTTGACAGTCTTCAAATGTTGACATATAGCCAAAGGACACTCGAACAGATCCGGTCGGCCGGCCGTCCACGAGGTCGATGTTGTCTCCGCAGACGTGGCCGGCCTTCAAGAGAAAAAGATGCTGTTTTAGTTTGCCGACACATGCCCTTAACAGAATTTGTCAATTTTCCCATGCCTTCATCTCCCACCTGCAGGTTTCTCTTCATCTGCTCACTGCTGATCCCGAGGAAGGACTGACAGGCCCCGGTGTTGCAGAAGCAACCTGTTCGCACGTGAATATTGTACAGACTGGCCATTCGGTCTACCTGAGGGCAGCAGAGGATTTGCTGTAATATCCAGCAGCCAGCACGAAGACAAAATACATAAACAGCTATAAAACAGAAATGAATCTCACTAATATTGTGCACCTGTGAATATCCAATTATCTGCCCGTTTGAATCCATGAGGTTGAAGTTCAGGATTGCTCCTTGTGTGATTGCACTTTCAAACTGGCCTTCAGTGTATATCTGAGCCACTGGTCTCCCGTTGCCATGGCAAAGGCTTGACAGCAGCATGTAAGTGTAGCGTGCCAGGCCAAACGTGTGCTGCTGGATGTTGTGCATGCTCCCTGAAGGCAAAAAGGGATAAAAAGGGGGAATGCTGTTGGTGTTAACCGGAATCTGATTATCATCATGAATAACGTGAACCAGCGTCATGATTCTGACAATAAATGAGGGATTTAACAATCTTCTGTGAATCCTCATGTTCTGTCGCAGTACCTGTGATCCTGTAAAGCGCCTCAAAGCCGTGATTTACGGCAATGATGTCCAAGAAGGAGACAGTGCCGTCTTCAAACCTTTATCAGGGAGAAAGAAAACACTGCATTTCTGAGCATTGTGATGTCTCAGAGAATATCTAGGACAGGCTTGTACATTACTTTACCTGTCAGAAATGTTTCCCGCTTGCACGTAATAATCCTCCCCAGAAAGGTAAGCTGCTGCTGTGCCTCCTCCAAAATAAGTCTTTTTTAGTATGCCTGCTGCGGTGTTACGGACCAGAAGGGCCCCCAGACCTGTAGGGAAGCCAAACATCTTGTAGAAAGAGATGGAGACGAAGTCTGCAGGGCAGTCCTGTAGGTTTAGAGAGGAACAGCTGACGTGAGAGGCCGCATCGAGCAGCACAAACCAGCGGCCTCGATGGTCGCACGCTGGGTAAAGGCGTCTCGCCTGGACGCCTTCCACATGGCTGAGGGGGTACTTCCTCCCAGAGAAGTTGCTCTGCGCCGGGTAGCAGAAGAGGTGCGGCGTCTGGCAAATAACATCTTGACCTTGAGCCTCGTCCGATGCCCTGTTTTCCAATTCATGCGGGGAGACGGGCAGGGCAACTACCCCCCGGGCAGAAGTCACTCCTCTCATGCCAACTACAGAGGTATGGTTGTCAGTGAGGTAGCAGAAGCGGCTCCCTGCTTCACTCTCCGTCTGCGGCCTCCAGGGGAAGCTCTCAGCCACTAATTTGAGAGCGGCAGTACAACCAGAAGTGAAAATCACAGAGTACTCCTCAGGGGTGGTGTTAAAATGCTGCAACACCCTGTAAGAAATTGTTCTGTTTTAAAACTCATTATATTGCAGCAAAGTACCGGTGTAAAGGAGTCATTGGCCCATAATGAAGCCTTCTGAGAGCGTGCACAGGCTTTACCTGTATCTGACCGTCTCCATGGTGTCATGTGTCAGTCTGCTGCTGGGGTTATGACTGTGAGGGTTTCCTATAAGGGGAAGTAAAGTCTTAAAAGCTTTGAATTCTCGGGCTAAATGACAAACACAAGCGCATTATCTCACCGTAGATATTCCTTGAAATGTCCGAGCAGTAGTCCCTGACCAGAGACTCCGGGTACAGAGTAGCTCCCGCATGATCCAGATACGTTACTCCTGTATACAAGAGAAGAGGGGCCGAGTTTAGAGTCTAGGGGGGTGAGACGGCGGCCACTGTCCCGTCACGGCCACCGCTGCACGCACTGAACACGATCGTTACCTTTAATCCGCGTGAACTCCTGCTCGATCACGTCGCGGAAGTTTCCCCCGTAACCGTAGTGGCGCCAGAGCTGCAGGAAAGTTTCAAAAGTGCAAAGTTTGTGGAAATCCATCGATCGCTCACGGCCGAGCAGAGCAGCTGTCTGAGGCATATCTGAAGACACTCGGTGCAGTCGCTGACATTATCAAGGTCCGAGTCCGGAAATCAGCAGCAGGAGTTTTATAGCCTCTCTGTTTACGCTGGCATGTTGACACGTGAGGGGGGAGGTCAACAGACGAGCTGCACTTTTACCTGTCAGGAGACCTCCACACACTAACTTAACTGTAATAACTGATTTGTAGTCACGTGACAAGCGTGTACTATGACTCCCCCCACGTTTTTTTAATGTAATTGCACTTTATCCACTTTACAACAGGTGGCAGGCAACTAAACAGCTCCCATAATAAGCAAAATAACGGTCATATGTTTCAGTAAATGTTGCTAAATACACCGATCAGTCACAACATTAAAACCACTGACAGGAGAAGTAAATAACATTGAGCACCTCCTGACTATTCAATGTTCTCCTGGGGAAATTTTGGACCTGGCATTCATTCTTGTTGTTTATGTTACTTAGACATGTAGCACCCACCTAGACCAGACCAGGCACCCCCACCCCATAGCACCGACACCCCTTGATGGCAGCACACAGACACAGACACACAAAAACTCAAAAAAACACAGCTCAAGGTGTTGACCTGGCCTCCAAATTCACTAGATCCCAAACTGATCAAGTGTCTGTGGGATGATCCACAGAGGCCCCTCCCCTCAAAGACCCCGCCACTAACAATATTTAGTTGCCAGACACCACAGGACACCCTCAGAAGGCCCATGTCCATTCTCTGATGAGTCACAACTGTTTTGGAGGCACGAGGGCGACGTACACAGTTTCAGGAAGGTGGTCATAATGTTGTGCCTGATCTGTGTATACAGCTTATATACCCTGATGTAGGGGCAAATCAGCCATAACATTATGTCCACCTGCTTAATATTGTGTAGGTCTCCCTCATGCCTTCAAAGCAGATTATATGAGTAGCTGATTGACGTATAAAAAAACTATTTCATAAGTGCAGTCCATCATTTTTCCATGCAAAATAAATAAATAAATGAATGAAAAATAAGCTACTTACAGATTCTCAAATAAGAGGATTTGATGTTTTTCTTTGTTGTTCATGGCAGACATTAAGTACACTCACACTAGAACTGAATGAGTGCTTCACGACGTGTCTAATGTTCAGTTTATGTCGAAACAGCGTCAGAAAGCTTCTTAAGTCAACCGCATGTGCATTCTGGACGTTGTAGTTTGCGGTGCTCTTAAACCGGATTGAATAAAACTCCAAAGTGTTTTTGTTATTTAGCCCAGCCCTCTGAATTAATGGGGCTGTCAAAATAATGGAAATGCGTGTTGGTACAACACAATGCAGCTCAATGGCACTACAAACCGCAGCCTCCAAAATGAAAACACAGTTGAACCAACAGCTCTCTCAGTTGTTTTAGACAAATGCTCAATACCATAACCTTCACGAAGCTTAGATTTACTGCAGGACTCATGTGTTAGAATGGATTATCTAATGGGCCGGTAGTTGTGTGTATTTAAGCAGGAATCCTTACCTTGTACAATACTTTTATTAGCATATTAGTATAGATATAATTCATTTAATACATACCAATATCTAAAATGACAAAACATGTATGTGACAAATTAGTTTTTGGTTCTAAAAGATATATAAAAAGGTCATATGCCAATATAAAAAGTGTGCATTTGCTCTGTAAGACAGAGATAAGGTTTACTGAAGTATTCACACCAAAAGCTAAGACCTGCTTTGCGCCATTGCCTTCATTTTTTATATATTTTAAACAAAATAAAATATTCCATGTGGTGTTTTTCTAGAAGATCCTGGTTCATGTTTTTTTTTTATGCTATGGATGGTGTTGGATGTAATTTTCATAGCGTATACATCAGCAGTTTATATGAGACTAACAGAAAAGTTTCACTGCTGCTGCTGCTACAGTTTCTGTGTATTTATTCTTTATGAGCATTTCAGTTATTTTTTTACTGTACTCTTCTCAGCAGCCATCAACACAACAAGTCTGAGTAATCACTTCACAGTAAGCCCATTAAATATAATCTGGCCCCAAACATAGTGCATGGAGGAGGACATTAATCACACGTGACTGTTATTAAACCTATTGATTAGCTCACATTAATCCTGATTGTTTAATCATTGTGTTAGAATAGCAGTCCTGAAAACGTAGAACCACATAATGAGGAAAGAGCCATGTGTCTGTGTACTTTCCATTCAGACCTGCAGTTCCATCGTATTCCTGAAGACAATGCAGCGTTCCTCTGCTTTCAGTAACTGTAACTGTAACTGATTACACAAACAAGTCTCAGTAATCACTTCACAGTAATCCCATTGCGTGGAAGCCCTTGCTCTTTAATCTCAGCGACACACAAGGTACATGAAGGCGGGGGAAATTGGTCGCAAGTGATAGGCGTGAAATGCCAGATCATCTCATGGCCCCCGAAAGGACGGAAAATGACTGTCACGTACTTTGTCACATGTCAGAGCGTCGGCGGCCTTTGCGGCGCTGTTGTGTCTGATTCTGTTTGCGGTTTGGACACAAAACAAGTTGTACGTAATCAATTAGAGCACCCTGAAGTTTTATCCACCTCCATTCCTCAGCTTATAACCCTGAAGAAGTCCTTTAAAAAGTAATGCGTGTCGTAATAAAAAGCAGTCTTCTGTTCCCACGATGACATTTTTTAATCATAAAAATATAGCTTAGAGGTTTTATTTAAATCTCAGTTGTGAAGTGAATGTTTTACGTCCTGCATAGATACAGCCATGAGGCTCACAGCAGCCATTATTGTCTTCGTGCAACACACTGAATAGTAATTAAATATGCCACTTATGCTTCACTGATTCATTTCCTTCAGAATTTTGGAGCACAGCTGAATACATTTTTCTGCGCAGAAGGGCTTTATTGTATCCAGTATGGCCTCATTACAAGGGCAGAAGGGCTTGGCGTGGGGGGGGAGGGCAGAGGCCGTGCATGAGGGGGGGAGAAGCACCCCGTGAAGACATTGTGCTTAACATCACTAAATACCTCAAACGCCACATTGTCCTTCCTCAATTAGTCGGGTTCCTTATACAATGCACAAACATACAGGGAGATTTATTTTTAGAGAAAATCCGGCCCTGTCCAGGCAGGAAGCTTTCTGAAAATCTAATGAAGAGCACAGCAGTCATGCAGAGTTGCTAGACACAACGCAGCATCGGTTAGCAAAAGCCTCTCTTTTTACTGTCTCTCTGTGTTTTTGATGACTCTAAAAAGGCCAGACCTTCCCACTTCTTTTTTAGTTTAGTTTTTTGTTCCAGTGCTGTAACTGTAGCTCTCTCTCTATCTTTGCTGGACAGTGTCCAGTCGAAGAGCCCTCTTTGCCCTGCCCTCAGGCCTCCTCAGCTCGTGGATCTCCGTGCGGAGGAACGCCTCTTTGGTGGCTGTGACAGGGAGAATTAGGCAAGAGATGCGGGTTCACTTGCCCTGCGTAGGGGCTTATCTTGGGCTAAGCTGAGGGACTAATAGCAAAGCCAGCCTCCGCTCCAGCCGGTCTGAGGGCACAGGGAGCCATCTGTCCACTCTGTGGATAACTGACAACAAAGGGGGCAAACATTGAGCACGGACTACGAAACTAAAAGACCGTTCATTACGAAGATACAAATAAAGAAGAGGAGCAATTATTTTGTATACAAGGTCAGTACTTCATCCTAATCATTCTTGGCGGATTACAGGCCCCTCTCTGAGCCTTAACAGTCTAACTGCTCACTGCTCAGTTTTTGTTGGTAAAATTGTCGTGCATTACAGTGCAGCTGGAGATACGCCAGGGAGAAACTTGAAGTTGCTGGCTCTGTAGTTTTAATGGAGGCTAAATAATGTGAGGCTTTGTTTTAATGCTCCACTGCTGACTCCCATTAGGTTAAGATAATGTGAGCTGGTTGTTTTTCTGTACTCTGCTAGGCTGCAAATGCATTTTGTTGCACTGTTCCTTATAATTAACACATTAAACCAGACATGTGATCAGTCTCCAATACTGTAACCTTTGTGTTGAAGGGGGAATGCCATGCTGTAAGGCCGCATGCTTATAGTTTGATACGTGGAGGCTCACAGATGCCTATAAATAGACATTACTTGAGGTACTTGAGATTACTGTTGGTTTATGAGAAATATTTCATTGTAAGGAGGTAAATAAATCACATTTCTTTCAATATGTATATAAAATAGTTCCACAACTGCGTAATAATCTTAATAAACACAATCAGTTTTCAAACGTTCTTTGTCTCAGCCTAAAATTCTGAATTTATTTTCAAATTAAATCCTTCAAGTAATCCACTTAGACATTGTTCTCTGTTCCCGTCTAGGATTAACGCCCTGTTTTTCTTTTTTTTTTTTACATATATATTGTCAGAAGCAGACTTCTGCTTGTCAGTGTTCTGGGAGCTGAGTTCCTGTAGATTATCCGTTTTATCATGTAGACTCTGTGGGTGCCGTCGTGCACCAGCGTTTTGTTTCCGAAATCTTGAGTGGGCGCTGACGTGCTGGAGGTGACAGAAATAGGTCAAAAGGGTCTTAGCATTAACTAAACAAATCCCGGCCTATAGGATTAGACTGGATGTTGCTGTTTATTTGATGTATTTATTGTAACTTTATAATAATACACAGGAAGACAATAGCCGTGGCCCCAGTTTGCAGAAAGACGCCGTCCATTTGTTTGTGATGTTGTCTGAATTAAGCTCTGCAGCTCCGTCTGCTACTATCAACACTGGAATGTGCCAGAACAATAACATACTGCAAAGCTGTCTCAGCTCCTGGAAAACCTTGCTTTATTCTCATCTCACCACTCCTGATATTGCCACAGTTCAGCTGATAACTTCTGACTGAATCGTGTTATCATGCCAGTGATTCAAATACACATTTATTTATTTATTTATTTATTCATTTTTATCTTTTTATTTTAGGTGTGGAATGGCGGCAGTGATTTCTGTTGGTCTGTGTGAGTATCTAAGCTGGGATCATGCATTAAAGCCATTGTTTTTAGGAAATGTTGCGCGCAGCCGGTTAGCTTAGCTTAGCTTAGCCTAGCCTAGCTTAGCAGAAAGACTGGAAAGCAGCTAGCCTGGCTCTGTACAAAGGTCAGAAAATCCTTCGATGGGTGCAGGAACTCTTGGAGTGCTGGTTGCCTGGCAACTGGTCACAGCTAAGAAGTGGAGTCGCACATAAACTCCTACAAAACAACAGTTTTTGTACATCAGTTTCAGTGGATCTTACTAAGCAGTAGCTGCCCCCCCACCATAGAGACAAAGCTAAGCTAAGCTAAGCTAAGCCAGCTGCTTGCTACTGCTTTACAAGTATATACTCATCTAAGTATGCCAGACAGCAAAATGCCAAACAACTGCTGTACTATTCGTGCACATTTCACCCTTTTCTGTTACCACCAAGATCTGAGCAATTAAATATGCATGTGCATTAAGATTGTAGGTCACTCCAAGTCAGTGCAAAATCCAAGCAGAAAATAGCTGCAAATGATTTTTATAAAGCCAACTGATAAAGGTAAATGGAAAAATCACTTCTTAGAGCCATCGGTATCTAATAAACACCAAGACCTTGGACCTTCATAGACTGAAAGGTACGGTGCAATAAGCTGCCCATCCTATACAGCATCCAGAGATTCATTCTCTATTTGCAGGACAAACGCAAAGAACTGGACATGACAGACTCCACATTGTGTGGTGTCAGTGTGATATTAAAGACGAGTCACGCAACACATCACTTGATCCTCAGGCCTCTGCTGCACAAGTGGCCTCCTTTGTACCTTATCTCATCCCAGAGAGTCACACAACTTGTATTAAGGCGGAACTAAAGACACGGTCCCATGTGAAGATTGCACCTAGTGATAGGCTTATCTCCCCTCCGCTCACAACCACACGATCAGAAGACAAATAACAATGGTCCACAACTCTTCAGGGATCACCAGTCCCCCCTGATAAATTCTAAAAAAGCAATTTGGCTGCTTTTAGCACCGGAAAAGTGAGTGTTCCAACTTTGGATCATTTTTTGCTTACTCCACGTTCACAAAGTAATGATGCGAAACATTTCCAAATGCAATACCTGTTCAATCTCCACTCTACAGATGGGTTTAACAACGGTGATGCAGCTAACGTCTGCTTCATCAAAGCCTTTTCATTTACTTTGTCGGTGTGGCCGTTTTTTCCAGGAAAATCTTGTTGTGCGCAGGAAATGATGCATTTCACATTTCCTGCTGCTGCTGCTGCTGCTGCAATTCGACTGCAATAAACAGAGGAAGAACTGATAACTGTAATACTTGGAATTAATTGAAAATGCATCATCAAAATGAAGTATAGCACAAATTATGCAGTTTAACCTCAAAAGAAAACTCCCTGTCTATCTCACCTGATTAAGGACTAACAAACCGTAGCGTTGTAAGTTAATAAACCTGACAGCAGTAATATTTACTCTCCTCTCTGATTACCTCCTCTGTTGCATCATTTATTATTTCCAGAAATGCCTGCAATGCTAGAGCACTTGTTAAACACAATTATTATTATTTTTTTTTTCTAGAGTGTTTACTTTAAAGCTCGGGAGAAAAAAAGCAACAAAAAAAAAAAAACCTATACACACGGAGGATGTCTGACAAGGAAGAAATGGCTTCAGATGGGAGTCTGAACGTTACACTGACGCTGAGGCTGCTAATGCACGGAAAGGTAATCGAGTTGTGCAGATAGTTCAAATAATTCAGTGTGTTTTTGTAGTAATAGCCCTTCTGGTCTGGTAATAGCGTGTAATTGCAGTCAAACCCAACGACGTCCTGCTCTAAATGTGAAAAGCTGTTAAAAGAAAACCCTGTCCGTTGCCATTTTCTCAAATGCTGTTATCCTTTCATTGACAGGAAGTTGGCAGCATAATTGGGAAGGTAGCTTTATTTCACAATCTCATCCACATTTATTGATTCCTACTGCTGTCTTACTGTATCCGTCTCATAAAGCTAATCAAGTAAACTACTTTCCCGTACCATTTCAGAAAGGAGAGACAGTGAAGAAGATGAGAGAGGAGGTGAGCATCTGCTTTGACATCCCCGATGTTAAAAATATGTATGATGTCACGTAATGTGCTCTGGCAGGTTAGTTGCAGCGAAATCAAAGCCGGAGTAACGGTGAACTTGTTTTCTAGAGTGGCGCTCGCATCAACATATCAGAGGGATCGTCTCCTGAGAGAATAGTTACCATCACGGGGCCAACAGAGGGCATCTTCAGAGCGTTCTCCATGATCGCACAGAAGTTTGAGGAGGTAAAGCACGCCAGATGTGCTGCAAACTCTGCTGCAACTTTTTGTTTTCTCGCGCGTTTTATCGAGTGTTTTGAGCACGAAATTTAAGCTGTCTCTTAAGTCTGAAGGACAAATTTTCTTCAATCTTGCAAAACAGCAACAAACAAAAAAAAGAAAGACTTGATGTTCTAGTTGACTCTGAAGAGAAGGCAACATATTTTTGAATTCCCCCTCAGGATATTACAGCAGCAATGACAAACAGCACTGTGACAAGCAAGCCACCTGTGACACTCCGGCTGGTTTTCCCAGGGAGCCAGTGTGGCTCACTGATTGGCAAAGGAGGCTCAAAGATCAAAGAGATCAGAGAGGTAGGAGTTCCTTTCTTTTTTCTTTTTTTTCCTTCTTCTAATTTCCCAGCAGGAGGTTGTTTCCATGCACCCTAACAGGTACGGAAACTTGTGCACATTCAGCATCAAGAGCTCAAGTGAAACTTCTCCTGCTTATCGCTGCCTTAAAACGAATATTTTTCGGCCCTCGCTCGTGAAAATCACACTTATCATTCCTGAAAGGAATCTCCTGCAGCTGAATACACGATCTGAATGGACAATATTTGTGTGCACCTCTTCAAATATTGGAGCACACATTGCTATTTGGCTTGCAGCAGCTGCTCCCTGCATGTCAAAATGTGTTCAGGGTAATTTGTGGGTGCTTGAAACATCATTTCAGTTTGGGCGATGGTGTGCTCTTTTCAGCAATAAATAGCCTTTGTTTCTCCTCTTCCGTCTGGCCATGTAAAGACCACAGGGGCTCAAGTTCAGGTGGCTGGAGACATGCTGCCGGACTCTACAGAGCGGGCTGTCACAATCTCCGGCACTCCACAGGCCATCACTCAGTGTGTAAGACACATCTGCTCCGTAATGCTAGAGGTAAGCACTGCCAGACAGCAGATTCGAACGTCTCTGTTTACGCGTCAGATATGTCACATTTATTTAGGACGTGGTGGCAGGTATTCAGCATCACATTCGGGGATATTTTCACAGCTATGCAGAAACAGCTCTCTGAAGGTTGCAGCGGTTGGTAATCCTGACGATTTATATGGG
Source organism: Planiliza haematocheilus (assembly GCA_005024645.1). Taxonomy (NCBI): domain Eukaryota; kingdom Metazoa; phylum Chordata; class Actinopteri; order Mugiliformes; family Mugilidae; genus Planiliza; species Planiliza haematocheilus. The sequence continues at coordinate 2,116,381 of SRSE01001339.1, read as the reverse complement.
TGGTTTCCAATCTGCTGTATGTCATTTCACAAACAGTGCATAATGTTGCTAGGATGTCTGGTGATCTAAAAAAAAACAGGTTAGCACAAGCCCACCTGGTTTGCATCGCAGCATCTGCAGTTCAAGAAAACAAATAAAAGCTGCTTTAATATGAGAGTCTGGCTGATTTGCACCAATGTTGAAATCATCTCAAAGGAATGAGCCATCAGTACGCCATGGAACGTGGCTTAATGCTGATTGGACTACGTGTCAGAGGCTAATAAAACACTGTGGTTTTGAAGAAAAAAAAATATCTCTTTCTCCCATTGGCGTGGCGTCGCACCATTGACCCTAATGGAGAAACCACCGATGTCTGCAAATACTAATGCAAGTCTTTATCATGCTGTTGCATTGTCAGTGTCTATGTTGCTTTGGTTTGCATTCGTAATAAACCACCACAACAAGTATTTAAAAAAAAAAAAAAATGCTTTTTGCCAAATGGCTCAACCTCCCTGTGCACTTGTTAACTAGATTTCACACAACATGTCGTGCTAATGTATTCCAGCTCCCTCAAGCAGAGGTGTGAGTTTAGATTTGGGTCCTCTCGTCCTCTTCTCATTGTCATCAAAACCTCTAACCTAATTCGCCCCTTTTCAGCTCGGCTCAGGGTTGCACCGCGCTTGTCTTTAGTTCAAGGTTACATGAAACTAACTCAGCTGATGAATGGGGTGTAAAAGAGATGCGAGCGCGTGCCATAAAAAAAAGGATATAAAATGCATCAGCGCCAGTGACGGCCGTCTCGTTTCAGTGAATAAATCTTTCTTCTGTTTTGGTTTGCACGTCTGTGTTTCTAGTCTCCACCGAAAGGAGCGACTATTCCCTACCGTCCCAAGGTCATAACTGCAGGCGCTCATGCGGTTTTAGCCCCACAGCACACTGCACAAGTAAGTAGACATGTAGGATTTAAACACATCATGTTTTTGGGAGATCTCAGCATCACATTGATCACTTAGCATGTTTTCACCACTAGAGGGTGGTGTCCTGTATGTGTAATCACTGAAGAAGACCCTTATATATTGCAATGATCAAGCAGAAAGATAAGTCGAATGTGACAGAAAGTATAAATAACGTGCATTCACATTCCCCCCTAGTTGAAACCTGAATGCAGCTAAAACTCATGTTTTCCGTGAGCTGGCTAGCCTCGGTCCTGAATTTGGCACAGTCTGCTCTGACCTATTAGACATCTGTTTATGTTATTGGATTTCTGGCCATGGTCAAAGAGGGGGAAAAAACAGCAGATGACATTTAGATGAAATTCCATCAGATCCATACCCATTAGAGTGCTACGAAAAAGAGGAAGGGCATGGATTTTTCCCTGTGCTGATTTTACTCCTCATGCCGTGTGTCAAATTCATATTTCAAGTGACATGTTACAACGAGTCTGCACTGCCCACTTACGTAACGTCTCATCTCTTGTGCCTTCCAGGCCTTTGCGATTCCAGGGCAGTATGCTTTTGCACATCAAGATGTAAGTATGTTCATTTGAGCGACTGACATCTCCCCTAATGACCTACTCCTGCCCATTCCTTCCGAGCCACCAATACGCCCTTCTCTATGTACCCTAATCTGCAGAAATGAAACTTCAGTAACCCTGATCTGTTGACATTACTAACACTAACCCACAGCAGCGGCATGCATTGATTGAAATGGAAATCTTAAAAATTTCATGATCAGTCGTAGCTTTGTAGCCAGAGTTGTGTATTTTCAGATGACTGCTATGAGACGCCAGCATGCTTCCTGAGGGAAATGAATCTTTTCACACTGACACCATCTGTGATGTTTGTGAACTTCTGATTGGCTCTGTATTGTAGTTGTCAGCTCCTCTGAAATAATCCAGTTTGATTGGTTAGCTCTAACTTCCTTCCTACCCTGCAGTTGACCAAGCTTCACCAGTTGGCTATGCAGCATATCCCCCTCCCTTCCCTTGGGCAGAGCAACCCTACCTTCCCTGGTACGTACCCACGGCTCCCCGGGGAAGTCCATGTATCCCTCAGTCTTCACTCCTCTTCGAATCACACCATCAAAACACCCCTGTCACTTCAGCGAGGATCAAGGATGTCTTCATTCTCTCAGAGTTTACAGGCTCTTTCACAGGTTTTTTTGTTTTTTGTTTTAAAAAAAGAAGGCAGCTTTACAGAGACGAACCTAAAGAAAAATGACCTATACAAAGTTATTTGTATCTATTTGCAACAGAAAATATAATAAAAACAGAAGAGCAGTGAAGTTTTAAAGTCTAGCCGCCAACCTATTGATGTGATTATCAAAAAAATCGTCAAATGTCACTGAAATATTTATAATCCAACGGAATATATGTGACAGAGTGAAGCCGACAGATAGAAATGCTAAAGGATAAAACAGACTCCTCTGAGAGGGAAATGTGAAAAATGACAGACATATTTACAGTTGAGTAAATATTGAAACATTTCTCACCATTTCTCATATCCTCCTTCCAAATTTCAGCTCCATTTGCCCAGTTTCCCCTCTCCGAAAAAAACAACCAACCCAAAAACACATCAACAACCAAATCCTAATCTCTCGACCCCATCCTCCACCTTTGCAACGTTTCTCCTCCAAATCTAACATTGTCTTGGCCAGACCATCCCTGACCTGAACCACCCCGTGTACTCATACATTCTGCCACGACTAACGCAACACAAAACATTACAACATCTATACAGGCTCATACTTACTTAGCAAAACATATGTGTAAACTCTTTATATGTCTGTCTAGACGGATATTTCTTTTTCCATATGCCATTTTCACAACTTAGCCGTGGAAAAGTTATAAACTAGATAAAGTAGGGCAACCTGTCATGCCATAAAGTGGAAGCCATTAGTGGTGTACTGCTGTTACCGTACTTTGTCCTACTTTGCAGGTTTGGATGCATCTGTCGCCACAAGTTCACAAGAGCTGGCAATACCTAATGATGTAAGTGCCACATTGTTTGTGTTCTCCCTGCAGTAAAACCTGCAATGATAATCCTCACGCTACTCGCTTCATTAAAATTGTCTAGGAGGACAGCTGTGATGAGGACACAAATCTTTCTCCTCCATAGCTGCTGAAAGCAATTAATCCTTCTTTTTATTTTTATTTATTTATTTATTTTTGGATGGCATAGATAGATTATGATATACATATATCGTCAAATCACTTTAAGGCTTCAGGGCTTTCTGGCTCTGGGCTGATCAGGCATAACATTATGACCACCTTCCTAATATTGTCTAGGTCTCCCTTGTGCCTCCAAAACAGTTGTGCCTCATCAGAGAATGGACATGGGCCTTATTCTGATTTTTTCCTGTGGCCTTTGGGTCCTACAGGTTGATGGGAGGGGCCTCGGTAGATCGTCCCACAGATAGACACTTGATCAGTTTGGGATCTAGTGAATTTGGAGGCCAGGTCAACACCTTATGCTGTTCTTAACCGTTTTTGGTTTAACCATGTGCCTGTGTCAGGCTGCATCCTGCTGGGGATGGCTGCTGCCATCAAGGAGTGTCATTGCTATGGGGTGGGGGTGCCTGGTCTGGTCTAGGTGGGTGCTACATGTCTAAGTAACATCCACACGAATTAATGAATGAATGCCAGGTCCAAAAGTTTCCCAGCAGAACACTGAATTGTCAGATTTACTTCTCCTGTCTCTGGTCATAATGTTATGCCTGATCAGTGCATAAAATTGCCCTTTGCACTAAATTTCGGTGCAGTATTTGCTTATTTACTTTCTTGCTGTTATTTGGATTAGTAGGATTGATCTTTATGTGTGTATGGTATACAAGAAGAATAGCCAGCATCATGTTGGTTTAATCCTCAGCCTAATCCAAATGGGGGAAAACAATCATTTTAAATTCTTACATTATACAGACTGTTGTATCTTGCTTGGTTAATAGTGTATGTAAAAACTACTTTTGTGCATGGATGGGGGTGGGGCTAGACTGTTTCCTGGGCAGTAGCAGTGTACTGTATTCTTGCTGTTACCAGGCAACAACCAGAGACTCCAGGAGGTCACTGTGCCCTGTCCAAAACATAATTCAGACATGCATCTTACATATGACATGTTAACTGCTGAGCTTTAGAAGTAGTTCATTTTTTATTTTTGTTTTTGTTGAGGTGAAACAGATTCAGGTTACTTTCTGTATTTCTACCTCACAGACTCAACCATCTCAATTTCAGGAAGAACAAATAAACATGTTTGCTTATGATAAATCCGAGGCTCTAATGATGATAATCACTCCTCATCTGTTTCCATTTTATTTAACGGGCATAATGCACCATACGGTTTCTGTGATAATACAGCTAGGAAAACATTTCTGTAGAATAACTACCAGGACTCTGCTGAGAGCATCAGTCGTTTCCAGCTTCTGTTCTGAAATCTAATCCTGAAAAGCACGGAAACAAGAGCTGTTCTGTTATTTACATGTTTCCATCCCCACCCTTCTAGTTTATTGGCTGCATAATTGGAAGACAAGGCAGCAAGATCAATGAGATTCGCCAGGTCTCTGGAGCTCACATCAAAATTGCCAGCGCCACTGATGGCTCAGCAATGCGCCAAGTCACGATCACAGGCTCGCCGGCCAGCATCAGCGTGGCCCAGTACCTCATCAGCGCCAGGTAAGACATTACTCAGGGCAGCCACGTCCGCCAGGGCTTCACATTGCAGATGATAAGACAGCCAAACACCATGCTATTGTATGAGGGCAGAGTTGTTGTGTTCAGGGTGAGGCTGGATCTGATCCAACTCACTGCTCCGCTCTCTTGACTGCATTAAAATCCTTATTATCTCTGCCTTTTAACACATTCCATCTTTGATTCTTATTTTTTTCTCCTCTCTCACTTCCCTTCTCCTTTGTCTCACCCGTTCCTCCCCCCCGTTCATTTTTCACTGTCTTCTCTTCACCCTCCATCATGTCATCTGCCCCATCCAAACATCACGACCTGCAGCTTAGAGATGGCTAAGTACACCATGCAGGCCGCTTCCTCTGCGACCCCAGTTGACCTCAACATGAGCTACTCTCAGTCTGCTCCCACTGCCTCCACTGCTGCTACCTCTATGGCCGTCCTGGCGGCCACCACCCCAGCCCCCACCACCATTAACGTCCACTCTCCCTCCACCTTACCAGCCATCCAAAACCCACACTACGCCGTCCCCGTTTCCAGCCTGCTTGGCATGAAAACTCTACCCCTCCTGACTATGCACCCAGCAGCCGCTTCCAGCATAGCGCAGGGTTTATCCCCTTACACCGCAAAAATGGCAACCTCTGGCGTCAAAAAATCTGACCGGCAGAAGTTCGCTCCTTATTGATGCCTCCTTTTTAAGTCTGGTTAGGGTAGCTGACTGATAAGGCGTCATTAAAAGAGCACAGGCTTAAAAATAGCTTACACCAGTGGGTACATTTTGCAAGTGTAACATTTATTTTCCATAAATCAGGAGGCTATAGACACAGACTGAGAGGATGATAGTATAAAAACATGCCCTCGTTAATTAAAGAGGCAGCAGAGGTGCATATTAACTCAGTATTATCTTATGGACATGCATAACAATTAATGTGGGTAACTCAGGCTAGTATCCAAGTAAAATATATTTTTACAAAAGGATTCATTATTCCAGAGCTTTATATGAAGATTTACTCCAGGAGGTGTCTTTTCAATCATGCAGATTTTGACTTAGTTTTATATTTGTGTAGTGTTTTTTGTTAGAAAATGCGAACTAGTATTAAAAGACGTGGTGCTTTGTTGGCAGCAGGCTGTTAAAATGTTGTGTACAATAGAACTCGGTATGTTAAGTATTTTAACAAGGATTCCTCCAATTTTGTGTCACATTTCCCTCCCTTTTCTTTCCACTATAGGCTCTCATCAGTGCTAACAGGCTTGGGTGTTCTGTAGTAGCATTGCACTGTTGCAGTTCTGATGGGATTATCTTAAAGCCACATTGGATTCTAGCGGATTTCCCTCTACACAGTAATCCTGTAGAGTGGGACCGGCCTAACAAACTCATTTACTGGTTCTGTACTCTAGCTTGTTTCTTGTTTATTCTCCAGCCCGAACAAGAGGAACGCTTCGACTTTGCGCATCTGAAATGGGCACCGATCAATTACTTTGATAAATGTTTTATTCATGTGTTCCTGTTGTGGGCCCGCCCGCCAAACGATGCAGATTTGCTATATTTCTTGATGAAATGACTTTGAAATAAATGGGACTTTTTATGAATGAAGACCGGCTGTTTTGTTGTAATTTTGTGGGCAGATTTTCGCTGCCTACGACATATCATTTTCACTTTGAGGATTTATCATATTTGTTAACTCTTTGAGCTTTAACTGTACATATCGCACATTCCCAATCAGCTGAAATCATGGTTAATATTTAACACATTAAATTAAAATATTATGACTGCATGCACATCTCTTGTGTGTACTTAGCAAGGAAATGGGGGGTATTATGAGATGTTTGTTCAATTTTCACATTTTATCCGTTGACATCTCATAAGTGCATCAACACACAATGCAATGTGTTTTTGTTGGATATGTATAACACAAAAGCCCAGACATTTAGCAGAATGTGAGTATAGCCAATTGACGATTTTATCTTTTACCCGGATGTTTTTCTCCCAAAAGAAAATATGCTTCCACAGTCTGCGCCTGTAAAACATTAAACAGCAGTGAAACTGCAATACAGAAAACAACATAGGGCAGTAACAGTGGCCATTAGCTGTGGGCAGCAGATAGAGGTTTTGGCAGGTGTACAAAGACAACTCTGCACAAACAAGTCCATGCCATTATAGATGCAGTTTGTGGATGGCAGAGGACACAAAGCTCCAGCCCAAACAAACTTTTTTTTTTTTTTTTACCCACACTCTCCTGGAAAAAAACAGAAGCAACCCTGGACTAACCTCACAGTAAATATTCAATACATGCTGTGGCAAAATTCTCATGGGTCCTGAAAAAGAACAACTTAACCTCCAGTTGTCCGTTCAAGCATACTGCTAATGGGGCAGGTGGGCTACAGTACAGTCACTACTTGTTTTTCAGTGTCCCTGCCGTCCTGTCCCTCTTTACCCCAGGTCCTCTGTAAATCTGACTTCATCTCGTTTTCCGTGTGAAAAACCAGGAGGTGGGCACTTCATTTCAGCCTGATCCGTGGAGTATGGGTAGAGAGGCATGTGGGGCCATTTGCACAGCAGGGCTCAAAATGCCGAAGTGGAGATAATCAATAGTTAATGGGGGCAGAAATGTAATGACAGTGAAGGATGACATTTCAACCTCGGGAAAGGTGTAGCTGGAGAGAACAGTGCAGAGCGTATGCTGATGTGTGCCCAGGGCAGTCATAAGTTCACAGCCAGCTTCTAATGCTATATTAATGATTTCCTTTCTCCAACCTGACTCAGGCGTGAGTGAAGGGGCAATTTTTGGAGCGTGCTGCCATCATGCAGTTTTGAAAAAGCTATTTAAAAGGTAAATAACTAAATAAATAATATTTCTTTTAGGTGTACAGCCACTTGAAAGTTTGTGGCAAACCAGGAGGCAAGGCTGTCACTCAGTCTCTAATGAAAAATCACTGCAATACTCTTGCAGACTTGCAGGTCTATGATGCCTAATTGTATTTTTCTTTTTATTTCCATCCTTGGTTTTTCACAGTGCTGTTATCATATGACTTAATATTTACAGGACATTACCTAAACTAATGATATGTGTCTACATGACTAATACAGAACATCTCACTCTGCTAATACACCGCTAGTGATTGTTGATGTCTACCCGCTGAGATTTATGGCTTTGCAAATCTCCTACACTATGAATCTATCCATTAATACTGTAGGCATGTATCATGCTCTGGTGGTGTAGTGAATATATTCTGGTTGAAATGATTGTTTATTTATTGGACCATATTTATTTGCTTGCTGTAAGCTTTGAGCCACAGTAGATGTGTGGGTAATCAGAAATACTGTATCTTGTTATTAGAAGATATATATCGTGGCATCATTAGGTAAAAATAACTTTACGACTAAATACTTCCAAATCACGACTACATTCTCATCAATGCCATACTTGCCTTCTTTGCTAATTAGAATATGCTAGCATACTGATAAACAAATCTGATATGCTACACTTAATCCTGTTAGCATGGTTAGGTAAGCTTTAGTTTAAGAATTTGTCCTAGCCTTTGTATTTTACTGTGAAGGAATTAGTAACTGATGTACATTAAATGTTGTGAAGTAATACATGACATATCCTTCTGAGTGACACAACAAAATAGTAAAAAGACACAGAAATGATAATAAAGTGTAGCTAAGCTACATGACTGTAACCTAGCTAGCTTACACCTTAGCAACACAGCATTTTACAGCACAAGTTAATACAGTAGCCCCATGTTTAACTCTGGTTAAGTCTCATTTAGTTTAACTTCTACTTTAACTTCTATGTACAAAAGACAATGACAGTAAATAGGTTAAAGTGTTTTAGAAGATATATGTGTATATGAATGGCCCTCTTGTGCTAATACGGTTTGAAAACATTTTCAGAATTGATTTGAGTGAATGATAAATTAATATTCCAATGTAGTTGTATTGTGTTTGATCACGTGTTGGTTATGCCTTACAATTTCTGCATTAGGTCATTTTTCTCATGCTAATGATCTTGGTTAACCAGCCAAGATGGCTTCCAGGCAGCCCGGCATCCGTCCTACGTCACGACTACCTCACTACGGTTACCTGTAGGTAAAACAACCGAGAGGCAAATAGGCTACGAATCACAGTTCACCGGTATCAAAATGTCACTTTGCTGTGTTGTCGGGTGACAGGAGGAGCGAGATTAATGGTTCCAACCTGAAATTTGTTTGTGTACCAGCTGAGAGTCCCGAGTCAAAAATATCGAAACCTGTGCGTAAGTACTGGACCGATGCGATCGTGTGTGCTTTATATCAGGTAAATATATATACATGACGTGAATTTAGCTACCTTCGTGGTTGACAAATACGAGATGCAGGTTACTTACCCAGCCATGCTAGCGCAGGTTGCTGCCAAGACAACAACATGATTGGTTTGTGGGCTCGCAACTAGGCAGGACTTGGGCTTGCACAAAGTCATCTGTCAAATCTGCTGCTTAAGTCTTGTACATGACCATTCCGGGTATAGTTATAGGAATTTAAGTAGGCTAACTTTATGCCTTCGGTTTCTCTGTCAATAACTTATAAATCTACTGTGACATTGCACTGTAGGTTATACTACTAAGGCCAGACTCCACTTTTTTTGTTTGTTTTGTGCTGTACCCTTATTCGAAGGGTTACGGTAAAAACAACAAAGTAAAAGCGACGTCATTATACACGAATTTGTGAACTCTGACGATCAGTAAAGGGTGAACGAATACAAATCTAATGAAAATGTATAAATAAATGGTAAATAATAACAACAAATTATTATTTACAACAATTTTAAATTATAATAACTTACTAAACAAATAGTATTGGTCTGTCTCACATTAGTCACCTGGGGCGTTGCACCAAATTCTGGGCCCTGTACACTCATAATGATAGTGGGCCCCTATCCATGCCAGTGTGCAAGCAAACATTTTTTTTCATGGGCCCTTTCATGGGTAGCCTACAAATGGTCAGTGTGTTTCATGATCCACAGGTGGTCACAAACACATACCGTTGCAATTTGAACATGGGCAAAATTATTTCACAATGCAGTCCAAATATATATTAGTATTTTATGCAAAAATCTAATCGTTCAATTCACGAATGTGTACGCGTGCGCACATGGATTGGCAAATAAGAGATGCACAGATCAGGCTGCGCATTTTGTGTACACAACTTCCCATTTGAAGTTCCATTTGCAGACAGTCGGAATAAACAGCAGCAATAAAGCCTCTAGCTCTGGTTTCTACATTTTGTCTGGATATCTGGAAAGGGGGGGCTTTGGGGAAACTCCCGAGACTGCAGGGTTCTTGATGCATATTGCAGCAACCATTATCTACATTTTTAATTCCCTCCCCGTATAACGCGCTTTAGTCCTTTCTCATTCAGCACCAAATTACCCGGTGACCAAAAAATGTGTCACGGAAACGACTCGCTAATTCCACATAATTAAGCAAAGTAGTTAATCACAGCAGTGTGTGAACCTCGTGAACCGACCTGTGAAGCGTCCACTGGGCCCACTAATTGACTGCCTGTTGTCCCTCGGTCACATTTAACTGCTCCATCTAGTGGCCGCTCGGATAAACGTGACGTCGGAGCCCCTTTCTCTCTCTCTCCCCCTGTATTCAATTATTTATTTATTTATTTTTGTCACCGTGAGAAATAAAGTGCCTGTGTAGAGCGGGGACATCAGTAGCTCTTTCAAACAGCGGAGGATCGCCGGAGACGGAGGAGCGCTTTCACTCTGTGTGGCGATTAAAGTTGAGGGAGACACGCTGATGACCTGCGAGCATCCTCCCGGGGGAAACTGTGCGTTTAACTGGCTTAACGAGCGTCAGTTTCCATCTCTTCACCACACATCATTTGTTGCTGTCTTAGCGCCGGCTGTCCAGCAGTCCGAAGGCTGTGCTTCAACCCAGCGCCCTGACGGACACGGACGCACTCCGAGGATCACAGGTGAATTATATCAGTGTTGCTGTGAGAGCATGCAGCTCTTTATTTATGCATGTTGCTTGAATGCCCAGCTTTCACATCAACTTACTTTACAAGGAATGGTCTGGACAGTGTTTTCTGCTGTTTGTGTGCATTTGATGACTCCCAGTGTTACAGTGGAAGTCACCAAGCCTGCCTGAGCATTAAATGCCATGTAATGCAAATGAGCTTAACGGGTAAAACTAATGCAGATTGTTGAAATCTGCTGAAAAAGGCTGCTGCACCTGTAGAGGCTGCAAGGGTATTATGTAAGTGAACTGTGTTGGCATTTGGATGCAAATAGGACTGAGCATTTTTCTAAAAAGCAACAGAGACATTTCCGTGGATGCACAAAGGCTCTGACTGCTTACACACTTCGGGATGCAACATCCCCTCAACACAGCCTTTTACCAGCAGAGCAGGCAGCCGGAACCCACAGCGCAATGTATTCACCATTTAATAAATTCACAGTGTCCTAAAAAGTAGGTGTATGAATGATGGCAGGCTGCTTTTTTGTTGTTGCTGTAAAAATATAGCAGCTTGTTTTTGGTTTTTTTTGAAGAAAGGAACGCTGTTTACACTGATTTATTCACGTTTTTATTGAAATGTCACTCCAGCTATAGACGCAGAAGAAAATGCTGTTTGCCCATCATTGCCCCATCATCCTTGTTCTTATTGAGAAATGCAAAAAAAAAAACAGGGAAATCATGCTGGTTTTCGCTCTTCTCCTCAGTGTATTTCCAGCCTCAGAGTTTTCCTGGCAGGCTTTCTGCACAAGCAAATTCTCACCTTGTTCCTTGCTGCACACAATCTTAAGATTATATGACAGTTCTGCAAGGGCCGTTGGTTTTTGCTCTGCATGTTCAGGCAACTTTCCCCTGATTTGGGTCACTCGTAAGGTTTACAGTCAGAGGATAAAATTCAATTAGACAGCCCTGCAGCAATCTTTACTCACTGGCAGATGGCTTAATACTCTTGGATGCTGCCTTGGTGTCCCTTATTGCGCTAATTGGATTTTATCATTTCACACTGTTTGTCTGTATATAAAATGAGTATTAGAAACGTGGCATCATTAATTCAATGCTTTCTCAGCCCTGTCAGATCCAGGCCCACTAGCCACCGCTGTCTAAACATTTCACGTCTCGTCCCCCGTGATCTGCTTTGTCATAAATTGAAGAAGACCTCAAAGTAAATTGTTGCATTCCCCATGTGGCGTCGTCGGCATGTTGGGCTGTTGGCACAGAGTAAGCAGGAGCATCGGTAATCTGCAGTAAATGAAGTGCACACAGTGGTGAGGGCATATTTGTCTGTCTGGGTTAATTCTAGCCCCTAGGAGATGGCTTTCCTCTCAATGACGTCCGCTTTGATTTTTACAGAGGGACGTTCGCAGTAGCTTTATTCTCCAAGACTATGTGATGTTTGCTTGTTTTGCCGGCTTATTGTCAGACTTACGCTAAGCACAGCGGAAGCCTTAAAATGAAATCAGAACAAGAAGGATGCTGTAAGCCTCGCCACCGCCGCATCACTCCCTAATCTGCAATCATTTTGTGTCACCATGAAGTTTTTCAGTCAGATCAAATTTCCCAAATTGGCCTATTTATTCTCCTAAATATCACACCAATTATGAGACTAATTGGAGATAAACAAACAGATATAGACGTCTTAGCTCGGGTGTGGAGAATTCCTGGAGATGAGAGCGCTGCCCCAGTACATTTTGACCCTATTTATAGCATTATTCTGTGAGTGAAACAGCTATCAGCCTCCCTGGAAGAAACCTTTTTGAGTGGCATCAAAGAAGAAAGCAAGATGGAGGTCAACCTTCACTCCACTTAACCGCCACATTTGTGTTATTGAATCCTTGCCAATTCAATTTATATAATTCACGGTTTCTTATTAGTCAAGGCAGAGATGAAATTGAACCCAGATCTCAGGTTGTTGTGTCAGGGGCTCGTCGTCCACTATTCGCTGTGCTGTGCGAGAAAACGACAATAATTCATGAGTCATAAATCGATGCGATGGTGAGCGTCACTGAAGGGTGAACTAACGGCCAGGTCGAGTCGCTGCTTGATTAATCATTGCCGCTGCACCTCGGTGGTCAAACCGGCTGTGTTCAGCAGCGTGAGATGTAAACAGAACTTTGGCCTTTGACGGAGGGATTTATATCTACAGTGACGATAATGACCGAAATGCTGCGGCTGCCAAACGCGGAGGCTAATTCCGGGTTCATTCAATCTTGTGCAGGAAGCCACAGCATCATCTAAATGTCAGTGGAATATGAAAACATGTTCAAAGTAAGTGCACAGGGACTGGCAAGCATTTAAATTTGCATTGTTAATGGAGGAGCGGAATAATACAGTTTATTATTGGGAGATAATTATAATTTCCTGCAGCAGCATTAAGAGGATGTGATATGTGAGGAGGAGGAGAAGACATTTTAATGCATGGCAATGTCAGGTTCTATTCTTATGAGGGTTTGGCCACAGTGGATCTCTGAAAGTCACTTTCCTCCTCTCAATACACAGGAACTAGCTCGTGTAGCCTAATGTGTCCCTGAATCTGACCTCACTTATCCCCAGAAATTCTAATTATATGGTGTTTTCCCGCAACAAATATAAATCTCCATTAAAAAACTCTGACTGCTGCTATTGAAGCCAGAGTAAAAATACATAGTTGGGGGAAAAAAAAAAAGGCTTAACATTTAATTGCACGTTTTACCCGCTGTGTAAGCTGGAGTCAGGGAGAGTGTTATACATTTCACAACACTGCCTGGCAATAATCTCGTATTTGCTCTATTAAACCATGTCTCTTTTTTTCTTTCTAAACCTTCTTGACATTGGCTTTGCATCCACTTTGCTTGCTTGTAAAATATTAGTAAATGTCATTCTCCTTTAAGCGTTCCTACGAGTAGATTAAAAACTATTTGTAGAGATCACGTATGCGCGCTTAAAAGTGACAAAAGGCCGAAATGACCATAAAACCTCGCTGTTATGTGACACATTAATATTTAATGTGTTATATGGTCCATCTAAACTAGATCGTTTGTTCATTTAAAGTCTCATTTATTGTCAATTACAGACAAAGAAATGCAGAATACTGCATAATGGTATAATTAATATTTGGGGTCAGTTAGATCTCCTATGAGCAAACTTGACTCAGTCACATTAGAGCATAATCCATTTTCTCGTGTTAAAGTGATGAACCATGCTCCGTAACATCAGGTTAACAAGAAATTCTCTCAAATTAACAAATGAATTCAAGTCTTAAAACAGCATTGCATGGTGCTAGATATAGACGGACTCTAAATACAAGTCATTAGTATATATTCTGCTGCAAACACGTCTGTAGACGCCGTTATGACTCAGTGAAGACCTGTTTTTTTGACTCTTGTCTCTAATGACGTAGTGCTTAGTCTCTGCTGCGGAGTTTCCTGCAGAGGTCTCCCCGCTGTTTCGACCTGTCAGGTCTGAGGTTTGAACTGACAACTTTCACATCCTCTGCCCGAGTTCCTGCTGATTGTAAGCCGACTGGCTCAGTGGTGGAGAAATTACAAAATGAATTCATTCATCCTCCTGTAATAATATGATCAGAGATGTTTTAGGATTAAAGTCCGTTATTAAATTCTGCTCAGTGTAGTCTGCAGTCTGTCTGTAGTCTGGTCTCACTGGTTCATCCGGCCTGATTCAGAGCAAAACAGACCTCATGTTGTTGCAGTTTTTTTTTTAATTAAGATTCAAGATGCACAGTAAAAACACAGCAGTTTAGACCACACAATGAAATTCTTAGTTTGCAAGTTTCCTTTAACATGACAAACACAAAGAAAGAAACTAAAATCAAGAGAGTAAAACAAAGCGCGAGAGAAATCCGAGTTCAAGAGCGCGCCCTGTGACTTGAGCCACCGATACAGTCGGAGGGATCGATGGGGAAGTGAGGCGGCGTCGAATGCGTTTTCCCACAATTTGACAGATGTTTCGAGTTGCTCCCGCTTATTGTTGCTTTTTTTAACGTGCCATTCTTGACGGGGCATATGCCGTTTCAGCACGTCGTGTCACTTGCTTGAACAATTTCAGCACTTGGAACCACGCGTCAGTTGCCAAGCTTATGTAGAAATAGGGAAACCACATGTACATTTTAGCTCCCTGCAGTTTCTTTAGGGAGGAAAAAAAAAAGATCCAGCTAATTTTATCAGTGTGATAAGTGTTTGTTTTCCAGAGATAATTATTTGGAGCTGACAAGTGTTAATTGGAGAGCTGTTTTTCATACTTACACAACAGTTTTTTTCCCCACCTCTCTGCAGTGGGTGTTCGAATGTGTCACAAGTGTGAATGAACTCTGTCATGTTGCTTTATATAACCTCAATTATGCTGCTGATTGATGGCTCCAGCCGCTGGTTTGTGTAAGGCTCCACCGTGCATGGGCCCTTTCAGGTCGACCTATGCAGTTTATGAGTGACTGCAGCATCAGTTTTCCTCTAATGGTGGTAAAAACTCCACAGTCGATGCTTTCTGAAAGAACCACGGCTGCAGTTTATCACACATTACGTGCTCCTTACACTCAAATTAATTCTTCTAATTTCCCCGCGTAATAGTCCAGAACACAATCTCCTGCGCCGTTCTGCAGAGACATGTAGACACGGACCGTATCTTTATGTCTCCGCATACTTGTGTTATTTCCTTCCCGCCGGAATCTTTTGCACCACTGAAGACGGAGCAGTGGAGCAAAGAGAAAAAACTAAATTCCTCGCAGGGCTGTAGGGCAAAGATAAATCCACAACCTTTCACCACAGCGATTTATATGCAACACTTAAAGTTTGCCATCACTTGAACCTGAGGAGTGATGAGAGAAAAAAATATCTACAAAGGCATCTCGGAATTGTTCCAGAATATATTTCAAACCAGTCGGTAAAATTTCATGGCACTTGGCACGCATTGTGCCGCGTGGCGAGGAATTAATTAGGCAGACATTCAGAAAAGATGTGATCTGTATTACAATGGCAAGATGGCATTAGGATGTAATGAGTGTAGCGAACAAGTTCATTTGCATAGGTTGTAAAGACTTTGTTGTTGTTGTGTGTGTGTGTGTGTGTGGAGGGGGGGTGATACTGCTCCACTTCTTGCCAAGACACAGCGTGAAAAGACCAAAACAAACAATGCGTAAGTGTCTTTGAGTCCTTTTTCAATTTCTCTGTTTGTTGATCACAAGAGGTGAGCCGACTGATTCACATCTTTAAAGGCTGCTATACGGCCAGTTAGCAACACCTTGAACGCACGCACGAGAGGCTTGTGTACATTTCTTTGCTTCTTATTGCCAGGATAGGGACAGAAATAGATTGTCTCTAATAGAGTTGACCCAGCGCACAACAATGAAAGTTATTAGTTAGCACAATGGCTCGGCGGCGTGTTTGCCAAGTGTACTTTTTCATGTCGTGTGCGCAGTTTAGTTTTGTAAAACGCATTACAGCCACTTGTTACACTTTGCAGCAGCAGAATTTCATTAAAACTCCTAACACGAATTTCCTACATTTGCAGGAAGCAATGTGCCAAACCAACTACCTCATCATTTGCAGGCAAAGTTGCACAGCCACCAGCTGCTTGAAAGGCTTTGGATTTGGAAATTGTCGCCGTTTTCAGTGCTCCATCTTGGGTTTTTCGGAGTGGATTCTGATACTATAACTGTGAAATACAACCATCCTTATGTGCTGATTAGATCTGAAAGCACCTCATCCATTGGGTTTAATAGTGTCTAATAGACCTAGCTCAATGTAATTTGCCCGGTGTCTAATTTGAAAACTTCCACGCCCCGTTCTAGACACCTTGGCTTTTGAAGTTAGCTGCTGGAGTGACGCAACCCAGCGTGAGATGTTGTCGGATGCACTGAGCCGCAGACGCCTCTTTACATAGATAACCATCCTGCTCAGGCTTCAGACAGCTGTGGATGAAATGTATTTATTGATATTTTGACTCAAACAGATCATAGGCAATTCATTAAGACGTCAGGGAAAAACGGCGCTTTAATCTACTAAGAGAAATGCTGCCTTTGAGAAACCAGACGTTTAACGCCATGTTTTTATTCTGGATTAACTCAAAACACTTGATTGTTGGTCGGTTTCCCATGAAGGATTATCTAGATGTGTTGGCAAACCTGTTCTTTAAGACCTGGTGATGCTGTGGCGAGTTTGCTCCCAGTTGCAAAACAAGCCCGAGGGCCACCCAGAGCTCCGTCCTGACAGAGCACAACAGCAGCATCAGCACCAGTATTAGTGTGACAGCTCGTAACAGCTGTTGAGGTGGAGAGGTGAGACTAAGAAAAGCTAAATGAGGGCCTTTTTGCTAATGAGGCCCTCTCCCTCCGTCTCCCTCTTTCTCCCTCTCTCTCTCTCAGCTGCAGCAGCGTTATCGGTATGCACCTCGTTCTGCTTCCTCTCAGATTCACAGCAGCTCCGAGGTTTCTGCCTCAAACACGGCAATTCAGCTAAAACACTCCTCAAATGTCACCGGTCTGCCAGCAGTCAATTTTTTGTCCGTTTCGTCGAGAATGGAACAGAATTCATGAATATCAAATTGCAAGAGTTTAAAGACTTTGATTCGGTTAAAGTAAAATTAATATAGCTTGTTATCCCGCTGCTATCTTCCCTATGTTTTACCACATACCTAATCCTATTTGCTTAGTGACTCTCTGCCTGCAGTTTAGGGCTTTTAATTACTCCGTTGGAAATTAGCTGTGTTCATTGACGTTGACAAATGAATCAATATGGCGAACCATCCTTTAACAGGCCCAGACAAGTCTTTACAGTTAATTGTCGACCGGATCGATCCAGAGTAATCTAACCTTTTCCCAAAATAAAGCCGCGGTCGACTGCAGCCCGTTAAACGGAGCTCAGCGACGGCGCCGAGCATTCGGTGTGAAGGAAATGAATGGAAGTAGGCCACGGAACGCACCGCGGCATCATAGCAGCCGTTTGAATTTCAAGACGCCGCAGTAAATCAAGTTAAGCAGGAGACGAAAACAAAAACATTGACTACAGCTTTTCAAAAAAATAAATAAAAAATGTGCAGCCTCTGCAACGCGTGCAGTTGATCCCGGGACTTTACTTTAGTGGAGCTGTTGCACGCCGACTCCTCGCAGTGTTGAGATCTGCAAAGAAGTTGACGCGCTTTTACTTATGATTAAAACAAAATGACGAGACATTCGGCGCGCTTCTTTTCGAGAGAGTGTTCCTGCACAAGCGATTCTTTCTCCAAAAAGCCGCAGCACTTTTGACTCTCCTTTGAAATGGATATGGCTACTTCTGTCTGGCGAGGTCTGACTGGCATTATGTTCTATTTTCAGATCAATTCCCCCCTTTTGTACCGCTGACTGTGATTCATTAAAAAAAAAAACAGACATTGATCTTGATTCGCTGCTCTGCGAGAAGAGCAGGAGCTTAGAAGCGTTGCGCTCAGGTTCTTCTTTGGCCATTTCCTTCCTTTTCTGTCCCTGCTGGGATTGATTGATGTAGGGGAGTGTTACAGTATGGAGCAGTATCAATATCCTAACAAGTCTCTGTGAATGCTCCCCTGTCCTGATGATCCAATCCACCGATCGCACAGGCTAGCATCGCACTCAGCGGGGTTCTTTGTTTGACACGATGAAGCAGCGCTCTGAAGTCCTCCCCCCAAAATTTCTTGCAGCGGTCTAGACGCTGAATGAGACAATCCTCAGACCTGAGATAAAAAGTGACAAAATACCGAGCACATAACCCCAGTTTAATTTTCTCCTTCCAGATGGACTGGCTCACACCTGAGATGTGAAGTGTGTTATGTGAGCCAAGGTGTTTTCCCACCTCGCTGGTGGTGGGGAGCGATGCTGCACTCCGTTGCCATGACAGCAGAAGTCCTCTTTGTTCTTGGGTTCCTGATGAGCGGCGCTCAGTGTAATCCTATAGCGACCTTGCCGGTGAGCCGAGAACGTTTGGAAAGGGTGTTGACCCAAGCGAGGGAGGACAAACACCAGGACAAGCAGAACCCCGAGGAGCTGCTGGGATACGGCGCTCAGCAGCAGCAGCGGCCCGAGGAAATCAATGCCTCGGGCCCCAACAGGACTACCGCTAGCCGTGCCAGGCCAAACTTCAGCTCTCAGACGCGGGGATCTAAAGGCGGGAAGTCCCAGGAGCTGTGGAGTGAACAGGACAGCCTGAACCAAATAGACGAGGGCCCCACCAGCGATGTCGCCCTCTCCCTGGACGCAATCGATGAGTACGCCTACCCTGATTACAGGGGGAAAGGCTGCATGGATGAGAGCGGTTTTGTGTACGCCATTGGCGAGCAGTTCACGCCGGGCCCTTCAACGTGCCCTTGCCTCTGCACAGACGAGGGCCCTCTGTGCGCCAAGCCAGAATGTCCCAAGGTTCACCCTCGCTGCATTAAAGTGGACACTAGCCAATGCTGCCCGCAGTGCAAGGAGAAAAAGAACTACTGCGAATTCCGGGGCAAGATCTATGCCTCGCTAGAGGAGTTTAAGGTGAGCCCATTACCCACATTCACTCATACTTGACATGCTCAAACTTGACCGAAGTGCTGACGGAAGACTCCTCGCCATCAGTGTAGTTTATCACAGGCGCTACACGGAAACTAGTTACCTACTTTGCAGCATGCAAGCAAGCAAGCAGGCAGATTTATAATGGCAAAGGTCAGCACTTGTCTTTTTTTCTCACACAACGCCTGAATATTACCGAAGGCTTGAGTTTAGCAACGCAGCTACAGCAGAGTGTTTCCATATTCGGTTTGATCATGACGATGATAGAGCTACAGTTACTGTAATATTACAAATCAGCACAGCACGTTGATGCATTTTGGAAATAAGCTTGAAAGACTTGATTCAGGATTGCACCGTCTTGTCTCTTACAAGGCGACACATTTACCGACTCTTTATTTTGCCGAGTCCCTCATCAGGTGGTTAAGGCTAATATCGGATTTCTTCCTGTAAGTCACGAGGTTGCTGACAGGTCCATGCCAAATCTCTGCTGAGGGAAATCTACAGAATGTCCTTCTACAACAAGCAGTACATCAGCCTTTGTGCAGCGTGGAGGGGCGGGCGCTTTTGAAACTAAGCAACAGGCAGGATTTTATGCTTGATTGCTACATTCTGGAGCATTGTGCTAAGTGCAGCCGCACTCCATTTTTCACCGTGGAGTGCCATGCGGAGGCGCAAGCCTCTGCAATCTACAGCAACACCGGTAGAATTAACCTTTGCTCCATTGTTGAGGCTAAAGATATATGAATTTATACAAGCAGCTGCAAAGCGAAACCTTTCACTGGGACTTTACTCCAGGTGCTGGCCATTATTCAGACTGCGTGCTGTCACAGTCTTACTTTTGTTCTATTTCGAGACATTCAGAAACGCTTGGATAACCAAGTCATTTCTTACTCTGTTCACACACCAAGAAAATTGGAAACATCTTTCTTTTGTTTCCCATTGCTATTGATTTCTCCATATCCACTGATTGGATAGTGAAGTTCAATTCTCGGCTCGACCCTCTCTAAAACGAGGCATTCATTGGCAATGAAGTCGAGAAACATGGCAGCTCCCTATAGATATAGCTTTGTGGCCAAGAATGCACACACTCTTCAACATGCCACGCAGGCAGGAGTGTTTTTGTGCGTTTGTGCAGTTGTGTGTGTGTTTGAAGAGAGACAGAGATAGCCGGAGAAAGACAGAGCAGTGGCAAAAAACAGACACTGAGACAGACACTGAGACAAAGAGCCAGAGACGAAGATAGCGAGAAATTAATTAAGAGGGGAAGACTCTTTGTTTCCTGTGTACGTGTATCTGGGAGGGAACTGTTTGTAATTGCTGTTCCTTCTTTGCCATCCAGGTGTCTCCGTGTGAGAAGTGCCGGTGTGAGCCAAGTGGCGAGGTGCTGTGTTCTGTGGCAGCCTGCCCGCAGACAGAGTGTGTGGACCCAGAGTATGAGCCGGATCAGTGCTGCCCCATCTGCAAGAGCGGTGAGTGGAGACAGGCTTGCTCAACGAGGCTGCGATGGACACTTCATACAGTTTCAATCAGGCTCTTACTGCTATCTGCTGGGTTAACGCCACTTGAACAGACTAGTGTCAAATGTTTTTGCTTAAGCGCACCTCAACAGGAGTTATGAGGGCAAGGTAGCGCAACATCCATTTTGCTGATGCAAAGGACACAGCGTGCTGCACTGCAGTGTGTGCAGTATCTTGCCACATCAGATCAGATCTGTTTAAATGAAGTCACTCCAAAAAATATGCTTAATGAGGAATGAGCCGCGGCCTGTTAAGTGTAAATCATACCCTCATCTGTCTTAATTTTGCATAATAGCTTAATATGTTGGAGGTTTTAGCGTATGCTCTAAATCTGTCTCGACTGTCTGGGGCAGTGATTTGAGGAACGTTTGCATTTTGTGCTGCAGGGTTTTTTTTTTTTGAGTTTATGATCCCATTGGTTTGAGAGGTCTGGACCGTCTGAGACGAGAAAATTCCACGGCTCAGAGTCGATTATCTGAAGTTGCTTCGGATGATTCCAGACAGCATGTCCTAGATTATGTCCCCTTGTTTTCTTGGTGTGACTCTAATGCAACATGGCAATGTCAGCAACGTTGCTTCCTTCAGCAAAAAGAATGATGACTTGCGATATGTATCTCTGACTTGGTGTCTTAAAGTGGCACAGGCTGTTTGCTGTATACACGAGCAAACAATCTGCATGAAGGGGAAAAAAAGAAAAACGACGCATCCGTGCTGCACGTAAAAATGCTTCGTCTGTATGAGCTACTTACGGGATGACAGCACTGCTAATGTCGTTTCAGTAAAACTGCAAGGAGGGTATTTTGAGTTTGACGCTGTTTGTTGAAACTTTTTACGCATTAAATGATGATAACAGGAGCATCAGGGAATCTTTGTCCTTGAAATATACACCAATCAGCCACAACATTAGGACCACTGACAGGAGAGGTGAATAACATCGACCATCTTGTGACAGTTTTCTGCTGGGAAACTTTTGGACCTGGCATTCCTTCATTGGTGTGGATGTTACTTAGACATGTAGCAGCCACCTAGACCAGACCAGACACCCCCCAACCTATAGCAATGACACTCCTTGATGGCAGCAGACATCACCAGCAGGATGCAGTCTGACATCCATCATGTCCATTTTCTGATGAGTCACAGGAGGCACAAGGGAGACCTACACAATATTAGGAAAGTGGTCATAATGTTATGCCTGATCTGTTCCTTTAACTGGCTTTTAAATAAGAGAAGTCCACTTCATTCAGCATGTGACTGCCGTCTGCTTAGTTCATTATAATTCCACCCAGAATATCACATTAGGATAATTAATTTTTAACCCATAAAACATTAGACATTAGCATCTGCATGTAATGAACGCTCATGACTGGTTATCAATCAGAGATCGCCAAATTAAAAGCGTGTCAACTTCCAGAGATAGAAAAAAAAAAAAAAATCATAGTCATGGAGTGTTACTCACTCTATTAATATTTTCCTGCTGTTGTCTAGGGGAATACATGCTGGTCCTTTGTTTCATTTTTTGTTTTTTGTTTTTTGCTGTACACCCACTTTTTATTCATGCACATATTGATCATGCTGAGAGTGCTTTGTACCGAGGTTGGGCAGTGCTCCATATTTCCCCCTGAAAGCAGTGGAGTTTCTGGTTTGCGTTCGCGTGTACATCCATCTCGGAGACAGATGTAGATACAGTATGTATGTAAGAGGGCTTGCATCTGTATTCAAGAAGTCAAACAAAATCCATGGGCTCATTCACCCGGTAAGGATTTTCAGTTTTAAGACGGCATCAGTCCCTATTACCATAAGATTACCACACATTACCATTCAATAAACAGAGCTCATTCTGTCAAAGAAGTTACCTGACCACGGCTAACGCTATCACAGTCTGAGCTAAGAATACTTTTTGTCATCCTTTGGGATTCTGTGCTACACTGAGTTTACACATTAACACAGAGAGCAATGCTCAGCCTGCAAAAAAAAAGAAAAACTGTTGCGGAGGGATTTCCTTCGCTTCCTAAATTGATTACCCTGATCACATCATTAAGCTAATCTCGGACTGGGCTGGGAGATTTCATATTTTTACCAGAAAACTTTCTCTGTAAACCCCGGGGGATGTTTGAAATCTGCAAGCTTTTACCAGGCTTAACAGGCTTGCGAGGAGGGAAGTGTATTCCTCCATCTCAGAAATGTTCTTTTAATGATTATTAAGTATAAAGAAACGCAGAAAATCTCGTTTTTCGATCAGTCTTGCCCGTTTGGTGTGATGGATAGCCTGTTAGCCCTGGCTGCAGTAAACTCGAAACAATCCTTAGCCTTCCTCCTGCCAATAGCAAATCATGCTGCACAATTTGATGCGCGGTGACTGGATGTTTCCTCGTGAACTGCACCTCGGGGAGAGGTTAGCTTCTCCCTGGGAATATCTGATGTACGCAGGTTGTACGTTTGGTTTTATATCAAAGAGTCAAGATATTTTCTAACTCAGTGGTTCTTCCTGTGCACCGATGATTCAACCATTAGTGTGTCATGACCATCCAAACCAACTGCCAGTCACTTAACGTTGTCTATACTGAAACGAACAGGCTCTTTTTTTTTTCTTAAAGGAAACAGGAGCTCTCACTTCTTCTATTTTGCAACTGAGTGAAAATGCATGAGTTGCATGATGGGAATTTGTGTTTTTTTGGTGCAGTTCTGCGCAATCTTTGTCTTTTGTGCATCCCAGAAATGTATGGAAGTTAGTCTAGTGACGTTATTACCTTTCACATGTATAGCACTTAGCCAAAACTAGAGGCCTCGGTCTCACGCTCCTTTAATGTAATCTACAGAAGCACAGTGGTGTTTATGAAGATGCAGAAATTGCCTTTGGCTGCATTTACGCCTCATTTGTGCAGAAGTCTGGCTACTGTGTTTTTAAAGCTGCAGCAGGTGATTGATATTTATACGCGTGTGTGTATTTTTAGGATTATGCCTATCACTTTTTTTTCCCTTCCTTCTCATATCCGTGCCTCCTGCTGGCGTTTTTCACGAATTCACGATAGCTGTGAACATCCGAGCTCAACCTGTTAATTAAGCAGACCCGAAAATGTTCTTTGCATCAGCATGCCTCCGAAGAACTCGCGCCGGACGGGGAGTATTTCTGGATGTGATTTCAGGAGCATGACTGACTGTCGAGGCTGTCACTGTGTAAACACGAGGTGTAAACGCTCCTCGCAATCACCAAACATCTCCGCCAGAATGAGACTCTGCACACTGCCGGTCATCTCCCACCCAGAAAAGGAAAATAGAAGGTCTCTGTCAGGGAATAATCACAAAGATGCTTCTTTGAAGAGTTAATTGCTGCATGATTACATTTGCATTTGCAGATAATTTCACACAAGACTTCACACCACGAGTAAACACAATAAACAACGCCTTGAAAAATTGAGTACTTAAGGGCTTTTCTTATTAAATAATTGGAGGATATATTCGTTTGATATAAACTGAAGTAAGTAAGACATCGGTCTAAATGACACCACTGATCTTCCTTCAGCCTCCATCACTATCAAAACAATTACACAACGGACGGGGCTTTGTCTTTTATTCATGATTCTTCTTTGCCAGGTATCGAAGAGGCCGCGATTTAAACGAGGAAGACCATTGATTGTCAGCTCCCATCTCGACACCGTTCATCACATGGCGCTCAATATGAGACAGCGCCGGAGCGGTGGCGCTGTGATGAAACGCTGATGATATAAAACAGGGTTATCGGAGGTCGTCCCGAGAGTTCCCCCTCTGGTTCTGTTGTTTGTCTTGTCCACAGATGTTGTTTGAAGTGTAGGCAGATGTTAAGACCTCCCAGGATCTCCGATGCATCCGAAGTGTCACATCAAAGCTCGGCTCATTAATGGCGAAGATTTAAACACTCGTGCAGATGTGTAACGCCGCTGTAAAGGAGGCGGAAACTGGGCCGTAGAGTTTGTAGAGAGTGTGAAAAGGAGAGAAAATGGAACAAATGAGCTAAAAGATTACAACACGAGATCTGTAGAGAGGAAAAAAAAACTTAATTTCTCATTCAACAAGTCATCCCTTCTGTCTTTTCCCCCCTTTTCCCTCTTTACCATTTCCCTTACTATTGATATAAATCACAATGAAGTATTTCAGTGTTTGATAAGTTCATCAATTATGCACGGGCATTATCTTGGCCTTTTCAGGCATGCTAAATCAATGCTCACGGCAGCGCACCCTGCCTCAGATGTGTTATTCAGCCTGTGTGCAAGGAGACACTTGGGGATGAGCCAGGGGAGGAAGATGAAAGTAAGAGGTATCGCTAACATCCACCCCAGACAGTTGTTCATGAATATCAAAGAACAGCTGTGAACGGAGGCAGGTTCTCATCATTTTTTACTCATTATCTTAAAGCACTGGAACACATTGCAATTAAATGGCTCCGCAGCCTCCAAAGTTTGCGGCTATCACTCGCTCGCCGCCATAAAGTTTAATTAAACAATATCGACTCATGCAAGAAACACCTAGTCGATACATGTCAAGGAGAAAAAAATAAAATAATTATAAAAAACGGTTTCCATAGTTGAGTGTTTATTTTTTTTCCTCCTCTGCCGCCAATATTTTGTTGAAGTGTTGTTTTCCACAGATTGGCAGAGACGGCGAAGAGTTAGTTTTAAATTGTAAACCATATTTTCCGTCGCTGCATCTGCTTTTGAAGAATGCTTAGCGAAAAGGGGAAAAAAATGAGAGAGAAATCAATGCACGAGAAGTCTCTCTCATCGGCACCTCGGCCACGGCTCCCTCCCTCTTGTCCCTTGCTCTTGCAGGGTATCGCCTTGGCAACGCATGAGGAAACAAGTGGTGCTCTTCAAGTCTCAGACATTAGGGTCAACACTAATCTGGGGGGGAGAGGTGGGAAGGGAAGGGACGGAGGCGAGGGGGGGGATGTGATAAACAGTCTGAACTGGAGCCAAAATCACTTCAAATACAGCAGCACGAGACGCGGTAGCCTGGTTGCCAAGAGGGATAGAGACATTTAAATTAAGAGGCATGATTCATAGAAGGCCTTTAAAGACGTGGAAGGTTTTTTTTTTATTATTATTTTATTTTTAAAGGGAACAAAACACATGAGTCAAAGGGAAATAGTTTATATGGATGTAAAATGACGTGGTCTGTGCATTTAATGGACCCTTCGTCTTTTTCTGACAACGCAGATAATAAATGTCATAAAGAGAGCTCGCCTCAGTCACTGAATGCACATATAATGGCCGTATTGCTGAGCCCTATGCCCCTTAATTACTGTTGCTATCGCTATCAAACTTTTCTCACACCACAATAAATGTGACGCATAACGTTTGAAAGAGGCGCCTCATTTCTACCTCGTATTCATAGATTTTTGTCTGTTAAATTGTTAATATGAAAAATGACGGTTAAAGTTTTCTAACAAATGTGTCTTAAATTTGTACAGTGATATAATGCTGCAAATGGGAGCTTAATGTGTTTTAAATGAAAATGTAATGCAGCGCCCGCCGGCTGTTTCCCGGTGTCGGTGATCGTCGGTGAGAAAGATCGCTCCGGTCGGATATTCGTCTTCGCAAACCGGTGCACGAGAAGAGAATCGGAAGTGAACAAAGTTAAAGGCTTTTCTCTTTGTACATCTTCATCTGAGCTGAACATTTATATATACAAATATTTTCCCACCGACATGCTCATCTATAACCACGACAGTGATTCAGGGAAGACCTCATGTACGAAGAATTGCGTAGATTTCCATCTAAATTGTGGCGTAAGCTCAGATTTAGAAGCATTTCAAAGCACATTTCCTTTGCACATCCCAATCGAGCTTACCCGACTCCTCCCCGTCTACGCACCTTTTAAATAATTTTATGCAAATTGACCCTGAACCTGAGATTCCCCTCTCTGTGCGATCAGAAAACTTAAGAATGAGTAAGATGGGAAAGAAGAAGAACTTTACAGAAAGCAAATTGGAGACGCTGCTCACTGGAGTGGAGATGTGCAAAAATGTGCTCTTTGGCACGCTGCCACAATGTTTACTTGCATTTGCGCATCACGTATGATCTGTACACTGATCGAATGAAAATGTTTCCTGTTGACATTTACAAATTCATGCGATGGCGCTTTTAAAGCAATGTGTGTGCAGTCGATAGCTCTGATTCCATTCAGAAAACCGTCTCTGGCTGCAGATTGCTCTTTAATGTTGACCTGTTCAGATGCATTGTGGGAATCTGATCTACCTGGCTGACATGAGGATAACTCCGTCCCACACGGCTTGCATGGCTCTGCTCAGGGTCGACTGGCTCTGTCCCGATCGGTCGGCGTAATAGTTTTCACATTGATGACAGTTTCCCAGCATCACCTCTAAGTGTCAAAGCCAAAGGATCGACATCTGTAGAATCCTACATACGCCAGCCACGTCGTTGGCGTTGGCACGTACAAAGTTCCCGGACATTTCATTCTTGATACATCTGAACTTTTACGTGAGCGAGTACGTACGTAACGTTTTTGTACGTACGCAACGTTCGTACATGAAGCCTCAGATGTCTATGACTGCTTGTAGCTCCTCTTAGCTGCCTAGCTAATAGTAGCTTTCCCGTTCTCTTCTTCTTTCCGGCTGATGCAGAATGTATGAGGTCTTCTTGTCTCTGCATTGAGACACTAACGTTGTAGTCTGAGGTGCACCTCCCCAGAAATGCAACTATGCGTCGTGGCAACGTAGACCGGAAGAGCTGTGATGGGTCCTCGAGGTAGCAGCATGTTTCTGCTTTGGTATTTCCGGCTGCTTCGCCATCTCCGCAATTTTCTGACTGATTGTTTTGGATAAATAAAGATGAAACACATTGAGGAAAGGTTAACTGAGGAGGTTTGGAGTTACAAACATTTGTAGGAATCATCATCTGTGAAATTTTAATGAAAGTTTCAAGATTAAAATGAAAACAGTTGCACACCTGGGATAACAGCTACTGATCGTTAAATAGCCTTATGGCTGCAGGCAATAACGACCTCCTGTACCCCTCTGTCTTGCACTTTGGAGGGATGTGCCTCTTAATGTGCGAGATCTTCCTGAAAATCTCCAAGGCATGGAGTGAGTGGCTTCCATTACCTGTGATGGCCTTCATTTTCCTTAGCGTCCTTACTCCTGCCACCTGCTCCGCTCATTCCTGGGTGACACCAATGATGCTGGCAGCTTTTTTAATCAGCGTACTCAACCTGTTCCTGACAATTACCCGAACACCTCCGAACACCTTCCCCCCAACGCACCACAACGGCCACAACGGAGTTAAAAAAAAGGAGTACAGCCTCCATATGTTTACTCCAGTTCAGTTTGTTGTTCAACTGCAATTCCAGATATTTGTAGCTAAGGACCTGCTCAACCTCAGTCCCCTGTATGAGGACTGGGTCCAGTTGGGGCCTCTTTTTTATGAAGTCCCAGACCTAATAGAGCCCACAACAGCCTAGTTGACCGGAAGCAGAAGTCCAAGTTGCGCTGGAAGTCTCATGTGACCGAGACACAACAACAAGCTCAGACTCCACCTGCGTCCTTCCCGACTTCTCTCCCAGCAATTCTGCCTGAATTGTGTTAAATGCACTAGAAAAGTAAATAAATAAATAAATAATAGATGCATCAGAGGTGTCAAGATTGGCATAGACTCTTTGATGCTATCATCTACACCAATTTAGGGCTGATATGAAAACTGCAGGGGGTCTATGAACGTGCCCACTTTGAGGCAAATGTGAGAGAGAATCAGTCTTTCTAGTGTTTTCATAATATGGGAAGTTAAAGCAATGGGTCTGTAGTCATTTAGGTTCAGCTGGATGTTTCTTTTTGGGAGTTGGAATCAGACATGATGTCTTCCTCAAGGTTGAAATCTTCTGCAGCCGCAGGCTCAGATTAAGCAGGTGAGTAAAGATTTCACACACAGCCGGCCCGATCAGAGTTTTAAAAGTTTAGGGCTGATTCCATCAGGCCCAGCTGCCTTGCCGGGGTTTTAATCTGTCAAGTTCCCTTCTGACCTGGAATGAGTGGAGCATTAGGGGTGAAGTGATAGGAGAGGAGGTGGTAGCAGGACAGGGTGCGGTATTATGAGATCTGAAAAACAGATTCAAATCATCCGCAAAGTCCCGGTCACCATCTAGCCGTGGCCCTCCTTTTCTCTCCAGTAATCTTTCGTGTACCGGACCAGACCTTGTCTTGCCCCGTCACGCTGCAGTTCAGGTTCCAACTTCTGCCTGTATGTCTTCTTCCCCTCCTTAAATTTGATTTTCAGCTCCCCGTTGTACTTCTTTTACTTTGAACTTTCCTGAAAACCTGTTTCTTTTGGTTTAGCTTTCCTGTCAGTTTGTTCCAGGCGACTTTGCAGAGATGCAGTAGATTCTTTGGACCACATTTTCGCAGTCTTGGTGGTGGCAGGCAACCTCTTAACAGCAGGGATGTATGTGGGGGAGAGGTGCACGACATGCAAGACGGAGGTCTGATGTCCCCAGGGCTGGCAGAGCAGAGCATTTATAGGCATCTCTCACATTTGCATAGAAAAGATCACGTCTCCTGTCTTCCCTTGTTTTGCAAGCAGTTTAAACAGTCGCCACTGTTGAAAGTAAAGTGGGAAATAAAAGGTGAAACAAGATGTTGAGACAAAAATTAACCCAACTTGGTGGCGTTTTAACAGAGCTAGCCATGGCTGATGAGCACACAAGTATGAATCCCGCTTTATTCTTTGTGTTGTGTTCAAGTTCAACTTTGTGACACAGACACCTGCGACGTGAGTTGACGTCACAGTCGGCCTTGGTTATCGGTAGCTTTTGATTTCAGTTCGGTGTGTTTGTACCTTAACACGCAATGTTTGTAACTTTCAAAAGAATAAGAGGACCGACAATATGTGAGAACAAATTTGTCTTCAGGTGATTCAAGTTTAATCTCCCTAAACCAAACGAGGAGCCGGTCAGAGTTACATGTCAAATATAAATGACACCGTTGTAATTTCAAATACTGTCTCCCACACAGGGCTTAATTCAAATCACTCGCTAACGTAACCTCTAACTGCCGCACACATTTGTAAATAACAAGTCCTTCTATTGGGGATGAAAATTAGTCACGTTGGAGCAAACGGTTCCACAGTTAATTCTTTCCTAACTCCTTTGGCTTTGGAGAGTCCCACAAAAGACACGAACCTCCAAATATTAAGATACAGTATTGCACTCTTTAAAGCTCTACGTGCAGTTCGCCTTAACGTGCAATCCTGAAATCCAATTGCGAGCTTGTGCTAAGCTGTAATTGGACGTTTGCCGTTTGAGAGGAAGGAAAAACCGTTGCCAAAGGTTAATTAAACAACACAATTAATGCCTCTCTTTGAAATGTAGAGCTCAACTTCAGCAAACATATTAAATTCGGTGTCCGGTGTTGCACAAGGAGCATGGCTATGAGGTAATCTGAAATAATAACAACAGGAAAGGTAAAGTAGGACACTTTGCATCATCTAATAAATTCACAAAAGATTTTTTTTCCCCCCTTCTTTTCAGTTTTCTACTTTTTGTTGAATCCTTTCATCACCCCACTAGGTTTTTATTATCTAACAGCCATTTTCCATTACAAGACTTTAGAGTTGTGATTACAATAGAGAAAGGTCACAATAATGATGGTAATAGTCATATTATGTCTGAACAATTATAGTCCTGCTGGGTCACTGAATGGTCCTTGGCTTTTGTAGGTGTCATTTTCTGCATTGTTTTCTGAACAAAATGCATCATTAATGTGACTTCAAAATACACTTTAAAAAAAAAGAGAGAGGAGCAAAACTAGACAAAAACACCGTCTGGGTTTCGACGTCTGCTGTTTTTGAGTTGCAAGCGAATGAAGGCCTCCCCGCTAAAGTCTGTCACCTGGACACGGCTGTAATGGCTGACAGAGTCCGTGGCTCTGTCCCTGTGAAGGACATTGATTATTATGACAGCATATGTGCAGCTGGGTAGTTCCACCACGCAGATTATCAGTGGGTGCAGTAGCTGGAGACAACAAATGCGAGCAGACATTCACATATGGTGGCGCTTCCATAATGGCGTGCTTTCTGCAGCTTTTATATACCCGAAGTGGTGGTTCCTATTCAAAAGCTGGAACAAGTCTCACACAGCACCTCTGAAAGAAATTATTCATTTTATTGTTAAATGATAGCCTCTCCCGTAAAGTTCTCCCTCTTCCCGTCTTCACAAGGTTATTTTTATTCTGCATTTATAATGCAAATGTACTCAAGAAATGCATTAAGATGAGTGATTCCTGCTATTCTTCTCTTTCCATTACCTTATAATGCGCCTCTCAAGGTTTTTAACATTTCAGAATTAAGGGGTGTGATGATCAGGATGTGTCCCGGTTTCCCTGTCCATTATCTGGCACCGCTACGGAGCCAAACGCCACAGGTGCTAATGGCGATCTCTTTCACACACTTCCCCCATGCCAACCTGTAACGCGCTGTAGTGACAGTTTGGGTCCAACTGTTCACGCACATGCACCGTCCATTTGTCTCTGCCTCTCCGGGTGTTGCTGGAAAGCCCTCGTGAAGCATGATGTGCCTATAAAAAATCTGTCCCTGCCACGGAGAGAGTGATGGAGAGACGGAGATATATAGTATTAATGAAGCAATGACAAAAAGGTGGGTGTGACATGAACGGCAGAATAACAGGGGTGACAGCAGTGAGTAAGCACAGTGGCGCAGAATCCATGCATTAATTAACAGCGATGAGTGTCAGGCAAATGTGAATGACAAGCTGCGGTTTAATCCCAGCTCCACGAGGAAGTGCTCTTGATTAACGCCGCGAACGGAGAGATGATTTATATATTTATTTATTTATTTAGTTGCAGTTTTTCTCTCCCAGCGTATCCTAGACATATGCGTCTTTTATTGGAGACGCTGTGTTCTAAATGCTGCTAATGATGATGAATCAGCAGCGACAGCAGCCCGGGCCACAGGATGAGTTGTTATTCAGATAGGGGTGTGTGTGCGTGTTCATCTGAAGACTTATAAATGTGTTAGGGCTGACATTTTGACAGGCCTCGGCAAACTGTTCACATTGATTGATGTGCCAGCACACTCCTTCTGGGCGCTGCTGTCCAATGAAATGCGGTGGCTGCAGCTGAAAGACTCTCCATTTATCAGCATCTTAATTATACAACAGAGTGGCTCAAGACCTTGTTAGGCTAAGGGAAGTAGCCATTGTTATGCCATACCTGATGCTGTGGAAGCAATTCCCGCAGTGTTTATATTTTGCCGTGCGGCTAGAGAGATAATGGATGATTTATGAGCAGTTTTTTTTTGTTTTTTCTTCTCCCAGCCACCAGCCGAGGACAGAGGCACTTTCTCTAGACAAAAACCTTCCCATCTCACTGAGTACCAAAGACGCTAATGCTGTCTGTGATACAAAGAGGACCTTTATGTTTATAGGCTTTCTTTGTGCGCACCATGCTGTCCTACAGAATCACCACAAACAAGCCGGACCCCGGTGTTAGTTAATGTTTTTTTTGCACGTCTCTTTGCCACTTACATTGCTCAATTCTCAGAAACTCCTTCCTGAACCGCAAAACTTCCATTAGCAGGAGCCAATTTCCTGCAAAATAGTAAAAAAAAAAAGAAAAAGAAAAAACAGTCCCTAGGGGTGCACTTCAAAACCATATTAAAGCACCGCGTAGCACCGCTTAATTTGTTTTTTTTTTTTATGCACAATCCACACTCTGTGCAATCCAACCTTGAAGTGACGTTAGCAGAAGAGCCGCCTTCAGCGAGACGTATGCTTTGGTGTAGCCGATCTCAGGAGCGCGGAGCAAAGTATAATTGAATACCTCTCATGTGCGCACTGGAAATTGAGTCCAAACGCTGAATGAAACGTCTGAATCCCAGGACGGAGATAATTGCGCGATTCGGGTCTTTAAGAATTCAGCGCAATCACCGCACTCCCAGGATGCATCTCTGTTCCTGATGGGAGCTCAGACTTTTCAAAATGAAAATGCTCCTCTGCATAAACCATGAGTGGTCACTCAGTGGTCTGAGTGCGGTAATGAGGGGGCCAATGGAAAATCTATTTTGAGCGGATATGAGACAACTGATAATTTATGCCTGATTGGATGAAGGGAGGATGTGAAAGCTCCTTGTGTTAAATGAGCAGTGGTTTAATTGCAAACTAATTCTTGTATGAAATAGCCACTGACACTAGCAGCATGCTCAAAAAAATATGATATCCTTTTGATAAGTGTTATTCATTTTTTTATTTTTTCCCGGGGCCTCTTATATTCCCATCGCTGGAACACTATTTTGGGAAACAATCAATGAAAACCCAGATGTGAGAGCCCATTTTCCACCGGGAGAAATGAAATGAAGGGCATTCAGCCTCTTGTGTTCATTCCCTTCTTTGATTGACTGTGTTCAAGTTCACTGGGATGTCAAGAAACTATTTTAAAAAGAGGCGAGATAAGCCGGCTAACCGCACTTTAGGAATCTGGTCATCGTGACAGATATTGGATCTAAAAGTAGCAGTAAAACAATAACTGGAGTCCTGTCCTACTTTCAAACTGTCATGTGTCCCAGGTTTTAGGGTTTTAGGTCATCTGTGTTTGTGGAAAGCCGGGCATTTCTGCTCTTATCCTCCTATATCCGTGCTCATATGTCAAAATTAATATCCGTACCGTTTGATCACTGCATGGTGTTAAACTACAGCTTGAATCACACACTAGAATAGAAACATGATCAAAACTTTGTAGCAATATAACTAGGGAGCACAATGTGAATATAAAATGTGCAGAATAAATTTAGTCGAAGGATGAAGCGCTTTTATTAACAGGAGCAGTAGTAGTAGACATAATTTACCCTGCAAGAGCACTAGCAACATGGTAAGACAAATTGGAGTTAGCTGCATTATTTATTAGCCACACCTATCCGCTCTTTGGAAACACCACAGCACCAAGGCTAGAACTGCGTCCTGAAAAGGGGAGTCTGTGTTCTGCGCAACTGCACCAGCCAAGGTCAAATACCCACGGTGGTTGAGCATGCAGATCTGTCATACTTAAAATGCAGCAGAGAGGCGAAACTGACTAGCATGTAGGCTAATTGGTGGATCGTTAGGCTAACTAGCTAAATGAGATGGTGCTGCACAAGTCAGCAAGAAGCGCACTGATCATTTTAACGGCAGCTCGTGTGCCTGTCCTCGGTTCACACCTTTAATTGGGCAGGAAAGCTGTTTACATAGAAATCCCCCAGTGTTAGCTCACATTAGCCACCGCGCCGCTGCTCGGCACAGTAAAACCACAAAGTGTAGTGTACAATGTTGCGTCTCATTGTTTATGAATTCTTTTGTTAGATTCTAGGGCCACAGTACCTTCGTTCTGGTAATAAGTTCACATATATATATATAGCGAGGGTTCCCCAGACGTAAGTGAATGTGAAATAAACAATAATAGTGTTAGTTGGGGTCAGCACACTCATCCGAGGGCCTCTCATCCTGATATTTAATGTGACTCGCCGGGTTAGAGAGTGAAAAGGACTGATAGCAGAGAGATTTTCTTAGTGCAAGAACAGCAGTTATTGCATTTCATGTTTCGTAGACGGTGGAGTTTGTGGACCTTTTACCAATATACCCTGGGGTGGTCTTTTCACTTTTTGGTACATGGTGCATTTAGTTTCCAACGGCATATTCAATCACATGAGCCGACAAAGGATGTATCTGAGCGAGCGCCTGACCTCGGCAACGCTACCGGCGACACAAAAGAAACTCCATTTTGAAACAAATTACATGGTATATATTCCGTTTTGTGCTTTTCTTCTACCACCCACAGGGCCGAATTGCTACGCGGACACGTCGGTGATACCGGCCGGCCGAGAGGTGAAGATCGACGAGTGCACGATCTGCTACTGCACATACGAGGAGGGCACGTGGCAGATTGAGCGTCAGGCCACCTGCAGTAAGAACGAGTGCCAGCGGAGCTAGACACCGGCACAGCGAGGGGCGACACTGACGCTCCACACCAGCGCCAATCCACATGTACACTCTTGGGCCTTTCACCGGAACATCAGGGTCGTACCCTCAAGCGTTTCAGCATTTATACTGCAGTCACTCTTGTACAGTATTACCGAGGAAAAAAAAAGAAAAAAAAAAGCTTTTATGAAAGTTTATAATCCACACACAGAATATCTATTTATCTATGTATTAAATTATTTATGAGTATGTACAAAATATGGGGGTCATTAATGCTGAACTAGTGAGAAGATATTTTTTATAGCCTCTGTATTTTAATAAGCAATGTACTGGACCAGAGGTCAATCAAACAACAGAATGTATAGAACACACACAGCTGTCTTTGGAGGTGAACGCCTCAACGTCTCGACATGCGGTGTCATCCGACAAATCCCGGCGCCCGTCCCTCTACCACCAAAGTGCAGACTAGAGTATGTGCGGTCCAGTTCAGAGCGGTGGGTGAGGAGTCGCTGTGTAGGACGATCAAGAGTCAAAAGCCACAATGAGACAAAAACAGATGGAAATTCAAGAGGACATGACTGTTTCCTGATTTCTTTTTATCTTTTTTGGATGTTCAAACGTGCTATGATTTGTAAGTGATTATTTTTTTTTTGTATTACTCTTGGTACCGTGTGTTCATGTTTAAAATAAATGCCAACCTGTGCTCCGTAACGTTTGAATGGTAACTCTTTTTTTGCTCGTAGGTTTCATCGTGTTTCATCGTGTTGTGCGTATACAGAATGACAAATGAATGAACGTGTTCACAATTTAATCAACAAATGATACCGAGGCGGAGCGATCGACATGGATTTGTTCTTCGGAATTAACGGTTTGGCATTTCAGGGCTCGCGGCTAACCTTTGAACATGGCAAATTTGAACAAATCTGCTCTGTAGCTGTAAACATTTTTCTGTTTGGACGTCCTTTGTCTGAAAGCTACAGGTGAATATTTTATAAGTTGTCAGGAGGATATTAGGCTACCTGCCTAATAATGCTCCTGGAGCATCACAATGTGAGCGGAAGAGGTTGAAAGTGAGAATCCAGACCCTATTAGTGTACACCGATCAGCCACAACATTAAAACCACTGACCAGAGACGTAAATAACATCGACCATCTTGTGACAATTCAGTTTTCTGCTGGGAAACTTTTGGACCTGGCTTTCTTTCATGTGGATGTAGATATGTAGCACCCACTTTGACCAGACTAGGCACCCCCACCCCATAGAAGTGACAGTCCTTGATGGCAGCAGGATGCAGCCTGACACAGGGACGCACACAAAACTGCTCTAGGAACAACTGAAAAAAAACACCTGGCCTCCAAATTCACTAGATCCCAAACTGATAGGCCCCACCCCTCAAATGCACCCCTGCCTAACAACATTGTGTTTCCAGGCACCACAGGACACCCACAGAAGGCGTCCATGTCCATTTTCTGATGAGTCACAACTTGTTTTGGAGGCACAAGGGACAATATCAGGAAGGTCATAATGTTATGCCTGATCGGATGCATGCCAGACTGGACAAAACAACGGCACCGATTCCAATTCACTTTGTAGTTTTAGAAACAGAAAGGTCATCCGACTCGCTGCATATTTTCTCTTGTCTTCATTTTCACTTTGTGTCATGACGAGTAATGAATGCAGTGCCATGGGGCCCATCGACCAGCAGATCAGAATGATGATTAATAATTCAAGCCCAGGTTATGAACGCTGAAAGGCAGACTGGGAGACACGAATGCAGATGTTGTATTTCTGTTTTCCTTTTTTTTTTCTTCTTTTTACCCCCCCTGTTATTGTTTTAGCATTTAGCAGTCCAGCAGTCCTTGTGTCACCCTTCGCGTCGTACGGGAAGCGTCGCAAAACTCTTTGATCAAGAGGTTGCCAGACAACGACGCTGCATCTCCAGCAGAGAGACGTGCCTGTCAGACAGCCGGCGGGATCGAGGTAAATAAGCCTAAATGCATGTACATGCTACGTGACAGGCTTCTGTCAGAGCAGCGGGGGGACTGTGGCACAGATCTATTAAGGTTTTTCTGGCTGGGCCTAACTCCTCTGTTCCTATGAATGTAAGGGTCCTCTCAAACCAAAGCCATTCATGGCAGGAAAGCAGGACTTGTGCTCGTGCATAAAAGTGGTAAATGATTGTGGGATCTTGCTCTCCTATCCGCTAATCCTTGCACAGACACACTTCCATTTACAGGAATTGCTGCCGCGTCTATATTCTTTTCATTTGACGAGAACATACTCCCTCACGTCTAACTTCCCAAGCAGCTTACCTGCTGTGTATCAGCCAATGAAGTAATGACTCCGACCAGGGGAGTCATTCGTCAGCGCTATCTGCTCTGTCCAGGTCATTAACGTCCACAATTGGCTTTAGATCAGCCCGTATTCCAGCAGTTATTCGACGGCAAATCTGTGTATGACTGCAGAGAAGAAAGCTGTGATTAAGACGGGATATAAAGTCTGCTCATCAGAAACGAGGCTGGGCCTTTTTTACTTTGAAATAAAATTCCACAGAGAAGTAGGCATCTAAACTCCTTCAAAGACAAGCCATTAATTGGACACATCTGTTGGAAAAGCCCATAAGAGATTAGCCCGGTCTCCCCAATGCTCTAACTATATAATTAGGCTTCTGCCCTGTTCTGGACAATGTGCACCACTGCAGCACTGAGATGAAATGTGTTCATATTACAGTAGGTGATGAAATTCATTATTCATTTATAGCAATCGGCCAGCTCTGTCGTTTGAAATTAAAGCAAGTGTACGTTTTGAGAAACTCCAAAATCTGGTTGACAAAGGAGAAGCTTTTGTCAACCAGCACGCAGACAAGACACAAAAACACACAGAGGTGCATAAATAAGGCTTAAGATCAGTTACTGGCTCCTTGTGGAATACCCTGTAAGCTCAATGACAAATAACATAAGCACCGAGCTGCAGCCTTTTCTACACCTTGTTGGTTTATGATTTCAGGTGTTAAGATGTTTGCAGATGACAGCTAATTATTCGCTGCATGATAAATTAGCATGCATTAGTTGCATAGAGTTTTTCTTTGTGATTTCATAACACGCCTGAGAAACATTTTGTATTCCCAACCACCTCGTGTTTCCGCTAGGCCTTCACATATCCTAAATTGTTTCCTACTTGTTAGCCTGCTATTTTATCTTATCTTCTAGACGCTGAGAGTTGCCTAGCAGCGTTGTTCTCGTTACCAGGCCGTGACATCCGGTGTTGTGATCACAAGCTCACAATTTGAAAGCAGCATTACTCCTGTTGCCCAAAGGATCAACCCGTTGACTTTACGAGATGATTAGGATCTCAGCATTCATTTGTTATTTTCCAACCGCTTATCCTCTAGAGCAGGGGTGTCACACATACGGCCCGCTGGCCAATACCGGGCCTCTAAGAGGGTCCTATCTTCTGCAAGAAAATTAATCAACATGGAACCTATTTATTATAAATTGTCCAATAGGGATTGCACTGTTTTAGATGGAGATGTGGACGTAACACAACACTGAGGCCCAGATTTTTATTATTTTTCTGAACCCTCGTGCTACCTTTGGGGTCTCTGGGACCCCAAGCGAATGGACAGACAGATAGAGATCATGCAAGAGGGTAGCACGAGGGCTAAAGAATCTCAAGTGGGTAGCACCATAGATATATCTACATAGACGCCGCATCAACTGTGGAGGGACCCGCCTAAAGCGCCGCCATCTTGGTACAGGGCTAGCAGAGGCAGCGGTACATGAACATATGAAGGAAAGAGGTACTCCTCAATCTCAAAGTAGAATTATTCACTGAATTTTGGACCAATTTCCAAACGTATTGATCTGTTAAAACGTCAAACATGTAGCTATGATAAA
The DNA here is from genome assembly GCA_005024645.1 of Planiliza haematocheilus. NCBI lineage: Eukaryota > Metazoa > Chordata > Actinopteri > Mugiliformes > Mugilidae > Planiliza > Planiliza haematocheilus. The sequence goes on along the minus strand of SRSE01001339.1, from coordinate 2,077,882 downwards.
AATATGGTTTTACTAGCCAAATACAAGTTCTACTTAATGTTATCAGCAGACTAGCTTCTGACAGAAGATTGTAAAGAAAAGATGCCGGACTTCAACTGAGCAATTTATGATTACTTTTATTGTGCAGAAACACCATTCCTCCATAGATGTAATGCACTGTAGGAGCCAGTGGCCCTGTTCCAAGATGGCCGCCCTGTAGGCACACCGTTTCAGTAGACGGCAGCACTCAATGAGGCGTCTATGTATATATATCTATGGGTGGCACCATAGATATAGGCATCTTTTCTTTACAATCTTCAGTCAGAAGCTAGTCTGCTGATAACATTAAGTAGAATTTGTATTTGGCTAGTAAAACCATATGATAACAAATGATATGTTTGGAAACTGGCCCAAAACTCAGTGAATAATTCTACGTTGAGATTGAGGAATACGTCTTTCATTCGTAGGTTCATGCGGCGCTGCCTCTGCTAGCCCTGTACCAAGATGGCGGCGCTTTAGGCACGTCCCTCCACAATCGATGCGTCGTCTATGTATATATGTCTATGGGTAGCACTGACAGCGAGAAGGTTCTGGGTTTGAATCCATCATGGCTGACTGGGGCTTTTCTGTGTGGGGTTTGCATGTTCTCCCTGTGTCTAGGTGGGTTCTCTCCAGGTTCTCCAGCTTCCTCCCACTGTCCAAAGACATGCTGGTTAGGTTCATTGGTGATTCTAAATTGGTCGTAGGCGTGAGTGTGAATGGTTGTCTATCTGTGTTAGCCCTGAGATAGACTGGAGACCTATCCAGTGTGTACCCTGCCTCTCGCCCAATGACAGTTGGGATAGGCTCCAGCCCCCTACGACCAATTTAGAATCTCCAATAAACCTGGTGGGAGTACCTGGAGAGAACAACACGCAGACACAGGGAGAACATACAAACTCCACACAGTAAAGCTCAGTCCGACCATGGATTCAAACCCAGGACCTTCTCGCTCAGTGCTAACCACCTCGACACCGTGCTAGTTCATGTATAGCTATTATGTTACTGGGCCGTCCCGCTTGAGCTCAAACTAAAATAAGTTTGACTCCCCCGCTCTAGAGCGTCTGGCTCATTAAGCTGCTGTATTTTTAGCTCTCTAGGCTGCTGTACTTTGGCTTGTAAACAACAGGAGCCAGGGAAATAAACCATGCGACAAAGTGTCCAGCCAACTTTACAACCTGAGCCACAATCAGCAGGTTTAGGCTAAAACCATTTCTCTGCTTGTTCCACCTCCTCCATCTCCAAACAAAAGTAAAAAGAAATCACACCGAGCCAAAAAAGAAAAATGTTGCAAGAGATCTGCTTTAAAGTACAACAACGTCACACTGGATGGAAATCAAATTACAGAAGGAGCAGCCAGTTCACCAAAGTATAGTGGGCCATCACTGTAATTATTAGTGTTGAGGTGAAAAATTGCCCACACATGCTGTATGCTCAAACAGAATTCAGATCGCTGATTAGCAGGTATGAGGCTTTTATTTCTGTCCTGGCTGTCAGATGTTTTTCTTTCCAATTTGCTTTTTCTTTTTTTATAGAAGTTGTATCTGTTTTTTTCTTTTTTTTTCTTTTCCTGCCGCTGATATTAACCGGTTTATATGTCATTGATTTTAGAGCGTTTTGAAGACAGTGATTCTGACATATACATGTTGTGCCATGTGGTCAATATGATGATAGTATACGAGAACAAACAGAGGACCCCTGCACTCAGTTCAAAAACATGTGGCTGCGTGGGGCATCTTTTAGTTAATACTACATATCAGCCACAACATTATGACCACTGACAGGAGAAGTAAGTAACATAGACCATCTTGTGACGATTCGTTGTTCTGCTGGGAAACTTTTTGGACCTGGCATTCATTAGACATGCTCCACCCACCTAGACCAGACCGGGCACCTGGACATGGACACCTCTGAACATTGCAAATCTGAACAAATCTGCTTTGCAGATTTTTTTGTAAGCATTTTTCTGTTTTGCCGTTCTTTGTCTGAAAGCTACAGGTGAATATTTGGTGAAATTGTCAGGAGGATATTAGGCTAACTACCTAAAAATGCTGCTGAAGCATCACAATGTGAGCGGAAGAGGTTGAAAGTGAGAATCCAGAAGCTCTGGATTTAAAATACACTGATCAGGCATAACATTATGACCACTGGCAGGAGAAGTAAGCAACATCAACCATTCAATCTTCTTTTGAGACACTTTTGGACCTGGCAGTCAGTCAGTCAGTCAGTCATTTTCTAAACCCGTTTAGTCCTGTTAGGGGTCACGGGGGTCTGCTGGAGCCTATTTTAGCTGTCATCGGGCGAGAGGCAGGGGTACACCCTGGACAGGTCGCCAGTCCATCGCAAGGACCTGGCATTCATTGGTGTGATTATACTTAGACATGTAGCACCCACCTAGACCAGACCAGGCACCCCCACCCCATAGCATGACACTCCTTGATGGCAGCAGTCATCCCCAGCAGGATGCAGCCTGACACAGACACACAACAACTAAACAAGGTGTTGACCTGGCCTTTAAATTCACTAGATCCCAAATTGATTGATTAAGTGTCTGCTCCCCAAAGGTCACAGGACACTCTCAGAAGGCCCACATCCATTCTCTGATTAGTCACAACAGTTTTGGAGACACAAGGGAGACCTATATGATATTAGGAAGGTGGTCATAATGTTATGCCTTGGTGTACAATCCTAAAGGTTTTTAGTTTGTATTCTGCGTAGGACTATGTCTGAGAGGTAAAGGAGTTATTAAAAATCTAATAACTGAGATTAAAGCTAACTTTTTTCCCCTATGATTTATTTATCAGCTTGTAGCATTTTGGATTTCTGACAGTCTCCAGCTTTTTGGATATCTCTGACCTGCCTCAGCCACATATTTATTGAGAACCATCACATTAGTTTACCACCTACAGCTGTGGAAGCTACTGAGATGAATATTTGCAAGTTTCTCCAAACCCTGACTGATAACATCTTCTAATGCACTGCAGCAGACATTTTAAGACCCTCTTTGGTCTTTCGAAGCGATTGTAATCCTGGAAAATACAAAAAATAAAAAAAAATCACCAGAGGGATTTCATCGGCATGACGGGAATTAATGTGAATGTTTTGGACGACTGGTTCGTGGTGCAGCTTGATTGAAGCTTCCGATCAAACCTTTTCGCAAATTCAATCTAAAGTTTTGAAAGCAACCGGTTTACTTTCATGACTTCTCTGCTGCACGAGCCCTATCCGTCTGCAATCTAATCAAACACATTAAAAGCTCGGCGAGACAATTGTGACAGAGATGTGGAAGATGAGCCCGTAAGACAAGAAAATAAGCAGGTGTTTCAGAGCTTAGGTAACCTGTCTGCATATCTACACCGGGCTGTGTTGGGAACTTCGATAAGGAAAGCAGCTCTGATGTAGCACCGGAGACTTCTCTCTTCTCCCACGAGGCCGAAATAACCTTCATGGTCTTCTCACTTATTGGAAATGTAGGATTTTTAATTATTTTTTTTATTTTTTTTTAGTTTCACATTCATCTTGAAACAGGAAGAGCTACAAGACAGCTGAAGGTTATGAATATTTAACGCCACATTTGCGGCGTTTATTTCAATTTCAGAAGGGAGCGGTGGGCTTTTAACCAGAATCACTCCTAAAAAGAAAAGAAGCCTTGTTATCTGTAAGTGCATTTAGACTTTGTGCTTAATAAGGGCCCGTTATCAACCGTGTGGTTCATTAGTGGGTTTTTGATTCTCCGTCTTTTCAAAGAGCCGAGTCCTTTTTTTGAATTTCTGCTGCGAGAACACTGAGTGAAACCCGGCCGCCTTCTGTTTCTCCGGTGGCAGATTTATTCCCGCTCAGATTCGACTGTTCTGAACATTAATATCAGTGGACAGCTGCTAAATGCTGGTAAAAAAAAAAGAAAAGAGAGAGAGAGAAAAAGAAAAGGGAAGAAATGCTTTGAGGATTCTATTTGCACCTTCTGAAATGATTTCGAAGCACATCACCTCGAATCCATTAAATCCAGCTTTGGAGCTCTTGACACCCCTGCGAGTCATCCTTGGAGCCACATGTAACATTCCCATGTGATTACAACGCCCCTTGATCAATCTGAATGAATCACTTCATGATTGAGCGCCCGAGTCCCCGGAGTCTAGGGCCCTGAAATTGTCCTTTATAGATTTGGTATTATATCTCCAGCTCTCCTCCCCTGCCATTAGCTGGATATTCACATTTTCAATTTCACCTCCCCGCCTTGTCTTGCCTCCAGATGGGGGTGACACTCACCATTTCGGTGTTGAATTGTCTTCCCGTTCATGCGCCCGTTGCCACACATCTCACACAAGTGACAGATACGCCGCGATTAACCACGGCCTGTTCTCCTGAGGACTTTATATGGTAAGTAAAGACCTAACCGAGGTTTGTTTTGAGGGTGAAGAAGTAATCTAAAGCCTAGAAGCAAACAAAATCTTTTTTTTTTTCCTCTAAAGGACATGAGCCGGACAGGGGCTCAATCTGGCCCTATCCATCACAGGCTGTTATGGGCCAGGTAGGTGAGTGATAAGGCTTTAGAGCATCTCAGAAGACAGCGTTTCAGCATTTCATCCACAACAGACAGTCAGTGTGACCTGCTTGCTGAACACTTTTCGTGGGGCGGGGCGGGGGCTCAGTTCGGCAGAGGCCCGGCTGAGCCGCGTGCATCTGCATAAGCTGCTGTCAAACTGGAGATAGTATTGTGAATTGTTAGGTTATCATAAAGGAAGCAGCTTTTGTGTGGGCTGCGTGGAATTCAAAGTGTTTGTATTTGCGAGACAACATTCTTCCAGGGGTGTCCGTCTTTTATTATTTTCTTTGGCCCTTTCATGGTAATTCATCATCCAGGTCTTGATGCACACTGAGCGTGAGCCCCGTGAATACATTATCCACCAGCTCTCATGCTGCTACACATCTCCTTAGGATATTTTGTTTATGGAAACTATAGGGATGTCAGATCTCTCATGCAAACAACCCTGCAGAATTTGTTTATTTTTCATTTCTTTCTTTCTTTCTTTTCAGCCTCCCAAAGAACATAAAAGCCCTCCGTGGCGGCGAGGAAATGGAGGTTCACACTGTGAGCAACCACTACGTGTCTTCTTTACTATGTTTAAGTTTCAAAAGCAGGTAATTTCACCCTGGTCAAAGGGAATGGAAACGGCCCAGGTGGGCAACGTGCTCGAGGTTTAATAATGGAAGCCGAGGTCTCGGGGGACAAGTCCATCTTTCTCAGCAACAGAAGAAGTCCATTACCTTTGGTGTGTCTTTGACTAATGCAGCGTCTTATTCGTAATTGAAAATCAGAGATGTGTTGTTGCGCACACATCAAAAGCAGAATGTGGAGCGGTGTCCTGTGAGCCTCCTTTAAGACTCCGTGAGCCAGGGAGAAGATAATATCCTGTAATTTTATTTTTTGTTGTTGTGTTTTTCATCAGACATAACTCCACATTTCTATCAGAGGAGCCAAATTACGTCTTCATCAGTGCTACCAGTTATGTGTTTGTGCTCCAATACCTGTTCTGTATTTAAGAACTGATTTGGTTAAGTTTGCATTTCTGTAACTGTCGCTGTGTATTAGCAACCATTTACACATTGCATTTAGCTATTAATACAGTTATTAAACACCCATCAGCCACAACATTAAAACTGACAGGAGAAATGATAATTCAGCGTTCTGCTGGGAAACTGTTGGACCTGGCATTGATTCATGTGGATGTTACTTAGACGTGTAGCACCCACCTAGACCAGACCAGGCACCCCCACCCCATAGCAATGACACTCCTTGATGGCAGCAGTCATCCCCAGCAGCCTGACACAAGCACACACACAAAAACGGTTTAAGAACAACTAAACGAACATGAAGAACAGGACAAAGTGTTGACCTGGCCTCCAAATCCGCTAGATCCCAAACTGATCAAAAATCTGTGGGATGATCCACAGAGGCCCCTCCCCTGGACCCATAGGACCCAAGGGCTGATGAGTCACAACCGTTTTGGAGGCTCAAGGGAGACCTACACAATATCAGGAAGGTGGTCGTAATGTTACGCCTGATTGGTGTACATTCCAAAAGGTTTCAGTTTGTATTCTGTCAAAATAAGTGTCAAAGACTTGGGAGACCGAAAAAGCCTAATAACTCAGATTAAAACTGTTTTTCTCATGGTTTATTTATCATCTTGCAGCATTTTGGAGTTCTGACAGTCTCCTCCTTTTTAGATATCTTTGACCTGCCTCAGCGACATATTTATTGAAAACCATCGCATCAGTTTAATACCCACAGTTGTGGAAGCTGCTGAGATGAATATTTGCTCCAAAGTTTCTCCAAAATCTGATTGATAACATCTTCTAAGACCCTCGTTGGTCTTTCGTCAGACAGTATTAGGAAAATTAGGGAAGGAAGTCATAATGTTATGCCTGATCGGTGCAAGTAGCCAACTGTTTCAGTGATTTATGATTTCTAGCTTTTTGATTCATGACCTGTTTGACCATGATTTGATGAACTAGTATCACTGGCAGTCTTCTAGTTGTTTATGTGTTTACTGATTGTTTCCTTGCGTCTTTAATAGTCCGGACAAGTTCATTTAAAACAGCCACACATAAAGCCGCAGCCATTTGCCTGATTATTTACTTGTTGATTATTCATTGCGTTCGTTTTGCATTCATCTATGAAAGCTCTTGTCTTCTTTTAATCGTCCTTCATTGTTGCAGACTCATGGCCGTGCTTCCTTGTAAACTAATTCGCCGCCGTAATGATGTGACTGACTCGCCCATTCAAGTGACTGAATAGGTCAGACTGTGTTTCCCGCTGGGCGTCCGCAGCCCTCTTCAAAAATAAATAAATAAATAAAAGAGGGCAGGTGCTGTTGTCCCAACTTCCTCGTGATTTACAGCTGCTTGTGTATCTGCAGCAGTCAACATATTTATCAGTGAAAGTGACATTGCATTATGCCGACTCTCCCCTGGGGAATGTTAACATTAAACATCGTGCTCATGCGGCTCCGTGATAGCCTGGAGAGTGCTCTGCAGGGGCGAAGAGGCTGTGTGAAAACTTCCATATTAAAGGCATTATGAGGAGCAGATTTTTCACTCCCACCTCCCTCATGAAAAATGTACAGCGGCATATTCATTACCTCATTGAGCTAAGTGAGTGTGACAAGCGGAGAGCTGCAGCCACCGAGGGCAGGGAAGCAGCACTACAATAAAGCCCTCGGCCGCTCTCTGAGGACATGGCTACCCCCGCCGCTCGTGGGAGCCTCATCTCCGCACTCTGTTTGGATTTTTCCAAATGGTTGAGGGTGCCGCACAGCAGCATGAGACAGAGTTCACTTCAGCCAGTTTGCCCTCTAATCTGACGCATGCATGGTCAACGGGCAGTAATCAATTCGCTGCCTTTACAGTGTGATGGATTTGAGCCATGAGCTGTGACTTAGGGCCCTTGTGCTATAAATACGGTCATGCATTTTCATCAGTTTATAAGACATACGGGCAAAATCACAGCAGCGGATGCTTTAAGCTTTAAATATCAACAAGGCCCTTTGTATTAGCTGCATATTATGCATACAAGGGAGACGGCTTTGAATAGGTATGCCATTCATGAAATATGGCCCTAAATGCAGCCAATGCATCAAAGCTTTATTCTGCTCCCATTAATCGGTTCAATATTTTGCCGCTGTCTGTTGCAGGGATGAAGGATCGTCTCTGTCTATATTTCGTAGCGTCCTCTGCGCCCTGCGATGATCCATTCCCTGCGCCGAGTAGCCACATCCCCTCCGAGCCCTTCCCGTCTGATCCCTAGGTGTCAGACTGGCTCGCCCTCAGTCCTCTTGTCTGATTAACAAAAATAATGCCCTGCCCAGAGCTCCATCAGCCCATATTGTCTTCAGACAGCCAAACGCTGCGATTGTGACTTTGCTTTTGATGACCCCCTCCCGCTGCAAGAGCACGCGAGATCAGCCACAATAACGCCTCTTAATCCAAAGCAACAGTTCCTCCTCAGACGAATGGAGCCCCGCGCAAATTAGTGGCTGAGGCACTACAACGTCGAGCCTGACACCACGGGCGAGATGTGAGATTTAAATAATTTCTGAGACTGTGGAGGAGTCTGGAGAACGGCAGACAAGCTGACTAATATCACGGGACTCAGTAACAAGGGCTGCTCTGGTGGTAATGACTCCTTACTTCAGAAATATCTGAGTCCCTGAAAAGAAAGATGTCAGGAAAGGGGCTAGTGCTTAAAATCTTGCAGCATCCAAAAAAAACAAACCAAAAAAAATGATGTAATTGGCATGCATTTGGGGGAAAACAGACAAATTTATGATTATTTCAGACTCCAAACGCAATAAATCATGACACGCTCGAGACCTCTGTAACCCCGTTCATTAGTGAAAGCAGCACACACTCTCAGGAGACACAAGACTGATGCAACAAATGTTTTTTTTTAGAGAGTGATTTCAAAAGAAACCCACGTTGGAAGTCACAAGTATCATTTGTGCTCTGCCTTTGTGGAGGAACATTGTGTGGGAGTTGGGCATATTCACCACCCAGTTATCAGAATAACTCTAATTAGGCTATTTTTAACACATCCTTTTCAACAGCTCTGGGGTGTTTACATTTGCTAATGACAGCCTGAGTTGGATAAAAAAAAAAAAAAAAAAACATCTATCAGCAAGCATCAGCATCATCATGGCCACTGACACATTAACATGAATTCTCTCCCAAGAAAATGCCACCTAGCCGCGGTGCTCGCGCCACTTACATAGATCACGCACCACGCATGCCTCTGTGTTTTACGTGCCATATTTACATTTTCCACAATACCTCTCAGACGACACAAGTGGACTAATTAATAGTCAGCGAGGCACGTAGTATTTCTGTTTTCCTTGCTCCAGTGAATATGCGACAGCTCTTTCAAGCCCGTGCATTCACCAGATTATACCCTATGTAAAAATAAAAAGCACTTTTTTTATTTTAGTTTTTTTTTCTCACTTGCATGTGATTTACATAATTTTCATTTAGTTTGTTGTCAGCTTTAAAAACACATCTTGCACTTGAAGTTTTTTTTTTCCATCAAGTAGTAAAGGCTGCATGCATTAAAAACAAACACTTCCTTCAGGCGAATTCAGTCCAGCTCAGTTTGGGTTTATGGTCACCTTGTTGCTGCCATAATAATATTTTTAAACTTGTAATGCATCATCTTAATGTTACATCTGAGGCTACATATTTTTGCTCTGATATTTTTGGACTGTCATTTAATTCAGAAGGGACAGGACAGCACACACAGGCATGTTTCCACAGTTGCAGTCTGACAATACAGGCTCTACTACTCCATCTAGTGGTCACTCACAGGAACGTCACATAGCTTTTTAAACATTTATTTTTTAACAGGAAATAAACACTTCTTAACAATTCATTCATGAGATATAATGTAGAAATCTCTCGGGAGGGTCATTTTACTAAAGCCTGAGGCGGGCGAGCCTTCTCTTTATTACTCCACCCAAACACATTTATGTGGATTAATTTTTCCAGTCGCCCCTGACGACCGACCAACATTTGTATTTGGTCCGCTTGATGAATTATTAGTTTAAATTTACCAAAAATACAGCAGCTCTTAGAAAACATTATTATCTATAAACGTCCCCCAGGGGTGAATCGGTCCATCCAGAAAATATGTTCTCCACTATTTTAACAAAAACAGAATAAATGTTGTGCTCTGGGATGTGAGGCTACACCTCTGCAGAGAGGAGGTCATGTGGCTTCTGTGCATGTTGGTAATTTGACCTGAGCAGCAAACAAAGACGGTCTCTGGGCAACAAGGGCTTCCCGCATAGACACACAGGTACTCTTTGAGTTTCTTCACCGATAATAATGACTGCAGGTTTGGATTCCTCCAAGCCGTTCTCTGCAGAGCTTCATACCATCAGGCGGCTGAACTCCAGTCTTAGCCGGGATGGCTGCAGAGATGGACGGGGCACGGGACGTGCAGGCTCTCCTAGACTTCGCACCCCAGCTGAGCGTGATGCGGCCCTGGCTCCTTTACGAGACGACGTGCCCCTGTTGGACCCTTGCTGCGTTCAGCTGAGTGCCGGAGCTGAGGTGGAGCTGGGGGTCAAAGGTCGACAGAAATTCATAGACTTCCACCATGTGGCCTCTGCGCTATGGGTTCCTCCAGGTTTCAGAGAGCGCCCTCAGACTGCCCCACACTCACCTTGGATCCATGCAGAGCTGTTAAAGAGCAGGGCCTGGGACTCCAGGAGGATCCCTGATGCAGCTTTGAGAGCAAGACTCTGCAATACAACAACAAGAGGTTACAGTTATATTTTAACACGTTGCAAGTCAGAACTACTAAGTTAGTTTGGCGTGTATAGATTAGTCAGTGATTGATAAAGTGTTAATTGCAGCAATGCTCCAAACACTCAAAAAGCAAAATACACTGGATCTGATGATGAGTCAAATGTGAATGTTTTTCTGCTGGTTTTAGTCACATATAAGAGTCAGCTGATTCAGACTGTTCAAATATTTAGTCAGAATTTTAATTAAATGAGTTATTAGCTGGAAGAGTAATGAAACAGTTTCAACAGATAAATGACAAGATAAACTATAAATAGACTGATTATTAATGCAAAACACTAAACAGAAAATAGGGAACAAAAAGCACTGATGCAGTATCTTTCAGCATGTTTGTTTCATTAGATCATTTTTCACAGAAGACATTTTGTCTTCAGGTTTATTAATGCAGGCTGAGTTCCATTAAGTGTCCCAACAAGCCCCAAGTGGAATACACCATGGCGTCCATCAGCAGGGTGAGAGGTCAAAGTAGTTACTTTAAAAGTATTTAAAGATAAACTAAATAATAAAATATAGAATATTATGGAAAACACCCCGCCGTGTCAGATCATTACTTGCAGCATCAATAAGAGCCTTATTAAATTCAGCTATTGACCACTGAGTCTAATGGAGGGGCTGGTGAAATATTCTAGTTTTATTGACTAAAATTTTCCTGCTTCTTGCTCAACCATCATATCTTTTTATGTCGTTGCCTTGACTACCGTTTCTCACTTAGCATTACGTTTGTCTGCTAATCGAACGTTAGCCACTGCATGCTAACGGTAGCTGCTAACGGCACTCGTGCTAGCGTAGTGTAATTGTAAGCTTGCAGTTAGCTATTCTTTTTCTTAAATGTGAGGTTTTCTGTAGTGGCTGCAAATATATATATGCAATTATTTCAATTTATAATCAGGGAATCATTGGACAGGACTGGTAAAACAAGTAATTGTTGGGTTTACATGTCCAAAAAAGGTTAGCTCCAGATGGCTAGCTATTTAGCATGTTTCGTAATGACGGCCATAAACCTCCTTAAACCTATAATCGTCGCACAGCTTTGCCTGGGGCCTCAGAGAACCAAGTGTCACCTCTGCTTACAATTCATCCTCTAGTTGCAGATTTACAGGTGCGAGTTTTCATCACATATGCAACCATTGGCTCTGTTTGCCAACTGTCTATGCTAGCTAGTCTAAGTTTAGCTGTGTGAGGGACAGGTGAAGGTCTGCAAACAGCTTTTAAGCATTTTATAGCATGCTTTATGTTCTGTTTACATTTCTCTTTCTAATGAAGAACAAGCTGACACACAGAAAAGCAGTTGTGAGTTGAGAGCTTGCTAGCTAGCATCTCTAGGGAAAATACTGTATACTTAAGATTAAGCTGCCATTTGTAGTCTGCTGTGTGCTCTGTGCCTGATGGGTACTCAGAGGCCAACAGGGTTTATACAGAGTAGGAGTTGGTCAAGCTGTTTTTTTTTTTCTCGCTCCAGGGCCTCCTTGCAGGATAGTTTGACCTTCAAAACAGTCACTACTATGAATAGTTATAGTTCACAATTTGCATATGCCCATTGCACATTATTGTTTTCATGTCATCCTCAGGTTCGCCCGGTCCTGTTAACATTCAGGCGTCAACCAAAGCGACGACACGCAGCCGTCTCCCTGATAAACATGCTAGGCGTCAGGTGGGGTGAATTGACTTGTGTCTTCAATTTCCTTATTTTGTCCCACAGAGAAACTGAACACTTCAACTCATCATTTTCCCTGTCACTTTTCCTGCTTAATTCTCTGAGCACATAAACGCTCATTGATTTATGCACCTCAGTCTGCTCCATTGCAGACGTTTTGGTAGGACTAAAGCTGCTGGCCTTGTTTCTAGACAATGTACTTATTACCGCATTTCATCACTGCTGCATTAATCACGAGCGCATATCAGATATAAAGTAATTCATAAACACTCCCCCCCTCCCCTGTGGGTCTCTCCACGGGCACATCGCACCATCCGTCTATTATGTGGGCAGGTGCTCATTTAGAGAACATAATCTTGGTTTATTATTTCGTTTTTGAATCCACTAATTGAAGTAATCATAATTATCTTGACATACATTATTATAGTGGTTTAGGAGAAGCTTTACAGCACGATGTTGCGGTGGATATGTTAGTGTTGTCTCGCAAATGGAAGGGGTTAGAGAAGAGTGGTGCACAATGCTGCTAGCTGCAGTTTTATTTTTTATTTTTAGCATTGTTTGACCATCCAGATGGAGTGCATGATATTGTTTTTGAGTTATATGCTTTGCTAAAGGGAGCTTCAGCTGTGGATGCTGCTTGAGACCTGCTGGGTGGAGAAACAAAACAAGGGTGAAGGAAGAGGGAGGAAGAAGAACAGACGAGGGAATGAGAAGGAAGCAGATAAATTCATGTAGCATGCAACTGGATGAAGCAGACATGCAGCATATACACCGATAAGGCATAACATTATGACCTAATTTTGTGCAGGTCTTCCTTGTGCTTCCAAAACAGTTCTGACTCATCAGAGAATAGACATGGGCCTTTGAGGGGAGGGGCCTCTGTGGATCATCACACTGATACGTGATCAGTTTGGGATCTAGTGAATTTGGAGGCCAGGTCAACACCTTGTGCTGTTCTTCACGTTTTTTTTTTTAGTTGTTCCTCAACCGTTTTTATGTCTGTGTCAAGCTGCAATCTGCTGGGGATGGCTGCTGCCATCAAGGAGTGTCATTGCTATGGGGTAAGGGGTGCCTGGTCTGGTCTAGGTGGGTGCTATATGCCTAAGTAACATCCACACGAATACCAGGCCCAACAGTTTCCCAGGAGAACACTGAATTGTTAAAGATACTTCTCCTGTCTGTGGTCATAATGTTATGGCTGATCGGTGTGTACATGATACAAACACGACTCAGAGCTCACTATCAGTGAATGGATTAGTGAACTAGTTTCCGGTTCAAATGTTTAAATACCTAAATATTGCTGATCTTTGTGCAGTGGAGCTGCAGATGTGGGTGGAGATAGAAGCTGAGGCTAGTTAGCATATTAATAGAACCACACATAATAAATGAGGTAGAGGTGCAGAGTTACATTCGATCCATTTTAAGCCATGAGGAGATCATTTTTATGGACAAGATTTCCAAACATGTAATTTGTATGAACACAGATGAGGGATTAGTGGTTTAATCAATGCAGAGGAGCAGACTTTAAGACTGCACGTCCATGTGTCATGCATTCACCTTTTAGGCACACAGTTGACTTTTGTGATGATGATTTTTAGTTTTTTACAATTTTCATTTGGTTTTGCAGCAACATTAAAATAATGTAATTCAACCTGGTGTCTGCAAAGCTAATACCCAGCTCCCACTCTGCTGCAGTTCCGTTGGAGCTAATGTGAAAAACAAACATTAGCAGGAGTCGTTGCATGCTAATGCACTAAATGGTGAACATGGTGATCAGCTATTTAGTAATCAGCGTTGCCACTGTGGGCATGTGGGCCATTTAGCTCAAAACATCAACGTGCCACAGAGCCGGCTGTGGTCGACCACATTAGCTATTTACATTTCATGAATATTAAAATGGCTTTTCTGCAGATTGTATCAGAGGTAAGAGCAACAGGCGCATATGAGGAGCATTATATTGTATTGCTATGTTCTGGAAATGACTGGTCGTATTGATTAAATATGATAATGAAGATACGCTGTATAGGTATTTCATGAGACATTACTTCTTCTTCTACTTTTTAGGTTTGGTACAAGATAAAATCATAAATAGACAAATAAATAACAGAACCATGGCTGATGTTTTTTCTTTTAAGGATGCCTTCTCATCTGATTTGGGACTGCGGACAGAAACCTCACCTGCAGTTCAACGCTTCACATACACTTCTTCAACACAGAGGTAAGCAACACTGCCACCTTTACTTGTTTATGATGGTGATAATAAATAATAATAAAGCGAAAACAAAGTTCACTTTCCATGAAACCCGTCATGTAAAGCCCACATGGATTTGCCTCTCGCTTTGAGGCTTATTGGAAGAGAATAGGTTTGATTTTGTGCTCCACTGATGTCACGAGGGAGCGCTGAGTCCTCTTGTTGTATTAATTGCTGCTCAATGAAATCATGCTGATGAACTGTAGCCTTGCTTGAAGCCTCGGGGAAGAATATGTTCCGCAGTTAATAAGCTGTCTAATGCACTTTGTGCGATGGGTTCAAGAATTCAAATTAAAGCAAATAACTTTTGGGAATCAAGTTCAATCAATTGCACTCAAGGCGCTTAGTTCACATGTTTAACGTCGAGAAATTCCCTGTTTCTTCTCAGGAGTTATGAGGAAGTCGGTTGGGATAGGAAGTTACCGCCGCGCATGCAGGCGCTGGAAATAAACCTGGTGAAATCTGCAGACCCAGTGAGTGAGCGTCCGTCGTCGAGGCGCTACCACAGCCGACCCCAGCTTTGGCAGGTGAGCCGTGGACAGAGTTTGAGTGCAGTTGCTTTCATTCCTCCTGGGAAATGTTTGTACCGTTTCCACAACTGACAGGAGGAAATTAGAAATAACAGCTGATTTCTCCACATAAAATGATGCACATATATACATATAACATGGTTTAAACAGAATATCGCACTGAATAGAGCAGTAATTAACCAGCATCACCTTATAAGTACTTAAACTGCCATCATGAAAAACTAATTTAAATGCTATACCTGGAAGTAATTAGTGTTATTGTTTCAGAAAATTAAACCCACTTTCCCTGCTAACCCATGTTTGTGTTTTAACCAAAGGGGTAAATGTGACTAAACAATGCAGCACACACTCTGTCTGCTGCCCGGTGCACGATGTAAAATGTGCCACAGAGACTGAAGGAGGCAGATAAACTAGATACCGTATTTCTCTTTTTTAACATCAAATCCCATGAAAAGACCAAAACCAACTGAGCAAGATAATCCGTTCCACTTCAGCTGCAGAGCCCTGAATAACACAGTGATTCTGGGCTCATCCACCTATTCAGCTGTGCCACAAAGCTTCACCACTCTCTCTCGCTGTCTCTCACTCTCTCGGCGATGCTGTGCCTGTGCATTTGTATTTTCACTGCGCTGATCCTGTTTGTGCCCCACCTGGAAACTTCCTGCAGGCTGATGTTTTATTTCTCTGATCCACAGACTTCGGGGTGGAGAAAACCGTTAAAATTGCACCACATTGCGGCGCCCGGTGACATGTTCCTTCAGTACAGTGAACACAGGCCCTGTAGTGTGAGCCTTCTTAGCAGAAATAGTAAATACCTGCTCATGATTAGTTATCTTTTAAGGCACATGACCAAAATGTTGATTTTATTACAGAAACAAGTCTTGTTTTTCTTTTTCTTTCTTTCTTTCTTTTTTACCTGTAATTGATTAAGGTGATATGTTGTACATGAATGC
This sequence comes from Planiliza haematocheilus, assembly GCA_005024645.1. Taxonomy (NCBI): domain Eukaryota; kingdom Metazoa; phylum Chordata; class Actinopteri; order Mugiliformes; family Mugilidae; genus Planiliza; species Planiliza haematocheilus. The sequence continues at coordinate 2,062,120 of SRSE01001339.1, read as the reverse complement.
CTCCTCTAACCGCCTTCATACGCTGGATAATGTGTATCACAGGGCTCTGATATCACAAACCGTGGATATCTTACTCACCACTGCGTGTTATATTCAAAAGTGAGCTGGCCTGGCTTTGTGTACACGCCGCCTTAGTCATTGGTATATTTCTTGGCATGATTCCTACGTATTTATCTTCTCTTCTGAGCTTGCAATGCAGAAAATACAGTCTCCGCTCTGAGGATGTACTGCAGCGTGTGGTTCCTGTGGTACGTACTGAATTGGGAAAGACAGCTTTTAGGTTTTTCTGCTTCTGCTGCTGCAAGGAGGTGAAAAGTCTAACCAAAAAACTTCAAAAATAGTATCCCTCTAGGATACTTTTAGTTTAAAAAGATGGGGAAGTCTGTTGAGTCCTGTTTGCCTTGATTAAAACAGTCGGCGTTTATTAAATCCAAATTCCCAACATCTGCATGGTTGATTTTGGTTTTGGATGATAAAATCACATCACAAATGTTCCTGTTCACTCCAAGTCTGTAGGAGCTGAGTGGAGCCGGCGACAGCTTCGGTCAAGGAGCGACGCCAAGAAACCCATATCCTTGTAAGTTTTCGACAACAAGTAGAAACTTAACAACCAGTCTCAGTAACACCGATCTCTATATTTACAGAAAGTGTGCTGTGCTTTTTATTTTCAGCTGCAGTGGATGTCCAAGGTCCGGTCAGATTCCTCTGTACACGTGAGTACTTGATGTTTCATGGGTTGCAACAGCTGTCCTGCACAGATGCACACAGATGTTTGATCAGTCACGAGAGTATTCGACTGCATGACAATGATCTCAGACATTCAGGCATCTCATTCATTTGTCTATATAAGTACAAATAGACAGAAGACACCAAATCCACAACTGCATCTTGTTCTCTAAGAAACAGTAAAGCACAGGTGTCAAACATACAGCCTGAGGTCCATCAGAGGGTCTAATCTGTCACGCGGGATGAATTTGCAAAGTGCAAAAACTTATAATGAAGACATTAACTGCAACTTTTCAATAAAAGGCTGGAGCCTATCCCAACTGTACACACACCAGGTGGACAGGTCTCCAGTCTATCACAGGGCTAACACAGAGAGACGCTCACACCTATGGCCAATTTAGAGTCACCAATGAACCTAACCAGCATGTCTTTGGACTTTGGTAGGAAGTTGGGGTACTGTTGTATAGTTGTCGTTATTTATAGGTTAATACTCTGTTGTGTAACTGGTCTGGCCCCTGAGCTAAAATGAGTTTGAGACCCTTGCATTGTGCAGAGGAGAACAGGTGTAGGTGTAAACAGCGTCTCAAGGAATAAGAGTTAGAAACATCAGTGAATTCTTTAGATTCAGGTTTCAAGCTTCAAGATGTTTATTGTCATATATCACAGTAAACCGTGCAGTGCAAGAAAGAAAGATATATAACCAACAGACTAAGACAAAGTGAGGGAGAAGTCGGTTAAATTAAAAGCTTGAAACCTGAGTTTAATAAAGTGCTGCAGCGCTGCAGATCCAGTCCGTGGGAGTGATGGCTGTTCAAGAGTCTGACGGCCTGAGGGCAGAAACTGTGTGTGAGTCTTGTTGTCCTTGATTTTTACACTCCTGTACAGCCTCCCTGACGGCAGGAAAGCAAAGGAGGTGGTGTTGTTGGACTCGCCTGATAACCCTGGTTGTGTAAATGCCCTGTAGTGGTGCTGGGGCTGCACCAGAATGTGGTCTGTGCAGCTTTTATCACATGTTGGGCGGCCTTCCTGTCCTGAGCGGGGCTGCTTCCAGACTGGTCTGTGATTGAGATGGTGATGGCGCTCTCAAGTGCATTTCTGTAAAAAAGTGCAGAGGATTTTGGAAATTTCCTTAGCCCTCACAAGAAGTTTTGTTGAGACTTTCTCAGGGGCTGGGGTAAGGGTTAAGGTTGTGATCCCAGTCATTGGTCTTTTCTGCATTTGAGGACAGATTATTATTGTTATTATCATTTCCTAACAACAGGCTCTTCTGTATGTTGACTACACTCCCCCCAGAGATCAATCCAATGATGGTCAGGCAAATTAAGCAGACAAACCCTGGGGAGTCCCTGTGCTCACAGTCCATAGACGCTCTGTTTATTTAATCTCTAGGGCCTAGAGATTAAATAAACAGAGCGAGCAAATCAATAATACAGAGAAAGAAAAGTATGATTGTGTCTAAGCCGTTATGTCCTACAGCACAAATAAACATGGCCACATCTGCGCTGGAATGTCCCGCATTGTCAGAAGGTTGCGCTTCATCTTGTTCACCTTGACTTCCCTGCACTGTTTTCATCTAGTCCGGCCTCGATCTCAGTCGCTCAGACCTGCAGCTCTGTTCCGTGCATCCATGATTAGTGGGAGTTAGCCGCACACCGTCCGCCCGGAAGGTTGCAGCCACTTAACTATGCATTAAGTTTAAGCACTGATGTAATTTAAATAGACAGAATTTATATAAGTAATTCCCCCCTGTGCAGTTGTCATGAATGGGAAGCCTACCTCGAGTGAAAGCATGTTTATTTCTGCTGTAAGGTTTTTCTATTTTAACTCGGAGGTCTGTGGAGATTGAAGTGCTTTTGGAGCCAGTCTCAAAGTAAGTGTTTTGGCACTTCCACACCGGCTTAATTTTTCAGCCCTGGAGGTTGCCGCTTGGTTGGAGGCCAGACACCTCCTGAACGCTGCAGAATACGAGGAAAATAAGAAACTACTAAAACAGATTGCTCTTGTCCAAGTCCATACATTGTTTTTTCATTTTAATGCCTCAAAACCTGCACAGCACTAATACAAATCTCCAAGAGGTGAAAAATGACCTTGCTCTGTGGGTTTCCTGTTTTGTTTTTTTTGCAGTGGCACAATTGGCTCCGAGAACATGGACAACATCGACAACACAGATGAAGACTTTCACCCGCTGACCTTGAAGAGGAGCATCGTCCCTGCATACACGCCCACAGCGAGGTGAGACACGCGGACACATCATTTTCCTGAGTGGTTTTCTGACTGTGGGTTGTGAGCTTCTGCATTATCCTCTTAAACATTTGCTCATACCGACTCACTTCCTCCGTTGCTCTACACTGGGTTTCATCCCACGCTCTGATTCTAGGAAAAGAGAGGGAGGAACAAAACTATTAAGTTCAGTAGGGATTTTCTTAGATATTTGACATTATGACACCTAGCAGGTACCATATTAATTATGAGCTACATCTTGATAAGCAAATTTGCTCGGGAGGTGTGTACATTCACCTTTCTTATCCTGCAGATTACATGTTTTACTTCCTGTTTATTTTTTATTTTTTTATGTCAGTCGAAGCACCATCCCAGGCTACACGGGCAAGGCCGCCCATGCTAACCCTGCAGTCTCTGTCCCAGCTGCCTCCTGTCCTGCAGGCTCCAATGGGTGAGTCTGAACAGCAGCTTGTGCAAAAGCAACTCTCAAGTGTTTTGACTCAGAATTACACTTATTTTTGCTTCTTTTTTTATATATATATAAGAGAATACTATATTTAACATTTTTACCATTGCTTAATGAGTTTTTCTTCTCCTTTTAGCCGTAAAACCCAAATACATAATTTTATATTCGATTAATTGTATAAGCCAGTAATTACCATAAATGTCCACTAGAGGACGATCTAATTCACTTCTCTCACATCAGGTCACACTGTGCATCTCAGAGAAACCATGATTAACACCCTTGGAGTGGACTTATAATCAAATATTGTTTTTTTAACAGTAAATATTAAAACTTAAAACATATTATAGACGCTAAGAGTAAATCCTGCAATCTATTCACAAGATATCTCACACAGATTTATACTGTCAGTGCATTATTGCCCATTAATAGATTTTCCAGCTTAATTATAGTGATATCAAGAAGAAAGCCTACACTTATATAGTATTCATTTATAGAACAGTAAGTTGCGCCAGCATTATGAGAGACTAATGGGGATGAATAAAGGGGCAAAAATTATACAAGAAATATTATATGCATGTATTTGAGTGGCATTGACGTAAAGCTTTCAGGTGTTTGCATCAGCTATATATACCTTATTTTTTGCATGAGTGGGCTGGTGAAATACAAGTTAATGGTCAGTGGGAAAAGGGTTGTAATTGGAGTTGTGTGTTAAATGGGATATTAAAAAAACAATAACAAACAATGGATGTCATTCCTGAAGACGGCAGACAGATTGGAAAGTTGCAGTCTGAGGAAACTGGAAAGAAACCAACGTGGTCAAACTGGGGGCAAATTAATGAAAAGATTTCTCGGCACATTTGTGATTTTCTTAATCAGAAACATCCGTAAATGTGTCTGAACATTAAGAAGTGTCAGTTACCGTGAATGAAAACAACACGTTCTCGAGCATATCTCTGGCATCTGGGAGTGTTGGCTGTCTGTTAGGGAGGTGTAAACCTGTTTCCTAGCTGGGCCCCAGTTTAGCGAACTTTACCGGCTTTTGGAGCAGGCATCTCCAGATGGCTGAATCCAGAGCAGCTCGTGGTAACGGTGGTTTTTCACAACCCAGATCCATTTTCCTGGTGCCCGACACCCCCCGAGATCTGTTTCCTCTGCTGATTAGGCTTGGCCTCCCATATTTTTTCCCCAAACCAGAAAAAAAGACAAGCACTTGGATTGATTAACTGTCTGCTGCAACGGTCAGACGTCCCCAGAATTTTAACTTGCCAAAGATTACTCATTACACAAGTGCGTATGGGTGTTTTCTAAGCGTGTAGCAGTCTTACTTGCTGGCGTTTCACTATTCACTGCCTGATCTGAAATTTATTGACTCATAAAAAAACATTTGCATGTCTTCACAGAGAATCGCCGAGTTCTGCTTTCGGCCACGTGGCGCCTCTGTCCCGAATGGTGACCACCACGACCCCCTGCAACCCCTCCCTGAGACCCGCGCTTCCTGTCTCACGCGCAGACACCCGGGGAGGCATTAGACGGCGCAGATGAGAAAGTTCTGAAGGTGTCAGCTTCATATTTATGCCATCCAATCTGTTTATGTGAATACATCTATAATGATGTGATGTCAGGGGCTGATTCGGAGTGAGTTGGAGAATAATGAGATGCCCCCATTATCATAATTTCCCTGATTTAGATGAGTGGTTTTCTAACACCGGGTAGTGAGCTTTTGCATTGTCCTCCTAAACATTTGCTCTCTCGCTGACTGACTCGCTCACTCGCCCACTGTGTGTGTGTTTCAGCCCACACACTGTTTTTTTTTTTTTTTTTTTTGCCATGAAGGGCAAAGATAGGGACAAATGGATGAAAGCAGGAATATCCTGCACTAATCTTGCATATTTAACACTATAAAACAGTGCCTTATAATAGATTAATTAACAGTAACGCTGTGCTATTCAAATGAATCCACTCAGGACGTAGATTATATACTAAGCACAGTTTGCAGTATCTGCACTGAGCGCGTCGTTAAGAGGTTTGTTTGTTCAACATTATTATGAGGCGCCTGCCAGCTATAGCTTTATGTCTGTGGTTTGTGCAGCTTCGCGCTTCGACAGGAAATAGGGATGAGCTGCTTTTCCTGTTTCTCTTCATCTATATTTTGTTTAGATTTACATTTCGCGAGGATTCGTACTTGAGCACAGCATCAATTCTGTAAACGACCATCAATGCGTGCGTCTGAATCTTTTCCCAAAGTGCATTGCCATCAAATGAGGGGGGGGAACCTTTCTTTTTGTCCTGCTCTTCCATGAAGTTGGGGGATTCAGAAGAGAGAGATTTTAACGATGACATTTTTTTTGTTTTTGTATCTCTACTTGGCTGAAATTCCAAAAAACGGAGCGGATGAATCCTGCATTTCCTAAAATCCATCTCCGTAGAATCAGTCATTAAACATTGCTGGGATTTATTTTAAGATTTGGATGGCTTGCCTCACAGCTACAGATATTTAACACACCACAAACAGTTTAGTGTTCCCCGTGATGAGCAGTGTCCAGCGAACTACTTGAGAAATGTGAGGAATTACAGTTTGCACCACAGACAATACTAGTCTTTACAAGTCTTTACAATACCGGGTATTCCACAGTGAAAGAAACCAGTTACTTCAGTTTACCTACTGAGAACACCTCCATCTGTCTTTAAACATATTTAAAGCTACTTCTTTTGGACCTTTTATGTCTTTATTGTTGATGGGTTGTAGTGGAGAAAAACAGGAAGCGATGAGGTGACACTGAGGGGTTTAATGCAGCGAGGGTTGCAGGCTAGAATCAAAGCTGTGGCTCTGCAGCACTGCCTCTGTTTGTGCCATTGCCCTCTCAACCAGGTGAGCTACAGAGGTGGCCACCGCATCTTCACATCTTAAATATTCTATAGTTAACACAACAACAAAAAGAAAATGAGGCACTGCTCTGGTGGTATTTACCGTCCTCGCAGTCGGAGCCACGGGGTTTCGCACAAGCCGCCAACTCCGAGCAGACCCAGGTGAGTCCCACTCCCGGACGACTGCGAGGTAAAATTAGCAGCACGCGGAGAGTGAAAACAGGAGTAAGACACTAAATTCAAATTCAGCAGATGTCTCTTCCCGCAACCCTATTTCATCCAAACAGAAACAAGACAGTACGCACCAGTGGTCAGAGTTTCCAGATGGCTTTAACGGTATTATATTTTAAGGAAAATCATTGTAGCAAGAAAACAAATGGGCGTGCAAGTGTGATTAGCAAAAAGCGTGCATTTATTTAGATGAATTACCTTTTTTTTTTTGGCGTAGCTACAAATCCAGCTGCGTCGTTTGCTGTGGAAGATAAGATAAGATAAGATAAGATTAAGTGATCTCGGCCAAGTATACTTGTGTATACAAGGAATTTATTTTCTGCATTTATCCCATCTGTGAATTAGTGAGCACACAAAGCACACAGTGAAGTGAATAGCACACTAACCCGGAGCAGTGAGGTGCCATACAGTGGCGCTTGGGGAGCAGTGAGGGGTTAAGTGCCTTGCTCAAGGGCACTTCAGCCGCTTTCTACTGGTCGGGGGTTCGAACTAGGTAGAAGAGAGAAGATAGCCTCTCATCGACCTGTAGCATCTGTATTTTACCATCCTAAAATAAGCCTAAAGCAAGGATAAGATCAGAGCCGTTATTTAGAAAGTGGCTTTAAAACACATAAAGTAAGTGAAGGAAAGAGTGTTATAGCGTAAAGAAATTACATCTATTAGTAGTTAGTGTAAGAAAATGACCCAACTGTTATACTTTGTGGTGTTTTAGATATCATACAGTGGGTGAAAGAGTCAGTCATCGTGTGTCTTACGATACTTAACGTAGTGACAGCTCACTAACCCACTTCCTCGCTCACATTAATTACTGATATATTCTTGGAAATACATGTCCTTGAACTGGCGCGTGGGGGCGGAGGATGAGCAGCTCTGAAGAGGAAGGTTGTGTTTTCAGTTCAGGTAAAAGACATTTGTTCTTTCCAGTAATAATCAAAGTGACTTTCTCTAGACCGGAGTATGAGTCCAAATATGAACCGTGTCTCTCAGGATTGGGAGCTGTCAGTCTAACTTGACCCGGAGCAAACTCTCCGTTAAACATCAAGTTAAGTACAAAGTGATTCTTAAAGTAATTGCCAAGTAAAGCAGCTACACCGATCAGGCATAACATTATGACCTAAAATTGTGTAGGTCTCCCTTGTGCCTCCAAAATGACTCATCAGAGAATGGACATGGGTCTTCTGAGGGTGTCCTGTGGTGTCTGGCAACATAATGTTGTTAGGGGCCTCTGTGGATCATCTCACAGATACTTGATCAGTTTGGGATCTAGTGAATTTGGAGACCAGGTCAACACTTTGTGCTGTTCCTAAAGCGTTTTTGTATCTGTGTCAGGCTGCACCCAGCTGGGGATGTCTGCTGCCATCAAGGGATGTCATTGCTATGGGGTGGGGGTCCCTGGTCTGGTCTAGGTGGGTGCTACATGTCTAAGTAACATCCACATGAATGAATGTCAGGTCTAAAAGTTTCCCAGCAGAACACTGAACTGTCACAAGATGTTATTTACTTCTCCTGTCAGTGGTTTTAATGTTGTGGCTGATCGATGTGTACTGACACATGCAGCAGATTTGCTAAGATTTGTACTTCCTTTGTACTGAAGTCAATCCAGTGAATGTAGAGAGTGCATCCTTCCTGTTAGCCTGATATCAGCTAACAGCTCTGTTGGTGAGTGACGCCAGGATTTCTGTTAACCACAGTATCAGACGATTTTTAGCGAGTGTGAGCTAAAACTGATTCATTAAGAGTGATAATTTTTATCTAAAACAAAAATCAGTTTCGTCGTCTACCTCCCCGAACACAAGCGTCGGTAATGTTCCTACTCGCTTTGTTTGTCGTGTACATAGCCACATGTTTAAGCCAACTAAGGATGAGTAAACCCCCTCACAGCAATCATAACTCTATTTGCTAAAAAAGCACCCACCTCCTCCTCCACCTCCTCCTCCACCACCTCCTCCTCACATTTTCCAGCCTGTGGTCTGAATCTCATCACTGGCTCCTTTTCAAAACAGGCTCACAAACATCATGATTGATTCAGCCACTATCCTCCAGGATCTCTCAATGCCTGCCTGGGCTGGAGATTAATTTCCTTTTCCCCATCTTAATTTTTACTCATCGCCTCTCCATAAAAAGGCTAAATGTCAAGCATGCCTGACTCCTTCTAGTGACACGTCTATTCCAGCAGATAATTACCATAAGGAAATTGATGCTTTAGTGTGCAGAGGGGAATTTAATTTACTCTGACATCCTCGCAGCATAATGCATTCCTAAAGAAAGGGAGTTTTTCAGTTTGCAATTGACTTTTTAGATAAATTGGACTATTTAATGTGATTATCAGTCTTGAACGTCTTTGACTTATTAAGGTGTTAAAACCAATTAAGGGTTACATGCAGCCCGTGCTTCCAAATGTGAAACAGTGAATACTGCTTAAAGATCCATGAAATAAGAACCATCCGGGGCCCATTGTTCGCTAGTCAACCGGCTACATTACCTGATGATGTTTTGAGACTTGCGAGGTAATGATATTAATTACAGCAGCAACACGGCTTGCTCGGGGTTGTGGATTAACCTGGAGGTGCAGGGGGTTGCGTGTCGTTTGATTTGCAGCCGTGGATCACATCAGTGTCATTTTTAAAACGCTGGAGATTTACAAGAATCTCACGAACGGGGCTTTGACATGGCCGGTGACATTTTGAAGAAGTTAAATGCGAGGATAATGATCAGCAGCTAAGCTCAGTATGGATCCCGCTTGTGTGGGAACTTCTCTAAAACTTATGTGAAACCGCTGCCCTGGAGAGCGAGTGAAGCTGCTGCGTCACTGAGCAGGACACTATCTCTGGGTCACGGAAGCTCACCATCATGACGGGACACCCTTTGCGTTTGGCTTGTAACGCTGAGTCACATGTCAGCCCTAGCATTCCCTCCGCACGGCCTCTGGAGTCAAGCGTCCAGAGCAGCTTCTTTTTCTTTCTTTTTCTTTTCATACCTGCGTGTCTCCAGGACGTGACCTCACTGATAAAGCGGCGTATAGGCCGCGGGGCTTTGAGGAAGTCAGCGAAAGTTGCTGCAATCCATGTTATAGCCGTGAAGACACAGCAGGCCACAGTGCTCCAGCCCAGAGTTCCTCCTTTTGCAACCAACTGCCTGAAAGTTGTGCTTCTTAGGAGATAAGAGCAGCCTCCCACGAAAGGTGACTCAGCAATCCAGCACACGCAGCCTCTCCTGAGATAAGGGCCGTCTCAGGGGGGCCGAGGAGGACAGCGGGATACTGGGATGAACTGTCACAAAAAGGAGAAAAACAACTTATTTTATAAAAACAGAGAATGAGCTCCTGTAACTAAATCAGCTGTGAATTCATAGATGTCTGTTGCTGGAACATTATAGTCTGAGGGTATAGCTGAAATCCAGTCAGTGGTAGAAATACAGCAATTAGAGAAAAGACATTATAATGTCCACTCTGACACCTATTCATATGAGATAATGATATAACGATGGGAAATATATTTTAAAATGAGTTTCTTTCTTTATTTTTTACCTCAAACCAGACGTATAACTCATTATTTATTTAGAAATGCCATCAATATTAATCCACAATTTATATTTCTGCTAATAAATTCAGACCGTGTGTATGTGTGCACGCATCACTCTGGATTAAATATACAACTGACACCCAGATCGGCGTTATAGAGTGGCTATTGAGAATTTTAACGGGGTCTGGATGGTGTCCCGTGGCCGCGCGAATGAGGGAAAGGAGGCGGACGACGGAGATGCAGACGCTGGGCACAGTGTGTGCTGATAGTTTGCTATAATTGATGCGAGGCTGGGGTGGGGGGTGGGGGGTAGAGGGGTCAGTTTTAAGTCACTTCCAAGCAGTTTTGAATTTAGACGATGGACTCCTGCTGCAAGAACATCTCTAATGTAAGAATAATAGTCATGGCAGCAGCTGAAACTAATAGATGTCTCTAAATGGTTTGAGGCCAGTGTCGGTTTGTAGATTCCTATGCACCAAACTAGAGGGGGAAACCACATTATACTCATTTAATGCACAGCTGCATGGTGATCTTCTGCAGGACTGATCTAGTCACTCACTCAGGATGCACTATATACATCTAAAAACAGAAAGTAATCAAGAGTCAAATGTTGAACAAAGAAAAAAAAAACAAGCTCAGATTCAAACACAAGCCCACAGCTGCTCTGTGATAAGACAGGATGTGAGAAGGAACCAAATAGAAAGGGTAAAGTCAAAAGGATGAAACATTAAAGAGAGAGAGAGAAAAAACTCATTATATAGGAAAGAAAACACTTGGGTTAATTTCATGGACTACTTCAGCGTGCCAAAACAGGTGACAGAAGGGGAGCTGTCCAATATGCAAGTGAGGAGACCCCCCCATCAGCTTCCTCGGTGTGAATGAAATAAATAAACAATGAATGGTCCACTCTCCTCTCTCGCCTCATCCCATCTCATGCATGGCTGCCAGTAATGGTCTACTGGGTGTCAGCTTTTATTGGCACGGCACAAAGCAAGTGCCAGGGGTTCGGTGGCTCGACTCCCCGCCGCAGACTGTGGATAAAAGCAAGCAAAATGCCTCAGCCGAGCTCAGAGACATAGTCATGTTGGGCTGGAACGAGGAAGTGCAGTGGAGAGGGGAGGGACTCAGGGCGCAGCTCCATGGGGCCGCCGCGGCGCTGCGACCTTCTGCACATGGAGCCGGGGAGAGTTGGAAGAACTTCATACTGCAAACTCAAGGAATAGCAGGTAAAGTGACTTCCACCGCGCTTTTCAGCTCGACACTGCTCTCAAAGGCTAGCGCAAGACCTCTAAACTCAGCTCGTTCGCTCTGAAGCTTTTTAGGAAACATTTGCACCTGACTGGAAAAAAAAGAGAGACTCTCCTTATAGTTTCGATGCAGGTGCGCCGCACCATCAGATCCCGTTTGGTGCGCGTAATGTTCTGCTGCTCCAGGGCATATAACAAATTAACAATAGGAATTATATTTAAACATTAATTACAGGGAAATAGATTCATGTTGTGTCTACATAGCCAGCAGAGCAAATTACGGGAAGTAGTGGAAATGTTCCCCATTTTCCATGTGTCTTTTTTTCTTTTGGGAACATATGGATAACTTATTTCCCAATCACTTACATTTATATAAAAATCCAACTTCTCAGATGTGACTCTAATTACGCATGTGTGTGCCATTTTATCCCGTTTAACGGTTTTTGCTCTCCTCTTATGGCACCTGTTGCAACAGATGTGCGCTCTCGGTGAAGTTGAGATAGCCCCGCAGTACAAGAAGTTTTATAAAACATTTTAAAAATAAAATAAAATAAAACGCGCTTTAATAAATCCAAACTTTTTTTAGGTTTCTTTTTTTACCAAGACGTAAATTCGTCACGGGGTAAAAAGAAAATCAGCCCGTATACGTGCAAATATTTTAGCGCTGCTCAAACAGGAAATCAGTGAGCTTTACGCACCGAGCAACGCTGCGCCTAAACACGCTTCTCTTAAATTAATAATCGATAAATCCGATAATCTCCCATACCGTTAAGCTTTGTGTTCACCTGTTTGAAACCGAGCCACAGTCTCAGTTAGTCGTTACACGTCTATAACGTGTGAAGGCACGCAAAAAAAAAAGAAAAAGGAGAAAGACATATGTAGGCAGGACTGATGAAACTTTTTACACTACTGACACCGTGGTGGAAAGTTGCTCAGTTGCTCATCAACGCCCAGACAAGAAACCAGAAAGATTCACCATCAAACTGCTGAGGAAATAAAGTGTAAAGAGTTTCTTTTTAAACACGTTACAAAACCCAAAGTTCCTGTTTGTAGAGGACGAGTTTCCGCATAACAATAATTTTACGCCTCACTTTTATTATTGTTTTTTTTTAAATCATATTTTATAAGAATATTTTTGAGAATATATATTTTTTCACCTATTATTGATCTTTAATTGTGTGTGTGTGATTAATTTGCTCAAATCTGCTGCATCTTAACTTGATGACATTTGATTTTTTTTTTTTACTCTAACAAGAGAGAAACGTTTAAAATATCAACTTCCAATCGAGTGAAATGCTATTTTTAATTAGTGTGAAGCATTTAAGTTAAGTTTTAAATTACTTTTAAAGTCGACAAATCAGACTAAAATCCAACACACAAAAAGTAGAAGGCTGGAGAGAAATAAACTGGATTTGAAGATGTTAAACCTCAGACCCCCTACAGTACCTGCACAAATAGGACTTTTTCATATCTCAGTTGGAAAGAGAAGTGCTGCAAATCTGTCTGCAGATACATCATCGTTTCTTGTCAGTATAGAAACACAAGTAGGAGGGTGTAGGGTGTGTGTGTGTGTGTGTGTGTGTGTGTGTGCTGGGGGGGTGAGGTGCAGAGGAAGACAGACAGTTATTAAAATGATTGTACTGTCTGAATAGCAGAGTAGCGAAGTGTGTCAGATGCAAATGAAGGAAACTTCTCCTCAGCGCACCTTGACTCTCCCCCTCACCCCCTTCGACAGGCTCCCCGAACACATCTGCTAACTCTGTCTACCCACTTCCACCCATACATTTCATGAATTACTGATGAGAGTCTCCTCCATGTTGCATGTGAACACACACACACACACACACAAAAAAAAGGTGACCGTGCACGGGCCCGGCTTGCTTGGCAGCGCACGAGCACCTCTCTTCCTATAATGGCTGATGAAGAAGGCGCCCACGGCTTCATTACTTCATCACAAAACTCACAGACAGAGAGAGAAACAGAGGGAGGGGGGGTTAATTCTGATAATTTCATTCATTGTCACAGAGATTATTCAGTAACTCCCCAATGTGGAAACTTTTAGAGGAGTTTGTGAATAGTGGTTTGTATTGTTTGTGAATTAGAGTGAGGTCAGCCTTAATGAACTCATGTAGTCGTGATAGAAAGCGGCTGTTTAGATACTGGTGTATTTAAAAGCTTTAACAGGCTCTTAAATTTGTTTTTTAATGTTTAATCGGCCGGAAAAAGTGTGTAAGAAACTCTTTTTGAAATAATCTTCTCCCGATTTTTTAATCTTGCGCGTTGCTTCTTGTGTTTCCAGTTAGTTTTAAATGTGCTTCATTTATATCTAAACACACACACACACACACACACACACAGAGCAGCGTAGAAGCTTTCTTTCTCCTGGGTATCCAAACTTTGCTGGTGTGGTCCTCAGTATCTGTTAACGGTTTCGTTGTTTCTCATCTCCACCCTGCTCCCTGGTGTAGCTTTGCACCTCGCTATGAGCAGACGCCTCTAAACCTCCTCCCTCCCTCCCTCCCCCCCTCCACAAACTTCGACACACCACCGCCATCCACCAAACACACACACACACACACACACAGGAGGAAGACCGAGAATTCTGTCAACCCACAAGCCTCTTCCTGCCTCTCCTCACTTGACGTACTCCGACCAAAACTGTTCCAGTCCCCCCCGTCTCTGTGTCAGAAGTCTTCTCTGTGACTTCCATTTCACTGGCTGAAAGATTCCACCTGCCCCCATGTCTGTGCGCTCGTACACATTAACACTCGCACAGCGCCGCGCTTCCTACACACTTCGCTTTGATAGTCGAGGAAGTTAAGACAGGTTGATATTGTTTTTAATTTCACAAGTAAACAAGTGACGCTTAACTTTGTGACGAGGACAATTCCAGTTTGGATTAAAAGCTGACATTCAAATATAATCAGTAGGCCTGTAACTTGTGGAAAATACAAACAGCACTGAAAACTTTGTGCCTGAACAGAACAGCTACTTCCTGAATATTCTACGCGCACCTTACTTTCCACGGGCCTACGCAAAGTGGGTTGTGGCTGAATGTAGGAACTCTCTTCTTTATTTCTGTCGAAGCCCCGCCACCGACACATCCGTGTTTCCCCTCGCGCCATCTGCCCAGAAAAAAAAAAAAAAAGGGCACACGAGAATATACCTCCCTCTGCCCCCGACCTCCAAACTCCAGATGCTGAGGAGCGCTGCTGTGGAGTCGTAGCTCGGCAGATTAACACGCAACACCCTCGTGTTTGCGCCGAGCAATTCATCTGCACCAGTGACCTTTGCCCCCCCTCCTTCTCCCTTCTTCTTCCTCCTCCCTTCACACTTGCATCCTGGGTGTCTGTAGGCCATCGAACTCCTGACTTGACTCCGCAGAATATTGTGCGTTGCGACAGAGCGGCCCGGCCGCTTCCCACTATTTGTTCCAAGTGTGTGGAGCCATCTGTCAGTAAAACAGGAAGGCCTAGGTTCCCCTTTTCCCTTGGGCTTGTTTCGCTATTTTCGGGAGCTTCACTTCTCCCTGTGTGGCTGCTTGGACTGGGCAGCGGCCCCACCAAGGGCTTCTTGAAGTGGCGGAGCTGGGGCTGAGGCTGTCGGGCCCATCTGCTGCAGGCTTGAGGGCCATCCATTATTAATGGGGCCACGAGCATTGGTGACTCCTCAGATATTCAGCCCTGGCCGAAGGATCGCTTCTGGACTCGACTGCCTCTTCTCACTAAAAAAGAAAAAAAAGATAAATTAATAAATAAAGAGAACTTCTCTGTCCTTCCGGCCTGCTTTTCTGTCTCTTTTCTTTTTCTGAACCTTCCTGTTGCGTTTGCTCTTCTGACACCTAGCCCTCTGGTCGCTATCTACCTCGCTGCCTCCATATCTTACCGCCTCTTTTTCTTTTTCTTCTTCTTCTCTGCTCTCCCTCTCTCTCTCTCTGTTTCACTCCCTCTCTTTGTTTCTGACTGCGGCTTGCTTGTGTCTGTGCTCGGGCCGCGGGCTCAGCGATGCATGTTCAGCAAATTAGAGAGAACACGAGCGCCGATCAGCTGGGCCACGGCAAACACCCGCATCCTCGGTGACCTGGGGGCCAGTTAATTTTCTGCTTAATTTTGCGGCAGTCAGTTTGCATTTTTGGATGATTACGTGGCAGGAAATTAACAATAAATAACAAATGTGGTCTGAAAGCCCATTCCCGGCGACCCCGCGCCACCAGCGGGCTCCATCAGCCCGAGCCAAGCCACTCTCCGACTCAGTCTCTCTGTCAGACTTGTAATGAAAATGTCTGTAATTCTTTGTAATGAAATGCGGGGGACAGTGGTGTGTCTGCCGCCTTGACAAGAGTGATCTCACCGAGGTGACTGAGTCACACCGAGAAGTACACGCTTTACTCCACTCTAGCTTTTTATAATGTTGTTTCTCATCCTGCACTTGATTAAACCTAGATGCATCTAAATCTCCATCTCTCTCCCATTAGAGTACCTGCACCGCATGGAGACAGAGGAGGCCCAGGAAATGGCCCAGATGCCAGGTAAAAGCTTACCTACTGCATGATTGAGCCGTAGAGTGCACAAAGTAGATACAATAGGCCACAAACAGGGTCTTACAACACCCGGAGGTAATTTTGCTTCCCCCGAATGAGTCGCGTCAAGGGCTTGCTCGGTGAGTGATGGGTGTTTGCTGGTGTGTGTCTCCCCAGGCAGGGACAGCCCCCCTGCCAATGAAGCGTCCGAGGAGGCAGAGGAGCCCATGGCGGTCCCCGAGGACCTGTCAGCCAGCTCCGCCCACCAGCAGAACAACAGAGGGGACAAAGGTACGAGGCGACTTCTCACCAAGCGCACCCGCAGCCACGCACATCACCACACATGCTTGAGTGAATCCAGAAATTAAATGAATGAAGTGCTACGTTAATCAAAATGAGTCCAAACCACTGAAGTGTGTTCATTCCCAAAGCATCCAAATCAGGGTAAAAGAGTTAAGTGAAGGTTATGTCAGGATCAAAAGAGCAACATATATATGTGTTAGGAGGGGAAAAAAAGAAGCATCAAAATGTTTTATAGCTTAATCCCATGAACATCCAGAGGGAGATGTTTTCAAATCCCTTGGAAAAATTAATTTAAAGCTGCAAAGAGACACATTTAGGTCATTGGCAGGAAAGGTGAAAGAAAAAAAAAAAGACAACTTTGATCCACGGCATGTCATTAATAAGCCGAATCTTAAGGAATAGCTAATGTGGCCTTGATTCGAGTTTGTGAACAGCAAGCCAGGGAATATCATGGTGAAAATAAGGATGAAGCACGAGTGAGAAGAGAGGAGGGAGGGAGGGGGGACTCACACCAGCGGTGTATATTTATCTCCTAAGATTTGTGATAAAAAAAACAAAAAAACAGGGCTGCTCGGTTTTCATGTGACATTTAGTTTTTATAAGATCAATAACGTGGGTGTAGCTTGTGAAGCAGACTGTGGCCCCTGAGCGTTCCCAAAAATGTTAGTCCACACGAAAGTAAAGCTCGTTTATTTAGTTTATTTGGTAAAATCTTCAACAGATCGGCGCGTAATGAAGCTAGGGATGAACAGAAGACTTGGAAAAGTGATGAGAAAACCATTCTTTTCGTCGTGAGAGAAAAACCAGCGCGATGGCTCAAATTTGACCACCCCTCCACCCTCACTTTTTTTTTTTTTTTGTCAGCGTCTTTTCGCTCCTCCAGATAACGGCAAAGATTGGCAGCGCACGGTCAAAAATAAGATGCGAGAGGAAACTGAAATAGGATGTGTAAGAGTTTCCTAAGAAGAACTTGCCATCAGACAGTTTCAACACTCCTGGAGATAAAGAGTTCAGGAACACAGCCAAGCCAAGAGAGAGGGAGAGAGAGAGAGCGATCAGCACATCACTGCACCACATAGGTCACACACCTGCACACACACACACACACACATGTTTACTCACAAAGGCCCTATCTGCTCACAAGATAGGGCCCAAGTCAACGCAGGCTGCTGAACATGCGATGGAACAATTAAGAAACCCTCGAGTCAGGAAGTGTGTGCGGAGTTTTAAAATGCCTGTGTTCATCTCAAGTAAAAATAAATATAAGTCAAAATTAGTAGATGTTTGAATTACACTGCCAGCACGTAAAGAAAGAGGACAGAGGTGGCGGGCTGGATGTCTGTATGACCTTATGCTCGAGTCGCTGTTCATTCCCTTCACATGCGTGTGTCTATATAGGGACAGAGAGAGAAAGAAGGGAAGTGCAAGTATCTGGTACATCTATGCATCGCTGCCTCTGTGATAAAAGCCCGAACGAGTTATAATTATCACCCAGGATCATGCGCTGCTCAGTTCTCTTTAGAGAGAATAGGCAAAAACAGGGGGACTATATGTGGGACACGGGACCTCAAAGTATCGAAAGCTCTAAACCTCAAAACCAGGGTAGTTTCCTGTTGCAAATAAGCCTTCACAGCCTGGGATCGTTGACGCACATTCACAGCTCACAGTTTGCGCAGCTCGTTTTCTACTGAGTTAATCAGAAATGCCAATCATTTTATCGCACGGTGTGGCTTGAACGAAATAATAATAATAAAAAAAAAAAAAAAAAGAACCGCATAGACGTTTTTGGTCAAAGTCACAAGGCAGTGACATGACCCTCGCTCAACATCCCAGTGAAACGATTTCTCTTTCACTTTCAGTGATTCAAACGGTGCCTCTGCTATTTCAGACACATGAGACATAAAATGTCTAGTTCCCGAAAACATGGAGGCAATGTCAGGAAAAAAAAAAGAAAAAAAAAAGAAAAGAAACCGTGCAGAGGAGGAAAAGCGAGCTGTTTTTGGTGTTCCTGCAAGTTGTGTCGAGTGTGTTGCTGGGGTGGTTTAACACATGTGGTTCCTCTACCTTGCACACAGGGTTATTTTCAGGCAGTGAGAACAGCACAAGTCAGTAACAGGAACCTCCAGCAGGCTCCCTGCGTTTCCCCGCTGCAGAACTAACACGTTTGCTAGCTTGCTAATCTACCATTAATCCTTCGCCAATATGGCTTGTTTATTTCCACTTTACCTGCCGCGCTAATACTCAGACGTTTTTAATCGTCTGCCACATCTCTCTCTCTCTCACTCTCTCGTCTTTTATCCATCCTCTGCTGCAGCATGTGCTCTCCCCAGTCTGCAGATTAGCTCCACGTCACGTCGTAACCAACTCGCCGAGCTCTGTTTTTTTTATCTGACACCTGCTTCCCAAAACGAGCAAATCAGGATGTGTGATCATGACAAACATGATGGTATAAAGTAAAAGCCTTCTTCCTATTCCCAATTTAGTCACAACTTCCCCATATCCATGAGAAGTAGGTGTCAGCCCAGCGTTCATGGTTCCCTTCTGTCTGTCTCCAGCCGCCTGATAACCTGAAAGCTTCGCTGGTGTATTAAATGACATCAGATACAGGTTTCAGCCACGCTGTTTCCTGAAAGCATACAGCTGCTTTAGTGTTATTCTTGGATCGGTTCTGCATTTCCACAGGCAGAAAAAAATAAATCTAGTTTAGAAAGATGCATTTTTATTCATTAATATAGTTTTATAGCGTTCATTGATATTTAAAAAACCCCTAAATTGAATAAATGGCGGTTATAGCGGTTCACTTATCAAGTTTTGCTTTCGAACTCTATGCAAATAGATGAAACTTGATCATTAAAAAAAAAAAAAAAAAATCCCTCCCCTTCTCACACTTACATCATCATTGAAGATCCCTGAAGTTAGTGGTTTAAGTGAGAACGTCGTAAACATGCGAGGCAACATGTGCAACGTAGTCCGACAAAAAGCTGACTGTGAACGTGCAGGTTTTATTTCTCTTTCACATTTGCAGCAGAAACATGTCAGGTACTTTCTTCAGGAAGTTCTTCTTTCTTTCTTTCTTTCTTTCTTTCTTTCTTTCTTTCTTTCTTTCTTTCTTTCAAGCGTGCACAGATTTTTTGGACTAGCTAACATTGTTAACATCAGCTAAAGCAATTAGCTAAAAGTCAGGGATGAGTAGTTAAAATAAAACAAGCGTAGACACGGCTATTAGTCTGTAGACGAGCTTTTTGAAACCTCAGCCTGAGGGTGGAGCAGCAGAGGAACAAGGGCTGATCTGACTCAGAAGTGACTAAGAACTGGAGGATAGTCATTAAAAACCATAAACGTATTAGGAAAACGTTTAACGAGATAGTAAAGCAAGCCTACTTTCGCTTAACCCAGTTCTTATCAGAATGCCAATGGGTTTTTTTTTATTATGGGACGTCTTTCTATCACATTTGGATAGTCCTACAACCAATCAGAGCAAAGAAGGAAGTGACAAATACCTTAATTGCTGTTAATTGCTCGTCCTTTAAAGTTAAGGACTCTGAGCTGATTGCTTTTCCGGTGACGACCATCTTGTTGTAAGCAAATCCAACTCCACAGCGCACAGAAAATATATGTGACTATGTGGCTAGGCTTCAAGGCTAACACGACCTTCGCAGCTGAATAATATTGTGAATAAAGCGCCGCCCCCTGGTGGCCATTAGAAAGAACGCAGATTTCCGTTACATCCAGACCAGGAAGACTCGTCCACAACTTTTATATATTGTTATGTTTAAATTGAACACATTAGCCAAAAGTAGCACGTAAATGGCTAACAGGTTAGCTAAAAGTCGTGGATACAGCAAATGTTTGTAAAAATGGTTAAGCGTACTAGTTAAAAATAACGGATTACTGTTAAAAAGCTGTGGTTAAAGAGATAAAAAAAAATAGTGGCAGGAATTATAAATAACAAATAAAAGGGGAAATAGTTGAAAGCCTTAATTAAAAAGGAAAGGAATAAACTGGTTGAAATGTATATATAGTAGTAAATGTAGTAGTAGTAAAATGATTGAATTAGTTTGCTTAAATTTATGGATAAACGGTTTAAATGAATTAATGGTGTTAGTATCCACTGTGAGTTATAACACCTAAAACCAGGGAACTTGTAGGTGAAACTAAAAGTATTATGTCAGAGTGTGTTGACACAGTAAATTCCCGCTTACATGCACTGACCATTGTCGCAATGCAGAGACATTTTGGATGCACGCGTACCACGTTAACCTATTCATACACACATCTGTAACGTAGCCATTCCTCCGTACAGACGAGCGAATCCTGTCCTTTGCGTGCACGGCCGGTGCCTCTCTTATCTCATCTGCACTGCAAAAGAGTTTCTCCACACAAATTCAACAGTTGAAGCGTGTCGTGCAAAAAAAACATGCATGGAGATGGACGGTCGGATTATGTGGCTTTGATCGGAAAGGCTTTTATCGGCAAGTCCTGCACAGTTCTCGTGTTTCTCTCCACCTCCTGCCTCGTGTAGGAGATACGTACTTTATGGAGTGACTCTCGGTGAGAGCAGGACTCCTGCAAAACGTAAAAAAAATAAAACCTGTTACAGTTACAGGCTGTTTTACAATTCCTTTCCCATGCTTCCCTTTCTGTCACTTCTCCATAATTCTTAGTATTTCAGTTAGACAGGCCCTCTTTCTGAAGCTTCCCCTTTTCCATAGATTCCTATATTTCATGATTTCCACTTCTTCCTCTTCTGTTGTACAAACAGAGGTAGAGGCATGGGGAAATCAGGCTGCCACCGTGACATGCAAACCACAGGTTGGTAGCTGTGGGACTTACTTGATCTGTCAGTTCTCTTAAAATATTGCTAAACCAGTCTGGTGGGAAAAGAAGGAGCCGGTTGTTCTTCGGACACTTCTCCTTTCTGATCACTTTGGGAACACCAGACAACAAATAGAGACTGCAGTTCCACAAATAACAAATGGCTTTTGTTGCATTTTCCCTTTTGTGCTTTTTTTTTCTTTTCTAAAAAAAAAAAGCTGTTAAGTATTTAAATTAGACCCCTGTAAATGTACAGGATTGCGAGAAGGCCATGCGTGAGTCTGCCGGAGCGTGTTTGCCTGAGCTCATGCTCACTCGGCTGCTCTCATAGACACCGCGCTCGTCCTTAGTTTCACACTGCTTCCTGTGTCTCTGTTTCCTGTTTATCTTGCTGTCAATTCTTTCACCAAAGTGTGATGGTGTGAGATGATCGACGCGTCTCTTCGTCTCATCGCCGACATCCCCACTCAGTGAATCCACTTGTAAATAGGTACGCGCAGTTTTATCAGAGACAAACCGACGAGCTCGGTCTCGGCTCGATCCTCGCTTTTCTGAGTTTTCTCAGGCTCGACCCGCGACAAAATTAAAATAAGAAGGGGGGGGGGGGGGAGTTTTTAACGAAGTTTTGATGCAGCATCCCGCTCCACATGAAAATGTCACAACGTGCACTAAGAAGCAGGCTTGTCATTGCGAAACCGCTGCTGCCCTAGTTTGATCGCAGTGCAGTTCCTGTGTTTTCTCATGCAGTTTCTATTCCAACAGTAGAAATAGGGAATGAGCAGAGCCACACTGACTAAAATACCACACTAAATGAGTCCAAATAAAAGCCATGAGGCCATATTTAATCATAGCGACAAAATAAAAAGGTCAGTTTCACTGCTGCAAATCATGTGATCGATGAGCAGCTACTCATGTAATTTAAATATACATATTCAATGCAGAGCTACTTTACTTATTATAAACTGTGGAAATATTATAAAACAAAGACAATTAAATGGCAGAATTAGAAACAATACTTAGTGATAATGAAGAAAGGTTAGAACAAGCACTTTAAGAGATGATGAAATATTTCTTAATTTAGTGGGGAAAGTCAAAGGCTTCAGCACAGCTCTCTGTTCTCATGTCACACTGGTTAAAAAATCTCTAGTATTTAACATCATGAAAGAACCAAATGCTCGTGTTCTAAACCGTGGCCCCCCCACTCCCTTGCCCTCTTTTCCAGCCTGTAACATTAAAGTTGAGGCTCGCAGTGATGAGGAGAATGGGCTGGCCTGTGACATGAATGGCGTGGAGGAGGAGGAGTGCGCGGAAGACTTGCGCGTGATCGATGCCTCGGGGGCCAAGGTGAACGGCTCACAGCCGAGCCCCGAAGCCAAGGCCTTCTCCTCGGCCGGCGGTATCCGGCTGCCCAACGGGAAGCTCAAGTGCGATATCTGTGGGATAGTTTGCATTGGCCCCAATGTGTTGATGGTGCACAAGCGAAGCCACACCGGTAAGCCCTACCTTTGCACCCATGCTCACTGCTCCTCCTCTTATTTAGAGCAAAAAAAATAAAGCCAAAAAGGAAGATCTTAGAGCAGCTGTCTCCTACGTAGCTTAGTGTCTTCTTCAAATACAGGCAAACATCAGTGATAAGAGTCTTAGAAATAAACTTCATGTGTTTGCAGTCCCCCTTACACTCACTTGTAGCTGCAGTTAATGGCATGCTTGCGTTTGGCTGTATGCGTGTAGACACTCCTTTCGTGCGTGAAATAGGCTTGAAGCATACCATTAGCGTTCATTACTGTTCATCTAAAGGTCTCTGAATTACCACATGACAATCAGCACTGACTGATCAAGTTATTGGGCGATAAAGTAGCAGAAACAAACTTGGTCCAAGAAAAATAAATAAATAATAAAAAAAAATAAAAAAAATGTAAAAGTCGAGAAACAGGATATCTGCAGCAATTAAATGGAAATCTCCACGACGTGACAATTATCTGGCTATTAAAAGTTTTTCAAATTTCAAAATTGATATTCTATTGTAATGGAGCCAAACCAGTGGTGGGGAACATTTGTGAAAAAGGCACTTAACTGTCAAGCTTTAGAAACTAATGAAACTCAAAATGGAAGAAAGGAACACTAGACTAATGTAAATGCAAAAGAAAGTACAATAAAAGATATAATGAAGTGCCTCCTATTTAAATAGAAAATATTCTGTGGCGAGTCTTTGCTCCTGAAATGCATTTTTAATGAATTTCCTTTTTTATATATTTTTGCTGCTTCACTGGTGACTCTTATTTTATGTGGGGGCCCTTTGAAAAAAAAGCCATATTAAAACGTTCTCACAGAATGCCACAACACTCGGAGAGGCTGGATATTGGTTTATTCCAGAGGCGCTGATCAGGAAGACTGGCTCTCAACACAAAGTGTTTCCTCCGCTTTATTCAAATGAGGCTGAATTTGCATTGTGATGTGCCGCTCTTATTTTAGAGACGAAGAAGAGGAAAAAATGAGATTTTCAGATCAAATTGACCTAGGCAATGGTGCATTACGGAGCTGGCAGGCTGAGTCTGAAAGGCTCTTGTTCGATCAGAGCGCCAGAAGTCGGTGGGGCAGGGGGGAGCATGGAGAGATGGAGTGTCACTCTGCTGTGAAACCCTCCCACAGGCTGCTGGATGGCTCTCCGCCCCGGAGACGCTCCATCATCCAGCTTGTTCTGGCGCTCGCCGTGCTTGTAGTGCAGTGACCTCGCGTTCCCGCTGCAGCTTCACAGTAGTCGCAGAGAAAAGACAAAGACTTTGCGCTTTTATTGTTGTCAGCGGCGGGATCAGACTAGTCAGATTAGATAAACCCACAAAACACAACTAAATTACAAATCAAATACTTATAAACATCTGGTTGCCAGTACATTGACATACAAGTTTTATTCATGTTTTGTTTCTTTTCCAGTGCGTTTTTTTTTTCTTCCTCTTTGCACTAACGTGTGTTTGTTCTGTGTCTGCTCTCGTCCTCAGGAGAGCGTCCGTTCCAGTGCAGCCAGTGCGGTGCCTCTTTCACCCAGAAGGGCAACCTGCTGCGTCACATCAAGCTCCATTCGGGGGAGAAGCCCTTCAAGTGTCACCTGTGCAGCTACGCCTGTCGCAGGAGGGACGCCCTCACCGGCCATCTCCGCACCCACTCGGGTGAGTATGCGAAAGGTCACCCGTACTGAAAACTTCTGCTCTCATGGTAATTCACGCTGGGTGGAAGCCTTTACAAAAGGGATGGCAACTTCTGCAGCACACGCAGCGAGACCTCCGGACTATATAAGGGGAAGTTGACAGGGTGTAGATATGGTGTCACTTTTTTTTTTTTTTTTTTTTTTGCAAATGTTTTGCAGAAGTATGTGTTAATGAAATTTAGGTGTAAACAGTGCGGTTGTTCTGGATAGTTTACCAGAACGCTGGAGGAATAGCCTGCAGGATCGCCCTTGCTTTACATTTGTAGTCTTAGTGTCTACGCTCAGGTGCACTGGCAGAACAGAAGTGACAAAAAATGAAAGCATTGTGATGATGGCCGGCTTGCACAGACTGCTCAGCCCGGTTAAATTAAAAGGCTGTACAAAAAGCACCAAAGGCAAACCACGGTGGTCTGTGCCTATGATATTAAGCATGGGATTAATATTATAATGATAGTATTATGTAATAAATCACAAAAGCTTCCTGTCTGTGAGACTCCACTCTTTGGTACCTATTATACACATGAGCAGCAGACATATAGTTTATATTTTACAGAAAAATCTGAATAATTTCTTTCACATTTTTGCAAACAGGAGTAAGCATTGCCTTTGCATTCACCTATTTGTAGCTGTATCAAGTCTTCACGACGCACAGATGATCTACAACAAACTGATTCACAAAGACGCGGCTGAAAGGACGTTTTACATCTGCTGTGGCAGTGATTCATGCCCACGGCTGAAGCCAGAAAGTAAAAAAGAGCCTCTCTCCCCCTCCTTCCCCTAAGATTTGTTTTTGTTATCATTCATATTTGTCACATTTCATTCATTCACTTGCATTGAGTTCAAAAGAAGGACCAAATATAAGTCATGGTGCTGAAGCAGTCAGTCTCTTTATTTTACTGTGCTGGTGCAAGACGGAGGAAATTACTCACCACGATTTAGTTTTTATTCGCAGAACAAAAGTCCCTCTACGCTTCCCCCTAAATACAGTGGATATGACCTGCATCCTGACCCTGAGCAGTATTTACACACCAGCGGCAGCAGGCTGGGAAATATAAAGTGTATGTAGGATACTCAATAAATAAAACACGACGGTTTCAGAACCATGGACAGTGCTGACGTAACGCGACATAAATGAGAGGGTTAATGTGTGAATTAATTATGACGATGGGTGTTTTTTTTTAATCTAAAGAATTATCTTTAGCGGCACAGTGGAGAGGTGGTTGGCACTGATGCTTCCAGCTTCCTCCCACCGTCCACAGACATGCTGGTTAGATTTATTGGTGATTCTATATTGTCCATAGGTGTGAGCGTGAATGGTTTCTGTTTCTCTGTGTTACCCCTGTGATAGGCCTGTCCAGGTTGTACCCTGCCTCTCGCCTGATGACAGCAGGGAAAGGCTCCAGCGCCCCCCTATAACCCTTCACAGGACAAGCAGTTACAGAAGATGAATGAATGAATGAATTATTTTAAGTAGCTTTGATAGTTTGCAGGTGGTCTTGAGTCTATCCCAGCTGTCATAGGACAAGAAGCAACCTGAACAGGTCGCCAGCCAATCACAGGGCTAATAATATCTTTGATACTTGTCATTCATGACTATTAATAACTCATTTAACTACACAGCCTACCTCTTTGATATGGCAGAAACACAAAAACTTAAAAAGTCTACTTGTGAACTGTTACTGCCGGATGCATCGTTTTGTTTTTCTGTCTTTTCTGTCTTTTCTTTCTCCGACCACACTTCACACCAAACACCAAGTCTGTCCTCTTCTTCTTCTTCTTTGCTCAAAGTGGAAGTGTAACATTCATCCCTCCCCGTGCTCTTCCAGGAAGGAGTCGGCAGTTAGAACAACACTATCGGTTAAACCTGTCACGGTGTTGGTGTACGGTTTACCATTGATACTCAAAACCCCTTTACAGACGCAATGACACATCTTCCTATTTGTTCACAGAAGCGCTCAGAAATTCACACACAGCTGCCTCCCACTTGGAGCAACTCAGGGTTGTAGTGTCTTGCTCAAGGACACTTTACTCAGCAGCAGTTCTCACTCGTGCCCTGCGCTGTTTTCACTGATGTAATGTTGATATTTCTTTTTTCTTTCCTCGCAGTTGGAAAACCCCACAAGTGCGCTTACTGCGGACGGAGTTACAAGCAGCGCAGCTCTCTCGAGGAGCACAAGGAGCGGTGTCACAACTACCTGCAGTGCATGGGCCTGCAAAATAGCATCTACTCAGGTTTGTGCCGCACGAGGCGCTCTCTTAACTTTCACCCAAATCTAATGACCTACTTAACCTCGGGGCACGGGACTCCTCTAGGCACGCGGCAGTGTACCTCGCTGACAGTGTTGATGTTGCTAAATGTGCAGACGTTTGCAACCGTCCTCTGGGCGTCCAAAACAACAGCAGAGCTAATTAAGTGCGTTTAACCACGGCGTTTGTCCATATGTATTTATGAATTATCGTGCAACTCCATCTTAAAGTCTAGAAACCCATCTGTCATCATCCGTGCGCATGAAGAAAAGCTATATTTTTAAACCAAGTGCTTCACACGTGTCAGTATAGTCCGCTCTGTGCTCTTGGGGAGGGGAAAATAAGAAAAGCAAAAACCTTCTGGCATGTGTTACCAGGCACCTGTTCATCACTTTAAACAGGACTTTGACTCTGAAATCTACTTCTCTGTCTTGCTTTCCAGTAGTAAAGGAAGAAAGCAACCAGAATGAGCAGAGGGAAGACTTAAGCCAGACGGGATCTGACAGAGCCTTGGTGCTAGACAGACTAGCTAATAATGTAGCTAAACGTAAGAGCACTATGCCACAGAAGTTTGTGGGTAAGGGCTGAATATCTGCTTCCTTTGTGTGAATACAATGCTACGCTACTGTTGCTGAAAAAATAAATAATAACTGCTGCACCTACAGAAAGCTGCATTAGGCGAAGCTGCAATGTGTTTTGTGTTTTTCGTTTCTGAGCCAACCCTGGTTTCTGCACAGTGCATGGAAAACAGCCTGAGCCTTTTTTTATCTGTTCACTAGATAAAGCTTTAACTGATCTGCTTCATTCTGTATGTTCATTTTAAATAATAATAGTATCTTAAGACGCAGAGGGATGTGCTAGTATCACGTTAGACCAGTGACAGCGAGTCAGTTTCAAAACCCTAGCTAGTGAAATGCAGGCTCAGCATGAAGATGGTGAGATGACAGGATGTAGGTGAAAGTTTCAGTTTGACCTTTACACTCGTCTCCTTTTGGCCCCTCAGGAGACAAGCGTCTGTCGGACCTCTCTTACGACGGCGGAGCAGGCGAGATGATTCAGCCCCACGTCATCGACCAGGCCATCAACAGCGCCATCAGCTACCTGGGGGCCGAGTCGCTGCGGCCCCTGGTCCAGACCTCCCCTGCCTCCTCTTCTGAAGTGGCTCTCGGGTCCATGTACTCCCTCCACAAGCCAGCCACAGATGGCCACTCGGGGACGGGCTTGTCAGCTAAAGACAGTGCGGCTGAGAACCTCCTGCTGCTCTCCAACTCCAAGTCCGCGTCCAGCGAGAAGGATGGCTCGCCCAGCCACAGCGGCCAGGACTCCACGGACACCGAGAGCAACAACGAGGATCGCCCAGGCGGCACGGCCCCCGGCCTCATCTACCTGACCAACCACATCACCTCGGGGGTGAGGAACGGCGTCCTGCCCCTGGTGAAGGAAGAGCAGCAGAGGCAGTACGACGCCATCCGGGCCAGCATGGAGATGGCCTCCGAGGGCTTCAAAGTGGTGACGGCGGACGGGGAGCAGGTGAGGGCGTACCGGTGCGAACACTGCCGCGTCCTCTTCCTGGACCACGTCATGTACACCATTCACATGGGCTGCCACGGCTTCAGAGACCCCTTCGAGTGCAACCTCTGCGGCCACCGGAGCCAGGATCGATACGAGTTCTCCTCCCACATAACACGAGGCGAGCACCGCTACTGAGCCGCTCCGAGCAGAGAACACACACACACAGACAGAGAGGATTGGAAAATACGTCACACTCACTCCCTCATAGACATACTCCTGCAATAAAGGCATAGAAATGCATCATGTAAAATACACTGTTGATGTCTATATGTTGTGTTGTTGTTTTTTTTTGTTTTGTTTTACAAGGTATGCATGTTTATTGACAGATTAATGTATACAACTATAAAAAAAAGTATTTTCGTTACAGTAGGACTGAAACAACAGAGTTACTGTGCCACATTCTTCATGAATCCTGTATTTATCGTTGCCAGAAATATATACGTGTGCAGATGTGTCCTTTTCTTTTTGAAAACAATTATTATTATTTTTAGAGATTTAAAATACATATTGAGTAAAATACAAAAAAAAGAGCAACTGGTATTAAATACAATCATTAAAAAATAAAAACCTAACAATCGATGTAGATAAAGCCACAGTTCTTTACCAGGTTTGACCTGTTCTTGTGTTTGTAATAACCTACATATTATTTATGAAACATTTACACACCTGTCTGTTTTTTTTTCTTTTCTTTTTTTTTGTTGTATTTATTACAGTGATCGATGTTTGTCTTATAGAGTAGTAAAAGATGCATCTTTTCGACTGTGCTATAGGTGTGTTTAAGGTGTTTTAAGATGACACATGACTGCTGCTGGAAGCCATTTTTAGTTTCATCCAAACAAAAAAAAGAAAACAGAAAAAAGAAACATGTTATCTTGGACTTGTTGTTTTATACCTGACGATGGAATCGTGAAATGAAAATAACCTCATTTGAAGGTAACTTTCTGCTTGCAAAAATATCAATAAAGGATATTTTATATATGCACACAGAAGTGTTTAATTTATTTAAAGGATGCCTGTAGAAATAAAGACGCCATCATTTTTTAAACACTCAGAGGATATGGAAATGTCCACTTTGAAATGTTTGAGGCCTTTCATAAATTAGGGTAGAAAACAATAATTCCTGGATTTAATGGACGGACTTGACGCCTCCTTTCCCCCCTCCTCTCACACTCAAACTTTCTGAAATCATTAAGTTCAGACGTCATTCAGGATGCCGCTCGCTTCTGCCTGTCAAGCAAAATCCAAGACGAGTGAATGAATGACTGGCATTTGTGCAAAAAAAAAAAAAAAAAGACACTGCCAGACAATTAGTGTGTGCCTTCAAAATCTTCAGTCTGCAAATAATAACAGTAAGAGTGAAATATTGTTCTATTCTTCTGTTTTGCATAAATCATTTTACTTCATTTTATCTAGTAAACCAGCAAAAGGCCAAATGACAGGTACCGCGAGCCCGACACATCACAGTGACATCTGTCTGCACAGCACAGGGACCCTCGCGTTAACAGAGTGATGGCAGAACAAGCAGTACACACACAAAAGCATGCCGACGTATGCCTCGTCCACGACCTGAAGACTCTCAGCCTCCGAGGGGCGGCGGCAGCAGAGAGCAGGGACAGAGAGGATCAGCCACTGGAGCAGAAGGCAGGGGCCGGGGCTCTGAGGGCCAGGCCCCGTCTGGAGAGGCTCGCCGAGGGCCGGCGGAGGAGCTCGGCAGCGTCGTGTGGAGACAGCCTCGTCCAGATGGCTGCTGTGTGATTTAGCAGAAACGGGAAGCAGCTGTGGCCAGCGCCGAGTCCCCCCACGCTTGACTGGGACCCAGCAGCGGGAGGGGTGGGGTGGCGTATTTGCATGAGAGGGATAATCTGGCCAACCCAGTGTGGCCCTGCCAGAATCCCAAATCTCACTTGCCCTTTCAGCCCAGCTGACTGAAATACTCCTTCAAGAACCAGATTTACCAAAAGCTGTTGAGGGGATCCAACAAGACGACAGCACTCCAGATTATTTTTAATACGGAATTATATCTTTTTAATGGGTGAACATAAAGGAACATTTTCTATCAGCGTTTCTCAACACAGTTAAATTATATTTCATTGTCTCTCTTGTCATTTCCTCACATGGGTGTCTATTTAGGAATGCAAATGACAAAATGACAATATTTTCCCACTATACTGAACATTACAATGGAATGAGATTTACTTGAATCTTTGCAGAATACAAAGAGTTTAAAACTTTTATTATGATTGTTTCCATTTCAGCTACTTTTCAGTGCATTTTTTTTTCTACTTTTACTGCATTAATTTAAATCATTCATTCATTTTCAGGTTGAGATTTTGCATTAAAAACATTGGATTATATAGTTAGAAATTAAATTCACTCTTATGACCTGGTGCTTCATGTACTGTGGTCGGAGCTCCCGTCACATTTCAGATGCCTCTAAATTAGTGGTGTTTGTCCACCTCACTGTTATATTGTTTAATTTGAAAAACCGGTCCTTCGTTCATTCATTCATTCATCTTCTGTACCTGCTTATTGTGTGAAGGGTGGGAGGGAAGCTGGAGCTTATCCCAACTGTCATCAGGCCACTCACATGCCAGTTAACCTAACCAGCATGTCTTTGGACGGTGGGAGGAAGCTGGAGAACCTGGAGACAACCCATGCCAGACAGTCGGCCTGGATTCGAACCCAGAACCTGCTTCAATGCTAGCCACCACGCCCCGAAAAACTGGTTCATTTCATAAAATCAAACTATTTTGAGAAACAAATGGACAAAACTAATAAACCAGTAACTTTTAAGTAACAGTGTCGATAGTAAGACATACAGGTGTATTTTTTTTTAAGCTCTCAGAGCAGGTTTTCTTCAGATATGTTACAATCCTAAAGATTTCCGACACAGTGCGTTTGGCGACCCCTGTGGCCACTGGTGGTAACTGCGTTTGTGGCCGCAGTTAAATAAAAGAAATCTTACTTCGGATAATTTTTTATGAGTTTATTATGAATGTGAAGGGAATTTGAAGTGAGTCACGAACAATCAAACTAACAACTGTAAATATTATAAGTATCACAACGGGGTATTATTTTATGAAAATCAATTTTAAATAATTATTTTTTGATAATATACTCAATTTAAATTTGCATGTTTACATTATAGAGATTATTTTATTTAGGGAAAGTATGGAAACGGTGCAATATTCATTCAACATTAAGCTAATTAATAAATCATCTCAAAGTTAAAATTTTAATCACCACTATCCAACCGCTGCTAATTTAGTTTTCTCCATTAAACACACTGTTTTTATGACCACCCCGTCCCAGATGTGACCGCCGCTACACAACCGCACTCAAATTGAGCTACAAGCCGAGACCATATGGCTCAGTTCTCAGTCCATACTCGATGGACTCTATAGATCCCGTCAGCACCAGAGGAATTCTGCACATCTGTCCCGGTCCAGCTGTGAGGAGTCCCCGTGTTCGGAGAAGCCCGCGGGGGGGGAGGAGGAGGGGGCGGTAGAGGTTGGGTGACTACTTCTGGCTAATTCAACAAAGTTTCAACACAGTGGCCAACCGCACGGGCCTGAAATATTTATCAGGGACTTGACAAAAAGATGAAAAATAAATGAAAGTCTTTTTTCATGGTCTTCCAGATTTTCAAAGATTTGCTCATTAAAATTACATGAGAATTTCATTTCATGTGTGCACAATCTATAATGGTGTCCGTCCAGGCCAGTGAGCCGTTCAGCTTGACAGAAAAAATAAAAATTAAACATGTGTTGACCAGAACGACAACAACAGCGTGCTGGACATTGACGGACGAGAAATTAACTGGATAAATGGTTTGAAGTGTATGAAAACCAGTCAGGGGCTGCATGGATGAGGATCACTGCTACAATAATGGTGCACACGTTGTCACATAAAAGGGATGTATTGCAGATTTTCCTGTTGAGTCCACTGCTGTCTTAATCAGTAACAGGAAGGGAGGCAAAGCAAAGTTGTTGTTTTTTTAAACATGAGACCCAGGATAGCGTCAGTGTTGCCCAACTTCCGTGGATGTGATTGGCACATCTGGCTTCAGGAACATTTCAGGACAACTTCACTCAAACTGCCGATACACTAAAGATAGACTCTTAGTGCTTGGTTTCAAATCTGAGACATAAATAAACATGAGCAGATATGAAGAGTACAATTTAACTTTATTATATCTTTATTATATAAGATGTACTGTGTATGAAAAAGGTGGGATTAACTCAGTATCACAGCTTCATCTGGAACAAAGCCCATGTACACATCATGGAGCCTAATGCGTACACCAAATAGCAAAACTAACAGGAGAATAAGTATCTGAACAAACCAGCATTTAACACAAACACCTGAAAATCATCTGAATGCAAAATGCAAATTCTCTCAGCACAAACCGTCGGAGCAATTACGGCGATCAGGCATTGATCGTTTGGGATCAAGTGAATTTGGAGGCCAGAAACGAGCCAGAAAGTGTATCTTTTTAAAATCTTTTTCTCAACTTATGCCCAAATATTGTCCAGAGCTTGAACAGAGAGGTAGATGATAATCAAGTACAAGGAACAAGTTTAACGTCCACATCCGAAAGTCTTATTCCACTCCTCATACAGCTCCAAGTCCTTCGTTGAGACACTGGGTCGTACAGTCTTCAGGGCCTCCTGGAAGTCGCCGTACAGGATTGGCCGCACCTGATCCGCGGTGATAGTGGCGATGTCACTGAGCTGGATGCTGCGTATGGGCCCCAGCGCTGCCTCCCGACACAGCTGAGTCATATCGGCTCCGGAGAAGCCCTGCGTGGCTGTCACCACGCTCTCCAGCTCCTGCTCTCTCAGCTGATTCTTCTCTCGAGCCATGAGGTTTATCACTATCTGCAGTCGGGCAGCAGCTTCAGGCAGGGGGATGTACAGCCGCTTTGCCAGGCGTCGACGGGCGGCCTCATCGATCTCCTGGGGCCGGTTGGTGGCACCCACCACCAGGATGCGGTCCTCAGCTGCCGTGGCGGCCCCGTCCAGCTGAACCAAGAACTCAGTCTTTATCCTGCGCGATGAGTCGTGCTCCCCGTCTGTCCGCTGGGACAGCAACGAGTCGATTTCATCAATGAAGATGACAGCGGGCTGGTGGCAGCGGGCGATAGCAAACAGGGCCCGCACCATTTTTTCTCCCTCACCCACCCACTTGGACGTGAGCGATGAAGCGCTGATGCTAAAGAAGGTGGCGCCTGATTGACAAGCAATACATTTTCCTATCAGTGTTTTTCCCGTCCCTGGGGGTCCAAACAACAGGATGCCCTTGGGTGGACCGCGGAGGCCGGTGAAGATGTCGGGTCGCAGCATGGGCCAAACCACAATCTCCTTTATGGTGGTCTTGGCAAACTCCAGGCCCGCTATGTCATCCCAGGCTACAGGAGGCCCGTGGTCCATGATCTCACTCATGATCAGCTCAATTATCTTCGGCTCAAAGTTTTTCAAACGCTCGTCCAAGATTTGAGGTTCCTGATTGGAATTATCCCTCGACACACTTTCCTCCTCCTCCTGTCTCGGGATGGGAGACACAAATTTAGAAAATGTCCCTCGAGGTCTGTTAGCACCCAGAGATTTCTTCACAACTGCTGCCATCCCAGGGGGTTGACCTCTCTGGGGCTGATGAGAATGTTTTTTCTGCTGGTCGACGACGAACTGCTCGCGAGCCGTTTTGAAGTTGCATCCAGCTCGTGGGTCGGTGCCACCTTGAGCTCTGTGTTGCCCCCTGCCACCATCGCCACCATCTGGGTTGTAGAAATTCTTCCGCTTTGATGGGTTTGAGGTGGGGAAGAAGGTGGACTGTTGGTTCTGAGCGCTCGCAGCGGGGCCGGGGTTTACCTGAACTG
This sequence comes from Planiliza haematocheilus, assembly GCA_005024645.1. Lineage (NCBI taxonomy): Eukaryota > Metazoa > Chordata > Actinopteri > Mugiliformes > Mugilidae > Planiliza > Planiliza haematocheilus. The sequence continues at coordinate 2,028,308 of SRSE01001339.1, read as the reverse complement.
AAGGATGATTAAACACAGACTGTGGTCGGGCTGGAGGTCGGGGGAATGAATTTAAATGACCTGAGATCCCATCAGAGGCTCCTGGCCTCTCAGTCGAAATATAAGCAGGATTACTGGCAGGGGTGTTAACCTCTGATTTAGGCTGTGGTGGTCCTGTAGGTTTGAACAATGCAGTCTCTGCCCTGACACCGGTAAAGGGAGCAGAGAGGAGGTTGCCTCTGCTTTGCTGTCCCACGGGTATGTTAACATCTGCTGGTGCAACAAGGAACCCTTCGCCCCCTGTCCTGGCCTGAATCATCTTCTGCACGCAAGGCAACTCCATCACACTCTCCTTGGTGAGGGACGACTCCCATTTGTCGCTGTAGTTCCTCTGACTGCGAGCCAGATGGAGCGCGCTCTCTGCATAGTTGTTAAGCCCAGTGCGGGGGTCATCCGAGTCCAGCACTGAGGCGTAACGCTCCGAGTAGGTCCTGAGCAGGCTGGCCGCGCCGGCCTGAGAGATCTGGGAGCTTGCCCATGCATACTGAATGGAGAGGATGTGGGCCCGGTAGGCATCGGCCGTCTGTTCAGGTGTGCAGGTGCCAGATGAAATGTCAAAGGACCTCCTCTGCCATTCGTCCAGGTGCGCGCCACTCATGCCTGGTCTGCTCCAGCCTGGTGAAGGAGAAGGGGACGAAACTGATTAAAAATGCATGACCCCAGTAAAAGCCAAGGCACACATCACCCCTGACCCAAACCAGCAATAAGTTGCATGCAGTGTAATGCCATTTAATTTAGAATTGCTCTTCCATATTGATCAAAATCCGAACCATTTCCATTCACACCGTAGAAGGTGAATTATTTTAATCATTAGCAGCATTAGTAGCAGGGATAAACTCTAAACAAGCATACAACAGTGTCTACAGCATGAACAGCTTTGACACAGGTGTGACAAACACACATTTGGACAGTTCATAAGAAGTTCTTTTAATACACCTAAAACTCATTCAGCCTCCATTAAATCCTATCCTGGTTGTGTTGCGCACAAAAAATAACCCACAACATGCCACAACACTACGAGTATTAGGGACTCCACTTACTATTAGTTATATCTTCTTATGTAATTGTGACAAATTAAAGAGGAGCTACGGAACAACGGCTATACTACCAGTCCACTGAAAGCTGTTGTTTACATCTGTGGATGTTCCCGCCACCTGTTTCTTCTTCCGCTACAACTTCCTGCCTCGTTCCAATTCGGTGTCGTAAAAAAGTACACTCGTGTTTCCAGCATCGTTTTTTAATAAACACAGGAAACCAGAGCAAATCATGTCGGATTATAGATTTTTAAATTGACAAAGCGTCGATTTAAGATGAAAAGACAGCAAAAAACAGTGATACCGCGAGGCAAATAACTTTTTCTAAAAGTATTGGAACGTGGCCCGTAACTTGTCACAAGTAGGGAGTGCTCCATTTATCCCCCAGTTCGGCCCAGTTGCCTAGACAACATCTATTAATACAGTATTGTACCGCTTTATCACACCACACGTGAATAATTTCCTTAGATTTTAGTTAGTTATGAAGTTTGAGGCATATATTGAGAATATTATCCCACGTTTAAAAACTTTTTCCGGAATACTTTTTTTTTCAACCCCGCACGATTCTGCTGGCTTGAGGTCTACACCGACATCTTGTGGCTACAACACGCTACAGCAGACGGGTCGCTTTGCCGCGTTGCATTTTGGGAAATGCTGTCCGTTTGTTGTTGAAATGAATTGCCTGGCAGTGAATATGACATAAATTATATTGAAATAAAGTATATTTGCACATAGATTATAACATAAGACGTAATTATTTTATTTTGTAATGTATAAAAAAATAAATGTAATTTAATTGTGATATTAACGTATGGGTAAACTACATCAACCACAACCGTGTTGCTTTGTGTTTATTGTGTCGACAGTGGATGACAGAGACTACTGCTGAGCTCCAGAGAATAAAGCGCACGCCGCTAGTGGGAGGAAAAAAAATACTGTTGGTGTGGCGTTGTGTAGCTAGCTGCTCAGTTTGTTCATTTCTACTGTATTTGTGTTTGAGGAAGGATACCGGAAGAGTTTCCTGCATAACTGGTCACAGTGGGCGCAGACCGTTAGCTCTAACGTTAGCTTCACCGGAGGCAGGATGTAAATGAATCCAGACGGGACCAACCCCAGGAGCCGGTAGCAGCAATCAGTCAGTCACACCCTGTCTGGGGACACTGAAAGAACCCTGTGCTCTGAGCAGCATGAACTTTTCCTCCTTTGCAGTGTTTCATACAAACACACGTTAGCCTCAGACCTTTGAATCTGCAGCTTCTCATCACCAGTTTGAGTTTGAACTGGGACTGGATTATGACTGACTCATCATCATGGCACGAACAGAGGAGATAACCCTGAACAGTCTGTCTGCTGCAGTGTCAACTAGATAGACAGCTAAGTTACTTACACACTTTAGCGTTTTATTTTATTTTTTATGTTTTATTAGCGATATTAATTATGAATGCACCGATGTACACGTTCGTTACCCGGGACGACAACAGCACTGTTTACGCAGAAGTTTCCAAAATCCTCCTCTCAACTGGACAATGGAAGAGGCTGAAAAGAGACAATCCCAGATTCAACTTGATGCTTGGAGAACGGAACAGATTGCCCTTTGGGCGTCTGGGTAAGTGATTGCTTGCGGTCTCGTAAGAATTGAGTTTGTTTGTGCTATTTTGGTGTCCACCCGTGAGGATGAGACAGCAGCTGTGGCTGTGCAGAGCTGCATCCTGTGGAAAGTCTTATTCACTGTACGCACGTATTTGAATAAAAGACTTTTAAAAAAACGTCCTCACTTTGACTTTGCAGGCCATGAACCTGGACTGGTGCAGCTGGTGAATTACTACAGAGGTGCTGACAAGCTCTGCAGGAAGGCATCCTTGGTCAAGTGTGTATCTCTGGTCTTGAATGAACCATCTGTGTATTAAGTTTTTTGCCATTATGTTACTAATGCACTTGTCCACATGTAAATTATTCAGGGGGCAGGGGTTACATCAGCTGACCATTTTTCCTCTTTGCCATTAGGCTAATAAAGACCAGTCCAGAGCTGTCGGACTCCAGTAACTGGTTTCCTGAGTCCTACATCATCTATCCTACTAACCTCAACACCCCTGTTGCCCCAGCTACAAATGGCATTAGCCATCTGAAGAACAACCCTAAGACTGATGAGCGGGAAGTTTTCCTGGCATCCTATAACGCTAAAAAGGAGAGTGGGGAGGGCACAGTGTGGATAGCCAAGTCCTCTGCTGGAGCTAAAGGTCAAATGTGTTATTTATGTTTGATTGGTTTAAATGTGGGATACTAGTAAGCCTGGGTCAGTTTTCCCATTAATGCATGCTTAATGCATCCAGTGGCATTACATACTGGATCATTTTTATCTGCTAAAGGTCATATGTTCCACGATCAATACCCTTTACTGCAATCTACTGCTGTATTGTTTACAGATCTGAAACTGAGGATGCCGTAGCAGCTTGATAAATATCTTTTTTTATTATTATTGCAACAGGTGCTGGTATTTTGATATCCCATGATGCTAATCAGCTGCTGGAGTATATTGATAATCAGGGACAGGTTCATGTTATTCAGAAGTACCTGGAGAAGCCTCTGCTTCTGCAGCCAGGACACCGGAAATTTGACATCAGGCAAGTTTTCTTTCTTTAATCCATAACGCTCACAAAAATCCAAACACACTGACACATTTTCTAACTTAGCTCTTTGTGTTATACTGCTGCTAGGAGCTGGGTGCTAGTGGACCACCAGTACAACATCTATTTATACCGGGAGGGCGTGCTGCGGACTTCATCGGAGCCCTACAACAGCTCCGACCTCCAGGACATGACCAGCCACCTGACCAACCACTGCATCCAGAAGGAGCACTCCCAGAACTACGGACGCTACGAGGAGGGCAACGAGATGTTCTTCGACGAGTTCAGGCTGTACCTGCTGAACACCCACAACGTCACCCTGGAGACCACCATATTACCTCAGATCAAGCAGATCATAAAGTAGGTGCCGTCTTGTTTTGCTACTGCTGTTTTTACTTTTCAGTTTCAGCTAATGCCCCCAAACCAAATACTAAAAAAAGTGTTTGTAATGAAGGTGAATGAATGATGGACACGTCTGCCTCTGTGAATCTCAGTTTGGGTGGTACCGGTTGTCACCATCTTGGCAGTGCGGGACTCCTCGTAACTCCCAGCTAATTTAAAAGCAGTGTTGTATAGTAACGAAGTAAAAATACTTCGTTACTGTACTTAAGTAGTATTTTTTTATATTTGTACTTTACTTTACTACTTTTATTTCTGACGACTTTTACTTTTACTTCACTACATTTTCCGAAAAAAATCAATACTTTTACTCCATTACATTTACCTGAGCATCCTCGTTACTCGTTACAAAATAAGAAGGAACGTGATAGCCAATGGACAATCTTCGTTTTGTTGTAGTGGGACCAGTAGCCAATGATGTTGGAGATACAGGCCGCAAGACATTATCGTTGGTTTACCCCGTTGTGCGGCGGATGAAATCAGCGGCCAGCGGGTACATTTCAAATTAATGGTCGCATTATCATGTCAGTAGTCTCAGACAAGTCGGGTCTCTAATGTTATTTGAAGAGAAGGAGGAAGACAGAGAAGCCTAAAATGTCAGAGATGGAGGTGACTGAATCGGCGACTGAACCTGAACCTGCTGCTGAAACAACCAGCATAGACGACAACGACGACGACAACGACGATGAACACCCGTGGCCATACCTGCGGGGAATGTTCAGCTACATGATGTAGCTGAACATTCCCCGCAGACCCGGTCTGTAAGGATATGTTTGTGTATTTTTGTATATGGTTGGGTTTATGTAAGGAGGCGTTGAAGCTCCTTTAAGTGTCATGTGACACTTTGCAAATTAAACAAAACTTAAAAACTAAATTAAACAGGAATAAAGAAAATGTTACAACTCAAATTTCTGATTGCATTTTATTAACAGTACTTTTTACTTTTGATACTTAAGTACAGTAAATACTAGCTACTTTTTTACTTTTACTCAAGTAATATTCTAGCAGGCTACTTTCACTTTTACTTGAGTAATTTTCCAGTAAGGTACTTTTACTTTTACTCAAGTATGGCTTTTGGGTACTTTATACAACACTGTTTAAAAGTGAGCAAAGAGGTGGAGTGTGAGTGGAGCTGAGGCTGGCGGTTGACCCCTAAGGAGACAGCTGGCAGCCTGACCCGGCACCCACCTGTCACTCAAAGCCACCACCCTAATCCTAAATTATGCATACCTTAAAGTCTTCTCTAAAATAAAGGTAGCTTGGTTGTGCTTGTGGGAACCAGAGAGTCTTCACATGTGTAAAGAGAGTTTGTTTGTGGCAGTAGCATTTATTATTAAAGTTCAAACAGTCTGAAATGATTTTTGTTTCTGCTTTAACAGGAGCTGTCTGTCATGTATTGAGCCTGCCATCAGCACCAAGCACCTGTCCTACCAGAGCTTCCAGCTCTTTGGATTTGACTTCATGGTGGACGAGAGCTTCAAAGTGTGGCTCATTGAGATCAATGGAGCTCCAGCCTGTGCACAGTCAGTAACTTTTATGTTAAAATGTCCCTTCTTTGCGTCCCAACCAGTTGCATCGTCCTTTTTAATTGACGAATCACTGAACATTTGCATTTGTTTCTCCTGTCTTCACATTTAGGCACATTTTCCTATGTACAGTTTTAAATGTTTACAAAAAGTGTCATGTGATTGGATTTTCGTCCTAGATATTTAGTCTCACAAACGTCACACCTCTGCTCCCCCTTTTGTCCTCCAGGAAACTCTATCCAGAACTATGTCAAGGCATTGTGGATGTTGCCATTTCCACTGTCTTCACCCTAAACAGCGGCAGCGACCCGCCATCTGCTTCCTCTTCACCGTACTCCTCCTCCCCGTCCTCAATGTTCACCACCAACTCCTGCTCCTCTCCCAAACTGAGAGGGCCTCTCCACGTGGGTCCTTTCACTCGGCTGTAAGCACACACATACACACACACACCAGTATGCCCCTCCCCTCCCCTCCCCTCCCTTCCCGTCTGTCCACCTGCTAGAAGCTTCTTCCATGCTCTGTCCTCACTCCTAAGCTTCACCTGAGAAGTAGCACACGCCACCAAGTCAGGCCATCCGTTGTACCTTGCCTGTCTCGGCTGGAGCGGAGATTTCTTCTTTGCAGAGTTGACTGAAACAATTATGCATATTATGAATGTGAGGGTGGTGACGACGTGTTCGCTAGATGTTCCGGGAGTTTCCGAATGAGGGCCGACACCCTTCAAACTCAGTTCCGCCGCCAGGTTCTCCCCAAGCAGGTTAAAGGAGGTGTGAAGGATGCAGAGACGCTCCAACTGAGACTGTAGTGCCTTACATTTCCAACCATGCTCCCTTAAAAAGACTGCCAGTTAGCTTGCTCTGTCACAGTGACTTGTACTTGTTCTATCTTGTCCTATAAGCCTTTGCACTGTTGCGCTTATAAAATCTGAATGGTCAAGATCAGTCCACAGGCAAAATTGTAAAACAAGAGTGTTTTTTTTTTTTTTTCCTCATCAGGCACTTTTCTTGTTTTTACTTTTTATTTTTTGTTACCCATTAATTGTCAGAGATAACAATGATCACGAAGACGCAGAGATCAATATGTTTATACCGATAAGAACTGTTTTATATTACTTCTTCTAGCCCCATGTGTCTGATGAGCTAAATACTCAAGATGTCAAGGTTTGCCTTGAACAGTAACATTCCCCATAACTTAAATCACGTGGACACTACATACACCGATCAGGCATAACATTATGACCACCTTCCTAATAGTGTGTCAGGTCTCCCTTGTGCCTCTAAAACAGTTGTGACTCATCAGAGAATGGACATGGAGCTTCTGAGGGTGTCCTGTGATGCAAAGTGGGGGCTTTGAGGGGGAGGGACCTCTGTGGATCATCCCACAGATACTTGATCAGTTTGGGATTTAGTGAAATTGGAGTGTCATTGCTATGGGGTGAGGGTGCCTGGTCTGGTCTAGATGGGTGCTACATGTCTAAGTAACATCCACACTGATGAAAGCCAGGTTCAAAACTTTCCCAGCAGAACACTGAACTGTCACCAGATGGTCATAATGTTATTTATTTCTCCTGTCGGTGGTTTTAATGTTGTGGCCGATCGGTGTATTATTTACATTCAGGTCAGCTGGGCGGCATTACTGAGCAGAGAGAGAACCCTCATAGACAAAACCCAGGTCTAAGTCTGTCCCTACTGACTCTGTTGAAGTGTCCCTGAACTCTCACTTGCTACATTTACATGGACGACGATTTCTTCAGCCGTCACTAAAATCGTTTTGAGATTCCAGCTTAACTCTTTACTTTGACACTAAATTAAAAATATGGTGCCATCTAATATTTATCCCACAGAACTGATGGTTAGGCGCAAATACTTTCTTACTGAACAGCTCGGAGGTCAAAGGTTACCACTGACTGAAGTGGTTTCATGAGGCATTTTTAGCCTTTTATTTAGATTTTTATTTAAATACTTGTGTCCATGTAAATACGGCAAACGACAGAGACTGCAAAGGGATGAGAGAACGTATACACAAGTATACATTTTTCCTTTAGGAACAAACTCTTTATGAAATATTTCAGAGTTTGTTTTCTGTTGTTTGAAGAGAGCATGTTTGTGTGATAGCATGTAGCATACAAGCCCCTACAGCACCTTTCTAGCTGTAGAACTAAGAACTGCCCTAGTGTCTGTTATATTTCTTATGTACGAAGACTGTCGTTGTAAAGTGTTGTTTGGATTATGTTTTTGAACCGTTGAAATGAAAGTAGAGTAGTTTGTACAGAGTCTTACTGATTATTTAAGAAGTCATGATTATTTATTCATGATTTTAGTTTGGTTTGGTTTTTTTTTTTAAATATTTCGTTTTTTGTTTTTTTTCATTTGTAGACAAAACCCTACATGTGTAGATGTCCAAGATGACTTGTGTCAAATATGTTTTCTGTTATTATTTGGTAGAAGTTAGATGTTCTCTTCTTATGTCAGCGACACACTGAGGAACTGTTGTGTTTCCTGGGGCTCATCTGAACTTTAAAATATGTCATTAGGGTCCAAGCAGCTAATCTCAAACTTCTTTCATGCCACTGTCAGAATATTTAGGATTTCCTGTTCCCAACTGACCCAAACTGCGTCTAAATCATCTATAGAGAGTTGCAAACATTTGCAATAACTTTTTTTTTTACTCATTTTCTCTTCCACCAGTATGAAAAGTTTAAATCTGCAAAATCCAGCAGTAGCCCATATTTGCATGTGTGTCATCGCCTCAACTTGTGCGATGGTGCGTGAAATAAATCGCCTTCTCTCGGGATGCAGCGGTCCGGGGTTTATATGCTCTGGTGACCAAGTCCTACTTACCAACATCGCAGCGGTTCGTGCATGCACTACGTCTTAAATCTCTTATCGAGGTTGTAACAGCTCCGAGGTTGTCTTCCCTAACCCTAACCTCATGAAAATGTATTCTCATTTTTCACATTTTTCTCTGCTGGAATCGCTTGTTGGGCTGGAGCCTATCCCAGCTGTCATCAGGCGAGAGGCGGGGTACATCCTGGACAGGTCTCCAGTCTATTGCAGGGCTAACACAGAGACGGACAACAATTCACACTCACACCTACGGCCAATTTAGAATCACCAATGAACCTAACCAGCATGTCTTTGGACGGTGGGAGGAAGCTGGAGAACCTGGAGAGAACCCACGCAGACACAGGGAGAACATGCAAATTCCCCAAAGAAAGTTGCACGTATTTGGGAAACAAAAAACTCCGCACACACATATAATGACACTAACTGACCTAGTAATCAAGTTTAAAGTTTACTTTTGCTCTACAGGTCTTCTACCCTAAAAATGTCCAGTCGTTTCACAGTCTGCTTGGACCCTGATGCTTTTTGCAGCAGGTTTTAGTTGGTGTGACTTCCCTACTCTTTAACCTGTGCTGAAAAAGGCTTTGCTTCCTATGTTGCATGTGACCTAAGGGACACCATAAGAGCATTTATTTATGTTTTTTAACCACTGTGTATTTGTTTTTTGTTTTTTTACAAGATGACTCTTAAGAATGAAGGATTTGTACGTGATCAAATGACAGAAAGATGGAAGGGCAGGTGACACTGGGGATGTAGTACACTAATCCCAGTAACTCAGTACAGATGATTAAAAAGAAAATGAATGTTTGGAACGAAATGAATGGAAGTGTTGGAAGAATTGGCGATGACTTGTGATTTTGGTAATATCAAAAGCATGTATCAGTATTGTTTTTAAATGTGTGGGGAAATTTCCATCAAAGGGAAGGGTGCCTTAGAGGGAGTTGCATATTCATTGATTCAAAAAAAGAGAAGAAGAATCAATCGACCTCCAGCATTTAAATGCACCTTCATTCCTTGTAGTGAGGTAAATTTGCCTCTTTCATTGTACAACCTTTGTCAGAGTCAATGATGTAATATCCTCTTATTTAGAGTTTCTTTGCACATATTGTGTTTTTTCCTCGTGTGTTTTATAAATTTTCTTTCCTCATCTTTACCAAAGATAAAATCCCGTCTGTATCTTCAGTGTGAAATAATGTTTTGTAGCTTTTAGATTCTGGACATCATTGCATCGATTGGCCCGACGTGATCTGAAATCATATTCAGAGGGATGTGTGCCGTGTCTTTGTTGGGAGAATATTTTGTCCAAAATCTTGCATGAACGTTTGTGTTTATGAGAAGCAATATTATTAGAATAAAGGATATTACTATCATCAAGCCTCTGTTGTGTGACTATTTGTACTGATTATTCTTAGTGTTTCCTTTTAATAAGCCATGTTCTGGTTTGAAAGCAAAACACTGAACGGTAAGGTAAGGCTGAACTGTAAATGCAGCTTTTGGGTATGAAAAACTGAAACATGAGGATATTAATCTGATGATATAATTTGAAATGGTCATTACTTAAAGATGATTAAAGAAATCAACTGAATAATAAAATCTGCATTTTTCCAAAATTATGAGAAGTGTAGAAAAGGAGACAATAATATGATCATAATGATTGTGACAACCGCTGCCTGAGCAGGCAATTTGGTATCAGAATACAAAGCATAAATCTTCTTTTGCTTTAGACTTAGCTGTCTAGCAGATCTTTACTTTGATGGAGCCCAATATGATGGATCAGCTGACTACGGCAAGAGAGCTGAAAACACAATGATAAACAGTTGAGGTTATAAAGTTACAGATCAGCTGCAGTTTCTCCTTTACGTCACCAGATCACGCTGCAGTGTGCTCAGCGTGATGACGTCACCTGAGTAAAAGTCCAAATCTTGAATGAATGAAGGAAACTCTCGCCGGGTGCGGTGGCGCGCGCCTGTAATCCAAGTTACCGGGAGGCTGAGGCTGGCGGATCGTTTGAGCTCAGGAGTTCTGAGCTGCAGTGGACTATGTCGATCGGGTGTCCGCACTAAGTTCGGTATCGATATGGTGCTCCTGGGGGAGCCCGGGACCACCAGGTCGTCTAAGGAGGGGTGCACCGGCCCAGGTCGGAAACGGAGCAGGTCAAAGCCCCCGTGCCGCTCAGTAGTGGGATCGCGCCTGTGAATAGACGCTGTAGTGCAGCCTGAGTAATACAGCGGGACCCAGTCTTTTTAACACTCTACGTACTAGTACGTAAACTATTATCACAACACACACCATCAAACATCAGTTTTTACTTCTTACAACATCTTCATCACTCATTCTACATCTTCTCTTGTCCTTTTAAAACAACTGCTGTTTCTTGTTGCAACACCGCCTCCACCTGGAGGACTGAGGTGGTCATTTCTCTGTCCTCCACCTGGAGGACAAGTCAACAGTGAACACACAAGGTGAAAAGACGCCTCCACCTGGACGAGAGGAGCAATGAACACGAGTCAACATTCAGACCAAATGGGGCAAAGTAGAAAAGAAATATAAAGCAGAAAGTGAAGAGGACAGGCAATAAGCACATAGTTCTCATGATAAATTATTCTGACTAGTCGTTATTTCAGAAATAGACACAATCAAATGAAATACATACAGCTTTACTTTTCACACTGTTATAAATGCCAGATACAGACTTAGAGCTCTGAATAGGCCTGATCTTTGACCACTACATCTGTCCACGGTCAGCTGCAGTTTCTCATTTTCATCACCAGATGTCGCTGCATCGTGATGACGTCACCTGAGTAAAAGCCCAAATCTTGAATGAATGAAGGAAACTCTTGCCGGGTGCGGTGGCGCGCGCCTGTAATCCAAGTTACCGGGAGGCTGAGGCTGGCGGATCGTTTGAGCTCAGGAGATCTGAGCTGCAGCGGACTATGTCGATCGGGTGTCCGCACTAAGTTCGGTATCGATATGGTGCTCCTGGGGGAGCCCGGGACCACCAGGTCGTCTAAGGAGGGGTGCATCGGCCCAGGTCGGAAACGGAGCAGGTCAAAGCCCCCGTGCCGCTCAGTAGTGGGATCGCGCCTGTGAATAGACGCTGTAGTGCAGCCTGAGTAATACAGCGGGACACAGTCTTTTTAACACTCTTCGTCATAGTACATAAACTATTATCACAACACACACCATCAAACATCAGCTTTTACATTTTACAACAGATTCACTCCTCATTCTACATCTTATCTTCCCTTTGAACAAATGCTGCTTCTTGCTGCAACACCACCTCCACCAGGAGAAGAGAGGTAGTTATTCCCATTTCCTCCAGGTGGAGAACAAGTCAACGTTGAACACAAAAGGTGAAAAGACGCCTCCACCTGGAGAGGCCAAATGGGGCAAAGCAGAAAAAAAGATACAGCAGAAAGTGAAGAGAATAGGCAAATAATGATAAATTATTCTAAATGGTGATTATTTCAGATGGACACACAATCAAATGAAATGCATCCAGCTTTACTTCTCACATTATTATAAATAGAGTGTCAGATGCAGACTTAGACTTTAGATTTAACTACAGGTTTAAAGTGATTTTCAAGAGTTTTTACTGTTTATGTGAAAAAGTAACATTTTTAATTCTCATTTATAATGTTTGTCCTTAAAGGTTTAAGTGGTGTTTATAATCACTTACATAGTATGTTGAAAACACACAGAGGAGTGAGATTGTTTATGTCCAGCTGTTTTACTTGTGGTCCTTCAGAGTTTTTTTTTTTAAATTTATTTATTTATTTTTTATGCGAAACTAAGCTACTGTGACCAAGCAATTTCCCTTGTTAAAGACTTGTTCTCTACTCTGTGGCACCATTGTGTGACAGCTGGCTACTGCAAGAAAACAATCTGCAGATATAAACTGATTTAAATGAACATCTAAATAAACAAACTAACCTTTTATCACTGAATAGGTCTGATCTTTGAACACTACATCTATTGGGGATCAGTTGCAGTTTCTCCTTTTCATCACCAGATGTCGCTGCGCGATGACGTCACATGAGTAAAAGCCCAAATCTTGAATGAACGAAGGAAACTCTCGCCGGGTGCGGTGGCGCGTGCCTGTAATCCAAGTTACCGGGAGGCTGAGGCTGGCGGATCGTTTGAGCTCAGGAGATCTGAGCTGCAGCGGACTATGTCGATCGGGTGTCCGCACTAAGTTCGGTATCGATATGGTGTTCCTGGGGGAGCCCGGGACCACCAGGTCGTCTAAAGAGGGGTGCACCGGCCCAGGTCGGAAACGGAGCAGGTCAAAGCCCCCGTGCCGCTCAGTAGTGGGATCGCGCCTGTGAATAGACGCTGTAGTGCAGCCTGAGTAATACAGCGGGACACAGTCTTTTTAACACACAAACTATTATCACAACACACACCATCAAACATCAGCTTTTACATTTTACAACAGATTCACTCCTCATTCTACATCTTATCTTCCCTTTAAACAACTGCTGCTTCTTGCTGCAACACCACCTCCACCAGGAGAAGAGAGGTAGTATTCCCATTTCCTCCAGGTGGAGAACAAGTCAACGTTGAACACAAAAGGTGAAAAGACGCCTCCACCTGGAGAGGCCAAATGGGGCTAAGGAGAAAAAAAGATACAGCAGAAAGTGAAGAGAATAGGCAAATAGTGATGAATTATTCTAAATGGTGATTATTTCAGATGGACATACAATCAAATCAAATGCATCCAGCTTTACTTTTCACACTATTATAAATAGAGTGTCAGATGCAGACTTAGACTTTAGATTTAACTGCAGGTTTAAAGTGATTTTCAAGAGTTTTTTACTGTTTATGTGAAAAAGTGGTGTTTAGTCACTTACATAGTATGTTGAAAACACACAGAGGAGTGAGATTGTTTATGTCCAGGTGTTTTACTTGTGGTCCTTTAGAGTTTTTTTTTTAATTAATTTATTTATTTTTTATGTGCAACTAAGCTACTGTGACCAAGAAATTTCCCTTGTGGATCAATAATGTTTATCTATCCATTAAAGACTTGTTCTCTACTCTGTGGCACCATTGTGTGACAGCTGGCTACTGCAAGAAAACAAACTGCAGATATAAACTGATTTAAATGAACATCTACAAACTTACTCTTTATCACTGAATAGGCCTGATCTTTGAACACTACATCTATGGATCAGTTGCAGTTTCTCCTTTTCATCACCAGATGTCGCTGCGCGATGACGTCACATGAGTAAAAGCCCAAATCTTGAATGAATGAAGGAAACTCTCGCCGGGTGCGGTGGCGCGCGCCTGTAATCCAAGCTACCGGGAGGCTGAGGCTGGTGGATCGTTTGAGCTCAGGAGCTCTGAGCTGCAGCGGACTATGTCGATCGGGTGTCCGCACTAAGTTCGGTATCGATATGGTGCTCCTGGGGGAGCCCGAGACCACCAGGTCGTCTAAGGAGGGGTGCACCGGCCCAGGTCGGAAACGGAGCAGGTCAAAGCCCCCGTGCCGCTCAGTAGTGGGATCGCGCCTGTGAATAGACGCTGTAGTGCAGCCTGAGTAATACAGCGGGACACAGTCTTTTTAACACTCTACGTACTAGTAGGCTACATAAACTATTATCACACCATCAAACATCAGCTTTTACATCTAACAACATCTTCATCACTCATTCTACATCTTCTCTTCACCTTTTAAAACAACTGCTGCTTCTTGCTGCAACACTGCCTCCACCTGGAGGACTGAGGTGGTCATTTTTCTGTCCTCCAGGTGGAGAACAAGTCAACGTTGAACACAAAAGGTGAAAAGACGCCTCCACCCGGAGAGGCCAAATGGGGCAAAGCAGAAAAAAATGATAAAGCAGAAAGTGAAGAGAATAGGCAAATAGTGATGGATTATTCTAAATGGTGATTATTTCAGATGGACACACAATCAAATGAAATGCATCCAGCTTTACTTTTCACACTATTAGCCTATAAATAGAGTGTCAGATGCAGACTTAGACTTTAGATTTAACTGCAGGTTTAAAGTGATTTTCAAGAGTTTTTTACTATTTATGTGAAAAAGTGGTGTTTAGTCACTTACATAGTATGTTGAAAACACACAGAGGAGTGAGATTGTTTATGTCCAGGTGTTTTACTTGTGGTCCTTAAGAGTTTTTTTTTTTTAAATTTATTTATTTATTTTTTATGTGCAACTAAGCTACTGTGACCAAGAAATTTCCCTTGTGGATCAATAATGTTTATCTATCCATTAAAGACTTGTTCTCTACTCTGTGGCACCATTGTGTGACAGCTGGCTACTGCAAGAAAACAATCTGCAGATATAAACTGGTTTAAATGAACATCTACAAACTAACCTTTTATCACTGAATAGGCCTGATCTTTGAACACTACATCTATTGGGGATCAGTTGCAGTTTCTCCTTTTCATCACCAGATTCGCTGCGCGATGACGTCACCTGAGGAAAAGGCCAAATCTTGAATGAATGAAGGAAACTCTCGCCGGGTGCGGTGGCGCGCGCCTGTAATCCAAGTAACCGGGAGGCTGAGGCTGGCGAATCGTTTGAGCTCAGGAGCTCTGAGCTGCAGTGGACTATGTCGATCGGGTGTCCGCACTAAGTTCGGTATCGATATGGTGCTCCTGGGGGAGCCCAGGACCACCAGGTCGTCTAAGGAGGGGTGCACCGGCCCAGGTCGGAAACGGAGCAGGTCAAAGCCCCCGTGCCGCTCAGTAGTGGGATCGCGCCTGTGAATAGACGCTGTAGTGCAGCCTGAGTAATACAGCGGGACCCAGTCTTTTTAACACTCTACGTAGCTACTAGTACATAAACTATTATCACAACACACACCATCAAACATCACCTTTTACAACATCTTCATCACTCATTCTACGTCTTATCTTTTAAAACAACTGCTGCTTCTTGTTGCAACACTGCCTCCACCTGGAGGACTGAGGTGGTCATTTCTCTGTCCTCCAGGTGGAGAACAAGTCCAAACGGTTAACACAAGGTGAAAAGACGCCTCCCACCTGGACCAAGAAGAGCATGAACACAAGTCAACAGTCAACCAAATGAGGCAAAGGAGAAAAAAGATACAGCAAAATTGAAGAGAATAGGCAAATAGTGATACATTATTCTAAATGGTGATTATTTCAGATGGACACACAATCAAATGAAATGCATCCAGCTTTACTTTTCACACTATTATAAATACAGTGTCCGATGCAGACTTAGACTTTAGATTTAACTGCAGGTTTAAAGTGATTTTCAAGAGTTTTTTACTGTTTATGTGAAAAAGTGGTGTTTAGTCACTTACATAGTATGTTGAAAACACACAGAGGAGTGAGATTGTTTATGTCCAGGTGTTTTACTTGTGGTCCTTAAGAGTTTTTTTTTTTTAATTATTTTTTATTTTTTATGTGAAACTAAGCTACTGTGACCAAGAAATTTCCCTTGTGGATCAATAATGTTTATCTATCCATTAAAGACTTGTTCTCTACTCTGTGGCACCATTGTGTGACAGCTGGCTACTGCAAGAAAATAAACTGCAGATATAAACTGATTCAAAGGAACATCTAAATAAACAAACTAACCTTTTATCACTAAATAGGTCTGATCTTTGAACACTACATCTATTGGGGATCAGTTGCAGTTTCTCCTTTTCATCACCAGATGTCGCTGCGCGATGACGTCACCTGAGGAAAAGGCCAAATCTTGAATGAATGAAGGAAACTCTCGCCGGGTGCGGTGGCGCGCGCCTGTAATCCAAGTTACCGGGAGGCTGAGGCTGGCGGATCGTTTGAGCTCAGGAGATCTGAGCTGCAGCGGACTATGTCGATCGGGTGTCCGCACTAAGTTCGGTATCGATATGGTGCTCCTGGGGGAGCCCGGGACCACCAGGTCGTCTAAGGAGGGGTGCACCGGCCCAGGTCGGAAACGGAGCAGGTCAAAGCCCCCGTGCCGCTCAGTAGTGGGATCGCGCCTGTGAATAGACGCTGTAGTGCAGCCTGAGTAATACAGCGGGACCCAGTCTTTTTAACACTCTACGTACTAGTACATAAACTATTATCACAACACACACCATCAAACATCAGCTTTTACATCTTACAACATCTTCACTCCTCATTCTACATCTTATCTTCCCTTTAAACAACTGCTGCTTCTTGCTGCAACACCACCTCCACCAGGAGAAGAGAGGTAGTTATTCCCATTTCCTCCAGGTGGAGAACAAGTCAACGTTGAACACAAAAGGTGAAAAGACGCCTCCACCTGGAGAGGCCAAATGGGGCAAAGCAGAAAAAAAGATACAGCAGAAAGTGAAGAGAATAGGCAAATAGTGATAAATTATTCTAAATGGTGATTATTTCAGATGGACACACAATCAAATGAAATGCATCCAGCTTTACTTTTCACACTATTATAAATAGAGTGTCAGATGCAGACACAGACTTTAGATGTAACTGCAGGTTTAAAGTGATTTTCAAGTTTTTTTTATTGTTTATATGAAAAAGTAACATTTTTAATTCTCATTTATAATGTTTGTCCTTAAAGGTTTAAGTGGTGTTTATAATCACTTACATAGTATGTTGAAAACACACAGAGGAGTGAGATTTCTTTATGTGCAGCTGTTTTACTTGTGGTCCTTAAGAGTTTTTTTTTAATTTATTTTTTTATTTTTTTATGTGAAACTAAGCTACTGTGACCAAGAAATTTCCCTTGTGGATCAATAATGTTTATCTATCCATTAAAGACTTGTTCTCTACTCTGTGGCACCATTGTGTGACAGCTGGCTACTGCAAGAAAACAAACTGCAGATATAAACTGATTTAAATGAACATCTACAAACTTACTCTTTATCACTGAATAGGCCTGATCTTTGAACACTACATCTATGGATCAGTTGCAGTTTCTCCTTTTCATCACCAGATGTCGCTGCGCGATGACGTCACATGAGTAAAAGCCCAAATCTTGAATGAATGAAGCAAACTCTCGCCGGGTGCGGTGGCGCGCGCCTGTAATCCAAGTTACCGGGAGGCTGAGGCTGGCGGATCGTTTGAGCTCAGGAGATCTGAGCTGTAGCGGACTATGTCGATCGGGTGTCCGCACTAAGTTCGGTATCGATATGGTGCTCCTGGGGGAGCCCGGGACCACCAGGTCGTCTAAGGAGGGGTGCACCGGCCCAGGTCGGAAACGGAGCAGGTCAAAGCCCCCGTGCCGCTCAGTAGTGGGATCGCGCCTGTGAATAGACGCTGTAGTGCAGCCTGAGTAATACAGCGGGACCCAGTCTTTTTATCACTCTACGTACTAGTAGGCTACATAAACTATTATCACAACACACACCATCAAACATCAGCTTTTACATCTTACAACATCTTCACTGCTCATTCTACATCTTCTATTCACCTTTTAAAACAACTGCTGCTTCTTGTTGCAACACTGCCTCCACCTGGAGGACTGAGGTGGTCATTTCTCTGTCCTCCAGGTGGAGAACAAGTCAACGTTGAACACAAAAGGTGAAAAGACGCCTCCACCCGGAGAGGCCAAATGGGGCAAAGCAGAAAAAATGATAAAGCAGAAAGTGAAGAGAATAGGCAAATAATGATAAATTATTCTAAATGGTGATTATTTCAGATGGACATACAATCAAATGAAATGCATCCAGCTTTACTTTTCACACTATTATAAATACAGTGTCCGATGCAGACTTAGACTTTAGATTTAACTGCAGGTTTAAAGTGATTTTCAAGAGTTTTTTACTGTTTATGTGAAAAAGTGGTGTTTAGTCACTTAGGCTACATAGTATGTTGAAAACACACAGAGGAGTGAGATTGTTTATGTCCAGGTGTTTTACTTGTGGTCCTTAAGAGTTTTTTTAAAAATTTATTTATTTATTTTTTATGTGCAACTAAGCTACTGTGACCAAGAAATTTCCCTTGTGGATCAATAATGTTTATCTATCCATTAAAGACTTGTTCTCTACTCTGTGGCACCATTGTGTGACAGCTGGCTACTGCAAGAAAATAAACTGCAGATATAAACTGATTCAAAGGAACATCTAAATAAACAAACTAACCTTTTATCACTAAGCATCTGATTTTGTATGTCACTACTCTATTGCTTGGGTATTCAGTGTGAGTTTGTACTACTTTTCATACAGATGTCGCGCGCTATGGCCTGTCTTGACCTACATCATGGGATCAGTGCATTCTCCTTTCTACCATGTCGCTTGACGCACATGAAGCGAATGATGAAGGACTCTCGCCGGGTCAGCGGTGGCCGCGCCCTGCTACTCCAAGCTACCGGGAGGCTGAGGCTGGCGGATCGTTTGAGCTCAGGAGATCTGAGCTGCAGCGGACTAGGTCGATCGGGTGTCCGCACTAAGTTCGGTATCGATATGGTGCTCCTGGGGGAGCCCGGGACCACCAGGTCGTCTAAGGAGGGGTGCACCGGCCCAGGCCGGAAACGGAGCAGGTCAAAGCCCCCGTGCCGCTCAGTAGTGGGATCGCGCCTGTGAATAGACGCTGTAGTGCAGCCTGAGTAATACAGCGGGACCCAGTCTTTTTAACACTCTACGTACTAGTACATAAACTATTATCACAACACACACCATCAAACATCAGCGTTTACATCTTAAACAGCTCCATCACCCATTCTACATCTCCTCTTGTCCTTTTAAAACCACTGCTGCTTCTTGCTGCAACACCGCCTCCACCTGGAGGAGATAAGAAATTACATGGTTTATAAAGCTATAGTTAGCTTCATAAATACAGTTTTTTTACATGAGTAAGATACACTTGTAAAATGTTGTTTTATAATGTTACAGTTTTAATTTTTAAAAGCTTAATCACCGGATAAACGCTGGACAAGATGTGCAGTAATAAATTCAACCGCAAGATGGCGCCTTATCGCAAAACGTCAGTGAAGACGAAGAAGACTTACTTCCTGTTCCCGAGGGATGTACTTCCGGTGTCGTTGTGCACATGTGGTAAACAAGCATATGTATTCCCCGGTAGAGCAAGCATGGACTTTTCAACCAAGTGGAGTAATTTACCCAAAGGTCCGAGTTTAAAAAATCTGACAGAGGGAAGGTTTGGCGAACTGAAGGACACACAACACGCTGCTGTTCAGGATCTGACTAAAGCTCACATTGAGTCTTTTGACCAGGCTGTCACTGAAGGACTCAACCGCGTTGTGCAGGTCAGTTGAACTGTCTTTACACAAAGTTGTACGCAATACTGTTTAAAGACCGACATTAAACTTTTACTATTGGTCGCAGAGACTCATTTGAGACTTTACGAAACTAAGTCACTATTAGCTGGTTATGCTAACATTTGTTCAGAAAAGCTAACTAAGTTTATTTAAAATCGCTGTTTGAAGAATGCACCTACAACAAATTATAGTTGCATCTGAAATTGTCAAAGGTGACATATATTTTAAATGTGAAGTGAGGTACTGGGAGCCTCCACGTTACTCTACTTATAAACAAAGTGAGGAATGTGGTTTGCTTGTTTACCAGCAGCTACATTCAATGAAAACTACAGACAGATTTAGCTTTGTAATAATTTACATTGATCTCTATGTAAAAATAACTCATTACATGTATGTATTGTAGGGGATGATCAGTCAGGTGTCACACAAAGCTTTGACAGTGACATAGTTGCAGCCATGTTCAGCTACTTGTTTTCACTTTTCTCTTACATCAAAGCGTCTCAGCTACGGTTTATCAGTTTCATACTGATGTGTTTCTCAGGCGATCCCTCCGTTGGAGTTCACATTCAAAAATGACAGGATCAGCCTTGTGTTCGTTGAAGCCACCATGCACAACCCGGTGGTCGCCAAAGGCAGCATCTGCAGGGAAATGAAGGTGTTTCCAGCGGAGTGTCGGGGAAGAAGATGTTCCTACAGAGGAAAGCTGGTGGTAAGACACGCGTTCTGACGGCAAGATTAACAGTTATCGTGTCAACCTTTTTCAGCTTCATCCCAGGAAAATGACATGCAAGGTGTGTGATCTTTAATTCAAATGAGTGTTTTGTCATCTCAGGCAGACGTCAGCTGGTCGATCAACGGGGTCCCCAAAGGCATCATCAAGCAATCCCTGGGTCACGTGCCAATCATGGTGAAGTCCAAGCGGTGTAACCTGCACGGCATGTCCCCTAAAGAGCTCGTAGAACATCATGAAGAAGCAGAGGTAGGCTTTGGTGATTACTCTCGTATACTAAAGAAGAACTTAATGTGTCCCAGTTAATCGATACAGAACAAAAACCTTTTAACTTTGACAGGAAATGGGAGGTTATTTCATCGTGAATGGAATTGAGAAGGTAATCAGGATGCTGATAATGCCGAGGAGAAACTATCCTATCGCCATGTCAAGACCTAAGTGGAAGAGTAGGGGTCAGGGATACACTCAGTATGGTAAATATAAACTTTCAGAGTATGATCAAAATAATCTAACCTGAACCATTCGAGCTGCATGTCTCTCAATATGGATATCTCTTCCTACGCAAAGGTATTTCGATGCGCTCTGTGAAAGATGAGCACACAGCCGTCAACATGAACCTACATTATCTGGAAAATGGGACAGTGATGCTGAACTTCATCTACCAGAAAGAGCTCTTTTTCGTCCCTCTAGGCTTTGCACTCAAGGTATTAATTGAGGTTTATGTATTTTTTTGAAACTAACAAAACTGCAGCGTTGATTACACAACAAACTGTGATAAGATATAATTAATATAAACTCATTTTTTCCTCTCTTGTTTTTTTTAGGCCTTGGTGGACTTCACAGACTTCCAGATCTACCAGGAGCTGATCAAAGGCCGCGAGGACAATTCTTTCTACAAGACCTGCGCGTCAGAGATGCTGCGCATGGTGACGGAGGAGGGCTGCACCACCCGCAGCAAGGTGCTCAGTTACCTTGGAGAGCGCTTCAGGGTGAAGATGAGTCTTCCTGAGTGGTACACAAACGAACAGTGTGCCAACTTCCTGTTAGAGTAAGCTTGTTTTTTCTTAATTTTAAAACCTTATGAAAACAACACAATCTGTTTTAGGGTTTACTATGTATTTACTAAAAATGACATGTGTCCTGTTTTGATCAGTGAGTGCATCTGCATCCACCTGAAAACCGACATGGAGAAGTTCTACCTGCTGTGTCTAATGAACAGGAAGCTTTTCACGTTTGCTAAGCAGGAGTGCATGGAGGAAAACCCTGACAGCATCATGTGTCAGGAAGTGCTCACTCCTGGTCAGCTTTACCTCATGTTCCTGAAGGCAAGTGTTGTTTTTTGAGCGATGCATCAACAATTTATGTTGCGACGCACAAAAGGTGCCCAGCAGCAGTATTATTGTAATTGCGTTTCGGTCTTAAGTCATAAATGTGTCCTGTAAAATATTTTCCCAGGAGAGAATGACTGCATGGTTGGTGTCTGTGAAACTGGCCTTAGCCAAAAGAGGCAGCAAAATATCTGGGGAATGGAGTGCTGAAAATATGATGAAGATTTTCAACATGGGCACCGACCTGACCAAGCCTTTTGAATATCTATTGGCCACTGGAAACCTCACCTCTAAGACAGGTACATATCCACATGAGTGTGAATGAATATGTGCTGCGGTTTAAAGACTCAGGCTCATCTACGTATGTGTTCCCTCATTCCACAGGTCTTGGCATGCTGCAGAACACGGGCCTGTGTGTCGTGGCTGACAAGCTCAACTTCATCCGCTACCTGTCCCACTTCCGCTGCGTCCACAGAGGAGCGGCGTTCGCCAAGATGAGGACCACTTCTGTCCGTAAGCTGCTGCCAGAGTCCTGGGGCTTCCTCTGTCCCGTCCACACTCCAGACGGGGAGCCTTGTGGACTCATGAACCATATGACAGCCAGCTGTGAAATTGTGGCACCGACTGTTTCCACCACAACCCTGCCTGCTTTGCTGTGTTCCCTCGGTGAGACAACATTTCTACAAACACACAATGGTTAATCTGTGCTTAAAGAGAAATGCCAGTGCGGTGATATTAGTTTAAAATATTTCCTGTCTCTGGTGTCTGTCAGGTGTTACTCCACTGGATGGATCTCCTGGCCAGGCCTTTTCAGACTGCTACCCTGTGGTCCTGGATGGGGCCGTTGTAGGCTGGGTGGAATCTGATTTAGCTGAAGCTGTGGCTGACTCACTGCGCAGTTTCAAGGTTCTAAGAGAAAAGAAGATCCCTCCCTGGACTGAGATTGTCCTGGTGCCTAAGACGGGCAAGGCCAGCTTATATCCTGGCCTGTTCCTCTTCACGACACCTTGCCGCATGGTGCGGCCTGTCCGCAACCTGGCTCTCGGCAACCAAGAGTTGATTGGTACATTTGAACAGGTACGTGTTAAATTGTAAAGGCCTACATCAGACGCACGCTCCTGAAACCTTTATCTAATCACCGTTTCTTTTCTGCCCTGCTGCAGCTTTACATCAATGTAGGAATCATGGAGGATGAGGTTGAGACAGGAGTAACGACACATCAGGAGCTTTTCCCTCACAGCATGCTCAGTGTAGTGGCTAACTTCATCCCTTACTCCGACCACAACCAGAGTCCTAGGAACATGTACCAGTGTCAGATGGGTAAGTTAGATTCCACCACTAAAAACACTACACAACATACAAACCTTAGTTTCTTGTAGAATCATGAAACATTGGATTAATCGGATATTAAACTCGCTCTCTGTTCAGGTAAGCAGACGATGGGTTTCCCCCTGCAGGCATTTCAAGACCGCTCTGATAACAAGCTGTATCGGCTCCAGACCCCGCAGAGCCCACTGGTCAGGCCCTACATGTACGACCACTACAACCTGGACAACTACCCCAGCGGCACCAACGCCATCGTGGCCGTTATATCTTACACAGGCTACGACATGGAAGATGCCATGGTGCGTAAAGCATGCTAGTTATTTTTTGTTTCCCCCTGATTGGAATGAACTCCTCACCCAGTTTGGTCTTTCTAGATTCTGAACAAGTCGTCATGGGAGAGAGGCTTCGCTCATGGGAGCATCTACAAGACGGAGCTGGTGGACCTGGCTGACAAGGTGAAGGGAGACGACGGGGTGGTGTTTGGCACCAAACCAGGTGACCCTAAAGTGAATGAAAAACTGGATGCTGATGGACTGCCTTTCATTGGATCAACACTTCAGTACGGTGACCCTTTCTACAGCTACATCAACCTCAACACAGGACAGACCTTCATCACCTACTACAAGTAAGAGTCAACCGTCTGTAGTGATGTTCATATTCATCATCTTAACACTTTCTTATTCTTAAATTAAGAAGTTGAGTCCAGTAGATTTAATTCAGTATCTAAACGACTCCTCTTTGCAGGAGCCAAGAGGCCTGCGTTGTAGACAATATAAAGGTCTGCAGCAACGACAACGGCTCAGGCCGTTTCAAACGCGTCTGCATCACCGTACGAGTGCCGCGAAACCCCACCATCGGTGACAAGTTTGCCAGCCGCCACGGTCAGAAGGGCATCCTGAGCCGCCTGTGGCCAGCAGAGGACATGCCCTTTACGGAGAGTGGCATGAGTCCGGACATCTTATTCAACCCTCACGGCTTCCCTTCTCGTATGACAATCGGCATGCTGATCGAGAGCATGGCCGGTAAGTCCGGCGCCCTGCACGGACTCAGCCACGATGCCACGCCCTTCACCTTCTCCGAAGAGAACTCTGCGCTCGAGTACTTTGGCAAAATGCTCCGGGCGGGTGGCTACAACTACTACGGCACGGAGCGGCTCTACAGTGGAATGAGCGGCCAGGAGCTGGAGGCAGACATCTTCATCGGCGTTGTCTACTACCAGCGACTGCGTCACATGGTCTCTGACAAATTCCAAGTTAGGACGACAGGAGCGCGAGACAAGGTGACCAACCAGCCTGTGGGAGGAAGGAACATCCAGGGAGGCATCCGATTTGGAGAGATGGAGCGAGATGCCCTGCTGGCTCACGGTTCTTCGTTCCTGCTCCACGACCGCCTCTTCAACTGCTCGGACCGGTCAGTGGCTCAGGTCTGTGTTGACTGTGGCAGCCTTCTCTCCCCTCTGTTGGAGAAACCACCACCCTACTGGTCGGCCATGCGCCACCGAAAGACTGTCTGCACCCTGTGTGGCAAAAGTGACTCTATTGACTCTGTGTCTGTTCCTTATGTCTTCCGCTACTTTGTGGCTGAGCTCGCAGCGATGAACATCAAAGTTAAATTAGATGTCAAGTGAATTTTGCAGGAGGGTGGGTAGAGATACGTGCCTTAAAGCGCCAGTGTGTAGGATTTAGGGAGATCTATTCATAACTGTACTGTGCCCATCTCAATATTTTACGTAAAAATGACTCAAGAAATAAATGGGTTTTCATGCAAGTCATGAAAGTAGACAAAGAGAAACTATTAAACATATGAAACAGACATATTTATTCAAGATAATCATTTGTGCACTGAGGTAGCAAGTCCTCCTATAGTCCTTTCTGTAGTAGCTGACATCAGACAAACCAAAGATCACGTTTTTATCATAAGATCTCTAACACCCCGAATGGTGAGGGAACGGTTGCCCACTTAGTTGCAGTCTGCAACTCCACCACTAGATGTCGGCAAACTCCACACACTGAATCTTTAAATGCAAGTGAGAATAAGAAGGTGTTAAAATTGGTCTTGGTAAAGCTGCTAGAATTATCTGTGCACCCTAAACCCACAATTTAAGAGAGTAGACACGTGCCTGAAAAGTTGTTTATCTTTGCGTCGTTTTTTTTTTTTATTAGCCAAGAAATGACTGTGTGAATATGGAATGAAAGTGTTGAATCTGTTATAAATAATGAATAAATGTTATACTGTAGCACTGCTCTTTTCTTAAAGATATTTCTTATAATGCAGTAGAATTAAATATTGTATGACTATAATCCATTACAACCAACTTATTTTCCTAAAAAAAAATTTTACTGTAGTGGAACTGGCTTTAACGCCACTTAACTTCTATAAATGTACATACTTCCCAGCTTCTGAGCGGCCACACTTGTTTTTTACCAAACCTTCCCACAGAAACCATGTAGTTAAAAATTTCATTAGGAGTGTAAAAATTCCCATGTATCCCCTGAAACCAAAGCCCAAAGTCTCATAGTTGGAAAAACATTCACATTAATCATCTTAAATATATCCATAATTGACATAACTGTTCTCATCATTCACCCATCAGTAGTTGTCCTCATTGCAGTTGTGCCAGAACATCTGGCAGGTCCAGCACAGTAGTGATAGTGTAGTCTGGTTTCACTGAACCATCTGACAAAGCAACTTTTGCTCTGTTAATCCAAACCGTGGCTCGTACTCCCACATTAAAGCCCCCCTGAATATCTGTGTCCAGAGAGTCTCCGACCATTACGCACTCCTGGGCGTCAACCTCCAGCTTGTTGAAACACAGTGCAAATATGGAGGGATGTGGTTTCTGCTCTGCATGGTCTCCCCCGATCACGACTTCATCAAAGAACTCTTCACATCTGACTGCCTCCACTTTCTCTCTCTGGGTCTGACTGTCGCCGTTGGTTAGCAGCAGCAGCTTGTATCTTCTGCGCAGTTGTTTCAGGAGGTCGCACACTTCAGGGGAAAGACAGAGAGCCTCCAAACGACTATTTTTCCACGTGTCGTAGCACTGAGCTCCCAGAGAGGGCACGGAGCAATCACCCACGGTCTCCTTGATGCTTTCCTCCCAGTGACACACACGTACCTCGTCTATGGACCTGCCAGCTGAGGGGTCAAAGTTCTCATGGAGAAGCTTTTGCTTGAACTTTGCACAGATGCTGGAGATGGTGCTGTCATCAAGGCCCAGTGTAGTCTTCAAAAGGTCACTGCACTGTAAAATTACACACAGCAGACAACATTGTAAAATTAAAACATAATTCAGAAATAGACAAGAGGTCAGCCTCAAGATTGTTTTAATAGTTGAGGCAGAGCTATTCTTTACTGTTCTGTGAGTGCAATAATTGTTTAATTATACAAAGTGTGTACATTTTAAATAATATTCTGTTTTAATTATTTTTTTATATATATAAAAAACCTGACTGGGAGAACTTTGCACAAGAATTACCTGTACTTTCTTGTACCTGTATAGTTATTATTTAATATATAAACCAAATAAATAGATTCTTGTTTCAGACAAGTACGGGAGTGTAGTCTTTTTTAATTAATGTTAATTTCTAAAGTTAGTTAGGTTTATTAAGTAATTTAAATGGCCTCAAATATGTATTTAAATTACTTTTTGCTGCTTATTGTTTGGGACCCTTGTATGCAATGGGTGCCCAAACCTCAGAGGAGGTTTATTTACTCGTGTTTACTGGATTAAATACTTACAAATATAATGCAATACGGTATTTGAGCCATTATATTAACTGAGACTTTAAACAATTAGCTGAATATTGCTGATTAAAAGCGCTCATTGAGCATGATCCCTCCCGGCCCCCGTACTACGGCAAATCAGCCAATCAGAAAAAGGGCGAACACCGGCTACAGCAGGTGACCGTTGCCGTTTGTGACATCCGTTTCATATTAAATATCACTTAACGTCGTCTTTAAAGTAGTCGGAATTAAACACTTATTATAATTATTCAAGTACATGTATCTGTCCGGTTGTGAGAAGCATCTTATTTGTAATCTACGTCCTTTTAATGAAACACACAGACTTGGCAGACGTTGAATCCACAGACTACGGAAGTTTAAAATACTCCACGAAAAATATCCAGACTTTATCACCTTTTGTAACGCCGCTATACCCGCCACACTCGTTTCAATGAGCGTGTTGTCCAAGTCGAATAATACTGCCTTCACAGCTTTTCCGTCCATTGCCAGTACGAGCTATGGTCCAACGTTTACGCCAACATCCAAAAAGTCCTGTTCGTTTGCGGAAGTACTTCCGGGTAAACTGATTCACGGGAGTTGTAGTTCTTATTGATCCTAAGCGCATGCCACATTTTACCTCGCGATGGCGCAATTAAATCAAGATATTAACATTGACCGCGGGTATAAAGAACTTCTTCCATTTGTGCGGACATTAATTTTCAGCTGCCACACTTAATAGGAATTAATTAATTCGATTTAAATGGATGTGGAAAAGGAAAAAGCCTATGTACATAAACGTTAGCACTAGGCTACTACAACTGTCGAAATGTTAATGTAATAAAAAACAAAATAAACAAAAACAACTATTTACTTCATGGTTTAATCATCCTGTAAGGAATATTCACTAATAGACGTTTACTTATTTAAACAAATGTAAAAAAATAAAAAATAAAAATAAAAGTAAAAAATAAAGTTTTAAGGAATTCAGCTACACACTAAACACACACAAACAAAAACAACAACAAACTAAATTCAGGAATATTAAAAATAAAATGACCACAATGGAGCCGTTTGCCTTATTTGACTTTGTTACGCTGCGTATAGTGACAATAGGTTTTGTCTGAACACCATGCACCATTTTCCACTGGCTAGTTTTCCACTTGGTGGCTGCACCGTGGCTGGAGCCTGCTCACTGTATCCATCAAAATTATTTTTAGAAAGGCGCTGATAATGCGATTGAAACCATTGGCGTTGTCACTCATCTAAATGAATGCCCTACGTGACTCTTGACCACACATATCGCCAAGTTAAAAACCTATTCCGTGACAGACACTATTTCAAAAATAAAAACATGCCTCGATTCTTATGCAACCTGTCCTTTAACTCCTCTCTCCTGGCAGAGGGCCAGAGGTTCACACGCAACAGTGTGTAGGCTTGTTGCACTACTGTACCAAACCCCATCCGAAACCACGACAATTCTTTCTCACATTACGTGAGGTGCTTGTGTCTTTAAAAACTTGGCCTCATTACCTTGGTTGAAAAATGCCAAAGATAAACTATAAAGTAAGAAATGTTTTGAGAGGCCTAACCTGCATTTATCTGTCAGAGCCACAACACCTGCTGCTTGCATGCGAAGGGTAGCCTTGTTTAAATGACAGACATGCAAATGATTTCAAAACCTTGTTTTATTACCCTTAATTTAAAAAGGGAAGCGAAACATAAATAGTTGATGCGTGAAGACCAAACTTACAAGTGTAAAGATGGAATTTCCCATATCATATGGTGGGAGGGGGTGGAAGATAATTTCCTTTGCAGTTCATTTGCTACTCTTCCAAGAAAGTACAGGCATCTTATGAACCAGCGAGCCCGGGTTGTCTGCACAACACCATTCCTCTTTTATCTGTGTGGGTGGCTGAGAGTCACACGCTATCTCTCAGCGGGGCACGAATCCCCTGCAAAGACCAATTTGTTAAGAACGTCACTCCTCTGGACACCTTATGACCCCTTCAAAGCACGAATATAACCCCTGAGTATATTTGATCTGTTTTATTGTCCTAGTAGTTCATAGAGTTTACCGATTATGTTCTTGTGACCTTCTCTTGGTTCACTAGATATGGGGTGTTCATCTGTTCATCTGATCTACAGGTGCCTATGTGAGTGTGCAAGCATGCAACTCTTTCATGACTAATTCCGGGTCATGCTTAGATGGGACAAATGTAAGCCACAGGGACAGGTGAGTCCTTGAGCCGTCAGAGGAAGTAGGTTATTACTTGGGCTTCAGAGGATTTGGCAGGTTCTCCTCATAATTAATGACAGGTGATCTGCAGAGACAGGAAGCTTGGTATTATTGGCATGTCCCAAACTCTACGTGACACCAGCCATGTATAATATGAAGTCTCACAAGGTACAAAGGATTCCCTCACACAGATATAGCTCATCCCCCATGTCACGCTTGACCAGATGACCCCATATTCATATTTGAAGGTTTCCTCAGTTCTGAAAGATTTGGATCAAATATGCCTGCGATGCTGCTGCGATAGACGCTAGAGCGATAACTGGAACTCAGGTCTCCTTCCTTTGTCAAGGTGCTCCCATCTAACCTTGCCTCTGATACTGAGACAAACTGCGGCCACACACACACATAGATGCAAGATTTTATCGAGGCCAGGGGAATGTATGAACTACAGTCTAAATAGAGAAACACTGTTGTGCCAAATGGCACTTTTCATGGTAACGGGGGCGAGTCTGGCAACCTGCACGTACACACAAACAAAAACAACATGATCTGGGCCAGGATGGTGCCTCTTTACGCTCTTATGTAATGCTCTCCATGATCAAGGAGCGATATGCTTTTTCTGCAAAGTTTATGTTAATTGCATTTAGAGGTCTTCTGGAGACTCCGGCTCATAGCTTTCTGCAGCTTCATGTGTAAGTAAATATTTTGCATCTGAAAAACGTACAATGACTGTGAGTGTTCCCGCTTCTGAGAAGACAGGACCTCCTGCAGGTTTTCTGGTTGGTTGCCAGGGCTTCCTGTAGCCCCTGTCTCTGTGCGGATACACCTGAGTTCTCCTGACCAGCCACTGAACCAGCACAGCAGCAGGGATGGAGGCAAACTAACAGGAGTATAGCAATGACAGCCGGGATGAAGAAGATCGTCCCCTCCAGATCCGACTCGGCGGCAAAGTCATTGTGCAGAAGGAAACTTGTGAACATGTATTACTCACACAATCCTTTCACGTCCCTTAAAAAATTTGGTCCCCACAAATTGCATGTTGTTCATTTACCTTAACTATGGACTGTGTTATACATATGAATTATTATGCATATGAGGAAAAAGTGAAAGTGCTGCTGCTGCCTTGTTATTCATAGTATAACAGAACAATATTTTCCAGCTTCCCATTTTCTGTAAAAGTTAAACTCGTAATGAATGTTGAAGAAAAAACTAAATCTAAACTAAAGCAGCAGAAGCAGCAAAGGTATGTTTATGCTACCAAATGCATAAAGTTTTTCTCTTTGACTTCTATTTTTAGTCCTGTAAGCCTTGGCTTAAGGATATAACCTTCAAGATCAAATGTGCCATATGATAAGAATAAGATACCAAGAACTGCAACGTAATACATGCATGCTCTGTGGTTATGATTGTTACAGTCTGTGCCTGTTTATATTATATGTTTATATTATATGTTGTTTATTTGTTTGCTACTTACTAATATGGTGGCAGTTACATGTGCTCTCCATGAAAGAAATAGGTAATGTTTTGTGTATTGAATTGTTATGTGTCGTATCATATCGTTATGTATCGCATTGTATCTTTATGTATCGTATTATTATGTATCATATCGTATCGGATCGTTTTGTATCACATCGTACCGCATCGTATCGTATCGTTATGTATCGTATCGTTTTGTATCGTTTCATATCGTCTAGTATTGTAGCATACAGGTTTATTTGAACTCTGTAACCTAATGATGCCATTTTTAGAACCAACTGACATATTACAACATAGGAAACATTTTTATGGAAACATTTGTTTGTTATTGCCGGTTTTATTCATCTCCTGATACCGAGAGGAAATTCCCTGTCCCAGATTTACAGACAAGCACGCTAACGATAACGAAACTGCAGTTGACACTCAAACTGATCTCGTATTGGCTGACACCCTCGATTGATCAAATCCGTTCCTTGTTTCGGTTTCGACGGGAAAGATGCCACACGAATCAGTCAAATGGGTAAACCCCTGTTATAAAAATGCTGTGTAATTGTGACTGTGAAATAATGTATGTTTCTTGATTTCTGACAAGTTGCAGCAATCTGAGGGGTCCTCTGGCAGCGCTCTGCTGGCATGTCGCTGACACTAATTTTAATGTTATATTTTACAAGGAAAGTTTAACAGCCAAGTGCGATCTGGCAGAATCTTAAATATATCAACTACTGCCTTGCAAAATGCTGTATTAATACAATGCTATTGCTAATTTTACGCTAAAAAAAACAGTTTTGGCTACAGTCTGAGATGATGGCCTATCCCAGTACACAATGAAATGTAGAATGTAACATTCTTTTTGAGACTCATCATAAGGTGTGACTAGCCTGGAGTGAATCGATAACAGGATGCGTGTGATGGAGAACCACTAACCCGGAGGAGTTATGCTACAAATTCTGCATCACATCACTGTATCCCAAAGGTGCAATTTTCAGGCTGGCTGGACGAGGACGAGATGGGACAGGCTGAGACAGGTGACTGGGTGAAGTGGATCAGAGGCTTTGATGCTTCTCTCTGACACACGCAAGGAAAACCACAACACAGACACAACCCGGCTGTACTGCAGCCTGTGAAAAGCAGTGTAATCCCTTATCAAAACACTTTATGTAATGTTTCTGCTATCCAACATGGCTGCATTGACATTGTATTAAAAAAAAATAAATAAAAAAAAATTCAATTCTGGGTCTTGTTTTATATTTATAGTGGGAACTAAAAGAATACTGTACTTATTTTAGTACACAGCAGCTCCAAGTGAGACTGAAAGAAAAAAGTTGAAAACATCACACAACGTTAAAACAAACAGAAACAAAGTCGACACTGTGGCCAAGACGTCAGCTGATTTTTTTTTTAAAAGTGATCTGCATCTCATATTTTCCTGTGTAAACTTGAAACTCTGACATCATGGGTTTGCACGCATGCAATTACCTTGGAAAAACCCTCGTGGGACAGTTTCAAAGTGTCAATCGACAATCGATTGAAAGCACTTTTTCTCACTAAGAAGCCACATCAGACTCAAAGTGACTCAGACTTAGATTGATAAGACAAAGGTTTACAAAGCTGTAGCGTACATTAAATGCTTCAGTTTTAATAATGGTTGTTAACATGTGTATCTCTGATTTTGATTTGTGTTGCAACACAAACCTGAGGGAGGCAGATCGATGACAGACGGGTTATGATGCAATCCAAAAGCTTCTAGGCAATTTCAAACTCTGTTCATGTGTTCATGCTTTGCTTAATTATTACACATTTTCACTATTGGGTTCTTCACTGAAATTGAAAACGAACTGTTTTATGCATTTGGTTATAACGTATTTGAAACAGTGTGTTCCTTTCAGCAATTCAGTACATATATAAACTGATCAGGCATAACATTATGACTACTGACAAGAGACGTAAATAACTTTGACCATCTTGTGACCATTCAATGTTCTGCTGGGAAACTTTTGGACCTGGTGTTCATTCACGTGGATGTTACTTAGACACAGAGGCAGACAGAGTACACACCTTCACTTCTTGAGTAAAAGTACAGATAACCCTGTCAAATATTACTCCAATACAAGTAAAAGTAGCTTAGTCAAAAGTTTACTAAAAATTTTTAAGCAAAAGTATCCCCCAAAAATAATACTCAAGTAGAGTACAGATACTCAAAAACTGTACTTAAGTACAGTACTTACTTCGTTACTGTCCACCACTGCTTAGACATGTGGCACCCACCTAGACTAGACCAGGAACACCCACCCCATAGCAATGACACTCCAGGATGCAACACAAGCACAAACTCTTTAAGAACAACTTTAAAAAACATGAAGAACAGCACAAGGTGTTGACCTGGCCTCCAAATTCACATAGGACCCAAAAGCCCCCACTAACAACATACTGTTGCCAGAGGACACCCTCAGAAGGCCCATGTCCACTCTCTGATGAGTCACAACAGTTTTGGAGGCACAAGGGAGACCGACACAATACTAGGAAGGTGGTCATAATGTTATGCCTAATCAGTGTATGCACATTATCAACTTGGTTTTGAGTCTTATCACATTTTTTGGGTTCTTATTGGTGATATGAGGTGTTTACATGGAGCATGAGAAACCTGGCTAAAGAGCGCTCAAGCTTCTTATCGTGTGTATGTGTGTGTCATTTAATTCTCTGGCAACAAGCAACATTCAAGATACTGTAAGATATTAACACGTATTAACACGGAACTTGGTTTCTTAAGTACTCCTGCTATCATAATCAGATTACTCAAATCCCAGCCTGGGAAAACACAAGCTACTTCCACAATGAGACAGTTTACACCTAACACTCTCAAATCCCTACAGGAGATTTGGTACTTTTATTAAGGTATTTTTAGCACGTCTTGGTTTGACTGAGCGTTCTGCATCTTTTCCTCTTTGCTTTCCTGCATGCAACCCAAACTTACAAATGGAAACCAGAAAACATCCTGACCCTCAATACGGCTCCAGAAACCAGAATGTTTACAGACACGACACATACTGGTTGTGTACTGCTCTAATATTGTCTCCTCACGTCTATCTCAGGCAGCACCGCGGTGTAGCGGTTAGCCCTGACGCCTCACAGCAAGAACATTTAGGTGGGTGGCTTCTGTGTGGAGTTATATGCTCTCCCTGTGGCTGCTCCCACACATTCATCCAGACACATGCTTGTTAGGTCAACTGGTGATTACAAATTGGCCATTAATGTGCATGTGAGGTTCTGGCCTTTTGCTCCAGTGACAGATGGAATAGGCTCCAGCCCCCTTTGGCGCCTCCAGAGGACAAGGTGGTAGAAACGGAGAGATTTCTGAACGTCCATATCGAGCAGCTGGTTAGCTTAGTGTCGAACACAGACAGGAAATGTACAGACAGCTAGTCTGTTCAACAAAGCAATAGCTTCCACTTAGCAGCATCTCTAAAGCTCATGGATTAATATCTGATGCTTTATTACATCAGTGTTCACCAGTTTTTTAAATTTGGTCTGAACGGCCACATGAATAGAAGTTTTCTGGTGTTGAACCTGTCTCACACTACGCTCTCTTTGTTTATACCCTTCCATCTGCCCCTGGTTTACACTGGATATTTCTGTGGTGCTCCGCTCAAGGATGAGAAAACAAACCCAGTCTCAGGTCTCCCTTTCCTTGCACTCCCTTGATTGGATCATCATGCTGAAGTACAGGGAGTAGAGGGAACAGATGGCGCGTAGCTGCCTGACACTTTCCATTTGAAGGTTTTTTCCTTCATCAGGGAGGAGTGTTGATGACATGACATGCCCAGTGTCAATCGCAGAGGGTTTAAGCGAAACGTCCAGATGGAGGGTCTGGCGCTGACGTGGAGGAGGAGGCGCGACGCCATATGTATTCTGTGTGTCATTCCCGCCTGTCCTTGTGTGTGTGGGTTCACAGAGAGATCATTCACCCGTCACCTCGGACGCATGACTTTGCCGTGAGAGTCGAGACGGGGATGATTGTTTCCTCGTCCCTCATGGAATAAAACAGTGCTTCGCAGCAATGTTTTTTTTTTTTTTTTACGGGAATCTGAAGACACACGTGTTGCTTTCTACCACCATATCACGTTATGAAAATCCCCTTCGCCTGCCTGCAGATATGACCCACCTTCAGTTACATAAATATTTCCAGGTGCAGCTCAGTTACAGTAGTAATTCCCATGCCGAAGCACTTCCTGTATCTAATAAAGTTTCTCAGTTTCTGTTCGTGGTGCCAAACATTCGTGACTTTGTGACGCTGCTCCGCTAACAGTCACAGACAAGAGTGCCAGGATTGGTCTGAGCTGTTCCTTAGGAGAAATAAAACAAAACACAATGACATTACACCCACATAGCACCTGCTCACACGCATAGGTAAACAAACACGCAGGTGTTTAATATTCCACTGTTACACAACATTAATTAACAGAGAGAGCAGATGAGTTGTATCTGAGCAGTGTAACCGCAACGAACAATGATTGTTCTTCCCCCACATTTCAGATCTCTGAAATAGCTTGAGATCGTTGTAATTGACCTTATTTTGTATTTATGATTGCTGACCACTAACCAGAGGGCTTCTACCTTTCATTTTCAGGTCCCAACTTCCTGTATTCCTACACAAACAACAGCAATGTGGGCCTCTGTTCCCAAAAGTAGTCAGTCAGTCAGTCATTTTCTAAACCCTTTTAGTCCTGTTAGGGGTCACGGGGGCCCAAAAGTAGTATTAGTATTAAAACATACAATCGAACTGTAGTATTTTGTCCGATTTCTACCAACGTCTGGTAACATTACCTGTCTGGTGTCCACATCTAGACTCTATTTCTGAGGGAGTTAACCCATGCATTACCATTACTTGTCTAACCTAACAGTAGCAACATTGGATATCAGGGCAGGGAGGCTCAGGTTGGTGGTCAAAAGGCTAATTTAAAGACCAGTTTAAATAATTTCAAGGTGTTTCAGAGATCTGATTTGTTTCTGTATGGAGTTTGCATGTTCTCCCTGTGTCTCCATAGGTTCTCTTCGGTCTTAACCTTAGACGGGGGAGGAAACCGGAAGGACAAGCAGTTACAGAAAATGAATGAATGAACACTTGTGTGTAACATGACATGACACGATTCTCAATATCTAAGCTGCCTTGATCCTGCGCTATGATTAATATTGATGCAACATGAATGAGGTGAAAATAAAACGTAAGTGCATTTAAAGCTGCTTTCATGGAGAATCCTCCTGTCAAGCAATTCATTCGCCCTTTGACTTGTTTCCTCATGTTTACATTTGGGGTTGAATTATGTCTAAATGATGTAATGGCAGACATGAGATACACGCTCGCATGATGCAAAGAAAGTGGTTGTGATAATTAAGATTACGCGCGGAGTCGCGTTTCCCGTGCGTCCTTCGCCTCGGGGAGTTGGAAAAGTCTGCAAAGGTTTCTTCCCTTAGCGGTGACTTTATGTCTTATGTCATTACATAATTGGATCAAGTGGATTTTGTTTCCAGGGCAGTGGAAGCAAGTATGCTCCAAGCTTTATTAACCATTAACACACAACTGCGAGCATTGTACAAGTACATGATGAGAATGTGTTAATTACACGAGAGTCTCGGTCTACAGCACATGAAGGGAAGACAAATAAACATTTCATGGTAATTTTAAAGATCAGATGTCTCTGTGGATATAATCTAAGGTTTAGAAAAGACGGTGGATTGAATTCCACACTGAACATCCTGGAGGTCTTTATTTTTATGAGGCGCTCTCTCATGGAGCAGGGATACCTGATGCTGATAAGGGCTGGTGACAGACGGCCTCTGGGGAGATTGATAGCCGGGGTCTTCTTTTATCTCAGCAGGTTGAAAAGAATGGGGCCTCTGACCTGGCTAACAGAAGCTCAAGAGAACCTTTGTTGTCATCACATGGCATGGCTGCACCGATGGACAACAAAGACGCCCTTCTCCGCCCGGCTTCTCGTCAGAAACTTCTGCCCCGTCGACAGTTACACCTGCGTCTCTGTATAGTCTGTCCACGGTGTGGGTACAGCTGCAGTGTTTATCTGAGGTAGATCAAGTGAGCAGCCCCGCTATGGCCCACTAAGTCTGCACCGCACAATATGCTAATAATAATAAACTATAGCGTGCAGCCATGAGATAAGGGGACATATATATATCACATTACAGTTATTTGGAGTCAAAATAACTTTTTGACAAGTAAGAGATCACAGCTAAAAGAAAATTGTTTATAAGTGTATATTAGTGGACGTGAAAGATAAAAAAGTTATGTTCTAAAAATGTAAAAAAGCGTTTTCATAGGAGCTGTTTCTTTTTAATTCAATTCGGTTTTATTTCTGTCATGCTAATTGTAAACAAAATGGTCTCAAGATGCGTTACAGACTCCTAAAAAACCTTAAAACATGATATTAGGGGACTGATCTGCTTGAGGTCGGACGTGTAGAGCATACATGTCAAACACCAGTTAACATACAGTACATGCTAACATACAGACACACTGAAAGCGTCCGTTAGCCAAATAGCAGAAGCATGTTTAACGTGACTTTAGCATGCTAACTTAGCCCCGTGGTTAGCTCCACTCTCCACTTTATAGTAACCACAATGTTAGCCCTGCTAGTTTTGTTTTATTCTGTTTATACTGTACTGTTTATACTGTGGACTGTTAATCTCACAGTGTCTTATGAAAAATAGCTTCATATTTGCCCCAGTTGGTTAAATAGTCCAGGAAAAAGTGTCTGGAACACATCCACATCTACAGGTTTGATTCTAAAGTCTTTATCATAGCTTGGAAAAGTTAAATTCATGTTTCTATATATTCTTCCATCTTTATTTCTTGTACATTGTCTATATACTAATATGCTGATTTGTACATTTTGCTTATAAGATTTTACTTTACTAGTTTTTTATTTACTTATTTTATTTTATTTTATTTAATCTTTCTTTTATATAAGTGTTAATGCTACTGTGACCAAGCAATTTCCCTTGTGGATGAATAAAGTTTATCTAAGTCTAAATTGTGTTGGACCGTGACTTGGAGTCGGTTCTTAATTTTGTCGTCCTCTCTGACTGAGTTTGACACCACTGGTGAAGAGGGACACACACAGAAAAAATAAGGGATCTGGGACAGAAGAGAAGGAGGAGAGGATAGAGAGTCACTGCTAACAATATTAACTGCATTTTGTTAAAGATTTCACTTTAAGCTACAGTAGAGGCTCATTTATTTAATCCAGAGAACACATCAGTTTTTAAAAAAGACCATGTGTTTTATAAAATATGCTGTCTTTAAGATAATAAAATATAGCTCTCTGGTTATTTTTTTAGTTTAAAGGTTAGTAAAAGTGTGTTATTTTGTTGTCTTATATTAATAAATGTAAAAAAAAACAAACAAAAAAAAACATTTTGCCTGCATCAACAGTAGCAGTGACTGTCATTTCCGAGAACTTGTGCCGGTGCCGTGAATGATCCATATCCTGAGGGTACGTAAAGCAGAAAATGATTTTAAGACTTAGATCATTTTTCCATGACTAAGGAGTGATGAGTAGGCTGGTAAATGATGTGTTGGGACATGGGCTTGTGAGGGCTGCTATGGTGTGTGCAAGTGAGCTAATAATGACGACCCAGACCATGGTTGCATTCCTGGAATGATGTTACTGTGAGTCAAAATGGCTCTGCAGAGGAACATCATGTTTGGAGCACAGATAATTGCTGGGTCTTATTGCCTAATCCCACCGCTGGATTAGGTTTCTCATGACACGTCTCTGTGTTATGTAGTAAATATGTATAATGAATCTGCGCTGCTCTGTTTGTGACACTGCACCTGCAGACTTGCAGTACGAGAGAATTTCGACACACCAGTAGTTGCTTCATACTGACCTTATTTGCAGAGGAAACTATCTACAACATGGGTGATATCTTTGGATTGGATGCTTCCTTTGCAGCTCTGAGACTTTTTCATCTTCTTTTCTGGTCAGTCACAGATGCACACACAATCCCTCGATGCGTTCGACCTCGTCGCTGAACTGCAAATCGTAACAGAACTGGCGTAGATTGCAGCGCAAAAGATTTTCTTTTTTTAAACCAGGAAGCTGTAAATTGTTTGATAATAAGACTCAGACAAAATGGCACCACATTGTTGTTGTCTGTACCTGGCCCGATGGTTATTTCCAGCACGACATCAAAGCGTCAGACCCGAGCCAACTGTGCAAACACAATGGCAGCCACCAGGGTTAAAAATAAACATGTGGCAATATCACGTACTGCACAGGTAGACAATCACTTTTAGGGAAATATGCATACTGGTGCAGGGGGTTGGGCGGGGACGGACAGACCGTGACGTGTACTTTAATTTTATCGCCCTTCCCGACATGGTTTCTACTTAATCTTTCATACCAGGTTCCAGATGAGTTACACTACGTTTCTGGGTGGGACTGAGATCTCTTTAATACGCGTAGGTGCTTCTTAAAACATTCTATCCATAGTGGTGACAGTGCTGTATAAAAGTAGAATCACGTCATACTTAAGTGTACTTCGCTCAAACCCATCGGTATTAAAAGATAATGAAAAATAGGACTGGGATGGGAATATTAAACGTGTTTATTATCTATTTGATGATTCATGCAGCGCTTTAATAATGGCTCATCTTTACGTCTTGCATGTGCTCATTGGGGCTTCTGGATTACATTTACACTGCAGGCGGTGGGGGAACGAAAGTGGCAGATGTTGACATGAATTAGCAACGAGTAAACACGAGAAAACAAAGGTGTGTCTCTCTAAGTTCTGTGGAAAGTGTTAAATTCGGCACATGCATGTGAACGGTGGTACGGGGAGAAGCTGTCAGGCTCCACGGTTCGACAATTACCAGACTCGTCTTGCAGTTGGACTGGCTCAAGTGTCACTGAAAAGGCCTCGAGTAAAGAGACGAGATGAGTGATTATTAACAGTACATCTCTGCTGTGAAAAAGCGCCAAACCAAGGTAACAAAAACTGCAAGATTAAGCAAAATGACTTAACAATGGTTCACTGATTGTGTCCTACTGAGCACAAGAGCTGGAAAGTTCAGAAAACAACCAAGAGATGTAAAAACTGGGGTTATGAGCAGCAAAATGACTTCTAAGAACCATTTTAGAATCACCAATGAACCTAACCAGCATGTCTTTGGATGGTGGGAGGAAGCTGGAGAACCTGGAGAGAACCCACCCAGACACATGGAGAACATGTAAACTCCACACAGAAAGGCCCCAGTCAGCCTGGATTCAAACCCAGAACCTTCTTGCCATGAGGCATCAGCGCCTCCCGTAATTTATATTCTTCATTCAAAAAGGAGAAACCAGAGGAGTTAGCATTAGCCAAGAAGGTAATCACACTGAGTCTTCGGAGACCAAACTTGCTCTTTGTTTCATTCATTCAGGACCACGATGATGTAAAAACAATTTGCGGATCAAAATGTTGAGATGAGTGGAAGATGAGTCGTCCGGGAACGCCCTCTTGACGTTGTCGTTTGCTTACTCACATCACTTCTTGCATTAACATCCGTCCCGGGAAACTGGAGCACCGGTCACGCACTGACGATCCATTTGAGTGACTCGATCTCTGACACATAAATAATTATTAATAACATGTGGATCTCTCCAGGTTCTCCAGCTTCCTCCCACCATCCTAAGACATGCTGGTTAGGTTCATTAGTGATTCTAAATTGGCCGTAGGTGTGAGTGTGAGTGGTTGTCTGTCTCTTTCTGTTAGCCTTGAGATAGACCAGACCTCTCACCTGATGACATCTGGGATAGGCTCCAGCAGACCCCGCGACCCTTCACAGGACAAGCGGTTACACAAGATGAATGAATGAACTTAACGTGTGTGATATCAGTGACAGAGAAACTTAGCAGCTTGTTCTAAAATATATATAATATAAGTCATGACACACACACAAGACACAAAAACGAATTCTACTATTTAAAGCTGGGCAATGCGACTGAATTCAGAAATAGGGATGTTAAGCAAAGTCTGGAAGGATGCCTCTGTTTCTCTTCCTGAGCACTGGTTTGCACATTAGAGTGATCTGTCTTACCGACATCCTCCATCGGAGATTCAACAGAAAAGAACGTGCAAAAGGTCCGACTAGTGCACACTGCGAAAACTAGAGGTCACAGATGCTCACTGATGACCTGATACCGGTACACCATCAGCTTTGCGTGTCAGGTGTGCCTGAAAGAAAACCAACGACAAGAAAAAGATGCAAAATAACCGACGACCACAGTACTGACTAAAGAGATGCAAAATGAACACAAATGGATGCAAAGAAAGTCAAAAGGGCTGGAAAACATGCAATTTTGCCTCTTGTGTGTGTGTGTGTGTGTGTGTGTGCAGCCTGTTCTCTTTCTAGGGCAGAGTGGAGTTTCTTCACAGGTTTTCTCTCTGTTTATCCTACGCCCTCATTCTGTTTCTCGGTAGTGTAACAAGAGAAACCGTACACCGTCGCTCTTTTTTTTTCCTCCGTCGGTTATGTTTTTGGGTTTCCCTGCAGCGTACAGATTCTGAAAGTCTTTGACACGGCGTTTTGTCAGTTTAGTCTAGAAAGAAAACTGGCGTAACCTTTGAGGAACCGTAACCACAAAGGTTTCACTGTGAGGCACTTTTAATTCTGCTTCAAGCTCAGTATATTTTACAGGAAAACACTGTCATTTAAGCTCTGATTGCTACAAATTGGGCTCGGCAGGCGAAGTTTGGGACTCATGACGTGAATGTTCTTTACGTAATTGTGCTCTATGTATTTTCAGTCCATTTTTTTTTTTCTAAATGTCGACTTTTGTTTGTCATCTTCTGCATGTATTTTCTCAAGCACATTGCACTGGATTCTGCAGAGACACCATTTAATGGATCATTAAACGCAGCAGCTCTGTGGTATTTAAAAACATAACACTGTCCCACTGAGACTAAACATGGACTTTCTGATAATACATACAGAGTGCAACTTTTTTTTTCTACTATTTTGGAAGCAAATCTTTTTACATGTCACAGTCATTTTTAAATCACAGTCTTGCAGAAAAGGGAAAACTTCCAAAACTGCACTTGGACATAAAAGGATAATCGTAATAACTTTTGCTACTACTGTTGCTGCTGCTTGGAAGTAGTTCATCGGTATGATGGGTGGACTCCGTGGAAATTGGCAAATTATCTTGCGTTTATATTATTGCAGTTGTACCCAAGTGCTTTTGCAGTCACAGTGACACATCTAGCCACTTGTTTACACAGAGGCACACAGCAGCTTGGGGTTTAGTGTTTGGCTTAAGGATTCTTTGGTAATGTGGTCAATGCACTGGGGAGCAGACTCTGGTTCACGGGCAACCTGCTCTACTGAGCCACAGTCGGGTAATTTAGGGATTCCAAGAGTTTTATGCCTGTGGATTCTGTGTTACTTGGGATCAAATGACATTCAGACACTGTCAGAGATAAAACTGTATAAAACCTCCTCAGATTATCACCCTTTTGCTCGTGGTTGCTCCATCTCTGCTCTCCCACAGTCTGTATTCTATATCTATACTCTATATCTTTGCACTGCCGGTTATGCAGTCTCCTCAGTTCACCCTTACCATGCAGGTTCAGCTTGTGTCTCTTTA
The DNA here is from genome assembly GCA_005024645.1 of Planiliza haematocheilus. NCBI lineage: Eukaryota > Metazoa > Chordata > Actinopteri > Mugiliformes > Mugilidae > Planiliza > Planiliza haematocheilus. The sequence goes on along the minus strand of SRSE01001339.1, from coordinate 1,986,191 downwards.
AAGGCTCCCCCCATAATCTCTAAAAGCATATTCTTCCTCTAGAAGCCTGCAGAGGGGCGGCACTCAATGCTTGCAAGCTGTTCAACCTGTACCTTGTACCGTATGTGTTCTGTGCATGAATCAGACGTTAGATTAAAGAAAGAACGTTTTGTTCGTCAGTCTTTGTCCACATGAACATCCAGCACAATAGCTCCCCTTTACATGTCTTTATTTTTAATATAAAGTGTATTGTAGTAGTATTGTGTTTGAGTTCTTTGAGGGCTTTTGCAAAACCCTTTAACTAGTTCTCTCTCTTTGTAAGCATTTTTTTTTTTTTCTCACTGTCCTCACATTCCCCCTCCAGAGTCTGTCCCGGCTAAATCTTGATATCCACACAGGCTTTCCATTTATCTGATGTCACAGACTCCTAATAGCTGCTTCTGAAAGATCCTTCATTAGATATTGCACTGCTCTGCAAATCCTCCCCTCCCTCGCGCGTTCTTGTCGTGAGAAGACGGTGCACCAGAGAGTTGTCAGGGCAGAGCCGCCGCACGTGATGGTTGCAGTGTAACAATAACTCGTCGACAGCTCATCTTACCACTGAACACCCTCATCTGCTCCTACATCTACTACTGTTCGTAAATCACACGCGGTCTAGGAGCATTTGGAAAACAGGCAGTTCCAAGTGCTATGATAAAAAAAAACCTCAAATGATAATTGAATGCATCTACAAGTTATTTTTTTTTAAGCTTTAAATCAATCCAATGAAAAATGTGCACGCTACTTTCAGATGCATTTTGAAAACGTGTGCGGCGGCAGGAAAAAACTTCCTCGGTGCGGGTTCGCGTGCATACATGTGTGCTTCTGCTGCTGCAACCTCGTCCGTCCAGTTTGGTGTGTTCCACTCACCCTGACACACATTCAATTACCTGGATACAAACAGGAATGTAAACTACAAAGAATGTCAATGACAAAAAAAAAAGGAAAAAAGAAAAACTCAGCACGCAGGGCAGAACACAGGGACTTTTATGAATGGAAAAAGCTGTACCATTCATAAAATCGCCTGAATGCACTGTACATACAGAGCAAACTGAGCCTGGGCTGAAGAGAAGAACACAGAACACACGTTGCACAGCTCACTGGTAACAAACTTAAATTGCAATGGCTATTTATTCCTCTTCAAAAAAACACACAATACGTGATTATGTGCCCTGCGTTCTGCAGGATGAATCTTAACACAGAGAGGAAGTGTATGTTCTTCCAGCTTGCAAAAGTTATCAGAGGCTGTCAGTGCACATCAAAGCCTTGCTCAGACAGAAGTAATCCAGAGTGACAGGAGAGCCTTTCACCTCCCTGCCAGAGTACCAAAGCCATGACAACACTTCTTTTTTCGTCCCGATCTCAAGTCAGAGAAACAAACAGTCCCAGCAGTGCTTTGTGCACCTTGTTAGCACCTTGGCAACCACGGCACCCAACGTTAAACTTGGAGCGGAGTCAGCGTAGGAAACATGAAGCAGAGGATTCCAAATTTATATCTATGCATTTCTGCTCAACAGATGCTGTAAAAGGAGGATTGAGAGTTGCATCTGTATGCCTCGGTGGAAAGAGAATACAAGTTGTCAGTGTATGTGTTTTCTGCAAGCCGTTGGGGACAGACAAAAAACTGTGGGACTCAATATGACCAAGTGAAAATCCGGGAACGCTAGAATTTAATTAGAGTTCAGTCCGGGTTATTAGAGCATGTCGACCGTTACACACACCCAAACAGTGATGATTTGGCCTCAATTAGACTTGAGCAATTAGACGTCAACACTGGTATTGTACGTTCAGCTGCGCCACAGGGGCCGTCATACACATGCACTTTGTAAATTAGCTCAAGATGTAAACATGGATTTTGAGAAGGAAGGAAAGTTATTTGGGCGATGTGGCGCTAGTTAACCCCCACGACAAGAACTAAACATTAAAATCTGACTGAAGCCATCGACTTAAAAAAACAAACTCATATTGTTGATTAAAGACATTTATTCAGCAGAATATTTGGAGTTAATGCAGTATCCATTACTTTATTTTTTACGATCTACAAATAGTGATTAGCATACGTGTCAAACATATGGCCCGGGGGCCAAAACCGGCCCTCCAGAGAGTCTAATCTGGCCCGTGGGATGAATTTGTTAAGTACAAAAACTACATTGAAGACATTAACTGCAATTTTTCCAATAAAAGTTGCTGCTATTCCAGGGGTTCACACATTTAGTAATAGTTGTGGATCTAACACAACACTGAAACCTAGAGCTAAACAGAAATTGCACTTCTTTTTCTTAAGAAATGTCCAGCTGTTCATTAAATGTAAACATTTTTAAAATGCGCTTCTTTGCACTAAAACAAAGGGAAACCTTTGGAGTCGTCGTGTTACTGGTTCAGCCCCCTTTACATCAAACTGAGCTATATGTGGCCCCTGAACTAAAATGAGTTTCTGTTTCTGAGCACTGGACAAATATGATACGTATTTTAGTTCTGTTTTGGTCTCCACCAGCTCAGAGGGCATTTTTTTTTAGCAGCTAAATGCTTTATATATCCAGTAGTAAGATGCTAGCTAGCTTTGTGGGGTCGCTAAAAATAAACCTGGTGAGAACTGTTGAGGTAAATCAAAACAATAAAATATGTCTGACTCTGGCGTCAGACAAACTGCCAAAAGATGCTAATAAGGACAAGAGTCGTTAGAGCACCATTCACAGGGAAGAGGACGGGGACAAACGACAACGACAGGTAAGTACCCAATCGTTAATGCTAAGTAGCTGCACCGGTTTCTGGTTGTTAACACAACAAGTGAGTTTCAGGAGGAGTTCCTATTTAAACATACTTCCCACCAGTCCCCTAGAGCCGAAGAAGCTACTTGGATGAGTGGTGAAACGTCTTCTCTAAAAGCTCTACAAGTCCAGTTCTTGAACTTTTTTGAAACTGCTAAAACAGTTTGCAGAGCTGTGTTGGAGTGATGTGTCTTTGCAGCTTTATTTCTATGCACGACTGAAATTGTTTGATCAGCTGTCAACATAAAAACGTATACGCGCAGCCTATTTCTCCTCTTCCACTTAAATTCAATTCTTTAAGAGTCTTTCGGAGCGACCGTTGATGGAACGGTTCACTGCTCCCTCTCCCATTCCCCCCCGAAATCCTTCGCCACTTTTCAGATTGATTGCTCAAGTGTGCCCGGACCCCCTGCGTCACCTTTATCTGCAACATGTTGAGGAGCTGTGACATTCTGACAATGTTGTGGCAACATGATGAGAACGTCATGCTTGAGAGATCTGTCGCCACTGTCTCGCAGTCATCTTGGAGACTTTTTTTCTCGAGTGTGAGAACGCTTCCTCCCAACACAATAGGGTCTCTTTTGTTACTATAGGGGCCAAACCGCGCTAACTCCCGGAGCCATCCCGCGCCTGGAGGCTGACATCTCAGAGCCTTGACACAAATACGCCTCATCAAATTGGATTTTGATCGATTTTTTGCTTTGTTTGTTGAAGTTGCGGGTAATGTAGAGTCAACCCAAATCTAAACACAACCAAGATCGGACAAGCACCTGTCAGACAAGTTTAAAAGCTGCACCTTGTGCCTCTTTATTTTTATCCAAGTCATTTCTTAAAGTATTAATTAGAGAAAGTGTGCCATCCAAAATAAACACGAGAGAACAACTTTATGGAGAGAGCTGAATCACGCTGGCCTGTTGGACGTACGCCTGCACACACAGCACGCAGCCTCTGCAACCGGTGATAATGAGAAATCTTATCTTGACATCTGAAGAATTGGAACAGATTCCTAGGAGGAAGTTATTTGTTGCCCCAAATCACGACAAATCTGAGTGCTAACGTTAAGACAACACTGCCCGTTCAGCAATTAACATCTCCCCTTTTGATCGCAGCGTGCAAATGAAATCAGTACGTGCGTGCGTGCGTGGCCCGGTTGTCAGCTCAGATGATAAGGTATGTTTTGCTGTGTTGCTCTTTCATTATTCCTCCGCCCTTCCTTCTCTCAATAGACTCCGATCCACTGGGACTGGGATTTTATTTGTGTCAGGGGTTTTTTAGTCTTTAGGAGGGAAAGGGGATGTGGGTGGAGAGGAAGTAGCTTGTTTTCAGTGTAGGTCGTAGCAACACATTACAGAGTGGAATTTATTTCTCTTCATAGGTCTTTTTTTTTTTTTTGTACATTACACCAGCCATATATTCAGACACCATTACACTAAATAAAACAAAGGATGCAATCACTGAGAGATTGGACGCATCGTAAAGCAATAAATAAAAATAAGTATAGCTCTTTGCAAAGGGAAGGCATTATTACCCTATTAAAGTGACAATTACGAGACAGCAAATCAAATGGTAAGAACAAAGAGCCGTGTGCACATTTATTTTTTCCACATATGCATGTACAGACAGATGCATGCTGCACATAAGCAGACACCAACACGCACACATATCTTTTCGTGCACGTGAGCCGGATTAAAAATGAACATGCCATTTTTTTGTGAATAAAAAATAAATTCCAGGATCCAGGCGTCTGGCTGTAATCTCCTTTTTACTTTGTCCTAATCTGCTGTCTTGCCTTTATTCTTTTACTTGTTGTTGTTGTGCACTGAATCCTGTTGCTCTGCACAAAAAAAAATCACCTCAACAGAAATTTAAAAGAACATATCTGATGCACAGCTGTCACCAAAGTGTGTGCAATCATGTAATAATATCAGAAAATAATACATCTTTTTTAATATTTATATTTAGTTGGGTATAGTTTTTGAGATCGATCTCCTTTATTTTTCCCAGACACGTTTTTCCGCGAAGAACCCGTCTGCATGACCTAATCTGCCTCCCTCTATCTCATGGACCATGAATGCTGTATCAGCAGCAGCCACAGGCTCAGAGGAAATACCAATCCCCCAGTGAAACAATAAGCTAAGAATATACAGTCCACAGCACTGAATGGACTGTTACAGAGGATCTCACGCGGCTTCCTCCTCGAAACCTCACAACACCCATGCCCACACAACGCCCTTCATGACCTGCACACAACGGCATGCAAAGTGCTTGCATCAGTTAATTAATTCATTTAAAACAAAGACAATATTATCTCTAAAATAACCTGGATTGCTTTACTTACCCGAGCACGTGTCAAGACGTAAACCAGCGGTGTAAAAATTCCATTACAGTTAAAAGCACAGAAGTATTAGCAGTAAAATATAGTGAAAACATTCAAATAAAAGTCCTGATACTGCTTTTATATGTGGCATAAATACGTATGTTACAGTGGTAGTTGATGTGAGCTACTTTAAATCTGGTTTTAGAGACAACGTGAAATGATTAGAGGAAAGGAAAATAATAGAGTTCTGGTCCACAATTTGAGTTTTTAGCTGCTGGATTTCTTTCTATAGTCTTGTTTTTTAATTCTCGGATGTTGGATCACTTGAACATTTACCGAAATGTAAGAAGTTCAGGGGGTTAAAATAACTTTTTGTTGGAGCTGTCAACATCTCATAGAAGTCTGAAATATTACCTGACTACACAAACAGAAAATGTTTGGAGCCGCTGTTTTTAATCTTTATTAATGGGCAGTCGTCCGTATTCAGACTTACAACATCAAACTGAAGACTAGAGGAGGAATTTATGAGGCGATCTGATTTAGTTTGCAGCAATCCAAGGAGTTTTATTGTCATTTCATGTTGGTACATGAGGTGGAACGAAATTAGTTGCCCTGGCCCCGGTGCAAGCCAAAGAAGAAACAGTACAGATAAAGGTATAAAAATAGAATAAAATGAGTTAAGTATATATATATATATATAAAGAAATAAGCAAGTAAGTAATATAAATATATATGTCTGTGAAGCTTCTCAGTCATCTAGGTCATGGTTCCTATTTAACCTCAGACTTCCCACCAGTCTCCTAGAAGTGAAGAAGCACGTCGGATGAGTGGTGAAATGAAAACCACGACATACAGCTGAGCATACGTACAGTAGAATTAATTACGCACTGCTAGAGTCTGTGCAAAATGTATCTGTGGTTGGTTTTGGGGGGTGAGGCAGGGGCTACGGGGTCCTCAGCTATTAGTGAGAGCAAATCAGATGTTCAACGACGAAAAAGGTTTGAAGACACTGTTTTAATCTTTAAGAATGAGTTGCATTTTAAAAGCAAGTACAGAAAGTGCCATAGATATTACGGTATTTTCTCTCCGAGTGGAATAAGAAAAGAGAACAGTCCGGTAACTTTTTTAACTTAAAAAACTCCCAAACTTTAACAAATCCAGTACAGACAGACGGTCTTACTTCCAACAGACATCAGTCCAAGCTTTATTTCATGCAGCTTACACTCAACTTCCTGCATCTCCACGGTGCCTCTGCACAGTCTGCGTTCAAACCACGACACAGACGCTGCAGCAGAGTCTCCGTCTGTTTCTTTCCACTGCTGTTATCCAGGATGCCAGAGTCATCAGACGGAAACCTGGGGTGAGCGCGAGCAGTCCGAGGAGTCGTGGAAAACTTGAGACAGCTGCGGAGCATCTCTGGAGGTAGAGCCAAGGCTGTCTGGAAAATACAGAATACAGCTGTAGACCTGTGAGACGACCTCCAGCTCAAAGTCCTCGGGGAGATGTTCTGCTAAAAACGCAGTCCTTGTTTCTTTGACACTGACAAAAAAAATAAAAAATTAAAATCCATGCAAATAAATACTCTGCCTGTAACTCTCACTTTCCAGCGCTCCAGAATCGTATCGCTCTATAGCTGTGGCCGGGTGGTTTATACTCAACTTGTTTACACATGAGCGGCAAAATAAGTCACAGTTTAATGCTTCAGAGGACCGATGCTGGGTTTGTTTGGGGTTTACCAGCTATGACACGGACATAAGACAACAATCTGTAGAGTGAGACAAAGGCTGGGGCGTCTGTGTCCTTTACTTCTGATAACTAACCTGAATCATAACTCCAGGTTTAGCATTGTTCACACAGCAGGACTGATAACCTGGATGAGGTCTACTGTGGCTGTGGAGGAAGATTTATACAGCGATGAATTTATTGGTTTGGCTCCGACGTAGTCACAAGAGACTCAGGAGAGTTTGAAAGACTTTGGCATCAAGAGGGAGCTGAAATGAAAAGATGCTGTTGCGTTACGGGAAATATGTTTTCCAAACTTGGCCCATACTTTGACCTTAAAGTGGGTCCATTGATTCAGGAGGCTTCCTCGCAGGAAAGTTTAGTTTCATCTGCACGTAGCAAGACATTCAGGCTGCTAATCGCCGCTCATCACAGCTGCAATGCTCTCCCCTTCTTGGTAGATAGGAGCCCCGCGTGAGACAAGAGGCCGCTTTTCACGTGACTCCCACCTCCGCAGGTTGCAGCCCATCGTGCGTGACTGTCGGTCATCATTACTTTCTTGTAAAAACACCAAAGACAGGCCCGGGGAGGGGGTCGCCGAGGAGAGGCTTAGCTTCCCTTTGAGCGCTGCTTCACCTTCGACCTCTCACAGGGGGGAAGAGATAAACACAAGGGGGGAGACAACTAAGCTTCAGTGACTTTTAATGAAAGGGTTAGAATAGCAGCTATGTCTTCATGCAGAGACTAGATAAGCTGAGGCCTCATCAGGCACGGGAAGGAGAGGTGGCAGACTTTAGTCCGCTGTTTGCAAGTGAAGCCGACTTTGCATTCACATGCACATTATACACGATCATCATCATCATCATCATCATCATCATCATGTGAATTGTGTCTCACACCGTTTCCTGCAGGAAGCCACCATTTCCAAACGCAGAAATTACCAGACCGGCTTTGGGACACAACTCACTAAGAGCAAAAGTGAGTCTTCATCTATTTTTACATCTGCGCTTCCGATCAAACTCGTCATCCGCTGCCGACCTCGTCATTCCTCTTACACAGTAATCTGCAAAAACAAAAACACCTCCGCCGTCATTAGAAGCTATTCACATTCTATTCTTGTCAGTCTCTTCAATTAGGCCAATAAAAACAATGACTGACGACAACAGTTGCGAGCATGGAAGCGGGCACGGCTGTTTTTAGTTGGCGTGGATCTGAAAAGCGCAGTCATGCGGCTGAACGCGCAATAAGCCTCCCATTCTTCCCAACGGAAGCGCCGACAGTTCAGCCGGACTCGGCGGACCCCTGAAAAGATTTTCCTCGAATAAGACAAGACCGATTCAGGATTCAGGGGGAAAAATGCCCTTTTAGTGTGAGAATGGAGGGGAGACGCCTTCACGGGCTGCTGACTACGCTTTGGCAAGGGCCTCCAGAGCACTTGGCCCAGACAAAAAAAGACCATACAGATAGAGGTACCTCAATGAGCGCTCAGTTAATCTGCAAGGTCATTAGGATACTCGAAAGACTCATTAGCATCATTCTCATGAACTTACATGGAAAGAGCTTTTTTTTTTCCCTTCCTCGCGTCCGTAAAGAAAAGAAAAACGGGATTCGTGGGACTTCTGGGAAATATGGCGGTGGGAGTCGGTGGGGGAAGTTGTTGTGGGTCAGTTTGACATTTGGAGTCACCGGGGTCATTCAGTCGTAATGAGGCGCTCGCGGTCGGACCAAAGTAAAAGAGTTTGCCCCGGCGCTCAACTCTGCCTGACTCATCGCCAAGCCACATGGTTTGGTGGTAGTCCGACCGATCACACGGCGGCAGGTCGATTCATCTCTAATGGAAAATAATTAACAAGACGGGGGCCGTACAGACAACCCTGATGTGTGTGTGTGTGTGTGTGTGAGTCCACTCATTGCACATACCTCCCTGTCTGTTAAAGCTTACAGATGGTTAGAGTGGACAAGCAGCTGACAGAATAATGTAAACACCTCATTAAAAAGGACCTCAGCCTTGAAGTGCAGTCGTACGGTGGGTCACATCAGGCTAAATGCCAAGTCAGGAGTTTATATACGAGTAGCACTCCTGTTTGCTTTGACGTGGATTTTCTTTGTTGCTGTCCTTGATGCATGGGTTGTTTTGCATATTAAAGCAATATTAATTGATTATTTGGCCACCTGGGGGCAGCAAATCAAACTGCATGTGCTTATTGGCCTGTGTAGGATGATGGGATATTGGTATTAGCACGCTACATTTGCTGGTTCATTGGCTTTTAAGGACATTTGTTTACTGATGTTTGTGCACACGCCATTAAAACCATCACTGTGCCGTAGTCTCAAAATAGGTGAAGGGTGGCTGCCTGCCGCTTTGTCACCGCAGATAACCCCCTTCATTCAACCCAGTAAGCCAGTGTCAGCATAAAATGCATGATCTGTGCAGCTTTGATTTACCTTTAGTTCTTTGGGATGTGCACTAAAACACACACACACACACTGATCAGGCATAACATTATGACCACTGACGGTAGAAGTAAACTTAGCATTCAGCATCTTGGGACAATTCAGTGTTCTGCTGGGAAACTTCATGACCTGGCATTCATTCATTCGTGTGGATGTTACTTAGACATGTAGCACCCACCTAGATTAGACCAAGGACCCCCACCCCATAGCAATGACACGCCTTGATGGCAGCAGGATGCAGCCTGACACAGACACACACACAAAAACGCTTTAGGAACAACTAAAAAAAACACCTAGCCTCCAAATTCACTAGATCCCAAACTGATCAAGAACGTGGGATGATCCACAGAGGCCCCTCCCCTCAATGCATAGGACCCAAAGACCCCCCACTAACAACATTTTGGTGCCAGATGCCACATGACACCCTCAGAATACCCAACTGTTTTGGAGGCAACAAGGGAGACCTACACAATATTAGGATATTAGTCATAATGTTATGCCTGATCGGTGAATATTTGACCATTCATGTCCTAACAATAGACTTTAATGCAACTATAAATGAGAAAATCCTTAAATCAGAACACACCCGAACAGAGATTCACACTTTTAAATAGTTTTGTTTAAATGACGAGTAAGATTTATTTATTTATTTTTTATATCTATGCAAACATCTCCTCTCCTTGATTTATAATTATGTCGTTTAAATGCATGCACGATTAATTAAACCTCTCTGGCATGTCCTGATCTGCATAAAGTTTTTGAAATCTATCAGATCCATTCTGTGTCAGAGAATAAATGAGGGAGACGGAGGGAAACCTATGTTTAGTGAAGCTGTCAGCGGCTTTCCCTTTAAGTGTCACCCCCATGATGAAGCACATGTGCGTGACTGCTCGGCACCTTTAGAATAGCCTTGGGCAGTCCCCTCTGTTCCTCTGTTTTCCCACAAGTTCACAGCATTGATTCAAAAAATAAGATAAGTCCCGCAAGTGCTGTTAGAGGCGTGTTTGTCTTCCGAGGCCTTGCGTGTGCTTCCACAAATAAGAGCCATAAATCAACGTAATGGCCTGTGTCATTTGTCATTCTTGTTCGCAGATTATGTAACTTCCTGATATGACCTACTTTGATTCCTCCCGTACCAAACTATGCTCTGAATGTGAGAAATGCTGCTTGAATTAGACGTGCCCGCTGCCCTGCCAGGCTGGTGCGCTACAATGCAACTGTACCTTTTTTTCTGTGAAAGCAAAGCCTCAGCTGCACGCACCTCGCCGAGCTCCTCCCTGGCCTCCATGCTCACTCACACGCAATGAGCAATTGAGCTGTCAGTCAAGCGGGGAAGGGAAACTTGTGTTGAAACTGCTAGCTGCACCGAGCTATGGGGGCCCAAGGCGGAGGTTTGTCGTGCAGATGAAGACACCTCACTGCACCTTTTGCAGGAAGTAGTCCGAGTCCAAATAATAACACATGTAGGGATTTAAGACCTACGCTTAACAGTCACACAGAGATTGATGATATCTCTGAAACTTCAGTGACACATAAAAATTAATGGTTGTTTATTTAAAAAAAAAAAAAAGATCTTGGCAGTGTCGTGCAAATATGTGTGATTGTGGCCAACCTGCACATAGCAGTGTCAAGCTTTAACTAGACTGGGAGAGAGAGAAAAAAAAGACTTCATGCAAAATAGAGCAGCCACTGCACTGTTTTGTATTTTAGCAATATTAAAAAATAACTGATTAACCTCCTAGAGTAATGAAATGAATATAAAAGGACTTAGCTTAGACTTTATTGTGGGCCTCTTTAACAAAACAAGGTTAAACCAAAGACCTGCTGAGCAGATCAGTATTAGCACTGGGGTATGTTCAGGATCACTAGTTTGACCAATGACTACACACACATACACACACAGACAAACATTGTGTGTCTTGTGTGTGCAATTCAGAGCAGATAACGCATCCAACAATAATCTTGTGGTTTCTTAAAAACGCTCAAATGAAATTTCCAATAGTAAACACATAGCTACAGTTCTGCTTCAGTAATTCCAGTTTTGCAAAAATGCAATTAAGACGAGACGTAAGAGGATTAGACCATGATAGCCACTGAAGTACCTTGAGGAATAAAAAGGCAGGGGGACCTGCCGGGGTTGGGTCTAACAGCTGGGTCCTGGAAGTGAAAGAAGCTGGGACCAGCTCATTAGCTTGTCTCCACCCTTGCTGATCGGCTCACTGGTGGAATAAAAGAAAATCCAACCGTCACCTTGTGAGAGGTTCATCAGGAGCAGGAGCACGACTGGAGGGTCTCGACTATTTAGTAAGTACTAAATATATTACAGTCTCTTTTAGAATTCACTGGTGATTTGACTTTAATTATCATTTTAGTAAATAAATAAATTATGCTGTAAAAAATAACGTTATTTGAAAAGCCAATTAGGTGATTTTATTTATTTTATTTATTTGGATTCAAATATTTTAGGACACATGACAGTCTCATTATCCTCATTAAACACAGGATTTTTCAAAAAAATATATTTTTATTCATCCAAGTGTTTTTTCATCTACCCAATAATGATATTATTTTAAAAAAATTAGCATTTTTCTTCTTCTTTTTTTTTTAAATTTACGATTCCAATGTAGGCCTACGTTTTGATGATTTTTCATATTATTAATAGAAGAACAACTATTCTATTAAGCATGTCACTATTTTATGTTTTGCCTAAAAAAAATATTACTATTATTTTTATTTGTATTATTTTATTTTATCTTATTTTATTTGAATAAATGATCGGATCAGTGGTATCAAACGTGCGTAAAGGATGAGTTCAGGGTCGGAGGACACCGTGAGCGGGTTGGTCTGGGCCGCTGTCCTCGGTGCTGAAGCGGATTTCCCGAATCTACTGATCAGCGAGCTGGTCAGACCAGAAAGGCCCGAGCTGAGGCCCCTGAGGCCCCAGACCCAAACATCACACGTACTAACCAGATACTGAAACCAACAAAGAAGTAGAAACACATAAAAATGCACATTTCCTCCAACAAAGGGCTGAACCTCCTATTTTTGTTTTTCGTTGTATTTATTTATTTATTCTCTCAGATGTGTTCACTAATCCATCTGAAGTGAACACATCTGAGAGGAGAATGAATCTATTTACCCTTTCACTCCTGAGGGGCTTCAGAAGACACATGATCACCAATCTGCCCCATTTAATTTTAGATAAATAATTCGTTTCCATCCTTCTCATGCACTGCTGAACGTGAACGTTAAATGAGAGGCTGCAGCATCCTGCAGGTCATCTCTGATGCAGTCTGCGTTGGTTAATTAAGGGAATTAATAAATTAAAACACGGGGTTCGCCTCCTCCTGGTGGCTCGACGGGAAAACGCACCCTCATATGAGGTTTCTGGCACCGACAAGCACCGGGGGAAACGCAACAGCCACCACCACCTGTTCAGCGCAGCCGCGTAAACGGCAAATAGGCTAATAAAACGAATCATTATACGTGCACAACTCGAACTGCAGAAGTTGCATAGACCCTTAAGAAAAAGATTAGTTATTTTATTTATGAGATTGGCCAAAGTAAATCAGAACAGTCTCTCTCACTGTGTGTTTTCAGTTTTTTTTATCTCTCATGCTCAACCTGCAAACCAAAATATGAATATGTAATTACAGTTTATTTTAAAGGAGCTGTCATGTTTCTAGATTTACAAGCCGCGTGCTTACACAGATCTTCCACCTGTATTTATTTCAAAAAGAAAGAAAAAAAGTAAAACAATTGTGGAAAAAAAGCCCAAAGGTAATAATTTAATAGTCAGATACGATGTAGGCAAACAAACCAAACGTCATGTTTACTCTAGGTTTGTGTTCAATGATTTATTTTTTAAAGTTTGAACTTCGTTGACCTGTGTCGTGAGTTACGTAACCCCCTCAGGCGGAGCCAGACACTTTCTGACTTTACGGCGGCTGCTGACGATAATTTTTACTCCTTTTACGGCCCATAAAAAGAGGAAAAAACGTATTATTTTTATTAGTATAATTATGTTTAATGTTAATAACCATAATAACAATGGGAATAATTATTTCTTTATAATGATTTTAACTGTATGCGCAGTAGGAATTCTCGTAATGAATGAGGGTAGGGTTACATATAATAATAATTATTATTATTTAAATGTATATTCAAAAACATTTTAAGTAGGCTATATAATTGCAAAATCTGGTTAGCCGGCTCTTCTGCTCTGTCTCAAAGAATATCCACCCACCTGGTTAACTTCCATCTGTCTATATTAACTTTACACGGCTGCCTCTGAGTTTCAAAGCTCCCATTTCCAATAACAGCGAGTAAGTAACACTAAGAGAGGCAGCCAGAGCTCGGGCGAGAAAGAGAGAGTTGGGTGGAGAAGGCGGAGAAGCAGGAGGAGGAGGAGGAGGACGCGTCGGCGCTGGGTGGGTGGATGGATGGGGTGCTTGCTCCGGCAGCACATACGATAAACTGGAATCGATGATTAGCATGGCCCCCGCGCAAGGATGACACGCGAATTCGTGACACCCATCGCAACAAACCTGCCCACTGTAACCACACGCACCGACGCTGAGTGGGGGCCGGGATGCTGCGCTGTTAAATGACTTCACTCAGAGCTGCAGGGCTTCACAGCATGGAAGGCTGCGGACCGGGAGCGGGGAGCGCACACACTCTGTGGATGCACGGCGGGCTGCACTCTCTGTCAATGGCTCTGTCTCCGGCTGCCGGGGCAACATGTCGACCAATAAACTAAAACTTTTTCAGGTTAAACATGTAGTCTTTTCACTCAGCTCACAGAAACGCAACTTGATCGGGGTTCTCAGGCTTTTTGAGACAGATTTAAATCTTTTTTTTTTGATAAATCACAGATTGGCATTTTATTTTATTTTTTATTATTTTTTTTGATGAACCAATGGACACAGCCAGGTACTTTATGAGCTCCTTATCCCACTGTGTCATGCCTAACCCTTCCTTTATAACAGTACATGCTTCTACTAATCAATACCTGTGATCATTTTACCCCAGCAGGATCATGGATGTGACACTGGATGGGATTAACCCAGCCACTCCAAGAGCTCTGCTAGTGGCATGCGTGACTCTGTTGTTCTCCCTCCACCTGTGTCGATGGCTCCGGCAGCGCTCTGTCTCCTTCCCCCCGGGTCCCTTCCCCTGGCCGGTCATCGGGAACGCTGCGCAAATGGGCAACAAGCCGCACCTGTATTTGGCGCGCATGGCGAAGAAATACGGCGCCGTGTTCAAGATCAAACTGGGCAGCCGGGCAGTGGTGGTGCTGAACGGGGACGCCATTAAACAGGCGCTGGTCAAGCAGGGACCCGACTTTGCCGGTAGACCGGACTTCACTTCATTCAAGTTCATCTCTAACGGGAACAGCCTCGCGTTCGGCACCATCTCCGACTGGTGGAAGGTGCACCGCAGGGTGGCCCAGTCCACCGTGCGGATGTTTTCCACCTCGAACCCGCATACCAAGATGGCATTTGAGCGACACGTCCGCTGTGAGATCAAAGAGCTGCTGCAGCTGTTCTTGGAGAAGACGAAGGAGTGCCGGTACTTCCAGCCCATGACCTACCTGGTGGTCTCCACTGCCAACATAATGAGCGCGGTGTGCTTCGGGAAGAGGTACTCCTACGAGGACGAGGAGTTTCAGCAGGTGGTGGGCAGGAACGACCAGTTCACCCAAACTGTGGGCGCAGGGAGCATAGTGGACGTGATGCCATGGCTCCAGTACTTCCCCAACCCCATCAAAACCATCTTTGAAAACTTCAAGAGACTCAACCTGGAGTTCAACGAATTCATTCGAGACAAAGTCATTGAACACAGAAAAACAATCGAGTCAAGCGCCATCAGGGACATGACGGACGCTTTTATAGTGGCTCTGGACCAAATCAGAGATAAAACTGGAAACTCCTACGAGAAAGACTATGTGATCCCCACAGTTGGGGATATATTTGGAGCCAGTCAAGACACACTGTCGACCGCCCTGCAGTGGATCATCCTCATTCTTGTCAAGTAAGCATCATTTAACAGAAATCTTTAAGATAATTACAGTAAACGCCGCTAATGAGACTAGATAGTAAATCAGAGCTGGTCCTCTGTGTGCTGCAGCTGCAGTTACAGTCTTGAGGAACTTCAGCAGGGTTTGAGTTTCATGAGAGCGTAACGCAGCAGCTGAGGCACAGACAGGTAGTGGCAGCACAACACAGAGAGCTGTAACTGCACACCAGTGAAAGTAAATGAAATGCCCAGTCAGCATTTTACTGCACAAGATTGTTGGCAGATTTTACAGGAGCTCAGTGTCTAATCTTTCCTACTGGTTGATCCAGTCTGTGCCCGGCGCCTTGATCAGTATCCCGGTGTATTATAAGACTTAATAAGAGATACTTTTACTTTTAGAAAGAGATATCTAGTTCTTTGCTCAAACGTTGGGTTCAACAAATGCACGTGCAATTTATGCAGAGATGGTTGCTCTTTGATTATTTTATTGAGAAAATTGTGAGATGTCAGTGAAGTAGTCACCTGAAGTGTG
Organism: Planiliza haematocheilus; assembly: GCA_005024645.1. Lineage (NCBI taxonomy): Eukaryota > Metazoa > Chordata > Actinopteri > Mugiliformes > Mugilidae > Planiliza > Planiliza haematocheilus. The sequence continues at coordinate 1,970,362 of SRSE01001339.1, read as the reverse complement.
CGCTCCTTTCCGTCAATGCAGGTATCCCGAGATGCAGGAACGTCTCCAGCAGGAGGTGGGCAAAGTGGTGGACCGCAGCCGCATCCCCTCCATCGAGGACCAGCCGCAGCTGCCCTACGTCATGGCCTTCATCTACGAGGTGATGCGCTTCACCAGCTTCGTCCCCCTCACCATCCCCCACTCCACCACCACAGACACCTCCATCATGGGCTACGACGTGCCAAAGAACACAGTCATCTTCATCAACCAGTGGTCCATGAACCACGACCCGGACATGTGGTCCCACCCGGAGACCTTTGACCCCGAGCGCTTCCTGGACCAGAGCGGCGCGCTGAACAAGGACCTGACCAGCAACGTGCTCATCTTCTCCCTGGGTAAGCGGCGGTGCATTGGCGAGGAGCTGTCCAAGCTGCAGCTGTTCCTCTTCACGGCCATCATAGCGCACCAGTGCAACATCACCGCGGACCCGGCCAGGGCGCCCACGATGGACTACAACTACGGCCTGACGCTCAAGCCTCACTCCTACTCCATTGCGGTGTCTATGCGTGAGGACATGGCGCTGCTGGAGGCAGCCACCAGCCAGACATTCCCTGAGGGCAGTGAAGGCGAAAGCACAGAACGACTGTAGCTCATGGTTGCGGCTGCAAAGTGTATTTATAAGCCGAAGCTCTTATCCTGTACACATTGTTTTAAATGCTTGACATGGCAGAGCTGAGAATGATTAAACAGTTGCGATCACTGTTTACTGACTTATTTCTAATTAGTGCCAGACAGAAACGGATGTGGCATCGTTCCCACGGCAGACGTGGGTGTGTGTGTGCACGTCTCGCCCCCCGGGAACTGAAAGTGTCAAGCTTTGTACGAAGACACATATCACAGCGTCGCCATGTTTTCTGTGAATAGTTTTGGTGTCAGCTTAAAATTTTCCACCTCTTTTTCCTCTTGTGACGTTTGAAGGTTAAGAATCAAATCGAAACGATATTTAAGTGACTAAAGCAATGTGCTAACATCAGTCTCCTGAATGATGGACGGGTGAATAAGCTCACGGAGCGCATGAACCCTCAAGACCTTGTGTATGCTAATATGAATTCAGCGCTGACGTATGTATAGTTTTTGATGCACATTTAAAAGTGTAGAAACTCAGGAATAAGGCTCAGAAGGAGCCGGATGCTACTTTAACTAGGACGCTTTTGAAAGTCTGCTAATATATAATGAAACCTACAGTAGATGCTGTTTGGAACGGACGACGAGCGGAGGGGGTACACCGCCCTGATGCTCGGGTCTGTCACCTGTCTGTCCGGTGCACGTATGAAAGTATTAAATCAGTGTTATTCTGACATTTATTTGCTTCTTTGGTTCAACTCTGAATGTCCTGCTCTTAATTTCCATGCTCAAAACAAACGATGTTTAACTTCTCTTCATGCAATTAAACTTAGATTAATTTATCTCAGCATGGGAGACTAATGCACTGACTGCAAAGGCTTGGATTAACTTTTGTTTTTCTTCTTCTTAGCTTCTTGCTGAAGCATTTTTTACTGATATAGTTCAGGAAAACAGGTGATTGGTTGCTTGTTTGCCTCAGAAAAATCACAATGTCTGGAGGTGGAAGGATAACGTTTGAGAAACTGTTTAAAGTTATAGGCACAGGCCGCATTAAGGGGCAATCATGTAGACATGCAACGGAAATAAAAGTAATAAAAACAAAAAAAAGACGCATCTGCTTCTGCTTAGACAATTTAATTGACTTTGGTCTGCCAACATTTAAAGTCTAATATCGTCAGCGTAAAGTGGACCAAGAAATAACTTATCAAAAACAATCTACTGGAAATTCATTTGTTAAAATTGTCACTTTTTCCGACACTTCTTCAATCTTGAAAATGATTTTGAATGATATTGTACGATTTTATAATAAACAGACCCTGCTGTTGTGCATCACACCGGTGTGGCTTTCTATGTTTTAAACACGTCATACATGTGCAAAGATTAAAAACTGACTTGGCAATAAGGCTGATTAAGTCGGGGCTGGTTAATAAGTCAAACATCCTCACAGCGAACGCAAACTCCTCCTGGCCTGCCGCCGCGTCAGGTGGGACCAGAAAGGAAGCGTTTGGGAGATCCCATTCCCTGAACAGCGTTTTTATCTCGCCCTGCCAGAACATCCTGTGCTTGATCAGCGGGAGGCTTATAGCCAGCCAGCCAGAGCGTGACAAATTCAGACAGTAGATGGCTGCTGATAGGGCGCTCCCCACGCTCCCTTTCTCCATTTTTTTTTTTTGCACATCCAAAATTAAACCTGGGAGACTAAATAGTGCCAGTGGAGTCATGAGTGGCAACTCTCCAAGTATAATCTGTGCGAACAGGAAGGAAATCATTTCTCCAGTCACAGTAAAATGACAGATTATCAAACGTGAATGAGCTGAAAGGTACAGAGAAGCTGGTAATGTCAATAACACCCAGGTCAGGTGGATATAAAAAACAAAAACTTGACGTATAACTGCAGACTGAAATAAAGCAACAAACCCTGAAGGCTCACATTGTCTGCCTTCTTGCATTTCATGAAGCTGCAGCGGGAAGCAACGTTTCCCGACTTGCTTTCAAACACCAGGACCGTGTCATTCTGCAGATTACAGAAACAAAACACACACCACGTCTAAGTGGGGTGCACGCTGCCAGAAATAAAGACGGCTGAGGTGGCATTATGCCGCTGAGAAACTTGAAATATTGCATGAAGTGGAGGAGAGACAAAGCCTATGTCACAACAGATTAGACCTGTCAAGAGTGCATTAACAAGATTACCGCAAACGTCGCCGTTCAAAGTTTGTAACCCGGACCGGCTGGAGATACAGCACGTACGCATGCGGCACAAAATCCCTCTGTCTCTAAGTTGTGTAACTTAGACGTCACCGAGCCTCGACTGTCAATGGAAGGATATACGGAGATCTGAATGAACGTTAGCGAGATTGTGACAGATGTGGTGTTCAGACAGAAGGCTGCTAACCCTCAGGAATGTTACGACTTATCACTCTCCGCTGAGTGATAAGCAACGTCGACCGCAGATCAAGACCAGCGAGGGGTCAGGACCCGTCCTAGGTGAGCTGAGTCCAGGTCAAGCCCAGAGCAGATGTAGAGTTAGGACGAAGAGGACAGGGACAGAGACGTCTATCACATCATCCAGGTCACAGTTCATCTCTAACCAACGCTACTATGAAGTCATTCTGTTGTATTTTGGTTTCTTTGTAAAGGTGACACCTGTGTTCTTGTTGAGGCGTCCTCGGTGCAGGGTTCATTTTTAGGACATTTAAGTTTAAATTGTGCTCACGTGGCATTTATGCACGGGTGAATTGCTGGATAAAGAAGTCATTTACAAAAACTATGAAAAACACTGCATATAAAGCACTTACACTGATCAGCCACAACATAATGACCACTACCAGGAGAAGTGAATAACATTATGACCATCTTGTGACAGTTCAATGTTCTGCTGGGAAACGTTTGGACCTGGCATTCATTCATGTGGATGTTACTGAGGATGATGACAAATAGCATAAAATGCCAATACACAAATGCACCGATCAGCCACAACATTAAAACCAGACCTGACAGGAGATGTGAGTGACATCTTGTGACAATACCACAATGCTGGTGAACTTTTAGACCTGGCATTCATTCATGTGGATGTTACTTAGACATGTAGCACCCACCTAGACCAGACCAGACCCCCCACCCCATAGCAATGACACTCCTTGATGGCAGCAGCCATCCCCAGCAGGATGCAGCCTGACACAGACACACACACAAAAGGTGTTGATCTGGCCTCCAAATTCACTAGTTCCCAAACTGATATAGAAGTATTCGGGGGATGATCCAGAGACCCCTCCCCTCAAAGGCCCCCCAACTGAGAACATTGCGTTGCCAGACACCACAGGACACCCTCAGAAGGCCCATGTTCATTCTCTGATGAGTCATTTTGGAGGCACGGTGTCCATATAAGGCTACACCTTCTATTAGCTTAAAATAAATACCTTAGTTTGATGTTTTGTTAGAATTCAGTTCCTATAAAGTCCTAAGGTCACTGCGCCTTCACCCGACTTCAGGAACAGCCACACACATCTTTAGTCAGAGGAAAATTAAAGTGCAGAGCATGAAAGAGCTGCCTTTTATCTGTCAATCTGAGCCGACAGAGAGTAAAACTCATCAAAGCGTCTTCAATAGTCACCACACCACCTCTCGTTTAGACCTCGCATCGATTAAAGTCATAGATTTAATCAAGTAATGTTTGAGAATAGTTTTTTTTCCTGAATCCTAAAGATGAAACACTGCAGTCCACCGGTTACCTGAATAAAAACTAAAAAGGAGGGAGTTGCAACAAGAGACATGTCTTCATTGTCGTGCAGCAGACTGTAGAAGCAGAAAGATGCAGCATCTGAAGTTACGCAACAGCTGCTCTTTTAGGTTGATTTCTGCAGCTGTCTCCACTGAGGCCTTTGATTACAGTCCACAGGAGGCTCATAAAACCAGCCAGGAAAGGTGAAGTTTTCAACGCTGTGCAAACAAACACCTGTGCTCATTTGGGAAGGACCCATTAAGAGTCGTTCTACCCTGAAAAAAATAAAAAATAATATAAATAATAAAGCTGAAACATGACTAGACCGGCGTGATAGTTGGCCTGGCACAAAATGTGCAGTCTGCGAGGGAAAATGAAAGAGATGCATTAAGATGCCACAATCGCTTGCACTCCCTGCAGGAGCTTACTTGCTAAACTCTTTGTCGATTTGGAATTAAGATCAATTTAGAGGAAAAATCAGAGCGGATTTTAATTATATACTCCACAGCTCGCTCCTCGGCACCAGCAATAAAACTGACAGGAGCACAAACAAGGGCAATGAGAAACCGACTGCTGGCATCAGGATTGCACAGGTTTTAATGACAGACTCCAGTACCATTAATCATTCAGAACACAACGTCTATGATATTTAACAGTATAATCTCTATCGGGGAATATAGAACTCACTTTGGCATCTGAAAAAAAACAACAAGAAAAACAAAAAAAGAAAATACATTTGTGTTGCTGATAGAATAAACATCTTTCAAACGATTTTTGTTGTAGTTGTTTTACATCTAGAATTCACATAAAATGAAATTAAATTAGAACCCGGCTGACAACATAAACCCCCCCAGGACGTAACTTCACAACACATAAAATATGCATATTTTAAACACGTCAGACCGAGCTGAGATGATCAGGAATGTATTACACGGACATGAAATGAAGCATTCGGATGCATTACCTGCATTATCGTGGTGATACGTAAACTGGAATGCCAAAGCAAAGGACTCTCCTGCTTTGTACGTGTGTTTGAACAGAGAGCTGTTAGTGCACCCAGAGGTACACCCAAAAAAATATATTAAAAAAAAATAATAAAATGCCCTTAATTTCATTGTCACGTTATTTTTTAGAAACATATCTTTAACTATTATTTCTGGGCGCTGATGATTTTTTTTAACTACAACCTGAGCAAACCCTGAATAAATGAATTAGATGTTGTATACAGTATATGTAGTGTAATGAGTACCTTATAAAAACATTAAAACGTTTTAATTTAGATGGACGTCCCTTTTTTTTTTTTGATATTGGAAAAAAAAAGAGTAAAAAAACAATGATTTCCCAGCGACCTCCCGGCTAACGAAACATAAAAATCTCCGTGCACGAGTTCAAAAATGAACATGTAGGAAAATCCGAGGCCTCAGGTAAACCACAGGTAGTGGAACCTTCCTGGAAGATTCCACCGTTAAATGAAAGGGGCTTTTGCTACCTGCACAGGTGCTTCACACAACCCCCTCAGGTGGAAACCATTACATTTGTTTTTTCTTTTTTTTCTTTTTTTGTCCGTGATCTGGCAAACATGCAAAAGGGCGCACTGGCCACGAGACTTCAGGTGCTTAAAATGTCACATAAATAATGAAAGACTTGATTGGGAGTTGACTGGCGTGATGCTACCGTCACGGCGGCTGAACGATGGGCCGGTGCCAAAGGCAACAGCGCCAGTATATCAGATCTAGAAAAAAAACAACTGATCATAAAACGCATCATCAAAGGACATATTCATCTCGTCTTTACGGCGCGTTGAAAACCTTTCACAAGAAAGTCTGCGTGCAAATGCAGAGAGATGCGAGCGCTTTCGGGCACTAACGCTGATCCGCTGTGCGACGGTCGGGGCAGGGCAAGGGGTCGTCCAGTGGTCACGGCATTCCATGGTGTTTGGGTTGCGCCATTGTCTGACGTGGCTTTTGTTGTTTTCACGTGTGGCGGGAGACATAACAGAAAACAGGACGGAACAGGAAGGAACAACAGGTCCTCTGGGTCACCTACCCCCAAAAAGTGACAGGTCTTTGTTTGTCTGTGAAACCTGGTATCCTCCAACACCACCGGAGCTACAACGCCTATCAGAGCAACCAGAGAACCTCTGCTACGCACTGATATATAAATCGGATATATATAGATGTATATAATCTTAACAATCAAACAGTATTTATTAAAATATGCAACCAATTCCTTTGACTTTACTTTTTTGAGAAGGAAAACCATCCATCCTGCTGATTTCCTGCAACCAGGCACCAAATGTTTTTAAAGATACAAGTCTGAATGTAGTGGCCTATTGCTCCCATTAATAATTATATCACTCCACGACACATAGCAGCTCCCTTCAGTCACGATGGCCCCCCCTATATAAAGTTTATCCACACACAACCTCACTCACACACACACACACTGCAAACCTGCAGTGTATTTAAAATAAAATCTAGTCAAATGCCGTCACAATCCGAGCGCAGGGCAGAGTACGTCCAGCTCCTTTTGTGCCTCTTCACCCTGAGAAAATAAATAAAAAACATGCTTTTAGATAAATAAATACGAGAACGTGTTCATCTGGCTTCATGCACTGCTCGGCCTGTGATCTCACTCAAGGAAGAAGAAGCTTATCGAGCAATCTCGTTAAGACACCGTAGAGTTTTGACCCCCTTAATCTCGTCGCTCCTCGGCTAACGGCTCCGTTTACACCTCAGTCACCTTTTTAATCAGCTTGAAGACCTTTAAACCCCTGGTAATCTGATGAGATGACAGTATTAGCACAACCATGCAAATGCTACATTTGATTAGTTGCGTTCACAGGCCGGGTGTGGTTAGGTGCGGTCAGAAATGCGCAATTCGCCCCCCGGTAACCACACCCAACGACCGATGCATTTCTGCAGCAAAGTGAAACCACAGGAGATCAGCTAAAGTCATCGACAACTCATCAACAACTTGAAAAGGGTGATTGGAATTTCTCAGACCTTGCCGAGGCACCGTGGACATTTCTCGTTAAAAGCAATGACATCAGTCAAATAAAGTGCTTTTACAGTTCTAACAAAAAGTAACGCAATGTGTTTTGTGGGTGTGCGTTCATGGGAATAAATACCCACAAGATTTCCTAACAGGACTGGTTGCACAACTTCCTCGCAATGTCCTGTGACTTTTCCAGCTCCTCAGCCTGTGCTCTGAGACTGAGAAGATGATAATGGCCAGCAGGAGCCTGGGTCAAACATGTTATGTTCCCGTCTCGCACCATTCACCGCAGCAGCGACTAATTGCAGGTGTAGCGTTGCTCTCTGGCGTCATCGCGGGCTCCTTTCAAACAGAACCGTCGGCCGAATGCAAACACTAGATCGTTTGCTTGTTTTTTTTTGTTTTTTCCCGGGATGTAATAAATACATTCTTTCTGTGCTGCGTTTGTGCAGGGTAAACATCTTGTAGGAGTTGACAGAGACGTGCGTGTAGCAAAGTGAGGCGTATGAAAGGATGAGCAAGCTTCACTCTTCTTGAATTACTCCAGTTTTGTCCATGAAATTAAGACAAAACTTCAAGTTTCCGGCGCATTCTGTGCTCCACAGCGAGTCCTGAGTCCTTAATCCCATCGTCACCCTTTGTCATTGTCATTATAATCTGACATTAGCGCAACAACAAACTTTCGAACAGGACTTGAGGTGATTTCCCCAACAATAGCCTGCAAGGTGAGACCAGCCAGAAGCAAACAGACTTGAATGCGAGATTGCAAATGGCTGGTAATCAAATCTACCTCCTTGGAGTCGGCATTCATTGAACGAGCAGCTTCACACATCTCCCTGGCCTTGTCCCTCTGCTCCAGGTCTTTGTAGCACTGCCAAAGAAAAGAGCAAATGCAGTCAAGGAATTGTTTAGTCCCGGTGAGATCTGGCAGAACGTAAAACCCGGTGTTTCCAGTACTGACCTTAGCTAGGTACACGTAGTTGAGTTTGGAATACGCTGGCTGAAGCTCCTCAACCTGGATAAGAACGGACAAAAGGGGCAAACTTTATCACTCTAGCAAACATTTTCCTCGTCTAAACTATTAAGATTTCATTGAGCTACATATGATTAAATCTTCATGTACGGATAGCTACAGGTTATGTCTGCAACTTCAAAAGGAGCAAGAGCAGGAGCCATTTGTACTGATTTATGCCAACAGCACAATTAGTCACGTACAGATACTGCAGTCGCTAGTTTGAGGCTTTGCACCTGTACAACACTGGAGCACGTATTTGTATAACGTCCAAGTCATGAGTGACATGCTGAAACCTGGGCCACTTAAATCAAATTGATGGGTGGGATACACAACATCTCGTGTAGCTCACCCCGTCAATTTGAGGAAAAGGCATGCGCAGGAATATTGGCCAGGAGCGAAAGTAATTCCTCTGCTATATAAACATTTGAGAAGGGAGAACAACGATTATGTCTCTTTAAATACGAAAAGGCTGGGCTTTAAAAACTGGGTACAAGAGAGACCTGGAGGCAAATTGCGTCGGCGCACTAAATAAACACAGTTTGCGAGATGCGTGTTTTGTAAGTGGGGGCGGCTCAGGAGAGAGCGTGCAATCGGTTCAACGGAAAACACGAGAAATTAGACAAACAGGCGCAGATTGAGTGGACACGCGCTCGTAGGGTCGTCTGAAATCCTGTTATATCGTTATACCGTATGATTTCTTCAAAGCCACCAGACTCCATTCACAAAAACTGTCGTTTTAAATTGCAGAACGTTGCTGCTCTACTGCCGCTTCGATCAGCTAGTTCTGAATTAACGACTCGCACGTTCTCTAAAATAACAGTTTTTATCAATGGAGTCTGGTGGGTTTGACAAGAGAGATAACGGCTTTAGTTCCCCATCAAAACCAGATGAATGACTGCAAAGTAAGGTCTGGAGCGCCTTGTTTTAGGTGGCTATAAAGTGTCTCGCTACTCCTCTCTGCTTCTCCAAACTTGGGGGCATGTCGACCACCCTCTACTGTCGGTAACACGCCGAGTATGGAGAAGTACTTTACACAAACCCACTTAAAAAACAGCTACCCCTTTAAATCTGCTCCGTAATAAGCCTCAGGTGTTCGTATTTGTAGTCTCTGACTGTTGACACTGTAAGATCTACTTCATTTGGAGCAAGCTGCAGTCTTAAGTAAATAAAAGTATAGAGCTACTGCACGATGAGTCACAGCACCTTTAGAAAATTCTTCAGTGCATCTTCAACGGTGGAGCTGGGCGGTTCACCGAACAGGCTCGCGGCAACTTTCCTCTCAATCCATGATAACTGAGCCACCTGCAAAGCAAGATCCAGGTTGAGAAGGTATTTATGGACATTAACAGTAAACTAACAGAAGGGCAAAGACACAGTGCATCGCTGCACTCTCTGGCTCCTCTCTGGAAGGTTTCTACGCTAGTTTCTCAGGCCGGGTGTGGTAAGGTGCGGTCAGAAATGCTCCAGTGGCCCCCTGTAACCGCACCCAACGGCTGCAGCAAAGTGAAACCACAGGAGGTCAGAAAATAAACAGCTCACATTCTCCAATTACAAAGACAACTTGTCATCAATATGACAAAGTTCATTGGAATTTCTCAGATCTTGCTCGGGCACATTAATGCGACGTATTGAGATATTTCCCTTCTGACATCAGTGAAATTAAGTGCTTTAACAGTTATGATGAAAAGTAACGTAATGTGTTTTGTGGGTGTTGGTTTATGGGAATAAATACCCACAACATTTCCTAACAGGATTGGTAGCTGACTTTTCCAGCTCTTTAGCATGTGCACTTTATTTTTAATTTTTTTGCAGAAGATGACAGCGGCCAGCAGGAGCCCGGGTCAAACATGTTATGTTCCTGCCTCGCACCGTTCACCAAAGCAGCGACTAATTGCAGGTGTAGCGTTGCTCTCTGGCGTCATCGCGGGCTCCTTTCAAACAGAACCGCCGGCCGAATGCAAACACTAGATCATTGTTAACCTGAGTGTACCGCAGGCAGCCCGTAAAACTCAATCCCTCAAAACATCAGGTGTTGCTTCTCTATTAAACGTGCACAGGCCCTCAGTGTGTCTCTTTCTAACACCAGCAGCCTAGGTGAGCGTTATATAATTTAATCAGCGCAATCCATGTAATAGCTTCCTTCCTTTCAGGCAGTTAGCTCGACAATTGGCACAGGTTACACAATAAATAGCTGGTGAGACAACGGGAACACTCACCTGCAGAATGCCTGTAATTCTCAGTAATTCATCATCGCACATTATTTTCACATACACCGGTAGAGACTAAATGACAAGACATAACGGCCGTAAAAACAATCAGAGGCCGCATCAAAAACAACTGTCTGCGCTGGGAGAACTTGAGCAGAACAGAAACAGGATGAAATTATCTAACCCAGCGCAATCTGATTTCAAGCTAACAATGGCTGGTGTCAACCTCCCAGAGCGCTTTCAGTGAATATCGCGGAGGGAAAAACAAACCTCGGGGAAACCTAAACAGTGGAAATGAATGAGGGGAAACCGTGGGTGGGTTAGCAAAAAGAGGCGGGAGGCCACACGGCCGTGTCAGCCCCCGTAAATTCACAGGTCGTGGATGTGAGGGGTGCGCGGCGAGGGGTCACATACACTGTAGCACCAGCGGCCCAGCATGTAGTAGCAGGTGGGGTCCTGCGGCTTCAGCTCGATGGCTTTATCCAGATGATCCTGGAAGGGGAGGCAGGCAGACAGACAGACGGTTTTCACTGTTGATTCATGACACGGCTGCTATTTCCACTGCCTTCTGTTCTGACCTGATCTGTCCTGCTTCACCAACCCACAAGTATTTCACAAACACCTCTCACACACGCGATCTCGCCGAGCCACCACACACTCCTGACTGTCACGCACCCTCCCTCCTTCCCTCCGCCCGCCCTCGTTCTTTTCCATTATCCTTCTCTCTGATGAGTTTTTCTTTTTTTTTTTTTTCTCATATCTTCCCTCTCCAGCTCTCTCTATCTCTCTCTCTCTCCCTTTCACCTGTCAAGAGTTTTGTTTGGGGGAAGCTGCTGACAGAAGATAAAAAGCTACGTGCAGTTCTTCCACACTCGCAGCTTATGCAACTGAATCGCAGTAGGAGTGGCTTACTGGCTTAAGTGAAATGAGTAGCCGTTCCCCTTTAGTATACATGCACAAGGGAGAAACAGTAGAGTCCTATGTATGTGGAAAATGCATGCACACAGTCGTGCATTTTACACTTTCAGAATGTGCACAGATGCAAGTGGGACGCTGTCTGCGTGTCTTACCTTAAAGATGTATCCGTTCTTTATCTTGTTTTGCATTGTGTCATATTCTGTCATAACACCACACATAATGGCATACCTGTGGAGAGATAATAAGAAGAGTATATGCATATATAAGTTTATATATTTTTAACAAAAAAGGAAGCTATATGCGAGAGTTGGACCCTGAGGCTTCCTTTATTTACTCTAGCAGCAGTGATTTATTGAAGGAGTCAGATTTAAAAAAAAAAAAAAAAAAAAAAAGCTTGCGTGCTTAAAGCAAAAAGTTTGTTTGACGGTCCAGCTGCGGGGAACAAAAAATTCTCTCTCGTTCTATGGCTTTACGAGAACTGAAAAGGACCTGTCGCGACCGATTTTTGCAAAACTGAAAACCTCAAAAGTCGCAGCAATGGGCCACATCTGCTGAATTAGAAAGGAAGTGGAACAGATGTTCTTTCTGGCACCTTCTTTTCATGCCTGGAGACAGGTGCTCCGTTGTGTGCCTTCTCCGACCCACACCTCTCCAAGCCTCTCACCGAACTTATGTGGTTGCACTAAATGTTATAGACAAGTTTTTCTTTGGAGCATACTTTAAGAAAGTTGTGGATGAAGCGTCTCACATAAAGGCACCGGCACACAAATAAAATGCAGCTAAACTGCGTTTGAGGGTAATTCTCTGGACTGAAATCAAGACAGGAACAGGATCTGCAGAAGACGAGAACTGTACCGTTGCTATGACAACACTCTGGTTGCCTGGTCCCGACTGTGCAGAGGAGCAGAGGAGACAGTTTGCACGCCTAGTGGGAGAACCAGAGAGACGCTCTGCCTCGGGCTGCACCTCGGACTCACACCACCTTTTGTCTGGGTCACTAACAATGAGCCACCAAAGGGGCGCCTGAGCGAAAAACCACAACGTTCAGCGAGTCTTCAGCAAGGCTCCTCATTAGACGACATCAGCGGAGATAAGCCGCTTCACCTTCGCTACCCTCGCTCCCTAATTAATACACCGTCCTGGGCCACTGGGCAGGTGGAAGCGAAACAAAGGGGCGATTTCAGCTTTGGAATCTGTAAGTCGGCGTGACGCTGAGGGCTCGGAGAGGAGAGGAGGGACGTGATCAAAGTCTTTTCACCGCGAGGCTGCTTTAATCCTGCTGGTACTCTGTCAGACACCACCGAGCGACATAAACACCTTTTTTATATGAAGGATCGGCGGGTACAAAGGTCACCTGACAGCGTCGCCCGACACGGTGGTGCTGGTGGTAGATGGAATCAACAACTGTACGTGTGTGCTGAGGTGTCTGGTATGCGTGAACAGATTTTTTTTTTTTTTTAAAGGGCATGATGTGGTGGTAGGCTTTGGATTGATGGCGCACAGCAGGAACATCACAACACACACACACAACGAAAAGAAAACAGGAGACAAAAAGTGAGATGAGGCAAATTGCACAACATGATTAGCAGGTAATTATTTAATTAAGACGATGCAGAGACACTGATTAATCTCTCTGATAATCTACCAACCAGCCACCCTGTAAATCTTCACGCTAACCATCATTACTCCCACCTACTGGGAAATTACACACATGACTTCAAAGCTGCTGTAGATAGCGTCTAAATAGCAAAACCGAGGCATTTGAAGTGTGATGCAACTGTAACCAAAAAGGTCTGTGTTTATTTTCTCAAGGTAGCGCAGGGTGCGCCCACACAGCCACTGGTTGGCGCTCGATGAGTGGAGAGCTTCAGAGGAGCAGAGGTGCTTTCTGCCGGGTGTTGCTCTGCCTGGCTTCCAATGAAAACAACACGGCTGGATGTAAAGGCTTCGAGCAAGTCTCGCAACCTCCTGTGACTAAATATCTGGAGCCAGGACACAGTTGATTTGGACTTGTGTCCAATTTTCAGCTCTTGTCTAACAAGTAGTAGCCACCGGCTCTGCAATCCGGCGGCGTGATACAATTCGAACGCAGTGAGGAGGAAAAAGCAACAGCGGTTTGCAGGCGTCGCAGCGGTGGAGCACGTCTGCTTGAGTTTTAGCTTTAACCAAGTTCTTGGATTGCAGCAAATTATTACCACAAATATTTACAGGATGTCGCTCACTAAGGCGCTTCCTTGCCTTTCCTCTAGCGTCACCATGAAGCTGTCATTTAGGATCTTGTATGAAATGTTTCAGAGATGGATTACCTTGAGATTTCCATATTAAACGTCCAACATAAGGCCAAACTTTCACTTTTGCACAACGTTAGCATTGAGCTTAACGCACTGCTGCATCTACAAACAGAGCTCTTAGCAAAAAAGCTATAAACATTCAGTGTTACAGGACTGTAGCTGAAAATAATCTACTCAGTAAATCAACTGTTGGTCTGATTCACTCATTTATTACTTGTTTATAAACCCAGAGAAAGCAAAATAGTCAAAAACGCTTTGGCCTGAGCCTCACATATGGGGATTTCTTGCTTTTTCATTTTCACCGTTAACTGAATTTAAATTAATTTGCAAAATTTGTAAAAAAAAATTAGATTTTAACAAAAAAATCCACCCACAAAACTAATCAGAAGTTGTAACCTCGTGTACTATGCTAGCCAATTAAACGAGAAGCGATCCTGGCTACCCCTTGAATTCACACACGATTCTTTGTGTATGTTTTAAAAAAAAAAAAATAAAATCAAACAAATGAGCTATGTTAGCAGCAATTTTCCTGAAGGAGTTATGCTAGCCATTTCTGGAGCATGTTGTAATACGCTGATGTGATTAAATGTAATAAATCTAAGTAGTGCGAAGACCGACTAGAACAGCATACCAGAGAGCAATAGTAATCATAATTCACAATCAGGGATTGCCCAGGTGAGGGTTGTGGGAAATATTGCTCAAAATCTACCGCAAGACATAGTTGTATTTGCCACTGATTGGCTAGCCCTAGCATTATTCTGCATGCACCAAATCTGGCAGCGTTTACTGAGCAGCATGTGGGTCTGAGAGTAATAAATTGGACCAGCACATAATGGTGTTGGCTTGTATCAGCAGTTGGGACTGTGTGGTGGGGAGGGGGAGGGGGAGTACGCAGCTGTCATCCTCGTTATTAGCCTGTGTCCTCCATGTAGTATCAAGTGTGAACATTTAAACCTCAAACTCCGCTGAACCAGGAAAGAGAAGCATGTGTTCGGAGTTATGCAACACATCTATTGTGTGAAACTGCACCGCCAGGGAGGCAGAGGTAGGGGCGTAGAAAAACAAAGGGAAATGAGCGTATGAGGAGATGTGCTTGTGAAGGTGTAGGGAGGTGTGTCTCGCCTCGGGGGCCTACCTGCTGCTGTTTATCCTTTCCTTTCTACTGCCAGGTGAAATACTATCTCTCCGCGGCAGCCGAAGACAAGAGAACTGAAATATCAGGAGGGGGAAGATAAAGGTGGGCGGAAAGAGAGGAGGACGGAGAGCTTAATTGCGCAAGGTTAGTTTGTGTTGTTATCGCAGCTCAATGAAATCCCCTACTCTACTGGGCAAAAACAAAAGGCCCTAAGTGTCAGCTGCTGAGCGGAAACAGCAGATTGATTTCATTCGTCAAATCCAAACATAGAGAGCGCATTCAGAGACAGAGAGGGACTGGCAAGGCTCCAGGCCAAAACCTGCACAGAAACAGGAGGAGGAACTGGAGGAATCCAAGGCCGACCTGTGCGAGACAATGTGTGGGAGTACGCGCCGATATACTTAGTTCATGACAAAATTGCCTGTTTTCTTTGCATGCTAGGTTTGCGGTTGCGTGTCGTGTTCCCACAGCGATGAGACAGCCGGGGTTTACAAACACATACGCAACTACCGGGAACAGAACACAATGCTGCCCAGAACGACCGAGCACGTGTTTGAAATTAAAGTTGTAATTGCGGAGGTCAACGCGACTCCACCCCAACCCCTCCGCCTACCCCCTCCCTTCTCTGACACCGCCACATTCTCCCTGCTTAATCCGCGAGTCTTTGCACCATCAGCGAGGCCCTATAGTCGGGGATTTAAATGGGCTGAATTCACACAGCGGGATCATTGAAAACTCACCTATAAACAAAGCCGCTGATACAAGAACGCAATCACATCTCCCAGGCGTCAGCTTGCGGAGATTACACAAATAGGCTTCATGCTTGCTGTCACGGAAGGCCCCGGCGTAACCCCGTGTGTGCATATGCTCGCGCACAAAACCACACATTAACACTATTCTCCACTAGTTTTCCACACTTCAGCTCTCTTCAGAAGTGGTGTGCTAGAAAGTTCAGGAGCAGACACGAAGGCTGCACACTACCAGAGAGCTTTTGAAGAATGAAATCTGAGAGGTGCATGCAGAATTAAAACCTCTCAGAGCTCAGTACACCGGCACCATCTATCTCAGCGGTGTCTTTGAGTAAGCGTACGCCTGCGTGCACGTTCCACTTCAAAAGACTCATCATCCGCCTCTACTGGGCACAGAGCACGGAGATCTGGTGTATGACAAGAGGGGGTGGGGGGTGGGGGTATGTGTAATCTCTTGTAAAGCGATGACTGTTTCATTGACATTGCATCCATTCATCACCTCAGGTCTTCAATCAGTCAGTGTGCAAGCTCAGAAAGGATGCCACATGTTTTATTTGACTGCGTAAAGGTGCACAAATGTCTGGCAACTTGTAGCTGCACATCAACAGCTTTCAATGGGAGAAGTTTTGGGTTGCTTAGTGTAATCCCGGGTTCTATGAAAACAGTCTAGATCTTTCACTGTGGGCATTATGACGGCATAATGGAGGCAGAGCCAAGGCAAGGGCTTCGTGAACAGCACTGAGTGTCAGTTATTAATGTTTTTCGACAGAACTGAATATAAAAAACATAAATCTCTCAAAATCTCTTAAGTTTGGTGACTTTTAACTTGCACAGAAAGTGGGTCCTGATACCAATCCATTCATAAATGTTTCCCTTTGTTTTAGTGCAAAGAGGAACATGTAGATTATGGTTTACATTCATTGAACTACAGTTTTACAAACCATTTTATGAACAACCTGAAATTTCTTAAGACAAATAAGTGCAACTTGTGCAGATTGCTGCCATGTACAGTTTAGTTCTGGGTCTCAGTGTCGCGTTATGTCCATAATAACTCTTACTAAATTCAGAATTGCGTTTGCTTTTATTAAGAAATTGCAGTTCATGTCTACAGTGACATTCTTTACACTTTATAAATTCATCCCGCGGGCCAGGCTGGACCCTCCTACAGCACATTTTTTGCCCGCAGGCTGTAAGTTTGACACACCTTGTCTAGACTATTTGGAAGAGCTGTACCTTTCACACAGACGTATGTCACTACAGCATGTCACACAAGCTATACACATATATATGTGTGTGCATATATATACGTATAGTGCGTAGCATGCACTATTCAGCTTTTTGTAAATAACAGTAATAAAAAGTCACTTAAAAGCAGATCTGTCAGATTCAGACAAGCAGTAAATATTTATTTGAACACTTCAGGGTTCATTAGGGTTCGTGCAGTGGGAAGGTTCAGGTAGCTATCCAGTCACTGGACTCTGTGAAGTAGTCTCTATAGGCAGCAGCTGCAGTGGCAGGAACTGACTGACAGCTCGTCGAAATAAATAACATCTGCCAAACTGTGACAGGCTGGGCGGCATTCAGGAAAGCAGGTGACAAGTTTTCTCACGGCATCGGTACACTAAGTAAACAGTTACCTCAAACATAAACTTCCTTGCAACACTGCCTGGCACCGTCCCCAGTCCCTGCCTCCTCCCCTTCTCAATGCGCGGCTTTACCTACTTTGCCCTGTCCATTCAACTTAGACAATGTTTCTGCTTGGTTTAAGAATCCTACAAATTCCATTAGTGGATACAGGATTAAGCATTAAGCTTTTTTAAAGCTGCTGCTCTTAATTAACTAAACAAATACAGCCTTCTATTTCACTTGACGTCTCGGGTGCTGCGGTATGTGAATGAGCTAATGCTAATTATTCCTTAATGAAGGGGGCCGCTAGCCTGAGCGTCCAGTTTCGGTCAGTTTTCCATGAGAAAACGTCGTATGCATGCGTACGAAAAGTAACCACACCATCTCAATTACACAGGGCACTAATTCACGGAGTGTAATTAACTGTACCATATACATATGGGGAAAATATTCACTGTATGGAATTTATATTACAGTAAGCTTACTGCCTAATGCTGAAGTTTAGTTAAAAGCTAAATAAACGGTGCTCTGCATCATTCCGCTGGAGGCGTGTCAGACTTTGAGCGGAGCAGCATCTGGTGCAGTCCTCATCTCTCCGCTCAAGTCGTGGATTGCACGTTATGATCGTCAGTCAAGTTTTGACACGAGCAGTGTTTCAGATGAGGAATGCACTGCTGCCTGCCCAAAAAGAAGCGTGATTCATGCCATCAGACACACTCAGCACGGCTAATTAAAAGCACGGGGATTTCTGCCTGAGTAATAGAGCGACTGAGGTGGTGTACGACGGAAGAAGGGCTATTCCCTGTTTGATTTAATCAAAACGGACCTACGACCAGAAATACCTATATGTATACAAAAGAGAATTACTAGCTATTTTGAAATGTCCTCCAGCATCACACAGATGCAACAAATTTCATATTTCTTTGTAACGTCTGCATTTGTGTGATACAGTGACGAAAACAGTGCTAAATAATGCACAGCATACCCCATTAATCAAGTAAGTTATTCCAGTTTAACAGTCAGTCTACTTACGTTAATAAAGGCCATGTTTACATGGGGGTGGTGTGATGGATGGAGACGTTTGGGCCTCCAGTATTATCTCTCAAACATGCATGTTTGCGATGAATGCAGACATGCTCCGCTGAAAAGACTCCGTTTCACTCAAAATACCAGTATTCGGTCCAAAGCGTAAATCAACAAAATACACATTTACGCTGCTCTGTCATCTACCCCTGTGGGCTTTCTCAAAGTTTCCTCTTGATTGGTTCATGTCAAACAGCTCCAGGGAAACACGTCACTCAACAGCTCTCATCAGGGGAAAGTACCTGTTTTTATTTCAGTATGTGTCACAGTGTTTAGTTTAAAACTTTAACAGGATTAGAATTCAGCTATTAAGTAATTCTCACATAATGGAGCCTGGCGACAGCAAGCCATCGTCTACTGAGCCCTACGTGCTGGTATTCTTGACAGATTTGCTTTATTGGACGGGGGGAAAAAAGCAGCTTTTAAATGATGACATGCCGAAGCAAGGAAGGAAACGGATCAAACCTACCACTGATGACTTTCAGCACATGTCGGGTTCAAGGCCACCGCCTCCTCACCTACTTTCTTCCCTAAGAGGAAAGAGAAAAAGAGATAATAATCCCCTACTGAAACACAAACCCATCACTGTGCACCCCGGACATTCTTGTTCACACGACAAAAGATGAGAGCGAGGATTAGGAGAATCAAGGGGTCTGTTGACTGAGAAAACACAACAGGACACTCATAAATCAACCCTAACATCACTGGGCACCAGATTAAAGCAATAAAAAATGAAGTTAAATGAAACGCAATCCAGGAAGAGAGTTCGGTTTTAAATCATTCATCACTCAGTGGAAGCTGTTTCATTCCACTCGCTCTATTAATATCTAAGTGAATGTCAAATATGATGCTCTGTTGCTCTTAATATCCACACCTCTCACAGTGTCAAACGCTTTGACACAGGTGTCTTTGCAGGAAGCACCTGGCCGGATCTCAATATAGACACATTGATGAGGAAGGATTAAAGAGAAACAGGACAATCCAGTCTGAAGTGAACGGAGGAATCACAAAACAGCCTACTGTACAGGTGTCACATAAACAGATGACAGGAAAAAGTGCTTTGTCACCGTGAAAGAGTAATAATGAGAAACAATTGGACTTTTACAGCGTCCTCTTTGTTGCGTGTGTGACGTATTTTCACAGGACAAAGGTGGAGAACACAGCAGCAATTTACAAAATATATTTGAGATAAATATATTATGAATGTTTAAACTGCAAACATAAGTGAGGCTTCAACAACAACATACGGCTGAAGTTGGTAGTTAAACACATACGCACTTCACGCACGGAAGTCATTTTTAATATTTTTTGGTTATAGATAGATTTTAATTTATTAATAATTCATTATATTACTATTCCACCATGTCAGACAGAGGTTTACATATACTATGAACGTGAATAGTGCCTTTAAACAGCTTGGAAAATTACATAAGATGATGTCATGGCTTATGGGGTGCCTGATAAGTTAATTGATATTTGAGTCAATTAGAGGTGTACCAGGCTTGCAAGCTAAAGAACCCCATCCTGAGTATGAAGCATAGAGGTGGAAGCATGATGTTGTGGCTGTGCTTGGTTGCAGGAGGGACTGTTGCACACTACAGACAATATACACGGATCAGGGATGATATTATGACCACCTTCAAAATATTTTGTAGGTCTCCTTTGTGCCTCCACAAGTGGGGGCCTTTGGGTCCTATGGGTTTAGGGGAGGGGCCTCTGTACAGATACTTGATCAGTTTGGGATCTAGTGAATTTGGAGGCCAGGTCAACACCTTGTGCTGTTCTTCAGTTGTTCCTAAAGCATTTTTGTGTGCTACCATCAAGGAGTGTCAATGTTATTTACTCTTGTGAGTGGTTTTAATGTTGTGGCTGATTGGTGTATCAAAAGAAGGGAAACGTAGCCAGTTAAAGTATGGTTGCAAATGGGGACAGTGAGCCCCAATCATACTTCTAAACTGTGGCAAATTGGCTGAAGGATGACAAATTTGAGGTGTTGGAGTTGCCATCAAAAAGCCCTGACATCATTCCAATAGAGGGCAGAACTGAAAAAGTGCGTGCGAGCAAGAATGTTTGATCCTAAACCCAAACAATTCAAAGGCAACGGTACTAAATACTAACAAAGAGTATGTAAACTTCTGACTCACTGGGAACGTGATGAAAGAAATAAAATATATTTGACTGAGGTGTGTGTGTAACCTACTGTCTTCATCTGTATATGGTTGGTATCGAGGACAACATGGATTGTGTGTTGCATTTAAGTAAATTACCGGCTTCTGCATGGGCCTCCTTCTCGTCCACGGTGGTGCTGATGTCATGGAGGTCGGAATAAGCTCGGATTAGCCGCCACAGGAAACTTGAGTTCTGTCCAAACTGGAGAAGGATATGAAAATGTAAAGCGTGCTGTGTTTAGCTACAGGGGAAACAAACACCGGCACACTCAATGTATACACACCTCCTCTCTATGCTCCAAAAGGATTTCGAGACTTTCCTTTTTGTCGGACTCGCTGCCCCGATGTAAACAGTCAATCCTCTCAAGGAGGATGGATAACGCATCCCTAGGCCGTTCTTCGTCCTGCTGTTCCACGTCACTCGGTAGTTCGTCGTCTGAGTCTGTCAGTGCAGTCATGTACCTGAAAACATAAGCAAATGACAAATAAAAAGGTGTGCCATCACTGATGTGGATTAGAAAGCTGTATCTTTATCTACGGGCAGTTTGTCTTCAAATGTTTCTCTAAATCGCAACCAAACAGCCTGTGTCTCACTATCTCAGAGCATCGTCTACTTGTGAGGTAGAATGAACTCATCTGCCCTGAGAAGCTTTTCAGATTAATCCTGTCTTACCGAGACTTTTATGAGCCTCCTCCTGCCAGGCGCTGATTATAAAAGATCAATCTTCACTGCTCGTTTACACACAAATGGCACCAGGTCTGTTTACATAAATTGGGCACCTAATTGTTTATAAAAATGCCTGCTGTAAAGAAACGTCTAAATGCGGACACCTGAAGGCTTTTCCACAAATACGGGGGAGGCTTGTTTTGCCGGGTGAGGCACGCAACACTTAGAAGTTTTATGATGCCTTTTGAACAACGTGCAAGCATGCACCGACACCCTAAGCTAACACTTCAGAAGCAGGGCAAAAAAAAATAAAAAAAAATAGCCATATTAACGGTATAGACAGAAATGAAAGACACAGACAAAGGTAAAAATATGAAAAGCCCCAATTAAGTGTTGGCAGCGGCTGCATTTGCGTCATTGGTGGTTTAGAGAATAATTTCGGCTGTGAGCCAAGGTTCTATAGGGATGTGTCAGAGCCCGCCACAGACAGAAACAGCAAGGACCCAACAGGTGCCTCGTGCCAGAGGCTGCTTGCTAACTCCACCCCATAACACACACCTTCAACCCTGAGAGCCGTGATTGCAGGAGTAACATGAGGACATTCGAGCTGCAGAGACTTTCCTCGGTAAAAAATAAATAAAAGGTGAAGGCCAATGACATAAATGGAGACACAAGAGTACGTTGAAGTTAAATTTAGCAGGTTTTTGTGATGCAAAAGAAAAGGAAACACAGATAAATCAACTAAGAACTTGTTGATTGATTTTGAAATCAATGCCACTGACAGCCAGAAAGACTTTAAAGAGAACAACTAAATAAAAACTAACTGCAAATGTGTGTGCAATCTTTTATAATTGTGCATGTGGCTGCGTTCAGAATTAAGTTTGCATGTAGTTCGTGTGAGATACCACACATATGTCTTCATTTGAAGTGACCCCAAATAAATCTGAGCTGTTCTTGTAGGATTTTTTCCTGACTTGGTTGCATGCTACTGCAAGATCTCACATAGGGTCTCGTTGAGGAGAGAGCTACAAATATTTGATTTATCAAGATCGTCACCTACGACTGGAGAAACGATGGAACAATGGAGACAATATTAAAAGGAGGAAGTCTTTTTACGAGAAAATTTTATGAGAAGACGAAAAGTAAAAGTAGTCAGGGAAGCTGTCCAAGAGGCTTGTGCTTTTTTGGGAAAGTACTATTTCCTCTAAATGCATTACAACTATTTCTTTATTCTTCATCTGACCTGCCTCCCTTAACGGGGGGGGGGGGGGGGGGGGGTAGCGTGGCAAAACCCAAGCTTTGTCAGACAAGAAACACACCCAAGCCTTAACTCTAATCTCTGCAAAAACACAGAGTAATTCTCCCCAAACCGCAAGGGTAAATGCGCATTGGTTTGATTGGACCACGATTGAACTTTTTGACCCAAATTCTAAGAGGTACATATGCCGCAAAAACAACACAACACGGCAACAAAAGAACGCCACGCCCAGGCTGAAGCATGGTGGTCTCGGCATCAT
Source organism: Planiliza haematocheilus (assembly GCA_005024645.1). Lineage (NCBI taxonomy): Eukaryota > Metazoa > Chordata > Actinopteri > Mugiliformes > Mugilidae > Planiliza > Planiliza haematocheilus. Next base: position 1,947,665 of record SRSE01001339.1, on the reverse strand, counting down.
ATTTAGGAGCTGCTTTTACTGAGCTGGAAGTGGAACTGGGGATTTAGTGATGAACAAGGGAATCAAAGCATTCTTGCAAATCAACAAAAGCAATGCTTCCGTAAAAAAGATGAATGTTTTGCATTGACCTAGACCCAGAGTCACGACCTGAATTCTATATAAAAAAATTAAAAAAAAGTTGTAGGAAGAGGGTTGTGCACAGATGACATCATCCAAAATTAATAGATATAATTGTTTGGGATTTATGGCTTTCCATTTACCTTTTGCGTAATTCTCACCACTGTCATAATGGCTGCAAAGAAGAATTCATTTTGGATTAATGTTTAACAGCAACACAACTGTATATTAAAAGAGAATGATATCAGTGTTGTGTTTTAGTTGCTGTATTCAATATACTGTATGTGTGTATATATGTATATATACACTGCCTGGCCAACTGGATTTAACTAAGCAAATAGGTACGAGCCTCCTCTTGGATGGCTACTGCATGGGTGATTGTCTTTCAGTTTGCAACAAGTTATTTAACCCCAACTGATGCAATGAGGGTCGAATCATTGGCATGCATCAAGCAGAAAAAACATCTAAGGAGAGTGAAGAAACTACTAAAATTGAACACATTATTAAAAACTGGAAGGATAGTGGAGACCCATGGCATCAGGGTAAGAAGAGAGGCAGATGAAGTGATGCAGCCATCATGCCTAGTGTCTACTGTACAAGCCTGTGCTATGGGGCAGTGCTATGATCTGGGGTTGCTGCAGTTGCTCAGGTCTAGGTTCATTAGCTGACTACCTGAATATACTGAATGAGCAGCTTATTCCATCAATGGATCATATTCCAAGATGACAATGTCAGGATTCATGGGGCTCAGATTGTCAAAGAGTGGTTCAGGGAGCATGAGATGGATTGTTCCACCACAGAGTCCAGACCTTAACCCCATTGAGAATCTTTGGGATGAGCTGGAGAAGCTTTGAGCAGTGGTCAGACTCTCCATCATCAATACAAGATCTTGATGAGAAATTAATGCAACGCTGGATGGAAATAAATGTGGTGACATTGGAGAAGATTATTGAAACAATGCCACAGCAGATGCACGCTGTAATCAAAGCTAAAGGTGGTCAGATGGATTATTAAGAGTGTCTGACCCTTTTTTTGGAGACTTTCTTTTTGGCCAGGTACTGTATATTAATAATGGATCAAAACACATGTTTTTACTGCCCCCTCAAGTAGCCAAATTTTATTTTTGATACCCAGGGAGGGTATTCAATTGAGCAATTGTGCAATACAACATTATATTTGTAAAAGGAAGGCAAGGTACGTTTTTCAAGGTTGGCATTTTCCACCCAAATAATTGCTGGTAGTATCAGAATAGTTGAAACATTCATTAGTTTATTAAGAAACAAAGGCTCACTGTAACTACAAAAAAAGCAAGACTTTGCATTAACTTTATTTTAATCTCCATCTTTTTTTTATACCATCATTTTGGGATAGTGTACCAAAGCCTTCCCACAATCTCCCTCTCTACTCTAACCCCTGAGCAAACCCTAAAATCTACAGCCAAGGATCATATCATTTATTGGCCAAAACACCCCAGCTTATAAAATTTGAATGGGTGCGCTTTTGTGTTTACCTAGACCGTCTTTTTAGTCAGGCCGCAATGTATTAAAGCCACACTGCATCTCAACAAAAAGGCCTTGCATTTAGCTATAGTAAGACAGTCACGTTTTTGGACTTTCATTCATTCCCTAATTCATTCATCCCTTTGTCCTTTTATTCATTCAGCGGCCTGTCCCCCCTCCCCTCTCCCTGCCTGCCGTTATTTGTACTTAGTGGAGCTGGAGTACTGAGTGATCAGCGAATTCCTGTCACGCCATTCTGCGGCTCATGAATCCCTCGAGTTGAAAGAAGCGAAGCATCTATTTGCATTGCTGTGTAGGTTTATGCAACCTTCGGTATATACAGTATGTATGTGTGGAACCAGTATTATACATGAAATGTTACTGGAAGTGATATATTCACTCCAGGAGATCTGTTCCATGCCAAAGCTCCTTTACCCCCAAAGTCCACTTTGATTTCAGGTTTTTGCAATTCAAAAACACAAGTTTATATATATATATATATATATATATATACATATATATATACACACCGATCAGCCACAACATTATAACCACTGACAGGAAAAGTAAATACTGATTGACCTGGAAACTTTTGGACCTGGCATTCATTCATTCATGTAGACGTTATTTAGGGGCCGTCCACACAGAAACGCTTTTTGGTGTAAATGCAGATATTTTGCATCGTTTTGGCCTATCGTCCACACAAATCCTGTAAACGCATTCCCCTAAAACGCACTTTTTTGAAACCGGATCCCAGGGTGGGAAAATTCGAAAACACAGCTCCTGCCTTTTTGTATGGACAGAGGAAAACAGAGAGAAACGATGACGTCATCGCCACCATCGCCACACCCCTCAAGTAGCCTTCCACCTCTTATATCCCGCGAGACGTCTCATAACAACATCGACAACTATGGTGGACTACATGCTCTAGTTCCTGATGAATTTCTGAAACAGCACAACCTATAGGCCCAGAATATGAAGTAGCGTTTTGAGATGGATCCGTGTGGACGCAGATATTCTTGAAACGATTCCAGGGAAAACGGAGGGGAAAAAGATTGTTTTCGTACGTGTGGACGAGGCCTTAGACATGTAGCACTCACCTAGACCAGACCAGACACCCCCACCCCATAGCAATGACACTCCTTGATGGCAGCAGACATCTCCAGCAGGCTGCAGCCTGACACAGGACACGCACAAAAACGCTTCAGGAACAACTCAAAAAACCACATGGCCTCCAAATTCCCTACATCCCAAACTGATCAAGTATCTGTGGGATGATCCACAAAGGCCCCTCCCCTCAACCCATAGGACCCAAAGACCCCCTACTAACAACATTTTGATACCAGACACCACAGGACACCCTCAGAAGGCCCATGAAGGCACAAGGGAGACCTAGACAATATTAGGCAGGTGGTTATAATGTTATGATTGGTGTAAACTGTAGTTGTGAACATCATCATAACCTGTGGGATAATTCCTTCCTGGCACATCGTGCAAAATCCACTGCAAAAGAGAATAAATTGACTGAAATAGGCAGAAAAGGAAAAGAGAAGTGGTGATGTCCTTGAGTACAAGTGTGTCACACTTTCCGTCTATGGGAAGGCTGAAGCATAAACTTTTATTTTCAGCAGGCTGTGTGCTCCCCAGGTCACATCAGCCGTTCAGTAAACAGACCCCAATGAGGGGATATCTCAATAGGGCCTAGTCATGGTAGTCTCGGTTACCCCGTTTAAAAACAAACCAGCGTTACCATCCCAACATCACCGGGCCTTGGAGCACGCAGGCCAGCTTATTCAGTGTCTGGTGACAGGACCAATGAAAGGCCGCCGTGCAACAATGGCTGACTGCCTGGAGAGAGTCCAGTTGTTTATTCTCCATGTCCCCAAAAGGCCCTGGCCTGGGACGGACTCTTTAGACGTTAACTCCCACTTCCCCTGTTCCTGGACAACCAATGCGACAACATCACTGGCTTTGTGGCAAGCAATATGGGTGGAAAAAAAAAATGTGCAAAAAAACAACCTGTCATTGATTTCACAGAGACACAAGATGACATTACAAGTCAGCGATGAATGCATCGATTCATCCCGTGTGTTTACGCTGTCACGCCGGTTTCATCTCCAGTGTGCAACCATAAATAGCACGACTAGAATGTGGTTAAACATTGGTCCTAAAATAGCAGGAGGATGAAAACAAGTGTGGAAACTAGGGGTTGTACACAAATTACTTACAGCTTGTAATTTGCCCAAATAGTAAACAGACAATTAATACATATAAAGAGATGAAAGGAAAGAGGGAAGAAGGAAAAAGGGAAGAAGGAAAGAAAGAAATGTATAAATTTACCACTGAAAGGCCATTGTTACGCACAAGAGTCAGGATCTTTTATCTTTTTTTTATCAAGCTCAGATCACTGTCGATGTACATTACTACTACGTGCGTGTGGATACATTGCACAAACTTTTTAGTCTTTGACAGTCAGATGACTTGACAACAGGCTGGCAGCAGATGACGCAGCAGATCATATGAGAACCGCAATTGTTCTGTTACGAAACTAAAATGAATGTCAACCAGCACCTTGCGCTCCACTCCACTAAAAGCTTTTCAGAGCAGTTGGCACTGAAACTAAAAAAGTGGAAAAACCCGATGACATCCTGGATGGAAATAAGCGTAGGACTGTAGCGTTAACACAGAGAGAACACAATGAGAACGAGTACATGGGTCAACTTTAAGCGTCAATGTTTAAGAGCACTGTATTTTTTATAGCGTGCAAATTCTCTTCAAATCTATGGTAGGAAAAGTAAGGGGAAAAAACAGATTGCTGCCCAGTTACGTTATAAATAAAATGTATTGGAGACGTTGAGGGTCACAGTCTCTATAGATGCGGTTCAGACGAAGGCCTGGGTGACAGAGGAAGCTCTCAGACAGTGAATGGTATACCCTGTAGTCAGTATTCGTGTGCGTTTGGCTGAAAGCCTTTCACGGAGGACTGAATCTGAGTATATAGATGTGAATGTCTTGGATACAAACAGCAGCGGAACAACATCCACGTGACGTCACCGAGAAGCCAGATTAAAGCTTTTAATCACAAAGCAGACAATGAGCTCCCTCTTCTCCTTCTAAACATTTCTGTGCGTGTTGATCAGGCTTGCCCGCCACTACACAAAACTCCTGCTTAAATCTGCTTAAATCAACAACTATCCAATGTCATAAATGCAATTTTTTTTTTGGAAAAGGAAAAAAGAAGTGGGAATATCCTAGAGCTACATCGACGGGATGTGAATAAACTCAGTGGGAACTGTTCAGGGAATTACAAGTTCCTACAAGACACCTTTAAATGAGGCTTCTGACAGCTTGGCACACAGACAGCGTGATTGATGGGACTCCTTAGCTGCAGAAAGGTAGCTCTGAGGAAGTCACTGTGACACATGAGGAGTGAGTGAACTTAACAGCTGGAACTTTCAACCTTGAACCCTTTTTTGATCGACACTACCCCGATCCATAATTCTGACACTACGTCAGACTAATTGTTGTTGGGTTTTTTTTTCATTTCTGCAGCAGTAATATGCACTGCTCCAGTCTCCCAGATACTGGAGCTATCTTGGCAGCTCTGGTCGCACTTGAAGTATCTGTGTAAACAGGCAGGACAAAGTTGATTTCTAAAAAAATAATCATTTCGGTGTACGTCCTTTATCAAGCAAGTGCAATTGTGCAACCTGGAAAAACATTTTAACACAAACGCTAGAAATCATTAAGCTCATAAAAGCAATCATCTCCACAAAGGTGTGGAAAACGTGCCTTTGCCTAATTATACGCGCGTCTGTCATGTTCCGCAGCAGAGCTCCCAGCAGGATTTTGTGACGGCCCTGTTTATACTTGCATGATGCCCCCTGTTGGAGCTCCGCTTCCACACTAATGCTGTTATTTGCAGTAGCCTAATTTCTGGACTGCAAGTATGCAATATGCAAACAAATGTTGAAGTGGGATGTCTGCAAACTTACATTGTGCACCAAGCAACAAATGCACTAATCTGGTTAATCCCAAATGCATTCTTTCAGTGAACTTGTAATGACTTATCCCCAATGCTTAAAATCTGGGCTCTTAAGGGGATATTGTGTAGTGATACCGCGCTCCAGAAACAAGCCAGTTAAACAGACACAAAGAGTCCTTTAAATCGATGCGAGGATTAAGGATGTTAACCGGCTGCTCTGGGGGAACGTTACTCACCCCCTAAAGGGCTGGAATTTCTTCTCTCCCCCATTCCCACTAACCCCCACAGCCTCTGCTCATACAAATAACAGAGCGGCAGCTAAAAAAAAGGCTCTTTAATTATGGAAGGTGTGTGTGTGTGTGTGTGTGTGTGCGTGCGTGCGTGGGGCGATTTCTTTTTAAGTTTAATAACCCGCACTGTTATTAGGAGCATTTGATGCGGCCGACGGCTGTCACTCAAAGCCTGAGAACCGCGTCTGCTAGAGGGCAGTCTTACGCTTCCATCAACTCCTCCAGCCAATGAGGACGGTGCTGGTTACTTAAGTAGAAGGAGGGGGTTTCAGAAATGTTTAACCATCATGAGTCATGACTTTTCACATCGGTTCTGTGTCACTGATGGCAGGAAATAGATCAGAAGGGCGTAAAAACTGACAAACAATGCTACCCAATTAGCTTAAAACTTCTTAAAAAACATATAACACAACCTCGACAAGGAACGTGGGGATGCAAGACACAGAGAAACACAACACTGATTAATTATTAAGGGTGCGCTGGGTGTTCATGTTGTCAGTGGTTGTAAAAAAAAAAAAAAAATGCTGCAAGGCAGTTGATTGATCATTGCGAGGACAGTAACAATCATTCAGCTCTGATCTAAGGCACACTGCAGCTAAAAGCTGTGGTTAAGATGTCAAGTACAGCTGCACCCAGTGTTGTGATGACTTTTTGGCACTTTACACGCTCCGCTTCCTGCACATACGAAGCAGGGGTCAATCCAGGTTAAGCAGGCGAGTGACAGACAAAATCACCATCCAGTTCTTAGCAGAGATCCCAGCTTAATGAAATATTCATTATAAAGTAGCCGCTCTCTGATTTGTTGGCCGGATTTGATGCAGTTGTGAGGATTGTGCGCGTTGAGACTGAATCCGTTCGCGCACGAGAAAAAGTACCGTGGGCCCTAGAGTCTGAGCGACTGCTGAAAATATTAAGGCCTCAGATTAATCACATTTTTAACTCCTGATATTTGCTTTCTTAAGATGAGATTTCAACTGGTAGCCCATTCAAAAGAAACACATCTGTTGTTTATGTTATTCAAATTTGGCTTGAGTTCAAGGCGTTTGGCTGTGGATGGAGGTGGATGACTGGGCATGCGGTGCTTGATTAGTCTGGTATTCTCCGCAGCACCTGAGGCAAATGTACATACTGTCAAAACTATAATTTAGGGCATAAAAATGAGCAGGCAAGTTTAACTGGTAAGGTAGGAGGGCCAGAACCTTCTTAACTCACGTACTGATCAACCGATAAAATTGTTAAAATGGAAATGCATCTGAGATTAACTGCCAATTTGTCACCAGTTGATATATTTATGTGCCGTCTATTTTTCTTGTGTTTATCTAGAAACCCAGTTATTTATTTTTGTTGGTTGAAGCACATATTGATGACTTGCAGAAAAACTGTGTTAACCAGTATCAATGAAACTACCTATAAAGTTATACACCGATCAGGCATAACATTATGACCACCTTCCTAGTATTGTGTAGGTCTCCCTTGTGCCTCTAAAACGGTTGTGACTCATCAGAGACGTTGGACCTTCTGAGGGTGTCCTGTGGTGTCTGGCAACAGACTGTTGTTAGTGAGGGGCCTTTGGGTCCTATGGGTGGAGGAGAGGGGCCTCTGTGGATCGGGCAAGTTCGAGTGCATCCCCAGACACTTGATCAGTTTGGGATCTAGCTAATTTGGAGATTTTTCGTGTTTTTATAGTTGTTCTAAACCGGTTTTCTGCAGAAGATGGCTGCTGCTATCAAAAAGAGCACTGTCACAAGATGATCAGTGTTATTTACTTCTCCTGTCAGCGGTCATAACCTTGTGGCTGATCGGTGTACAGCAGGTGGGTATGTACAGCTATTTTAAAACCATTTACAATAAAAACTGCTGAGCAGTTTTACTCCGACAACTCACGAACTACAGCAAAGCATTGCAAACAGTGGAGTCTGCTGGACAAACTGTGTAATGATGACACTGACTGCAAATTATTACAAGCATCTCTAGAGGATGACCTGTTCATTTAATACCAGCATTCATATGCATGTGTCCATATAAACCAATCTAATGCTATTTTAGAAGTAATCACTTTCGAGGATCTCATACTTTTAAGCTTTGGTCTAGTTTCACAAAGTTTCACATACTCCTGCCTATCAATCCTTTTCTCAGCGAGGGATGAAACAGTAATTACTTTGATAAACGTTCTGCTTCAGTCTTCATAAAAAATACCACCTTTTCTATTCTCTTTTTTCTTTATTCACTCACGTACCACAGATCAAGCTGTATTCTTTACCAAATGCACTACATCCGTTACCAGCACTGTGCTGTGCTGCCGTTCTGTCACGACATTGTGGGATCATGCAGAACTCAAAGAATGCATCTGTGTATTCCATGTAACGGTGTGAGACTGGTGTACGCCTAGACGGGGGAGAGTGTAAATAAGAGACTGCTCTTTCAGCACAAAGTGATGTGGCAAATCAATAATTATCAAGGGCCTCGGGCCGCGATCCAAACATGCTGGTTGTGATCAAAGGTTCAAGTCTGCTGTCCTGGAGAATTAATATTTGATTTAAAAGTGAGCTATGCTCAGTGCACGAGTGTGTGTCTGTTCAGGTTGACAATTGCAAACATTTGGTATTGTGATGCATATTGTGTGTAAATTCAACTGTATAAAAGTAGAGTGTAGAGTGTGTTAGTGTGAGTGAGCAACCTGTGTGGCGGGAGACCTGAGACCTGCTATATGCGGTTACAGTGTCTTAAAATTGTCTTATTACTGATTATACTAAGGCATCACTAAAGTACTCACCCTCCCTCACTCTCTGCTTCCTCTGAGCTCCGACCTGCAGGCCTTGCCCCGGCGACGGCGGCTGCTGCCCTTTTCCTTCGCGTCGGTGTGGTCCTGTAGTGAGGGCTGGCCCGACGTGCCCCATCACGTCCCCTCAGCTCCTCCTTGACTTGATCCTGCAGTGTCGGCAGAGTCTCCTTCAGCGCCTTCATCTCGTCCTTCAGCTCAGACACACACTGGAGCAGGGCTTCAAGGCGCTCCAGCACCTCAGTATGGCTCCTGCCCCCAGGACTATCCACCAACATGAGCCCAGACCCCTGTTCATTAGTGCGGTTAAAGTAGAACGCCGGCAATGAGGCTCTCCGCCTGGACTTATAACCCTGGTAACACGCGACCGCCAAGCCGATGCCCGCCACTCCAGCCAACGCTCCCAGAAGCAGCACCTTGTTGTCTGCCTGCGCCATCCTGCAGGCCTGCACAAAATTCATGAAGAAAACAAGTTAGCGGTTACCAAAGCTGCCAACATTTTGCTGAACGTGCATGGATTTGGTTATATACATTAAGCTAGGGCATGCTACAAACAAACGAAACCGGCTTTATCCTCCTCGTATGTCACAAGCTTTGCAAGTCTGGTATATAAACCAAACAAAGACAGCACGTCCCATCCTGCTGCTATTTTTATAATATAAACACTAACCTCAAGGCAAAGACAACCTCTTCATTTGTTGTTCGATGTACTGAATACAGGATTAGCTGACGGATGTTTGACTAGTCACTATGTGCAGTACGTTATGTTAACAAGTCAAATGGAGTCTATAATAAGTAATCTAACTTAACATACTATGATCAGTCATGACATTAAAGCTCACTGAGAAGAGAAGTTAATAACATAGATCATCTTGTGACAACACAATGTTCTTCTGGGAAACCTTTGGACCTGGACATTCATATGTGTGCATGTTACTTGGACATGTAGCACCCACCTAGACCAGACTAGGCACCCCCACCCCATAGCAATGACACTCCTTCAGCCATACCCAGCAACGTGCAGCCTGGTACAGGCAAGCACACAAAAACATTTTGGGAACAACTAGAAATACATTAAAACCTGGCCTCCAAATTCACTCGATCCCAAACTGATCAAGTATCTGTAGGATGATCCACAGAGGCCCTTCCCCCACAGGACTCAAAGGTCCCCACTAAGGACACCACAGGACACCCTCAGAAGGCCCATGTCCCGGTCTATTGTGTGTTAAAGCTAGATGTAACACATCAGTGGTCATTAATTCATAATTACAGTACATTATGTCGAGTGTTCACGCCTGTAACTCGTGATTCACACTTGAAATCTGGAGCATTGTATGTTTTCCTCGGTAGATTTCACAAATACAGACTCAACACCGTCTCTCAGCATTTAATCCTCATAGTAAACAAAGGGTGCACGTTTCTAGACCTTTCCTTTCACCTTTAACTCAACATTTGCGACTTCTGAGTTCTTGTTGCCCAAGGAAACGCGATATCACACAAACGAGTCACAGTCGAGAGGGTAGCACTCTATAAAGTGTCCGTTGTTTACAACTACGTTAAGAATGGCTGGCTAACTAGCTTACATAATTGGATCAACACGTAATCGCCAAGGGAGCGTGTTAGCCAGGGGTCAAACAGCAGCTCGTACAGTCTGGACACACTGAGAAATTTAAAGTCTGCTTCAAGCATGCCTTATCCCATACGGGAACATAATTTTAAGATGAGTTTAAACAAGCTGTGCCACTTAGCTGCCAATGACAGTGTCCAGCTGCTAGCTAAAATCGCCAGGTTTCAAACGCTGTGCTAACACCGAAAACAAAATAACTCGACAAGGTTGTGCCGTCAAAACGCATCAAAACGCATCAAAACGCCCACTTTAGGTATTTAAGACAGCCACATCGAGCCAAAACACCGATATTTTGTGTCTAAATATGAATAAATATCAAATTATTAGAGATCTTACTGTCCTGTTATTGCAGGAGGCACTTCTGTTGATATGACAGCTCCGCGGTGTAACGGTCAAAACATTCCGTGCGGCTTCTTGCGCCGCAAAAAAAAGGTTCCGCATTTAATCGTTTAAAAAAAAAATGCGCCTGGAGTTTGGTGCAAATAGATGCAAAGCAATCATCAGTGGCTGAAATTGTAATATTATTAAACGCAGTACCAAGGTTGTTCCTATCTTTCTGACTGGAGAGAGTCGTTCCGCCGCCCTCGCTTCTCCCTCAATTAAGCCTAATGCATATGAAATGAGCAGACAACTTCACATTACCATTAGGTGTGGTCAGCCTTTTGTGAAAGCGTGTCCCGTAACTCTATTGCACAAGAAGCTTAATACACTTAACTGAAAATGGGGATATTGCTTCTTTGTTAATATCATGCAGAGCAACAACTAAGTGACTGTATGATATCCAAGACATTGCTCAGAGATTTGTCTTGTTGTTTCTCAGGCTCCCTGTAGAGTCATCCATCTTGGATTAGATTAACTATAGGATACAGAGTTTACAGTAATCTTCTCTTTCCACTTCTGGTCATAACACCATCACTATTGATCTATTAGCTACGCAGTATGCTTATTTATGAGGAATAAATTCCATCATTCTCCTTGCAAGAGAGTCACATGGATGGAGTTGTCGTCTGAGCCTGCAGGCCTACTAGTCTATAGTAATTACAGCACATAGACCATGTTTATGCAGTGGTGTCAAACTCAGTCAGAGAGGAGGCCAAAATTAAGAACTGACTCCAAACAATAAGTAATAATTCATACAGAGATATGAATTTAACTTTTTCCAAGCCATAATAAAGAATTTAGAATAAAACCAACCAAAGCTAACTGATTAAACAAGCTTTTTTCTGCATTTAGTGGGACAAGAAATGCTGATAAAAGTCGCACATGTGAAAATATGTCCTTCAGCGAGCCGTTTCAAATTTGGGTCATTTGTGACGTAACAACAGCTTCGTTACGTTATCTGTACGTTGTACGAATTCGGCGAAAGATACCTGCGGGCCAGTTTTTATAGATATAAAATATTATCTTGCAGATGTGACCCGGATGTGGGCGCAGACAATTGTATCAGGCACCTTGAGTTTGACATGTCTGGGCTAAGCAGTATACCGCTTAAAATAAAGCCTGTCTTTCTGCATTTATGAAATTACAACCTTGTAACTGCAGTGGATCAAACCTTCAGAAATAACCCACAGGTTCTGATGTGAAATCACTTTATATGCATGTAAAAGATTTGTCTTTTGCACAATATCATAAGAAGGGCTAAAGGAATAGATTATTTGACATTTCACTTGCAGGAAGTCTTTGCTATTAAAAACGTCTGTCCTCACTGTCAACACAAGTATAAAAAATCAACAAATCAACAAATGAACAAAGTTCGCGACAGCAGCAGCTATGTTCGAAGTGTGTTGCGTAAAACCAGCCATTAAATGCTAAATGTCAAATGTTTTCACATGCTTCATTTCTAGTCATTTGCTCCTCTACCACATACAAATATACCATCATCCTCTACTTATGCATTAATGTTATGCTGCTAGTAGGAATTATTCTATAATAAGAAGCTCAAAAAAGGACTTACCTGCTCCTCTTTCAAGCGTCTCCCCGCAGTGAACCTCGACTGAATTTGCACTGGGATTTAAAAAGTTACTGAACACACGAATTATCAAATCAACCTTGGACCTGTGGTCAGTGAACACAGAGCTGTCCTTACTGCGTCTGATCCGAGTAGTGTCTGCTGTGGGGGAGAAGCACAATTATAAGCCTTGACTTTTCCATATCTGTAAGGCTTAAACGCATTCATAATAACACTTAATAATAGTTTACGAAACATTGTCTGGCAAAGTATGTTAAGTCATTTGTGATGTAGTGGGCTGTGTGCCAATTCCATATTCTTAAATGCAATTTTAAAACATGATCACTAACTGGATGTTATTTTATTACATGTGATCATGAGTCTTTAATTGTATTGTAGATTTCAGTCGTCAGTACCTGAGAGATCCTGTGACATTAACTGAATTATTCCAGGAATTGTTGGAATTGTCTGAATAACCTACTTGTATTTATAGTTCGTCTCAAATTATTTTTATTATCCCCTTCATTTGCTCACATTAGATCATTTTTTTGTCTCTTTGACATCTTGTCAGGTGCTTATGTTATTTCTTCTTTTTTATCTTTTTCATCTGCACATGATGACAAGTACATGATTAATGCCGTGGGAAGCTTTCCATCAGGAAAAAACAACAAACATTGGCACTGACGACCTTTAGGAGGCAGTTCACTGCATAAATGGTTTCTCTCTGGGATCACTGTGTTTATTTGATTTGGCCGAGGGACATTGACTCTCTAAATAGGTGTTTCTTTTAGCCCATACAGAGGCAGGAAGGCATACTTGCTTGAAAACACAGGTAACTAGGAGTTCCCTTGCATAATGTGATGTGGGGGGGATCGCTACGTGCAGTTTCTTCGACGCTCTGTGAACAGAGCATTGTTCCTGCACCCACAGCCTGCATTCGGCTTGCACAGGGAACAAAAAGCCCACCTGACACCCAGAGGCAGAAAGCTTGGCCAGTGGCTCTGGTTTGGCCCTGCAGACGCAGATATGGCGATAAGAGAGACGCGTCAAGCAGTGGCCTTGTTCCCACCGGGTCAAAGCCAGCAGATGAGTAGATATTGTCAACAGTTTTGTTTTATCCACCCACCGCACTCTCATGCCACAGAAGGGAGGAATAAAAGCAGCCTCAGCTTTGCCTTTGTGCACAAACCCATTCCAGCTGTCAAACAATATATGGGAAAGGATTTCTGGTGAAACAAGGCATCACTATCACAGCTCCACTGAGTAACCACAGAATGGGAAGGCCCATTATTCCCTGTCAGTCTTGAGTGTTTGCTGCTCATGTGCATGAAACGCCTACCTGAACGGAAGGAGAACTGCTTCTGTATCAGTTGCGTGCCGCGTTCACAGATAGTTTAAAGATTCATCCAGCCGTAAAGATGTGGCGAGCGTTGTGTAACAGAAGGAACAATATCACTCAACTACTGCCTCCACGAGGAACTTGGGGAAGTCCACCACATAGGCCTGCACTTGCTCCACTGATGTCTATCCAAGCACTCGCTGTTCTTTTCTTTAGACACTTTCTAGTTACTGTGTCAGGGTGTGTCACCTAGAGAAAGGGAAAATCAAAGATCAGAATAAAATCGTGAGAACACCTTGGCGGTGATAGTTATTCCTGAAAGCTCTTGATGTATTTGATAGCTGCCTTACTTGCATGCAAAAATGTAGGGCAACTGCACTGAGAAAAAACACAGAGCTTACTGAAAGAAGTTCCTAGAAACCAGTCTGAGCTCTGTCCAGCTCCCTTGGTGGAGTGGCCTCTAATACCCTGAAACTACTGTAACTCAATTTCAACGCCTGTTCCCAGGCTTGTTTTTCAGGCTTCAAACATGGAGGTCAACCTGGGATAGAAGTGTATGACCTGCAAGATGAAACCTATTCTGCACCTATTCATTTGAACAGTGATCGCAGTATAATACGCTTTATCTGCAACAGTAGTGGTGGTGACAAAACAGAGGAAGCTAAATGGAGCCATGTAAAACTTCACTGCAAAATGATTCAACAATTTGAACGTTGTTATTGCATGCTTGATATTGTGAGGCAACGTTAATGATGGAAAACACACGCAAAGAACTATTAAGCCAAGTCATCTCAAATAATATTATTTGTACGGAATGACGCAGTTAGTAATGTCAAGTCCAAGTATTTGCTGTGACGAAGGTCTGTGCTTTATTTTGCTTGGTTTCAGATAGTGCAGTGTGTCGGTGGGTGGGGGTGCCAGGGACAGGCATGCAGCAAAACTTGTTCTGTGCCCCTCATGTCTTTCTTCTTTATTATTCAACTGGAGCCCCCCTCATCCTGCATGAAGAGCTTGTTAATCTACCATCAGCAGATAAAGAAAATGTATAACAAGCACCCAAGATGAGAAGAAATGTTTGCACATGGGAAAAACACTGAAAACAAAAAATTAAGTATCTAAAATGGCAATTTGTGCAAAGCTTGTGGATTACAGCATATGGCCAGTTATTTATATTCTTTAAACCAGGTTTTACCTCTGGGGTTCATTGAGCATGATCGTGTTAACTAAGTCGTAGAGCACCTTAAAGGATTTACATAGCTATATCATTAACAACCCTGCAGCAGCTCGCATGTGTCAATAGAAGTACTGTAGTTTGTTAGCACCTTTAAATACTGCCTTGTTAGAAAAAAAAGAAGCTAAACAAGAAATGAATGAGAAGAAATCTCATTAGCTCACTTGCCTCACAAAATCCTGTTTCCCCTTGTCTGACAGTCACTATGTCCACATGTGGTAAATAAAAACAAAGTTATTTTTAACTCAACTCTTGGTTGTTGCCTTATTAAACTGAATTCTTCCTTACTTGAATACCATGAGTCCATAGGGGTCCACATCACTGAGGAGATCACCTGGACCTCGAAGGGAGCTGAGGAAGTTCAACATGTCGCCTAAGATCCTCAGCAACTTCTACAGCTGCAACATTCAGAGCATCTTGACCAGCTGCATCAACCCGCGTCTCACAGCAGCACTACGGCCGTGGACTGCAAGGGCCTGCAGAGAGTGGTGAAGACTGCAGAGAAGATCACCAGAACTCCACTACCCTCTCTGCAGAGCATAGACAACCATAGAGTCCACAGGAGAGCTGCTTCCATCACCAAGGACCCCACCGGTGAACATCCAAGGATTAGACATTGACATCGTGGATGGATACAAATACCTGGGTGTTCACCTGAACAATAAACTTGACAGGTTGGACATCACTAATGTCCTATAAAAGAAGGGCCAAAGTCGCTTCCACCTGCTGAGGAGACGGGGGTTCTTTGGTGTCAGGAGTTTTTTATAACACTGTGGTTGCATCGGGAACGTTCTCCACTGTGGTCTGCTGGTGTGGCGGAGTCACGGAGAGGGACAAAAAGAGACTGGGCAAACTGATTAAGAGGGCCGACTCCATCCTGAGCTGTCCTCTGGACTCAGTGGAGCAGGTGGGGGAGAGGAGGAGGTTAGCCTAACTGTCAAAAATCAGGAACAACCCCTCTCCTCCAACCATCCAAAGACATGCTCGTTAGGAACAGACATGTTTTGTAATATAGATAAGATGTAATAAATGCCTAATGTTAGAAAAACCTGGATTCGGGTACTTTAGTTTTTCTTTAGTCTTTCTCCACGACGACTGATAAATGCTGAGGAGGATCCGAGGCAGCCAGATTACATCAGGGACCTCTGGGTGACTTTTGACGGTGCGGTTTAATTATTTCCTCCTTCCTGTCTTCGCCCTCCTCCTCTTCAGGGACAATCAGTCGTGCCATCATCGTGGGTTTCTCAGAAAGCAGATAGACATCGCTCGTGCATCTTTGTGTCAGATTTCTTTCGGAGATCTTTCTCCCTCACAATAAAAGAAAATAAAAGTTGTTTTCCTTCTCACATTAAAAGATGGAGGAGCTGGTAAAGAGTGACATGCTTCCCCCTCCTTGTAAAAAAAAAAAAAAAAACATTCAGATGTAACATCAACACATTCCTGGCCATGAACTTTGATCAACCCTCCCTGCTCTCTCCCCTCACAGAGTAAACACACACTCTTCTAATTCATGAGCTTTATCACCAGACTTTAGTTTCAGCAGTCAACTTTTAAATTGCCTTATAAAGCTCAGGCTCTGCAGCGTTAATGCAGTTTAAGGCAAATTAATGAGGCAACTGCTTCTCATGATGAGGGCACAGTACATCCAGCAGGTGGCGCCTAAAGAATTATCATTAACATTCACCTGAGGGGAAGAGCTGACGAGGAGCACAGGTAACACCGGATGCCCAGATGTTGCCCATCTTCTGCAAATTCTTTATTTTGAAAGACAGAACGAGCTGCATCGCTTAGTCTGCGCTGACTGAGACACAACAGCTCTTTGTGGTTCAGGCGGGAATAAGCCAGAGATCGAGATAATCTGCTCTTAAACACAGCCTGCACCTTAAACCGGGAGCTCCCAGACACGTTGGCCCAGTCTGGATCAGAGCATGTGAAGGTGAGGAGACTCTGAGTCATGTCTCTTTGGGTTGCTGCATTATGTCTGCTCCCCTCAGGTAGACCACAACAGGATAATTAGATATGATCCAATGCCAGGCGGGGCTTAACTCACTAAGACATCAGTGCATTTGTAATGTGTTTTTGCAAATCGGTCCATCTTTGCTGGATTATTTTGCCTTCAACCTTCACTGATATGAAGGAAGTAGACAGTACAGGAAATGATAACAGAATAACACAATACAGTCAGACCATAACGTTAATGGACTAATTACAACTATCAGATGAGTGGGATTTATTGCTGCTCTGTTGTATTACATTTATTTATTTTAAATAGACGCGCCAAATAAGGAACTGGGTATATATTGCTACTCTCATCCCAAGATAACATCGTCATTAAAATATGCTAAGTTATTGCTACAGTCTTAGTTTTAGCCCATTAGCTTTATACAACAGTAGCTATTTAATTAGCTTTGCAGGTGCTTTGAATTTCAATTTTTTTGTTCTTTTAGGAAATTTTACTTACAACGATCGTGCATAACATTACGACCACTGAAGCAAATAACATCTTGTGACAATTCAGTGTTCTGCTGGGAAACTTTTGGACCTGGTCCTCATTCGTGTGGATATTTCTTAAACATGTAGTACCCACCTAGACCAGACCAGGCACCCCCACCCCATAGTAATGTCACTCCTCAAATGCCCTCCCACTAACAACATCCTGTTCCCAGACACTACAGGATACCCTCAGAAGACCCATGTCCACTCTCTAATGAGTCACGACTGTTTTGGAGGCACAAGGGAGACCTGCAGAATATTAGGTCATAATATTATGGCTGATCAGTGTATGAACACATAGGCAACATTTCAAAAGGCATAAAATAGTGTTTCGTGGTGTACCAGCAGACATCTATAAGAAATGGCAATGCCAGATAGTGATAATAATTCAGCATCAGTAGTAGTCCCTGGAGACACTGCTGTAGGACATCAATCAGCCTCAAAGAGCAACACGCGTCGTTGGCCTTTTCTTTGTTTTCTTTTGATCAATGTTTAATGATTACTCAAAGAGAGGAACAGTGAGTGCGTTACAAATGAATGTGACTTCACTGGTAAGTCGAGAAATAACAGCGAGAGCGAGTCGGCCGTCTACTTTTTCACGGGAGCAATGTAGGACGTTGCGCGATTCACAGCTATTAATGATTTCAGTCATTACGGCCGGCGTGGAATGTCTTTTTCATTCTGATGTGAAATTCAGCTGCAGTTAAAAAAGGTCATTTACATTTAAATTAGCCGCAAACTGCACCAAGTCACAGCGAGTTCAGAAGGTGGCTGAGAAGATGGGTTGCTGGCCGAGACAGTGGCCCGGCATCCATCACAGCCCAGGGAGGAAATCTTTGTGTTATTTCACGTGAGCTTGTTGCTCTGATAGCACACAGTATTTCATGGTTATATGGCTTTCAATATATATGGTCATGAACTGCAATAAAAAACATAATGATTAAATCCATTCATTGTTACCCTTTGTCTGTTAATGCTGCATAAGCTGATATCTATGACCAACAATTATAATAACCATAGTCCCACTTCAATATAACCAGAAGTGTCATGCACATAATTTACACTACTTCGTCAAAGAAAGGAACAAAAGCACCCGAGGTTCTTTGTACTAGTCCTATCAGACTTTTAGTATTCATCCCTCCGCTCCTGCTGTAGCTGTGACCAGAAGCATTACAGTTTTGCGTTATCCATCACCCCCATTTTTGTGATACCCTGCGATATCTTAGGAATGATGGAAGTTAAGGGTTTAGTTGAACTAAAAGAGGAACAGGCCAGAGTTTTGTGGCCAAAGGACACTATAAAGTTTCATTCACTTGAATGAAATGTCTCTAAAGTATATAGGTGTAACTGTTTAACACGTCCCACCCCGCCATTGAAATCCTCAGTGTGAAATTATTAAGCAAATATAAGACAAGACATGGGGTTGGAATCCAGGTGGACTGGTTCCTTTCTGTGTGGAGTTTGCATGTTCTCCCTGTGTCTGCGTGGGTTCCCCAGGTTCCTCCAGGTTCTCCAGGTACGTGGGTTCAACTCCAGCTTCCCCCCACGGTCCAAAGACATGCTGGTTAGGTTAACTTGTGATTCTAAATTGGCCGTAGCTGTGAATGTGAACGGCTGTCAATGTTAGCCCTGCGATAGACTGGAGACCTGTCCAGGTTGTACCCCGCCTCTCGCCCAGTAATAGCATGGGATAGGCTCCAGTCCTGCCATGACCCTTAACAGGAACAAGCAGTTTCAGGAGATGAATGCATGAAGGAATGAAGAGAAGACATAAGACTTTTGTTAATTTTAACTTACCAGCCAAAGCGTCTTTAATGGTTGAATGCTTAGGGGGATCTATTTGCAGAAATGGAATACAGTTGATTACATTTTCATTGGGATTTACCTGAAAATAAGAATCACTGTGCAGGTCCTCTTCTTCAGAATCTGCCATATCACAGCATCGTGCTTCTACGGTAGCCCGGACTGGACAAGAAACTAACCCTTCTGTGTTTTTAGTAGCTGCAATAATTTCACCAACTTGAGAGGAGGTTGTCTGTCTCTCTGTGTTAGCGCCGCAATAGACTGCCGACCTGTCCAGGGTCCAGCACCCCCCGGCGACCCTTCACGGGACAAGAAGTTGAATGAATGACACTTAGGAGAAGCAATGAGTCAAGGGTATTCAGGTTGTTGCATTCTTCAGTCTCACCACTAGATGCCGCTAAACCCTCCTACACACTGGACCTTTAAACAAAAAACAAGTTCGCTAACATTGTATTCAGATGTTCACATTATGATCACTTCAGAAAATACTGCAAATTGATGAATATTCTTTTACAGCATCACAAATACGAGTGAATGATCAGGAATATTTTGTTAACAGATTCAAATAAAGACGATAAAATTATTTCATTTTGCACAGTGAGGCGGAGAAAATAGCCTTGATCCTGACTGTATATTTTTTAACTTCTAATAACTAACGAGAATGAATGAATCACATACAGTATTCATTTCTCATAGTATATTTATGGTGCAGCGTTTGGAGATTTCATTCTACTCATCATGAAAAACACCTGATTTCGTCACTCCCCCGTGGGAGGACAAGTGAGTACATCGCAGACCAGAATTTAAGTTACGTTGTCAGTATGGGTGGTGGAAGAATATAAAAAAAAACACGTTGCGTAACGTACCTTCAACTTGGGCGGTGCTTGCTCAAGGGATCATTCTGGGTCTTATTTTCATTCCTTTAAGTTTTAATAACACCGTACACACCAAGCTAATTGTTGACATCTGGGAAAGTGGTGACACTGCTAAAAAAAAAAAAAAAAAAAAGGACGCAATGAGAAACAGAGAAATGTATGAAACATGACCGCACAGGTTGCAAACAAACCATCTGATTAATTACACAAATGTATATTCACATAGAAGAGAAAACAAGAAATCATCCATTTTCATTCAGGGTCGCCCACCCTACCTTCTAGTTTAACTTTGACCTAACATAGTATCCTTGACACCCACTTAGAATAATGTTAGCGTAAAAATAAGACTGTAGTCGCTGAAGAAAAACAAGATTTATCATTTAAACAAGGGGGCTGGTGATTCTATGGTCAGCGTATTGTAAACTCCTGCCGGATGTCTTTGTTCTGGTGATGCCGCAGTCCCGTAAATCAGCTCACTAACCATATGATGGCAAGTGGCAGTAAAAAAAAAGAAAAAAAAAGCCAAACATTAAACAATGCATCTCCTCCCCTAGTCGCCCTGATCCTTCAGTTTCTCATGTTTTTCTCGCTCAGGCTTTATTTGTGTGGTTGCTGAGTGAAAGCCACCACAGTGGCAGAGAAGGCCCAGAATAGCCGAGGGTGGGGAAGGCCAGCGGGCTTGCATGTGGGCTGCTGAGCTGTGCGCTCTGTAGCGTCTCTAAACCATCCGCTGGCCTGTGGAATGGAACCTGCTTCCTCATGCATGCCAGTGGTCAGAGCCGGGCCTACACGCCCTCAACTATTTCTGTACTCTTCTCTTACTCCTTTTCAGTTGCTCTTACTCTTCCTCTTTCTTCTCTCCTTTTTTTTTTCTTCACACACAGCTGCCTTGAGGAGTCCTGCAGTATCTGGAAATGCACTGGGAGCAGGGAGATAAAGTCAGTTTGAGAGGGGAAAATAGCCATAGACGTTTGATTATGCTCCTGCCAAAAGAAAAAAATAAATAGATACACATATTTTTCTACTCTTGTCTTCCCACTATTCATATTCTGTGATTTATTATGAGTTAAGTAACATTTTGGCAAATATACTTGAGTTATTTATTCCACATACTGTTGTTAACGTCATACTTTTGGCTGCTGTGTTGCAATATAATAGGGACGACACAGGGACATTTATCTGTCTTTTCCCCAGTTGTAAACTGCTCAGTTAAGAAGAATGCTAATGCAAATGGAAGCAAAAAAAAAAAAACATGCAGTCAGTTAAATGCTTGATGCTATTTCTGGGCAAAAACAATACAAGCAGTACGGGAAAAAGGATAAACACACAGCCCCGTAATGTTGTTTATCACAGGATCAGTCATCGGAGTTAACGGTAACGCCGTCATTCCTGAAGCGTTAATATCGCTGATCACACAGTTATGTGGAGCTGATTAAATCTGATTCAGCTGCTAATGACTGTTTAGCTACCGCCAGGCAGAAAGGAAGAAATGCTTAACATTCCTCTCGTTTGGAATCCAAATGTGTCGGTGAGCGGTGCCGCTGGGAAATATAAATTTAAAACCATGTAATGGCAGGCTGCTGGGGAATTCTTTAGCCGTACAGAGAGCGGTATTGTTTTAGGGAGACCTTCGGTTAACATTTGTTATCCTCCGGCTTTCTTTGCTGACTTAAATGTGCTGTACTCAGCAACACAAAAGACCTTATGAGTGAAATATTGCCTGTTTGTCCAGATGCATTCCGGGCACCTAGTGAGGCACAAACACACACACTCACTGCGGAAATATGTGTCCACTGAAAACTGTAAAATACTCTACGCTATTTCCCACTCAAATACTTGTCGCGCCCCGTTTTTCTCGCGCAGCCTGGAAACGTGCCCACTGCTGCATTTCTACCTCTGCTACTGCTATTCATTACATGACTGTTGAGGTCCACTCTTCATGGTAAAGTGACCTAAACTGCCCGTGCTGTCAAACCCAACACATTTCAACCATAAGATGTAAAGAAACACCCCCCTCCCTCCCTCATCGTAACCTTTCTCCACAATGTACCCCGGTGTTGTCCTCACATCTCACCTCAGACACTTCTGTCTGCATCAGCGGCTGAAGACTGATTGACGGCTAGCCCTGGCTCCAGAAAGGGAGAGATAAGCAGGCCCAGATGAGTCAAGTCGGATGTGTCTGCCCGCATGATTTAGCCCCCAGTCTGGGACAATGAGTGGGGACCAGCGGCGAGCCCGTGCCCCCACCCGCGTCCTATGTGAAATACATACCACATGGGAGAGGCGTAGATCTCTGTTTGATCTGCCCTGCGGGGGGATCGGGACTTCCAGATGGGGCTGACGTGTTAGCCTGTCCCCCAGCCTCTGTGTGACCCACGCTACCACAGGCAAGAGAGGTCGGGATTAAAAAAAGAAAGATGGCGGCTTGATCTTGAACTCCTCGTCTTACTTAGTCCCCGTGACCCCGACGACTGGTAAGGTTAGGAGGTTGCGATACGTGAGAAATGGCTGCTAATCACGGCGCAGAATATGAGCGATGATCCGTTATTAGTGGCAGATGCTATCGCGTAAAAATTTATCTCTTCTGTCTGACCCGGCAGAGTGAAAGTTCAGGAGATTATCATCCATTATTCTGTAGTTAAGTATGATGAATGGATTTTATCAGCACACTTTGAAACATATCCCAGACTGTATTATACGACTGCATACAGTACAAAGATTTCCATTCTCCTCCTTGGATGCCTTTGAATTGACTACATCATTCATTTCTTCCTAAATTAATACGCAATTAAGTGCTGCATATTACAGAGGCCTCCCAGATAAGCCTACACTATTGGAGCCAAACACCATCTATCATTTAAATCCAACCTCAATAGCTCTGTCCTGGTCCAAAAGCATTTTACTCCCCCGCTACCTTTCAATTTAAGTGATGTTTAAGGAGTTTGTGCCAAAATCGCTGCATGCTACCATTATGGGTTACAGTGATTTAGCACAGTTTTAACCTGTGGGCGGCTCAAAGGTGGAAAGAGTGCTAAAAAAAAGACTTATTTGAGAAGAAGTGGAACTTCCAGCAAAAGAAGGTGAAATCAGGCATTATTAAAATTATTTATCCTATGATTGTCGTTGTTTTAGTTGCTGCTGCTGCTACTGGTGCTTTCGGCTAAATGCTAACAGTGCTAACTTGGATATTTTCAGTCCATGAGTTGTAGCATCTGGCATATTTACAGATATTTAGGTCAAAATACTGTTACATAGTGTTTTCCTTGTCATTTAAAAAAAACAAAAAAAAACATTAACTTCCCAGTAGCCGTTTCCTTTCATCATGCCCATTTCCTGCGTTGGCATTAGCTCGCTAATCCGTTAGCTTGGTGCTCAGCATTGTTGTTCTCTTGACTTATTTCCGTGTGTTAGCATGATTGTACTTGCAAACTGGCACCAATGCAAAGAAGGGAAGAGGCTAATGGGATTTAAGTTTTTGAAATAATTGTTGTATTGGACAAAAGAAAATCCTTAAGTTACTAAATAAAAAGTAAACACAAGGCATTGTCATCCACGAAACAAATGGACAAGTTGGTCACACACATACACAGGTTTAAAAAAAGAATCGAATTAAAAGGATTAAATTATTGAGCTGGTGACTTTTCACTTTCACCTTAATAACAATTGCTAGGAACTGCAAATACAAAACCCACATTAGTAAAATACCACAACATAAAGAGTCTATTTATGTTAGAAGTGAGGACTCTGAGCTTTCCAGGACTTTCATTAACTAAACCTTTAATCCAGGCTATTGAATGCTTACAGGCAACATTAGATCATAACCTCGGTCAAATGGTTCTGAAACTACTAATTTGTCAACCTGAAATATCCCATTAATCATCAGCGTGGCCTCCAATCAGCGTCCTCTTTGATGCTCTCCACGTCGATGCGGCGTGCAGTTTGACTCCAAGCTATCGAACGCCCTTCCTCTCACCTGATCGACTCTTTCGTGGCCTCCTCGTGCCTCGGCCGTGGCTGCTGGCACACGCTCAGTTTCGCAGCTCAGCTCTGAGTACAACAAAGGCCGAGGTATCCCTGGCATTCACGCAACCCCCGCAGCAGCTCCCCTTGCCTGTGATGCACGCTGGAGCTCCTGAGGACCAAGCCATCATTACAGGCCTCTGCACAATCCTTTCACAGCTAATCTCTATGTTTGAGTTGAGAAATGCAGAGTTTGATGCCGCGTGTGGCATGTATTGTTGCATCAAATGAAGGGTCACTTTGTGAAGTTGAGCAGAGGCGGAGAGGAATGTCAGGGTCAGTGGAGTTCATTTATTTAGACGGAGTAGCTGAAGGGGGTGTCAAGTTAAAATACCTGGAGTGTTCTTCCTTTGTGTCGACAGGTTTGGACAGGCCACCACCAAAATACCGCTGTCAGCTCTGAAACTACACTGTCAGCTTTAGTTAACTGGAAAGGCAGGTAGTAGTAGCATTATACAACTTTGATCCAGACAGGGAGGTAAATATTTTAGATATGAAGCATGGCCATCACTACTTGTCTTCTCCGTCAACCATTTAATTTACTTGCTCCGATCAATCTGTGGTGGTGGATTAGGAGTAACACTGCTCACAGTTTGGAAGTCCAGATGCAAGTTATATGTAAGACACATGCAGTGATGCATCAAAGCATGAAGGTTCTGGGTTTGAAACCCTTGGCCGACTGGGGCATTTCTGTCTGGAGCTCTCCCTGTGTCTGCGTGGGTTCCTTCCGGGTACTCCAGGTTCCTGCCATCCATAGACATGTTTATTAGGTTAATTGCTGATTTTAAATGGGCCGTAGGTGTGTGTGAATAGTTGTCTGTCTCTCTGTGTTATCCCTGCGATAGACCAGCAACCTATCCAGGATATATCCTGCCTCTGGCCCAATGACAGCTGGGATAGGCTCCAGCCACCCCAGCGACCCACCAGAGGATGCAGTTACAGAAATCAGAAATTAATGAACGAATTAATGCACATGATCATGACATGCGCCGCAATACAAGACTTCATCCCCTTGAAAAACAAGAACGGCAAACAAAGGAAAAGATTAATTGGATCCATTTGGGAAAAGAGAGCAGTTTCACGCCGAGTTAGATTCGCCGTTTAAGGACGAAATTAAAACTGTTGACATAACAAGCAGAGCAGATGCCGTCCGCGTATCTTTAAAAAGCCTCGGTTCGAACCTTTCCGTGCCTTCCTGCCTTTCCGTGCTCAGCGCTGTTTTGGAACCAATCGTATGCATTACTGTGGGATGCGTGCCATCCATAGAGCTGCCACTACAATGAGCAGCAATGCCACAAGAATCCCCAAGAATGCGTTTCTTATTTCAAATAAGTCAGTTAAGCAATTTTAGAAGAAGCATGAACGCAATCAGCTTAATCAAAGAGTTTCTGAGTCGGCAGCTGGAAAACTCCAACGCCTCTAATGAACGGAGCTTTTGGAGATAATCTCACCAGATGTTGCGGAGCACGTTGTTGCTGCTGCTGCTGCTATTGTTGGAAATAAAAAAACATCTAAAGCTGATGAATAGTAGCCAACACACACTTGCTCTGACAATGTACAGAGCTGCATAACACACCCGGATATCATAAATAGTCATTATTGTTATTGGCATTGTCAGTTCCCCTAAATTAAATCAGAAGCATAATCTTGTGTCAGTGATTCATCTCTCCTGCCCGTGCTTCCAGGAACAACAGTGTGTGTGTTTTCTAATGGACACACAAGAAAATGTACTGTGTCAGCTACAAAAACGAAACCTATTTTGCTCCAGCCGTGGAATGTTGTTTACTTACCCGGCAGATGGGATTAAACCAAATTGGGGCGACACAAGGATTCCCAGTGGACATCCAAGTAGGTATGAAGATAAACAGGAAGTAATCATTTGATCAGATTAGAGGTGACGCAACAATGATGGGCTTCAGTTGAGGCAATTCCCTCTCAGAGCTGTTGTGTAATGACCAACTTGAGGTTCAAAAGTAGAACGGAGGAGATATTCGGCTGGTATCTCACTCGGTATCTCACGAGAACGCTAAATATTTCTTTTTCTGGTCCCCTTGTGACCTGTAAGATACACCAATGAAAACTTTACTGTCTGCGTCGTTGCCCCGTAATTGCATCCAAACATCAGTTTACTCACATTATCTGCTCACAAGAAAATTACATAACCACCGCTGTGTACATGCTGCACATTCCAACATGGTGGAGCATGTTCCCAGAGCCTGAAACGCGTCTTTAATGAGGAACAGACTCTGCCAGAGGGCCCAAAGAGTAAATCAAATATCTGCTGCATATAGAGTACACCGTGTCCAACAACGTATCTCAGAGAAGATCTCCACCAGCACAGCATTAGATGTCCAATAACTGACGCTGCTGCTGATATCCTCCTCGCAGCTAATCATGTGAACGCTGGCCTCAGCTTGACTCTAGCTGGTATCCTGCTCTGTGATATGGGCAAGGGCAGCCCGCCAGTTCTCATACTGTAAGACACAATTGAGCTTTGGTAGCGGATGAAGCAGGATGTCGGGCTGGTGGATATGGACAACCGCAAGCTGATTGCAAGAGGTCGGCCTGTGGCACAGCTACTGGAATTCCTCTGGGAAGACTCCCTTCGTACCATGTGATGTATCACTCGCTCTCTTTCCCGAGGATGTGAGCCAGACATCGACGCACTGGCGTGGATGTGGTCAGCTAGTCTAATTGTGGAAGAGAGAATTTGTCTCTGCAAGGTTAAGGCGAGGAAAAAATAAAATCCCCCCTGAGGCACTCGCTATCATCAACGTAGAAACGTAACGCATTCCAGGAGTGATTTTGCGATGAAGTGCTCGCGCATTTACCCCAAGACCCTTTTCCTGAGTCCGTCGCCCAGAGGGAAAGCCGCAATCCGCCGCGATCGGCTGCGGTTTCCGCATGGACGTCACGTCAGAGGATACATGACAGTAATATTAGGACAAAATAGCCTAAGTAAGTGAGCGCTAGCAGGTTTTCCCATTAGGAAAATGAAAGAGTTATGCCCTTTGCTCCAAATTCAGCATGACTGCGGTTGCATTGCATTCTGGTCTATTGAGGCAGTCAGCGGAGTTGACATTGGATGCGTTGCGGTAAACTGTATGGTAAATTGCTTATTAAAACTCAATGTGAAGGAGCAGAATGCTTTAAAGTTGCATTTCTGTCCACCTGATGGAAACATATCAGATGCTCACTCAGAAAAACAACAGCATTAAAGCTGCAGGCTGTAAAACCAAAACAAGGAGCTGAAAGATGCTAAAAAAAAAGTTTTTTAGTTCATCATAACGTTGACCTTTCTTATCCAGTTCAGGTTCCCTGCATTTCCAGTTCTTCTTTGTCTCTGGTTATCTCTTTGCATTGTGGTTTGTTTTACTTCCTGTCGTTTCGCTCTCACGTGTCTCGTCTATTTGCTCCTCCCGTCATTACTTCCACCTGTGTTGCAGTGTTGCCAGATACATAACACTTCAACCCCCCCAGGTTGGTTATACTAGAGTAGCCCGTCATAAAAAAAAAAATAGTCAAAACATAGGAGTCATCCAGCAACAAAGTGCAGCAGCCAACCACCACAACTACTCACATGAACCTACTACAAAGACGCTGATGACGCACGGTCTACTGACAGGCTACTGGCGCGTCTCTTCTCTTTAGAAAGGGGCACAAGCGGTGCACGAACAGCGCTCTCACACAGTCTCGGGAGGAGGTGAAGCAGTTTGGTTTGGTTTCAAATCGGCATTAAAAAGCGTAAAAACATGATCCCAAGCCATTGCAAAACTTTGTTCTCCAACCCATCTCTATTCTTTTACACGCAAACTGCTCTTTTGATTCAGTCCCAGTGTTTTCCCGCTGGTGGTAGTTGTGATTTTTGAACCAGGTTGTACGCAATTTTGACTTTCCAATGTTATTCTGCGCCACCTTTTGTTGGATTACTATTTTGTTTGGACTCTGTTTTGACATGGCAGTGCTTTATGTCAGTGCCTAAAGTAACTTGTCTTACCATCATCTTCTAAACTGATATCCAAAAATGAGCATCATTTCAGATAAACATATATTCTCACGTGGAAATCTACCTTAATATAAATCTAAATAAATCCTCTGTTTTTATCTAGTCTTACATTATCTTCAGTTTTTTGTTATCACATCTGAAGCATTGTAGGGAGTTTTTTCTTCTATCTAAACCTCAGCCGTCCAAATTCCAAACCTTGACCTCTGGCAGCTCTCGCTCATCTACTCCACCTTTCACCTTGTTTGTTCAGTTGCTAAAAAAGGCACAAAAAGCCGAGGTGCTACCTCTGGTGTGTGTGGTCCTGCTGTAATTCAGGATGGTGCGTCGCCCACGCTCACGCAGAAACACATTTTGGGATACGGCCACAGAGCAAGACAGTGTTTAGACTGCCCACAATCCCCTCCTCTCCTCCGCTCGGATGCACATCTCCAGCGCTCAGAACGTTGGCCAATGCCCTCAGTGACGGGTCCCTCCCTGTGTGCTGGCTGCCTGCATGGCCTAGAGGCATTGTGAAATACTCGCCGTCGGGGTGAAAATAAATGTGCAGGAGGACCTTAAGTGCAAAAACAACGGTGGAAAAGGAACAGTCGTGGACGAGGCAGTGGACATGTGGCGTTCGGAGCCTCCAGCTGTTTACGGCGTGTGTGATGAACATGTTGTTCATGTTACAGTTGGTAAAAGCTCTGAGGCCCCCTTCAGAGAGAGAGTCATAGAAAGACGCATTTTTTTTACAGCTTATTATTGAGGCCATAATTTACACCGATCAGGCTTAACATTATGACCACCTTCCTAATACTATGTAGGTCTCCCTTTGTGCCTCCAAACCAGTTGTGACTCATCAGAGAATGGACATAGGTCTTCTGAGGGTGTCCTGTGGTGTCTGGTAACAGAATATTGTTAGTGGGGGGACATTTGAGGGGAGGGATCTGTGGATCATCCCAAAGATACTTGATCAGTTTGGGATCTAGTGAAGTTGGAGGCCAGGTTCCTGTGTTTGTGCCTGTGACTGCTGCCATCAAGGAGTGTCATTGCTATGGGGTGGGGGCGCCTGGTCTGGTCTAGGTGGGTGCTACATGTCTAAGTAACATCCACATGGATGAATGCCAGGTCCAAGAGTTTCCCGGCAGAACATTGAATTGTCACGAGATGGTCAATGTTATTTACTTCTCCTGTCTGATCTGTGTATGTTTCCATACCTTCCACATTTTTCTACTTTGGTCATATGATGGATTAAAACAGAGCACTGCTCCGTAACACTATCACCACTTTCAGATAATTGTACTAAAACAAATCAGCAGAAGCAGCAACCATTTCGAAAGACAAGTGCTCTGAGTTACACTGGTGTTTCTCTACGGCTCGTCTCAGCCACCCAGCCTCCCCCAGACAGCAAGTGATAATGATGTAGCTTACTCCATAATGGGTGTGAACACATGTGTCGTACTAGCTGGAGGAGGAAGGGTGAAGTTGGTTGCATGCGTCAGCCGGGTGAAGTGTTAAACTGAATCTGAGGAAGAAACTCGCTTCACCGAACCTCACGAGCAGCAGCGAGCTTAGTAAATGTTAAAAGCTGCGCGTGCCCCTTCCTGTCTTTTCCCGGTTGATTTACTTGAGTGGACAAGCACAGGTTTGTTTACCTGACCTGAGACCAGTACATGGCGTGTCAGCTGGAGAAAAGTGACATCAGTGGAACAGTTCAGACAGGACATCTAAACACTGGAGAGAAACCTCACTCACAGAGAGCCCTCTTGTTGAAGGGACCGAGACACGGGCCACGGCAGACCTACGCAAATTAGTCCTGAACTGGAATCTTTAAAAAAAAGAAAATAAAAGTCTAATTCGTCCCGTAAGACAACCCAAAACATAAACCGTGATGGAAAAACAAAAATAAGATGACAAGAATATTCCTGGCAGACGGTGCGTGAATGAAGAAAGAAGACTAGAACTATTACTGAGAATATATAGAGAGGGAAACTATCATGTAAACACACAGCACACATTATATATACATATATATTCAGGTAAAATAATCCAGTATCAAGCACTGCAAAATATATGAAGCTTATCTAAGCTGTAACCCATACGGCATATTAAAAAGAAGATTATTTATGACGTTGTGTTAGTGACTTGCTTAACTACAGGCTTGATAGCTGATTAGAAAGTGAATAAAGCCAAAGAGCGTACAGGGACAAAAACAGACGCCACTGCTCTATCCGTGCATGCTGCTTTGCTCCGCAGCAGATTCTCGGGAGGAGGAGTCTGTGGGAGAGAAATCATTGTGAAACAGCAATCTGCAACAACTTAAAATTAGTTCCTGACTATTTGCAAGCTGTATAATCTCTTCTGATTCCAATTAGGCCACCAAATGGAATGACATTTTTCCATATTTACACATCTACAAGAGGGGAATCAGCGTTTCCGTAAGAAACCTGGGAATTTGAACGATCTGAAGCATGGATGGTTTCATCCGGGAAATGTTTTCAGTTTGGTGTTGAGGTATAGTGGAAAAAAAACATCCAGTTTCCTTTATTTTGAATGCAGCACGTGTTCAGTAGTGTCTGTTAGTCGAAAGGTCAGCACAGCACGGATCAAAGCTTAACAAAGCTTGACATTTACTGTGCACCCCAGCTTTGTACAAATCAGCACAGTGCAGCAAAGAAAAGTATAACCTAATGTATAAACTGCTCATGTAGGTATGCAGTCCACCTCGTATTGTATAAATGTAATTAATCTTAAAGGGCTCAGCTACAATAATCCACGAGGTCTGACACAGTAAATAGATTTAGTTGTTTTCACAATCTGGCAACCCATATTTCTCCTGAATGGATTTAAGGGATCAATTAGCAGAAACAGATTATACTTCACAAAATGTAAGTGTGTTTTCATTATTCTGTGTTCAACCTGTTACTGTGAATTGCTGTGTTTACTTTGGGTTAAAATGGGTCCTCAGTATATAAAGTTCAGTGGATTTATTGGCAGAAAAGGAACACAGTTATCAGCCACAACATTAAAACCACTGATGCAGCCTGCAAAACGCTACAAAACGCTTTGTGAAGAACCTGGCCTCCAAATTCACTAGATCCCAAACTGATCAAGTGTCTGTGGGGTGATCCAAAGAGGCCCCTCCCCTCAAAGCATAGGACCCAAAGCCCCTCAACACACACTTCTCTTTTTAATGAACAGGACAAACTCAGAGTCATAAATGGAGGCACAAGGGAGGCGTACACAATATTAGGAAGGTGGTCATAATGTTATGCCTGATCGGTGTACATTCTCATGCATTATTTTCATTTATTCTCTCCAGTTCATTTACAGAGTCCTTGCGTTTCTGCATGCTGGCTCACTGTTACACCGACATGGTTTACAGGGAGAGTCACCTCAAAAACACTGAAGCCAGTGTTTATCCCGCTATGACAGGCCAAACCATCCGTTAAGATAAGAGCCTATTAGTTATTTGGGACTTTTCGGACATCTTGCCAAAAGACAGGCTTTCCTTTTTCCCATCTATCTACCGCTGAGTGATTTATCCTTCAAGAGGAATTACTTATTTCCCTTTTGAGCTGTAGCAGTAATCTGGAGTTTCCAAGGTTTAATGGTCTTCGTAAATGAGAAGACGGGGGTTGTGTGTTCTACTTACACATCATGTGCCGGCCACATGGATGCCGCGATGACATCACCCCCGGGGGCTACGCGACGACACCACGCTAAAAGGGCTCCATTCACAACCGCTGTTTAACTGGTGCTAAATAACGCCTCTGTGAGTTAAATAGAGGGTGTCGTTGCAACTGTAAGCTGCTCGCAAACAGACACAAGTCCGCGCTGAAGTCGGTGTGAGACTCTGCAGAGCGTTATAAAAGGCTAGTCATTACTGTGGTGTGTCCCTCGTCTCGAAATGTGGCAGTAGGAAGAAAACAGATTAAAGAGAATGAGCTACACAGGCCAGATTTACCAGGATGTGTTGCAGTGTGCTGTTTGCAGACGGATGTGCTGCTTTGTGCGTCGGACGAGGCTGGATTATACAGCTCTTGAGGACATGCATTCACCTTTTATTCAGGAGTCACACGTTGATCTAGCCCCTCCCCCCCTCCCCTGGCATATAACTTCATCCCAGTGCTCGAGACACGCTGTACAAGCTGAGACACACACCTCTCTTTTTTGCTGAATTTAGCGCGAACTACTGCGACATCACCTCTGAGCTGCACCGGTTACCAAGGTGATGGGATTTTTTTTTTTCCCCCCTGTGCAAGAATAGAACTAAAAAAAGGAGGAAGCACGTGTCCTGTGTCCTTGACATTAAGGGCATCAAGTTAGGACCTTTCCCCGCCTCATGTCTATGCATTTATAATCTAGAGAAACAGAAGACGTCTGTTTTGCAGCTATCTCGGTGCCTGACTGTATATGTCCCCTGCACATGCTGCAGTGCTGCAGTATTCTGCAGCGATTAGCCCATTCACACGGCGTTGCCTCTGCAAAAACATCTCCTCTGTCCAATTTGTGTCGTGCGTGGCTGTTGCAACAGCCTGAGAGTCTGTTTGCAGGGGTAGAGTTTGGGAAAATAATGGGAGGGTATGGGTGTGCATGCGTGATGTGACAGATAAGGACGGAGGCAGCCAGAGTGAGTCCGGTCTAGAGTCTGCTGGCTGCCGGCTGCATTTACAGAATAGGTCTTATCAGATGTGGATTGTCAGACGGGGTGAGGCAGAAGAAGCAGAAGCAGGGAGGAGGGAAAGGCGCAGCAACTGTACATGTCAGGGAGGACTATTTTGGAGAAGAAGTGAGACAGCCAGACATCCTGCGAGGAATCTGCCTTTCCCCCGCGCGCTGTGCTAATTTTTGGGGTGCTGCGAGACCGGAGCCTGTGATCACCCAACACCGCAGCTCAGCCGAAGCACAGGAAGCGAGGATGATACTCAAACACCGCAGAGCTGCTTCAAAAAAATCACAGCTCTGGGTAAGAGGGGGGACAGACATGCACAGGTGCTGCTAGAGAGAGAGAGAGAGAGAGAAAAGAGAGAGGAAAAGAGGCAAGGAGCGAGAGACAGAGAGAGAAATAGAGACAGAGGAGAGAGAGAGGAAGAAGGAAGGGGGGGTTGAGAGGGGAGGTGTAGGAGGAGACTCACTTCAGAGGGGAATAGGAGCCGGAGAGCAATTCCAAAACAGCTGTCCGGCAGACGTCCCAGTCGACAGAAGTGCAGCCCCGAGGCAGAGACAAGGAGGCAGGGCAGTGTCAACAAGCCACAGGAGCAACACAGCAGCCTCTGATCTCACACACACACATTCAGACACACACACATCAACCTGGAGGCTGCAGCATTCAGGAGAGAACACGCCGATACCTGGGAAGGATCAAGATCCGGCTCATCATCTGGACGTCTGAGGTGAGTGAGAGCAGGGACATGTTTTATTTTAATCTCTGCTGTTGTGAATTAACTGGTAGGATAATGATGCAAGAGAATTTATCTGCAGTCACGAGAGAGTACGGGGACTTTCGTGGTCTGTGTTTAGTAACAGCGAAAGCGTGGTGAGTTAAACTTGTGCGGGAGTCTGGATCCCATACGTGTAACACAAGAGCCGAACTGTTGAGAGCAACGTGATCTCCTCGCCACTGTCAAAAAGGGAGACATTTTTAGTCCGGCTGCAGCCCTCGAGGCACGTTCTTCTGAAATGCAGAGAGCTGGCTTAGCCTTTATCTCTGGAGGGAAGCAGATTTTTAGGAGCTTTCTCTTTTCTTCTTTTATGGCTTTTCGCGGTTCCAGCACGCATTGACATTCTCTCATGTTTCATGCGCTTTGATTCGGTTTCCTGCTCATCATTGCCAAGGATAACTCTGGCAAGTGCTGGCCATGCTTGCGGGTGGCACAAGGGGAGCGAGAAAGAGAGACAGAACAAATACTCCACCCTGCTATTCGCCCTGGTCCCTGCACCGCCAACAGGCCCCTCGAAAGTAAGGCCTTTGCCTGTTTTTTTTTTTTTTTTTTAAGTAGTAAACAGCTCAGTCTGTTTTGTAAGGCTGCCATTACCCACGGTGGCATTTGCTTTTTATAACAACCCCAAAAAGGGGGTCTTTCTGCTATTTGAAGGCGTGACAGCCGTCAAGGCCACGGTTAGGTGTCAGGGGAGTATTTGGAGACTTCCATAAAGTTTCTTTGTAGAGACAGTGGGAGGAATTGGACTCCCGCATCCTGATGATGTTACAGTGACCGCAACTACTGGTGCAGAGTGCGGAGCTATTTTTCAACAGCACTGATGTGGAATGCCAGTAATCCCATCACGGGAGGAATATTTCGGGGGATGCACGCTTTCTATTTTAAAGGAAGGGGAAGTCATATGCAGGTCATATTTTAAACAGCTGCTCCCCGTGGCTTCAGCGCAGTGGGGCTCCAGCGTCATCTAACTGCAGCATTTGTTTAGGCTACGCTGCCTCTTTGAGTACACTGACCCAGTTATAGCGCACGTGACATTTAGGCGTCCAAAAATACCGAGACGAATCACGAGCCATTAGTTTAATTACCAGATACCAGGCCCGTTATTATCTGCCCCCAAAACTTTCATCACCTCGCTCCTCCTGCAGCCCCCCTGTTTGCTGCAGCTCATGGGCCACAAGCTGATGAGGCGGCGCTCCGCTTTTAAAGTGGCTGGAGTGGCTCCAGATATCCTCAGGCCCAGACAGATAGCTGCTGCTGACCCAATGACACAGTGGTTTTTATCCCGCAGCTCCCATCATGTACTGGCTGGGTGGGTGGATGCTCGGGCAAGCGGGTTAGAGAAAAAAAAAAGGATGGTGCCATCAGATCTGCCACTTCCCCAGAGGTGTAAATGAAAACCAGGGCTACACTCTGGAGTGGCGGCGCCGGCGGGCTTCGAGTGCTCCACGTGTGCCGCCTCTTTTTGGAGCCGTTCCAAAAGGAGGGTGCAAATCCGGCTTTGAGATGCACAAGATAGCACCTGTTCAATAAGAGCCTGCAAAGACAGGAATGGATTCACTGGGTCAGCAGGCTATAAGGGTCTATCCAGGGATTTCCTGGGCTCTGATAATTGAATAATTAACTCCTGGGCCAGCAAAGGCTTAACTAACATTGCTGTGACTCCAGAGAAGGCCAGGAAACGCTCAAATCAATACTAATTTACTCGATATTTCATTAAATTAAACCTCATACAGGGTACACGGTGCACGCACAACGCAGCTGAGACTTATAAGGCCGACATGACGATGTTTTTCCCCCGCACTTTACTTGCAGCCTCTGGAATTCCATTCATGTTTGCCATATAAGCCAAACTGAGGCACCAGCAGGACGGCTGACATCAAGGTCAGATCTTCAGGCTTTCACCGTACCAGCTGACTTCTCGTGAGCCACAAATGTTGACCTTGGGCGGGATGCACAGCAGATGTCTACTCGTGGGAGACATCTCAAGAGCCGGGCTGCTCCTGCTGAGCTGCCAGAAAGTTTCTGTCCATACTATTGATTCCAAGCAGCATTATCATGCGTTGTAATGCATGGGCTGCGTGTTTTTTTATTTTTTTCACGCCACTGGAGAGTAGCGGGTCAGCGCGGAGCAGGCGGTCGTTATAATTTCATCAGAGCAGATGACCGACGATCGATAACATGTTCGAGAGGAAGCGTTCCAGCCGGCAAAGTTAATACAGATACACTACGAGCCCACAGGAAGCGGCTCTTGGCTTGCTGGTGCATTTGTTTCACTTCCCATCCAAGAACAAATTCCCACCGCAGTGAGCATCAGCTGTCAAGGTCAGGCAGGACCGGGGAGTGCCGGGGAAAGGGAGAGATGCTTAGAAAAGAGAAAGAGAAAAAAGGTATGGGAAGAAATGTAAGAAAACACAAAAGGAGCTCGGGCTTAACAAGTGACAGATTGTTTTGCCGCGTCTTCCCCCCACCGCCGCCGCTGCCGCCCTCCCCGCATCAAACACTGCAGCGCTCCTCTCTGCCCTCCCCCTTCCCTTTCTCTCCCTCGCTATTAGCAAACAAACGCGTTCTCCTTCGCACACATCCAGAGCCGCTATCTCAGGCACCTCGCGCAAACACTCACCCTCGCACCGGCACTCGAATAGACGAGGGCTTTTGGAGAGCGGCGCTGCCATTCAGCACGCTCTCTCACACATGTTCTGCATCCTTCCGCGTTTGTCACAGCTATATATAGCCCCCACCCCCACACACACACACACACACACACATAGCGCTTGCAGGTTTAATTGCGTTGCACAGGCACCCGACGAAGTTGGAAGATTTCAGCTTGCGCTCCACATTCTTTGAGGGGTTTTCACGAGGCAGATGTTGATGCTACAGCGGGTCATCCAGCAGGTTAGAGACACAAGAAACCTCGCTGGAGATGGATGCTTTCCAGTCGGCCGTTTTGGATTCGAGCACGCAGCAAGTGTCTGTCTCTGGCTCCACACTAATGTGACTGCTGAATAAACATAGCCTACTTAAAGTGCCTCTGATAAGGCTGATGCGGTGAGTCTGTATGGGTCTGCTGTAGCAGGAATGTGGATGTTTTCTCAGTGAGACCTTTTTTTTTTTTCCTCCTCCGGGTGGACTTGACCGCCCAGGCACTTTTGTGCAACGGTGCACTCTGTCAGACGGTCACTGCTGACAGACCTCTCATAAGTAAATATGTCTATAAAAGGGCAAGCTCTCTTTTCACTGGTGCTCTCTCCCACCCCACACACACACACAGAGACACACACTATCTACTCCCTTGCTCCACAGAGGGATTTTCCCTTTGTCCTCGGGCTGCAGTGTCATTTCAAACGCTCAAACCGATCCCCTTCTACCGTTCTTTTACTGCGTTCATCCCGCACCAAGCTGCAAGTGCTGAGACATTCTGGCTTGGGGTTAGTAATGGAAAAGCTCTTAGAAGGCAGTGTGCAATCAGGCACCTTTTTTATCAGACCCCAAACCCCTTTATAATGTTTACCCATCCTGATGTATTGTGCAACCTAGCTGGTATTTCACTGTTTATTAAAGTTGGAGCTCAACCTCTATCCATCAAATCCAAATCAATTCACAATCTGCACCACCTCCTTTCTTAAGATCTACTTGCTCGGTAATCCCTCACTCTATCTCTCTCACACAATCCCCCCCCCCTCTCCTCCCCTCCAACTAAACCCCTTAAACCCCTTTCCTCCCCTCTTTCTCCCCTCTGGCCCATCTCCCTCTATCTCCCGTGCGTGTCTGAGCAGTAGCTCGTTCCTAAAACACGCTGCCCCGCTCTGATCCGCCTAAAGTCCCCCTTCGCTTCTCCGCTCCCAATCTGCAGTCCAGCTGTTCCACATTAGCACATCCACTGA
This sequence comes from Planiliza haematocheilus, assembly GCA_005024645.1. NCBI lineage: Eukaryota > Metazoa > Chordata > Actinopteri > Mugiliformes > Mugilidae > Planiliza > Planiliza haematocheilus. The sequence continues at coordinate 1,910,349 of SRSE01001339.1, read as the reverse complement.
GTCGCGGAGGCCAAAGGAGGTGCATGTGTGGAAATGTGAATAGAGCAGCTTCAGATCCAGGCCTCATCTTCTGCTGCTCTCGCCTCTAAGCTCGCCAGAGGCAGGATGATGATGATGATGATGATGATGAGGATGTGTTTTTTTTCCTTTCTCTTGCAGGAGTTTGTTTCCTAAACTTGTGCACGATGCCAGATTTCTTTTTCAGGATGGAACGACTGGAGTTCTGTATCAGTTCTTGTTAGAGGAGTCTGTGATCTGCTGAGTTCATGTTTTTTTGAAAAATGCTGATATATTCTGCATTTGTCTCTGATTACAGGAAGGTGCCCGCTTGACCTTTACATCGCTCGACATCCCCGGCCCTGCTTGGAAAGCCGTTTCCTGATCGATGCCGCAATTATTTTTGGACTCCGGTACGGGCGTTGTGCATCTGAGAATGTAACTTGAGCCTCTCCCCTGGGCAACTGCGACATCCCGATCTTATAGAGCATTTCCGACTCTTCTGTCCCGAACATCTGAGAGCGCTCCTCTGCAGAAGGAAGCAGCCATGCCAGCCAAAGCGCCCATATACCTGAAACCCACCAACAGTAAGAAGGGTAAAAAATGCCGCCTGAGGGATATTTTGTCCCCGGACATGATCAGTCCACCGCTGGGGGACTTTCGCCACACTATCCACATCGGCAGGGGCGGAGAGAGGGACGCCTTCGGAGACATGTCCTTCCTCCAGGGGAATTATGAGCTGCTGCCGGGAAAGGGAGACGTCCATCCTCAGTACGGCGTCCAAAGCGAGTATATGCGGGCGAACAGCACAGGTGACGCGTCCTTTTCGGAGACTCCTTCTCCCGTGCTCAAGAACGCGATCTCCCTCCCGACTATTGGCGGCTGCCAGGCCCTCACCCTTCCACTCATCGCCTCCACGGTCTTCTCCATGCCACCAGAGCCTTTGGAGGACATCATGGGGCCTTTGTCCGCCATGAAGCCCGACAGCGCTGAGGAGGTAGAGATCCTGCAGATGGATGCTCTGCTGCGCTCCATGGACGTCTTCATCAGCGAGCCGTCGTCTCCCTCCACGAGTATCCAGTCAAAGCCCGACGTCCTCTTGGATCTGCTGGAGAACGCAGACAAGCCCACCTCGAAGGCGGTCGCCAAAGCTAATAAAATAAACAAGAGCGAAAGCAGATTTGACAAGCCATCATCCTTTTACATCAACGGTCACAGCAACGGCCTCTTCAAGGCTAACGGGAGCCTGAACAGCGACACGAGCGGCGACAGCTTCGACAGCTTCGGCGGCAAAGGCGACTTCCAGAGCAAGATCTGCAACGGCAGCAGGAGTCTCAATGGCAACGGCAACTGCAACGGTTACGGACACTTTAACGATGACATTACCCAGAGCTTTAAGCAGGAGTTCTCCAAGTGCAGCGGGGATTGGGCGGACAGGGACAGCGGGGTGGAAGAGGGCCGCATCTGCGATTACGAGTTGGAGTTTTCCAAAGAGAAGAGCACGTCGCAGGATTCCCTCGCCCAGATCACGGGGTCGTTCCTCTCCCTCGAACTCGATCTGGGCCCATCCATCCTGGACGATGTGCTCAACATAATGGATAAACCCGCAGCGAAGAGCAGGCCTTGAGCTGTGCTGAGGGCCCCCCCTGAAAGGAGAAAGGGAATTATTTAGAACGTAGCCATGTGAGAAGAGAGAGAACGAGAGAGAGAGCGAGAGAAAGAGACTCGGAGAGCAATCAAAATGGTGTCTGGATATATCATTGAGATGAAAATCAGCTACAATAGACAAAAGCTGCTTATGTTTTTATTGTCAAAACATATAACTATTTTAGCTTCTATGGAGTGTTGGTTCTTCCTCTTTGTTTAGTTTGCCATGCCCGCTGCATGTCTAAGATGCATGTGCTTTTGAGTTACAGCTAAAACGCAGCCGTCGTGCCTTTGATTTTAAATTACTGTAAAAATGCTACATAATAGACTGGTGTGCTCCCACGCTTTAAACGTCACAACTTTGAAGTACTTTCCTTTTTTTTTTTTATTATTATTATTATTATTATATTTTTTTTTTTTACACACAGTCTTGAATCTCAGATCCTATGAGCATTATAGCGTTTTGTGACTTTAAGTGTGTTTAACAAAGCACTATTGTGTTTGTCACATATTTCCGTTTGCCACAGTTATTTCAAACAACAGGACACTATGCATATTTGTGTTTTTTAAAACTGTAACACAAATAAATTCTTTCCTTTTTCCTATTCTGGCTTTTTTTTATTTTTTTTTCGTAGCGAATCTCTAAAAACGAGAAGAAAGAGCTACCGTGCCACAGAAGTAAGAGCTGAATGGATTTATTTTCACGCCTCTGGCATTCCTCACATTCTGCCTCCCTGCCCTTCAGTGGGAGCACCGGTGGGCCTTCATGCGCCCCAGCCAGGCGCCTGCTCCATTTGTTTGCGTGTGGACGGGACAGGCAGAGGAGGGGTCTTTGAGATTCCTTGCATTCCAGCCACAGAGCACAAGTGTCCAGGACCAGACATAAATCAGCTGTTTCAAGCGAGGAGGGAGGGCTTCCGTGTGGAGCCCCGCTATCCATCGGCCAGAGTGTATAGAGGGATGAGGCTATAAAACACACGCTCGCGACCCACGGGCAAACTTTGTCCGGCGCTGAGCGATAGATGAGTCCTGTCCCTCTGTCTCGTTACTATAAAGATATGTTGACCCAGCAGTGCTGAAGCAACAGTCTGAAAGAGCAGGGCAGCAGTGGTTACCCATACATGCAGCCCCTTGAACTCAATCACCCGCAAGCAGTAGCCTCCACGGCCTGATCCTCTGTCCCTATGGGGCCTTCAGTGTATACACGAAGGCTAAGTCATAACAAGATCCAAATGAGGTCTAGGGCAGGATTCCCCCAACAACCACGCGTCATCCTTAGAGAAAACAAGATAATCTAGCTTTGGCCGTGTTAGCGAGCTAATTTTATACGCAAATAATTATCCGGATCCGACTCCTCTTCTGTCGATGCGCTGGTCGGTGCGGCGAACCTCTCCGAATCCCTCAAAGGCCTCAGAATGTCCGTAAACAACATCTGAAGCCGCTGTGAAACCAGATGTTTGAGGAGACATGAACATTTCCCTGCGCAAGAAAACCCATGTAATGACAGACACCCCGGGCCACTGGAAAGTCCCCGCGCCCGTGCTGAAGGTTTTGCATACGCTGGCCCGAAGCGTGCAACCTTTGAGCATGAGTAATGAAAGCGTTCGCCGTCAAAGAAAATGACTATTGTTACACCTGCAGGGGTACATCACCGACTCGATGACAGCCTTAATTTTTGACAAACTCCCTTTGGTTTACAAGTAGACCGCAGCAGTGTGGTGTTTTGTGTAATGTATTAGAAGTATTTCAATTGAGATGCATGAGCTCCAAGACACAAAATGCCAGGAAATACCAATGTTTTATGCAATCCAATACAAATACCAGACATATGTTCGAGACTTATGAGTTCTGGATACGGAGTGAAGAGAGTTTCCTTGGTTTGTGCAATAAACTGGAGCTTTTGAAGAGGAAAAGTTGTAGAGGTTTGTCACGGTAACAAGAGAACAGATAACAAACCGCTGCATCTGCGTTTGAATTGCACAACAGGATCAGCGTGCTGGAATTCCTTGTCTTGTTTCTGGTTTTAGTGTTCTCTGCGAGCCCTGAGGGCAGACAAGAAAATACCAGACGCGAAGGGTAGAAACAGTCCTGTTTCTCATTACCGCAAGGCCAAGGTGGAAGATTGACCTGAAGAAACCTTGAGTGCTTCTGATATTCCAGGATAACGCCACGGATATGCCATGCAGCAGCAGAAGCGCCATCAGGCAGCTCATTGTGAGGCGCCCACAGACTAGAACAATGTTCCACTTGTTTTTGCTCGCAAGTCGCGGCTAAGTTTAGCTCATCCTTGTGTTTTTCAGCCGGTTTCACCTCTCTTGACATAAACCTCGCGCCAGTATTGCTTTGCGTGTTTTTCAGCCGACCTGGTGTTGCCGAGAACAGGGGAGTGACTTCCAAACCGGTGACGTTTGCTGAGACAGGGAGTTGACACGGGTGTTGCCACTACCTGCTGCCTTGTAATTTCCAAACCACTTGCCGTCTTAAGAAAAAGACTAATTGCAAATTCTGCCTCTTTGACGTCGGTGCTGTGGTTCAGTAGGACGGTAAACAACATCTTCTGATGCAGGTCAGCATGTTCCAGTTGAGCCTGACCATGTACTTTTATACCGTATTGCATTTCATCTAAAATGCCAAAAAGCCAATTTCCTCCCAAAAAAATAAAATAAAAGAATCTGCCCTCACGTTACAAGGTAAATCGCTCAGGAACATTTCAGCGTTCCTCTACGGCACATGATCCGAAGATCCAGCGCCTCAGTTTCCCGGGCTAAGGTGAAACTGTCAGTTTACAGATGAATAAGCTTTGGCTCAGAGGCCACCAGTGCCAAAGAAAGCACAGCTCAGACCCAGCAAAAAATTTTCCACCCTACCTCCACGACAGAGCCGTATAATGCACACACTGTCTTTCACATGGAGGTGTTGGTGAAAGAGCCCCTCATAGCCGGATGAGAGGGTAAACTTTAATAAGATGTTTCCCCGCCGACTGGCCCAAGATGGAGAAAGCTGTGACGCGAGGAGCGGGATAAAGCTCCTCTTGTCTTCACCTGCTGTAAACGTCCTTCGGCACAGAATGAGCCCAAACACAGATACGCTTCTTTTCATCTGGCAACGCTGAGCAGGAGAAAACATCTGAGATATGAGCATCTCTGAGAACTATTATTGTTAAATATTTATTTTGCTTGCTGGAAAGATATCATTCGGCATGTGTCCCAAACTTAAATGCCATGACCATGATAATCGGAGTCTCGGTAGTGGAGGTTACTTGGGAACATTTACTTTGGGATGCTGATCATGGAGCTTGGACTAAAGTGTTCTGCAGATCTGCTGATTTAGCTGCGCGCTCAGCCTCAGCTCCCTTTTCAAAAGACAACAACCCGGAGAGAAGCAGAGAGGGCTTACTCTCAGGGTCGAGCAGAAATGAGCCCGAGCGGGCCTTGATGCAGTGCAGATACGCAGCGAGCTCACATGCAGTTCGGTCTGGCAGGCGGCGATGCCTCAGGTTCGCTGCAGTGTTGACCGTTGTTTGGATGACAGTAACCATAGCGAGGTAGAGTTTGTATCTCCGGCACGTGAGGTCTGAGCCTGAAAGGAGGGCAGAGAGAGAGCTGAACAGAGCGGTGTCACCAGATCCCCGGCTGACGAAACCCAGGCGCGACTAATCACGGTGCCACTCTGAGTGGAGCAAAACACGGCCTACTGTATCTTCGTCATACCCTTAATTTATCAGCATCGTTTTATGCACCGGGAACCTGGTGTTGTGTTTAGAAAAGATCCCTTCACGAGCACCAGAACTAGGCCAGAGCTTGTTGTTTCACTTTAGCTGGTCCCAGGCCTGTCTGTCAAAATGCCCCAATACCCACATGGATCCAAACAGACCAGGAGGTGCATGTTCTCATAATAGCTGTAAGTGGAGAATCTTCATAAAAGCCAGTCTAGGAGGTGGAAACAGGACACTACATGTTGATATACGTTTGTCTTATTTTAGTTTCTATGACTTCACATACTGTAAGCGCTTAGAGTATTATTAGGTCTTCCTTGCAGCTCATTTCCAGAGAAGGCTTGTCAGTTGATTAAATTAACTTCTACTGCGTCATTCTCTCTGCTCAGGTCTGTTAGTAGCTCAGATCCCCGTCAGATGTGGCCTCTTTTTTTTCAAAATTCGTACACACATTTGGTTATGGTGGGTTTCCACTCGTCCGTTGTTGATCATGTCAAATATTTTCAACACAAAAAGACTTCTAAGGCAAGCCATAGCCTCGTCCTATTAGTCTTAAATAATTCATTCATTCATTCGTCTTCTGTAATCGCTTGTTCCTGTGAAGGGTCGCGGGGGTCTTCTGGAGCCTATCCCAGATGTCATCCGCCAAGAGGTTGGGTACACCCTGGACAGGTCTCCAGTCTATCACAGCCAGGGCAAATTTAGAATCACCAATGAACCTAACCAGCATGTCTTTGGACGGTGGGAGGAAGCTGGAGAACCTGGAGAGAACCCATGCAGACACAGGGAGAACATGCACACAGAAAGGAACCAGTCCGCCATGATGGATTCAAACCTGGGACCTTTTTAGTTTTTAGACTTTCCTACTTTTTCTTTCCAACAATTTTTGCATTTAGTATTATTTCAGGCCAAAGTAGTAACTCTCAGCATCTAACCTTAAATCAGGTCTTTCCAGTTACTGCATTAATAAGAGAAAAACATTCTTAAATAGTGTGTTTGACAAAGTAAAAGCATGTATTTGTTAATTCAAAATAAGGTACTTTATCTCTACATTTACAATAAACTGTAGGCTTTTTCTAACTCATCCCCGGCTGATTTTGTGTTAAAGCGTTTATCTTCAGGTGCAGCCCGGAGGTCCAGCCTCTAGCCGTCGACGTTAACGGCCTTTGTGTCAGCTTAATGAGACACGCTGCAGGGGTGCCCAGAGACATCGGACTTCTTAGCATAACGTCTGCGCTTGCCATTTTAGCTTGGCTTAATTTACGACTGCACCCACACGGCAAACAATCCATGAATTATTCACACTTGGTCATATTTATTCCGCGGAAGACAGAGCGAGCGACTGAGCACCAGACCGGCTATCTGTGCCCCATTTATCTGAGCTCTCCTTCTATGGCAGCATGTGAAAATTAAACCAAAGGAGCAGATCATGTGAGTCTCTCTTGGCTCGACCGTGCCTATATTTTGTCTCTGTTAAAATGGCATGTCACCAAGTGAGGGTAGCAACCGAGCGTCGGGGTGCTCTCCTTTGAACGGCGGTCTATATCCATCCATAGGTATTTATATATTCGGTCTTTGATGCATTTCCTTCAGGCGGCCTTCTAAGAATTCCTTCAACGCCATGCAGAGAGAGAAGGCTGCGGGAGGGGAGGCCGGGGGGTATGCACCCATATAGACGTGGGTGACATCACTTACCATGTTTTCCTCGAGTAGGTCAGCAGCATCTCTGTCAGCCTAATGAGATGACTGTACTCTGTCACCTTCTGGGATCTAATAATCAGGCCAGGTCATTGAGTTAATCTGGGAGTGGTGTTTACCAAGGGATGCATGACACTCTAAGAATAGTTTTGAGAGTGTTTGTGAGATTTCAGTGGCTTCTTTTCAGTCACTGTTGGCATATGAAGCCAAAGAACATAGATTTTAAGTTAAGAAGTGAGTTGTAAGTGACAACTTTTTAAGACTATAGACGTGGTGCAACATTTTTCCGGTTGTCCACCACTTCTATGAAACATCTCGGGCTATAGCGCAACTTCTACCACACCTTACAACCTCACTGTGATGGCAGGACGCGGTACACAATGCCTCCTGCAGCAACAGCAAATTGTCGGCTTGGTTAAACAAACAAGATACGGCGTGTTTGTAGATGGACAAGAGATACCGGCTTGTTGTTTGTGCAGGGACATGCAACTCTCCAGATGCGGCTATAAACTCAGTTTAGCGCAAAGATTCGCAGTCTCTGTCCAAATATAACAAAATCTGTCTAACAGGGAGGTGCTGCTAGGCAGAATTGCAGTAGTGCAGAAGAATTATCGTCCGACCCAGACAGTCTGATTCTATAAATTTCTACAAACAGCGCTACTTTTTGCGTGCACATACGTAATTTGTTATTTATCCACATCCGACCTGACGTCAGATTATTATTAGATTATGGTGCACATGGAAGCTTCCTGGGTTCAAGTTTTAAATTGGACGGTGATTGAGGTAATGCATTTAACTCCACGGGACTCCTTGTACATCAACATGATCGTATCAATGTTATTTACAATCACACTCAGCGTACTTTCCCTTGTTAAGTTATTATTTCATTAGTGAACACCTACAAGGGCAGAATATTTCATGTACTTTGCTGTGGTTTGTTGGGGGAGCAGCAACAGCAGGAAGTGGGGTCGATACATTGATCCAAAAGCCTGGACATGTTATTGGCAGTGAGTTGGAGACGTTTGTCTCAGTGAGAGACAGGAGGTCATTCTCAAACAGATATGATCCAGCTCCACTCCCACAGTGAATGCTACAGCTGCACAACAGCTCACCTTTAACTCTGTTTTTCATGTTAATGGACACTATAGCACCTTACTATCTTTTACTTGTGGTTCTTAAGAGTATTTTGTTTATTTGTGACTATGCAACTGTGACAAAGCAATTTCCCTTGTGTATCAATAAAGTTTATCTGAGTTGTTTTTTTGTTTTTTTTACCAGAGGCTGTGGATGAAGTGGAAGCTGCTTCTTGCTCTTTTTCTTCATATTCTGGTTTGAGCGTGAGTGGCCTTACTGTCCTTTGTATGCACTATTTATTTTCAAACCTTGCATGTTGGAAATTTCTGCTCCGCATGTAGGTGGAGCCTCGGAACTAGCTCCTCCTTCCCCGGCGTATCTGCTTCGCCTTCCACCATTGTCAATTGTCAATATCCACCACGTGTTTGGCTGCGAGCGTGTCGCGCACGTATATACGTCATCAACGGGAATTTATCGTTTTTTATCGTGGGATGACATATTCTTACCGTGGGGAATGTTTTTGACGATATATCGCAAACGATAAAATATCGCACATCCCTAGTTCACACTGCCAAAGAAATGCAGACAAATACAGCCCAAACCACCGACAAAATGCTGTCAAAGATCGGATCTATCAAATGCATCCTGGGCGTGTTCACATCTGTACTTTACGCTGCTTGAAATCTGTTTCACAAGGACGGATGTTAATGCAAGGTTTTAATGGGGCATTTTAAACATTTGGCTAGCTGTATCTCCTTGTTTCCACTCATTATGCTAAGCTAAGCTAAGCTGCTCAGCTGTGAGTGGTATTGATTTCCTCATCTAACGTTAAAAACTAAAGAGATGACGTATTTTCTGAAACGCTGAACTGTTGCTTTAAATGTGACATCCTTCAGCTCCACTGACAATGAGCAGGGAGCTTATTGTGTTGATTCATGGTTTGCTACGGCCTGATTTTAACCCTCAGGTGACTGCTGTAAATTCAAACCTACCACAGTGCCAGAAAAGTACCTTGGCTCTAGAAAGCTCTTCCCCTGTTTATTGTCTCTTGATATCTTGCTGAATTCCTGAATGCCTCAGTTCCACAAGAGAAATGAATCATTTCTGAACTGTCTATGACCGTTAGGTCGTTTGTTATGGTACATTGTGGACCTTTTTTGGAATGGATGTTGGTCTTTTCTTCGTATTTTATTTCACCAAGTGTATTTAGCATATAACTTGAGTGGAATTACACAGTTATAGAAAGAGGATTGCATGAAACCACAAAGCGTTCATGTTCAGGTCAGAGGAACATTCCTGTCGGTATGGCCTACAGCCTTCAGGATTCTGCCTTTTAAGGTAAGACCCCACTCTGCTTCTCCTTATCCCCCAAGCAAGCTTGATCCCTCTGGGGCACCCAGTGAGCCCCGGAGAGGTTTTTGTAAGTTGTCACCAGCCAGTCATGCGATCACATCTGCAAGAAATTTCCGACGGCAGGTTCCTTTCTTACGACCCTTAAAAGCAACAGCAGCTGGCGTCCATTCATTTTATGCTTTGTTTGGAGGAGCTTTAACACTTTCGGGGTTTGCACAGTTGAATTACGGCCGAGGCAATAAAGTGGAACATGCGCATCATCGCAGCGTGCAGAGGAGTGATCGTCAAGCTTCCGATTTTAGGAAAAAAAAAGAAAAAGAGGAAGAGCAGTGGATGAGCGTTGATGATATTCGCACAGCGCCGCGACCTCTGTCCTTCTCTTAAGAGCTGCATTGTGCTTACACCTGAAAACACACCGTGCCGTGTCTGTGAAATTCATCTCATTTCCATTTGACACCATGGGGAGTAAAGCAATATAACAGCTTATACTCCAGCCCCCCTCCACTGCATTGTCAATCATCGGTGAGGACTGGCTCTCTTCATAACCCGCTCCCCTGTTTAACATTTAAAACATCTTGGACTTGGAGTTCTTGTATGCACGGGTCAGCGTTTAACGACTACCAGGAGTTTTACAGTTGAACAACACAATAGGAGTCAGTGTCTGGATGTAAATAACTGTGATGACTCTATAACTCAAAGCTGAAAGTCATATTTTCCTCAAATATTTGCTTATAAAGTATACATTTAAATCTCTTCCCCGTACATCTGTGATTAAAGTCAGTGCCTTGGAGAGCTGAAGAAGAACAGTAAATCTAGTGAGCCCTCTATAGGCAGCTTCAGCCTTGACGGTGAATTTAAAATATCGCTTTATAACGTCCACGTTCCCACTTACCTCAGCTTTCCCTGCTCCGACTACGCTGCTGGTCGACGGCCTCATTAATCCTGCACATCAGCTCTTACATAACTGACCTTTCCCAGGGATCACAGGTCACAGGGTCATCTTCTTGCGAAAGGGATAAATACCAGCAATGAAGTCTCCCAGAGGCAAAGGTTGTTTTTTTTCTTCCTCCTGTTTGTGGGTTTGAGGAACACTGTGTTTTGTAAGGAAAATCTCAAGCCAGTTAGTTAGTTTCCCCATTTGTCACACTGATGGATTACTGATAGCCAATCAGATAAGCCGCACACACTGTTTCAGGGATAGGTAGTGGTAAAAAAAAGACCAAAACAAAAACGGTTGCGTTTCATCAATCTGAACACGCAGACACGGTGTGACAGAATAAACACCCCGGTCAGTTTATCCCATAAAACAGAAGTTGCACAAAGGTCAAAATTATCTCATCAGCTGTTTTTGTTTTTTGTTCTCAGTGTCACACGAGGTGTTACTACTCACTGGAGCAGATCGTGTGCAGCGTGCTCCTCGTCGTGTGCTCAGTCCACTGGGAGAGACACGATGTTCCAGTTTGCATCACACCAGTTGGCTGTTAGCAGGATTTGAATCAGGACCTGGTGTTCAGAAGCTGCTTTATTCGTCCATAAAGGCACCCACGCATGCTTGTATATAGATTTGATTTCATTCTTGTATAATGAATGATCAGCCCTTGGAGGTATTTGTTTCAGTTTGGGTTCAACCACAAAAACTTTAATTATCAACTCATCAGCTTTCATTGTTAAAGTGTAGACTGGATGATGCTTGAAAGGCAAATCTAAGGCCCTGTCTGAGGTTGATATCAACACTGTTATGAGTCTAGATGTCCTCTTCTGTAGCCGCTTGTTCCTGTGAATAGTCACGGTGTTGGCTGAAACTTATCCCGGCTGTCATTGGGCGAGAGGTGGAGTACATCCTGGACAGTCTATGTCTAGAACATGCACAGAAAAGCCCGACTGAGGCAGTAAGGATATATTTTTGGATGGATTTGAATTCATTTAAATTCATTCATTCATTTTCTATACCCACTTATTCCTGTTAAGGGTCGCAGGGGTCTGCGGGAGCCTATCCCAGCTGTCATCGGGGGGCGACCACCAACTGGTGACCTGTCCAGGTGTACCCCTGGTCGCCAGTCCATCACAGGACTAACACTGAGAGACAGACAACCATTCACACTCACACCTACGGCCAATTTAGAATCTTTGGACGGTGAACATGCAAACGGCACACAGAGTTGGATTTGAACCGGTGACCTTCTTGTCAGTGCTAACCACCTCTTCACTGTGCCGCCCTCATTTGGAATATATCTTAGAAAAATCTAAATCTAAATCTACCCAATACAGTAAAAAAGAAGGTTGAAAAGAAGATTGCTGAAGTAATTGCTTGGTCACAGTGGCTCAGTTGCACAAACTGTTGAAACTAAAATCAGAATCACTTTATTGTCACTGTACAAAGAACAACATAATTGAGTCGCTGTTCTTCATTTTCAGTGTGATTTCAAAGTGTCATAGCTGTTTTAAAAAAAGTAGAAAAAATAAGATAAAAATAATCAAATAAAATAGAATAAGCAAGATTTGCATATGTACAAATCTACAAGAAATAAGGACAAAAGTATTCGTAGATAATGGCTGATCATTTTGGGATAAATAGCCCAAAACTTTAGGTTTTCAGTATCTTTAAGGATTCGACTTTGTGTCCAAGGTAAGGAAGTACTGGATGTTGTTTTTAGAACTGAATGAGCGGGCGGCACAGCGAGAAGGTCCTGGGTTTGAATTCATTCTGTGTGGATTGTGTCTGTGTGGGTTCTCTCCAGGTTCTCCAGCTTCCTCCCACCGTCCAAAGACATGCTGGTTAGGTTCACTGGTGATTCTAAATTGGCTGTAGGTGTGAGTGTGAATGGATGTCTGTCTCTCTGTGTTAGCCCTGTGATAGACTGGAGACCTGTCCACAGTGTACTCCACCTCTCGCCTAATGACAGCTGGGATAGGCTCCAGCAGACCCTGCAAAGAATTCAGAAGATGAATAAATGAAACTTGGAGCATTTCAGAAAAAAAATAATTCAGTTAGCCTATGTCTGGAACTTTTTGCATCTATTTAAATTAATTTTTAAAAATGGCTTCATTACTTTGAAATGCAGTCATTTATGCTTTAATGTGTCATGATTACTATTAAATAATCATCAAACTACAGAAATAAATGTATCTCTTTGGTCTAATTATTAAGAAAGCTGTGGACGGAGCCTAAATCAGAAAGTGGTAAGCAGCACCCTCTGCTGTTATAACACACCAGCATCTGTCTGCTGCTGTCACCATCAGGTCCACCATCGTTAAAAAGACAACCTCATTGACTCAACCCCAGAGCTTCAACAGTCATAGCTTTAACTCTATTAGGAGGATTTATCCGTTGCTGGCGTAAAGCCGATCTCCAGACCACCCAGACTGGTCTCAGTGCTTGACTAGAACATTCCTTGCTTCTGAATGTCAAACACAATTAAGGTTCAGTGATGTCGCGCTGGGACCAGGATCTATTTAATGCCTGGATTCATTTGTGTGATTACGGGTTATGATTTTGCTCATGGTGGCTCTTTTTTTCTCCACACAAAACTGGCTCGTCAAACTGTTCTGACCGCTGACTGGGAGTGTTGCAGACATGTGGATGATGATCCATTCCTCACAGATCAGAGGATCTCAGGCTGACCGTGGGGACCTCTGGCTTTGTTCAGTGTTCATCCTTCAACGCAGGGTCAGGTCAGAGGAGAACGAGTCAGCTATGAAAACACAGATTGTAATGAGGCGGTCAATGCAACAGGGAAGATTGTATTGTTCCTCTATACTCTGTATTCAAGGACACAACGATCAGGATGCTGCTAGATAACTTTTTATTCTTCTTTTGCCTCTCTTTACAGGTTATGACCTCCTAACTAGTGCGCCACCTCCTGGCTATAACCCACCATTACAAAGATAAACATGATGGTGCAAAGGACATTACATGAGGATGATATAATAACAGTTCTTTTTTAAGATCTAAGTGAAGTCAGACGTGTAACAGGGCTGTGCGGGTGCACCGACAGACAGTCAAGGGTTACTCTAAAGCTCCTTAACAAAAGTTATGTTTTTACTAATGAGATTATCTGGGTTTGCACTTCCCTCCAAGGAAATGACTCAACTATTTTGCGGTTTGGCCCGATCCCAAGTCCTTTGCATGCAACCTGTTAATTCGTCCGGCTGGCTAACGACCCGCTTGCGTGCCAGTGGCTCATTAGCGCTCCGTCAGAAGCGGTCACCGAGCATGTCACATGGCCCTCATGGTCATTCAGGGCCGACGGCTGGGGGCCACGGGTGAACGGAGGTGGCCGTGACACACGGCGCCGAGGAAAATTTAATAAATTGCCAATGAGAAGCTCAAGGCTAATAAAAGCCAGGAACATTTCTGCTCGTTGAATTATTATTATCTCAAACTAATTAGTGACGTGTGAGAGCTGTAAATTAATTATGAACGCAATATTTTCCAAATGTCTTTAAACTTCCAACCTTAGATGGACTATTTATATATATACAGTATATATATAATAAATTATTTCAGTAAGTTAAATAAGAATATATATATATATATGCATCCTTACTGCAGAAATCAAAAGTTTTGTTAAATTTGAACTAATCCTTTAAACAAAACGTTTATATTCTGTCATATTTTATTTTTAAAGCTTTTTGAAGCAAAGGACAAAATGATGAATTATAGACAATACATATGAAATGCAAAAAAATTAAAAAATATTTGAAATATTATCTAACTACCGATGCTTCAGCCTTGAGGATGTCTAGACAAGATATGAGCCACAGAGTCTTTATTCAGACTTTATTCAGGAGAGCAATTAAATATTTCTTCTGTCTGAGTGTCAAAACCACTCAAATCATGGAGGACCCTCGAAAAACTGTTTTTAAGGAAGTTTTTCATTCCATTAAAATCAGTCAGAGGTACAGTATGTTGTGTTGCCTCATCAGCATTATAATAAAAGGCAAACATGTCCAACCAGTGCTGTGCTGCAGGGTGTGAAAGGACAACTACACTGGCCAGAAAAAAACTCTTTGATTACAGCACATTCTCTGTGACATTGTTTCAATAATCTTCTCCAACGTCACCAGATTTATCTCCATCCAGTGTTGCATTCATTTTTCACCAACATCTTGTATTGATGATGGAGAGTCTGACCACTGCTCAAAGCTTCTCCAGCACATCTCAAAGATTCTCTGAGCCCCATGAATCCTGACATTGTCATCTTGGAATATGATCCATTGATGGAATAAGCTGCTCATTCAGTATATTCAGGTAGTCAGCTAATGAACCTAGACCTGAGCAACTGCAACAACCCCAGATCATAGCACTGCCCCATAGCACAGGCTTGTACAGTAGACACTAGGCATGATGGCTGCATCACTTCATCTGCCTCTCTTCTTACCCTGATGCCATGGTTCTCCACTCTCCTTCCAGTTTTTAATAATGCGTTGGACAGTTCTTAACCCAGTTCTAGTAGTTTCTACAATCTCCTTAGATGTTTTCTTTGCTTTCTCTGCATGCCAATGATTTGACTCTTCTCAAACACGACCACAGGATGTTTCTTTAGACATGGTTGTTGAAGAAATAAGAAGCTACTCATTGCATCAGTCAGTCAGTCAGTCATTTTCTATACCCGTTTAGTCCTGTTAGGGGTCACGGGGGTCTGCTGGAGCCTATCCCAGCTGTCATCGGGCGAAAGGCAGGGGTACACCCTGGACAGGTCGCCAGTCCATCGCAGGGCCAACATTCACACTCACATGCCACTTGTAGCCAGCTGAAAGATAATCACCCATGCAGTAATTACCCAATAGTAATAGTAGTAAGAGCAACTGGATTTTCTTTTTTTTGTAAATTCACACAAACAGAAGATGAAAAACGCGGAATCGGAGGAGAACAGCCATGATCGGATGACTGCGCCTGCAAATCTCCACTGCTAACGCTAAATTATTCTCTTTCTAGCACGCTTCTGATTTACTGAAAGATCAGAGAGCAATATGTATGTTCACACGCTGCCCTTTGTTGAGCCGTGATCAGAACAGATCACATTGCTTTGTGTGCAGTAAACGGATGTAGTCTGAGTACGTGTGGAACCACTGGGTGGCAGCCTGCCATTACCAAACACCTTTAAAATAGTCCGTCATTTTCTCTGCAGAGCTGGAGAGATGTGAACTTTGTCTTTGTCAAATGAAAACAAGGCTGCGTAAGTCTCATAGGACGGTTATACGGACTCTTTGTGGGCGTTAGTTTAACAGTCTCGGGACATTGGGGGCTTTTGCTCATAATGAAACACAATCCTTCGTGTGCTATTTTGTGTATCTGATATTGTGTTATTGTGTATCTTTGCTATTTCTGTTTAAACTCTGTTGGTAAAACACTTTCCAAACCACTTCTTGTTTTACCAGATGACTCACTTAATGTTACTTCCTTTATTCCAGAAACCTCAGGCTTGTGACCTTTTCTTTTAAAAGAAAGTTTTCAGTACGTGTGTTACTTTTACTCTTACATTTTATTTCTTTTTTATTTCACGGAGGGCGTTAAAAGAACATGAATAACATATTAAAGTTGCCTGCATCTTTACCACCTGGGACGGTGCATTCACACAGTTTGCCCTGAAGGAAACTGATGGATTTAAAGCGCAAGCATCCCTCTGAGACAGACGAGACTGCATCGAAGCCCCGAAGCCTCCAGAACCTCTCTCCTCTGTTTCTGAGCCCTGCTCCAGTTTAACACCATCTCGTAACCCGGCCGGCGTGCGCTCGGGTAAAGAAGGGGCCCCCTCGCTGGCTCTGACACAGAATATTATGAGGGAATATGCCAGGAGCTTAATCCTTGCATGCTAACTGATCCATTAAAGCCCCAAAATGATCCGATCCAAGTCAGCTTGCTTAAATTACATAAACCTTATTAGAAGAGTTTAACAACTCAGAAAGTGGAGCGGTCACAATACAGACGGCATATGACTGAAATCTCATCAGTGAACTCTGAGAAATAGGTTTTTTTTTTCTTTTGTTTGTTTGTTTTTTTAAAATCTTCTCTGTAATCTCACATGAAAACATTTTGTTGCGGGATTAAACCAATCGCACCAGCTTAGCGAGCTATGTGGAAAGTTTTTGTTTGGTCTTAATTGGTGAGAGTTGAGTTTCAGGCCTGGCTATTTTGCCAGGTTTGGGTTTTTTATTTATTTTTTTATTTTTTTGTGCATTTGCTTCTGCATCTACGTGTGAACAGTGCACCCGCATGGAGTGAAATGAGGGTAATGCATCAAAGGAGCTGACATACAGTATGAAAGTCTTTTTAACTGACACTCCCACCCCTGCTGTGATGAAGCCATAATGGGTTTTCTGTCAGATAGTGCGTCTCCAGGGAACAGCACATCCTCGAGTCGAGCTGCTTGTTTCGTGGTGATGGCATGAAGGAAAACTCTCTTCACAGCAGACTGACTGAGGCGCAGAAGTTTGTAGTTGCTTCCAGCGTATGAAGAAGTTATGGGTGTTTCACAAACCTCACAACGGTGCTGAAAACCACTGGTCAGTTAATGGATCACGGAGATGAAAGCATCTTGGAAACAGCGAGACGGTGCTGTTTACTTAACCTCATGTGCCATCTAGTGCTCAAATCAACATGGTGCAGTGGAGGGAATCCTTCATTCATTCATCTTCTGCACCCGTTCAGTCCTGTTAAAGGTCACGGGGGTCTGCTGGATCCTATCCCAGCTGTCATCAGGCGAGAGGCAGGGTACATCCTGGACAGGTCACCGGTCGCCTCAGGGCTAGAGGGAATCATTTAATTGAAAATGGATGAATTTTTGAAGGTTTCTGGAATTAACAGCAGCATTAATTATAGATGCAGAGACTTTATTTATCCCACGGGGAATTCGGTGTCCTGTAGAATCATTACATGGAAGCAGAAGGAATTACAGTCGGCCAAAAAGGGTCATAAAGTAAAATAAAACTGAGGTACAGTGTTTAAAGTATGTGAAAAGAGATTATATATTAGGGTTCCTGGTTCAACTGGGGCCTTTCTGTGTGTGGTTTGCATGTTCTCCCTGTGTCTGCGTGGGTTCTCTCCAGGTTCTCCAGCTTCCTCCCACCGTCCAAAGACATGCTGGTTAGGTTCATTGGTGATTCTAAATTGGTCGTAGGTGTGAGTGTCTCTCTGTGTTAGCCCTGAGATAGACTGAAGACTACACAATTAGCTGATATTTCAATAAAGAGCTTAAAGTTATGTTTCAGGTTTCAGGTTAACACGCTCATTATCATCCACTTATCTTCCAATCTAAATGTTGCTCCTTTAGTCAACCTATATGGCAGATAGGGCGGAGTGGTTTAATCAAAGCATAATTAATATGTGGAAGTCATCATTAGTCAGCATTAAGATCTGAGCTCTGAGAGCTGCTGTAGCTGAACGTGCAGGACTCCTGGGTTCGTGGCCCTGTTACGACCCGGCTCAAACAGAAGCAGCTTCTTTATTCCGGTGTCTTATCAGGTGTGTCTGGTGAAGGTGATCAAGCCAAACACACTTGCACAGCCGTTGGAGGTGCAGAGGAGCGTAACTATTACAGGCCCTTTGTGACTTTTCATGACAGCAGCGACCGCGACATGACGCTTTGCTGATCGGGATGAAAGTCAGGTGTCGGGTGTCTGATCAGTCTGCATACAAATGGCCGTCGATCGATAGCGACACAGCAGAGGTTACACGAGCAAGACAAGCAGGTTAGAGATTGTGCAGTGCGGCATGAAATATATTACGCTATTACATATTTAAAAACTTCTGTATAGTACAGTCACATATCTTTGGAGCTCACTATATGTCGATACATCTATATTACCATATATATGTATATATATCACTTCATTTATATATATTTATTTATTTTGTATGTATATTTCATATCTTTATACATACGATTTTTAGTTTATATATGTTTGAAATATAGGTTGTACATGTTATACATACTTTTTATCCATCTATATCTATCCATCCATCCATGTCTCCGTCTAGGGTTAAGGTTATCTATCTATCTACCTTATTATCATTTACCTATCTACCTATCATCCATCTATCCATCTACCTATCATCCATCTATCCATCTAACTATCTACATAACTACCTATCTACCTATCTATCCATCCATCCATCACTTTAGATAAATGCATGTCCATATGTGTACGTGCATCACTGTGTAGTACCTGTATATAGAGGAAGAAGTTGCTCCAGTCAAACAACTTCAAGGGTGAAATATGATATCTGGAACTATAAAAACAGTTTCTCATTATTTCCACCTGATTTATCGTTGAGTCCAATGAAATGAGGCAAAGCCCCGAGCGAGGACAAAATCATTATTAAAATTCTGACTGAAATCTAGAGAAACAATACATTCATTTAAGGTTTTCTATGTCGCCTGACGGAGGCACTTCAAACCATAAACCAATAATGGCTCAAGAAGGGGGGAGTGGAATACTAAAAGAACTGATGGGAACAAAAAAGCAGCAGCATTTAATGGTTTTTACAGCAGCATTGTGCAACAAAGGAAAGACTCAACTCCTGCAGCAGTTGAGCCGAAAACTCTTTAAAGTCCGTCATTAATCTTTGAAGTAAACTGTAGATATTCATTCTCTTCTTTGAAGTCAGTTTTGAACATCGCTCAACTTTTTGCTGCCGTGAAGAGCCGTGCATTTATAACCAACATAAAATCTGGGC
Organism: Planiliza haematocheilus; assembly: GCA_005024645.1. Lineage (NCBI taxonomy): Eukaryota > Metazoa > Chordata > Actinopteri > Mugiliformes > Mugilidae > Planiliza > Planiliza haematocheilus. Next base: position 1,891,186 of record SRSE01001339.1, on the reverse strand, counting down.
CTCCTGTAGTGTTGTGTAAAACATATTTATTGAAGAATTATAAATGTGAATGCCTTGACACCTGGAAATGTCAATATTTAATTTGCAGCGAGAGAAGAAGAAGAAGAAGAAGAAGAAGAAGCGACTAGTGGAGGTGAGACCTGCATATTTATGAAAAGCTTTAATGGAACCAGTTAAAGCCCAGTTGGAAATAACCTGGATCTACTGGGAGCAATGATTAATTATGAATGCATTTGAATGATTAAACATTTCACTGTATGGCTTCAACCTATGGTTTCTCAGACACCCGGGGGTGTTATCTGTCGGAGGTCATTGTGCATTCCTTCTGCACTGCATCTTTCAAAAGGTCATTAAAGGTGCAGCTATAGGATAGGAGGTAATGGCATTAAACACTATGTGGCTAAATTTAATGAAATGTATTTTAAAAGGTTCTCAGGAAGAGGAAGACGGCAGGATGAAACCTCATCGCTCCGAGGTCGTCCATCAACCTCCGTATCTATGGCAACAATGGAACCACTATGAGAGGTGGCACCCTCCAGTTTGCCTCTGACTCCCAGTTTCCACCTTCACCGACGCCTCGCGCCATAAATCACAACAGCACTAACGACACGTGTTTGGAGTTCTTGACTGATGATTTAATAACTGAGGGCGACGCCCCTTTAAAAAAGGCCCACAATTTGGTGCATTTCATCTGGTTTATGTCCATTCTGGGCCGGTGTCATATTATTTTACACTCACCACACGGTTTGCAGTGATTCAGGCCATATGGGACTTTTTTCCTTAAGAGTGAAATCCTGTAGAGCAGATGCTGAACCAGCCTGATTAGCCGTATCAGTGTAATAATCATTACCGTGGTCTCTCATGAGACGGCTAATGCTGCTACTCACAAACTTTTTTTTACTGTGATGTGAATGTACTATGACGGCAACAGTCCAACAGGCATAACATTACGACCACCTTCCTAATATTGTGTAGGACTCCCTTGTGCCTCCAAAACAGTCGTGACTCATCAGAGAATGGCTACTGGTCTACACTGGTGTGTTGTGTGTTGGTGCATGTTGCCGGTTTCAGTTGACGGCTCGTCGTTTGTGTTGGGTTTCTTTGTGCAATTCAAACCACAGCAAGTGGAACTGAGCAGCTCATGTTGGAGACGGAGGAAATGGATGCTAATTTTACTGGAATCACGTGTACCGTTGTGTAGGAGCGAGGCTGAACTCTGTGCTTGTGGCTTGTTCGGCTACGGAGAGATGTGGACGGAGGAAATGCATTTTGGACCGAATAAATGCCATACTGTGTCAACACCTCTGCATTAATGCAGCGTGGAGTTATATTTCTGAGGAGGTGTGTATCAGCGTCCAGAGGAGCTACACTTACGTCCATTTTTTTCTCTAGCCTCTACAACAAAGAGTCCGACGTTGGAAACCACAGCTTAAAACATTCATTCTTTCATTGTATAATTTTGGATCCCGACACAAAAAGCTGCTTCCTGCGACCAGCAAAGCAAACACAAAGCCGGTTGAATATACATCCTCACTGGATGCACTCCGTGAGAGTCATCCGGCTTTGCCCGCTAGCCGAGATTTTTATCGCTGACAGGTGGGAGCGGGAATGTGGGTGGAATTACTGATATTTATCTGCACCGGCAAATGTCTGCTGTCACATAGTGGCCAGCTGCCTCCCCCGGGAAAACAAACAACCAAAGGGACTTCCTCAGTGCTGGGACGCCGCCAGTGTGGCGAGGAGCCGCTTCTAAAGTGGCGATGAGTCAAACGGAGAGAGGGGGCAAACGAGGAGAGCTGTTTTTGAAGTTTTTACCCAATTATAATAAAAAAAAACAATCCGACTAAATGCAGTCATAACCTTTCTTTTATCATCCAGTCTATCATTTGCATTTAATTAACAGACACGTTCCCAAAACAAGTACCCTGACATGACCTGAAAACAAGACGGGGGCTGATTAATTCAGTCCTTAACCCACTTAATCCTCACGCACGTAAACAGAGAAGCAGCAGCTTTAATATGCTACCATCATGAAGTCTGCTTAAACCTCTGTTGAATTCTTTCCAGGCCAACCTGCATCTGAGGAAACGCCAATGAATGTTAATGCGAATGTTTAGTTGCCTGTGAAATAGCCGGGGGTGCACATCAGATATGACTAACTGTAATTTCATGCTAAGCAATCCCCACGAGCACCAGCCACCAGCGAGCAAGAGTTTTATGCTTTGCCAGTCGATTACAGCTCAGAGGGGGTCTGCGTCCCCCTCTCATTTTGCCTCGAGGCTGTTTTCATTTGGTGCAACACGGGATGCTTTGTTAAAACTTTTGTTTGGCCCTTTCCACACACAGATGGTGCAGAGTGTGTGTGTGCGGTTTCCTCCTTTGCCCTCTGAGCTTTTAGAGGCAGAGTAGCATGTAACGAGAACAAGCATTCAGAAAGTGTTTCCATACGTGTCAGGGATTTGAGGAGGAGGCTGTGCCTGAGGCGTGCAGTGACAGAAACATGGACAATCAATTACCTAAACTGCTTTCCAGAACCCTTTTTGAGCAACAAATCCCCATCTATCCACCTGGGCTTTTGCCTCTACTCTACTCCTACTCCAGCATTCCGGCAGCGGGACAGATGTGAGATGACAGACGGCACAAACCCTCGGGGACAGTGCGCGCGAGGTGAGGCTTTGGAAAGCGTCTACCCGCTCTCCCAGCGGAGGGCGCGTAGCCGTTCTGTGAAGCTGTGACGCACTTGGAGAGGTGACCTCCCGAGCCATTTTAGTCTGGCCTGCGCAGTTTAAACGGCTCAGGCACTTTAGGGCGATTTACACACCCTTAGATAAATTGGGAAACTGAATCATTCCTGCTGCCAGAGGCGCCATCATCTACCTGTCAGCTGAACGCTAAATCCAGAACAGTGGACAAGAGCTTACCAGGAAGTACATGCAGAAAAGAGACAGGCGAACCGTGACAGTTAAGCTGCGAATAATACGGCCTTAGACGCGGCGGTGTGGAGACAGAGCTGGAGCAAAGCCGGAGAGTGCAACCAACAGGTGGGTGAAAGGCAGGAGTCGAGGCTTGAGCTAGGGCATGAAAATAGCTGCAGGGCGGGAGGGCGTGTCCGTCATCTCTGGGTCTGAAATGACAAGAGCGAATGAAAAACAGGAAATATGGCAGATGTAATATCTGTCATTATCGACTCTGCAGCACATCACCGGGTTGTTCTCTCGTCAAGCAGCCGTCATAAAACCCCCTCAAACTCTCAAGGTCCAGCACTTACGCAGCACTTTGCCGCTTCCATGTTGGAGTTTTAAATTCAGAAGGGGAAGCTGGACCTCAGACATGACAGGAAATTAAACGGGTCCTGTTGGTTGGATCTGCCTTTAATCACAGTGGTTCAGGATGGCAATCAATGTTTTTATTTCACAGCAGGATGAGCAAAAGCACTTGTCATAACTCCTGTCTCTTGCTGGGGAAATAACTGTTCTCCCTTGTTAAGTTATTTTAAAAATAGTGCCATTAAATGCTACTGATGATGCAGAGTTGCCTGTTTTTATACAGGCTATACATATCTGCAGCTCACATATGCAGCATATGAGCTGTCTGGTCTCAGCATATCTATTCAAGACGATAATATAGATTTCATTATTGCACAGCATTAGTTTCTACTGTGTTTTTATTAGTGACGTCATCAGATGCTAGTCGACGTCAGCTCCACTTTCACCACATGACAGTCGACTTTAAAAACACCTGAACTCATGCAGCTCCTACCGTTTGGTTTTATCGATTATGTCTCAAAGAGTCAGCTCATTTTGATATTAAATAATGCATCTGATAGGCGCCTACAATGGTCAGTACACATGCAAATTTTTTTTCAACAGGGGCCGTCAGTAAAATCAACATCCAAATTCAGGGGGTCATCCATGACACGCACCTCCCAGGTCTGTTGCAAACCTCGATCCTAGCAGATTTAGGCAGAAATGGGGGACAAAAAAAAGAAGATCCAGAGTGGCTTAAGTCGATTGTTTTGATTGCTCGCCAGAAAAACAAGCATCGTATTTACACTGGTGATTACGATGAGCAATCACAATCAAGACGCACTCATCATGAATTCCATTAGAAGAAGGCACTCGGTTAAAACAAGGGACTCGCGAAGGCCTGAAAAACACATTTGATTGATTATTTCGAGGGCAACTTAATGAGGCAGACGGGAAAAACAAAGAGCGCGAAAAATAAGTTAAATAGCAGGCTTATGAACTTCAGCGTCAACACTGTGAGCAATCATTCACCGGTGAATGTGTTTCTGAGAATCAAAGCCCCTCGTGCATCAGAGAGGAACAACAACAAAAAAAAACAGCGAGAACACTTTAATTTTTAAGCACTCCGAGATGAAATGCTTTTCCAGTCGAGTGGGAATTTTATCATAAAGATAAAAGTTGTTTATTCATGCTGACTCAGACCCACGTAGGTCGTCACATAGCGTGCTTCCTAGAAGAGATGAGCAGACAGTGGGGTGAGAGCGGTTACAACAAGACAGTGTTTTTCCAGTCCACTTTCAAAAGACTGAAACAACCCAGTTAATGGTCTGCCGGGAGAACTGCGGGAGGAGATAAGATAATTTAATCGGAGCCGGGCAGAACATTCAGCTGAACAGAGGTAATTTAGGAGCGACGGGTTCAACGGCACAGGTCACAAGTTCCCCCAAATTTGTCAGACAGATAGTGAGACTAAGTGACAGAGCCTAAAGGCACAAGGCTACCTTTCTAAGGTTACAGCTGTATTACTCACCGATCAGCCACAACATGAAAACTACTGACAGGAGAAGTGAATAACACTAACAAGTCTCTGGGAAACTGGGACTTGGGACCTGGCATTCATTTATTCATTCATGTGGATGTTACTTAGACATGTAGCACCCACCTAGACCAGACCAGGCACCCCCACCCCATAGCAATGACACTCCTTGATGTCTTACAGCAGGATGCAGCCTGACACAGGAAAACACACAAAAATGCTTTAGGAGCAACTCAAAAAACATGAAGAACAGCACGAAGTGTTGACCTGGCCTCCAAATTCACTAGATCCTACACTAATCGAATATCTGTGGGATGATCCACAGAGGATTTGCACAAGTAACCTCCTAATTTTACAGTAAACTAATCTAGACTTAACGCGTGTGACAAATGGTCGTGAGCATCACAGCTGTGTCAGCATGAAAACAGCCGACTCTCCTCTCCTGTGGGATGGGGGAGATTAACTGGTGGCAGAGCAAAACGTCCTTTCCGCCTGACGCCATGCGGGGAGGCACCATTCTCCCGAGCCAGAGGACAGTTGGAAAATTCACTCGTTGCAGGGCAATTAGACGTGCATTGCGATGGCAGCCATGGCTTCCTTATTACAATAAATGCAATAACAAACACAGTACAGTAAGGTATCAGCAGGTTTGGTTTGTCTTTTGCTCTGTTCCCCTCTCATACTGTGTTTCCTGATTTGCCTTTTTTAATCCTCATCCTGTGATTACAAAGACATAAGACAGCTTTGCGAGGTAGACGTGTCTCCGACGAATCGATGGGGGAATCTCACCCACCTCTCTGATGTTCCGTTCAGGTGATTGTTTTGGTTTTCACTCTCACCACTCTCATCAATCTTGTTTCCAAGGCAGCAGGCAGCAGCCCGTTTTAGCCAAGAAGCTCCGACAGGCCCACTATCTACAGCCTGCCAACCCCCAAACAGCAAACAGACGCAGATAGCAAATATTTTTCTTTCAGGTTTTGCGATTCCAAACGAATATTAATGTTGTTTTGTGCAAACCTATCGAGTTTTAACGTTTGCAGCATGGTTTTCTATCCCAAAGTAGATATCCAGACTGAAATCTCACACTTGTGTTGCATCCAGTTAAAGCTAGCAGGCAAAGTGCAAATAAGGATGAGCTAGTATGTGTATATTCAATTTGAAACCTGCAGAAATGCACACAGGTGGCCAGACAGCACGGGAACAAAAGCGCAGGTAATTACAGAGGTTCGTGTCAGGCACCAGAGAGCGTCCTCGGGGTACGCGGAGCTCTGCTCTTGTCATCTGAGCAATTTTTTGACGAGGCTGCTGGCTGAGAAATGGTCCGTATTGATCTACGAGCACGGCGGGCATCAGCTGCATGTGCCACTGCCTGCAGTGCAAACAGGCTTCCCTCCGTTTACTGCCCATTATCTGCCTCTCTTTCATTTACCTTTAAACCACACAGAATTAAATCCCGACTTTTGCTATTTTTTAATCTGCAGATCTGACTAAAATCCTCCCATCTGACACTCACGCGATAAAGAAAACGATCTTGTGCACCAGGGGCCGCGCAGATCTACTTAAAATACATAAACAACATATTAAACACAGCGTAAAAACTTCACCTCAGATAGGTTTCCGGTGTGTGTGTGTGTGTGTCTGGGCTCATTAGAGGTGTGAAGCGGGCAGATAGAAGGCAGCAACAGCAGCAAGAGTCTTCTCATTTGTCTGCTTTACCTCCGCATGTGGGGGGGACGGAGGGAAAGAAATGAATGCCAAGGCGGCAAATGAGACGGAAAAGCTAGACTGGAAGGATAGGAGAGAGGGGCGTAATGTGGGGGGGGGGGACAGGAGAGAAATGCATCCCACACAAGACTGAGCCTCCTTTTGCTATGCTGCAGTGTCAGTGGTGGGCCATCAGTGTTGCAGAGTGTCGACATCATGCCTACCAGCTTGGCATCTGGGTTCTTAGCATGAGGCTGATGGGATAAATAATAACAGCGCTGATGGATGTTCACTCTACATGTGCGCGCTCGGTCCTCCTTCCTCGTCCTCCTGCTGTGTCTTCCACGCTGACCTTGTCCTTGAGCCGGCTCGCTCCCATCCCGGCTGCCAGTTTCACACTTACTGTACGCGAGCGCATCCCTCCTTCCAGCCAAGACAATCTGCTAAATCAGCTGCTGGACACACACTGAGGAGTGACACGCATAATTAGCACAAGCAAATAATTTGTCACCCTCCCTCAGTTTAACAGGATGTTCTAGTGCGTACACACAACGGCACAAACGCTGCAAATGTGTAGATATTTAATGTCCCCTGAAGATAAGATCTAATCTACAAGTGGATATACATCACAGAGCTTTATTATAGCAGCAGCAGAGTCAACACTACGCCCCTCCTGGGATTACAACTGATTGTAAATGTTTTGCAGGCAGGCAGCGGGATAATGAATGGGGTCCAATCAATGGGCTGTGTGGTGAGAACAGGCGACTGAGAGATGAGAAACATGCAAGGAGTGAAAGAAAAAACTGAGTCCTATTGATTTTACATGAACGAAGGTAAGATGATATACACATATTGGTCTTTCAAATGTCACAACATTGATTATCTAGCACGGACAAAATGATCATGTCGCATAACGAGTCAGTTACATATTGACGCGGATGCCAGATCGCATGTAGGTAATAAATGTAAACTGTAGCTGCTTTCTAATGCTGAAATAGACATGTAGGGTTCAAGGGGTCACACGACTTCATATTTTTTAAGGTCAGCTGTTATATGTTAAGTCAAGTCGACACCACCTAGTCTTGGTGGACACCACTAATAACAACAGAGTAGACAGTAATGCATTGCAAGAATTAAACCTATATACAGCTGATGCGCTAAATACCATGCACTGCAGATATGTATAGCCTGTATAAAAACAGGCTGCAGCTCAGCACCATTGTCTGAAGCCTGCTCCTCTATCTAAAGGTCTAATAACGTTGACAATGCACTTACACCATTAAACGTGCAGATGTGCAGCCTCTTTCTCTCCGTTACCGCAGGATGTTTGGTGAAGTTGTTAACCGACTGCCGTCCAGAGGATTTGGATCGTTTCTCTGCCAGCGTTAGCCTTTTCAGATGCATTGCAGTAGTACTTTAATTGTATTTCAGGGCTGACATGTCGCGGTAGTATGGGCTTCGTCTTTAGTGATGCATTTCCACACACTTTGATGAATCGCTGCTAGTTTGCTGCACAACCCACTGGGCTCCTCACCTGTCTTCTCTGAGGTTATTGTCACATGATCAGGGGCATATGCCATATCCTTGGGCCCCGGAAGAAGCCGTTATGCCCAGTGGCAATGCATCAACATATTGGTCGTGGCATGCCATAAGCCATTTTCTGACCTTCTGCACAGCTGCAACTTGTTGGGCAACTCGAAGGCTGACAAACTTTAAATTACAGCAGTGTGGTGTTTCGTAATGTGCTAATGGAAGTAGGAGACTTCCATGTAGGGAAACCACATGACACAACATGTCCCCAAGACAGATTTAGCTGTTTTGACACAAAATGAAAGTGTTTTAGTGGATTTTACCGTTTTTTCACCGTCGTTGTTTAACCTACTTTCTCACACTGTTTTGAAAAGATCTGCACTGTTTGTGACTGGTGCCTCAGCCAGTTAGCTGCATCAGTTAGTTCTTCGCAAAGTTGCACCACCAAGGTTCACCAGTGGCTGGGAGGAACTACAACTGTCATCTGATCTACTTACCGAAGCTGAATCAACCCAGCAGGCCTAGTCTGCCCTAACTGGAAAGCACTTTGGGTCAACTAATGTTGTTTTTAAATGTGCTATATAAATGACAAAGCAACACAGTGGTGTGGGGAGCAGATGCAATGATAAAAAGCTAAATGAATGCTGTTTGACTGGTCTTAACAATGGAGCAGAGACATTTTAAATAAAATAAGTACTTTATTTAACAATTAACATTAGCTAACTCTGCTAACGTATGCCAGCGAGACTCAAGACGCCCCAGTCGACTTGCCACCCAAGCTAGGAAGCTGAGAGAACGTGAATAAGCTAGTAGTTAAAGCATTAACACCTAATAACCAGTCAACCAAGGCATTGTACCCAAAATATACATGATGCCTGCTATTTACAGTTCAACCTGCTGTTTTATAGGACACTAGATGGGAAAAACAAGCTAATTTCAGTTCTGACGAAGCCAGTTGGATGAGTGGTGAAACGGATGAAACATCTTCTCAAAAAACTCTACAAGTCCACTATCCAAACTTTTTGGAAATACCATGACCTGGATGACTGAGAACATTCACAGACAAATTTAAACAATACTCTTTTAGTAATGTCAATTAATTAATGTTTTCCTGGGGTCCCAAAAGAATCTAGAGTGGCCTTAAACTGGAGCTGGGCCCTAAATCAGTGATAAACAAACCATAAAATAGACAATGCACACTTTATAGCGAGCAGTAAATCGAGATTTCCAACGCTTAACAAAATATTCAACAAAACTGCTGTTTGAGTTGCATCCATTTCACCTGTCCTTCTAATTTACATGTGATGTGAAATCTTTGAAACTTCTGTATAAAAAAATAAACTACAGCTACCAAATACATGAATAGATGAAAAGCATTGCACTGTTCACGTTGGCCTTTGACGAAAACTAAAGAATGCACCTGGCAATACATTAACAAGGAGCTGACACAATTATAGCAGCAGCAGCATTTATGACACCTACACCTGCCGGCAACGGGAATTCACAGTCGACGCAATCAGTACCCATTGTTGGAGATGAGATACGTTTGCTGTGAGAAAATAAGTCCACACCTTTGATCTGAAACGTGTCTCACCGTGTCTCATTGGCTTGGTTTAATGTATAACACACACAAATGGGAAGTTTTCTTAAAATACAAGCAGCTAATACTGAGAATTATATTCATTACAAATCACATAGTAAATTCTTAATAAAAGTAGGTCAACATCTTCTCCGACTCCCTGAATTTCTTCACCGCTGCAGAGAGAATCGCGGTTAGCAGCTCAGCGTCAGAGCAGCTTTAATTCTAATTTCGGCCCATGTTGGGTGCGCTGTGTGGTTTTTAAGAGAGAAGAATCAAAAGTCCCCGTGCCAAATCATGTTATTCTAACCCACATCCATCCTTCCTGATTCTAGACATCCGTAATCTCCCGTGTTGCTGCTCTGATTTAGTTCCAGACTGAGGTCTCCACGGTTCAGTGGCTCCAGTTCAGCGCTGATGGCTTTTCCCTGTCAACTTTCCTGTGGAACAGATTGAGGTTCCTTGTATGTCTCACAACGGTTAGCGTTGTCTGCTTGGTGTGAAGCATTGCGCATTTAGTGAACTGAGGTTTTGTAGCATAGTTTTACTAAAATATTTCCTGTAGATGTGATGCATTTGTAGGAATCTGTTCAACCGTAGCACTTAGGTTCACGTGAGTTTGTGTCTTCACGGGTGTATTTATCTTCACCTCATTACGCCTAATGAAATCTCTCCCGCTAATGGCGCCTCCTTGATATATTTCGTCCTTGGCTTTGGTATCTCACAGCTGTCATGCTGCAGCAATGACATTAGCAAACGTTAAAAGACCTCTGACACGTCAGCGCAGAAGAGAGCGGGGCGCAGCATTGATCCCGTCGCATTTTCTGTGTCAGCTGCTGCCGGCTCGGAATAATTAGCTGGAGCAGGCGGTCTGCCCGCCTCGGCCCTGCTTGATACCAACGTGGGAGTCAAACGTAACCGCTTGTGGTTTTAAATAAACCTAAAATCATTTGTGCACAAGCCTCTGCTCCCAATTTTCAGTCACAGCGCATCAGTTATTTTTTTTGTTGTTTTTCTTCCACGGTTGCGACAGACTGCATGAGATTATTGTGACAGGCTCAATTATGGTCGTGTTGTACGAAGCGTAGGTGGGACATCACATCATAAATGTCCATAATTTCATCTAAATCTAAATATATATACATAGCAAATTCTGTATCCTGCTCACAAGCACATGCCTACTTATCGGCAGACAATTTGTTATCCCACACAAGCTCATCAGACACGGTGAGCGTGGAAGCGGTGCATCTGGGAGGTCAAATAACACTTATTCATGATAATTAGTTTCACAACAAATGATCCTTAGCTGCTGCAGTGGTGACTACAAATGATCCGTGTGGCATTAAAGTACTGTGTCTCGGGGCAATGGTGCATTGACCTACACGACAGACAGGTACACTGAAATACAAGGCTACACCAAAAGCATCAATATGGTGCATTTTAAGAACTGCATGTCCTTTATTTATGGTTATTAACTCAGTTTGCAGCTGGGTGAGGTAAACTAAATTCTATCCATATCACCTGCAGTAGGAAGAGTGTCAGAAAAAGAAGGTGAAAAAGCTTTTTTTTCCTAATTGATGTGACAGAAGCAGGGCATATTTGAGCTTCAAGGAAAAACACGTTGCCACAGAAACCTAAAGGATAAGGGTGTCTGTTTAGACAGCCGAACGCAGCAGCAGCTTGTTAGACGGAAAACTCCAGAAAACATTTGAGAGAATACAGTTAAAGTTTCACAGGGATGATCAGTCACGACAAGACAATAAATCCAGTAAACAGTACGGCAATTTGCATGGTTGGCAGGCGCTAAATCAAAGGATAATTTGTCTCCCTGTGACGTTGATTTGTCCAGGATGTGTGAACATGGACTGTATTAAAGTGAAATCGGTTACACCATTTGCATCCAAACTACGTGTAAGAGAAACATCACTTATGCGCTGATGTTTCGCTGGTGTAAATTCATATGTTTCACGTTCTATATTTAGCATGCAAACATTAGCTTTTAGCACAAAATTAAAGGTACACCTGAGGTCAACTGGAACGTTCTTAGTGGATGGATTCGGTCTTAGTTGGTGAAATCTGACGTGATGACGGCTACAAAGATCTGTGAAGATTTCCTGATTGGAAACACTTCTGGACAGATTGACTTGGATTTGAAAATAACTTGTTATCCTGGGGGTGCACTTACAGTTGCGCCTCACAGATATATAATATAATTTGTTTTATTTCGTTCTCTTTATGTACTCTTGAGACCTGTGTTAAACTCCGCTGAAGTCTGAATGACTTTTATGCAGAAAGTTGGACTAATTGTACATTGTGCTAACCCTTAGAGGGGAACTACTGTTTTTTACAACCTGGATCTTATTTCTGGCATAAAATACGATCATTTACTCACCCATATAACTTTGGTGTAATTTTTAGTCCTTCGGGAAGATATTTAGCTACAGCAGAGAGCCGCATATATCCATATAGTGGGAGTGAATGGGGCACCGAAACACAGCCTCTAAATAACGTATTATCTGCTTCAAAACCTGTTAATTTCACCAATATTTTGTTAGGATACACTAGTGCTATTCCCAGTTGAGCCCAGAGTTACCTGTTATCATCATCCTGGGTCTGTAGATTGACCTACTAACCTCTGACCTGGACGATGTCATCTCTAAGCGCCACGCACACCCGTTATGGTCAGCTTGTAAGTTTTTTGCAACATGGCTGATTATTTTTCAGATTCTGACATTTGTGGACGACGACTTTGTTTACGATGGACGTTCCTTACCGTCTAGAACCAGAGTATACGGATGAGGAGCTTGTTGAAAGGAGGATGCAGAGGCAGAGAGAGGAACAGCTGGTGAAAGAACAACAAACTGCTGCACGTGCAAGCGAATAGATAACAGATAACTCCGAACTCAGCGGCTAATAGCATTACCGTATCATATCAAAATATTGGTTAAATGAACAAGTTACACGGCAGATTAGAGGCTGTGTTTCGGTGCTCCAGTCACTCCCACTTTATGGATATAAGCAGCTAAATATCTTCTGAAGCACTAAAAACGACATCAAAGTTATATGGGTGAGTAAACAATCATGTTTTATGCCAGAAATGAGGTCCAGGTTGTAAATAACGGTAGTTCCACTTCAGATATACATGAACTATACGTGATGGAATTATGCTGCACATATAAGTCAATATCTGAGCTACTAAAAACTAAACTACAAAACTAAACTAAAAACAAAATAAAAAACCTTTGATCTGTTTCCATCTCAATCCACACAGACACAGAAATACACACACTTTGAAATACATGAAAAGCATTAATAAAGAATGACCCTGCCTTGCAGGTACACCAGTCAGCTTTATGTTTTCCAATCAATATGTACTTAATGCATCCATCTGAAGGGGTGTAATCTGACTCTGAGAAGTATTGATCTCTCCGTCAGGTTGCACCTGTCTGAGCTGATGCTGCCAATAAAATGTTCTGCAATCCTGTAACTAACAAGTTTCTCACCACGTTTCTCATTTCACACGCCACAAATCACACTTCCCAGAGTTTTAAGTGAGGCTTTCACACACAACCTTCAGCTATCTTCTCACCAAACCCTGTAGTTATTTAGCCATATATGAACAGTGACTGACTTGCAGGTGGGAGGATGGACAGATAAATGCGAGTATGCACGGCTGGATTTATAGACGGATGAATGGACGGGTGCCCTCGTCGATGGCGTCCGTTTGCATCCCCTCAGGTACAGCTTCAAGCCTCTGGCAGAACATGCCATATTGATGCAGCGCCTAGATAACCTCCTCTGCCTTTGAAATTGATTCTGAAAGCCGTCAAGCTCAGTGGCATTTGTTGCGGTAATTACAGTGAAAGAAGTAATCCTTCCAGCAGAGAGCATGGCACAGTTTGAAAAGACGTGCAGTCATCGCCCCATGAGGTGAATCTTTAAGCAGGTTCCAAGATGAAAAGAACGCGGAGATAATACGAACACTTATTCCCACAGATGAACACTTAAAATAGACAAAGACAAAAATAAATAAATAAGAAGAAACAAATGGGTTTACAAAGCCACCTCAACACTTTTTCTTCCCTCCGCGATTGCCGCTATCACACTTTGCATTTAATTACAACACAGAGCGGCATTGCATGGGCAAGCAATTTCCTGCACAAACAGCCGTCCTCTGTCTGAACACAAAGAGAATATATTATCCATCTGAGAGTCATGACTTTGACAGAAAGCGGGAAGGATATTCAACCCTGCCTTCTCCATCCGTGCACTCCCAGCAGGATGGAAACACCTGCTGGTAGAGAGAGCGCCATTACTATCAGTACGGATAATACAAGATCGGTTCATGTCTTCATCTCTCTGATCTTTATTTTTGAGAAAGCACCAAAGAAAACATAAATCTAGGACGCGTCTTCCTGTCTTCCATGATGTGATTTTACTAATGGTATTAATAACTGTGTCTGATTTGGTTAAAATAGATATTTATCGGTTGATTAATGTGCTTTTAATCACGTCCGTTACTGCGAATATGTTTGGAAGAGATGGATTTGCAGCCACAATGGGCCAGCCGGTTCCCCTGGCGAGAAACACACAACCCCTCGCTGCGAACATCAAAGCAGCATCCGGGGTCCTACTCTTCACAGACAGTGTGCGTTCCCGTCAGCAAACCAATACCTAATGAGGCTGGGAGACTTCAAATGAGGCTCTGACTCAGCCCTGCCTGAACAAAGATGAGGGGTAATAAATTAAAGATGAGATTGGCTCATCGTCTTCTACTGTACCTGCCTCCGTCCTACTTACTACGCCTCCATCGCGCCACTCACGCCTTTGACAAAGCTTTTAATTTAACCTTTTAAGATCCGTACTTGAGCCAATGTCCTCGGCTACCTCTTCCTTTACAGGATTACGTAACTGGATTCCAACTGGACAAACAGCACCAACATAAACATGAGACAGACCATTGATTTTTGGTTACCCGACTCCTCATTATCTGCTGCTGAACTTTATCCATAAATCAAGGGTTGTGTTCCCCCGAAATTCATCAACTGACATAAAAGATGTCAGAAGCTTTTCCAAGTCAATTATTCAGATGAATAATGAGGATTAGAGGAGACACTCTGGGACTCCCAGATTCACTTTTTGTTAAGAGTGAAGTATCACTTTAGGAAATAACAGATGACATGTTCATCAGTGTCGATTATTAAGCAACGGGATTGGCGCCGACTTGTCAATGCAACAATAAATCACCCTTTAACACCAACACGTTTCTCCAGTTCTGTTCTGGGGAATAATATAGACCGTCAGAAAGACAGCAAGGCTATCACAAAATGTAGTTAATGAAGAAGGAGTCGTCAGTGTGAGCATAATTTAGGATTCTGTCGTAAAACATCATGCAAAAAGCTGTACGGTGGATAACAAGCAAGGATTCACCCCTGTGAGCCATGCCTTGCATCACCAGCTTGCATCACTGTGCGATCTGTAAATTGTGGCGCACATGCCTCTAATACATAGATAGTAAATAAATTACATATAAATTACATGTACAGTGTGTGTCCTGTAGACATAGGAAACCAGGATACCCCCTCTGGCCAGCGTTCTGTACTTGGGTACATGAAACTTACATTTCATTCACAAGTAGAACACTCAACACTTTCTTTTCCCTTGACACTTGTAATGACATGAGTAATGACACACTTCTGGCAGACAGGCAGGCAAGCAGGTGATTGCTTGGATATCCCAGACCAGAAGGGGGCCTTGGAGGGCTGATAAACTTTTAACTAGAGCAGTGGCAAGTGTTCAGTAACAAGATAAGACCTCCTTAAAGGGCCCCCCACCCAACAACTCTGCACACTGACTAGTGTTATACGTCATGGGCCAGATTAGATGCTCTGGTTGGCTGGGTTTTGGCCCATGGATCGTATATTTCAAGCCACTGGCAAAGACTGTTTCACAAATGTTTGCATGCCTGTGTGGCATGAGGATAATGGGAAGGCCATGAGTTTGGAGCCATCCTAAGGGGAAGCCAAAACTTAATGCTGGTTAAGAGATCACCAAATTCATTATGGAAGGCGTCACCCATTCACACAGTCCAGTTTCCTTCATCACGACATTCAAACAGCACGGAGACATAAAAGGACAAAATTAAAATGCAATTTATATCAATCTTTTACCAGATGACACATTTTGGCCATTTGGAAGTTATTACTTCTAAATGAGTTTTCATTTTAATGAAGGGCTTCTGGCACTGTGCAGTGTGTCAGGAACAGATACACAGATCAGGCACAACATTAAGACCACCTTCCTAATAGTGTGTAGGTCTCCCTTTGTGCCTCCAAAACAGTTGTGACTCATCAGAGACGTTGGACCTTCTGAGAGTGTGACTACATCTGCTGACTTACTACAGGGAAACTCTGCCAGAAGCAGTTTTTTTAGAGCGTGGCACACTGATCTACTTCCACTGTGTTTCAATGAACTCCACTCACGTATCGCCTACAAAGTGCTCCAATCATGTTTTTGGGACGTTTGCTTCCTGGTGCCTCCCTCACATCTTTCTGGCTCACAATAAAACAACACACTGTTGAATAATTCACCAGAAGATGGAGTCAGGAAGGGAATATTATTTTCTCAGGTCAATACTCCGACAGACAGAGAGACGAAACTGGTTCAGGGAAACACTACAATCATAATATATTCCCAAACACTGCGCTGTATTGCAACCAGACCAGCAAAGCAATCAAAGCAAGGACTCACATAACTACAACACACACACACAACAAATTTACCGCTGAAAAATAATAAGTTGTCCTTCAATTAGCTCTGAGACCTCTAATAGCACAGATGGCACGGGCTCAGTCGTTCTGCAGGAGGCAGCAACGGACATATTCAATCACGCTGCAAAAACTCAACGTAGTCAATCGTCCCCTCAGCAGCGCGAAATTAATTCGGCTCTTTGAAGTTTGATTACGAGAGGAACGTGGCAGGACGCTAGTAAATGATTTGAAAATTTGCATTT
The DNA here is from genome assembly GCA_005024645.1 of Planiliza haematocheilus. Classification (NCBI taxonomy): domain Eukaryota; kingdom Metazoa; phylum Chordata; class Actinopteri; order Mugiliformes; family Mugilidae; genus Planiliza; species Planiliza haematocheilus. The sequence goes on along the minus strand of SRSE01001339.1, from coordinate 1,874,579 downwards.
TAAATCATGTGAGCAATAAATGAGCAAGTCACGAGACTAAATTAATGAGGAAATCACGAAAGGGATTCTCAAGCCGTTGAAGCATCGCTCTGTTGAAGCTGGAAAGAAGATGGTGTCATGCCACCACTGGTTTTTACATTTTAAAAACACATTAACTGATGGTAGGGCGTTTTAGAGGCGTCAATGGGCATATTTAAGAGATTTAAGCCAAGTTAACTGATACAAGTGTCATCGATCTTGCTATGGCTTGGAAACCGAGGGAACAGGTAGCCATGCTACATCTCCAGGGTTATTTTAAGTCATACCCTGACATTGTGAGAAATATGATAATTGGATTTTCTCCTTTAGCTAAACAGCTTCGCCTTAGTTAAAGGATTCTCGCACCACTGCGTTTTCACAGATTAAATTATTGTTAATTGGTGATCTACGGAGTTGCCGAGAGACGTCGGCGTGTCAGATGAGGAGACCGACACCCACTTTTATCTGTCTGCTCAGAGACTGCGAAAGTCCTTCCACCCAGAAAAAAATAAACAGTGCGACTCGTTACTCTGCTTTTATTCTTCATCTATGTACAGATACTGAATAAATTATATATACCTAAACTTAATTAGTGAGCTTTAGAAGAAGTTCTGGTTTATCTTAATAGAGGTTAGGTTTGGGGTCATGTCTAATGTTCAATTTAATGAAATGTCCTTGCACGCAATATGACGAGAGTTTAAAGTCGTCTCCTATGTGGTTTTGTGTAAGATCAAAAACAAACAAACAAGGTGCAGATAAGAGACAACAACTCGACAGTAATAACAAGGTTGAAGCAGCAGGTATACATTTATGTGTGTAAGTGAGGTAGCTTTTTATTAGTCATTAACTTTGTGTGTTACTGCAGCGTTGGTTTCAGTGGAGACTGCATTCGCTCCTAAAAAGACACGAGGACTGTTAACCCATAATCACCACTGAATGATTGTGCAGTCACATCCCTCCTTTGTCTACTATAATGTCTGTGTGCACCCTCCTGAGCCAGGGGGAGCTAAGGGGATAACGAAATGTGTGGGACCCACTGGTGGATGAATGTCACTCACACAGCCCTGACGTGTTGGTGTCTGTCGTTATATTTTCTTAGCACTGCAAAAAAAAATATATGCAGTCAAATAAATCCCGACAGGTAGATCACGCAGCAATTCTGTTTCTTCTAATAAATGACTTTTAATGATGATGATAATACCGAATCCTGACCTCCGTCCACCTTAAACCTGACCGGGGGATGCTCTGTTCTCACCACGAGGGGATTAGCTGGACAGTGAGAGTGACTCCGGGCGGATCGGATGGCCTCCGAGCCGTCATCCTCCTCCGACTGCGCTATTTGGTTTCACCCCCCACCTGTCGATAGGTTTTCAGAGGCTGCGGGGGTCTGATGAGAGGGACTGGAAGAACGAGGCTGCAGCTCTTTTCATCGTCTATCATCGGCTTCACCACGGAGGCAACAGAGTGATATCGAATGGCAGACTACTGGAGATAGCTTTACTGCACTGGTCCATGTTGCCTCAGTATATCCCCATGCTGTGATTAATAATTTCTCTTGCGGGTATTTTTCCTCTGCATCAACATTAACAAGGGAAATCAAGCCTTATTGTCTCAAATAATTCAATTTCATAACCTCCGGCCCCAATCAATTTGCAGCATAATAAACCGCTGGTATTAAACATCACACGCGCTAGACGCCGATATTGAATATAAAGTGCACCGTTACACCTCAACGTCAATGCAAGTAATGAGATATTCTATGAGTGTCTCCCGTGTTGATACCTGTCCTTTTCCTGTTGCTGTGTGACATTTACCTGACTTTTAAAGCACCGGTGTGCCGCTTCCAATTTCACTATAACTTCCAATCCCCTGCAGTCCTGCTTTAAAATAAAAGACACAGAGTTCTGTATTACGTCTGCACCGACTTCCACTAAGCCTGGATTTTGCAGTCCAATTCTGTGCCGGGCCATTTCTCATCTCGTCTAAAGGTGACCTTCTGTCTCTCAGCCCGTTATCTGAGGTCTAAAAGTTTATGATCGCATCTACCAAAGAGTCTTTATTTGAGTAAAACATAATCATGGTTATGTGATTTTGGTTAAACTGCAGAAAAGCTCAATCTTCTGGTATCATTATGTCTTTTTATTATTGTGACTTTGTTCAGTACACATGTGGGAGTAGACAAATTGGGCGGTAACACAGTACGACATCATGTTAATGTGACCGCGCTGAGAGAAAGGAACTATCAAGGAGACTGGCTCGTAAGTGCAGAAAGACAGAGAAGAGAGCCTTATCTAAAAATGGTCAATAACCTCATTTACTTCAAGGACGTTTTAAGCACATACTTGTAAAAAAGTAATAAAAAAAACTTTTAAAGATGCTAACTTTTAAGGAAGCCTCTCCGATTAGTGATTTTCTTAAGGCTACACAGATGTTCAGTCCCAATCCCTTGAGTTCCCTTCTCATTGTACGTGTGGAAATGCTCTTACTTTCACTATTAAACGTAGCCCTGAGTTCTACTGTTGTTTTTATTCCATTTGATCTCACTAAACGTTCAGTCAGGATTCTTTTCCGACCACATTTCTTCCTCAAAGACAATGGTTCTCCACTATTCTTCCAGTTTTTAATAATGCATTGGACAGTTCTTAACCCAGTTTTTGTAGTTTCTACAATCTCCTTTGATGTTTTCTCTGCTTGATGCATGCTAATGATTTGACCTTTCTCAAACAGACTAACATCTCTTCCACGACCACAGGATGTGTCTTTAGACATGGTTGCTTAAGAAATGAGAAGCTACTCATTGCATCAGTTGGGGTTAAATGACTTGTTTCCAGCTGGAAGTTAATCACCCATGCAGTAATTATCCAACAGGAGGCTCGGACCTATTTGCTTAAAGTTAAATCCAGGTGGCAATTTGTTTTTTGACCAGGCAGTGTATGACATGTACTGATGAAAATCTACCCTGCAATAAAAATGTTTTCATGGTTCAAACTCTAGTAACCTGAAAGCTTAAAGATTGCATAGATACAGGTTGGTGTAGTGTGGAAGCTTTTGTCTTAGAATGATGAGTTTTCTTTTTACCTTTGCTGTGTTTCCTTTCTCTGGTGTTCGGGCTAAAAGAGCCCCCAGGCAACCTGAGTTACCTTTTAAAGGTTCCAGGGGGGCAGAACAGGAGTTGATAGGATGAATTTAAATGAAGATTTGGTGAAGAGCTTGTTGTCTAATTAGTGTCAGCTTATGAGGAACGTGTCTTTGCCAAACTGTTGCACTGTTCCTTCAGCTGTTTCTCTTCTAACCAGTGTAAAATCAACCTGATCTGATTTAATAAAATGCAGAATACAATATTTCTGCACTTTCTAAAATAAAGTGCCGATGCCGCTGGCAGCTGGCAGAGCTATTAATGGGGAGCGCAAGCGTTTTTTTGAAGCCAGAGTTCAAAGTAAAGGCTCACCAATTACAAGCTAATTGAGCAATGACTTAGAGCTAGAGCTTAACATAAAATAGCTTTTGTTATCTTCCCTCTAAGTTCATGTTCGTCTATATGCTGCCTCTGCAAAGCCGTGTTTACTAAGTCACCTCGAGCAAATGCTGCTCCAAGTGCTTCAGACACAAATTACCTTCTTCTAACGTTGACGTGATTTCCTGACCTGCAGGGCGTAAAGTAAATCAGATGGGCGTCAATTATGCCAAACAGAGTTTAGATTTTTTTTTTTGATCAATCCACCCACGGCCGCTTCTGCTTTTGAACTTTGCTAATGCGTTGTTTTTTTTTGTAAATGAAACACTGAAGATACGGTTGTTATAACAATGTTCACATGCCTGCGTGTGCGCCGAACATCAGTCCTATTAATCTGACGAGGAGAAACACCGGTTGCTCGTGAATCAGCGCCGCTCCCCGTGACAGAAAAGGACATCTAAGATGACACTCTGGGTTGCTTGCTGTGCATGTTTCAAAGTGAGGGTTGGAAGACATTGTTGTCAACGCACTGCAGAAAAGTTAGGCAGAGATAAACACAATCATCCTTATTCATGCAAGATGCAGAAAGCTGACTGAGGACGCTTGGAAACAGACAGCCGACACTGACAGGTTCCACTGTGTGACTGTTTGCTGAGTGCTTCTAATGTCCACAGGCACAGCTTGTGAAGACCGCATCAGCAGTAAGAACTAATAGCAAATTTAAAGCTACATCTGGGACACTTTCAACAAGCACTGGTACAAAAGAGGCTGTCAGCGTCTGCATTTGTTCAGGAAGATATGTGTGCCTCGCTCTCTGTTGACTTCAAACCTTCAGACACACGCGGAGATAAAGGTGGAAAAAACTTCGGCGATGAAAGGGGAGGAGAGGCTGCGCTCAGAGGAGGGATCAGAGGAGAACGACATGCTCAAATAAAAAAAGCAAGTGCTGATGTGCAGACATTACAGCTTCAAACTATGTGTGTGAAGAGGGATGTAGGTCAGGAGTGTGCGGAGAGGGGAAAAGGAAAACAAGTCATATCTGTTCCAGCGCTATGTAACACAAATGTCTCTCAAGGCCACGGAAAACACATAACATGAAGCTACGGAGACAGAGCTACCACATGAAGGTCTGTGGAAAACCAGCAGCCTCTGGCATACAGTACTGTTTACTGAACAATTTTACATTTTATTTGAGAACCGGGAAAAGACTCAATATGAGTTTAGATCATAGACTGTATATAAATATGGACACAGCGTCGCCACTTCCTTGTATTAGCTAAACTGACTGCGCATAAGGGCGGTGCCATCTTGCAAGTTTGGAGCCAGAGTCTGCTCTCATGGTCCCACGAGGCTGCTTTATGGAGCACATCCTGCTTTTAAACCGTCAAATAACTAACTAAAACGAAACTTATGCAAAATATTGACACTTGAACATGCATCAACATTATATTAACTACTCAAAATGACAAAAACCATCCCTGAAAAAAAAATGATTTGACGTGTATTTTAGTGTTTTAGTTTGGTCCAAATCTCATCCACTAACATGGAGGGGGGTGGAGCTTATGACCTATACTGCAGCCAAACACCAGGGGGAGCTCTACTTGCTTTGGCTTCACTTTTGAGAAGCTGTTCTGCGTTCCATATTTGTACGGTCTATGGTTTTATTACGGGGCATATTTCAACCGATACAGAGAAACTAATAATGCTGCACGCAACTGGACAGTCTGACAACCAAACAGAGTCACTTTGTTCATGTGACATGCACGACTATAGTGCTGTCCCACCAAAATGATTTGATCTGGCTCGGCAGATCTTTGTCGGTGATCCATTCCCAACAGAGCGGTTCCAGGCCAACTGCAGATGTGGTCAGGGGGAACCCACAGCACAAACTTTTAGTAAATTACATTAAATTTTATAGTAGTTGGTTTTTTATAGCAGTTTGTTTTTTTCTCAGTAAAGTTGCATGAACTGTTTTTGTTTGTCTTGGGGCAGTTGATCTCAGCAGGAAAAGCGGAAAAAACAGCCAGATTGGTTTGGGTCACTTTACACTCTAAAGGCAATTATCTCTCTTAAATGTTTGGGCTCAGACGACCAATGCCATTAGCAAAGAAAAAGAAAATGAGTGTACTGCTGCGTTGTTAGATAATTGTATTACAAAAATCTTCTTCTTATCATCATTATCATCAAAACATCAGTTTTGCTTTAAATGTCTAGCATTTCACATATTTCCACAGCATCCATTCTGTCCGCTCTCAGTGACCAGCCTCGGAAACAAACACACGAGCGAGGCAGCACCAGACACCAGTCTGGCAACAAAACCCTTTTGGATCCATGCCTCCACTGAGGCGACAAACCTCCAGGGGTGGAAAGTGGAAACCAGGCATCCAAGAATACTCCGCTGCTCCTCTGCAGCTCTGAGAACTGTCGACCTCAGAGTCGATGATAACCTTCTGTCTCTCACAAAGGCATGCTAACACCCGTTTTGCTTTCATTTCTGCAACTTTACCTCTGATGCAATGCTTATTCACACACACACATCTACTGTACCTCGTCCGATTCCCGCAGAGAACACAGCAGAGATATGGTAATGAATTATTCATAACTCAATAAAGATGCGCCACAAAGGTTAGCATCTTAATCAAGAAGCCCGCTCCTCTGAATCCCTTTAAAAGATTAGTACTTGAATTCAGCTTGACATGTTCGCCCGCCATAATGAAGTTGCTTTTGCGGGGGCAGAATTGGGCCACCAGTCTGTGACTCACTGTGATTAGAGTTCTGGCTGCTCGTGCAGCGGCACATGGATTCTGACGTGCGGCCTCGTTAAACGTTAAAACAAGGAGATTAAGCTAGTTTAGAGGAGAATCTGCAGCCGCCACCGTCTGGCCATGCCCAGCTGCAGAGCATTTTATTTGCCAACATGTGACGATTCTTTCGGTTTCATTAGAATTTGCAAATTACATATTGCTTTGGCGGCTGGTGTAACATCCACATAACTTGTTGGAGGTTTTCTTTACATCTCTGTTATACAGTATTTTACCCTGGAATAACCTTGCCTTCACCTTTGACATGTCAAAGACAGAGGAGCTTCAGGACTCAGACAGTGACACATTTTTATACAGACTGACAGCACAGCCCCTCTGGCAAATTCTTGAAGACGCGTTGCAGTGACAGGGACGAGAGGAGACGTGCAACGACAAATGTCTCCATCACAGCTGGTATTCAGAGAGAAATGTCCTCTTGTGTTTTAAAAATGCTTTGTGAATTACTGCAAGAGGTTAAATTGAAACACTAAGCCTGAAAATGCACAACGATTTTAGCTGCTAAAAGAAAAAAAAACATGCAAACAGATGTGAAAGGCTAAAAGGGAATTTTAATCATGCACGCAATATATGCAGCTGCGCATGACAGCTGCACCATCCTCTGTCCGCACCTTCACGTTCCCCCTTCCGTTAATCCCTCAGAGTGCAGGGATGATTTGACCCGTCCATTTGAAAGAAACTGGTTTTGGTCACGCGCCATGTAAAAATAGGAGCGGACGCCAGCTGTTGAAGCGGTGAGTGCACTCTAAATGTAAGTCGGGGGGCTCCTACAGAGCCACTTCACATGTGACATCTCTGGAATCAGGGAAATGGAATCGGTCAAGGACTTTCGAAGTGGCTCATCAGGATGGTCACAGTCGGGAAGGCTTTGCTGGGTCATTATATCAAGGATGTGATGAGTAAAATAAGAGGGCAAAGTCCTGAATCTTCCATTAGACCCTGTGTGACCTCACTCTGAAATGTAGTCAGTGGCAAGAAATAGACCTTTTTTTTCGTTAGCAGTTATGCCTCGCAGCAATTTATGGGCTGACTGAGCCTTTCTGTGTGGAGTTTGCATGTTCTCCATGTGTCTGCGTGGGTTCTCTCCAGGTACTTGGTGGTTCCTCGCACCATCTAAAGACATGCTAGTTAGGCTCATTGGTGATTCTGTCTGTGAGAGACTGGAGACCTGTCCAGGGTGTAACCCAACTCTCGTCCGATGACAGCAGGGATAGGCTCCAGCCACCCCGGGACCCTTCACATTACAAGCGGCTACAGAAGATGAACTATTGCTGTAATTTCGATGTATTTTTGCAGTGTTCAACAGTCTGAGCCTGGCTCTAGAGCACTTTTTGCCCTGGATGCAAAGGAGATTTGAACCTGCGACCCTTTCAACCAACGTGCATCATGTGCATGACTTTCCGCGTCGTAATCACAAGCTCACAAATTCGATGGGGTTGCAAAGCGATAGCAGCGCTTACAAAACTCAAATTCTTTCATTTGGAGCTAAATGGTTTTAGTATGAAATAACGAAAGGTTATAAAGGTTTTGCCTTTGTTGTGAAAGGTTTTACAGATTTTCCAAGGACAGTTACGCAGTTACGCTTTAACAAGTAAGCAAGGCCACTGAAAACTAGACTACTCTGGCTCCCTTTGTCACTTACAAGGCCTTTACCTTGCATTCTTGACAATTAACTCTCTTCTGTTTCCAGTCTTTAAGCTGATGAACTCCTGCTGACTAGTCTTTAATATTTGGCAATCACACATAACAGCGATCAGACTTTTGTTTTGTTCTTCAAACTTTCAGCGAGACATAAAAGAAGCCTATTTCTCTGCGTTATAAAAGGCTTTCTCTGACAGGTAAGAAATGATTCACTCCCTGGCCCTGGCTTTTTCTAGTCCAGCGCCTCGGTTTATCCATTCAAGATAAAGGTTCTGCTTTTAATTTATGGCAACAAATAAACTTTTACAGATTTAATTATCTTTCCACCGGGATGCAGCAAAGGAAAAAGTCAACAAATTAATCGTTTTGCGGCTGCAGCGGTGTGGTCATGCATGAAAGTGGTGCCGACCGAGTCCGAGCTTCTCTAGAGCTCTGCCTCAGTCGCAGGAGACGGTGAAGGGTATTTACTCAGTGAACCGCGGCCGTGTGAGTGGAGATTATGTGGAAGCGTATATTGGTATTGACGGGCGAGTGAGTGATGGCAGAAGTGTCTGTTGATGTTGCTGACAGAGAAGAGCTACTTAAAAATTCAAACAAAGAAATGATTCCCTGTAGAGTGAGGGTGATACTACAATAATTGCATCTCAGGGGGGGGAAGGGGAGGAAGGGACGGAGCAGTGGATGATTATGTGCATGCATTACTAAAGGAGTGATGGCTCATATGCTCAGAAATTACCTTTAATGAGACCCCTCTCAATGAAACGTCATCTTATTGGCTCTGATTTAATTGTAAGAGAGATAAACAATTAGGGGAAAGGCGATACGCAGAGAAGAAGGACTGTGGGAAATGCTTTGATTGGATGCTTGACCTAATTACAGAAGTTCCCGACCGGATAAAGGGCATGAGAGGAAACTTCAAAGCGTCTGTCTCTGAGTGCTTCTGTAAAATTGCTTTAAATAAACATAAAGGACTGAAGCCTCCTTATTGCCGATTTGAAGGACCTGTTCTAAATACAGCCTTCTTCTTTCTGAGGATGTGTTGTTTGTTTTGAAGTGTTGAGGGACTGAACAATACATCTATCGATCACTGCTTCCTAGCGTGGCAACATAACTGCGGTGCTGTTCTCCTTGCTGTAGTCTTTGCAAGGAGGGGTTAATCGTGAAAGCTGAGGGGAGGTGCGACAACGTATTCCCATTTACAATGTCTTTAGAGTAAAAATAACTACATACTTTCTTTATGTCAGATTATATACGGACCGCACAAAGACCGGCGTTCAATACATTGAATGAAAAACCTTCAAACTATGAATGAACGGCGCACGAGTGAGTCAGTGGGTGAACTGCAGCATAATTAATGCATTCAGAGAGTCTGTGCGCCCAGCCCCTGTGCACCCCCTCACCTCTTGTCTTATTCGAGAGACATCTGCTGTTTTGAATCCAACCTGTAGGCACGGAGAAATCAGGTCAGGTGAAAAAAAAAAAAATACAGTACATCGTTTCAACGCGGTGACATTTGTTCTTTGAGCAACATGAGATGACCGGTGAAAGAAGAGCACCTCGAAATGTCACAGAGTTTAAGAGAAATCTGTGTATCATGATGCTGTAGAAAAACATGTACATGCTTTTCTTTAGGAAAACTTTACTCACTGTATTGTTTTTTACAAGGACGAAGAAGTTGGTTGATGGAAACAAAGTCCAAGAAAAACTGATAAAATAGTACAAAATGCCAATAGCACCGATCAGCCACAACATTAAAACCACTGACAGGAGAAGTAAATAACATCGACCATCTTGTGACAATTCAGTGTTCTGCTGGAAAACTTTTGGACCTGGCATTCATTCATTCATGTGGATGATACTTAGACTTGTAGCACCCACCTAGACCAGACCAGGCACCCCCACCCCATAGCAATGACACTCCTTGATGGTTGCGTCCATCCCCAACAGGATGCAGCCTGACAGAGACACAGACACAAAAAAAGGTTTAGGTTGAACTGGCCTCCAGATTCACTAGATCCCAAACTGATTAAGTATCTGTGGGATGATCCACAGAGGCCCCTCCCCTCAATCCATAGGTCTAAAAAAAAAAATGCCATATCTTATCTTATCTTATCTTATATCTTAATTAACTCCTTTTGCTATTTACACAGGACATTAGGGGCTTCTGTAACCGCTTATTCCTGTGAAGGGTTGTGGGGTCTGCTGGAGCCTATCCCCAGCTGTCTTCGGGCAAGAGACAGTGTACATCCTGGACAGGTCGCCAGTCACACTCACATCTACGGGCAATTTAGAATCACCAGAATGAACCTAAACACCGTCCCAACCCTTCGGATGGTGGGAGGACACTGGAACACCCGGACAGAAGATGCCAACTCCACACAGCCGGCCCATGGATTCAAACCCAGGACCCTCTCGCTGTGAAGCATCAGTGCAAACCACCTTTACACTGTGCCACCCTAAAATACTTTTTTTAATTATAAAAAATTCCACTTACCTTAATAAAAATGTGATTGGACATTAGTTTTTCCTGATAGTGAGGAGGTCAGGAGGGTATGCAGTGAAATATTCGTTAAAAATACAAAATAATTATTTCAAATGTTGATTTCAAAATAAAAATTTAAATTTAACATCACATGCAATGAATCTGTCATTTCTGTTGATAGTCTAAAAAAATCATCTTTAAATGTCATTTTTGTGTTTTTAATTCCCACATTTCACCATTTAGTTCGTAAACTACATTTATTTATAAACTGCGACGTTCATCCTTCTCTGAAAGAATAACCGGAAGCTGCTGTGGTGTCTCCCTCTCCAGACCCTGTCACATTGACCCAGATTCAGCAGCGGGTCTCGGGTCGATTTGAATTAGCGGCGCGCGGGAGGGGAGCGCGTGCCGGAGAGATCCGCGGAGTCAGTCCGCACACACCGTCTCTCGTGGCCAAGGACAGGACGCGCGCGCAGCACAATGCTAGAACCCAAGTTTGTCTCCGCGCGATGAATCCCGCCAACGAAACCAGAGCCGAGAGAACTTCAGAACATTATGTTTTCACGGTGGGAACCTACAAACTTCTCGCCTTCACTGTCGGGACTATCGGGGTGTTCGGCTTCTGCAACAACGTCGTTGTCTTAATACTCTACTGTAAATTCAAGAGGCTCCGGACGCCCACCAATCTGCTGCTGGTCAACATAAGTTTGAGCGACCTCCTGGTTTCTGTCATCGGGATAAACTTTACCTTTGTTTCGTGCGTCAAGGGCGGATGGATATGGAGCCAGGCGACGTGCGTCTGGGACGGCTTCAGCAACAGCTTATTTGGTAAGGAAATAAATAAAATGAGGAATAAGCAGATATAAAATGTATTCCAGCTCACATGTAACTGGAGCTTTTTAGTATTAGAAAGAAGCATTTTATTTTTTAAACAGTTTAGAAACGCGAATGAATTTGTTAATATCTCACCGTGGGCAAATGTGAAAAAGGGGGACGTTATTAGGCAGATAATAAATAAGATAATAAATCTACATGTAGGTAGATTGTGACTTCTATTTAGAAAGATAGAAATGTATAAAAACAAAATTTGAATTTTAAATGTTGTGCCCACTCCCATTAAAATCTATAGTGGATCAGAAACAGCTTGTGTTAAATGTAATGACCCACAGTAGGATCTGGACTGTACACTGTTATAGGATGAGTTGTTTAAGTGCACATATCCTGCAGGACATTGCTTCATGCTGTGGAATCCTTTATTTTTTATTACCCCCCCTCTCCACCTCCATTACGCCTTTGCTTCTTCTGCCTTACTGTAACACGACTGTCTATACATCGCCAGCATTGACTGTTCATCTGCAAAGAAGTGTGAATGAACACTCCCACCATCAGTGTAGGTATTAAAGCTGGGGACGGTCTGCATGGCGTGATAATGAGCTCATTAGTGCAAGCCTGCAAGGTTTCTCACACTCTTCATCTGCAAACTACACACACACAGAGAGAGAGAGAGAGAGAGAGAGAGAGGCGCTGGACGGTTGCCCTCTTCCTCTGTCGTCCTCCTGTCCTTTAACTGACATTGTCTTATCTAGAGAACAGGGTTGCCCGCCCCTCTGTCAGTGTGCCACACAGCAGTGATGACTTTTTCTCAGTTGGGGTGGGGGGCTGGTTTGCATTGCAGGCGCGCGGGACGAGAATCACAAATCAAATCTCGCAAAGTTGGTGTTTACATCATGCTTTGTGTCGTGTTGAACAGCGGCGGAGGATTCTCTTTCATCGCTGGAATGACATTGAGCAGGAGCGATTTGGCGTCCTGCTGCTTCGGCCCACTATCTCAGATGAGCAGGACAAACCTTGCAGATTATCTGGATTTGAGTTATGGTCAACTCACCTGGCCCCCTCCCCGTCTTCCTTATCATTTACCTTGCAGCACTGCAGCTAAAAGTCTTCACGTCTTCTGCGGGGCATTTTTACACCCGAGGTCGTGCAAGTGGCCGTTGCACGATTGGGAGCGAAATTTCCGCTGACAGTGTTGTGAAAATTAAGGCATAAGGTACAACGTGTGTGTGTCCTCTCCTCCAATTATGTTGTCATCTTTGTGCCTTATCGTATGCATTACTCAGTGGAGGTTGGTGATAGTTTGACCGACACACACACACACACACACTGGCCACGGGGACAATAAACCATGTGCAGTTCAGTCAGTTGACGTCCTTGCTCCTGAAACCCTATCTGGGAGGCTGTGGCTCAGACTCCGATGATAATCCAACACAGCCGCCCCCCTCTGACATTCTGTGTTTGTGCCCTGTGTACCGATTTGTTGATACTGTTCCCTTGCTATCCTAATGAATCAAGACATAAATGAATTACTGACAGACTTCAGAGGGGTAGTGGAGTAAGTAATTGGATAGCTTTATGGGCTGCGTGAGTGCGTGTGATGTGTATTGACTAAAAAAGACACAGAATCAATTTTAGGGACTGTGCTGCGACTACGGCTTTGCCAAATGTGTTTTTTGACTTGCGCGTTATGTAAAAGTGGGAATAAACTGAGGCACAAGGTGAACATTAAAGCTGCAGCTTTGCCTTGACAGAAGCAAACCACCTCACCTTGTGTGGAGAAAGTTGGCTGTACAACGCAGGTCTTGGAGGTGTGCGTGCGTGGGAGTCGAGAGTCTCTGAGTTTTCAAGGATTTGCAAGAAAGTGATTGAATGTGATGTTCGGCGTCAAGATGTGAAGAATTCTGTTTACACTGGCGATGATAAAACTCAGCCCAAAGCCACGCTGAGTAGCCGCTGACCCAGATTCTGTAGTGATCTCTGCGTTACTCAACATGGTCGTCTCTCTCTTTCTCTCTCTATCTGTGCTGCCAGGCATCGTTTCCATCATGACTTTGGCAGCCCTGGCTTATGAGCGCTACATCCGGGTGGTCCACGCTCAGGTGGTGGACTTCCCCTGGGCGTGGCGGGCCATCGGGCACATCTGGATGTACTCCCTGGCCTGGACCGGGGCTCCCCTGCTCGGGTGGAACCGCTACACTCTGGAGATCCACCAGCTGGGCTGCTCTCTGGACTGGGCGTCCAAGGACCCAAATGATGCCTCCTTCATCCTCTTCTTCCTCCTGGCGTGTTTCTTCGTGCCTGTTGGTATCATGATCTACTGCTACAGCAACATCCTCTATACAGTGCAAATGGTAAGGCCTATGAAATTGCTTATATATGCATATTTATGCTTTAATTATGTCCATTTCTCACAATGCATCTACACTACAGGCCACAAAAGCAATAATTCGGTCGGATTTGCAAGCAAAATTGTTGCAAAGTTTCAGTTGCAGATGCATCATATGTTGTCTTTTTCAATTTTACAGGTAAACGCACTGCTTCGTTCAGTCCAGTCTCTCTCTCTCTCTTTCTCTAATTCAGTTTATACTCACAAAGTGGCACTGATTTGTTTCTGGCCCTCCACTTCAATTGACTTCACTTTATCATGCACACTCGAAAGAGGACTTAGCACCACACTCCAGCTAACTTTCCTGTGTCTATTTCTTAATCTCCCAGTGACAATTTAACAGCCCTTACAGTGAGAGTGGCTCTTCAATTCCTTTATTTTTCACAGTTTCAGGAGTTTAACTTGACTTCCACAGCACATTTCCACTCCTTTCAGCTTACGCTTAAATTAATATTTCACTTCATTTATTGCATGCGCTGGAACGGACAGTCAGTTCTCCCCTCAAACAATCTCAAGTTAATAAAAAGCAGCATGTCCTAACTACATTTTCTGTCAGTGGACACACATGCGGTTTCATTTAATAGTTAGGGGATATATTCTGGATGTTATTGCTTTCATCCAAAGCCGGTGCAGATACGGACTCTTCTGGGTTTTCATTATAATGAACAGAAACTCCTTGACCTTAACCGGCCAAGCGTGATTTTCACTCCTTTCATTACAGGCTATATCATCGCAATATTCCTCTTGTGTCTGCAGAGTGTGTCCTGTTCTGTGGAAGCCATCGGACGGCTCTTTGTTTTCTTGTGTGCCTCTGCAGAGCCTTAGAAGTCTGGCTTTAAAGTGTCAGTGATGGTGATAAAGGACAAGTTGTCTGGCTTTGATCATGGGACTTCAGCATTTACTGTACATTCATGTTAATGAGTCCAGCAAGAACGCTGGAGATCGTCTCCGATGTGTGAGACTGTGAAATTGTTTTTGTCTTCATTTGCCGTCGAGCAGATGGCTGCTGAGATGTTGGAACAGGAAATGTAAATGTGTAAATAAGCTAAACACTATTATTAGTTCAAATCAAATGACCCCCGCTGCCTGTCTGCATCCTATCTTAAATATATATACAGTATATATACACAAGCTTGCAGGAGCTGTGCAAAAGAAAAAAAAAAACTCCCAGAACACTTCTCACATCAGAGCATTTCAGGGAAATCATCAAAGAGAAATACTCTGTGACCCCTGCAGAGTATTTCAGGTTCGATATAACAGCAGTTGGCCTGGTTTACCAGAAAGGTACACATCTGAACACCTGGAGAGCAATTGAGTGTTATTATAGAAATAGATTGTTGGTTCATAGGAAGTGGAAATAAAAAGTAAAATAAAATAAAAACAGACCTTTTTTTGAATCCACGCATAAAAATAGAAGCTTTTCTGTGATTCAGTCAGCTGCTGCATTTGGCCTCGAGGGAGCTTAGAAAATAGCCACATTATTTATGATTGCATCACTTTAGCTGGAGGCGATATCTAATCTACAGTGTCAGTCACCCAGTCATTTTTATTAAGGTGTCGCCATGCATTTTCAATAAGCTGGCAGCTATGGTGCAGCTCTAAGCAAAGGTGAGGAAAAATTAGCAATTCAGATTAAAACAAATGTGTGTATGCTGCTCCTTAAAAGTGAAACCAAAGCAAGTAGAGCTCCCCCTGGTGGCTGTCTGCAGTGTAGGTCATAAGCTCCACCCCTTCAATTTTAGTGGATGGGCCAATTTAAAACATTAAAATACACTTCAAATACACTTAGTAGTTAATATAATGCTGATGCATGTTCAAGAGTCAGTTTTTCAGATAAGTTTCATGTTAGTTATTTGATGCTATAGAAACAGGGTGAGACATCGTGATCAGTGCAAGTTGCCTTGACAACGACTGCGTAGGATCATGATAAATAAGTACAGTGTGTAATCCAACATTTCCTTGTAACTGGTGGAGGTAGAGCAGAGCGTAAGTCTGGTGGAAGTGTGGTTGGGTCATTGATATCGTGGCACTAATCTTGCACCATGCTGCTCAGACTCTGGCTCCAAAGTTGCAAGATAGTGTCCAGCCAAACCCCTGGAAAATGGCATCACTTTGGCCGATGCAAACCCAAGGGAGTGGTGACGCATTGTCCGTTTTTATATACAGTCTATGATATGTGTCACGTAACCACTAAACCTCCTGGCAGTCGAGAGACTGCCTCAAAAAATAATATAAATCTGAGTGAGTCTAATTTCTACATAGCATGACTAATTACCAAGCTGGCCAATCAAGGAGGCGAGGCGCTTACTCTGAATTAGAGCCGCCCTTAATGTCTGCAGAAACAGATTTTGTTTGATTGGAGAGGTTAACTGGGCGCCCATCCAGTCACGGTCTTAATGATGGCAGCAATTAAGCAGGTTGTGCGCCGTCTCCGCATAAGGTGCCAAGCATGTAATTGGTACCACGCATTCTGCTCACACAAAGGCGCAGGAGAAGGTTAATCACACAGAGCCGGAGCCAGAGGCAAAGCAATAAAGATGGAGATTAAGGCAGTATTAGAAATGTTGTTAATGGCTAGTGTTTCTTTTATTAATATTAATGATTCGAAACAATACTATTATGTAATAATTTTAATTCCAATATAGTTGGAACTCATGATAAATTTGATCAACGCATATTACAATGCTTATTTTAATGTTTCTTTAATTAAAATATGTAATTCAGTCAGAAGAGCAGCATTTTCAGAAACTCTTCTTTAATTTTCTTCCCATGCACGATCAGCCACAACATTAAAACCACTGACAGGAGAAGGAAAAAACGCTGACCATCTAGTGACGATTCAGTGTTCTGCTAGGAAACTTTTGGACCTGGCATTCATTCATGTGGATGTTACTTAGACATGTAGCACCCACCTAGACCAGACTAGACTAGACCAGACCAGGCATGGTAGCAGCCACACAAAAACACTTTAGAAACAACTCAAAAACACATGAAGAACAGCACAAGGTGTTGACCTGATCTCTAAATTCACTAGATCCCAAACCGATCAAGTATCTGTGGGATGATCCACAGATGCCCCTCCCCTCAAAGACCCCCCCCCCCCCCCCACTAACAACATCAGGTTGCCAGACACCACAGGACACCCTCAGAAGGCCCATGTCCATTCTCTGATGACTCCTGACTGTTTTGGAGGCACAAGGGAGACCTACAAAATATTAGGATGGTGGTCATAATGTTATGCCTGATCAGTATACATTTCAAAGCCTAATTGGGATGTCCCAATTAGACCGATCCAGCCCAGCGACCGTCTGGCCACCGCTCTGTTTAATCTCCAGGTCTATGTCCTCCTCACGGTAGCATCTTCCTCTCTCCCGTTTCTTGTAGCTGCGCTCCATCCAAGACCTCCAGACGGTTCAGATCATCAAGATCCTGCGCTACGAGAAGAAGGTGGCGGTCATGTTTCTCCTGATGATATCCTGCTTCCTGGTGTGCTGGACACCCTACGCCGTCGTGTCCATGATGGAGGCCTTCGGGAAAAAGAACATGGTCTCTCCCACCGTGGCTATCATCCCATCGTTCTTTGCCAAGTCCAGTACAGCTTATAACCCCCTCATCTACGTGTTCATGAGCAGAAAGGTTTGTAACATTCAGTGCTCTTTTAAGCTGGACCCCAGGTTGCACTGCCGTCCAGGATGCATCAAATGTTTCACTTGAGATATCCGAACAGCCGGTTCCTGAGCGGCCCTTCGATTTTATTCCCTCCAGTGACCACAGCTGAACCCGGAGTTTAATCTGGACAAACAGGACAAATCAATAGCAACTCATTTAGAGATGATGAGCTGTTCCATTTTTGCTGCCTCAATTTGTGGAAGAGTTTTTCACAAAATGCTGCAGAGTTTGATTTGAAGTACAGGATGTATAGCATTATATGGTTTCCTCCAAGTGTTAACCACATTTTTAATATGTACAGAATGAATTTGATGTGAGTAGGAGTGAGATCGTCACTAGTTTCCTGCCTGTTATCTTGTGTGTTTGACAGATAAACGAGTCTGTTAAATACCAGCGCCCTCTCTTCTTTACCTCTGCTTCTCCTCCCACTCAATCTCTCACAGTTCCGGCGTTGTTTGCTGCAGCTGCTCTGCTCACGTCACTCTTGGCTGCAGCGCAGCCTCAAAGAACGCCCCCTGGATCGGGTGGAGCGGCCCATCAGGCCCATCGTCGTGTCCGGCGCGTGCGGCAGCAGGCACCGACCCAAAAAGAGGGTGACCTTCAGCTCCTCCTCCATCGTCTTCATCATCACCGGCGATGAATTCCACCACCTGGACGTGGCCTCCAGGGCTAGAGATGCCGCGCAGGTCAACGTCATTCAAGTGAGGCCGTTGTGATCAACAAGGACTGGACTCCTCACCCTACCACTCAGAATGCCTTAGGACCTAACATGCAATTCCAAGCCAAAATAATCCTGTCTGACCTCCCTGGATGTTTCTGTCCACCCACAGACTTGTTACAGCTAAGTGTAAATATCCACCTGTCAGCCCGACATCTCAACAAAACCTGAAAATCTGAGTAGAATGAAAGTGTGACATCCTCATGTAACATCATCTGTGGCGATATAAGTACTTATTAATGTAGTTAACAGCTAGTATTATGTTTCTCACCATTAAATATGTCAAATATGCCATACAGTATATGTGACAACTGTTGGAAAGTGTTGAGTATTTAGAGGCCAGTCATGGACATGCTTGGATCATCATGTGATATAGATTTATTTATTTATCTTTTTTTTTTTGGTTGGTACCCAACTGCAAGTGTGTAAAATGGAAACTAAGCCTTAGCTTCTTGGCCATAAACCATGATACACAAACTGACACTACTGTGTATGGATTCAATAAAGAGATCCTATTTTAAGCTACCTAGTTTTGTGTATCGCATCGCATCTCATTTTTGGTCTAAAATATTCAGCGCGACAAGAGCAGTCACTGTGAAATGACATTTGGCGGAATTATATGACGAGTACAGGAGGGTAATTAGATAAGAGGAGATGAGACTGGGACCTCGGCGTGCTCTGCTGAGACACTCATAACCTCCTGGGCCGTCAGCTATGAATAGACTTGATGAATGGATTTCCATACCTGATAAAAAAAAAAAAAACTAACTGTGGACGTGTGACTGAGTGAGTGGTGTTTTTTTTATTATTATTATTATTATTAAGTAAAGACGCCATATTAGAAATGATGGGAAATTGCCACGTCTTTTATTTCATGGCTAGATTTGATGTGAGGCTACAGTTTGGAGATGGTTGATGCTGAATCAAGCGGAAAAAGTGGAACTAAAGAGGTAACCTAGCTTAGCTCTGTCGCTATATGTGAAGAAGTCGTATAAATTAACGCATGCCTAGCTTGCTTTGTTGTTTTTGTTTGTGTTACAGCTGCAGGAAAGCCACTCATTTGTACAAATACTACCTTCCCAGAATTGGTCAAAAACCACAGTTAGAGCTAAGGGAGAGTGAATTGTGGACTTGCGTTCCACTTTTGGTTAGTAATATATGTATAAAACAGACTTATGGTGATAATACACCAATCAGCCACAACATTATGACCACTTACAGGAGAAGTAATTAACGTCGACCATCTTGTGACAATATAATGTTCCGCTGGGAAACTTTTGGACCTTGTGTTCATTCATGTGGATGTTACTTAGACTTGTAGCACCCACCTAGACCAGACCAGACACCCCGACCCCATAGCAATGACACTCCTTGGTAGCAGCAGCCATCCCCAGCAGGATGCAGTCTGACACACACACAAAAACGTTTAATAAAAACAGCACAAGGTGTTGACCTGGCCTCCAAATTCACTAGATCCCAAACTGATCAAGTATCTGTGAGATGATCCACAGAGGCCCCTCCCTTCAAAGACCCCCACTAACAATGTTATGTTGCCAGACATCTCAGGACACACCCAGAAGGTCCATGTCCACTCTCTGATGTGTCACAATTGTTTTGGAGACCTACACAATATTAAGAAGGTGGTCATAATGTTATGCCGTTTCGACGTTGCCGTTTCAAAAAGGACTGAAAGAAACAAAGCCAAAGAAACAACAAGCCAGCCTGAGAGTTGCTATGAGCTGAGGTAACTTTATTTTCACTTGTGCAAAAGCAGCTGTACAAACTCATACACATTTACCTTCGACTCAGCCTGTGAGTCTGAGTTTAATACTTGTAGTTTGTTATCACATTAAAACTTAATAGTCAAACCGAAATGTTGCCAAACTCCACTGTTAAGCTCTTTCGTTGTAACCGTTTAACACTGTAAAATATTATATTATCATCTAATCTAATCTGATTAAAATGATTCTAGTGTCTAACTCCGGTCCTCGCTCCCGTCTGTCTGCTGAATCGGTCAGTGATCAGCGGGTCCTCAGGGCCATAAGCCTGCTCCACATTTGTTCAGCGGGGATGATGAGCTTGTTGATATCTGGAGGATTTTTAACGAGCATGTAGGAGCCTCCCAAAACTGCGCCCGCAGCACCGAACAGCAGGCCATGGTTTATCACCTGTGAAGAAGTGGATAAATCAAAACACTGTCAGCTTGGACTCTGTTGTGTCTGTTTAATACGAACACTTGTTTGTTCTTATTGTCGACGCGTAAGGGTTTATGAACAGATTCCATTTTCCACTCAAAAGCAATAAAACCAGCCAGGCCTCAAGTTTCACATCTAATAGTTTGGAGATGATTTGCATTTAAAATGAGAAAAAGCAAAGCACAAAATGTCTCGGTTTACGAGATTCTAGCTTCTGGAAATCATCCAGTCAATAAGGCACCACAACAGACTCAAATAATGCACTCAGAACATGATGCCAGAATTTAAATGGACATCAAAGCGTGGCCGGTTTACTCCGACTACGGAAACTGCACAGACGTCGTAAAATAATGTGATAAAGAAACTCCCATTAGAACAGGCTGATGTCTGGAGAGCAACATTCAGAAAACAGGACTAAAGCCTGTTTATACTTCAATGCAACCTATTTGAGGGCCGTGCTCTGTTGTAAGCATGTATGCTTGTGCACTGCTGTGTTGGCAATGTTAAGTTTCTTCATGCATTTCAAAAAATGACAACTGGAACTGAGCTGATCACGCTGGAGCTGAAGACGTGTGCACGACCACTCAACCGGCTGGAGCAGAAGGTGTGATTTTTCTGTGCTTGTCTGGACACACGGACGAGGAAGTGTATTTTGGAGCAGTTGTGTCACTGCGGCGTGCGGTTAAATTTAAGGTGAGGAGTGAGTCAGACCACGACGGAGGCTTCAGTAAAGCTGTGACGCATGCTAACCTTCTTAAGGTTAGCATGCGTCACAGCTCTGTACCCTACAGTGCTACTGTGCTGATGTTTAGCTCGCATTGTGTTTACCATATACGTACAGTCCCAAGTTTAGCATGTTAGCATGTTAGCATGCCGAAGCCTTGGGATAAAAGAAACTTCAATTCGTTAGTTTTTCTTCTTAAATCTGTGACTAAATCTCAAGAGTACTGCATCCTCCCGGCATCAGACCTCTTTTTTTCTCAGTATCAGAGTATAAAATTATTCTGCCATTATTTAAATTGCACGACTGTACGTGCGGCCTCATATAGCAGTTTTCTCTTTCCCCACATAAAGGTCATTTTGCCCTTTGCACACACATCCCTACGGGTTGAACCCATTTACAAGGGAGGTTGTGAAAATCCCTGCCGTCTATCTGACCATTAGTGCCATCAGCACATGCCGCATCAGGCGGTTCAGCGCAGTGCCAAGGACTAACCGGGTTATCTGCAGCCCGGGCCAGTGACAAATCAGAAACGTTTCTCTCCGCGAAGCAGAGCGAGAAGAGTGTTTGTGCTGGAATTAAATCGAATGTTTCTAAAAGGAGACGTGTGCACCCGTCGAGAAGTCACAGCCGCCTTTTGTGCTCGGCGCTGATAGTGCTGCGACTTCAAAAGGCTTCAGAATTACAATACTTGGATGTTCAAAGGTATTAAAAAGTCCCCAAAAGGTAAATCGTATGCAGGAAAGAAGTGTTTTACTTTGTTTTGCCAGTGCCAGCGCTCCACAGCTTCATGGTATCTGGTCCTTGTGAAAGTGACCTGGAAACAGTGGAGCAAAAAATAAATAAAATAAAATAACATCAAATCTGAGGCGGCACGACAGCAGCCATTGTTTATTAGAGGCGTACTTACCATTGTGTACAGTGGGATCACAGCCCTTGGCATGAGGAAGTGGAGTAAGTTGTCAACATGTTTTCTGAACAGGAACCACTTGGAGTTGACGTGCGCTCGCATCTGCAAAACAGAATAACGCTTGTGTCGGTGAAGTGAACTGAGGCTCCTGCATATTCATTAAATAAATCTTTGAGGTTTGTAAGAGATTCCAGGCGGCCTCTGAGCAGCGGTGGGTTGTTAAGCTTAAAAAAAAAAAAAAAAAGGGTCTGCGGTCGGTTTTAAGAGGTGCAATAACGACAGCGCACAGATCAATTACTGCATGACTTTTAAGGGTCGGGGACGTGATGGAGAGTGTTAATATCTGCAGGTAATTGGACGCCCAGAAACGAAGCAAACTTCAATCTCATGAGAGTGAATGTGCTTCATTTAACATATAGACATACATCCATTTAAGTGGAGGTCATTGTAATCACTGGAGTTAAATTGGTATTATACACCGATCTGGCATAACATTATGGCCACCTTACTAATATTGTACCTGCAAAACAGTTGGGATTCATCAGAGAATGGACATGGATCTATGTTGTTACAGGGGTCCTATGGGTTGAGGAGAGCGGCCTCATCATGTGGATCATCCCACAGATGCTTGATCAGTTTGGGATCTAGTAAATTTGGAGGCCAGGTCAACACCTTGTGATGTTCTTCTCTCTGTGTCAGGCTGCATCCTGCTGGGGATGGCTGCTGGAGTGTCATTGCTATGGGGTGGGGGTGTCTGGTCTGGTCTAGGTGGGTGCTACATGTCTAAGTAACATCCACATGAATGAACGCCAGGTCTAAAAGTTTCCCAGCAGAACACAGTATTGTCACAAGATGTTATTCACATCTCCTGTCAGTGGTTTTAATGTTGTGGCTGATCGGCGCAGCAACCAACTCCTTCGTCCATGTAAGAAGCAATACAATGAGACTGAACCAAAACTGTGAAGCTGCAAGACGGAAAAGTATTTTTATGTTATGCTGTTCATGCTGTCTCTTTGGTTAAAGATCACAATTACTAAACTACCGTCTGACCCATTTCTTTGTGAAATAGACATATTAAAAAGAAAATATGTGAGTTACTTCTATGTAGTTGTACATGGCCAGGTCTGCGATTGCGTGGTCGTCTGGAACCCGCACTCTGGTGTACTCGGGCAGTACAGCACCTGGGGCGAACACACAAAGGTCAACGGTGAATGAACCCTCGGCTCGTCCTCTTTGCCTCCTTTTAATCTTTGCTCGTTTAAAAAGTACTCACTGAAGTCCTCGTTCAGCTGTTCCATTATTTCGTCAAACACAATGCAGTCCTCAAAGCCCTGTCAGGCACAAAACGGGTGAGTGAGTTTCCATGTAATTCTCATCGGCCTTTTCTCCTCCTCGTGTTTAGAGTTACTTACGGCGTTCATCCCCTGCCCGTAGAAGGGCACCACGGCGTGGGCCGCGTCGCCCATCAGGACGCATTTGTCGCCGATGTGATACGGCGAGCATTTGACCGACACCATGGCCTGGGCGGGCAGTCGGAAATAATCTCTCCTGAGGGCGTCACTGCGAGGCACAAGTGGAAGCACAAAAAACGTACAAACTTATTCTGAGCTAAACGACGGCTGCATATTTAATCAGAAACAACACAACACATCTGTCACATGTGAACACGGCATGGTAACCATGCCTCGTCTACTCTGCTAAACAAACAGGAGTTTATGCCTGAGCACTCGGGATGAAGTCAGCCCGGGGGGGAAGCAGGTGAAGGGAGAGCCTTTCCAACACCTCACGCATTCCCCATCTCACGAGAAATGCTTCACCTCGAATTAAAACCTCGCCGCAGACACCCGTGTAGCCGTGAGTCTGTAATTTCACACCTCACAGATCACGGCTGTGGATGTGGCTGAAGTGGATGGGGAATGAAAGTGGGCAGAGGGGGTGGGGGGACATACATGAGAGACAGGAAGCAAGAGAGAAGAGTCACTTACTCTCCTATTAGTGGGATGGCGTCAGGGAAGTATTTTTGGAAAAAGGTGATGACTTCATCTCCTGTGGTGATCTTCTCGAACTCCTCAAAGGGCATGAAGAGGGTACAGGTAAAGGTCTTGTCCTGAATCAAACACAGCGTAAGGTGATGTTAGCGCCCTTGTCTTTTAATTAAATCTCTATTTGCACAGACACATTGGTATTTCAACTGACTGCTAGCGTTTTGCATGAAGCTTAAAGCATTGCATGTATGAACAGATTAGACTCCTGTCCTCTGTGCTTCGATTCAGCCACAAAAACAACGCCCTAAAACAGCAGTGAAAAAAGCATTTAGAAAGTCAGAATTTGACATTTCTGCAGAAAATATTCAGGTTTATTAGCGTATAAACAAATATAAAGCACCAAAAGTAAAAATACCCATCGTGCAAAATGCCATTTGTTAACATGTGCTGTAAATGTCACAGCTGATTAAGCGGAGCTCATTTTAACTACCTCACGTGCTGATTATATGCATATGTTAAATCTATGTCAATGCACTGGAAATTATTTGTTGGTCATTTAAATTAATAATCTACATGCCAAATGCAAATGACGTTATCACATAAATGTTAATATTAACATATGCATAGCCATATTTATCTAAATGTAGCGGAGTAGAGGTGTAAAGCAGAATAAAATTAACGTCTTCAGGTAAAGAAATGCCTCAAAAGTGCTTCTATTTGCTAATCAGCATTTAACTAAATGTACCACTCAGGCTGAACGCCATTAGTTTTGCAGTCATAAAGTAAATCTTTCTATTCAACAGTCGCTAGGAGATAGTTTAGTCTGGGCCGAAGCGGCGGACAGACTGACCTGCGGGAAAAAAAAATAAACTGTCAGAAAGAGAAATTCTGTCATCTTTACGTCAAGCCGCTGGGCAGCAAGGTTCAGTCCTTGAGTCTTTCTTCTCAGTCCCGTTATGAAACTCTTAAGCAGTGCTTAATTTGTAAATCATAAGGTGCCGGAACGCAAAGTACATATAACAGCTCGGGATGACGAGACGGGCACAGGTCCCGGAACGTATACACAAAACGTGCTGAAAACAACATGCAAATGCCCACTTGCCACGCCGTGGGACTTACAAGACTCAATTTCAAATAATATCCATGGTATAAATGTTATGACGATAATTTACAATTATTTTAGGCTATACTCCGCACAGCACAGGCAAATGCCCACATCACCACAGGTGGGACTTACAGTAGGCTATCTACAGTCAGCAATTAATTTCTCAACAGGTCAAAAAAAAAAAAAAAAAGAGCTTTTTATAAATCACACAAATCTTCCATTATTATTATTATTATTGTTCAAAGATTGGCGCGGCGGCCTATTAATATAAAGTATTAAAGCCCCGGCTTGGCTAGCTGTGGGTGAACCCGGCTAGCGGCGCTAGCCTCCTGCTGCAGCCGGTTTTTACCTTCAACGTGACCGCTGCAGCTGCCCTCGTCGCCGGCTTTTCTGACTCGTTTTGAGTCATGCAACTCGTCCTTTTTCTTGAAAAAGGACAGTAAATTCAACTGTCTCTTTGACATTTTTGCGAAATGCCTAACGGTTTTTCCTCTCTTCCTTCTCCTGAGATGCGGCGAATTTCAAAAGTTTAATTTTTTTTCTGTAGTGACGGGGGCGTGGTTTGTTGATTTCAAATTACGTTAAATCTTAAAAAACATGTCATTTTTGGGATTTGTTCTGTAAATTAATACATGCATATTATTATTTTATTTTTATTTTATTTTAAACATTTTTTATGTGTTTTCTCTTTTTTCTTTTTTTTATGAGAGGTGCCGGATCTGCCGAAATAGGTACCGGAACACAGGGAGGCCAAAATTAAGAGGTGCCGGATCTTGTTCCGGCAGGATCCGGCTCAAATTAACCCCTGCTCTTAAGTTAAGAGGTGGAACAGCGTGTCAAAAAAATGAATCTGCCAATCCGTCACAAAACAAAATGCGTGAGCGCCATAGTGGAAGGAAAATGAATGAAATCTCTCCTTGGTTTATGGCCAGCGAGTGTCAAACACGTCTTCAGAAATGTGTCTTATTCTACGTCAGGGGCGTCAAACTCGTTTTAGTTCGCAAAGTCCAGTTTGATCTGAAGCGGGGCCGGACCAGTAACGTGACAGTGACAGACAATAATCCATCAGCAGTGTTCGGCACGTTACTTTTAAAAAGTAATTAGAAAAAGTAAAAAGAACAAAGAAAATTAGGAGAATGTTTACATTTAATAAACTATCCTTAAAGAAAAAAGTGCAGTTTGAGCACATTGTTGTCTGCTGTTTAGTCCTGGGTCTCAGTTTTGTGTTCTGTCCACTTCTTCTCTTTCTAAAACAAATCAGGAATAGCTCCTTGCAAATTCATGCTTCGGGCCGAATTAGACCCTCTGGTGGCCCGCTCATGGCCTGCAGGCCGCATGTTTGACACCTGCATTCTACACTCTCTCATAGTGTCACTTGTCGTTTTAATAAAACACATATTACACACAAGTGGTGTCTGGTATTTTAAACACCAGGGTTTCAGAAATGTAGTGTCTTAAGATAAATGCTGCATCCTGTGGTCCTCCGTCCTGAGCCTTTTACAAAATCTTCCATCCTCAATGCAAACGCAATGGCAAACACCAGCCAGTGTGGGTGTGCCGTTAGCCGTCCTCCCGAGCAGTTACCATCAATCACAGCACCTTTCAGCTCTGTCTGGCATCCTCAGCTGCAAGGAGGATGCCAGCTTTGTTTTTCTTCTACAGCCTTAAATCGTTCCTGGGAACTGGAGCAGTGAGCGACAGTGCTCCAAAGTCAGCCGCTTTAACCCGGGCCTCGATGCAGGAGAGGAAAAGCCGATGGTGCTGAGTCAGCCGTGCAGAAAAATCTTTGCGGGATTAAGTGGGGCATGAGAGACGGGCAGAGGCACAGGTGAGAGGAAAGGAGGGCGAAGCTGAGGGAGATATGTTGGCCTGACTTCTGATGAGTGAGCCTCTATTGCTGAAGTTAACTAACAGTCTGAGGACAGAGGTCGCAGAGGTCGGACAGGTGATTGTTCTTTGGTAATAAACAAGTGTTTTTCATTCCCAAAACTTCAGAGAGGAGAAATACAAAGTCCACACTCACCATGTTGGGCAGAGCAATCATCATGAATGTGTTTCGTGGCCAGATGTGAAGATAATTGGGCTTCATGGCAAACTGGGGACGGAAACAAAACCAAAATGAAATGGACAAAAATATGACTACATGAACACCAGCAGCGCGTCACCCCTGCACGGAGGACCCACCTCTCCGTCCAGCGGCGGCATCGTGAGCTCCATGTAGCCGTGGGGGATGTACGTCTGGCTGTAGTTGAAGCGGCTGCGGCGGAGGAACTGCTTGCGGATGGCAGAGAACGCTCCATCGCAGCCCACGATCAGGTCTGCCTTAATCTGCTCCTTGGATCCGTCTGGCCTGAAACCAGCACAATGACAAACTGCCTTCAGTAAGAAATGATCATGAGTCATTTGAGTGTGAGATAATTAACTCAGAGCTGATTAGACGGGAAAATTTATAGGCAAATGTTTAGTCTGAGGACGATGATCATCTATAAAATTAGCTGATATTCACCAGGCAGTACTGAAGTGATACACTGATCAGCCACAATATTAGAACCACTGACAGGAGGAGTGAATTGAACATTGGCCATCTTGTGACAATCCAGTGTTCTCCTGGGAAACTTTAGGACCTGGCATTCATTGGTGTGCAGGTTCCTTAGACATGTAGCACCCACCTAGCACCGTAAATAACACTTTACTCATTGATGTGAGGCTACAGTCGAGAGGTGGTTGGCTAAATCAGGCATGAAAAGTGGAACTAAAGGTTAAATCCAGGCTAGGTCTGTTGCTACAGGTGAAGAAGTCCTATATATTAACACGCATGCTTGTGTTTTGTGTTACTGGGGCAAGAAAGCCACTCATGTTACTGGGGCAAAAAAAAAGCTGCTCATGTTACCGGGACAAGGAAGCCACTCAAACCACAAATACCACCTTAACAACAGCAAACAAGTGACAGAAAA
The DNA here is from genome assembly GCA_005024645.1 of Planiliza haematocheilus. Classification (NCBI taxonomy): domain Eukaryota; kingdom Metazoa; phylum Chordata; class Actinopteri; order Mugiliformes; family Mugilidae; genus Planiliza; species Planiliza haematocheilus. The sequence goes on along the minus strand of SRSE01001339.1, from coordinate 1,846,688 downwards.
GAGAGAGAGTTGCATTCCTCTGTTGCCTAATAATATATTACATGTATAAAACAGACATTTAGTCATGATACCACGATCAGCCACAACATTAAAACCTCTGAGAAGAGACGTGAATAACACCAACCATGCTGTGACAGTTTAGTCTAGGTGGGTGCTACAGACAAACATGTAGATTAAACTACTGTAGGTACCTCCACCCCATAGCAATGACACTCCTTGATGGCAGCAGACATCGCCAGCAGGATGCAGCCTGACACAGGCACACACACAAAAACGCTTTCGGAACAACTAAAAAAGAACACAAGGTGTTGACCTGGCCTCCAAATTCACTAGATCCCAAACTGATCAAGTATCTGTGGGAAGATCCACAGAGGCCCCTCCCCTCAACCCATAGGACCCAAAGATCCCCCACTAACGTACGTGGTCATAATGTTATGCCAGACCGGTGTACACCTCCATTTGGCTCCCTGGAAGCATTATCCCAGCGCCTCCATGCCTGTCACCCATGGCTGACACTCAGGTTCCTTTGTGGATTCTTATCCTGAGAAAATGTTGGAGCTGTAGATCCCTTAGTCTTCTCACTTCAGCTGCTTCAGATGTAAATGTAACACCGACTGACGTCTGTCTGAAACGGTTCTCCCCGTTGATCTTTTCCCCTGCGTGAGTTCACTGAGTGTGTAGCTTTTTAATGAGCCAAAATACTTTTTTTTTTCTCACACAGGGAATTTAAAAATAAAGTATTAGTTTTGCTATTTGAATTTGAATTTAAACTAAGCTTCTGGCGTTATCTGTAAAACACGATGACAGATTATTATTATTATTATTATTATTCGTTGTGATTTCACATCGAGGCTCAGCGCCCGTGCTGAGTGTAAACACACAGTAAACCGTCTCATTTCCTTTAGAAGCTGCTGTAAACAGCAGGAGTCAGAAGCACAGGCGGACACAGTCTGACGTGTTGCATGAAAACGGTCCCTGCCGTTGATCCGTGTTAAGCACCTCTAGAATATTTTCCCATCTGCTTATTTAATGATCCTTGCAGAATGCATAATGATGTTTGGTGTTGCCATGTTGCATTAGCACCGTAGCACACTTCCAATCACGTACACACCAGCGAAGAATAATGCACAGGGTAATTTATTTAAATTAAATTTGTAGTTCACTTCATAATGTCTACCTTCTATGATTATCTATTGCAGGTCACAAATTGTGCAAGGCTGTGCAACTGTGCAACTGGTCGAAACTTAAAGCAATTGCACACGTAAGCAATTCAATGGCTAGCTGCAGTCTCTGATGCTTATTGTCATGTTCGCTGTATTAGTTTAAGCCTGTCACGCGAAGTTTAGAGCAGGACTGACAGCACCACCAGCATCACTTTACAAGTATTTTTGTTGTACTTCACAAATCAAAACTGTGTCCTGATGGTAGCAGAACAAAATGCAAAATGATTGTCAGGATATGTCCAAGCACAAATGTCATCCCGTGCAAGACGAAACCTCAGGGGGCCTTCTGAATGATTTTGATGCTGATTCAACGTGATAACCATGAAAGTCTGTACAACATACGATGAGAGACGAAGATAAAGCACGACCAGACTTACACTGACTACGATGGAGCCACTCTGCTAGCCAGGCTAATAACATGTCTCTGATATGCATGTCACCCCGTGAAACCCGACATATAAAATAAAATTCTTGAAAGAATTGTATTATATTTGATGCTGTGGGCATTTATGACAATTTACTGACCACAATGTTTTAATTTGGAACAAAAGAAATACAGTTAAGTGTATCTGGAACATTACAAAGAGTTCTTTTGCCAGAAAAAAATAAAAGATGGACTGAAGAACTGAAAATATATTGCGTAGATAGGTTATTAAACGCTCTAACATTAGGTTGCATAGATAAATCAAACTTAAATATCTACAAATGCCACTAATAAGGAATAAATGAATGTATATTTTTAATCTTTTAAATTATCAGTTTCATTAAATTAGGATATATTTGGTGGGTCTGATGCAGATTGCATCATTAACACACAACTGTTAAACACTGTTTTACTATATTTTATAAAGTATGAAGTAATTAAATTGACCCAATAAAGTGAATAGTAATATGTAAAATAAATGATAATATGATAATATAAAAAAAACAGGAAAGCGAAACCATGACAGTCATTTTGGAAACGGCTGCCAAAAGCCTGATATTGACTGCAGAGCATGGATGAGTCCACCAGGGGGCAGAGGACAAGTCTCAAATAGTTTTTCAGCTAGGTATTGATCGTGTTGGGGGTGTTGAGCGATACAGAAGACGCACATCTTCGTTACTCATTTGCAACACAGAACATTGCTGATCAACGTAGTGCTAGGAGAGCTGAGGGCAATAGATAATTCAATCTGATAATTCACACAAGTGGATACAGTTATATCAAAGTGCTAAATGTGCACATAATATACTGATATAAGTGATTAAATAAATCTGTCTAAGAATCTATATCTGGTGTCTTCATTGCGGTGTATTGAGGATCAGAGGTAATCTGCATGTGCTTGCAACCATGTTGGTTTCACATTTCCTCACGGACATGTAATTAGCTTCATGGATATTAAGTAGATCACTGTTTATACCAGATTGCAAGATGTATAGCTGCTATGTAAGTCTATTAAATGCTATTGGCTATCTGTACATTTCCTAGTTGTGGGGTAAAGAACCAGCTATCACACTGGCTGCAGGTTTTCTTTAAGGTAGAAAAATACAAATAGAAGCTGCATCAGTCCAGATACAGGGGAAGGGAAGAGATGTGCCCCGGGCGTAAGTGGTGCAGTCAAGGTGACATGTGGAGCCTTTACATAAAACTTGATTTAATCTAACTGCTTTTTAAGTGTCTTTTCATCGCGCGGTAATAGCTGCTGCACAGTGACTCACTCTAATCCACTTCTTCTTTTTCTTTTCCTTTTTTTTTAACTTGGCACCGCCATATAAATAAATAAATAAATAAATAGGAAAGACAACATAGTCGTCAAATGGATTTTTTACACAGTTTAGATAAGGCGGAATTCAATTTACAGACTCTGTGATCAAACTAAATAAAGTTTGCGCTCCTGCAAAGCGTGTTAATCATTCACTGCATGGGTACGCTAATCCGCACAACTGAAAGGACCTGGAGGTGTTTCTGTGTTAATTGGGTTGTAAATTGTGTGTCACATCCACCTCAAGGAAAAACCAATTACAAACCAACTGAAGAGTCACGGACATAGGCTTCAAAAACAGGTTTATCACCAGAGAACGCACGCGCGCACTTAACGCGGACAAGGCCACGCATCTTTACGAGCAGAGACAGAGAGAAAACTTGATTCAAAAACCCAAAGTAGCACATCTGACCCTTAGGTAACCCTCTGTGTGTCTGGCTGCACATACGTAAGATCTGTAACTGTTTACCTGGCAAAGGTCATTAGCCCTGATTCAGCACTCCAGTCCTGCAGTTTGTGGTCAAAGTTCAGCTTTGTGTTTGGATACGTCTCTGCCTCTGTGGGAGTAAAATGTTACGAAATGAGCTTACATCACAAATTCACATTATATATGACAGGTAAATATCTTGTTAACATGTAAAGGAAGTTCTCGGAATCCGTGTTAAGATGCAGAGTTTCTGCAAAGAGTTAAATCATTAAACCACTGAGGGTAAACAACCCGAGTGCCAGTCATGCAAGAATCTCATGAACGGCATAACACAGCAGTCGGTGCATCTGGTTTTTGTGAAAAACCAATATTTAGACTGTCACACGACCCGAAATCTCTTTATCTCAGCGTTCACTCCAGGAGCCTGGATCGGGCCCGATAAGAGTGACGGCTATACAATCGGCCTCTCTCTCGGCGCATGCAATGAATCTAATTAAAGCCCGAGCCGTGCTGTCACACATTATCTCCCGACGTAGACCGAGGCGCGTCGTTAAATATTCTGCAAAATCCTTTTAGCTAAAAGACTAACACATCCCCCTGACTTCGCCTGATGCACTCAGGCAGTTTAAAGCCTGGCAGGGAGCTAGTGCACAGGGAGTATCTGCAGCTGCTAAGGCTTAGTTCACCAGCCTCAATTAGGACAACGTCTGGGGGACAGAAAAAATGAGTATGTCCTTTTACTTTGTGCAGAGTTCATGAATTGTTAAAGTACTAATAATTCAGACTTAAGAGATCATTCATTCTGTCAAATAAAGTAGAAATATGGAAAGTATTCGTTTAGTGAATACTATGCAGTTTGTTCCTTTAAAGAGATATACTGTAACTCAAATAAAATGTTGAAATCATAAGTAACCTGGTCCGGTATGAACAGTAGCCTATGGCGGCTAAGCTAATGTTCAGGTGGTAATTGCAGTTTACTTCTAAACACAATATGATAATATACTAATACTGGTCCTCAATGGAGAGCTTTTGTTTTTTTGTCATTACTAAGAGGAGGCAGAAGTAATTTCTGGAACAAAAAATGCGTTCTTGCATATGCTACATGTTTTATTGTATGTATTCGTGCTTACTACATCGGCTATTTTTTAAGCATTTAGAGATATACTTTCACTTTTGCAATGACTACAACTTCAGAAAGATCCAAACTCATAAAACTGCCATCTAGAAGTTTACATAAAAAATATCTGTTACTCATTTAAACATAAATATCAGATTGTGTCACATTAAAGGAGCAGTGTGAAGGGTATACTGACAACTAGTGGTGAGAGGGCAGATTGCAACCAACTGAGTACCCTCCTTCAGCCTTGTCTTTCCAAGTGTGTAGGAAACCCAACGGTGGCCATCAGGTGCCAGTCGATACTTCATAAGCACAAGATTATCCACTTCTACTAATAGATCTATCCAAATCCTACACACTGGTCCTTTAGGTTAAATGGCTGCGTGTCTGAAAATTACTTTTAATGTTAAAAATGCATTAGACTGCAACTTGGTTATTTCAGCCCACTCCTTCTCTGTCTTGAGTGTTCAGTGTATTTGAACGACAGCATTAAACGCTTACCTGTTAGCAGCTGTTTGTTCAGATTGGCTCGGTCCACTGACAGGATGTACTGAAAGGAGAACAATCTGTGAGACAAAACTGGAACTGCCAGTTTGGAAAATGGGAACAGGAAAACCTGTAGGGTGCATTCATGATTGCTTTCGCTGTCTGTCTAGTAGAGTTTTTATTTTTATGTTTCCAAGTGACTCCCCGTGAGATTAAGACTGACTACCTGACAGGGATCAGTGTAATTAGACAGCTCATTTCAGACAGACTAACACTGCATACCAAACAACAGGGACACATTTTATGTAGTTAGGCTACCATCCTGCTACGTGACAGAACACTGCCTGACTGCATGAATCGTCTCCTGCACTGGTCATCATTTAGGTGCATCCTCTAGAGACTGCAGCTAGCAGCTACCTGTGTGTGTGCACTTTTGAAAAAACGTGCAAGGTCCAAAACTGACTGAATCTGTATATACGAGGCAATTCTGACTTATGTATACACCTCTTAAGTAAGGAATAGTGGAGACCCTGTTATTAGGGTCTCCTCTAGAAGTCAGAATGAAGACATATAATTATCAGTAGTATTATTTGTAGATTCATCAAACCAATAATTATCCTCAACTGATATTTTATATTATATTTTTTTATATAAATACCAGATTGCATGTTGCAGAGCCTCCTCCAAGCAAGCAATTAACATAGGCCTCAGAGAAATGTAAAATTCTGCAGCTCTATAATAGGCAAAACAATAATATGACATAAATGATGTATTTACCTGGCCTTTCTTGCCATAAGGGATTGGAGACTGTTTCCCGTTCAGTGAATGGATCATTCTTGCATGCATTGGGATTCCCTGGGAGACAATCTAGAAACAATAAAAACAAAATACATCACTGCAGACCGTCAAATCTTACAATCAACATGTAAATCAACACGTCCTGTGATATGTATTCAGCTTTTTAAAACGACAAGCAAAGGACGCCCAGCTGCTCCATGACTCATTATCTGCCCTTGAAATGTCAAGACCTGGTAAAGTGGAGCTTCGTTCGTCGCGCTGGAAAGTCACGCAAGTGCAAAAATAAGGGGCCGATGCGACGTTCTCAGGCGTGCATAACACGCTCAGTGTAGCAAATGTGGACCAAGGAAAAGGCCGCTGACCTCAGATGCCAGAATAAAACCTCTTGAGTGGACAGCGAGCGAATGAAGGCAGGGTGGCAGATTCCCTGGGGCATGGCCACACATTTAATATTTCATCATTGGAAGCAAAGAAAAGACCTCGACTTTGGACTATATCATGAGGATTAAAAACTCTATCCATCATTTAGATCAACAAGCATGCAGAAGAGGTTCACCGTGGCTCTACCATTCTGAGACAAACCTTACGTTAGCTAACCTCATCTCACTAGTAAAGCCTTGAATGCATTGATTTGGCATATTTACATACCTTTTCTTCCATTCCAACATGTTTCAGTGCTTGTCGGCCTCGGTGAGACAAAGCCAAGTTGATACTTCTCCCTTTGACAACTTTGGCTTGTCGGATATCTGGTGATCAAAATCACACACAACGTTCCCTTATGATTCTTTTATAGAAAACAACTTCTGTGCGTCTAGTTACAGTAAGGGATGTCTGATGTTCGTGATGTGACAATGTTTTTTTGCTAGGGTTTAAAAAGAGAACTCTACCTTCCCGAGTTTCAAACACTTCCACATTAAAGCCTCTTCTGGCGAAGAAGCAGGCATTCAGGGCACCGACCTAAAAAATATGACAGGGAAATTCTATGAGCAACAGCTTAAAATCAATGGATCACTGCACAGGCTGCATGGCCATGTTTAGACAGACTTCTGCACAATTCAGTTTGGTCTTTAAATTCACATACAGCTCAAACAAAACTAAAAGAAGTAGGGAAGTCTTTCCTTTTCCACCTAAATATTGCAGGGTACAGCTAAACTCTTTGTAAGTATCAGTTGCAATGGAAAAGGTGAAGAGTGCAAAATCAAGCGAGGGAAGGCACAGTAAATCAATAATTCCCTTTCGTTTTCTTTTCTTACCAAACCACCTCCCACCACTGCCACAACTTTTTTCTCGGTTCGTCCTCTTGCTGATCCCTCCATTGTTGAGCCCGGGGTCCTCCTGTGGTCTGACACACTCACTCTCCCGTTCACGGCTATTTACAGGGCTGGTGAGTTAAGGTTTAAAAGAGGTGGAGCACTGTGAATCCCTCAAATGTTGCTTTCAGAATCAGTTCCCCTTTTTTCAAAGCAAACACAAAGTGAGATAACAGCATCTGAGCGCTGATGTCAAAGGGTCGTCACCGGGTACAACCTGTAACCAAATAGCCGGCTTATTTGAACAAAGCGGCTTGAACATATTGTTATGGTATCAGAAAATATCTGCTGTTATCAGGCCTCAAAGGTCAATAATAGGATACTTGCTGGAAAATGTTTTACGCCGTTCAGCCATAAAGCGTTTAATGCATAAGAAGACAATAAGAAGATGTGTTTTCGGAGTTTCTCCTTAACCTGTACCTGCAAACACGACTAGTGTAATGGATCACTGATTCTAACCTGGTCTGAAGTGACAGGTAACAAAGCTTGTTTTACTGTAATATACAAGTAAAGAAATCTGTCGCCATCTAGTGTCTGCTCGATGATAACACATTCAGTGGCTATATAATCACGACCATGTGAGCACTTAACTATTTTAAATGCTCACTTGTACAGTCTATGAATATGCTTAAACATTAAATATATCCACATATAAATGCATTATTATATAACAATTACTTGTTAATATTATTGTCATGATGAATAGACAAGTGAATGTGCGTAATACATAGGTATAAAGGACTTTAGTCGAGCTTTATACAATTATTAAGCGAGAAATTAAAACAACTTTTGAAAAAAAACCCGTATCATTAGACACATTCATAGATTCAAGAATAAAGTTAACTTAATAAAATACATGTACACAAAACATTTAAATAAAAAATAATGGGTCATATCAAGCCACACAGTCTCCACTTGTGAAGTTATACGGAGATTTTTAAATCTACGCATATAAATGTGCATTTGCACCTGTAACGATTTCTCACTTTCTCGTCAACTCAGCACAACTCACAGGACCGGCTACGCACAGGACAAAAGGCTTGAAACTTGATCTGATACGTTGAACGTAAAAGGAAATCCATAGGCAGGCTATCCAATCGATATCAGAATTAGCGACTAACGCGATTTTCCAAAACTAAAGTGGACAGTTTGCCGCTTGTGAATTATTTCCACTTTAAGTATAATTGCAATCAACTGCTTCTCTTGTGATATGATGTGTCAGAGGAAGAATTATTTACAGAATATATAACCCACAGTGATGAATTGCTCTCTGATCCGCGTTCGACTGCTTGAGTCTAATCAAAGATGGCGCTGTAAAAGCCAAGGTTTGTTTTCCATGGGTGCAAAGTATGTTTAAGTGCATTAACCGAACGGCCCAGTTTACGAGATATCTCCAGTCAGCAAGGAACGGTTTCTACCATAATAAAGATTTTAGGTAAGTACTGACAGTCGTTTAATGTAAATTTTAACTTAAAAATAACCTAGCTATTTTCACGCGTATCAGCAAGCTAGCTAGCTACCAGACTAATGTTAGCAGCTCGCCATAAAAAGCCGGTTTGTTGACCTAGCTAACCCCGTTAGCTAATCCAACGCCGTGAGCTATGTTGCTACATCGGGTGTTAGCTTAAATGGATTGTGTCTAGAGCTCTTGAGTAACTTCGGAAATGAAATCACACGTTTCAGCCGGGCAGAATTAAAGGTTGCCACAAACCTAGACAAAACAGCCCGGTTGCCACCACGATATTTGCTAACTTTATGAAGCGTTTATTGCTGATTAACGAAGCTAACGCTAGTTTGCCTTCAGAGAGTGAGGGATTAATTTGTGCCCTCCATAGAGTTTCCGTAGTTTATTTCTGCCATGCTCAGTTAACTTAGTGTTTTAAGAACTGTGAAACACGATATTTTTTATTTTATTTAATATTATCATTTTTTACTTTTGCAGTGATCAGTTCTTCATTGCCACACACCACACGTTGCTGTCTTGTTCTTACAAAGGTGTTCTACATCAGACGTAAATTTGCCAACGGCTCACTCATGCAGTGATGCAACCGGGCGCATTTGATTTCTGCGGAAACTGAATGAGTGACAGCATTGTGCCATCTCTACAAATCTTTGTAGATCACTTCTAACCCCGCCTAGGGTCATTCCATAGTAAGATGTGACGCCTTGTTTGTAGCATTTGTCTGGTTTGAATGAAAGCTATACCATCAATGTCCCTTGTAATGTATTCAACCAAAGCATTTTGTGGATTTTTTGAATACTTAAGATACCCTTTGAGTGTATGTTTCGATTTTTTTTTGTTGCAGGCTGGTGTCATCCCTGCCACTCAGAATGACCGACCCCGCTGTGCAGAGGGTGGTTAGTGATGTAATTCGCTCCCCCGAGGACAAACGGGTTTACCGGGGCCTAGAATTTAGCAATGGCTTGAAGGCAATGCTCATCAGTGACCCAACGACAGACAAGTCTTCAGCTGCCTTGGATGTCCACATAGGTAAAGGGGTTTTCATTGCCGGTTGTTGTGTCAAGTATCTCAGTATTTAATTTTCCTGATGTGACCTGTTACTACAGGTGTTCTCAAATACATGCAAATAAATGTGTGATTTGCATACCAAGAGTAACCTCAGTAGTGTTCAAACGTTTGTCCTGTTTCCATGTCTGTTATCCAGTGCTGAGGTCGTGCATTAAACAATATTACTGTGGAAGTTTTCCATTTCCACATAAAACTGTGATTGAGCAAACTCTGTGAAGATGCAGTAGCAGTAGCTGCTATGACTAAGCATTAGTACGGTGCTTTCAGTTTTAGAGGAAATGACAAAGCGCTTAATGCAAGTTTTCTGTGGACAATAAAGCTTTACCTATGAACTCTGTGACTCAGTAAATGGAGTTGACGTGTGGTAAAATTTTATCATCCCACACTTACGTATAAGAAGATAAATAATATGCCTCATATCTCGACGAGGTCTTTCAGAGAAAGGGCGTATCTACCGGTGAATATCAGCTTTTTGTTGCATTCTTAGTCTACATCCAGATGTCTTTTCTCATTTCTCCCCAGGTTCATTGTCGGACCCAGGAAACATCTCAGGGCTGGCACACTTTTGTGAGCACATGCTATTCTTAGGAACACAGAAGTACCCGAAGGAGAATGAGTACAGCCAGTTCCTCAGCGAGCACGCCGGCAGCTCCAACGCCTTTACCAGTGGAGAGCATACCAACTATTACTTTGACGTGTCCCATGAGCACTTGCAAGGAGCTCTAGATAGGTACTTGATTGTCATTTGGTGAAATTAACGTTGCTGCGTACTACACACGTTTGCATCACATGTAGATTTTTCATTGATGTGCTGTATTTATTTCTGTGGACTTTGCTATTCAGGATTTTAATAATTTCTCCAACACGCATAATATGCATAAATTAAGCCTCAGAAAACCCCTGTCAAATTAATACCAATATAATGTATTTGCTTAAGTAGATGTTTGGTTAGCACAACACTGTTTTCCCCTTGGGTGTCCAGGTGTCAATCTAAGAGAATTGCCAGGTCGATATCTGCCCTTCTTTGGTTACCAGACCCTGCATCATTGAGTTTCTCTTTTGTAATCATCAGCATAGTTCCTACCCCCCCCTTTGGGCTTGAAACCTCAAGCATGGGGTGAGACTGATGCCCTCAGCCTTGCAGGAGGGCTCTGCTCACGTGTCAGCTGTGGTGGTTTGCAAAGGACACTCGGGCGGTCAGAATTTAACCTATAGGGATAAGCTTACCTGATTACAAATGAATGAGGGTCTAGCGAGCACCTGTTTCTGTGGCATAGGCTAATTGTTAGCTTGCACCAGTGACTTGTGAGAGCCATATGGGCTTTAGCAGTAGGAAAGGACAGTGCAGAGTGAGCTGAATTATTGATGATGACTGACTGATGATCTGAAAGGATCATGTTTATCATTAGCCATCCAAATATTTAGACTGTTTATATTAAGTTATAGAGAAATTCAAGACTTTAAGTGCACATTTTAGTGCCATCTTGGGCGTAGGATCAATCCCTTAAATAATTGGCAAGAGCTTTTATTTTCTTCTCTCTTATCGTGGTTAGCTAAAAAGATATTCTGAAACCATTAGAATGTGTTTTTGAACAAGTCCCAGTAAAAAGCATCTCGGTGCAGTTTCTTTGGTCATGACAGAAATAAATATAATGTTTAGATCTACTGTATCATATCATTTTTAATCATTTGCATGGCAGTTGCTCCAACCTTGTACTCATGCAAATGACTTGTTCTCATTTCATCCGTTTGGCCCTTTTGTCCCTCTACAAGTTGTTTCCACTGTAAACACTAACAATCATCATTTAATACAGCATTGTTCAGTGCATTAATCTTGTCATCTCGTAAACTCTGCAGGTTTGCCCAGTTCTTCCTGTGCCCACTGTTTGATGAGAGCTGCAAGGACCGTGAGGTGAATGCTGTAGACTCTGAGCATGAGAAGAACCTGATGAATGATGCCTGGAGGCTGTTTCAGCTGGAGAAGGCCACTGGAAACCCAAACCACCCCTTCAGTAACTTTGGAACAGGTAGAAAATCTCTTTTGTGCTGAGCTTCACTTAATAACTCTTTATTATTCCTCCTAAAGTTCAATACCATCACATGGCACCGTGACATACTATTTAAATAGTTGTACAGTAGAGATGATGTAATTTAGAGTTTGGATTAGCCTACCTGCCTAGTCCAGAATATAATCGCACATGTTGCAGTCTTGAACAAACCTGCTACAGCTTTGTAAACGTTCATCCAACAGAGTTTGATATTAATGCCACCCATGTATTATTAAAGCTGAGTAAAACTCATTATGGCAGCTCTGTGGGAATCTGTGTCTGATCAAGAAAGGAGTCAACTACCAGATCAGACTGACATGGACTCAAAGTAGCTCTTGGCTCAAAATAGCCACCTGATGGCAGTCTTGAATTATTTAATCTTTATTCTGCCCAAGAATGGAAGCGGATCAGACGGGGATAAAAGTTGCACACTCTTAGCATGTCAGTGTGATCTTTAAAGGAAAAAAACTCAACCACTTGACATGTCTCTGATGTGCTGCTAGATCCAGACTGCTTTTGAAGTATTGTTCAGCTGCAGAGATGGTAGACTGGCTTTGTTCGTCTACTTGACATATTATTTTAGTGATAATTGTGTAATGTCTTGGTGAATAGCTGTAGCCAGACTGAACAAGAAAACCTATTTTAGTTTTTCCGAGTAGTTAAGTTTTTGCTGACGTGTTTCTGTGACTACATCCTTTCTAATCTAAAAAGGGAACTGATTACAAGCTGTTGGCAGTGCAGTGTTCATTCCTCTTAATTCCCTGTCTACACATCTGTCAATGTCCTCCTAATATTCATGAATCTAACCACATCTGGATGTGACAGCGTACCCGCAGATATTGACCATTAAAGTTGTGTTGGGGGGAATAAATCCATTGGTCTGTTTTAATTTTTCTCCTAGGTAACAAGTTGACTCTTGAGACCAGACCGTCCAAAGATGGGATTGACATCCGTCAGGAGCTGCTGAAATTTCACTCTACGTATTACTCCTCTAACCTCATGGGACTGTGTGTGTTAGGAAGAGGTAAGACTCACAAAAGTGAGGCCTTAAAGGTTGTGAAATCCTCACTCTCATCGGCAATCGATTCACTTATCAAACCCGTCAATTACCCAAGAGAGGAACAAACAATGCAAGTCATTTATCATGCAACCACTGAACATAAAGTTTTATTTGTTAATGTACAACAATGTCGCATGTAATTTTGAAATAATGACATGCAACATTGGAAGAAATCTATTTCCCTTTTAGACAACAACACCTCCTTGTTTTCTCATGCTACATCAGTAAAACAGGAAATTTCCCAAAATAAAAAACGTGGACGGACAGCTCAACACAATGATTACCACGTTATGTATTATGTGATTCATGGAATCTGCTGAATGTCTTTTTGAAATCATATACCTGTGAGTGTCCTGACCGTTGTTTATAATGATCAATATGTGGAGCTGATTAATGTTTTAGTAATCAGGGAATCTAATCTGGTCTGGTTTGCACACATAAAATGAAGGTTAATTGTGAATCTTTACCTCCAGAGTCTCTCGATGAGTTGACGTCCATGGTGGTAAACCTGTTTGGAGAAGTGGAAAACAAGAATGTGCCTATCCCTGAATTCCCCGAGCACCCGTTTCAGGAAGAACACCTCAGAGTGAGCTGCTCACTACTTTCACACTTTGCTATAAAATGAAAACATTTCCATTTAACCTCCTTAATAACTTGTTCTGCTTTCACAGCAATTCTACAAAGTTGTTCCTATCAAAGACATCAGGAACCTATATGTGACGTTCCCCATCCCAGACCTACAGAAGTACTACAAATCAAATCCAGGGCATTATCTTGGACATTTGATTGGCCATGAAGGACCTGGAAGTTTGTTGTCTGAGCTGAAATCTAAAGGTACTAAGACCTGCAAGCTGCAGGACATGCAGGCTGTTTAGGCTTTTATGGTATAAAGTAGTAAACACAATCTGTTTTTCAGCTCAATGTAGTTAGACTTAGACCTAGACACACTATATTGATCCACAAGCGAAATGGCTAGGTCACAGTATTGCACATAAAAAAACACTCTTGAAAACTGCTAGTATAAATAGAAATACGTGGAAGACAGTTTAAAAAATAAGATTTGCATAATCTATTACCTCAAATGTAGACGAGGGTGCACTGTCTTCTGATAATCATGCAATTACCTAAGAAAGAAGCACTTTTCTAATTCAGTGAATAGAATAAAAGTGAATATTTTTCTGTGCTCGGGGGTTTGCATTAAGAGGTTAAGAGGTTTCATTTCTTTTCCTAAAATGAAATGAGATTTCTTTCTCCTTTTTCTAAATAATTATTGTGCTAATTGTTTTTAAGGCTGGGTGAACACGCTTGTTGGAGGACAAAAAGAAGGAGCCAGGGGGTTCATGTTCTTCATCATCAACGTGGACCTGACTGAGGAGGGCCTCTGTAAGTAGTGCATGTTTCCCTCTGCAGTCGGTTCGACGATAGTATATTTTGCATGCGATTGTGAAGGGTTTGTTTCTGTTTGTGCATGTGTGGATAAAAGAAATGTAAATATATTCACCGAGGCGCGTTTCTGTGTGCGACTGCAGTGCACGTCGAGGACATCATCTTCCACATGTTCCAGTACATCCAGAAGCTGCGTACCGAGGGGCCGCAGGAGTGGGTGTTTGACGAGTGCAAGGTAATTTATGTCATCTGTTCGGCAGCATCATTTCTGACAGAGAGGCAGAGCAAACATGACCCACTTATGGCTAGAAAATAAACTAAAAGAGAGACGCTGATGGATTCAAACCTGCCAGCTCTTTTCACCTGCAGATTTTATCCTGTGCAGCCTCCTTTCTAGATCTGCCTCTAAGCTTCCTCTACGGTAATTAACTGTTCATGTGTTGCAACCTCACCTATGCACCTCTCTGTCTCGCCCTCTCCTTTAGGATTTGAACAAAGTGGCGTTCAGGTTCAAGGACAAGGAGCGACCCCGTGGCTACACTTCCAAAGTGGCAGGTTTACTACACGTAGGTCCTCTCTCCGTCTGCAAAGGTTGTTTCCAGGGAGACTGCAGCTGCTGTCGTCACCTGACTGCCTGGTGCTGCTGCTGGAAATTTTGCAGGGGCACAGTCAGAATTAGCTTAGCTTTTATATTTTCCACAGCTTCTGTATGATTGAGTCTAGAGCTGAGTGCCTGCTGACATTTTAAATCCTAACCCTTGAGCTTGTAGAAAGCATTTGTCTGCGCAGTTTAGTAGTTTAAAAGTGCATTTTACAAATCATCCACCAACCTGATTCGTTTTCCTCTCTGTGTGTTGCAGTACTACCCCCTTGAAGAAGTTCTAGCAGCAGAGTACCTGTTGGAGGACTTCAGGCCAGATCTGATTGAGATGGTGCTGGATAAGCTGAGACCAGAATACGTCAGGTCAGTGTTGACAAACTGGTCACGTAAAGAAAAACTCAGTTTGTCTAAAGTAAGAGCAGCAGAAAACGATCTATCTATCTAAACTGATCTTACTGTTAGCAGTATTTATTCATAAAAAGTCTTATATAAAGTTACTAATCATAACTGCTATCTCTACTTTAAAGGTAATCTGTTTCATGTTTGGATTTCAATTGTCTGTCGAGGAAAGAAAAAGCCAGACAGCTTTACAGATTTGATTATCTCTGCAGCCTCAAAAGGGGGTTATAGAGAGGTGGAGATAGAGACGTGTGCTCAGGAATACATTATCAGGATTTGCCTTTTTAGTCTTCTGGTATCCTCGCAGGAATTTAATACAAGGATACAGGACAAATTGTTTATTCAAAGTGATTTGCAGTTCTGTGCCGTTGATAAAACAGCTGTATTAGCACAGGTGCACTTATACAGCAACGTGATAATAGTCTATTCCAGACTGTATTAAATATTTAGTTAATTCTATACTTTTAAGCAGATTTAGAAAACTGAACTTTTAAAATATAAATCTTCAGCCTCTGCAGAGTATAGGAATTGTAACCACTACCTCAACAGGAAAGCACTCTAATCTTGTGATGTGATTGCAATCAGACATTGTGCTATCAATGCTGTTGGATAGGTTTCTGAATACATGCATCGTCACCTGGTTCTCTTTTTATTTTTCCAGAGTTGCAGTCGTGTCAAAATCATTTGAAGGACAAACAGACAAGACAGAAGAGTGGTACGGCACGCAGTACAAACAAGAGGCCATCTCTGAAGAGACCATCAAGGTGGATGATTGCGCGTGTTGAGCTCTAATCAAATCCTAAACAATCCAGTGTATCCAGCTGCTCATCATTTGTTAAAGTTCACTAAAACACGGGTTGTCATTTGTGTGCCTGTGTTTCAGACATGGGCAAATGCAGACCTGAATGGCAAGTTTAAACTGCCGATGAAAAACGAGTTCATCCCTACAAACTTTGAGATCTACCCTCTTGAGAAAGACTCTCCTTCGTTCCCCACGTTAATCAAGGCAAGTGTTGTGGCTGCGCAGCTGTGTCATCAAAGTCCCGTCACTCTTCATTTCCTAACTGCGCCAGACGATCTCTGCCTAACTCCCGTTTTCTCTTTCATATGGAAATTGATTGAGATGAGGGTTTAGTAATGTTGTTGCCGTGATGTCAAGCTCATCTAATATCAATTAAGCTGTTAGCAACAACATCCCCATCTCTGAGGGGAAAAAGAAAAGGCCACCATGCTTCTTTTTTGACCCTTTTATCGCTGTGACTTTGTTAGATTTACATAAACAAATTCAGAGTTGACTTTGAATGAAAATGAAAATGAGAGCTGTTTGTACTCTTGTGCTCCAGAACACGGCTATGAGCAAGGTGTGGTTCAAGCAGGACGACAAGTTCTTCCTGCCCAAGGCGTGCCTGAACTTTGAGTTCTTCAGGTACGTAATCACAACCAATTAAATTTGAACGCACCAGATAAACCTGAAATCAAATACCTTTCTGGTTATAATGATTTTTAGTTCGGGGTAGCCGACTCTCTTATTTACGTATCTGTAGACTACTGTAGTACTTTTTAAAACCTCAAAAGTCAGAAGGGTCATTGCTGCTTCCTGTTCAGATCCTGTTGAGTTTGGATTTATTGCTTGTAGAAACACAATCTCTAGCTGGGAAGATTCTCCCAGTGTTTGCATATGCCACACAGAAGATGCCACGTAAAATGGGATGGGCTGAAATAACTTATATTCCAGTCCCTACTACAAGGGTTTGGCACTATTTGCTAAACGCTAATCTGTCTATTTATTTATTTATCTATTTATTAATTTATTTATTTATTAAGTGAATACTATTACAGCCCAGATAGCTGAACTTGTATGTAATAGTCTGTTAATACGTAGAAGCATAAACCGTATGGTCCATGCAGTACCATCAGCTCCTACTGTGAGAAAACCGCAGAGGCCATGACCTCTACGCTGTGTTCCTATGGTTTGTGTGACTGCTACCGTTTTCTCTGCAGCCCGTTTGCATATGTGGACCCATTGCATTGTAACATGGCATATTTATACCTGGAGCTCCTCAAGGACTCCCTCAACGAGTATGCATATGCAGCCGAGCTAGCTGGCTTGAACTATGACCTCCAAAATACCGTCTATGGGATGTATGTAAGTATTCAGAATCCCTCCCCAACGTCCTCTCGCCGTATCCCTGAGGTCCCTCAGCCTTTATCATCCTCAGAATGAACTGCTGTGGCTCAGCCAGCCCTGGGTTGACAGGTAACATTACGCCATGTCTAAATCTGCAATGGTTTTTTATCACAGAGGATGTAAAAGTTTAGATAATTATAGAGAACTGCTGTATATTATTTATTTACTGGTATATTTTTGATGATTTGTGTCGTAGAGATACCTCATTAAATGCAAAACAAATATAATTACTGAAACCTTCCAACCCAGACCTGGCTGTTCTACCTTCAGTTCTATCTGAATCCTCATCTTCATGCTGCTCCCTGCACATGCACCTCCTGCAAAACCATCATTACTACCTAAGAGGTGCTTCATTTTCTCACGTTTTCTCAGACATCTCAAATTGTTGCCGCTTCTCTCGCCGAGACGTAGTGGGGTAGACTGCACACCTGTAATTAAAATCGAGCAAAACAAATTTAATTCGATACAGAAATAATAACTATTCTATTTCACAAAATAGTTTTTGCCAGTTGTTGCCGTGCAGAAACTGGTCATGTGGCTGCATATACATACTCTTATCATTCTTCTTACATGCAATGTCTTTTTTTTTTTTTTTTTTTTTTTTTTATTCTTGACAAACTCTCATTTCCCTACATACATGTTTTTGTTTATTCATGTCCTTTCTTCCTTTCATTAGTCGCTACCTTTATACAGATCCCCTGCACTGCAACATGACCTACTTGTTACTCAGGTTACTGAAGGATGATTTAAAAGAGTATACATATGCAGCCCGCCTGGCTGGGCTGGTGTATGGCGTAGCCTCAGGGATGAATGCCATCCTCGTAAGTAACACGTTTGAAGTCTGGAGGGAAGTGGGGGCGCCACTGAAGGGTCCACTCTGGGACTAACTGAGTGGAAATGGCTTGGTTTTCTACGCTCGGGTTTGATTGTGTGAAATGCTGCTGCCCTGTTTGTACCCAGTTATTTTGGAGAAAATGTCATCAGCATGTATTTCCACACAGCCCCGACATGCCAGCTTTTTCAATTTTAAGATGGGTGTTAATCAGTGAATGTACACACCGATCTGGCATTACATTATGACCACTGACAGGAGAAGTGAATAACATTGACCATTTTCTGACAATCTGATGTTCTGCTGGGAAACTTTTGGGCCTGGCATTCATTCATGTGGATGTTACTTAGACATGTAGCACCCACCTAGATCCTCACTCCATAGAAAACATGAAGAAAAGTGTTGACATGGCCTCCAAATTCACTAGATCCATGTCTTTATCCATTCTCTGATGAGGCCCAGCTGTTTCAGAGGCACCTATACAAAATTAGGAAGGTGGTCATAATGTTATGCCTCATTGGTGTCCACTGTAGGCCTCTAGCAATAAAGCGACAAATTTAAAACTTTGGGAAGACTTTCAGGATGCACTAATCTCTAGAGGGTTTAGTTGAGGACGTGTGGGTGACTGATCTCACAGATTTATCTTGAAGCTCCGTTCAGTGTAATATATTCAGACGCTGAATGCTCTGCAGGGGAAAAAAGAAAAATACCAGAAGGCACAATTTCACCCATTCTGTGCGATCAATGTTTTGGCTGCAATTCTTTCATATGCACCGAAAACACAATGAATAATTCTAGTTGATGTAGATTCTCTGACTATTTATAGCGACACTCCTGCTGATGCAAGTGCAACAAAGGATGTTGGGCGTGCGTCTAGTGCATGCAAGAGATTTGACATTGTCAGGAGTCGTTTGCTCAACCTTGCACTTTTTGTTTCCCCCAGTTTGTGAGTACAGCAGTTTGCTCAAGCATGCGTGGGTGGGAGTGTGTGTATCTCAGATTAAAGCTGCACCGCAAAGTGATAATCTATCAATGAAGGAGCGAGTGATTCTGGTTTTGCAGTGGTGTTAAGCTCTGCTCTCTTAACTTTTTTTTTCACAAACACTCTGCCCCCCCCCCCCCTTTTCACGGTAACCTGCATTCATTAGCTACCTTTCATCGGTGAATTCGTGACTGTGGCGTGACCTCAGAGGGCGGCTGCTCTGCACACTCTCTGTGCACCTGTGTGATGGGCCACAGGTAATTGATTTGAGTCAGCAGTATTGGTGTGGCCGAGCGCCGGTCAAGGTTAATGATGTTAGGAGAGATTACATTTAACAGGTGTCACCGCAGGGACTCAGGGGTGAGAGCGTAGCCATGTAGGAGGAGGTTTTTGCTGAATCATGAGGCGCCATGAGATGTGTATGACACTGCAATAAAAAACAAAACTTAATTTAATACTTATTTGCAAAGGAAAAGCTTATCATCAGCCAGTTGTGTCTGCGCTGCATCCCAGAGAGACTATAGTTAATTATATTTGCGCTGCATGACATGAAATGATGCGTCTTGTCCATATTGATATTTGAAGACCATCGTGTTTATGCTCAGGCACATTATCTGACAAAGATGAGATGTCTGTTATATTTACACAACGTCTACCAGACTGTCAGCATCCACTGACCGAAAATTTAACAGTGAGCTGATAATGGGTCAGACGTTTACTGTCTTAGACGTCCACAGGGATTATTTTTTTAAATCTATAAGCCTCCAGGGGTTTAATTCCTGCTCCAATATTTGTTCTGTCATCTTTATCTGTACGGTGACATTCCCGTGACCATAAGTTGGCCAGAAACTAATTCCCTTGCCGCACATTTCATTAAAATGGACCCACCACAGTCACATATGCGCCGGTAAATGATGGCTAACGAATGCAAAACCTTCAAACGAGTGAATACTAACCACATCACATTTTATTATCTCACTCTGTCGTGGGTTGTTTTCTTTTTGGTCTTTGTTTGCTGATAATGCGCCACGTGTGTCTCCCATCACTGTCTGCTGCAGCTGTCTGTGAAAGGTTACAGCGACAAGCAGCACATCCTGCTGAAGAAGATCATTGAGAAGATGGCCACCTTCGAGATCGACGAGAAGCGCTTTGACATCATCAAAGAAGCGGTTTGTGCAGACTCGTGATGAGTCACACTTGATCCAGATGTGTTGAGAAATTATTTTATTATTCTGCCTTGCAACACAGTTCTGTGAAATTAAAGCTGTAGCACTAGATTTTCTTAGATTTCCAGTTCTTAAAGTGCTTGCCCTCTCTCTCTCTCTGTTTCCCTGCAGTACATGAGGTCTTTGAATAACTTCAGAGCAGAGCAGCCTCACCAGCACGCCATGTACTACCTCCGTCTCCTAATGACTGAGGTTGCTTGGACCAAAGATGAGCTCAGAGAGGCTCTAGACGGTGAGATGCTGCTCTTAATCTTTTTCATTCCTTCTTTACTTTTGTCTCAGAGTCCCAGCGCGTTTACTTATTAGCATCTTTTTAGATAATTTAACCATGAAGCCCTTCTTCATCGGGGTAGAATTGAGCAAGTGGTGTCATGGGTGTATAGTAGCTAGAGCAACAAACTTTAATTAAAAGGTGGCGAGCATTTTTTTTTTCTCCAGATTCTCACTTTGTCGGCTTGTATTCCTGGAGTTAAGTTCCCAGGCGTTTGGCTTAGAGTCTATAAAAGGCTCATCCGTCTCACCTAAAGTCTTCCGTTTCCGTCCTTAAATCCTCATTTGAATGCTGGGGCCGTTCTCCAGCAGATGCCTCCCTAGCTGCAGTCTTTCCTCTCCGCAGCGCCAGTCTGGAGCCCGAAGGGCAGATAGTTTTATTTTTACCACGGAGCGCCCTCCGATTCACACGAGACTCAATTAACCTGCAGGGTCACAGCCTGTAGTTTAGTCACCTGGGCGTCCAATTACAGACACTTGTTCCCTTATCTGTGTCCTTACCTTCCCCCTGTCGTCCCCCGTCGGCGGACCCTCTGTCAGTCTCCTGTTTTCTTTTCTGTTGGTGTTGCTGTGGACAAACAATCATTTAGATAAAAGTGTGTGTGTGTGCGCCTCTGTAGCTCATCCTTGAATCTGGGTCAGACGGCGTTTGAATTCAGATTTGCCGGCCCACATTGAGACAGACTTAATTTTTGTTCATCTCGTGTTATTTTATATTTTTTAATCATTATTTTAACCAGCTTTTTTGACTGTCTAACAGGTGACTGTTGTTGTATTCTTTGTGACAGGATGTACAATTAAATCACACTATCAGAAGTTTTTTTTTTTTTTTATTCCGTCTTGATTGCAGCTTTTTGAAAATCCTTCTCTGATTGATCGCTGTTGTCTCTGATCTGTATTCCAGATGTAACTCTCCCACGCCTCAAGGCCTTCATACCTCAGCTATTGTCACGGTTACATATTGAAGCCCTTCTCCATGGCAACATCACCAAGGAGGTTTGTACAGAGTCTGTGTTTTTACTGCCAGCTTCTTCTTTTTTTTTTTTTTTACCGTGATAGATTTCTTTATTTAGAGTCGTGCAGCTTTCCTTTCATGTCCAGCTTCGTAACCTTTTTCTTCAAACACCTGTTATAATATCCTGCAATCAAATCACAGGTTGTTTGAGGTCACAGGCCCTGCCACAACGCCGTGTAATGTTGACACTGTCACAGTCTAGTGGAGGGAGAATGAGCCTCATCAGCGAGAGTAATGATCACCATGGAGCTGCAGCACAGACCTGCTTCTTTAAGACCTGAACCGGCCATCAAAGACGACTCAAGAATCACGAATCTAGAGTCTATTTAACCGGCTCAGTTGAGTCCTACCACGTTTGAGACATATACACGGCACCATTCAAACATCTTACATCTCACTCGGCAGAGAAACAAAACAACTCGACTTGGCCACTAGCAAACAAAGTCACACACTCACTCACTTACGCACAATACACAGAGAAACGAAACTTAACCGACTCTTACACGACTAATCAAGAGAGACAAGAGCCAATTAATATGCTCACTAACCACCAAGTTTGCAGACAACATTGGTCTGACTCTTGTCTGACTTAAAATAACCAAAATATTGCCAAACTGGTGACGTGAGCTTTCCTTCTTCTTTTTCTTCCTATTTTTCTCTGAGTTCAAGTGAAATTATCAGACATTCTTCCAAACTTATTTTCTCTTGATATTTATCACACGATATATCGTGATATATATCGTTTTATCGCCCAGCCCTAACACAAAGGTCACATTTTTGTGCTTTAACTTCTTATTGACAGTCTCCTAAGAAAAAAACATTTTTTAAAAGTCTCTAAAGCTTGATTTCTACAGGATTTTTTGTATTTTCCATTTACATATCTGCATACTGAGATATCTGTGAATGTGTATGATCTTGGCACTAGAAGCTTCAGGTTTCCAGGTAAACCGTTGATGTGGACAGCACTTAGCGATACAGACTCATGGCGTAAAATGTGTGGCCATGATGAGTAGCTTAGTCCAAGCTGTTGGAAAATGTCTGTGGGAATTATGTAAAAAGATTAAATGGAAAAAGAGCTAAATGATGCATCATGTCAAATGACTGTAACCTGAGGTTTTGTGGACTAAAATGTTCACTGTTGTTTCTCCGTCTCTCTCATCCCTCTAGTCTGCTCTCGGCATGATGCAAATGTTGGAGGACACGCTCATTGAGCACGCTCACACAAAACCCCTCCTCCCGAGCCAACTGATTCGCTACAGAGAGGTGCAGGTTCCAGACGGTAAGTCGTGTACACTTCCTCCACACACACAGTCTCACACACACACCAACCAGTTAAGCTCTGTTAATCATCATCTGCCAGTCGTGACTGTCTCCACAGAAACCGTGCAGAAGAGTCCTTACCCAGCGCTCCCTCGTCATTAGTGACGCCGTCTTGCGTAGTAAAGATCTGATTACATTAAACATCCCACATTTACCCCAGAGGAACATAATGGTAACCGAGTGGGATCGGACGTCACTGCGCGACAAGGCACACACGCCTTCTCCCCCCAGCAGCTCAAACAATGAGCGCACATGCAAAACACGGTTACCTGCACTGCCTTTCTGATTACATTAGGTGAAGCTGAATGACACGGAGAGGAGAACCAGAGCTGCGCGCGGCCACCTGGACACGTCCTGTGTCTCACTTAGGGATTTTCCAGGCTTGTCTCCAAACTGCCAGTCAGATGTAGAGAACAGGAGAAGGACGTGCAGGATGTAAACACAAAAGAAAACGGAGGCTGCTAAGATAACCAGCTGCATGACTGTCTGTCTAAGGAACATGTTATTACTCTCACAGCTGAAAGCCTCAGGCAGAAAGTGTTAAAGACACCATGTAATCCAAAGGCAGTTAAAAACTAAACCCAGTGTCAAACATTCAGACTCAGTGAAGCGTCCTTTCCCTGTGAAATTGATTGACAGGCTGTTTGTTACAAGGACAAACAAATTAAATGGTCAAAAGCTGATTGGTTGCACATTTAAATCATTAAATTGTGCAGTTTCCTCATTGCACAGTAGAAAATATGCAGTTTACCTCTTGGTACGGAGCGTTTAGAGGAGCTGTGGTTTTCCTCGGCTGAGTGAAGGCTAGCTCACGCCACGCTGACGTTGTTTATTTAGTTTTGTCACAGAGAGTTAAACAAAGTCTGAAACGTTCACACTTCACGCTAGCGGCTTGATTAATCCACCGCTGTCACTGCCTCGACTCAACACGTCAAAACTTTCACTAAGAATGTGAGGGGGAGGACGTTGAGGAGTGTGGACACGACGGTCCGGCAGCACAGAGGCGTTGTGCTCAGTCAGCAGCATGTGCATAGAGTCACCTGCATTACCCAACCTCAGCTCGCCCTCCATTCAAAGTGAGTTTAATCACAACGGACTCCTGCAATCTGAAGCAGAGAGGAAAGGAGCCAAGGCCCGTCCCTTGCTACAATGCATGGCTCCTCTCCACGTTCTGCTCAAAGAAGAAAATTGTAAAGTACAGATGAAAGGCTAGAGGACACGCATTCGGAGCCACTCAGCAGAAAGCACGGTGTATGCATTCAGCAGAACGTCTCTGCCTTTCTGGAGAGTTTCACCACTGTCCCCTTCCTGAACTTTCCTCTACAATAGTGCTGAGGTGCAACTGCAGGCATCACATGCTCAAGTATCCACTCAGAGGCCTGATTATGCATGGAATGGATTAATTGAAGATGTTCAACGAGGCTAGCCAAATTCATTTTTCACACCTTATCATGAATCAGAGGATTTGAGGCTAATAAAAAAGGGATTTTTACCTTAAACTGCTTAAGCTGGTTTTGCTCACTGGCTGCATTACATGGGAGCTCCCGAGCACAAGCTCTCAACATATCTCGAGCCACGTTTGGCAGAACTGCTGGAACTTTTACAAAGTTTGTAATCTAAATTAAATCTGTACACACAGCATAAAGGCTCGTATTATGATATTTGGTCTTCTGTTTTTGTTTACTGACTGGAACCGTATGATAAGGGATGGGAGCTAAAGGCTCGTGGAAACGGCCAAAACCACAAAATGCATTTACTTTTTCAGCATCTGTTTAAATCACAGACAGAACAAACTAAATGCATGTCAGCTCCTTTAATTATATTAGTCTGGCCGTTGTGTTGTTTTTCTCCAGGCCTTGCTGTTCCAGTCGGTAATTCAAGTCAGAGTGAATGTATTTACTATATGATTACTGTACCAGGAGGAGAAATAAAAAAAAACAAACAAACACTCTTCTGTTTCTCCCAGGTGGCTGGTATGTTTACCAGCAGAGGAACGAGGTGCACAACAATTGCGGCATTGAGATCTACTACCAGACGGACATGCAGACCACCCACGACAACATGCTGCTGGAGCTGTTCTGTCAGATCATCTCTGAGCCCTGCTTCAACACGCTGAGAACCAAAGAACAGCTGGGTGAGAGCACCAGATGCTCACAATGGAGCAACTGTGACTCAATTTGAGAAATGTTGTGAATACACCGATCAGACATAACATTATGACCACCTTCCTAATATCGTGGAGGTCTCTCTTGTGCCGCCGAAGCAGTTGTGACTCATCAGAGAATGGACATGGGTCTTCTGAGGGCGTCCTGTGGTGTCTGGGGAGGGTCCTCTGTGGATCATCCCACAGATACTTGATCAGTTTGGGATCTAGTGAATTTAGAGGCCAGGTCAACACCTTGTGCTGTTCTTCTTCGTATGTTTTTAGTTCCTTCTAAAGCGTTTTTGTGTGTGTGGCCGTGTCAGGCTACATTCTCAGAGGTGGGGGGGTGCCTGGTCTGGTCTAGGTGGGTGCTGCATGTCTAAGTAACATCCTCATAAACGAATGCCAGGTCCAAAAGTTTCCCAGCAGAACACTGAATTGAAAAGATAGTCGATGTTATTCACTTCTCCGGTCATAATGTTGTGGCTGATCTGTGTATTTGCATTTCTGTTAGAGCTGAGCCTCATCTACGAACTAGATGCAGTTATAAAACACTAGATGGCATATAAATGATGATGGTAAACATCTTTGGGAATCAAGTAATCAAGTAACAAGCATGATTTTAATCTAAATGCCCTTAAGGCGATTGCTGAGCTCTGCCCCACTTCCCTCTTCGACCCCCTCACAGGCTACATCGTGTTCAGCGGGCCCCGGCGGGCTAACGGTGTGCAGGGCCTGCGCTTCATCATCCAGTCGGAGAAGGCGCCCCACTACCTGGAGAGCCGCGTGGAGGCCTTCCTCTGCACCATGGAGAAGTCTGTGGAGGAAATGAGCGACGAAGCCTTCCAGAAACACATCCAGGCCCTGGCCATCCGCCGCCTGGACAAGCCCAAGAAGCTCTCTGCAGAGTGTGCCAAGTACTGGGGGGAAATCATCTCTCAGCAGTATAATTTTGACAGAGGTGAGTTCTTGATTTTTATTTAGATTATCGACTCAGGTTGTGTAACGGAGAGTCAAATACAAGTTCTGGAGTTATCAATATTTCGGCCAGCCCCTGACTTTAGCACGACGTTGCTTAGAGCTGCACAAATTGGGATTGATTAAAGCCTGAATTAATCTGCAGCCATAGCACACCTCACGCTTTCAGGCGCTCTCTTGAGTGCTGTAATGGGTTTTAATGGGCTGATTCGCTAGTAATCTACCCAAAGCTCTGAGTGATGGCAAAACTGAAATGCTGCCAAGGGAGCGGTGGTGATTACAGATACTAGCAGTGTTGGTGGGTTTGTCAGGGTAGAGAGAGAGAGAGAGGGGTTAGCTAACACGCTCAATGCCAAGGGCACAGAGAAACATACAGCACACTCCATTAATAAGAGCTTACACACAGCACACACTGCTCCATGGGATGACTGGAGAAGAGCTGCTGCTGGCTGAGCGTTGATCCCATAATCATCTTTTACAGTTTGTTCCGACAACACTCAGATTTGGTTACGCTGTTTGTTTGTCTTTAGAGCTTTGGTTTCCCAAGCTGTTTGATCACTGCTGTGTTTTCTTGTTTGTGCAATATGTTTAGCAATCCAATTCAGTCAGCGTTGCATCGGCAAGCTACGTATGTTATGACACAGCAGCAAAACATCACGGCATGTCTCATGAAGACTGATCCACGCGGGGGATTTCTGCTCCAGTATGAGGCTGCAGCGATGGCTTTGTCCAGATTAGCCTGCTAATTTCACAATGATGGATCACTCTGGAGCTAAAACTTTCTGCACCTGCAGCGGAAATTTAAAGTTTAATTGAGATGCAGTGCGAGGCGCTCCTTTAAAATGCACTCCTCTGATTCTGAGCTGTGCAGCAGTGACAGGTCTAGAACGGATCGCGCTAACGCTTCCCATTTTTTCCCCTGTTGTGTTTCAGATAACATTGAAGTGGCGTATCTGAAGACTCTGACAAAGGAAAACGTCATGCAGTTCTATAGAGTAAGTAGTACTTTGCGTCTCCTCGACCTTGTTCTCTCACTCGGCTGAGGCTCGCATCATGTTTGGTTTGTAGCAGCTGCTGGTAATGTGGAAACTGTTATTGGTTTCTGTGAATCAAACTTCCACTTTCATATTTATTAAAAACCATAAATATTTCTCTGGGAGCGGTTATTGAGACCTGGTCTGGTCTAGGTGGTACATCCACATGAATGAATGCCAGGTCCAATAGTTTCCCAGCAGGACCTTGAATTGCCACAAGGTGGTCACCGTTACTCACTTCTCCTGTCGGTGGTCTTAATGTTGTGGCTGATAATGTAATTCTCCCACGCCGTGAAGCCTAAAACATAAACGTCAGAACGATTTTAGCTCATCATCTAACGAGGAAATTACGACCCAATGCAACAAACGATGCTAAAACACCTCCCTGGGTGCATTTACTCCCCAAACTGCTCATGTTTTATTGGAGCAGCGTTAAATTATGATTCTCATTTGATTTTAATTGTGGTGCTTTGTGGCTCTGGATGATGCCGGCGTGGCGGCAAGTTAGGCGGCGGCGGCTACTCGTGACGTGGGTTTACTGTTGTAGTTTATGATGAGGCCATGAAATCTCTCTGTGGGGGTCTATCAACCACTGTAGAGTCCAGTTCAACCATTTGCAGAGAAAGAATGCGTTTATATCCAGAGAAGTTAACCACATATTATTTGATTTAATGTGGTCATTTTTATCCATTGTGCACTAACGATTAGTGCTGGCAATATTTTTCCAAAGACATGAAAGTTAAATTTTTCACCCAAGTTCCCACTGAAAAAGTAAAAATGGAAATTTGAACATTTTTAATTCCATTTCATCTGAGGCCTGCATCTGCTGCTGAACTATGTGGTAATAGCCAAACCTCCAGAGTATAATTAAACCCTCATAAATACCTTGACTGACATCTACTGAGGCTGCGTTCGTCTTCCGGTGCCACTCTGTGCGGGGACGTTGAGGCACGAATTACGGATTCCAAAATATAATTGGGGAGCCAAAAAGAAAGTTTGAGCGTACCATAAATAGACGTGGACTGTCGGTGTTACAGAGCAGCGATTGGGTGGTAATCTGTTTTTTTTTTTTTATTAAAGATTTGACATTGCAGCGCCTCCTCCTCCTCCTCCTCCGCCGTACGCCTGCTCACGGTTTTACTGGGTTCAGTGTTCCCTCCCAGCTTTCATCTCCTGCTTCTATTCATAGCCGTGGAGGTGACACTGACGGGACGCTCGCAGCATATCAGCAGCCGTAATGACAGCCGCCCTGTTTCAAGGGAGGGGGGGGGGGGTGACGCGGCCAAAGAAACAGAATAAGCATTATCTGAGCCCAGCAGAAACTATTACGGACCCCATGCAGAATAAACCTAATGCATTTCTAATGTTATATCGGCCGCACTGGATCGCAGAGGTGCCTTTTATTATTTCGTTTTTTTTAAGGCTGCTAGAGTCGACGCCGTCTGACTGCAGCCAAATCTTCAGTCTAATATAATCCTCCATCCAGAGACAGTGATGTGAAGCTAAACCTCCACAGGTCTGTCAAAACGGATCCCAGACTCAGTGGGAGCAAACACTCCCACCCTGGCCCTGCCGAGTCTCTTCTTCTGTGGTAGCAGTGCTCTGTTCCACAGACTGATGAGTCACTGTGTTGTGTTCTTCCTCCTCATTTTATATTCTTGAAAATAAATTCCCCATCATCCTCACCCACCTCGTCTCCACAGGAACGGCTGACGGTCGACGCCCTGAAGAGACACAAGGTGTCCGTGCACGTCCTGTCCAGGGAGATGGACTCCTGTGAGTACCTGTGCACGCGTGGCGCTCGCCGTCATTCAGACCCTCTGAGTGTTAGTTAGTGTCGGGCTGACCTGCGTATCACTGTGTCTCCGCCAGGTCCGATAGTTGGAGAGTTCCCAGCTCAGAATGACGTCAACCTGGCTCCTGCTCCTTCCCTGCCTCAGGTAAAGCTCTTTGTTTTGTTTCCCAAACTGCTGACGTGCGTTACCTTCGAATTCAAATGTTTGTTCTCCTAAAACTGGTGACGTAAGTGGCACACAATTAGTAAAGAATAATCTGGACTGTGATAGCTGTATGTTTCCATAGCCCTAAGGTTTCCCCAAATCCCAGCCACGTCAATTTGGCTTTGTAGCTACGGCAACAGCTCATACCCTATGCAGACACTAGTGAGGACATTAGTCACAGCAACACTTGGTAGTTTCCGCTTTAGTATTTCCAGCTGCTTCTCCACCACTGCTGCAATATCCAAATTGATTGTTTTGGATCAATAAAGACAGAAGGAAAGGTTAACTGAGGAGGTTTGGACCATAGACTGTATATAAATATGGACGGTGCGTCCCCACCTCCTTGCGTTGGCCGAACTGACGCCATTTTTCCCGAGGATGCTGGCAAAGCATCCTCTGACCAGAACGCTCCGAGAGTGGAGCCGTGATATCGATAACATGCATCAATGTTATATTAACTACCTAAAATGACAGAAACAATCCTTGAAAATAAAAATATTTGGCATGTATTTTAGTTTTCCTCAAGTCTCATCCACTAACATGGAGGAGGTGGAGCTTACGACCTATACTGCAGCCAGCCACCAGGGGGAGCTCTACTTGCTTTGGCTTCACTTTAGAGGAGCATTTTCGACCTCCATGTTTATAGTCTACGGTTCAGAGACACAAACATTTGTAGGACTTGTCTTCGAAAGCTTCAGTCTCCATTGTTGAAAGTGAAACAGGAAGTAGAAACAACAAATTAACCAGACAAAAAAAAGACACTGCGCCAACGAGCATTTGGTGGCGTTGAGTGTTTGTGAGCGTTCACAGGTATTTTCTTCTTCTGGTTTGTTTAAAACATGTCACTCATCATCGACAATGAACGGATCCCACTAAGAACTGTCACTTCTCCTGCTGTCAGCGGTGACACTGAGGGAAATGTAGATTATTTTGATTCGGTGCCACATACGTGTTTAGCAGATGGTGTATCAGTCCGCAGCTGAAAATAGTCCCCAGCAGATGTTTTTATTTATCCCTGCTGTGTTCTTTTAGGAACATACTGAGCCTTTTCTTTTAATCATTCTTGTGACTTATGTCCTCAATAGGAACCAGCTCAAACGGGACAGAACGCTGTAGACAGGGTTGGTATTTTTGTTTAAGACATTTCACTCGAGGCAGGAGAGTCGGCTCTAGTTTTAGTAGGTTGTCAGCTTTTAAAAATAAAGGTAGAAAACTTCTGATATCTCGATAAATCACCACTTGTTTTTTTTAATCTCCCCCAGCCCACTTTGGTTCAGGACATGACAGAATTCAAGAGGAGCCTGCCTCTGTTCCCCCTGGTCAAGCCTCACATCAACTTCATGGCTGCCAAACTGTGAGCGAGGCCGGCGGGTCAGCACACGCAGCAGCACGGGGGAGGGAGAGACGGCGAAACCCCGCTCTGTATCCCACCTACACCTTCTACCCCCCCCATCAGGAAGACTGTCATCTGACTGAGCCTGCATGTGTGTGTGTGTTTGTGTGTGCAGGACGGGTGCATGTGAATGCTTATATATATATATATGTGTGTGTGTGTGTGTGGCAGGCTGGAGAAGAGATGCTCTGAAACAAAACAAATCACAAAGTTAGCCGTGGTTGTCGACGTAGCTGTGGTAACGGTAGAGGTCTCACCGGACTCGCCTCATGTTCACGTCTCCAGAAAATAAAAAAAAAGAAAGGAAGGAGACGTAGCACTCGCACGCATCACAACACAGTGTAGGCTGTAGTAGAGAGAAATAGAAGCAACCTTAATTAAAAAAACAAACTTTAAGACGAGGGCCAGATCCCTTTAAACGAGTCCAAGTGTACTGCAGAAACTAGGAGGCGTTTTTATTTGAGCTCAGATCCAGAGACGTGCTGCTCTTGGCGTCGGGGCGGCGGGTTTGTCGCGACGAACCGGAGGCCGTAGAGGATGGAGACGGTAGCTCCGTGAAGGTCTTCTTTTATTTGTGTGTGTGTGTGTGTGTGTGTGTGTGGGACGGCTCTCCAGAATATTACCACGGCGACAGTTGCACTCGGTGAAACGGGATGTTTTATTCTCGCTCACCTGAAGGCTGCTTCATCATCACCGTTTTTAATCCTTGCATGTGTTGGAATGTTTCTAGCCTGGAAAATGTTGGGACCCTTTCAGGAGCTGTTTTAAAAAAAAAAAAAAACATTTGCTAACCACTGAAATCACGCCCATTTAAAAGGAACAGGTTTTATTTTTTAAACTGCGTTTTACAGTAGTATGTAATTCTACATCTCAGGGGTACGTCCATGCTGTTTTTTTTTTTTGTTTTTTTTCTTTTACATTAAATTTTATTAGTAATTAAAATAAAAACCCTTCTTTTATCTCATTTACATTACTTGTTTTATTATTTCACCAGTTTAGTTTTATTCCTTAAACTGAACGGAAGGCGACGCACGGCTTTGGAGGCGAAGAGTATTTATTTATTTGATCATTTTTAAGACCTAAGGGAGGCCGTCATTGTTCTTACACTCTTGTAGCTTGTGCCTTTCTTGTGAGGAAGAAGAGGAGGAGGAGGAAGAGGAGGAGGGGGCGCATGAGTTAGTGTCATATTCTGATCAGAGGCCTGCAGGATTTACCCCCCCGGCTTGGGACGGCTCTCGTGGCGTAGATGTCAAACAAAGCAGCTAGCCTTTTAGTTTTATTTTTGAAAGGAAACATTTAGTGTTAAACATATAAAAAAAATCTATATATATACATGTATATATGTATGTATATGCACTTCTCTCACGAAGCAATAACCTCACTCTTGCGGACAGGGAACGGTGCGAGGCAGAATGAGACGTGGCTCTTGTCTGCACTGCTGAGTAGAAAGAGCGGATGCCGTGACCTGCTCTCTCAGGTGCTAACCAACTTTAAAACAAAACATTATTTTTCCCCTCCATACTCTGCTCTTAGGCCTCATTCTCTCTCTCTCTCATGATGCTGCACTGTTTTAAATAAGCTTTGTCATTTAAAATCCACCGTATTTCTGAATTTAAAGCATTTTACTTGTTATTTGAGCTTTCAAACGGGGCCTCTTCATTACCACCTGCTACTGTGTTTAAAAAGGGGCGCTCTTCCCTTGTGGTCAAACCCAAAGACAACCAGCAGCAGCAGCCGCCGGCCTTAGGCAGTAGCTCGACAGCTTTCACGCCGTGTCCCTCCCCTCCCAGTTAGAAACTAGCAACATTACATATCAGGCTTGGGTGGGCCATGCACCGTTTACTTTGTGAAGTACCTACTACTGATTGGTGGTTTTCATTTCTGGATGTATTTAGCAAAAACAACAAAAAAAGACAGATTGGCTTCATGGGCTGTTGAAGAGTGCTGATATATTTTGAGTTTGGTCTTTTTATGTCTCCTGTGTGTTTCTAATGAATAAACAACTCAATGGAACAGCTTGTCACGGTTTCTCCTTCGACTCACGCACATACTCACACAAAACATGTGGAAAAATACGTTTATTCACAGAACTGACACCATAGACAATCAGCAACTTCTCTACGACACAGTTCACACTTTAGCGTCTTTTTTTTTTTGGCAGAGGGGGGCGGTTGAATGTAGTGGCTGATGAAGGGGGCTGCAGATCGTAGGAGGACACCGGGTTCACATGTGCAGGTTAAATAGTCGAAGCGTGCTGATGAGTCATTTTGCATCTTTCATCTTAGCGGCGGCAGCTTAGAGGTCATGTCCAAGTGAGCAAAGGAAATTCATAATCATGCAAAGTCAGTTCACAAAAAATAAGCCCATGCAGATGCAGCAGCTGAAGAGTCCCGGGTGTACCACCAATGCACCGTTAACATTTTGTTGAGCATTTAAATATTAAATATACATTTTATTCCAGAAATAGCACCCTCCTCCTTTAATTTAGCGATACTGAATAAGCACATTTGTCTCCTACAACAGGAGGTGGTGGCTCTGCTTGAACTGACTCGCAGCTAAAAGTGTCCAGTGACTCACTTTCAGGTGCAACAGTCCGAGCCGAGCTGAAGGCCACAGTCGGGCGAGGCGACAGTCCCGTCGTCACGTGATGCAGAGGGGCAGAAATGTGTCTAATATCAGCAGACATCCAGCGGTCAAAGTCATGAGAGCACCACGCAAGGAAAAAGAAAGCTGGTCAGTCCAACTGAGTCAAATGTAAAGATTAAACTCCACTCGGCTTGAGTCAGGCTCTGGCCTCCTCTGATCCGTGGTCGGTGTGTGTGTGTTTCCTAAATGCTTCCTGGTTGTGGTTCGTGTACAGCACTGCATCACGATCGACAACTGTTAAACACATTTTTATTGTTTTCTCATTAATACATTCCAAACACTGAACATCATTCAAAAGAAACCCCTGACATTGGCAAAGGGGACGCCTCAAAACAAACATTATAAAACAATCATTTATTATTATTAATATTATAAAACTCTCTAATTACACATGCCCTGCATTTCCCCCCTCTCTCTCCCTCTCTTTTAAAACACAGTTAAGTTTACATTAAGTATTATTCAGGTGATTGTTGAAGCACGTCCAGCCTGCAGTCAGAGCCGTGCGCTGACGTGGAACAGCGCACCGACCGTGAACATGCTCCAGTCTCATCCGTGTTCGCCTCACGAAAGCATCACAGGTTTAAAAACAGCGTGTGGCGGCGGCGGTGGGGATCCTTGTGTGGGTTTGATGAGTCACTCTGGAACGGGTGAGAGGGGGTGAGGTGCAGGAAGGAGAATGAGGGTGACACTGATTCCAAGTCTGTTTCACCAGCACTTCCTGCTCACTGAGTTCATCCAGCCTCCCTCCTCCTCCTCCTCCAGCAGAGGTGTGCGTTGCGTCCATCCTCCCTCCAGACTCTGGGGCCTCCTCAGGCCTCCTCCTGCTCGGGGAAGTTGAGGATCTTGCGGTGGGCTTGCCTCAGGTACTGCTGCTGTTTGAAGTAGACCTTAAACGCCCCCTTGATGGCCACGAAGGCAATACCCCCCTGCAGAGAGAAAACTCAAGTCTTAAAGACACGTTCACGTCCACGTCACAGCCTCCCTCGCCTCCTGCTTCAATGACCGTCCTCCTGAACACAACCCTTCACTGTATTTGTTGTTAACGCTTGGATGCTACAGTGAGGAGGTGCAGGCTTAGATCCCGCTGGACTTGTAGAGTTTTTTATGATTAGACGTTTCTCCACTCATCTGTTTAGCTTCTTCAGTTCTGACTGAGGACGTCATGGCATTTAGATATTAACCACCTACGTCTGTGTCTTAGTCAGCTATACTGTCCATGGTGACGTCTCTGCTACACGTCAGAGAACATTTATACCTCCTATACGCTTAAATCAGCTCCACCTTTACTGATGAACACATTAATGCCTGACTCAGTCTGAATCTCAACTTTGTACCCTAACATCTGTCCAAACTTTGATTTCTGATCTTTGATTTAATTTTTATTTGACGAGAGGCAGAAAAGCTGCGAATCAAGACTCAAAATGGCTGATTCACAAAGATGTTGTCAGGACATCTGTGTTAGCAGAAATAGAGCAGGTCATTTGCAGGATTATAATCACAGACGACCTTCACAATTATTACAAATTACCAGAGCTCTCAGGTAAAACCAGTCCTGTGTGAACAGAGGTTTAAACTCTAAACAGGAAGCTGCTGCCTTGAAGCAAACTCTGAACAAAGTTTTGTTTTCTGGAGCCGGTGTGATAACGGATTCATCATTATGGTAAAACTTCTTCAACACATCCTCCTCAAACTGTTCTCCTGTGGGCTGAGAAACAAACTGAAGCTCTCCGTTCTGCTCTGAGTCGTCGTCAGCAGCAGCAGCAGCAGCAGCAGCAGCAGCCCGTCTGTCACTCAGAGGATGAGGACACAGTGTTCAGGGGTATCAATGCAGCCCAGATCACATGAGCCACTCTGGTTACCTCTCTGTCCTCACCGTGAGGTCTCTCTAATCATTGGGTGGCTCGTATGATGCACAGTTAACACCAAGAAAGAGGGGCGCTGTGTCTGTAGATCCAGGTGATCGTATATCCCAGAAAATCTAAATCTTAATCTGAACAACATCCTCTGATTACAGATGAATACCTGATGAAAACAACTTGATGGGGGTATCTGTAGTTCCTAATAAAAACCTAAACTTCCCACCAGTATTATAATCATCAATGCATGCTGGGATTATCTTTGCATCGTGACTTCTGAAGCTCCAACATACGAGTATTTATCTCGGCTGTACCCACCAGGATGGTCCTCTGCAGGTTGGAGTTGACGCTGCTGAACATGAGCTTCCCCACGATGGTGGCGATGGTGGGGAAGACCAGGGCGCCACACAGGATCCGCGTGGCCGACACGTGGTCCGCCAGGGGGCTGGCCTCGGCGGGGATCCGAGGGACCGGGCAGCCGATTCCTGCAGAGACACGAGCGGCAGCGTGGAGCCAGTTCAAACATTTTGGTTGTGTTTGCACGCGGCTGCAGCTGATCTGAGCGCAGAGACGCTTCCAGAGCCCGAGGCCGTGTTTGTTTATCAGTGTTTACGGCTCTGATGGAACTAGACCAGACCGGTGGCAGTGAGGGTTTGTGATGCAACTTCCATCCAGTGTTTGTTTTAAACTTGTCTTGTGTGATTGTGTTTGTGACTCATCGTCTGCATCCACTGAGGCTCAACCGCTAGCCCTTAAATTGAATCATGACACGTGTCGTTAAGGGCCGGGCTTAAACATCTGAATGAGGACACGTTCCTGCGCTGCCACACAAGCATTAAGGCGAGAGATTAGAAAGATTTAAACATGTTATCAAAGAGTGTGTCCTGACCTGGGAAGATGCTGTTGAGGATCTGCAGTTTGTTGGAGTATTTCCTCCACAGACGCAGGACGTAGTCCTCCCAGCGGATCATCTTGCCGAGGATCAGCATGACAGGGATGGTGGGCAGCCCGATGAGCAGGAACAGAGGGTCGGCCCGCTCCATAACGTCCAGGCCCTCCTTATGTCCCACCACCTGGACAGAAGAGAGGACGGACAGAATGGAAAACTGATTGTTTTACTCACAAATGAGAAAAAATAAAAGGCTGGTGTGAACTGACCACAGCGGAGCTTATGACAAAACCTGCAGCCACAGGATTAGTGCAGGTTTGACGTCACAGTCTCAACTAGTAGGGCTGGGCGGTATGACGGCATAAAAGTGTCTACCGGTAGAGATTTTGAAATACCGTTTATACCGGAGAAAGAGCAGATGTCTGCAGCATCTCTCAGAGTCACTGTAATTACACCACCTAGACACACGGGGCACTGCAGGCTTTGCAGCAGACTGCTTGGCGTGGTTGCATGAGCACGACGAAGAAGAAACAGCTTTACCTGAGTGATAGCAATCATGGCGGAGAGTGAACGTCACGAGGAAACGGAGGCGGACTGATGAAGAGGAGGAGGAACTCGTTCTGAAAAGGGGCGCTACGTCTGTTGTGTGGAACTTTTCGGATTTAGAAAAGCCGACGACGAACAAAAAGTGATATTCTGCAAAGAGTGTCGCGTGACTGTTGCTGCTGGAGGTGGAAACACTGGTAACCTCTTCCACCACTTCAAGTTAAAATATGCGAAGCAGTATTATGTTATTATATTTTCTTTAAAATAATGTTATGCTAATAAAAATAAGAGGAAAATGATCAAATGTGACAGTGTGGGTATTTTAAGCCTACAGGGGGAAGAAAAACAAAACATACCGCGATATATACCATTACCGTGATATATGATTTTGCTCATACCGCCCAACCCTATCATCTAGCCTGATCAAGAGAGCCTAACCTCTGCTCATACCTGCATGACGGTGACCGCTCCGTACGTGACAGCAGTCCAGTAGATGGAGCCCACCATGATGCCTGCAGCAGCAAAGGGCCCGGCCTTAGAGATGAGTCGGTCAGCCAGGTCCAGGACGTAAACCACGGGACCTGATGGAGGAAAGGATCAGACAGTTAGGAGATGGGAGTTCTTCTTTAAAATATACCGATCAGCCACAACATTATGAACAACATTGACCGTGTTGGGACAATTCAATGTTCTGCTGGGTAACTTTTGGACCTGGCAGGACACTCAGAAGGCCCATGTCTATTCTCTGATGAGTCACAACAGTTTTGGAGGAACAAGGGAGACCTACACAATATTAGAAAGGCGGTCATAATGTTATGCCTGATCTGTGTATGATCTAAGTATAAATACAGAACTGGAAATAAACTACCATTGCTGTTATGCATTAATCTTCTTATTTTGTGTATAAAATGTCTGTCCAGCTCATGTTGACATGCTAAGACATCTTCATACCTCTACATAAACCCTCTCAGGTGTCTCTGGTCATTACTGTCAGTCTTCCTGCTCATGTGTGAAAGTCAGGAGACTAATCAGTTTTACCAGCACTGCCCTGTAACCACACATCAGTCCTGTCTGCCTCTAGACAGAAGGAACTGCATTCAAACGAAAGCAAAAGAAGACGCCACATGATTGACGCGTGATAAAAGAACATGTCAACAATTTGGTCATGCGAAAGTGAACGTTCCTCCGTGAAGCATTCCCGAACTCTGATGCATGTCAATATGGTCCACACCTTTGTGTTGCAAACTTATTGACAGACAGGGAGGAGCTTCACATGGTTCCGGTTCCACCGAGATTAAAAACAACTGGGCTGTTCCTCCACACGCATGAATGAGGATTCGTCTTAGGTCCAAGCCTGCCTTCAGAGCCGTGACATCCCTGCCTGACATCAGGAGCACGACCCAAAAAAAATAAAGTCTCTGCTGCATCCTCCTCCCTGGCATTCCAGGCCGACTCGAGGGAAATCATGCAATATTTACAGGAAGGCAACCTGATTTCCTCACTCAGACAGACCCATCCACATGCTATTAATAACCAGCCCAGGAGTCAGAGGGAGGAGAGCTGGGTGGGGACGCGACCAGAGGGACCGAGCACGGAGCACGGAGCACAGAGCTGGGATTCTGTGTGCTGCACAAATCTGGAAACTCTTAACTGCAACATAAGAACAACTTTCTCCTAAAAACTCCTTCAATGATCAATGTTATACACCCACTTGCCAGTTTATTAGGTACACAAATGCATTCTAATACATAACGATCTTGCAGTAAAGCTCAGCTTCGTGAAGGTATTCAACATTTGTTTCAAAATATTTATTTTAGATTGTGGTTTCACACGTTTCTTTTATTTTTACAACTTTATTTTAGTCAGTGTTTGGTTCAGTCCAGTTTTTAACATCACCATTAACTGGATCCTCCTGAATGATCACTGAATTACCACCTTACTGACTTGTTTCACCATAAATTGACCATCAGGACAGTCATGGAGTGAAGGACTGTGATATTAGAGTTGATTCTTGTCCTAATAAACTGGGGAGTGAGTGTAGACACAGTCATATTAGTGCATATTCAAGAAGAACACTTTCTGTAATGACTGTTTCAAAGCCTAAACTCATCACTCCTCCTCACGCCCTTTAAATAAAAGCAGTCTCCTCACATTTAGGAGACGAAAGTTGCTTTTAGTGGCTGAATATGTGAGTGTAGTTGAAGATCAGACTCTTGTGTTATTGTTGACTTCTTAGCTTTCACATTTAAGACAAGCAGGGCAGGTCCTTGTGTTTAAACTGTACGTTAGATATTTAACAGTACAAAAGGAAGGACTAGACAGGGTGAGGGTAACCGTGAGGCTTTCCTGCATGACTAGAGTGGCTGGAGTTACTGGAGTTAAACAGCATCTTCCAGAAGAGAAGCGGAGATGAGGGCAGGCCACATGTAGCAGGCCATGATAACAGCAGAGAAAAGTTTAATAAAGATACTTCCATTTAATCATAACTCAAGATTATTATATTATACTCAAAAAAATAAAGGGAACCTTAAATATACGTGCTGGAGCTGGATTCATTCAAGTAGATTTTTCTTGGATCTGCATCTTCTCAATAGAAATCTCAGTCTTGGAAAGCTGCTTTTGCCTGACTAGTCTCGTGTGATTGGTCCACATCATGACCAAATGATCCAAAACATTACAGAAGCTACAACTTTGCCACTGAAGTACATTTTTAAAAAAAATCCAATATTGTAAATGGGAATCAAATCCTTAAATCCATCTACCAGACACGTATCCATTTAGATCGTGCTGTTAAAACCCTCCATCTGTTAAAACTGGGCTCAGAGGTCAATCCACTGGGCTCTCAGAGAGGGGTGACATTTATAACGACTTTTCTTAAAATAGAGATTTCTGACACGTCGCTGGTCAACTTCAGAAATGAGGCAGTGAAATGTCATTAAGTCGGTGCTGAGTCACTGGTCGTTGTGAAAGCAGGACTTGGTTCAAGAACGCTTTTCCCCGCGGCCATGTCAGCAGCAGATTGATAAACATATTATTCTATTCATGTATGCTGCAAGGCTGGCAAGCGGCAAGTAAAAAACACATCGACCTTGTAGCGCACAGAGCTCCAATCACTTTAAGCTGAGGACGAGCGCT
Source organism: Planiliza haematocheilus (assembly GCA_005024645.1). Taxonomy (NCBI): domain Eukaryota; kingdom Metazoa; phylum Chordata; class Actinopteri; order Mugiliformes; family Mugilidae; genus Planiliza; species Planiliza haematocheilus. Next base: position 1,807,108 of record SRSE01001339.1, on the reverse strand, counting down.
GCAGGCCAGAGGGATCGCAGCCGCACAGGCATCGATTGAGACGCAGACGGGTTCAACTCAAACACCTGAGCAGATTTTTTGTAACATCTCCAACTGCAGCGCTTATATTAGCCTACACATCAAGTAAAAAGAGCCACAGCTTTCTAAAATAACTCTGGGCTCCCATGGTTATATTGGGGTTTTCACTTTTTGCAGTTCAGACATAAGACAGACTTTATTAAGGTGTTTGCACAGCGAGACCACTATGAGGCTGTTACCCATAAGTACTTGCCACGAGTTGTGTACAATTCAGCCACTGTTAGCCGTGCACCCAATTTCCACAGCTGAGTACATTGACTCTATAAAAGCTTTGAGCTCTGTGCAGCATTTTAAGCAGGCCATGCTAAAGGTCTTTTTCTTCAGAGAGCTCACTTGTTGAGGAAAAGAACCCCAAAGACGCACGTTGCGTTTGTCACTTCCAAAGCGACTTAAACTCCCAACGGAAATATCGCAAGTTACTTCTAAAGTATTTATTAATGCAGGAGCCCTGTCTGGTCTCCTGCCAGTCTTCTGATGTTTTCCGGAACTGCTTTTACTGCACCTGTGTTTGCCAAGCGCACTGATCTCCCAGCGCTCGAGGGCATCGGCGCGGCGCTTTCTGATGACAGGGTTGGAATCTCTTCGGCTTTCTCCCCGTAAGAGAATCACGCCACCGCGGCTGGAGGCAACTGGGTCGCCTTTAATGGTCGCTAGCAGGACGGAGAGCTGAGCAATTCATTTCAGCCGCTGGCAGCAGGTTCCATAATTAAGATAATTAAAAAGGTGGGAGGGAGGGAGGGAGGGAGGGAGGGAGGGAGGGGAAGTGAAGGAGAAAGGGGAAAAGTGCAACTGCAGCTCCTCAGTAGTGGGTCCTCACACTGGCACACTGGCTTGTTTACGCTCTCTAGGCAGAGTATCAGTGAAGGAGGAGCGGCAAGGACACGCCGTCCTCGGAGTTGTATTGCCAGCCAAATTAGTGTGATAGGCTGGCTTTGGCTCTACAGCAGGTGCTGGTGGGAGTACAGCCAGAACAGCGTATAGCTAGCTGCCGTTCTCTTTCAGCTATCAAACATTACTAGCTTCCACCTCCCCCGTGCCGCACATTAGTGAAAACAATCAAAACCTGGGTTAATAGAAAAGGTGATCTGTGGCTCCAAACCAACCCCGGCATCTGATCTGGTGGCAGGCAGGGGGCCCCCGCCCTAGGAGCCAAAAATGACTAATGCCCATCAAGCCTCTAGAAATGAGCTGGCCTCAGCAGCAACTCTGAGAAAATAACTACTGTGGCAGCTTCCCAGCCGTGCTCCCCGTCTCTGCCGCTGCACACATTTAACTCCATCACCTAAATAGAACGCTGTCGTCACACTATTGTTCACCAAGCTGTGAAACTATTATTCTGACGGTTAATTAAAGCTGCTGCAAATACCACAGCTTCTGAAGCCAAGCCTCTCACATGATATGCAAAAGTGAGAGACATACTTGTGCTTAATTATTATTTTTTTTTTTAACTGAAGATGACAGAGCCACTGGCAGGCTGTGCAACGTGCAAACCATAAATATAAGGTACCACTGTAGCCATATAAGGAAACACTGCAGCAATGATGCAGCAAAACAGACAACACTGTAATCCTACGGCGCTGAAGAGGGCGGTGGAAGCAGTGTGTCCTGCAGCTAAAGTCTGTGGTCCTCATATAGAACAAATAAAATCTCAGCTAGTGGGTTTACTCATCTGTATTCATATGTAATATAAATTCACGGAGAAAAAAAGACGAGTCCTTTAAGAGCCCATCTGTCCTCTGGGTAGCTCCTGAATGAAGATGTGGGACGTCTAATATATGTCCTCCGTTTGCTACAGGTTCAAGGTCGAAAACTCATGATGTGGACCAAGTAACAAACAGCTTGAAAGGCGACTTGGCCCAAGCTTCACGTCGTGCTCTGTTGGAAAGAACAGCCTGTCACGATAACTAGTTTTGTTGAGCAATAAATTGTCCCAGAAATTACTGCAACAGCTGATGCTACTGATATAATATAATAGCATAAGTACATAAGATATTAGCTGTAGGTCTATGTGTGTAGCCGTCATTTCCTTTCACGCAGGCGCAGAACGTACGTGCCAGGTGGCTGCAGGCTGCATCTGATGTACACCCAGTCATTTACATCTAGAAAGGTCGCCATCACGGACCAGAGATCTAAAGATGTGTGATTTAATATCTGAGTCGCAAAGAAAAGGCTGCAATTTTGCAAACACATGGCAGCGTTACTCGCCTCCTCTACCCTCTGCTCTGTTAGCCTTTGATGAGCTGCTCCGTCGGATCCTCCCGTGACCCAGATTCACTCCCACTCCTCTCTCCCAGACACATCCAGCCTCCCTGCACGGCTTCCTCGCCACCTCTGTCTGACACTTGCTAATGGGATTAGGAAAGAGACCCTTTCCCTGGGTGAGAACCACACAGGGACAGCACATAGAACCAATAACTCCAACCAATACTTTCAGCCGCTGTGAAGAACATCAGTCGTTTACTGCATTCAGGACATTGTGGCTACAAATCACTTGGGCTGGCTCAAATTAAAATATTGTGTGTGCACAACAGTGTGTGCATGACTGGTTTAGACATCAAAATCAACAAACTAAAAACCTATTAATTCAATTCCAATGAAGGGACTCTTAATGCTCTTTTTAAAGGCAATAAAGTTGAGGTTAATTTATCTTGAGTACTGCCACAACACATCTTGAAACCAACTCTTTTTCTCACAGTCTATCGCCTAAATGAAGGGAAATGAAAGGTAACACAGTTCTCGGTTGCTCATATACAGGCTTCAATAAGTGAAGAGAGATGGTGGCATAAGCCTCGCATATTATTCTCTTAGGGCATCACCCCCCCCCCCAAGCAGATGAGGCACGGTTTCACACTAAACCACCAGCATATGAACATGACAACGCTCCGCAGGTGTTTGCCAAACCGCTGCAGCATCTGAACCAACGACCAGAGAACATAAAACTTTAGAGTCTGCCTTCTGCACCACAGCTCATTTGTATGACTGAAAGGAATACTTAATAGCCACAAGGCCGTCGCACTATAGTCTAAACGATGAATTATAAAGCTGCTGTGTGAAAGGGATTCATAATGCGACTCAAAGCCAGAGCATGTGAGACAGGCAGTACATTACCTTTAATGCAGTTATCTGATTATTAACTCCACACAAAGAGAGCGGGATGGAAAGGTACATGAACATACAGTCTTAACCGAGAGATTTGTTGTGATATTGCTGCTGTACAGACTTCCTTTTACCATGTTGCCTGGCAACCGGTCAGGCTTGGCTTCACCTGAATTTTGCTGCATCACTTCATCTTTTTTTTTGGGCTTCCTTATTTGCTACTGTGCTGTGTACATGATTAAAATGGTAAGTGGATGACTTGTGGATTATGTTGTATAGAGCCCTGCTGGACAGCTCTACCAAATGTTATTTCCCCCCCCCCCCCCATCTGCAACTCATTTACATTCCTACTGGGAACTAGGAGCTAATTAACCCGCCCTTGCAAACAAAAAGGAAAAGGGGTAACAGACGCATCCACAAATACCCTGCCATCAGCCAAGTGCCAATAATCAGCACTCAATGACAGAAACAGACATCCACTTGAAGACCAGGAAGCATCTAAAGAAGCTGAGCAGAAACGTCTTCTAACAGCGCCACAGTGACAGCACAGCCTTGGTTGATCTATATATACATGAACCTGTTTACCAGCTGGACCCAGCCTCCTGCAGGCTAGTCCGGCTTCTGTCTCAGATTGCAGCTTTTCAATGAAGTTGAGATGGCAGCGGCCCAGTCGCTAATAGGCAACCAAATGATGAATGCTCTAAAACATTAAAACATGTCTTGGTTTTCACATGTGGAAATTACCTTCTGGCTGAACTTTATTTGGGGATAAATCCAGCCTTATTCTAACTAGTGGTTGTTTTGCATACAAAAACCATGAGGACAGGCAATCACTGTCTTCAAAATGCATGAAGGGACGCGAGGGAGAAACTGAAAATTGAGCAGGCTCTGGCCACATAAGTGTGGCTCTGTATGGTGTATTTTCACTAGATGAGTCAGCTTTTGGGAACAATTGAAGCCATCGTCACTCTGACGTGTCAGGATAATTGAGGCAGCCGCTTTTCTAAACTGCTGCTGGTCTGTCAGCCAGGAGCTGGGCTGGATAACAAGTGAGCGCCCTTCTGTTCTTTGTCAAGCTGAAAGGAAATATTTACCCAGATCACCACAGAACCGATGCTGGCTCTGAGTAAATAAACACACACTCAGGCTAGACACACTGAATGGCTCTCAGAGCTTTTGGGTACAGTTACAGGCAGCAACAATTAGGGTGACTTCAACGAGGAACTTCAGCGGCATATTTATGCAGAAATGTGCTCTGTGACGCTCTTCAGTGTTGATACTTAATGGAAAATGAGAGTTGTCATGGCATTTTGACAGTAAATTAAATCCGGATTTAAAAGTTAGGGACTTTTTGGCAGTTTCTCAGAAACCGACAGACACTTCAATTTCCTCCAGTCCATTAAATGTTGCTGTAAAAAATATCCCTAAAAAAATATACCTGAATAAACCTGACCCTAATTTCACAAATTGCCTTCAACATAAATAACCATGTGGAATATGTGACTCTTAACTAATGAAGCTACTTAAAGGCTCCACATAGGCACAGGTGTCCTTGGAAATAAAACTGAAGGAATACTTGTCTCCATAACAACCACCAACCATCTTCCATGAAATGCAACCCACCTAGTTTGGGAAAGACGATGAGGTACTCTGCATTGCATTGTGGGCAGGCCACGCGTGCCGTGCTGTTGCCTCGCTGCTTCTCGTCCACCCAGCGCTGCAGGCAGGCCTGGTGAACCCACTTGGTGGAGCCGCGGCAGCGACACGGACGCACCCACTCTGCCGTGCGGTCATCCTCGTCTGTGGCGAAGCACACCCAGCAGCTCCTAGAACAAACACCCACACCCAGGTGAGATAAAACAATAGAACAAACCCATAAAACTGGGAACAGCTGTGCCCAAAACCAAAGTCTCACTGTACACAGGTTACAAGGGTTCATGCAATGCAATGCAGCGTCTATTGAGATGAAGCTCCCCTACATCTAACGACAATGATTAAGTCTGAAGTCATTGAGCTGTGTGTGCAAGCATCCGTTTGAGTGCGTGAGACGGCGAGCGAGATTAATGTAATCTTCACATCTCTTTTGAAACAACAGCTCGCAGTCGGCAACAGAAACTCGCTGCGAACAATGTCGACGCTTTCAGCTTAGATCTCGTTCGTTTGAGAGAAGTGTTGGCACGGCCAGTTTTCAGAATTTAGAAAACAGTGACAGAAGCAGTGATCAAAGTATCTCAAATACTTTCTAATCTCTGTCTAATTGGCCTACACATGCATCACTCTTGGCCAGCGACTTTGCATGAAGTCATCCAAGACCAACACATAAACCCTAAAGGCAAACAGGCTGCAAGGCTTACTGCTCTTCAGGCGTATTTGACGGTATTGCGGAAACGGTTTGACAAAAACGCCAGCTCAAATAATCAGGCCCTTCATCCTGCAATCTGGACACAAAGCAATACATTTCCAGGGGATTATTTTTCAGATCACATCACAGTGTCCCATTTCCCCTTTTTGCTTTCATCTATTATTTTCTAAAAAGAGAAAATCCCTTCTTATACCTTACTTGTGCACTATTTTTCCATCCTTGCATTATTTTTTACCAAAGTTGTCTTCAGTGCAACTCAAACCTAAATTCACCAGAGCATCACTGTGTGTGACCAAATTATTCTGATGCTACAATGTGCAGTGAAAGCAGAGGGGCGCTGGATGCAGACAAACTGAGGAGACAGTCTCCCTTTTGTGTGACATCCAGACAAATGCCTTGTTCTGGCCTCGAGCCAAACCATATTTTATCAAGCCCGTCCTGCACACAAGCATCCCCCCCCAAAAAAACCTCCTTCCTGTCTTCCCTCATACAAGGAAGGATCTTTTTAAATAAGCTGTTGTTCCACTCTAAAGGGTTGTGGCTCCTCATTTACAAGAAAGGATCCCTTAGTAAGTTTGGTCTCTCTCCCAATTAACTGGACTCTTCTAGGCAACAATCCAACCCCTTTGCCCTCAACCGCTTCATGTCACCCAACATGTGAGAGGTAATTTGATGTCCAACTTCCCTGACCTTACAACAGTACATCTCCAACTGTGACATTATATTGCTTTTCCATAATTAATCAGCAGCGTGCGACTGGCCGGAAGGTTCAGCGCACCACATGTGGTGAAGTTCAAGAATATAGAGCGGCGACATTCTCATTTAAGCAGCTATATACCGATGAAAAGTGACAGGTTGGAGCTGAGCGACTGATTTAGGCGAATTATCTGGGTCTAGCGATGACTAAAACAACCAGCCAAGCAACGTATGATGAGGAGTCAAACTAGAAATATCATTTTCTACATCGGGCTGATATTTTTGAAACGAAGAAAAACAACCAAGCAAATGCCAAAATGTCAAGATTTCTTAATTAGGTCTGGGACTAGCCTGTCGCTAGGAGATCGGCTGGTTCAGAGGCTGCCTGCTGCTTCCGACCCATTTTCAGCCCGACTACCCGTGTGCGATATTTATGTTCTCATTTTCATAATTATACTGAACCTTGAACAGTTGGCATTTCACAGGATGAATGAAAAAATTATTGCCCTGCACACACCTCCCATAAAACCCCTGGCATATATTCAACACTGAGGAACAGGCTGATTATCTACATTGTGTGGATCATTCAGATTGGGAAACGTGTGTGCTACTAAACGCAGCATCACCACCTCCACCGTCACCATTTAAAGTAACGCCTGTGTCTATTTATTCAATACAAATCAAAAGTAAATATCCATTTTTAGTAAAGGGTAAATAGGATTGTAAATAGGGTGCGTATGAACAAACACTATATTCAGCCGGGGGGGGGAATTAACAGGATAAAACACTGGTAACTTTAACAGGTGAACATCGTCCTATTTACTGATAAGATGACTTGGTTACAGTTTAAAATTGGGACCAACACGTGTTCAGAGGCACCAAACTTCTTAACAGGTTTTAAACAAATCTACACTACATTTCCATTACTTGTTCTTAGCAACCGGTATGACAGGAATGAAGAAACCCAGCAGGCTTTAACTGCTCTTACTAGGAAGACGAAAATGTTTATTATTTTTTTTGCACCTGGAATATTAGAGATATGCAACTGACATAGAAACTTCCACTCCAAATGAATTCCCGGAAAGCAGTACAACTAGTTTAGTTATGGTATCCAGAACTCAACATCCTTGAGTCCTTGATTCAGCTAACCTCCATACAACATGTATATTTCAACCCCGCTGCCCTCACAGTGGAATAATAGATGTCAAATCTGTGGCTTTCTGTCTTCACTTGGTCTTGGTGTGCTCGGTTACTGGGGCCACAGGAGGCTGGAAGTGGTGGGGGCTTCTCTGTGAAAGACTGGTTGGCCAACTTGGATTATTTGCTCACGTTGCTGCCCGGCTGCAATGAATAATTTTCCAATACTCCCCTGGTGCTGAATAAAACATGACAATGCAGGAGAGGAGCCTTCAGGTCGAGGTGCTCAGATGACATGTCCGGCTAAAGAGCCACGGTGGGAACGTGTGGTGAATCCGAGATGAACGAAAACATCAACTCTCCATTCACACATGTGTCTTCACTGGAGGCACATGTCCCTCGTGTGTACCTGCACAATACTGCTCGTTATACATACAGTTACCATAATCTGTAGCACTGCAAAGGTGAAAAGGGCTAATGAAACTGAGGCAGGTATAAAACGTGAGGATGAGAAGCTGAGTGGACAGATGTCTCCACAAGAGGAGGACAGTGGAGAACCAAGCCAAGCGCTACCTTAGATTCACTAGCTCCTATTCCTGTAACCCAGCCCTGGAGCATGACAGGACCTAATACAACAGCACCGAAACGCTATCCCCCAGTGTGAAACTTTAATCTCCAGCTCGCCATCACCTCAGCCCTGTTTAACAGAACGCACAAACAGATAACCCTACGCTGTGCATGCACAAAATACCTGCTGCATATAGAATTAGGATTGTCAATTGTGCATATTTAAATTCATTTTACAAATCACATATTTTCTCACTCCTGCTAATCAGCGTCAGAACGACTGCCATCAACATGTCCCTCGTGAACATGACATCTCATGACGGCGACATGCCTGAGCTTCACTGAAGCAAGGTGACCTGCTCTCTCACCCACTTATTTACATGTTAAACAGGCAAACTCAAGTGGGGCTTTGGTGTTTTCACAATGAGCTTTAATCCACCCTAATGCTAACCGACTGCTTTGAAACTTCAAGGGCAGACGAGCAGCAGTGTGTATTATCCTTTCAGCATTTATGAAAAACCTTCAAGCTGCAGGGATCAAAAGAATGAGCAGCAGTAAGGGACTGTAGATCCTGTCAACCTGGGCATATACCACGTGTTCCACCTCAGCTGTGGGTTTAATTCTGACAATTGGCATAGTGATATAGGCACAGGGGAGTGTGGTCTTACGGCACACTTTAAAGGAACACAGAAAGACAGTGTGACTGACACTCTGTACAAAGATGAGTGTGAAAGCATAGCTATTTTCTCATCGTCTCACAAGTCAGGCTCCCCTTCTTTAAGAGGCGCGTAAGCCACCCGACAAAGGCTCCTTTCACTCGGCGACAGCCACGTGACTGTGGGAAAACTGGAGGTTCCTCAAAACAAAAGCAAGGCAAAGGAGCACCGGATTCTGGTCCACAAAGATCTCAAAGCAAGGTTAAGGCCTAGGAGGGTTTCTCCGTGTCTGACTGCTTCTACACAATCACAAACAAGTCTGCAACACAACAACAACAACAACAAGTCGGGAGTTTTCCACACTCGGACAGTATAGGACACAGCTAGAGAGAGTCCGAGATGAATACCTTTTGTGTGTCAGCGGCTGGTGTGAGTGAGTCTTTTGCAAATATATTTGTGTCAGCTGCCACGCAGACTATAAAAAGTTACCATGGCTTTATAGTCCTGGGTATTTTCCACACAAGGTTGACAAAATAACAGGGTGTCCTTACAATACTGTACAACCGAATATAGCAACACCAACCCCAGCTTCTAAAAACAGCAGATTTGAATCACGACACTTAGACAGTGTCAACAAAAACACGTTAGTCTTTACAAGTCATTCATTTCATTTAGACTTGTTTCAGTTACATGCATAGTATATTTATTTACAGTAAACAGCAGCCATGGCATTAAAACAAAAATAATGGCACTTCCAATTAAAGGCGTTATTCAGGGAGGCTTCCTTATGCTGTTTATCAGTCAGTCATGCAGTGACCTTTGTATTACTCTAACACGTGCACAGGAGTCCAGCAAAAGGCGCATGTTTATGTTTTCATTGGCCAAGAATGGCTGACTTCCAAAGTTAAGACGACTATGACCAGTGGAGGATTACGGTTCTAGAGTTCACTAGACTCACGTGGTTCATTTCAATGTCTTCAGTATTCTGATAATATTGTTGTTCTGCTTTTAAATGTTCAATATGAAAAGCATTCAGATGTGATGCAAGCCTCACTTGGTGCCACAATAATGCAGAGTGGGCGGCCCCCAGTTTAACAGTGTGGGGGTTTAAATAACTCAAGCCTGCTCGCTAAACCACCCAGCTTATGATGTGTTCTTTCACTGACGATAATGCCATGTATATCACTGGTTACTTATACAAGCTGCAGTTTACCATGGCAAGACTATTGAGTTCTGTTTCTCAGAATATGACATAATTTACTCCATCAGAAAAACGCCGACATGTTTGTGCAGTTGTTTTTTTATTACACGATATACACTGAGAACTTAGAAATGCACTGTATTACTGCTTGTATAACTTAAAATAATGTCTATCAAATCAGTTGTATTGTGTCACTGTAATTGCCAATATGAAAATTAAACTATGCAAACAAGCGGTCGGTTTGTAATGCTGAAAATAACCATTATTTGCAGTAAAAGATAATTAGACTCGGGCCTAAATAAATAATAATTTACATAATATAATTTTACATGCTTCCTATCTTACAAAACTACAATTTTAGTTTTACTGTTTGTCGCAAATAAATGTTAATCATTTTCATATTAATGGAAATAACTCATTCTTAAGTTTGAATAAAAACAACACTGCTTTCTCAGGACTAAAGAAACTGCACAGCCTGCACAGATCCTGTGCAAAATCATGGCTGCAGCCATTAGACTAGACGCATACACACACCGACAGCGCACATTCATCAATGCATTCACACAGAGCGCAACAGGGTCAGCAACCCAGACAACAAGAAAAGAGTGAAACATGGAGGTTGTGCTAGAGCCAACAAAAAAGATCCGGCCGGACTGAAATGTCGCCTCCATCTATTTGTGAAGCACTGCATTGCAGGGGCAGCTGGCTGCTTGTGGCAGGTCCAGATAAGAGCCTGTGGAGCCTTATGTTTGTCAGCGATACAGACTGGGTACACAACTGTCTAAAAGCAAGGGGACATGACATACATCTTCCCGCTATCGGCTCCTCAAACACAGTCAGGGTTATTGCCTCTGCCACCCACCCGGAGCACGCAGCTGAAGCACATTTCACAAAGCTCACATGCCCTTCCTTTCTTTCTGTTACTGTACTGTGAGCTTGGGAAATTATTTAAATGTCCAAAGTTCAATATTGACACAGAGTGCAGAGTCACAGGCCTACAAATGCTTTTTAGTATGCACTGCACCAGCTAGCAAACCCCGTGGACTATTTTAAAGGACACACTGCAAAATATGCTTGTGCCCAATGTTGCAGCATCGCAATTCCCCGACTCACGCAGACTGTGGTAACACACGCGATGACAATGCTTGGAAGGCAGCTATGTTACCATTATCTCATTTGGAAAAAATGTCCATAAACTGGTCTAAGTTACAAATTGAGTTCAAATCAGAAAAGGGAAACAGAAGACTGGAGTTAGTGTTTTAGTTCAGCAGATAGTTAAACAGATTTCCAAACGTTAGAAAACCAACCCAGAGCTTCTGACATTCTTAATAACTTCTTCCCAATTTTAATTTTGACGGCGGAGCAAACCTTTCGTTTATATTTTATCAGAGTGATTTTTTAAAAACACAGACACGCATCAATGTTTTCACACTCTGGGAAAAAGATCTTCAACTTTGTCAAGGATCTCGGCATGTAAGACCTTCCTCAATATCCCTGACACCAGTTTTTTTTTTTTTGCACCTCAAAATAGCACATGCTGAATTATTGTGCTAAACTTTTAAATGGTAACCACTTACTCACTTAGCTTTAGTTGTTCACACCTAACAATTAAACTACCCACTAATTTTCTTCTGCAAATAAAAAAGAACACACTGGGAGGCTGGGGCACAAAATGTCTGGTGCTAGTTCTCATTTTTCCACATTACATGAAATTGACCAACTTATTTGGCTTTGCTGGCTAATGCTACAAGCCAAAAACCTCAGCAGTAAAAATCAACCTACGTTATCGACATAATGCACAATATACCTGCAATCCTACAAGTAAATCTGTTCAGCTGAGCTACCCTCCCAGTACTACTTTATATATATTATATATTGATGTAGTTGGTTTGATGCTGTACTTTTAAGACTTTATGGATCACATTCTTGAACTATACACTCGTGTGAACAATTTCTGCTTCTTTTTAGTGCAGGGTGAACAAAAAGCTGCATTAAAAATATTAAAGCAACATTGGAAACACCAATAGACAGCGGCGCTCTACCCAGCAAAAAGCCAGGCATTAGCAGTACAATAATGTTCTGACTATGAACTGAACTCATAGCCTTGGGAGGCAGATTGGATTAGGGTTTCATAAGGTTAAAAGTCTGTGCTTGGAAGCTTGAAATCTAATTTTTTTAAAAAAGATAAAACATTTGAACTAACGTTTGAAAGCTTGCATTAATGTTTTCAAGGGCCATGTCTGAAAATGTTTCATATTTGAAGTTCTTTCATTACAACTGCAGCACCGTTCATCCAGAGTTTCTTCCAACACATTTCCAGAGTTGCACATTCTGATATCAGCCTTATAGAGGCTGCCTGCTGGCTATCACAGGTGATAAAAGAGCCAATCAGCCATGAATTGCAGCCTTCAGTCAGAGTGTCCAGGTGACTTCCTGGATGATGAGAAACAGCCCCGAGGTTCAGTTTGTTCAAGAGAAGCTCAAACATGGCTTTTTAAGTCCGTTGTAAAACCTGTGCAACACTTTCCATGGGATTCAAACGAATTTCATTTAAAGTTTGTGCAGGCTTTGGACACTTATAAATGTTAGATGTGATGGGGAAAAGCTAAACGGGGTCAAGACCAAACAAAAGATTTAGTCCATATTATGTTGTTGCTTGCAAATATGTTTGTTGCTACTGCACATTCAACAAGGTTTTTTTTCTTAATATTCAGCTTTCCCACAGTGACTTTGCCTCGAAACAGCATGTGGTTTTGCCTTCTATATTCTTGTTCCTCTGGCACACAACTCTAAAATGTCAGCAGTTCCACTACTTCTTTTTTCCCCCTAAGTCCATGATCAACATGGTCTAACATTTATTGAACAAGAGTGTCCACACAAACCTTGATGGTGCACACAACTCAAGGAACGTATAAATGTAAATTGTACATTCATGGGTGATTGAAAGCACACTTGGCAAGGAGATGGTGTTCAGTGACTTGTGCAATGTGCGATAAGCACAAGGTTTACTCATTCATGGTGACTTAACTGGAGACGTGACAATTTTAGAAATCTTTCTCAATACAGTCTCTCTCTGTTTAAGGGTCAACAGGTGACAGGCAAAGTGATTGCTGAGACCATGAGTTTTAGTTTATTTGAGGCTGACATAGTAAACGCACAAAACTAAATATACTGTACAATGTTAAAATGATGTGAAGTATCAACTAACTTAATGTCAGTTGCTATTAGTGGAGGACGTCCTTTATCAACATTACCAAACAAACGGTACTAGATACGGTTTTAAAAATGCATAACAGAGTTTAAAGGATCCGGTCTGTGTAAAAAGTTCCGTACTAACTAAAGAGTTTCTGAATATGTAACGTAAACTTCCCCCAATTAATGGGATTGTACCTTAAGCTACGTAGTTGCTGCTAGCATGTTAGCCTTAAACTTGAACTCACCTGTCCAAATTCTGCTGCATGACCACTGCATTCTGTTCCGCCATTGTCGAGGAGAAACAAAAAAGGGCTCAAAGAAACTAGAAAAAGCTTAACTGCGTTACAGATAAAACATTAAAATGGCACGCCTGTTAATTTGCTGCAGCTGAGGTCGGCGTTAAATCACTTGCTAGCTAGTTAGCCGAGGGACTAACACCAGATAGCTACACAAGGCCTTTGTGTTGATATACGGCGCGTCAGCTGCAAACAGGCCGGCGGGTTAGCATAAAACTATTCCTTCGCGGTCATGGCAGTCCTGGTGGCGTTTATCTGCGACCGATGCCCTATTTCGACTAAAAATCTCCTTTGCATCTGCTACGGCCTCGTTTGGCGTGACCGTTTGACTCCATTGACTGGCCGTCTCTGAGGTAACGCAAAATAGCACGTCGGTGCGTCCATGCGTATCTGCGTCATCACAACAAGGACCGCAGCTCAGAGAGTTCCCTTCGCTATGCCCCACGGGAAATGTAGTTCCACAATGCTTCTCTCCTTCATATCTTGTAAATCCAGTCTTGTTTGTGCTTTAGTTAGGGGCAATGCAATATTGGAAATACGGCCATCATTTAACTACTTTTGCTTTTTATTTAAACACTTCTAATAGCCATAAAACGTTAACTTTGTTATGATAGCAGCCAAATGTAAACTTTTTTTTAAAGGAGGATATTTCCTCCATTTATCTGGGGCTTAAATATATTATGAACAACATAAACAGCTTATTTCTTATATATTGGTGTGCCCACACTAGATAAAAAACAAAGAGAGCGTCTTCAAATGACTTTTTCTTGTAACCCAGTCTTTAGACTAACTGTTTAAACCGACTTTATATAATTATGCTACATATTTTCCTCAGCTGTCAAGAAGAAGCAGCTGATCAGGCACTGCACAGCGAGAAACTACATCTCCCGTCGGCCTCCTCGGCATCACCCATGCGCCGCAGTCAATCAGCTGTTGAGGCAACTGCTGACTACCACGGCACAAGGGTAGCTCGCTTGTCATATCTAAACCCAGCCGAGGCAAACAGAAATATCTTTTTATTTACAGAGTCCCAAAAAGGTGAACGATAAAGGTAATTCAAACTCCACGCCAGGCAGAGAGGTGACCTCGCTCTGTGTGCATGCTGTTTTGTCGTTTGTATGAAGAGAGGGGGACACATATGGATTAGAGGGGGATTTCAGTGAGAGCACCAGCTTTATGAAATGTGTATCGGACGCCTCGATCTGCGCGACAAAACGGGCAGTAGAAGGGTCAGGTTTTGTCGGGCCGGCTGAGGTGAGCCACTACAGGCTGCGGATTGTGCTGTTTTTTGATGACCTTGGAATCGCAGCTCTTGGAGGAGAAAACACGGATTAACCGGTGCGGTGTGTGTGTAACGCAGCCTTTTGCAATTACCCTGAAAGTCCAACGTGTATTGCTGCCACCATGGTGCTGAAAATGATCCGGCATGTCATCGTGAAGTGTTATTTTTTTCGATGACTGTCGCTCGTATGTTATTGACAGGCCTCATAGTGTAAGCTGCATTAGCTCTCCTGCAGCCAGGTTCCGACAAACAGTCCACAGGAGCATTATCAGAGCTGCCATTGGTTTAAATTTAGCATATTTTTTAACCTTGGATCATTTGACACTGTGTCATGTCCAATGCTTGTGCTCCAGCTGACTGCTCCGTGTAGCCTTGCAGTAATCATCGTGACTTCCGATTGTCCTGCGTGCTCATCGTTAAGTTTAATGTGGTAACTTTATGGATTTTCTGAATGCAAACGTGTCGAATGTGTGTTCGAGTTTGTTTACTGGGCTCCTGCAAGGCGTTGTCTCTGAAATGCAATTGCAGTTTTGCATGAAAAGGCTGAACTCTGACTTTAAATAGAGTACATTGGGTACAGTTTTCAGTGTTCTGGTGATGACTTTAAGTTATTTTACTAATGCCTTAAAATGCAAAGTACATATTGTATCAGGCTATGTCAGTGCCAACCCCCTTGGCTGTGTCAATGCGGATCTCGGGCAGAGTCTCTTGCGCTATAATAAAATCCCTTATTATTCATGGTAGGGAGTTATACTGCACCGACATTTTGCCAGGAACTTACTTATAAGGTGATTTATTCTCCTTATACACCGTGCATAACACAAAAAAAGCTGTTACGCTTTATTTTAAGACTTGGTACAGGAGAGATCTTTGCGGTATTGTGATCCAGGTGCGTCACTTTCTGCTGCGTAAAAGAGGACAAACTGTGTCTTTTCTTTTGGATGTCATTTTTCAAAAGCTATGCGTTCTAGTTCGTCGAAGCGTAAGTAGTGTGAAGGTGGAATTGTATTTTAACCTTGTTGAAGGACAGCTGTATTTACTGACGTATGTAAATGAATATAGGGGAGGTCCTTGGGCAAAACACACACATACACACACACTGAATCAGTTTCACATTGCAGCTCCGGAGTTCCTGCGTGGAAGGAAAAACGAGACGTGGCGAAATCTGGTGAATATCTGCTGCCATATGCTCCGTGTGTAATTTGTGGGATTTCTGAGTCCTTCTAGTGTAGTCGCGGGGAAGTGTGTTTTTTTTCTCCTTCTTTTCGGCTAAATGGGTGATCACGCATACGCTTTGCAGTTGCCAGGTCCCTCTAACATCATATCCTTGTCGGAGTTGTCCCAGTTCATCAGATACTACAGCAGCCCGGCGAGCCCTGTGCGCGATCTCCTACATTACAGCAGTGATAATAATAATTCCCCGTGTCTGTTTCCCCCTGTTGCAGCTCAGCAAACCATGCAGGATGATTTACTGATGGACAAAAACAAAGCCCAGCCTCACCATCAGCAAGATCCGACGCAAGTAGACCCTCCTCCCCCCTCCACACCGACCCCGTCATCGGAGCCCACTTCTTCCTCATCCGAGTCGGAGAGCCCGTCGACCGGGAGCAACCAAGCGGCTTCAGCGCTGAACAGCGGCAGCAGGGACAAAGTGCCGATGGAGTCGCCGATCCTGCCCGGGTTGAGCTTCCACCAGCAGCCGCAGGAGACCGGCGGTCCCCTGTCCTCCCCTTCCTCCTCCTCGTTTGGGAGCACTTGGTCCACGGGAACCACGAACACCGTGGACGATAGCTTTTTCCAAGGAATACCCTCAGTGAACGGGACGATGCTTTTCCAGAACTTCCCCCACCACGTCAACCCGGTCTTCGGGGGCAATTTCTCCCCGCAAGTCGGCCTGCCTCCCCAGTCCCAACAGCATCAACAGCAAGCCCCGCAGCAGCAGCAGCAGCAGCAGCAGCAGCAGCAACAACCCCAGCAGAGGAGATCCCCTGTCAGTCCAAGCCAAGGCCCCTTCCCCCAGAGAAACGCTTATCAGACCATCATGAACAACAGCAAGGGGTCTTCATCCTCACCTTCTTCTTCTTCTGCCTCGTCGTCCGCTTGGAATAATCACCAAAACGCCGCGTGGAGCACAGCCTCCAACCCATGGAGCGGGCTGCAGGCGGGCAGGGACCCGCGCAGAGCGGTGGGCGTCGGGGTAGGGGTCGGAGTCGGCATCGGAGTGCCGTCAGCCCTCAACCCGATCTCCCCCATGAAAAAGCCCTATACCAGCAATGTTATAGCTCCCCCCAAGTTTCCAAGACCCGGTCCCCTCACCCCGAAACCCTGGATGGAGGAGAGCCCATTCAGGACTGACAACAGCAACAACATACTGCCTTTCCAGGTAAACAAGGGCAGGCCCTTAGCCCTAGAGCTTTAGTGTCTGTGTTTAAAATTTAAGTTTGCTATGTTGACAGTTTTGCCCCTAGTTGTTGGCCCTCAAACAGCCTGTAAGACATGTTTTTTTAACTTAGTCTAGGGTATAAACCACCAGGGAATAGACGGAAATTTACAAACAAACGAGCCAAAAGATAAGGTCACCCTGAACTCACTAGCACCACAGCTTCATTATATGAGTATATCAACCCATTATAGTCAATGATTGAATAGTTAGTTCCTCATCAGATACACGGAGGTGTAATTCATAATTGTATCGAATGAATCGTAAAGATAAATCACTTTTACCCAATGTTATAACACTGTCTTATCATTAGGACGCAATGACATTATTGTTCTTGTGAATTTACACCGATAATTCAGCGTAGATAGCTCTCGTTTTATATCTAGGATGTGATTTATGTGCCCAAGCTGATTTAACAAATGACCGTCCCGTTTTGCCGGTAGCTGTCAGCGTTTTAACGTGGCGTGCATGCTGGGAGATTGTGTAGTGGAGGTCAAATAAATCGAACGAGACAGCAAGTCCTTGAAGTATTAATCATCGATCGTGGTTATTTTTACGCACTCAGAGGCAAAAACACCCGAGTCAGCCCTGGAAATAGTAGACTGCGCACGATTTATTGGACCAAATGCTTGTTTTTTTCCTCTGCCAGCTCACGCTCTGTGGGGTTTAAAGGACACACGACACATTCAGGTGCTCCCGGTAGTATTCTAAATTCGGGCTGGCAAGACCTCTGCTGTTGTAGGCGTTCATTATAATGACTAAGTTAGCATTTTTTAACAATAAAAGAGGATTTATTGAGTTCATTTATATGTTTTTTTTATAAAATATCCACCGTTGTGTTTATGCTTATACAATTGTTTCTTTAATGATATTTCCAATATCCCCGTGTCATTTAGGTACGTTTCCCTCATAATTTAGACATTTTGGACCGTACTCGAAGGCAACGTTCATACAAAGATCTGATTGGCTTCTGGCAGTTGCAGTAGGCGGGGCTTAAAACCCAGACGAAAACAGAGCGCAGGTTAAACCCGGAAGGTACAGGTTTTTACTTTATTTTTAATTTACAGTTTGAAGAAGCGAACATTAAATGATTATTATGAGTCTAACCAAAACATTTCGCATAATACAGTTAATATATATCGTTGCTTATGTTGAGACAAGACCAAACGAAAACCTACAGTTAACAAGGAAATTGGCATTGAAATTTGACAACCCTTGTTGGAAAAATGACTAGTTTTTTTTCATTTCGAGCCATCAAAATACAACATGGCATTAATAATATTAGCCATGGGGACATATATTGGTATGGGGAAGGCCAAAGTTGTGCTGTTTATTCTTTGAAGCCAGTTTAAGTTGGACAAAAACAATAAGAACACTGATATTAACCTGCAAAGTAATCTCCACACTGCTAATTTAAATACTGTTGTGTTTTGGTCCGTATTTGAACCAGGACCAGTTTCATATTGGTTTCATGATTGATTCAGGGTGTCACCCTGAGCTTGATTGAAGAGCAGTCTAAACATGAACAGTCCCAAAACTGTCCGGCTTCTTTACATAGTCACACGTTTCGCACTATCTTTAGCTATGCTGCTTGACAAACAAGCAAAAAATAAATAAAGTCACTGGCTTACTTAAAAAGGAGCACTTGTTCGGCCGATCAAAGCCAGGGAGCTGCCTTCGAGCCAGAAAGTTAACCCGTTACTGCACAGGGGACTACATGTGCAGACAGGACGCGGCTGGACTCAGGGTGAAATTCCAGCCGGCCTGAAACGTATAGCCCTCTAAAGAGATAATGATTGTGCGAGTGTGTGCCAGTCAGTCACGACTCTCTAGGCTTTATTACCCAGTTTCCTCTATCTCTGTTCTCTTGAGTTGGCTGGATTACAGCCCGAGTTATCACCAGGAGACAAGGTCAGAGGGCCGCATGTCATGCTGGGTAGAGTGGTCTGTTTACCCAAAGCGAAACTCGGGCAAATAGCAGAGATGAAGTACAGCAGTCATCTGCTTTTATGTGGTCAAGTGTCGCCAGATTAAACATTCAGATTAAAGGGAAATATCCGTAGACCATTGACAAAATGAAAATGAACTGGTCGTTGTTTTTTAAATCAGGCCAAAGCCGAAGAAGGAAACTTACTCCCAAATGGACTGATTAATTGAGAAAAAGTCTTAAGACAGATAATTGACGTCAGAGATAGTGGCAGCCTTAATGCCAGTTCATTTTTTTTATTTGTATGTTTAAGGGTTTCCACTAAATGGTGATTATGATGGAGGTGCCTCTATAAAACCTCTATAAAACCAACCAGAAAACATTCACAATTTGCGTCTCCTGTTTCACTGGCTTTTATTGCAGGAGTTTAGTTTCAAACAGGATCCTGCCTCCTTCATGTGGAACATTAGTACGTCTCCTTTCTACGATCAGGCAAAGTCAAAAAAACAAACAGCCGTTTTTGTTTCTGTAAGCAGACAGAGAAGGCCTTTTTTTCAAATGGCTCATGAGTTCCTGGCTCCAGTTCACACTTAGCTGCTTAACAATTACAGCCATAATTGGAGGAGAGTTATCACCGGGATGCAAGGTCAGGGTGCCACGCGTCAGCTGGTCTGTTTACTGAAATGAAACTCGGACAAATCGCTGAGCCGAGCAGCAGCCGGGGGCACACGCCGGTCCCGCACTGTCATGCGGACAGCCGGTGACAGGTGTACTTGTTGTCACAGTTGAGATCTTCCTCGGTATTTCTTCACATGGCCCAAATGAACCTCCGGGCTGAAATGCCGAATCACGTGGCCTCTGATATGTGCTCATACTCGCCCGCTGCTGGCTGCCACTTAGAGAGAGGGAGGAATGCGTGGAATTCAACTTAACGCGTCGGTGTGAGGCTCAAGATGCGAAGTCACATGAAGTCCTCGGGAGATACCCTGATTTGGGCCGACGGCAGCGGGAACTGTTTTGTGTTCCTCTGAGATTCTAATCACCTCCTGTCAGACCAGGGTGGACGTTTGGCTTGAGTCTCTCAGTCAAAGTCGTTCTGATGGTCATGCAAAACAGGACAGGAAGTTTAAAGGTGAAACCAGTGAGATTTACATTAATGTGGTGTCCCCCTTTGCTTCATTTTGAACCTAAACTTCCTGTTGTTGCTTTTAAATGAATGGCAAATGAATTATCTTTGGGTTATTAAAAATTAAATGCTAAACAATGCAGTAATGACGCAGTGAAAATGATATTTGCAACCTTCGTTCTCACGGTCAAAACATTTAATTGTGGCCATAATAAATATGTCCATAGTTGTCCATAAACACTGACAAGACATATTCTAATATGTATTTAAATTTATAAGTTGTATTATATTCTATGTGAACCTGTAGCCCCAGTAATGATTCCTCTTAGTCTGTTTTATTTTGTCTTTTTTCCCCTGTTGATTTATTTGTGTGGTAGATAAGACACCTCAAAGGTCACATCACCATCTCGCGTATAAAACCTTTTTACATTTTTGCGGAGGGAATAAAACGGCACATGATAAACGCCTCTTCTGCTTCTTAATCCGGCAGCTCTAAACCCGGCCGAGCAGACTTTATTTATTAAAAACGTGCCCAGCCGTATCTTTTGGAGGCTGAGTCTGTTTCTTATCTTGATCTCTCTCGTAAACGCTCTCACAGTCTATCTTGTTTATGGCTCGCGAGGAAAGATGAGCCGCGGTGTAGTCGAGATACGCCGGCTCCGAGATGCATTCCGCGCGTTGGTAACCACCGTGATGCGTTCAGGGCTGACTTTCTGTCTTTTCTCATGTCATTTCAATACGGCGAGTCCTCTCGTCGCTGCGCTCGTCCACATGTGTCACACAGAGGAGGAGAGGAAACTGAAAGCTCAGCGTTTTAAGTGTTTACCGTTTGTACCAAGTGGGCAGATTTTTATCTGTGTGGCGCTGTCAGGTCCAGAGTGGGGGGAATAACGCTTTTTGAATGCTCAGCCGAACGGGCAACAATAGCTGGGGCGTGCAAACAATGCGGCCGCCATCACGGGCAGCTGGACACAGGACGCAGCTGCCAAGGCCGCCGGCCTCCAGCTCCGGTTCGGCACGCTCTCGGGCCTTACCTTTGGCACACATGTCACTCCCACCGATTCATTCACACACACGGCGGGGAATCCAAGCATTCCAACTGTAGGGTTCAGTTTAACGTCGAGCTGTTTGATGTGGAATTAGGTGTACTGTTCGGCAGTCAAGCGGACTAACCGGCCTTGTAAGACGAGAAAATGAGACAGTCGATTACCTCATGACACTCAAACGAAAGTCACTACTTCCTCACAGCCACGGGACGCTTACTGTAACTTTTCATATCCTGATAAAAATGAGTCTTCAGTGTAAGGTGTGCACGGAGAAAGTCTGGACAGTCCTACAACCGACCAGAACAACAAATTATGTGACGTATACTCCCAGGCTAAACTGTTGCTAATTCAAAGTTATTTCAATACAGACAGATAAAGTGTTCCATAACCACTAAAAGCCAAGATTCATTTGTTTGTCCTCTGGAGGTTTGCAGGGGACCTGGAGCCTATCCCAGCTGTCACTGGGTGAGAGGCGGGGTACACCCAGGACAGGTCTCCAGTCTATCGCAGGGCTAACACAAAGAGACAGACAACCATTCACACTCTAACCCAAATTTAGACTCACCAGTCACCCTAACGAGCATGTCTCTGGACAGAGAGAGGAGTACCCAGAGAAAACCCACGCAGACTTAGGGAGAAAATGCAAAGGCCCCAGTCGGCCACTGGACTCAAACCCAGAACCTTCTTGCTGTGAGGCATCACTGCTAACTGCCACACCACTTTGTGCACGGGCGAAATTGGTGCTAATATCAATAAACGGTATCCGTCAGACTAACACTTGTCTTACTATCATCCTCTGTGACACGTAAGGCGGGTTTGGACTAAATCTGCTCTTGAGCAATCCCCTACGTTGAATCACGAGCTGCGAAAAGTGCGAGAAGCGATCGACATTAAGTTAATTTCTGGATAATCTGATTGATTTTCTTTTAAGGTCTACCCGTTTTTCCTCCTGTCAATCTCTTCAACAGGCTTGAGGCTGAAATGTCGAGAAATACTTCACCATTTTCCAACCTTTTCGGATGCAAAGTGACCTAAAAGTCTCTCAGTCGAGGAAAATAAATGACGGATAAACTCACAATGAAAGCAAATGGAGATATTTATTGGTTACAAGATATCCCAACAAATGACTCATGGGTCGTACATTTACCTTATCGCTGACTCTCCACTGACAGACATGATGGTAAAGATATAAATAAATTCTCTCTCATAAATTATATGGACCCAGACCATTGATTATCCTCGGGGCAGAATCCTGTTTCTTCCTTCCAAGGACACGGAGCTGCTTAAGATTCATATCACTTTCAGTATCACGTGCGTTCACCATCCTCCCTGTGGGGCTGACACATTCCTCCTATTTGCCATTCGTTAACGGCAGATATCCAGCCCCAGATCTCTTAATTTATATGAGCCCTAATGTTACGTCCCTGACTGTCTTGCCTTTTCCGACAAAAGTGGGAGCTGCTGGTGCACGCGTGCCCTCGAGCAAGGTAACCAAACAACCAGAATTTCAGCAGCAAGGCTAAAATGTGCAAGTTCAAGTTTGCAGGTTTATGTAGGCGGTAATGCAGGATATTTGTAGCTCTATTCAATTAAGTTATTCCCAAAACGAGCAAAATTTTGAGCGAAACCTTTGCACAATAGTTAAAGGACTTCAAAAGACGTTGTTTTTAGTGCGGCAGCCACGGGAGCATCAAAGTGTGTCCTTTCTCATGTTTGTTTCCTACGTGGTGACTCTAATCCCAGCTCTCTTCCTGTTTTGCTGTGTTTCAGGACCGGAATCGGCCCTTTGATGCTTTTAGCTTGCACTCTTTGGAGAATTCCTTAATGGATATGATAAGGACTGACCACGACAAAGGTAAACCACACCCTGCCGGTGGCCCACCAATGACTATCGCTGATATTATATGGAGGAATCATTTTGCAGGTTAGGAATATTCATACGTCCATGCTTGTAAAGTATTCAGGTTGTTTGTTTTTTCGCTTTTTATTTTTTTTTATTTGCTTTCATGGGCATATATCATCTTTGGGTACATTTTTATATATATTTTTTATTTGCTCTATCTGCCAATCTTTTAATCAGTCCAGTACGGATCATCGTGTTCTGTTTGAAATTGAAATGAATAATTAACTTTATGAACCTTACCTGCAAAATCATGTGTGTGTTGGTGTGTGTGCAGTGGACCAGAGAGTTGCAGCAACGCGCACTCACGTGGTCTCCTTTGAAAATTTCAATTTTCCATTGCCCTTTCCTTCTTTGTTGCCTGTCAACTTTGCTGATCACAATCGGCGGATCAAGCGATAATGTCACATGGCTTGCTCTTTTGTTAACTGCTGTGGGTGCTGTGAGTTTAAATGTTCAGTGTGTGCGCATGCTTTTGCATTTTTGTCTATAACGTTGTCGCCGTATGTCCAGGTCACTGTGCATCCTTGGTTTTTGGATGTTGCCGCGATACAATCGGTTTTATTTTGTGTCCAGTTGTGAATTTAATCGTCCTTGCCCCGTGAGTTCATACGCGGATGCAGTGAAATTCAGATTGAGTGGAAAATGAATAATGTCATCCAGTTTTATCTCTTGGGAATTGCGGAGAGCTTCTGAAGTTATGAAAACAAAGTTAAGAAATCTCTCTTCAAACCCTTTTAAGGCCATCCAACGTATGTCAGGCCTCCTAAGTCAATATTTTTGCAGCTCTGGTCACGTGTCCATTGTAAAAACTCCTGACTCCCAGATGGGGCCCGGTCAGGTTGGGTGTGTTTATCCCCACCCCCCCTTGTCCTCCCGTCTTAACAATGGAAAGATTGGTGGGAGGGGTGTATAATGAGCAGAACATGTCGTTTTCCCATGCAGAGTCTGTTTTCCCAATCTTTTGCTGAGGGTGCATTGTTGTAGGCAATTGATCTTCGTGGCCCAGGCTGAACTTCCCTGGAAAGGTGCCATAGCTGTTTGTCAAACGGCAACAAACACGGAGGAGATTCGAGGGAGGTGGGTCCGTGAACGTTGGCTTTGCATTACTGGATCCCTCTTGTTTACGCGTCTCGTTGCTCATGTAGACAGCGTGGGGTTTGCAGTAAGCTACCGTGCTAACCACAGAGCGGCTCCACCCTGCTAGCATACCTACTCACTGTCTGAGGAGGGCCCTGTGGCGGGGGCCCCGTCTCATATGTAATCCACTGCAAGCGCTCTTACAGCTCTGATCACAATTTGACAGATTAAGGGAGATTAGGTCCCAAGACGTAGCGTAAATCAGCTTAAAGCTGTAAGTTTTATCATTTTTGAAAGTAGAAGTGTAACCTCCACTGGGAACAGGGATAGTTCAGATAGAAAATTTAGCTTAACTCGCAAATTTGGAAGTGGAAGTTGGAGCTTTTAAAGAGGAGGCGAGATTTGGCCTAGATTAACACGCCAGTTTGTTTTCACTCCATTCAACGGCCTGATATTCCTCTCACGTCAGCTGATTACTTGATGCGTTCACACCTTTTTCAGTTGAAACTGAAGGTGTGGTGACAGTCGCTGGAATTGTTTCACTAAGATCACGTCATATTCACTTTAAAATACAGTGACGTTTCTGTGCATTCGTTTACTCGGCACTTGTCTGCACTTCTGAGGCACATTTGGTCTTTTTTTGATGCAAACCGTTAACGAAGGTTATGTTAATTGCAACTGGTAAGCTCTGATTGTTGGGAGCAATCAGCCTGGTCTGAGACCTGAGCCTGAACGCCAAAGTAAATTCAGATATGTGCGGTCTAAAGCGAGGATTGGTTAGTTCTGGCGTTGGCTCTAGGCCAGTGTGTCAACACGCTGTGGTAAAAAGACAACAGAGGACCGAGTGCTACAGCTTTGCCGTGGCTTTCATGTTTCAGTTTCACAGCCAAGGTGGACCTGAGCCTGGGGTTAGGCTTAGCGTTATGTCACCTAGGTAATAAAAGGGACCAGGAAGCTTTCTGCTGAGGCACTGAGAATGAGTTGTCCACTGGACAGGTGCGACCCGTCGAACCTGATCGACGCTCCTGACAAGCAAAGTGAGTGAGTTGTTACCAAAAAAAACAAAAGCAAATATCCACGATAACTATCTGTTTGATCCTCTCGGTACTTCTGCTCCTCCATCGGCCCAGATGAATTCCCAGGATCCCCGACTAGCTTGCGTCCCAGGCTAGCTGCCGTTGCAGCAACTGTGGTATCGCACTTTCGGGATAGAGCTCACCAGCTGAGAACCACCAGTCAAAACTAATTAACCCGGCAGGCCCAGTTTTGCATTCCCAACTACCGCCCTACATCCCATCACAGGCATTTCTCGCATACTTCTCATTGTGCCTGGAATAGCTGTTTTTCCTCGTGTGTGTTTTATGAGCCGGGTGTGTGTGTGTGTGTGTTGGTTTGTTTTCAAAGAAGAGAAAGCCTTTGCGCTGTGATGCGAATAAGAATCTCGAATTTTAAAGAGAGTGTGAGGTGACCCCACCCTCGCCCCCATTGCCCCCTCTTCTGACGAGTCAGAGGAGTGGGCGGGGCCGTATCGATCTCCAACCTGCTTTTGTTTTATTTCTTTGGAGAAGAGTCAGTTTCAAAGTGTGTGCGCGCGCTATCCGTGAGAGAGAGACACTTTATTCCAGCCCCCCTTTTCAAACTTTCCGAAAAGCTCTTTGCTCCTGGTTGGGGGTGGGAGGGGGGCTGCAGGGCCGCAGGGACATGTGAACAAACGAGTCCTTTCTGCAGCAACATGCACACAACACACTCTGGTCTCCATGTAGATTCTGAACTGGGTCAGCTGAGCTCACACACACACACACACACACACACACACACACACACACACACACACACACACACACACACAGAGACAGCAGATATTCTCCACTTTGGTCACCACCGGTTTGACAACAGCTGCCGTCACTGCTGCCAGTGGTGGCGTCACGCAAACGCAGGAAACGCACATCCAAATTCTTGCCGACATGTAAATCAACTGTGACATTCCACGCAAAGCACTCCCGTGCACTCTTCTGCCGGTGGACGGGACGGCTCAAGAGATGCGCTAGCGTCACACACACGCTCTCTCTAGACGTTGCCGCTGACCGCTCGAAACACTCAAAGGTGTTAATCAGTCCCTTTAGGCGTCACAGGAGCTTTGTGCGGATCCCACCCCACCCTCGGCGTCACACCTGTACATTGCCTCAGCTGGTCTGACTCACATGATCTTGTGTCAGTTACTGTTTGTCTTTGTGCGACTTCAGCTTTTAGAAAACTTGAATTTTAAAGCCCTAACTAACGGCTGTTAATTAGTTAAAGGAGCAGCTCGCAGCATTATTGGCTTTCATGCCCGAGAGTTAGATGTGAAGATGGATTAGCTTAGTTTGGTTGAGGGTTTCTGAGTTGGCTGCGTGCTATACTGTTACTTGGATGCCTCCTAAAAGATCATATGCACGAAGAAAGGGTTTGAGGAAATATTGCTGAAACTGCAAAACCAGTTTATCAGTTTATTTTCTCTAATGCACACAAGCAGGCTTTAGATTGACACTGGCAATGGACACACCGTCATCAATGGTAGCGGAAGAAAGTACCTAAGTCGGAGCAAACACTGCAGCCGGTGGACAAGAGCACCGGTAAATGGAAAAGGTGAATTTCAAGCACGGTATAGGTCAGATGAGTAACAGCCCAATAAGAGGAAAGAGTGTGTGTCAAGTTTTCCTAAAACCCTTCCAGAGATGTAGCCCAGATGTACTTTCAGTCCTTATATAAGTTTTTTTTTTCTTCTGGTTCAGGTTCACAGATGGGTCACACCAGCTTAACCTGACGTTAAAGGTCATTAATTGTTTGCCTTACGAGCTTGTTTTGACCCATTAAACGTTTTTTAACCCTTGTAATGAACGCCGCTTGATGCGATTTCATCTTGAAAGAGACGTCCCTGTACTTTAAACGGTCGGTAATGACTGCGGAGTGATATGCTGATGTGTTTATTGGCTGTGTTAAAGGTTAGATCGCACCTTGCTTCCAATAAACTGCACTGCACCACCGCAGTGCTATATTTTGTTATGGTGGAAAATCCATGACTCCTGCAAGCATGACTGAGCTAATCCAGTCCAGGCAACAAAACAAGTCCGGGCTTGTTTTGTCTATTAAAGAAACACGGTTTGTCCAGATCTCACAAACCATGAAATGCTGTCGAAAGGTCTGAGCAGCGCTTCGGGGTTAACGGGACTCAGCAAGTCCGCGGTTATGATTTGAAAGCCGCTTAAACGTTTTGTGATCGTCGCTTTTATGGGACAATAAATGACCGGACATTTTCAGTTTTACTTCTCAAAACAATTTGTTGTCCCACGCCTGTAATTTCCACGTGCGACGGCTTGATAGTAAAAGAGACTTTGGCCCTGCTGTAATGGCGAGGGTTGTTTTGGTTCTGCTCGAGCTTGTAGGAAGTGGAATAAGTAGGTCATTCTTGCAGAGACGCACAAAAAAAATTCTCAACAGGCCCAGCATCACTTTCAGTCTTTCCAGTCATCTGTCGGCTGCATGCACAACTCATGCAACCTGTCTGGTTTTTGACGTGTTTCTTTACCCCGTCCTCGCTAATGTGTTTGTAATTGAATATCTTTTTTGGCAGTAGTCAGCAAGAAGTGAAGCTTTGGGGCACCCTGCTGCTGAGGGTTTTTTTTTTTAATTTTATTTTCCCAGCAGAGCTAACAATCCACATCTTGCTGTTGGCACACCTGCTTCCAAAGCGTCTGCAGGGGCTTTTCTTTTTTCCTGGAGGTGTCATTGGGGAGCAAGACACGACCAAAGCAGTTGAGGGGAGGTGCAGGTTGGACACAGTCGGTGGGGTTGGCCTCATGGAATTTAGTGTCAGTAGGACTGCGGAGGAACTTGAAGAATGCCGTTCCTGTAGTTTCTGTGATAATAGATAGGGTTGTTGATTAGTAAGATTGTCCCGGTAGTTGAGATGTTTAGCTGCTTCATTGCCCTGCCCTGTAAGAAGATGGTACTCGGAGGTAGACCTTCTTCAAAGCACAAAAATCCAATCAGAAGACCATTGATAGAAGTAAATACCATTGACCATCTTGTGACAATTCAATGTTCTGCTGGGGAACTTGTGGACCGGGCATTGGTGTGGGTGATACTTTGGCATGTAGCACCCACCTAGACCAGACCAGGTACGTCTACCCCATAGCAATGACACTACTTAATGGCAGCAGCCATCCCAAGCAGGGATGACACACAAAAACGGTTCAGGAACAACTCAAAAAACATGAAGAACCCATAGGATTCAAAGGCACACCACGAGACACCACAGGACACCCTCAGAAGGTCCATGCCCATTCTCTGATGAGTCACTTGGAGGCACAAGGGAGACCTACACAATATTAAGCCTTATTGGCCTTGGTTTGCTCATCTTTTAATCTGACCGCTCTCCTTAAACCTCTCGGGGGTCCTCATGCTCTCCTGCAGTGACATCTTTGGAGCAGAAGCGGAAGCGGCCCCAAACTTTGCCCCGCCAGTTCATCTCCTGCTCTTTTACCCATTCCTACCGGAGTGGGCACAGTGAGGTCATTGTCCAGTTTGCAGATCGGGGTCAGGCAGGTGAAGGGGAGTTGCAGTTGGATCGGCGCCTAAGGAAGTGGATGCCGTGTCGCTCCCAAGCGGCCGCACTGCTGTGCGACCGTCACGGAGAGGTTGAGAATAGCTCAGGCGCTCTGTGAGGAAATGTCACCAGAACAGCAGTGGCAGCGGCAGCAACTCCGGGGCCCCTCAGGCCCTGCCACTCAGCTCCTGGGGGAAGCAGATGGCACATGCCCAAAGTTATTTTAAGGCTTAAGGAAGGCAACTGTCCCCCCCGTGTCTCCCAAAATGACAAACAAACGGCAAGTGCCGACCTCTGCGCTTGTTTTAACATTTACCCTCCAACGAGCAAAGTCACAGCTTTGTCTGTGACTGTGTTCAGTGTAGCGTACCGCCTGTAGTGTGTAATGTGCTTTATTGATCTTAGTTTTTTTTTGTTTCTCTGGTACTAGGTTAAAGTGGAGGGAATTTTTTTTTTCTCAAGGACACTTTAGCCAGCCAGACATTTGGGCTGAAACCTTGTAATTTGGTGGGCGAACTAACAAATAGACCACCCACATGTTTACCGATACATGGCTGAGTGCAGCTATCCCTCGGGGGCTGTTGAACTTGGATGACAGCCCTAGCTTGACTATCAGATGGAAGGGTGGTGAGATGGAGAAAGCAGTGGTTGATTAGAGTTTAAAAAAAAAAAAAATGAAAAGCACCCCTTAAGCGTCTGGACACAGCAGTTGATGTTTTTGTCTTTCAGTTGGAAACAGGAGAGCGAACGCGACACAAGGTCACATATCCACGTGCTCATGCAGACGTGTGCATGAATGCATGGGCTTGTCGCACACTATCTGCCCCCAGGCTTCACTGTTGCCTGGATTCTGTTGACTGGCTGAGAGGAGTGTGGAAATCCACATCTGTGGAGCTGCAGGGTGGCTGCCTCCCCCCTTGTCCTCCCCCTAACCCTGCCTCTCTGGTTTTCTACCAGGTCTAACTGCTAGTTCCACTCTTGTTTGCGAGCCAGGAAGAGGCCCCCTCGCAGTCCCCCGCTATCTATCTTCCGTGGCCGAATTTTGGAAATCTTGTTTGCGACACAGCCGCTTGCAACACGAAGCCCGCGTGGGCCCGTGTTTCGTATGGGGAAACATACACCAACAGTAAAGCTGATGGTATCTGTTGCAGTTGTCCCCCTTAACCTTTACCCCCAGCACCACTCCAGTGTTACAAAGGCATGACTCTTCTGCGAATGTTGATGTTGACTGGCGTTTCTTCATCTCCTGTCTTCTTTAAATGACCCTAGGTAGGCTGCTTGCATGCCGTGTGTTTAATATAAAGCTGACGTAGGCGGGTTGTGACATAGGGCCCTAATTGTCAGTGGTTTTGGGATAGAGGGCGTGCCTCTGCGGCTTCCACTGCAAGCGATGTTGACTGTGAGTCAGCAGTGTTTTATCATAAACCAGGTGGGCTATTTCTACGTCAGTTTTTTTTTTTTCTTGTTGCTTCCTGCACGAGCCGGACGATGGAGATGGAGATAACCCGGAAGTCTGCCACTTAGAGAACCCGCACCGCCACCCTCTTTCCATAAAGGCACTGACAGATGGGCCCTTGTAACGTGCACACATATTGCACCACAGCGACTCAGATGAATTCCCAGCCCGCGTAGCGTTTGCTCTTTGCAGCGTTTCCTCGCGCGTATGAGATATATGACGGCAAAAGAATGCGTTCCCACCTCGTCGCTCACATCTGCTGTCCGTGTTTTGTCCTCTGCGCCATTGTCTCGCTTCGAGTAAACGCACTGTTTATTCGTCTCGCGTTCATCACAGCTGCCATTTTCCCACTGCACACAGTAGAGCGAAAGATTGATGTGAATGTGCGGCGACAGGTTGGCTTTTATCAGCGGTTTCCACGTTTTCCCTCCTTTGTAATGTTTTTCTTTTGTTTTTTGTTTTCTTTGACAGGACGAATGGGCCTCAACTTTCATCATCCTGGAGCAGACCACATAATGCCATTGAACAGTGAGTCACATTTTCATTGTAGGAATTAATCAGAATCGTTTCAGTTTTGCAGATTAAGTGTTAACGCTGCTCTGATCGGTAAAATACTCAAGAATGAGAGGCCTTTTGGTGGCGCGCCCTTATGATAAACATATGTCCTAGCCACGGGAGTCCGTGTCAGTACGTGGTGGCGCACCTGCCCACCCTTTGCTAAGACCTGGGTTCCCTGACACCGTAAACCTCGGGCAGGCCCCGTAGCGCTGTGGGAAGCACAGTTGACCTGTGAATAGCACTTCCAAATATACTCCCAACTAGAAACCAGATTCCCCTTCAGTGTCCCGCCAGTCGGTGAAGAGTGACAGGAGAAGAAGCAGGGGGGGGATCGAGTCGTCATCCCATATGCCGCAACAAAATTATCCTGGCCGGTCCTTGCCCTTCTGAATGGTCTTTGGATTCAATCAGTGACATGATTTCCTGGGCTCTCAGCATCTGTTTTTAGCAACGCTCCCCCACGTCTCCTAGGTGCAATCATGTCTTCCTTTTTTTTGGTCCGAAGCAAAAAATCAAGGGCGTCTTAACCGACAGGTGATCAAGCCAAATCAGCAAAGCCCTAGTTTCCTCTCTGGACATGCGCAGTAGGCCTACAGGGTATAGGAGCGGGTAGCAGCAGAGGAAGTTTATCATAGAAAAACTTTCTCAGCAAAGCAGCTTCTAAGTGTCTTGACAGCACTGGCGCTCCTTCCCTCATTGTGCTCTTTTCATCATATGTAGCCTCTGAGAACGTGTCTCGGATTGATGTTAAACTGTTGTGTCATGGGATTATGCTCAGGCAAGCCCAGATCTGTCCAGATCTTCCAAGTCTGTCAGGGACGGCTCTCTCAGCTGTAGCCTGTGATGTGTGCAGACGGGGGAAGCTTTGCTTTCAACTCCAAAGAGTTTTACTCCGTGTTTCTCCTTCATTTCTTCCCATTAGCGCTGAGGCGCCACGCTGTGAAAACCTGCGAGGGCTCCGCTTTCTGCGGATGTTGTTGGCACTTGAAGTGAAGAAGAAAGGGTGGAGAGTAGTAAGCGTAGGTCCTCCTTCTAGAGTTATTGGTGTTGTTCACTTGACAGATTAGTAGAGGAGCCCGGGGCTTTGAAAAGCGAGTCGGACAGGAGACATCAAACTCATCATGCAGCCTGCTGGAATCAACCAGTTTCCTTTCAAACGTTTTCTTTCACTCCCAGACACGGCACAGTTTGAAGAACGTACTTATTCTTAACCCCTTATTTTTCTCCTGCGTCCTCTCCCTCCCAGATCGTGCTCTCTCTCCCTGAGACATCTGATGGTTTCCCAGCGCAGCGTTTTATTCATTTCGCCACGGTTGCTAGGTGACTTTGTTTCTGCCAAGGCCAGACGGTGAGAGGGCAAAGCTGCAGAGAGTCTGCCCAGGTTTTTTGGATTGGAGATCCAGATCTGCTTTAATGAAAACATAGCAAGGGAGAAGAGGCTCAGATACAATATATTCCCTGAGAGAAGCCAGAGGGGCGAGTGGCATAATGGGGCTCTCACAATGCAAAGGCCCATATTGGTTTTTGAGGCGACGAGACCGCCTTTTGTGACTGATGAGTTTAGACGAGCGGGAGGGTCTGTTTAGAGCCCAGTTACCCCTCCTGCTGTTTGTTGGCATTTGCACCGTCCGCGTTTCGCCTCAGTTGCGGTTTCAAGTCCCAGCGTGGCAGGATTCACATAAAACATGTTTGTGGGAACATTTCAGGAGGAAACACTCGAGCACAGTCCTGAAACAAGATGAGGGATTTAGCATGTAATACGTGAGCTACGTCAATTAAAGAAATGACCTTATAAACGGTATTATAGTGAAAGAATTAACTGTGGTCAGCTTAGTGCGCAGCGTGCAGATGGAAGCTCTACAAAGAGCTAGTAAGTGTACTCTGATTAACTAAGATAATGCAGCTCATTTTAACCAAATAAATGGGATGGAGATAGTGTTATACTCCAATCAGCCACAACATTATGACCAGGTGAACTTTGAGAATCTTGTGACAATTCAATTTTCTGCTGGGAAACTTTTGGACCTGGCATTCATTCATTGGTGTGGATGTTACTTAGACATGTAGCTCCCACCTAGACCAGACCATGATCCACAGAGGCCCCTCCCCATAACCCATAGGACCCAAAGCCCCCCGACTAACGACACCACACGACACCCTGAGAAGGTCCATTCTCTGATGAGTTGCTGTTTTGGAGGCACAAAGGAGACCTGAAAAATGTTAGGAAGGTGGTCATAATGTTATGCCTGATTGGTGTATGACACTATGGTTCTATATTATGAGAAAACAATGAAATTCATTTGAGATTTAGGGACTTTTGTGGACTTTTACTTCATCTTTATCAAACCGAGTGACATAGTTTCTAGTTGATTAATTAATTATTAGACAACAAATTAAAAGCATAACACGAGTAATTTTAAGATCTGCTGCACATGATTTTGCCTTGCAGCAGCTTTAGATCAGTTCAGCTCCTGTCAGAACCTCCGAGGCACGTCTGTACGCTCCTCTTATCCTGTGTGAAGTTTCCACTTGCGCCTAACCTTGCCACCCTCGACCTGAGAGCAACTTTTAATATTTTACCAAGGCCCCCGCGATAATGACTAACCCGCTCTTCCTCCGGGGCCCGGTCTGCACCCTGCTTTATGGCCTCATTTGTGAATATTCACAGAGGATTAGCGGCAGCTCGGGCCCCGCTGCGCGTTCATTAAGCCCAGATTACAATCTCTGGCCACGGGGCGTTGCATTATGCCGCTAAACATCTCGCCCATTTCCGCGGCTAAACCTCACCTATCGCCCCCGCCACTGCCGAGCAGCATCTGCATGCGTCTGTTGCCAAGGCAGGTGCAGCAGGTTTAACGTGGCCGGATGCCAGAGGCGGTAATAATCACTCCCGTCCCGTTGCCGAAGCTTAGGTGTGGCCATCTGTGGTTCCAGTGTAGCCTTAGAGATGTTGCCGGTTTGGTTTCTACCCACAAAACCCATGTCTCTGTATCTCTTTCCTATCCTTGTTCCTGCCCCAACCCTCTTGTCTGTCCTTGTGTCTCCTTTCCTTCTCCCACTGCGCTGACAAGCAGCCCGGAGCTATGGCCGCAGAAGAGGTAACGTGTGGCATTTTCTCTGGGGTTCTGCCGGCCGCCTCTCTCTCTCTCTCTCCCTCTCTCTCTCTCTCTCTCCGAGGCTGAGGGCGGGGGTGGTCGTAGTGTGGTGTCACTATCTGCTTTTCATCTGTGCTGTGGTTGAATGAAATCATATTAATTTCAAACGGAGCCTTCCATGTTTTGCATTTAATCTGGACGAGGCGCCGCTCCATCCAATCTCTCTATGTGATTGTTGTTTTTGCTTAAAAGGCGAGAGGAAAAAAAACCCTGATGGTTTTCCTTCCTCTCGGTTCTGAGTCAGTGTTCAAATACAGACATTTCGAGCACGAGCAACAGTGCAAATTTAGGATTCTGATCGGATCTCACTGCAAAAGTATCATCGGGTCTAAAAGCGGCATGACGCTGCCATCCAATCAGACCTCAAACCATGAAGTGCGTTTGGTTGGAGCGCTTCCAAAATTGATCTTAAGGGTTCCCCTTTATGCTGACTCAGAAGTAATTCATCACTGTGATGGCAAAGATGGGTGCTTCCGACGTGGCTCATCTCTGACTTGATGTGCTCTTTGAACTAATTCTGTCTTTCTTCAGCAAGGAGGAAGGAAAGCTGCTGGGTGACCTTTTCTAAGGTCACTGCAGTGGTGTGCTTGTTGGGTGTGTGTGGGGGGAGGGATAACATGGTGTAGTTGTAGTGTGGGGAAGCTGGCGAGGTGCAGTAAATGATATGTCAATCAAACTGCTTTTAACAAAAGATGTTGTAGGTGCTGAAAGGAACTCACAAACAGGATAGAAAGAAAACGCTACGGTGTAAAAATGAGCATACCAATGCACCGATCAGCCACAACATTATGACCGGTATAAGTAACTTTCCTACCTGGCATTCATTCATTCATTCATGAGGATGTTACTTAGACATGTAGCACCCACCTAGACCAGACCAGGCACCCCCACCCCATAGCAATGACACTCCTTGATGGCAGCAGCCATCGCCAGCAGGATGCAGCCACAGAAACGTGAAGAAGAGCGCAAAGTGTTGACCTGGCCTCCAAATTCACTAGATTGCAAACTGATCAAGCATCTGTGAGATGATCAACAGAGGCCCCTCCCCTTAACAACGCCCCTCAGTAACAACATCCTGTTCCCAGACACCACAGGTCACCCTCAGAAGGCCCATGTCAATTATCTGATGAGTCGCAACGGTTTTAGAGGCACATGCAGTATTAGGGAGGTGGTCATAATGTTATGCCTGATCGGTGTTCTCTGCACACAGTTGCTGTAGTGCTACAGCCAGTCAGAGCACAACTCTGTGGTGCTCAGATGGCATGTATAACTACGTCACTGTTAACTCTCCTCTCCATCACCACGTTAAGCCCCGCCCAAGCGATTTGATTGGCTCCGTAGATTTTTCCCAGAGCATTATCAGCCCCGAGCTGAGACCAGCCTCCCCGCCCACGAGTAATTAACGGGCGGGAAAGTTGGTCTGGCACCACAGTCAGAAAACACGAGCTGCCTCCCATGGTTCATTTTCACTTCCTCTGGAAAAGCAGTAACCATAACCATGCTCATCGCTGGCTCATCAACAGCCCCCCCGTCCTCGTTACGCTCTGCCTTTCAGCATGTCGCATAAGGGGCAGAAAGATCAGTATGAAAATGATGATAAATTTAAAGAGGGTTTCGATTGGCCTTGTGTTTTTTTTATATAACATTCTTATATCACAATCCAAACTGCTGCTGCTACTAAAACAGTCTCCACATGTGATCCATCTTTCCCCCGCCCCGTTATCCCCGTCTGTCTTCTTCCTTGGTGTCCCCCCCTCCTCTTTCCTCTCCTCCCAGGTCGTTCCTGTCTCTTCCCCTTTGAAGACGGTTTCCTCGACGACGGCCACGGGGACCCCTCCCTGACCCCGGGCCTGAACTCGCCGACCCGCTGTCAGAACGGCGAGAGGATGGAGCGCTACTCCAGGAAGGTCTTCGTCGGAGGCCTCCCCCCTGACATAGACGAAGGTGAGCGCTTCAGTTTTTCATTTTACACCTGTGGAGAAAGACGTTCAGTCAACTTCAGGCTCTCATTGTCAGCACCAGCCTGCAGTAGATTTATGCTGATGCACACAATACAGTATATTAACACTTGGAAGCCCCCCCACAGAAACAAGTGTGTTGTTGGCTGCTTGCCATTGACGGTTACACTGGCACCTTAGAGCCTTTCTTAAGGGCACCTTGACTCTCCTTAGCTCTTAAGTTAAAAACCCCTAAACAAAAAACAGATGGCACATTTTGAGATATACACTTTTTTGAGTAAGCTCAAAATACCAGTTGCCCAAGTTGCGCAGCGGTTGCTTAGCTTAGCACAAAGGCCGGAAACATGTGGAAGCTACAGTAGCACACATGCATTTGTATAGATTAGAGAATCAGCCATTGGATAAGGGAAGGGTTTGCATGTGTTTTCACCTTGATTCCAGCTAAGTTAACTGGGTGCCAGTGGCGGCGTCGTATTTAGTGTAAACACACAAAAGAAAGGTGCCCACATCGTCATTTACGTCTTTGCATGCAAGCGAGTTTCCAAAATCTGTAAAAATGTAGCGCTAGTTAAGTTTAAACCATGCTCGAAGAAACATACTAATAAAATATAATATTTCTTTGCCACGTGCATCATTTAGTTTCATATCCAGGATTCGTCCAACCTGCAAAGACTTTAATATGTGAAGTTAACTTTCATATGTGTCTGCACGGTCGAAGAAGCACGCGTACTACTTGAACCAATGCACAGTACGTGCTCTTAGCAGGTTGAAAAATTCATGAGTTTCCACTGCACGAGTGCAGACTGGATGTGCCCGGCTTGTGTTCCTGTTTAATTCAACGGCTACTACACTGCAGCAGGAACAGGTCAAAAAATAGAAACCCTGCGCTCTCGCCTCGGCACCGAGTGTGCCCCTGCATGGCGCCCTTCGTATGCATATTACATGAGCAGCCGTGAGTGCATGTTGAAATTCTGTTGAAAATAACAGGCATTTTGCTTTTTTTCTGTATTTCTTCTTTCTTTTATAGATGAAATCACCAACAGTTTCCGCCGCTACGGGCACCTGGTGGTAGACTGGCCCCACAAAGCCGAGAGCAAGTCCTACTTCCCACCGAAAGGTAACAGCGGGTTCTCCGAGCCTAATCTGTATTTTCCCATCAGTCATCAAAGTCTACATCAATAAATATCACGGCGGGCGCATTGGCCGTCTTGGAGTTTAGCGAGGAGTCGTGTTACCAGAAATTCAAGGCTCACGCTGTGCGGCCGTGGAGGTGTCTGTTTATTTGAGCGGTGCCCTGTAGTCATCTCCCAGAGAGACACCTGCAGCGCGTAATGGCTCCATAACTGGCCACCGAGAGTTCTGACCGAACAAGTGCTCGCTCGAAGGAGCACCTGAGAAGTGTGAAAGTTTCTCTGCTTTCCTGCACGGGCTCTCGGGTGTCATTTATTTTATTTATTTATTTCGTTAGGCAGGCGACGAGGGCCGTACCACCCTCCTCCAAGCCTCTACATCACTCCCTCTGGCCTGGGAGCTGCAGTGTGTCATATTAGGGAAGCTATTAAAGACGCTCTGGAAATAACTCACATTCCATAGGCAGATGGTAATACACTGCATCTGGAGGACCTGCAAAAAATCTTTGCCAGTTTCTCCCCCCACTCTCATTTTTCATCATCTCCCCCCCTTTTTTTTTGGAGGATTATTTTGAATAGGCTCTGCTCTACTAATATTCAAAGCCGGGAGAAAAAATGCATCATCCTTTTAGGGGAGTGAATGAGCTTACAGCGGCTGGAGGACGCCGCCATGTAAGGGGAGGAGACACGTGGGACTAGTGATCTGTGTAGAATTCATCTCTCTTTAATTTAAAACCCCACTCCAAAACTCCAAGGGAAGCTGCTAAAATATCCTGTTTATATCACACTCTCCGTATTAATCTCCATATTAACTTGGACAGACGCCCGGAGTCAGAGTTCCTAGCACTAACAGCGTAAGGTTTTAGGGGAAGTGCACGGGTGCGTGCGTGGACCGTGTGACGAGCGATTTGCAAATGTGGGACTCGCGGCGAGAGGTCCTCGGCCTCACATAAACGTCCTTCCGAGCTTGACCGAATGGAAGATAGCTGTCACTTTCCATCCCGCTTCACATTAAAACCCGCCGGCAGCATGCGTCTGTACAGTTATGAAAGTGTTTTGGTTTGGGTTATGACTCACATCGTGGCTCAGTCCGACTTTAGGGGCAGGGTTAGAGACGACTGGAAGCTCAGAGAGGAAGTAAGATCAGGCACGAATGTTACGTTGTCACCTCTCCAATTTATTTTTTCCAGTTCAGATGCTATTATTTGCTCATGTAAAGCATCGTCTGTCTGCGAGCTTTATTTTTAACGCACTGGAAATTATATACTTTTTCAATTTTTGGTGAGCGGTGGATATTTTTATGGCAAACCTCGTGTATTATCATGTCCTGTTTCATGTGGATCTATTATTAGAGTTTAGTTTATTCACTATCTGAATGGTGGCGGCCGGAAAGTTGGATGAAATGAACGGAAAAGTATACCGTCTCTGTTTTTTTATGCACATCTGGTTGTCGATGGCGAGACAGATTGGACCGTTTCAGAAGGATTATGAGAGGTTCTAAGGAATTTAATATTAATGCAAGTCTAAGCCGCAATATTTTTATTATTCCTTAAGATAACACAAAATGCTCTTCGATAATATTTGAGGTCTTCTTACGTTACTTAAAGTCCCTGTGGATTAAATCTTGATGCGTAACACTATACGTCCCCTCTACTGCAGTATCTGGCTAAGAAATGAAAGAAAAGATGTTTTGAAAAGTATTTTTGTTAGCTTGTCTTAGGAAATGATAAAAAACAATGGTTGATGACTCATCCTGCACTGATGGGCTTTTCCTAATCAGGGTTTTCCATACCATTTTATTACTACAGCGGTCAAAATTGTCTCGTGGCGAGTCAGAAGTGTGCTTGTGTAGTTTTCCTATTGCTCCCGAAAGCGTCTTTCCCTTCCTTCGCGCAGAAATTGTCACGGACAACTCACGTAGCATGTGAAGCTATTTGTGTTGTTCACGAATAAAAATTGTTGTTACTGCTGTTTGTGCACCCCAATGTTTGTGCTCTTGATTTTGGTTGATTATTTTAAGAGAGTTGGTCGAAACCCGGAGGAAACGACTCCAGGCGTAACGTGGGCTAGCTTAACTTTAGCTAGCTAGCAAACTTAGCAAGACTGAAAGTCAACTGTTTGCTATTTATTTGCTGATACTTTGTTTAATCTTACAAAAGATTTGTCCAAAGAATGTCATGACTCAACAGTTTTTTGTTTAGTATTCCTGCATATGAGCTACACAGGCTGCTGTTGGTTATGGTAATTTAAAGACAGACGCCAGGTTCTCACGAAATCATTAGCTGGAAACGATGCTAGTTCTGCATCCGCTGACACGCTTTCTCGAGTATTTGTGTCCCCTCGCATCTCTCCTTCACCAGTAGCACTGCTATCTTTGAATTCCAAAACCTCTTCCACAAATTTGCAGATTAAATCTTGCTGTTCTCATAAACTTTGTCTCCAGCCACAGTAGGTAACACGGTTGTAGCCGCTGTTTCCTGTTCGCCAATGCAGCCAATTCCAAATATTACATTTTCAGGATTAACTGGTCAAAATAGCGTAGAGGTAATGCTAAAGATATTTAGCAAAACTGACTTAGAAGGAGAGTAAATGCGTTTTTTTTTAGTATATAGGCAGATACATGACACCGAATCAGTGCAAACTGGGTCTGCTTCTCAGTGCATACTGTGTGGCCAAAAAATTAGCTAATGCAGCTTTAAAAATATACCAGCGCTGTCATCATCAATTTACTATGAAACATACGGAACATCTCTGTCTGATGCCACGATCTTGGCCGCCTTCCTGTCGCTCACACCCTCTCTTATCGCCTCAACACTGTCGTCACCGTCGCTGGCAATGAGCTTGAAATGCTGGGGAGCTATTTCTGTCTGTGACTGGGCACGAGAAAAAAAAAATAGAGGAGGAGGAGGAGGAGGAGATGAAGAAGGGTTACGTCGTCTGCAGCAGCCGGAGCAGTGGGAGCAGTAAAATGCCGTGAACGCCGATGCCCACGTCACACGGCAATAACAGCATGTCAGACTTGGTTTGAAGCCTTCAGACGGTCACAACTGATGTTTTTCCTCTCACTGCAGCGAGTCACGAATCAGGATTTTTATAATGTCAGTGACGTCTTTTAAATCGCTTCTTAAAAGCCGATGACTTGCTTTTATGTCCAAGCCGTTTTTCTTTTCTTCTTCTGTATTTTGCTGTTTAATTGTGGACTTCACGCGGCCGCACACATTTTTATTTATTTCATAGCTTTACTGGAAGTTCCCTATGCGACCGTGTTTTTGAGAAGTGCTTTATAAATAAAGTTTACGGTTCATTATTATCTTTCAAACCGAGCAAATCGTGTTTCCTCTTTTCCATTTTATTTTCCATTTACATCTATTTAAATGCGGCAGAAGTCGTTATAATGGCAGCAGAGAAGAGCTGCAACGGTCATGATCTCAATCTCACATCTTGCCGTATTACTCACGCTTTGATTTATTTATTTTCTTCACCCTCGTTTGGGATTCTATTCAGCGTCTTCAAATTGAGATGATTAGCGACGCTGGGTTGCTCTGCTCCTCTATTCTGTCACTAACAACTTTCCAATTGCTCTAAAGCCTCAAGGCCCGTATTTGTTTTTAGCGGAGCAGATGCTCATGTGTCTCTCCATCCGTCGCAGGCCTAGCTTTGCTCCATTTCTGCTGTGAGAAGTCGCTCGGTGGCAGAGTCTTCTATACTTTTCCCGGGCCTTTGCTGTCGTGCGGTGTGTAGTAAACATGGAGGTTTGGCTTTTTTGCAGAAAAATACCTCCGGGCTTTTGCAGTGTTTGTTTTTGAAGGTTTGCTCCCATGTGGCTTCGCTAGAGCGGCTGATTTACTTCTCGATCAGTGTGCGGGCCGACGCTAAGCAGATCTGCTGAGTATGAAATGATAAGCGTGGTTTTTAACGTCAGAGAGGCGCGCGCCATCGCAGCTTTCACACCTCGCCGCCGTGGATTAGATTTCGGTTAAACCATTGCAACTTTCAGCTGATAAGATAATAGAGAGATTACGATCTGAGACAGGTGGAAGGATGTTTGTGCACCCGCTCAATGACTGAACTGCAGAGGCATAATAGTAGAACCCTGTGCAAGGGACAATTGCAATAGTCTGCTCTGACTCAGTGGGGTACATTTAGAACAATAATCAGAAGTAATAGCTTAAAACTGAAGGAAACATCCACATTTTTTTATGTACGTCTAATAAATCTGAATGTTACGTCTCATTTGAGCCAAAACAATGAATGCTGTGGGTTTTATTTCTTGGCCCGCTCCAACTAAACAATAAAAACTGGGTAGTTTGTCATTACGGAATATACTGTACGCTTATTTGCTTTGTCACAATTAGATTAGAAGATTGGACCTGTGTGTCTGCCAAACGTGACGCTAAAGCCTGGAAACTGCATTAAATTAGCTTAGCGCTAGTCCCCCGGCCAAGGAGTAGTCTAGCTCTTAACTGTTTCCCACTGTATCGAAGCCTTTGTGCTAAGCTAACCGGCTCCTTGTGGTTCATATTAAATGTACAGACTTGAAAAGTGGTAACGACGCCCTCACCCAGACTATTAAGTATTAATACGCTGTAAAGGACCAGCTTAATACTCTCCCCGGTGGCAGTTCTTTGGTTAAGTGGTTGCAGTTAGCGAGTTTTAGTGTTCAGTAATTTGACAAGATGTCTTCAGGTTGCCGTCGAAGTAACGGCCTCTCTCGGCGCGTGAGTCAAGCCGCTTGGCCTACGTTAAAGGAAAGAATTGGCCCTGCATGATGTCACCGGATTGTACGCGCTGCTCACACGGGGGCCAACTGCCAATCGTTTGTCTGTAAACATCCCCCTTTAGGGTGGAAAATGCAGTCGGCGTACGTATTCCCGTCCTCGCCAAACAGTGCTGGGAGCTCAGCAGCAGCAGCAAAGCCCTATAAATCTCAGGCACGAGCCACTGCAGATCTGCGCTCTCCTCCCCTGGCGTAAGCCTCTGCAGTGCGCAAGGCTGACGGAAACAGAGACAGATCCTCAGCACCATTCAGACTAAATAGCAGAGCGTTGAAGTGGCGTAGTGCCCTGTGGAATCTGGTGCAGTTTGCTGCAATGGGCGGCCTCTGGCAGCGGAGCATGCTAGTGCAAAGTCGCACCGTGTTCCCTCGACTACAGGCTGGATTTTCATTGTTTTTCCAGTCTTCTTCTACAACGTTTATACGATGTACTGGGGACAAGACGATGGCAAGGTGTTACGTAGAATTGTGAAGGCTGCCAGTCCCAGATCGTCAAAATCACCAAAGGACAAAGCCGAAACCAAGACAACTGGACGTTTCTCTACTTATCCAGGCAGCTCCTTCAGGTCTAAATGACTGGTAGGGAGTTGAGGTTTTAGACTTAGACAGACTTTATTGATCCACACGGAAAATTGCTTGGTCACAGTAGCTCAGTGTAACATGAAAAAACACTAATAAAAAGAAAGCTTTAAGAAAAAATTTAAAATATATGTTTATTTAATTTTTCATTGCAATTAATTTAATAAAATAAAAAGTAAAAATAAAATAATAAATAAAATAAAATAACATAATGAATAAAATAAAATTAAAATAATAAATAAAATAAAACATTTAAAAAACATAATAAAATAAAACAATAAATGAAATAAAATAACATAAAATAAAATAAAATATTTGCATATGATTTTATTAGGAACTTCCAGTAACCAGTACTTTGGATAAATTATCATATACACTGATATTTGCATATACAAAGGTTGTAAAAAAAAAAAAAAAAAAAAGGCAGCAACAGGGAAGCATTTCCACATTTTCTCAAATTCTCCCTTCTTCCCCTCGACAACTGATTTTTATTAGAGACGTAAATCTTTCCTGGATGCTCGGTGCCTCCACCTGTAAGTTTCCCGTTGCCCAGACAGGTGTGGATGATGTAAGCGGAGTTCACGCGGGGTTACTGCTCGCTGTGTGAAATGGAGTGTAGCGCACTGAAATGGTCGTCCGTCTGGCTTTCTAGGCTCCTCGCACCAGAACTGCTCCGGTTAAGCAGCAGCTTTCCAGTCCTCCTCCACTCCTTCCCATCTATGTCCAAACTGTCTTTGACGCTGCTCCTCTCCTTGTCTTCCTACCTTTTCTCACTTGTTTGCTTTCTCTTTCCATCTGTCGCACGTCTCCCACCCCTCCTCCTTCATTTTCTTCTTCTTCTCTCTGTCTCTCTCTTCTGCCCTGGGTCACGGAA
Organism: Planiliza haematocheilus; assembly: GCA_005024645.1. Taxonomy (NCBI): domain Eukaryota; kingdom Metazoa; phylum Chordata; class Actinopteri; order Mugiliformes; family Mugilidae; genus Planiliza; species Planiliza haematocheilus. The sequence goes on along the minus strand of SRSE01001339.1, from coordinate 1,763,954 downwards.
CACGTTGTTCCCTCCTTCAGACTGTATAAGCTGCTGGCTAGCTCTGCCTTTTCATGCCGTTTTTACTGAGCAAGACTTTTCTTTTTTTTTCTTTTCTTTCTTCTCCGAGGGGGGATGTCAGCGCTTAACCACATGATTCCTCCCAATGACAAACCCTCTTTATGTAAGCCTGCAACACACAGAAACGGGGGTCTTATGTCGGGCGATGACGAGGCACGTGGAGGAAGATGCACAAAATCCTCTTTATGTCGAGTGTAATTCTGCGTTTCCTGCGTGTGCACCAGATAGGAGCCGGCTCCGTGAAAACCAGCTACGAAAAGCTGAGTCGCTTTAATGTTTGCCGTTACTTTTGCACTTTAAATGTTTGGTTTTTGCACACAGTGGTGCGGCTTGCTGTTAGAGAAAACATTATAGCCCCACTGAGCTTATTAGCCTGCAAATAACGAGTGCTAAAATCTTTTAATTAGCGGGAGCCTCTGTGGTTAATTTGCATAGTAAATACTCAATAGTACTACTGTGTTAATGTGTAGAGCAAAATCTAATACTGATCCAAAAGGACGCATAACTACACATCATTAATACATAACACACAGCTTGAATATTTATGAAGTAGTGAACATACTATATTTATCATTGTAGGGTTAGCATCATCAGCCACAACATTAAAACCACTGACAGGAGAAGTAAATAACACTGACCTGCTTGTGACAGACCTGGCATTCATTGGTGTGGAGGTTACTTAGACATGTAGCACCCAACTAGACCAGACCAGGCACCCCCCACCACCCACCATCCCCAGCAGGATGCAGCCTGACACAGACACACGCACAAAAACGCTTTAGGAACAACTAAAAAAAACATGACGAACAGTGGAAGGTGTTGACCTGGCCTCCAAATTCATTAGATCCCAAACTGATCAAGTCCCTGTGGGATGATCCACATGATGAGACCCCTCCCCTCAAGCCATAGGATCCAAAAGCCTCCACGAAGAACATCTTGTTGCCAGACACCACAGGTCACCCTCAGAAGGCCCATGTCCATTCTCTGATGAGTCCCAACTGTTTTGGAGGGACAGAAAATGTCATAATGGTCATAATGTTATGCCTGATAGGTCTATGTCACAGTTATCAAATATTACTGACCCAGAAGAATGTCCCATCTTTTTTGAAGAAAAAAAATACGTGAAAAATGTCCTCGCAGACGCAGTACGACGTCTCTCTTTATTTTTATTTATTCATTTATTTTTAAAAGACCAACCGTTTAAAACCAAAAACACACACGCACACGAGAAGCTGTGCCCAGCAAAATGTACGACTAACCGCCATCAAAGCCGTCACTGAATCCTTTCAGCTCTGATTTACTTCACTTTTATGTGCGGTGGGTTTTGTAAAACGCTGATTCCTGGTCCTGTTCCGCTTCCCGTCACCCGGTTTGATTTCCCCACACTTCAAAGCCGTCAGATGGGAACGCTGAAGCCTAATATAACACACGACGATCTGCAGAATCTTTATTTTATTTTTATTTTTTTGCACACACAGACACAAATGTCAGCGGGGACGCAGCTGTCACCGCTGCTCCGGGGAGGAGGACGGCGTCACATCACTGTTACGCTAGGGGAAGCGTCAGATGCTTGAGGATACACGTCACACACGCTGACTCAGGCCTTTATTGAGGACATGAGCTTACGCACCTGCTTTTTTTTTTTCCATTCCACCTTCGAGGCCTTTTATTTTCTATTTTCTTTCTGTGCCTTGCTTTCACAAACCCTCCCCGCCCGTCCCCTCCCTCCTGTTCAGTCCGGTCCCATGCCCTGATACTCACACACACACAGTCAGACGTAGCCACATACCACAGCTGACTGGGTTTGCCGAGTCAGGCCTTTTTTGTTCTCCTTTTGTGCTCCTCTCCTCTCAGGAATGCTGAAAGTGAAACGTGACAGTCGCGCATTCCTCCCCGTCACTTGCCACTCATGCGTTTGTCCGCAAAAGTGCGTGACAGTCTGGGTTTATGGGCGTGTGCTGGGGAGGCATGACACATGACTTAGGCAGTGATCCGGAGAGACGCTGCGAATGAGGTGGCTGCGAGATTGGAGCGCGCTCCGGGGCGGAGACGATTCATGGGGCGCGTGATCCCGCGCGCCCATCCCGCTTGCTACGGCATCTTGCGTGGTGCTCGCAGTAAAGTAATAATTTAGGGTCCACTGCGGAGAGAGGACGGTGTGCACTAACATCGGCTACTTTTCTGAAGTGGATTTGGTCTCCTGCCTTAAATCAGACCTCTGTTTCACACCGGTCCCTGCAGCACTGCGTGATGGATGCACCCTGTTGAATTGGTTTTCTGTCCCTGCCGAAATGGCTTAATAGCTCCGACCTTGGCTGAGGTCTCTCCTCTCGGTGGTGAATAATTCAGCAGTACAGAGTGACTGTCTGAATTTCTCTTCCTTTGTGCCTCGCTAAGGCACCACCGAACTCTCCCTACCTGCCACAAAGCTCGGGAAGATCTGCCGTGTGCCGGCCTGATCAATTTTGCATGGCTGCTTTAGAAGCGAAGCCCTCCGAGCCATTTAATCCGAGGCGGCGCATGCAGCAGGGGAGTCTCACCGAGGCAGGAGAGGCAAAATGAGGACAGCAGAACACGCCACAAGGTCACACGCCTGTCTGTGCGGGGCGCGGGTAGTCGTTAGAAGGTAGAATATATGAGGCTTAGTCATGGGACCGTCACTTGTTCATTATCGACGCGGTGGAAATATTCAAATTTGTGCGAGTTCTCCCCCAGAGGACAGACTTTTAAAGAGTCACGGTCCCAAGGTTGTGACTGTTAAACAGAAGATGTAGTTTCTGTTGGAGAATGTGTTTCTTGTTTTTCTAAAATCCTGGTTCCCCCCCGTCGTCTTGCAGGCTACGCCTTCCTGCTGTTCCAGGAAGAGACTTCTGTTCAGGCCCTGATCGACGCCTGCATCGAGGAGGACAGCAAACTCTACCTGTGTGTGTCCAGTCCCACCATCAAAGACAAACCGGTGAGTGAAAGATGTCTGGGTCAAGAAGTGAATCCATTTGTGGAAATTTTATGCCAATCAGCCACAACATTAAAACGGAGAAGTAAATAACATTTTGTGGCAATTCAATGTTCTGCTGGGAAACTTTTGGACCTGGCATTCATTCATGTGGATGTTACTTAGACATGTAGCACCCACCTAGACCAGACCAGGGACCCCCACCCCATAGCAATGACACTCCTTGACACGCACACACAAAAGACGCTTTAGGAACAACTAAAAAAAGCATGAAGAACATCTCAAGGTGTTGAGCGGGCCTCCAAATTCACTAGATCCCAAACTGATCAAGCATCTGTCGGCCGATCCAGAAGCCCCTCTCCTCAAAGCCCCCCCCATTAACAACATCCTCTTGCCAGACACCATAGGACACCCTCAGAAGGCCCATGTCCACTCTCTGATGAGTCGTAGGTGCGTACGTGAGACTGTCGCACCACACCTCTCACCCAATTACAGCTGGGATAGGCCTTGCAAACCTCTAGAGGACAAATGGTTATTGATAATGAATGACTGGATATTAAACTTAAATATGATTCCCACAAAGAGTGATGTCTAACTCCATTTGCAGTTGGTGGTGTCCATAGGAGTGCAATGCTAGGAGTGACTGCTCGAACAAATGGCAGCCAGGTTGAGCAGCACCGCCTTATCCAGTATTTTTATTATATTAACAGTTGGTAGAGGTTCAATGGACAAGTTGGCGCCACTGTCGTCAATTATTTTTGAGATATTTCAGTTCGGAGGTGTCAGACAGTTTCAGAGCCTCGTGAATGACCACGTGTCGTCTACAGGTCCAGATCCGTCCCTGGAACCTGAGCGACAGCGACTTCGTCATGGACGGCTCCCAACCTCTGGATCCCCGCAAGACCATCTTCGTTGGAGGGGTGCCCCGGCCCCTGCGTGCAGGTAACCGGGCTAAAATAAAGTTTTTCTTTCTGTGAGCTCCGCCAAAGCCTCCAAATTAGCTTCATAACGTCGACTGGCACGGAGCGCGGAGTCCGGAGGCCGTAATGAAAGTTCTCCCTGTGAGAAAGCAATCCTCTTGCTTGGGTTTCCAGGACTGGAGCCAAGTGATCATCATGTTAAGAATTCATGGTGTAATGGAAGGCGCACTCTTTCTGTTCTTGGGATAAACATCGCTGGCTCGTCTGCAATGTGACCCACGCTAATTATACCAGCAGTTTGAGGCTGCTGCTCAGATGAATGGTGGAGCACAGTGGAGTTTTACGTCAGTTAATAAAACATCAATCGGCAGTTAAACCTTTTAAATTAGTTTTTTAAAACAAACTAGATACCATCTTTAACTTGCAGCACTAACAAACCCTCTTTTCCTTCTTCCCCTTCAGTGGAGCTGGCCATGATCATGGACCGCCTGTACGGAGGTGTTTGCTACGCCGGCATCGACACCGACCCGGAGCTCAAATATCCAAAGGGAGCCGGCCGCGTGGCCTTCTCCAATCAGCAGAGCTACATAGCCGCCATCAGCGCTCGCTTCGTTCAGCTGCAGCACAACGACATCGACAAAAGGGTGAGCGGGTTCACGAGCTCCATTCACGTCCGTCCGGCCATCCCTCCGCTGGAAGAGCGCGGCGTCTGAGCCGCAAGTGAGGTCCTCGCAGTCACTCCTACGGCGAGAGTGCAGAGCTGAACTCTTGCTCCTGTCGTCTCCCATGTATCAGAGCTCTCATTATAGCTGGGTTTTCAGCCAGCTGCTCAGTGCAGCCTACAATAACGGAAGGCCGTGCCTGGCTGTGTAATCACCCTGGCCTTTGGCTGCCGGAGTCTCGACAGATGTTTCAAGTTGCAGACACATAGGGTTTAATTATAGTAGTTCCTTATACATGTATATCCTCTCAGGCTGGGCTGCAGCCCGGTTATTTTAGTCACGCCGGCCAATTGCAGCGGGACAGATTGTGACCAAGAGAGACTGGTTGTCAGCCAGAAAGCCGAGTCTCTGCAGGGCGGGGCGGCCCACCCCGCCTCAGCTATCACCATCTATCTTCAGTGGGGGTTTAGGGTGTCTTTATTGTGACTGGGGCTGGGTGGCATGAGAATAATGCTTAAAAAGAAGCGGGAGGAGAAAACGACACTTTGCGAAAGTTTCATCCGTTTTTCTCTCGAACCCGTTAGCTGCATGTTATAAATAGACTTCATAAATGATTTTAAATCCTCTCACAGAGTCCATGTTCACTGCAGACCACAGGAAGCAGAGCACAAGTGGAACATTCTTGAGATTCATGAGTTCAGAGTTGTGGACGATGCCAGTTGAGTGTAGCTTTTACCCTTTTTTATCCATCAGCATCAACAGTTCCCTTAACTGAACGCCTGTTGACATAGGATAGATGTTTTTGTTCATAATCCCCACCGGTCAGGTTAGTATTAGTCTTTAATAAAACAGCATCATTCCCTGGTTTTCCTCTCGTTTGTCTTGTGCGAGGCCGTCGCTCTCAGCTGTGGATATTACACGCTTGTCGCGCGGTTTAGCCGGGGAGGATGGTCCCCCGCTGTTCGGAGGGTTTGATAACCTTTCATTTTGTGGTCGCATCATAACACGGTTAGCGTCCACCCCCTTCGCCCCCGCCTCATACCTTGAGGCGTCTCCATGGCGACGGCCGAGCTCTCATTTCTCTTTTGCCTCACGGCTCAGTGGGTCAAACTCATTTCGCTCGGCCGACGGGGAGAGAACCCGAGCGCCTGCCTCGATTGCGTCTGGTGCCGGGGGTGGTCTATGCGGATGGCGGCTTAGAGAGCTGGATCGACCCAAATGTTATTTTGGAAAACTTACAAATACTTTCTTCAGCTGGCCACTCAGCCGGCTGCCAGTGGTGGTCCTAGGTTCTTGGGGGGAGGGGGGCCCAGGCAAAGACATAAATAGTAGTTCTGCTAACAAGTGTCCAAACCACTGCCAAGCCATCTGGGGAACCCTTTCCTCATTTTTTCATGGGTCTGCAAACAATTGCTTGGTTTGCCTGTCATGAAGGTGTAACCCAGCCTTCGGCGGTATGGTTTTCAGAAAAACTGATATAGGAGTGAATCCAAATAAGTCAGAATAGATGGTTGGGGAACTACCATTTTTACAACCTGGGCATTATTTCTGGCATAAAATATGATTGTTTACTCACACAGAAGATATTTAGATCCAGTGTAGCATCGCATATGTCCATATAATGGGAGTCAATGGGGCACCGAAACGCAGCCTCTAAATAACGCAGTATCTGCTGCAATACTCGTTCGTTTCACCAATATTTTGTTATGATACGCTGGTGCTATTCCCTAATTGAGTCCAGTTACCTGTGAACATCATCTGGGGTCTGTAGATTGACCTCCTAACCTCTGACCTGGATGATGTCATCTCTGAGCACCGCGCACATGACGCCGGAACGGTCGGCTTGTTTACCTTAAATTTGTTACTGCTAGTTTTTTGCAACATGGCTAAATATTTTTTCGATTCTGAAGTTGTGAGCGATGACTACGTTTTTGAAGGACGTTCTTTCCGTTTGGAGAAAGAGTATACGGCGAGCTCGTTGAAAGGAGGATGCAGAGGAAGAGAGAGGAACAGCTAGCTAAAGAACAACAAACTGCTGCACGTCCATGAATAGATAACGGGTAACTCCAGACTCATTGGGGAATAGGCTAGCGTATCATAATAAAATATTGGTCAAATGAAAGAGTTTCGTGGCAGATAATGTTATTTAGAGGCTGCGTTTCGGTGCCCCATTCACTCCCATTACATGGATCTAAGTATCGTCCGAAGGACTCCAAATAACACCAAAGTCATATTGGTGAGTAAACTATTGTATTTTATGCCAGAAATAAGGTCCAGGTTGTAAAAAATCAGTGATTCCCCTTTGAACACATGTTGATGGATGTTTCCAGATGTGAAGATGTAAAGCACCACCTCCATCTCTCTTTCTCCCCAGGTTGAGGTGAAGCCGTACGTCCTGGACGACCAGATGTGCGACGAGTGCCAGGGGGCGCGCTGCGGCGGGAAGTTCGCGCCCTTCTTCTGTGCCAACGTCACCTGCCTGCAGTACTACTGCGAGCACTGCTGGGGCAGCATCCACTCGCGCGCCGGCCGAGAGTTTCACAAGCCACTGGTGAAGGAAGGGGGCGACCGCCCTCGACACGTGTCCTTCCGCTGGAGCTGAGGAGGGGTCGGCCCCGCGCCCCCCCCGCCACCTCCCGGCGGTGAACCCGCACCCGACCCCGCGATAAAAAAAAAAGAAAACCCACGCCCCACCTGCTACCCTGCAGCCCGGGTCAGCACTGCACACCAACCCCTCACCTCCCGCAGCCCCTACATCTCCACCCTGCTCCCCTAAAACACCTCATGAAAAAAAAAAAAAATACAAGGGACTCTCTCTTCACACCACACGGCTCTGAACTCATCGAAACGCCATCAGCTTAGAAATTTGCACTTCGGCACAAACACACACACACACACAGGATGGTATGTTAGACACCTGGCTACATTCAGCTCCCTGTTCTGTTGACTGGGTGGTGTGGTACGTCCTGCCGGACCCCTCCTTACTGAGACAGAGGTGGGACCATACAAATATCTAAAAAAAAAAAGAAAAAAAAAAGTATATATATTTTTTTGTTTTGTACCTATCTATACATAAATATAGATAATTTAAATTTTATGTAAAAGGAGCATGCACTTATTTTCAAAAGCTGTAGCTATGTTGCCCCTAGTAAAAAGTAATTACCAAAGGCAAATTCAATTAATGCACACAGAAGAGCAAAATAGGTGGCTTTAAACTGTAGCAAGCTATCCATTAGCGTGGGCCCGTACCGCCCGGAGTAAAAATAACACGGCTCTCGATCTTGACTCTGAAAATATTAATACCTCATATGCGCAATCAGATTAGTTTGCTTTGGATTTCTAGGTCTTTATTTTTATAAAAACAATTTTTTTTTTTTTTTTTGGGTGTTATGTAAATGTAATGCTGCAATAGCTTTGCTGCTAAATCCATGGTATAAACGGATACCATAAGTACTTTATTCAGGCTAGGGTGTAAAATAATAACAGATGTAGAGAAGCGCCTGGTGTTTTAAAGAGACGAGCCGCCGCGGGGGCAGCGGCTGACTTTTTTTGCGGCGGGTGGGTGGGTTGTGGGGTCAGGGGGTCGGGGTGGGTCGCCCCCTAACTGCATGTTTATTTCAATCAGGTTGCTGCATGCAAATAGAGTTTTCGATATCATGTCTACTACCCGATTCTGCCCATGTTTGCACAACACACTATAGACGTATGTTGGAATAGCACGGAACTGGACAGAAATAGGGAGACGAGGGGCAATCGGAGGAACCGTGGGGACTCCACGGCGTTCCCAACAGAGCAGAGGGTTCCTGCACACACACAAAAAAAAACAAAAAACGGGGCAGTGAACACATCCGGACGGGAAGGGTTTAAAAAAAAAAAAAAAGAATAAATAGATAAAAAAACTGAAAGAATGAAACAACCTTAATAATCACGAAATCAAATTAAATGTAGGATTACCATTTACAAATGTCTATGATAGGTGAAGTACTTTTTTGCAGTGATTGTTGATATAATTGTGCAATTTTTTATACCGTATGTAGTTAGGTCTGAGTATGCCTAGAACTGTGATTCGCTTTAACTGTCGTCAATGTCCGACATAGAAGTCCTGTGAAACTTCATAACTAGTGTATGCACACATATATATATGTTCTCTTGAACACACACACACACAGACACACACACATATATATGGACGGCTGTCTTTCTAACGCACACGAACAGGCCTACAAACACAGAGTCTGACCCAAGGAGAGGACGCAAAGCAACGTGAGCTTAACCCGACGACTGAGATCTGTCTCTTTTTTAAAAGCAAACCGTATTATTTGCTCCGCCGTTCGACAGAAGCGCACGTTTACGTCCCAGAATGCAACCAAAGAGCTCACGTGTTTTCGGCGTTTAACAGACACACACACAGACAGACACACACAGAATGAACGGCCACCCTGACGGTACAACGGCGCAGTCGATTTAAAAATGAGGAAAAAGAAAAAGGAATCGGGGGCGGGTGCTGTTTAGGATGAAACATTGAATCTACTGGAGACTTGAGGTTGATAAACTGAGCCCTGCACACGCTCTCACAAAACGGATGGGCCTCGGGCGGGTGGGTGCTTGGTTGGGGTAGGCGGGAGGGACGACGTTGCCATGCGGAACATGCAGTTGTGCGAGCTGGGGTTACCACATCTATCCAGACTTTCTTTTCCTGCGAAGCTTGAAGTAATGAACCTGCTAACGACAAAAAAAACAAACAAAAAAAACACAACGGTGGACATGTATATTTTTTATTTTTATCAAAAGGTAGCGGGGGGTGCAGTCGAAACGGGGCGGGTGGTAGTCGGATGAATGCAACGAACAGGAACTTAAAGTCCCCATGAAGTGGTTAGCACCGCCCTCTTGTTTTTCTTATTTTTTTATTGCGTATTCAGTTAAGCCACACCCCCTTCCTCCCAGAAAAGCTTGCTCTGATTGGTCAGCTTTGACGGCCCGGATCTGGCCGCACCTATGCATGAAGCTGTCAGGGATGAGCGAAGCAGGGGGGAGGGACATAACAATTTTGAGGAAGCGTTTCATTGGATGCAAAATTAGTACACGCCCACCAGTGCAGGATGAGTCATCAACATTTTTGAAAATTACAAAAAGGATAAATTTTTTTTGTCATTGTGGAGCCACATACTATATATATATATATATATATATATGTGTGTACAGGAGATACTGTATAGTTCAAGGCATATCATGTATAAACATGGAATTTAATTTCATGGGGACTTTAAGTGTAGGCTGCTGAAGAAAAGGCGGCTCTGCTTTGGAGGCCGGGGGTGGATGAGTGGGTCGGGGGGGCCAAGTTACACTGGTTTTAGCAGTTTTGTGGACAACCTGAAATGGGGTCCTACATCATTGCAAGTTAATATGCGTCACCCCGTCCCCTTTTCCTTCTTCCTTCTTCCCGTGAGTTCACGAGTTGCCCCCCCTCCCCCCCGCAGTCCCTCTCCTCTTTCTTGTTTTAGTCGTAAACTGTTTTTTTTCTTTCTCCGCTCTAAGATAGACGTTTTTGTTCGTTTCTTGTCCAAGAAAAAGCTAATTGAAACTCAGCAGAAGATACTTTTGTACTGATAGATTAAAAAAACAGGAAAAAAAAAACAGGCTAACCATGAGTAATAATACGTATATATCCCTATGAAAGTGAATCCTGGGTGTTTTTGTGACATTTCTTTCCCCACCCAGACAGGTTTTCTATGTTTGTTCCTTCTCTATGATAGATATTTGTTATGCACTACTCTTTGTATCTGAACAGTTTTCAACAGTCAGCAGTTGTTTTTTTGTTAAAAGACAAAAAAAGAAAAAAAGAAGACGACGACAGAGCGTGCTTTCTGACTGACAAGATCTTTTGCAATACCTCAATTTTGAAATATATTAGGAGAGAAACAGATATTTTCTAAGTGAGTTTATTCAGATGAAAAAAATATATATATTAATTTAATTCTTCGAGAGAAATGATTTAACAGATGGTTGATTTTTTTATTTTTATCATGCGTTTTTTGTTTTTATTTTTTTGCTTTTATTTTAAGAATTTATTTTTTTGAAAAAGACAACAACTGAAGGAGCTAGAGCTTTATAATTAATATAATGACGTAGTTAGCGAGGTGGAAGCTGGTGCGAGTGTCCCACTGGTCAAATTGGTCGAAACATTAAGAGAAAGCGAGATAACGGAGCTCTTTAGGAAATAAAATATCAGGTGCTCTGAGCGTTTAAAAAAAAAAAAGCTAAACATATTTCCCACCTTTTTGTATATTTATAGTCAATCATTTACTATGCTGACCAGAGTTGGGGAAGAAATCTTCTGTTCGTTATTTTTTTAAGAGAAGTTTTTTATGTTTCCTAAAAGTATGTGCTCCCTTTTGTTTTGTACGAAAAAAAAAAAAAAATGGGGAAAAATATGAAAAATGAAGCAACCCTGATTCGTTAGCTTGACGTCGCCGGGAGGAAAAAAAAAAAAAAAAGAGAGACTTATGAGAGTCACTGGACGGCTGGAGGTAGAGAGAGACAAGAATGTTATTTTTAACACAAAGCAGACACAAGTGTTTTCACCTGTAACTTGACCTAAAGCCCCCAAGGTGCATCAATTGACTGGTGGCCTTCTATTCACGCAAGACTTGAATATTAGTCCCATTTTTTTAAGGCTAAGAACCTTGATTCTTTGTTGTAATGTGCAATACTGTTTGTACTGTTTGTAGAAAAGAAGAAAACAAGAAAAAAGAGGCATAAATCTTTATTGCAGAATTATTTTCATTGCAAGCATTGTGATTCACTAAAATCATTTTCTACTGTGTATTTACCTACTCTACCTGCTAGTACCTTCCAGTAGTAATGTAGCCTTTGTACTGAGAAATTTTCATTATTTTTTAGAAAGTTTTTTGCTAAAAAAAAAAAGAATTTAAACATATTTACATTTTTATTTCATATTATTATTATTTTTTTCCTCTTATTTCTCAACCATTAATAGTTATTTCTGGGGGAGACTTTCATATCTGGTCAATGTCATTAATATTATTTTGTATTTTTACTTGGAATAAATTAATTTTATGATGCTAATTCTTTAAAAAGTTTATTTTTTTCACGTTTTTGTTCACGTTTATTTTTTTGAAGCTGAAAAGAAAAAAAAACCTTTGTAATATTGTTACTAAAGTGTCTCGTTTCTTGAAATGCTAAGCTTTATGTGTTAACTCGCTGATGTCGCTTACATTAGTGTGAAAATGATCTACGGAGAAAAAATAAATATATATAAATATATATATATATATAACTAGTCACAAAGAAGCAGATTGGTGGTTGGTGATGTTCAAGTGATTCGCAATGTAAACAAATGAATGGGCAATAAAATAAAAATGGCAGAATGGAGCGTACATGCAGTATGTCGTGGTGTAATTGTGGACGATGGGCGACCGTTTGCATTGCCTCTGCTACTCCAGCATACAATTACCGCTATAGTAGCTGATCCTCATTCACCTCCGTATCCTGTGTGAAATATTCAACAGCTTCTCCTAAAGAAACAGCCGAGTCACGTCCTTCTCTTTCCAGCTGGTTCGGGCCCTGCAGAGCACTATACAGTGTGTGATTGTATTTAAGTATGAATGTAAATGTGGAGATGCACTGTAAAATACAGAGGTTAGGACACGCTTTGTGTGGCCTGTTGAATAATAGCAGGCAACGGTCTCAAGTGTTTTATTTATTTATTTTTATTTAAGTTCCTGAACATTTTCCCCTTCCTACTTTTGTCTCCAGGGAAAGAATAGTTTGACATTTTCAGTTACACCGCTGTCCATTTGCCACCTATAAAGCTACAACATGTTAGCTTAGCTTAGCATTTGCACTTGAAAAGTTTTTCCATTTTTGGACACGAGGAAGGAGATCATGTGTCGACAAGTGAGCTTATCACAGATGATCGTGTGCATATTTATGATAAAGAAAAGCCAAGTCGCTGTGCTGTGCTATGCTATGCTAAGCTAAAGGTTGTTGGCTTCCCAGGAAGCAGCTACAGCCAGTTAGCTTAGCATGAAGACTGGGAGACAGCTGGCATGGCTCTGGCCAAAGTCAACAATATCTCTCTAATTAACATACCACTCACTTGCCATTTCATTAGGTACACCAGTGTATAAAAATGTGTCCTGCTTTGATGTTCAGTTTATGTTGAAACGGAGCCAGAAACATGTCGGTACGACACAAAACAATTCAATAGTTCTACAAACCACAGCCTAAAAACAATAACCAGCAGCTCTCTCAGTTATTTGAAACCAATGTTTAATACCATCCTGAAGCTTGTTTTCACTAGTGTACCTAATAAATTGGTAAGTGAGCGGTATTTTAATAAAAGAGCTTTAAAGGTGGTTGCATTGTTAGCTTTGGCCAGAGCCAGGTTAGCTGTTACCCAGTCTTCACGCTAAGCTAACTGGCAGAAGCTTCTTACTGGAAAGCCAGCCCTTTAGCTTAGCCTAGCCTAGCATAGTTACTGGAGGAAGGAAGACACTGGCAGAAGAAGGGACATGTCTCAGTGTTAGATGGGTGGTTTTCTGAACTATTTTCCTTGGTCAGGGGTTGTGAACAAGTCCTAAATATAATCCCTAACTGCACAGATGAGCTTAAAATGAGCTGGAAGGCAGATTTTTTTTTTTTGCACAAAGCTGGGCAGCTAGCAAGTCTTTGTGCTAAGCTAAGCTAATCATCTTCAGGCACCTGGTTTCTTTACCACACAGGCAGTGTTATCAGTACTAAAATGTCAAACTACTTCTTAATCCAGGCCTAATTTCTGTCTGGGCTTTTCTACCAGTTTAATTAACGCTAACCGCCTCCCTCCCTGTTAACTAGTCCAACATGTTTGTCTCCCAGGTTTCAGTGTTAGTCATCAACACGTATTAATCCATCCCCTCGCCTTTTTATTTGTTTCACTTAACAAATCTATTTATACCCAAACTATATATTCCTCTCTATAGATACACGTATGTCTTTCATGTAACTAGACTTGGGTAGTAAACTGTATATTCACTCTGCTTTATGGGCGTCCTCTGGGTAGGTCAACACCATCAGTCTCGTCATGTTGTGACCACAAAAAGAAAAAAAAATGTATTGTTTTTCCCCCTTTTCTTATTTATTATTCATTTTCTGACTGGAACTCTGGTTCTACCTTGGCGAGGCTTTGGGGATTGTTGACCTTGGTTGTCTAGACCTTATTTTTATTGTTTTGCGGTACAACTGTGATTTGAAAACATTGGAGCTCGGCGCTGCTAATGCTTACCGCTGCTTCAGAGTCTGTAGTTCCGACCCTCAGTTTTCCTCTTTCTGTACTAATAAGCAAATCTCATTAAAATGTAGTTGTACGACGCTGTGAAACCTTGTGGTCTTTTGCATGGCATCCTTCCCCCTATGCCCCCATCTCTAACTCACAGCATGCTCTTGGCCACTTGTTTTAATAATACATCCATCAAATACAGATTTTGTTCAATAGTTCTGCTCTAAAAATACAATCAAATGAGTTTGTTTGGTTTTAATTATTCTTTTCACAATGTGCGATCGCAAAATACTTTGAATACTGAACAAATTTCCTTTCTTAAAAACAATTCAGATACTGAAGTTCAAACAGGACAGTCAAACCAGGCTGTCCTTAGGCCATAATTTGGATTTCTTTTCTTTCCTTCCATATAATTTAAACTTTTTTAAGCATCTCTCGTCTACAACAGCAAACAGAAGCAGACAAAACCAACTCAAATGATAGTAAAGATCTCAGTCAAGCTCTTTTGAAGAATAATTAAGCCGTAATAAAGCAGTAACTGCTCCCTAAATGTGCATATTTACACAAAAAAAAAAAGCTTTATCCACGACATGGGGATGGACATGTTTTAGACTCCTAAACGTCCAGCTAATATTCCCACTCCTGCATGTACAACCACACCATCTGCTGGCCATCACAGTTCAAAGACAAATAAATAAAGACGGGCAGTTACAAGGGTTGTAGAATTTATTACAATTCCACGATCATAAACAAAAAGCAGCAGCTGCAGAAATATGTACAAGTCTGTTTTTCTTTTTTTAAAATACTTGTGACGAGTTTCAGGTACCAGTCTCAGCTTGGCCCCATGTTCAGTCTCTATAATGCTGCTTCAAGTGCAGTGCCCCTGCCCCCCCGACTCCCGAAAGGACAACTTCTGCCGTCGCACGTGGTGGAGGTGGACACAACGGAGAAATACCGTTTATTCGCCGAAGCCTCTTTGACGGCTGCAGGTTATGTGTGAAGAAAAAGACAAAAAAAAGATTCTCCTGGGGCGGCATCTGGAGGATAGGAGCCGACTTTTTGGTAGCACAAACATCTCAGTAGTCTCCAGTGTGCTATAAAAAGCCAGTAGTGTGATGACATCCTGTGGCTTGTTGTCACACTCTCCCCTCATTCCCTTTGTCATACAAAAACATGTTTGTAACCATCAGTCAGAGAGGCGCTGACAGGTGTGGCCGGCGTTTTGCAGTGCATTTAAGACTTTCTATCTGAAGCAGTTAACACTGTATACTCTGGTAATGCAATGTGGAGAGAGAGGGACAGAAAGAGAGAGGGCAGTGGGCTGTAAAAGTGGCACCTGCTGCTGTAACTATAAAGGATAACTAGAATTATGTTACAGTGTGTGCTTGAGAGCTGAGCAGCAGGGTTGTGGTAACTCTGCAGATTACTACTGTACCAACACTGGAGCCGTTTATGGCAGACAGTATTTTATTGTCTCAGTGGTTTTGAAAGGCGTGGAGGAGGGGGGCTGTTGAAGACCTGGTGGTTTACACTCATGTTTCAGCAGATCTATGAACTGTAGAAGAATAAAATTTGCTTCCTATGTCGGCTGTTTTAGCCTTTTCTCTCTTTTTTAACGTGTCGTTATAAGGAGGGGGAGTTGATGACTGCAGCAGTAGGGGTCTCCTCGTGCCTCTGACCAGGTCCTGCTTGGCCAGGAGACGAGACGACTAACGGAGGCCGGGTAGGATTCGTGCGGTGCTACTGCAGCGAGTGCATGAAGCTGTCCAGGTTGTACTCGGTGTCGTACTGCTGCTGGTCCCACAGCTCTCCCAGGCCGTCCAGCACAGACTTCATGGAGGCCTTCCCTGACGTCGACTGGGACTGCTCGCCCTTCTCTCCCTCCTGAAAACACAGTCGCACATAAGCACATGCTGGATAGGCGGTGTGACATGCAGAAGAGGTGTGCACTCGGTCGGGATTACGCAGGAATGTGAGCAGACGGGATTTTGACTGTTACTTTCTGGTAAAACATTCTGTCACCAGGGTTTGTGTTTGTACTCAGAAATGTACGAAGCCTTTAAGTGGCATTGTTTCTCTGAATCAAAACATTTTTACATGGTGAGATTTTCTAGAAGGTCAAGGGTGTTGCACGGTCTGACTGTAATCTGTTAAAACATGGCTTGTCACACTTCCACCCAGACAATAATTTGGTATTAATCACACCTATGTATGTTAGGAATGTGTATTTAAGTCGGATAAAGAAGCTGTGATCACGTTTAACTTTGATGGTCGCAATTTAAGACACTCGTGAGCTGCAGGTGGTCTCCGGCCAAAGCCTTACGCTTGCAACTTCTCTGTGGCTTCATTTTGATCGATATAGAAACCCATTCATGCAGTTTTAGAAAGATGGGATAAGATTAAGCGCTTAGTCTAACCTGATCTTACAAAACTCGAACATGTGTGTTGCTGTGAAAGTACTTCACACCAGAGCCTTAAAGAGAAGCAACATACGAGACTGTGGTAGGAAAGTGTGTGAGAGCTGGAGGTGCTAAAAGCCGCATTTAACAGCCACAGCCGTCTGTACTCGGGGTAAGTTTTATTACTTTGTCGAGCAGCTCACTGAAGGCAGTATCTGCTGGTGTGTGAAGGAAAAATTAAAGGGGCAGATTCACATATGTCTGATGCTTTACCCTCATGACTGAGTTTCTATCTGAATCAAATACAGAAGAGAAGATGATAAGGAGTTCCTCTGGTCTCATACAGCTATTTATACTATTTATAAAGATATCCAAGTTCATTATTGGTTATTTATTTAGTTAAAACCATCAGGTTGTGTTTTTTGTGCTAAAATACTTATATACTTTCAATTTTCCACACTTATCCATTTTGCAAGGAAGGCTCTACTGCGGAGTATAAAATAAAGTGAAAATCTTTAAGGAATAACGTTTTTTTTTTTTAATGCTCTTGCAGAGCTGTTTAGCTGTCAAGCCTTTAGGACTGATTCATTAATACACCACAGGATAACACAGTTATCAGCGCAGCATGAAACGCTGAGAGCTTTCAGAGACAGCCCCACATCAAGACATTGTTGAGACGTCTGCGTGGGAGACGTGTCTCTCGCGCCCCATTTCTGTCACGTCTGCATCTCAGAGGTCTCACCTTGTCCAGAGTGAAGAGGGTGAGGAGCTGGTCCGTGCCCATGCTCTGCAGGCTAGTGTTCTCTTGGCTGATGATGGTGTTGGCGATGCTCATCTTGAATTTCTGCAGCCCCATTATCTTCTCCTCCAGCGTGCCGCGTGTGATCAGCCTGTACACGTTCACCACCCGTTTCTGCGTCCAACGGAGATAATGGTTAACAGGACGCAGTGGACGTGGCATGCTGCCAGTGTAATGTCACCGCCAATGACTCGTTTTACACCGCTTGGTTCAGACAAGAGCAGCGGTGTCACACTATCCAAGACTGACCTAAGAATATACTAAATAATGCATCAAGGAAACTATGATGAACAAGTCACTTCCTACTGCTGCAGATACAGAAGCAGCCTGGACTCAGTATCACCTATGCAGTTAAAAATTAATGTGCACCCTGCTGTATGCTAAATGTCCATCAACGGTACCTGTCCTATCCTATGGGCACGGTCCATGGCCTGCAGGTCCCTCATGGGGTTCCAGTCATGTTCCACAAACACCACGGTATCCGCCCCCGTCAGGTTCAACCCCAGACCACCAACATGTGTGGTCAGCAGCAGCACATCAATGGATGGGTCATTGTTAAACCTGTGGCACAAGGGAACATTCTCATAGAAGGAAGCGTAACATAGACTTTCTTGATGAAAAGCGTCTCTAGAGACGGGTCCACTGACCTGGAAACGATGGAGTGGCGCAGGCCGGCCTGCACGCTGCCGTCCAGCCTCAGGTAGGTGACGGTGGGCAGTTTGGGCTTCAACAAGTCGTGCTCCACGATATCCAGCATGCTCTTCAGCTGACAGAATATCAGCACACGATGCTGGGCCACCACCGCCTCAGTGCCGCCCTCTGACCCTCCACCACTGCCGAGACCACAGTCCAGCAGCAACTGAGAGCAGAAACATGACACAGTATGAACGGGTTATTGTTGTGTAGCTGAGGAAACTGACACACGCAGGTCTGGTCAGAAGCCATGTTTGATCCGTTGGTTTGCTCGTGTTTGATATGACGGAACTAAACGGACTTAAATGACTTCTCAGCACCTCACCTGTTTGAGAGCAGAGAGTTTGGGCGCGTGCTGAATGTCCCTCAGGCTGGAGTTCTGACCGGCCAGCTGCTCTGTGATGCGTTTGTACTCCGGATGCTGGGAGGTCAAGACCAAGCTCGGGTGGTTACACAGCTTCCGCAGGTACTGCAGCGCCTGAAACGGTGTAGATATGGAGGTAAATATAACTGCACCGTCAAAATAAAACGCACTTGCAGTTTGTCATATAGGTCACGTCCTGTAAACCAAAACGGAAATGTATTCTAATAATTGAAATACTAACACATCACTTAAAAACGGAGCCTGCAGAGTTTACAGATACGAGTTTGATGAGTGGAAACCAGTTTTGTCTAACGGTTCTACACATGGTTTCACACTATTTCAATGACGTACAAGCAGAATTAATGCATCAACGTAGGCAAGCTTTACAGAAACACTGGCTTTGCAAACGCTTTATGGAGGAAGGGACTTTATTTGAAATGTTAGCCTCACATACAGCCTAACATTGGTGAGAAATCTATCTGTACCTGGAACACGTGGCCTGTGGCCTTCAGTTTGGGCTTTTCCTCCTCCTCTGTTGATGCCACCGAGATGCTGTCCTCCACTCCAGCCTTGGCTCTAGACTTTGCAAAGTCTTCATATAGCTGAACCTGCAGGAAGTGACCATGCAAACAAGGTTGTTAGACTAACAAGTTGTAGTATCTATGGAAAAACAGTCATTTCCATCCTAGAACTATAAGAGCAGACATGCAATATTACCCTAATATAGCAAACCTTTAATATTTTAGCTATTTATAACTAATATTTTGAATACGAAGGCACCGAACATGTTCAACACAAACCTGTAGAGGGCTCAGGTTGCAGTAATAGTCCTGAATTATTTTAGGAGGAAGGTCCTGAAGGACATCCTCCTTCATCCTCCTCAGAAGGAAGGGTAACACCTGTCGATGTAGGGCCTCCATCGCTAGGACACCTACGAGCAGACGCCAAAATGTAATTTCCAATATTTAATTGCAGATAACAGCAGTGATGTTTCTTTGAGTCGACGTACCCGCCTCCTGTTCCCGTGAGGAGCTTTTGGCATCTCGGCTGGCGAGGATGGGTTTACCGTAGCGAGCCGCAAACTGACGTTCCGTTCCAAGAAAGCCCGGCATAAGGAAGTCAAACAACGACCAGAGCTCCAGGACATTGTTCTGAGAGCAGACAGAGCAGAAAATTATAGCCATGCCCCGACGGCAAGCATACAAGGAAAGAGGTTAAACCGTCACAGTCGCTTCGTTTTGAAATCTCAGATGGTGCCTCACCTGAATGGGTGTTCCTGACAAGATGACTCGAAAGTTGGCAGCTAACTGCTTAATGGCTTTGGAGAGTTTAGTCTTCCCATTCTTGATGACGTGCCCCTCATCGAGGATGCAGTAATTAAATTTTATATTCCTGAAAATAAAAAAAGTTTTTTTTAAAATGTAACGCCAGCTGCCAAAACATTAAAACAACTTTGACATCCCTCAAACAGCACTCACCTAAAAAAGTCAATGTCATTTCGTACGACATCATAAGAGGCTACTATGAGATTGTGTTTTTTGACTTGGTGTTGCAGCCTGGAAAAGAAAACATTCGGTTAAGAAGGTGTAAGCGCTTTCTCTTTTAAAACAAAACCAGGACGTGAATCACTGCCGCTGCAGTAACCTCTGAGTAATTCTTACCGCATCCTTTCTGTAGGAG
Source organism: Planiliza haematocheilus (assembly GCA_005024645.1). Lineage (NCBI taxonomy): Eukaryota > Metazoa > Chordata > Actinopteri > Mugiliformes > Mugilidae > Planiliza > Planiliza haematocheilus. Next base: position 1,744,147 of record SRSE01001339.1, on the reverse strand, counting down.
GCCCGGTGTAGTGCAGTGGGTTGAGGTACTCTTTGGTGCAGAACTTGCCAACTTCGTCCACCCAGTGGCCAGTTAGTGTGGGAGGACACACCACTAGAGAGGGCATAGGGCTGCAGTCTGCAGCTTTAGTCTTGGCATACTCCTGCGCCCTGTTAAACGCATACAGCAGGCTGAATCACATTTTTAAACGAGGAGGAGTGTTTTCAATAAAGATCACGATGAACCCTGGACAAACGGTTGCCGCAGAAACCATCGAATCCTGACTTAATCATGAATAGTCACAAAATCTTGTCATTTTCATCCCCTAGGATCTGTGCGTGCATCACATCAGAGAAGAGCTCAAAACAACAAGATTTGAATTGTTTGAGTGGGTTTAGTGTGATTGTTTGTTGGTGATCAGTATCTGGGAGCTGTTGTTTTTACAGACAAACACTCAACAAACACTTTAACATCTGGAACCAATGCTAATGGCTAGAATGGCAATGCTGCTTTCCTGTGCATTTGTAAGCAGCTTAACTTTAACATTAGGCTCTAGCCGAGTGTGAGCTATATTTTGTAGAGAAATGGTATAAGTGCATTAGTAATTCCTAATCAGGACTAGTCAGCCACAGGTTAAATCATCATCATATACGTTAATTAATGGCAGAATATGGCAAAAACATTCCAGACAACTCCTAGAGAAAGAAGTACAAGGAAAAGCTCCCTTTTAACAGAACCTAGTGCATATGTAGACCCATGTGCTTGAGGTCGAATGGGTAGAAACAGAAAAAGAAAGCAGCAGGAATGTTAAATGAGTAGTATAGCATGTAAATCTCAACTTTGTTTGATGAATAATTAAAGTTTCAAATCTGAAAGTGTCATTATGTGAAAAGAAAAATGTTAACGGTAGATTTTATGGTTATTATTTACTGGACTTCTCAGAGAACAATCAAAAGATTAATAAAAGAAGTAAATCATCTTGATATAGTACTAAAACACTTTAAACGACATGCAATTCAATCTTGAGCAGGATATGCATGCTAGGTTTGCATTGTCAATTGTTTCTATCAACATAAAAGAAAAGAAAAAAACATTTATATTTTATTCTGAAAAGTTAATTCTTTGATTTAGTAGTTCTATAACTGTACAATATTAATAGTGGCTCAACAACTGCTCCGTCTAAATGGGTAATATATTTCCACTCATATCTTTCTATTCAATCATAAAAACCTCCATTCTAATCAAGTTCCTCATTGTGCAGTTTGGTTCTGAACCAACATCTCACAAAGAGTCAAGTGAGAACAGAGGCGAGTCAGTGGGTTGAAGGTCTATAAGCAATAAAACAGCACAAAGTGCCGTTTGGCTTGTACCTGAGGTAGTGGTCGCCTGCCAGAATGCAGATGGACTGCAGCGTCTTACCGAGACCCATGTCATCACACAGGATCCCATGCAGCTTGTATTTGTTGAGGAATGACAGCCAGTTCACTCCATCCTGCAGGAAGAGACCAAGACACAAACATTACTATGTGTGGATGTTGGAGGAGATTTTTGGGTTAATCACACAATTTAGATAAAAACGTCACTGAAACTTTTTGAAGCGTTTTTCTACTAGTTGCTAAAATGGAGACCTGACAAGAGCAGCAACAATCTTGGAAGCATTTCTAACAGGATGGCAGAACTGAGCCATTAAAGAGATGGATGCCTTCTCCCAGAGCTGCCGGCAAACAACATTTCTAAAAGGAACCAGTGCATTTACCCTGCCTCCATTAGACTGCTTGAAATGTACTCTGTCAAGAAAAAAAATCAATTTGTTGTCAGCAACTGTTGTCTACACTATTTATTTAAAGCAAAACCTTTTTTTTTTTTCTCCTGAACCTGGCAGAAATATGATCCACACTGGTGGTACACACCTGCTGATACTTCCTGAGTTCAGCTTTAATGGGCACAGGGATCTTATAGTTCTCCAACTTCCTGCCGTCTAGCAGCTGCTCCAGGAAGTGGCGTTCTCTGGCTTTCTGGCGGATCAAGTCAGCGGACATGGTAGGAGGGTCCGGTATACCTGCCTGGGTGGTTGTTGAGAGAGAAGAATATATATATTACAAGAATAAAACCCTTCCTTAAAACTTCATTCAGCTGACTGGGTGCTCATACCTCCAGTGGCAGCAGGCGGATGAGTGTGGCGAAGCACTGTGTGGCCATGAAACGAATGCTATCACTGGGGTCGCTCATACGTCCCAGGACGGGTACTACGAGCAGCACGATGTAGGGTACAATGTCCACATCTAGCTGCTCCATGATACCTACAGAGATGTTGGTCAAGGACACTACCGTCTATTATAAACTGAGTTATTGTAGAAGTTGGAGCAGTTACATGACTGAAGGATACAGGCTAAAGCCTCAATGGCGCCCTCTTGTTTGGTGCAGTCTTCAATAGCTGCCAACCAGGGTAGTACACACTCCAGGAAACTGCTCATGGTCTCCAGTGTGGCTATCTTACTGAGCACACCCACACAGCGCGCTGCCATGTGACGCACAGCTGTGTATGGGTGCTGCAAGCAGGTGAACAGATGGGGCAGGTGCTCCATTAACTACAGGGAACAACAAAAACACATTAGAAGGCAAGAAAATGATTCAACTAATGCTGAATCCATGATGAGAATTCAGTAAACAGCTGCATTAAGGGACAGGTAAGGTGTCTAAGCGGAGCTGCACTCCTACCAAAGGTTTGAGTTCAGCAGCCATGGCTCCAGCCATGACTTCCAGTACTTGCAGAGAGTTGACCAGTTCCTGAGCAGCAGTGTCTCCCCTCTCCAGCTGAGCGTGCCTATCTGCAACGTACAAACAGAGACACGGTCAGAGTACTGGCTGCCTACATACCGGCTTTCCTGAAACTTCGGATCATGGATAACACCGTGTGGATTTGGATTAAATACTCAAACTTTCTTATAACTGATCACAAATACTGATGATATATTAGGGCTGGGCGAGATGGAAAATGTATCACGATATAAGCGTTTCATATCAGTCGATATTGATAATTATTGATTTTGTTTTAAGCTATTCTACCCAGACTTCCTAACTGTGTTAAGCTGCATCCGTTATTTCTTTGTATCGCTTTGATGTAGTGCGCTAGACTTTTTGTTCATTTTTCATTTTTAATCAAGTCAGTAGCTGCGAAAAAAAGATTCGGTTCATACAACCAACCATTAAAAACGACTTGAATAAATCTATTTATGTATTTAACCGGCTCAGTTGAGTCCTACCACGTTTAATTGATAATCACCATTCAAACATCTTACATTTCACTCGGCAGAGAAACAAAACATACTACCAGACTTGACCAGCAAACAATACGCAGAGAAACGAAACTTAACCGACTCATAACGCTGCTCGCAGACAACATCAGTCTGACTCATGTCTGATTTAAAATAACCAAAATATTACCAAACTGGTGACATGATCTTTCCTTTTTATCTATAATTTCCTCTCGCACTCATATTCTCCTTTCACTCCACGCCGTTCTTTGTTGTTGTTGGCTTAGCTGGGCCGTGATAGGTCGAGAGGCTAAAGCCCTTCCTCTGCCTACATCCCCCAGAATGACTTGCAGTTGTGGCTCGGGGTTTTCTTCCTATTTTTCTCTAACAGAGTTCGAGTGAAATTATCGAACATTAAATCAAACTCATTTTCTATTTCCACGTGTCTATCGTGATATATATCGTTTTATCGCCCAGCCCTATGATATAATAAATATAGTGACAGTTTTCCGAACGATCCCCAGACTAAAAGCTCAAAGGTGGTCGCTAAATGTGAAACCATACCAAACCAAATCAACATACCAATGCACTGACTTTCCGTCGCCACTGTCCTGAGCGGCCCCACCGTGTGCTCCCAGAGGTACGGCAACGACTTGGTGAGAGCAGCACCAAAGTGCCTGGCAACAGTTGTCAGGGAAAACTCTGCTCCTCGTCTCTGAATAAGAAAAGGCTTCTTGCTCTAGAAGTGAAAAAAACAAAAACACAACAGGAACTGTTAACGCAACCTGATATGATATTGATATGATTTAAATGTGAGGAAAATGTACTGTGGCTTCTGTACCTCATCATTATCAGCGCTGAGAGTGCTGCCAGGAGGGAGCTCTGTGGTGGGGGCCTTTGGGGCTCTAGGGGCTGGCCCCCTCTTACTGGTGATGGCAAAGGCAGCCCGTTGGTGACGGTACAGGGTGATGATGCCTCTCGTTTTATTGACCATGTGATGCATGGCATCTTTGTCCAACCCACCACCTGATATGAGAAATATCAGTGAATTACAACCTTTGCTTTTTCCGCAACTGCTGTATTCATGCATCAAAGTTTGAGGAACTCTTACCTTTTGTATTTTCCTGAGTGGGGGGGACGGGGCAAGCAGATGAGGGTGTGACACTTGAATCTACGCAAGCGGAGGCACAGAGGTTTTTGATAATCTTGGTGTTTGGGCACGGCGAGCGACCGGCACACTGCTGCAGCAGTTTGGCTACAAAAGCAGCAGCGTAACCCTGGATCAGGGTGTTCTCCTCCCTCTTGATGGCCTCCATCAAAGGCCTGACCAGAGGGTTCAGTTTATCAGGAAGAACTTGCAGGTTAATCACGGCGCAGGCCGTAAACATGTGGACACGCAGATGCAGCTGCTGCCATTCAGCGTTGGTCTCCATCACCGTTGCCTGAGCCTGCTGCCGTTTACTGTCCAGTGCCTGCCACTGTTTGGACTTGACATTCAGAGCCGCCGTGGACTCCGTGAAGATGGTGGTTACCTAGGAAACAGCCAAGAGGGGAAATGATGCGTCTGATTGGAATGGGAGTGATTTGTTAAAAGAGTGCAATATCCACTAACCTTTGAAGCCAAGACTTAGCAGGGCAACATTATTACCGAAGCTGTCAGTTGAGCAAATAAATACTTGGACCAAAAACGTATTACTGTCGGCCAATATGGGAAACTACAAGTCAGTGTAATAAAAATCAAATGCCATGACAGCTTAATCACGGTCAATCTGTTTTATTTTGGCATGAACGCCTTCACAAGCCCCAAAAACATCCCGCCACCTCCCAATTTTGAATCATTCATTAACCGCAACGGGGAAAGCAACTAATAAAAAGGACCCAAATTTAATTTTAATGAAATAAAGGTCAGCATGATAGCATCATTATCGTTTCTTTTCCGCTACATAAATCAAGTTCGACTTATTTTTTACTCAGGATTTTTCCATATGGTCACCCATGCCACCCTTCATGGCGCCACAGCCCCCCTAAGGTAAAGTTTGAGAAACGCTCATTTAATGCAATTTTAACGAGGAACCCCAAGTTGGAACAACTAATGCTGTTGGTCTGTCAATGAAATTGCACAATTACAGCTATCAGCCACAACATTAAAACCCCTGAAAGGGGAGGTAAATAACATTGACCATCTTGTGACAATACAATATTTTGCTGGGAAACTTTTGGCCCTGGCATTCGGGTGGATGTAACTAATCACCCACCTACACCAGAACAGACCAGGACACCCCCACCCCATAGCAAGAACACCAACAGCCCCCCACTAACAACATTCTGTTGCCAGACGCCACAGGACACCCTCAGAAGACCCATGTCCATTCTCTGATGACTCACAACAGTTTTGAGGAACAAGGGAGACCTACACAATATTAGGAAGGTGGTCATAATGTTATGCTTGATCAATATATATATATATATACCCATACTGTATAAAACCAACTTGCACTTCAGCAGACTATAGTAAACCTCCCATTTGTTGTTAATATCCTTTACAGTGGGCAGAGACAAGATGTTCGCATGGTATGATAAAGGTGTTGAGTGTATGGTTTTACCAGTTCGTTGGCCTGGTCAATGGTGAACACGCTACAGTTGAGGCGGTCTTGAAGGTCTATCTGGGACTCGGCGAACAGCGCAATTAGCTGCTTGCACTCGTTCTGCATGCGCGTGAATGGGATGGCAATCTCATCGTAGTACAGCTGCTCAGACAGAATGGCCAGGAGACGAGGCTGCACCATGGAGGACACCACCTGACAGTCCTGAAACGACTGAAAGTAAAGCGTTTTTGCTATTAGATGACAGATGTGAACAGACTATAAGTTTAAAGCTAAGCAGTCAATGCTGTGAGCTTCTTTTTTTTTTTTTTTACCTTCTGCAATGCAGCCCACTCGCAAAGCACCAGCGACACCGCTATACGCTGCAGGGCAGACTTGGAGTTGAGGTGGAAGAGCAACAGCTGGCCCAAGGACTCAGCCGGTCGGATCTCCTGAGATGCAGCATTGAGCTGAGGGTCGCAGATACATCCACACAAAGCTCCCAGCAATCTGGATTACAGAGTTAAAAAGAGAGCACAGCAATGAGCACCTGAAATAAACAACTATTTGGCTACTCAAATTACAAGTTAACCAAAAATCAGAACTAAGGTTTCTCACTTTCAACGCAACAATCAGAACTTACTTGGCAGCCATGAGTCGAGCACGAATCACGACGTAGTCCCTTGTCCCCGGGTCATCCGTCACCGTCTCTGCTCCTGCTATATACTCTTGGACCGTTTCCTTCACCTGATTGTTCCCTTGACGTGCCTTTGCACCAGCCTTGTCCTGTTGCATCGAAAACACATTAATTACTCCAGTTAGTTTGACTAAAATAAAATGGAAATACACTTTAATTTCATGGTGCATTATAATACAAATGTCCCTAGAGGATATAAAATATACAGTGCTTGCTGGCACCGTTGAATTAAAAAAAAAAATCTTGACTCAAATAAGTGTTGAATAGATCTGGTAGATGCAAAGAGATATCCATTCCAGCCTACACTCATTCTCCCTCAGTGCAGACACTCTTTATTAAACAAACTGCAGATTAAATCTCTCTTTTCAACATTTTTTATTTTTTTATTTCCTCCCCCAGACTGTTCAGGTTTGCTAATGCTCTTCTGGCTCAAACATAAAGACAAGGAATGTAAGGGCTCTTCTCCTGGCCTCACGCCGTCTGCTAGTCTGTCACCTAGCAACCGCAGGAGGTGTATTGATCTTGTGTGTCTTCTTGCCGCATTTGCATGAAATTGTTGATGTAACCAGCAACAGAAAACACCCCGACATCCTTAGTTATGTCACGCTGACTTTTAAAAACTAACCGTACCACATTAAACTTAACCTTCACCATCACGGACAGTTATTTGAAATAAGCAGCCATTTTAAGAGGCAACCAACGCACCTTGGAGCGGGCCTTCACCTCCAGCAGCATGTTCAGGTCTATAGGAATGTGAGAGGCCTGCATCATGAGACAGAGCCAGGCGCCCATCCACGGACAGCTGGCTGCAACCACATACTGCTGGGGGGCCTGAGACAGAAGCTCCATCCACACCTGCAAACAATGAGGCACATTAAGTAAACGAGGCAAAACCTGGAACATCCTCCACACGAGTCGTTCAAGGAAAGGAAAACTTGGAAAACTTGGGCCATGAGATGAAGCAGTGATGTGGGTCCTGCAACAAACCTTTTGGATTAGTTCAAGGATTTCCTCACTGCTCTCTAGTATGCAGGACTGGAAAATGTGTCGCAGCATGTCTTGGAGGATTGGATTGATCCAAACTGCACAACTCTGAAGAAGAGAAAACATAAAAAAAAAGCCTAAATCAGGGCTGCAAACCAAAAAGAAAGTAAACTTTTTGACAGCATGTCATCCAGGTGGTAAAATTTACCTGGTCGGCTTTGGAGAGCAGCGTGAAGAGAGTTTCAAGCGCCGCCCTTCTCACGGATGATATCGTGTGTCTCAAGAACGGCCAAACCCGAGGAACCAGGACAGTTAATGACTGTTGCATGCTGAAGTGTAACGAGAAAACAGTTTCTATAAATAAACAGGCAGGGAGGGCATGAAGGAACGACGATAAATGCTTTTTAAAAAAAATTGTAGAGCTTGTGGAAGGTACAGCGTATGGGTGGACTGGTCTTCATTTAGACAACTAGCAAGCTCACTGCCATTCAGTCTGTCTGAGTAAAAGTTTTGCGTTGTATACGAGTGTATGTAGCAGTTTAAAATATACACATGAAACCTCAAATGTTTTGATGTTGTGATGTCCCTAGCTACAATACAAATCTCCTGGTGTTAATCACAGCATGGCGTCTCTCTAGAGTCTGTACAAAAAGGTGTTGGTCCAAAAATTTGCAAGTAATCAAAAGAGACAAAGAACCAATGTTCACACGCTGCAGTGCTCCAATTTTCACTTATTACATCAAAATGCTTGTGATGTTTTGAAGGGAAAGTTGGAGCACTGCAGCGTTGTTTCTTCTTTACTTCTTCAGAATCTCTGCACATTCAAGACTGAGATAGCGTGACCTTCAGAGACTGACCTGCACTGTCGGACCTGTGGATAAGTTAGCAGCGAGGACAGCAAAGTCATAATACTGTTGGTGGAAGCTGTGAGATCGTCCAGATCCAAAAGAGCATCCCATAGTGTGTTCACTATGAAGGGTACCTGAGAAACATCGAATTCTGCGTCTAAATTAAGACGTCCGGAACAGGGGACACACACACACACAGACTAAAAGCTCTAGATACACACTGATAACTGGTAGGGTAAATAGTGCTGCCTCTGACCTTGTTTGGCAGTAGCTGCACCAAGCCTTCCACCACAGGGATGAGAGCTGCAGCTGCCACGGCCCTGACATCGTCATCTAGGTCCTGTAAGCCTTCTGTGATGGCAGGGAGCACCCGGGGCAGTAAAACAGCAATCAAGTCCTGAGAAACAAAGGAACAGACAGGAAGATCAGTACAGATGTTTGGGTACAAGGTCAGGAAACAAGAAATAATGGCCTTTCAAGTAGCAACCCTGCACAAGGACCACATATGCTCCCAGATTGACTAAAGCTTTTTGTCCGTGCATAGATCCTGCCACCCCGAACAATTTATATTCATGACCATATGGTGCCCACATCAAACACCCTGTAGAGCCCTGCTATGCTTATTTAACAGCTCATTATATACACGCAGAACAGGTGGTACCTGACGGACAGCCAGAGCATACTTGATGCCCAGCAGGCCTCCATGACGGACCTCCCACTGGTCCTCTTTCAGTAGCTTCAGCAGGACATCTACCGTCATGGAAACACCAGTTTCACTCATGTGGCGAAGGGCCACACCGAGAGTCTGTGCACACGTTTCTCTGACAGGGGCCACCACCTACCGAAGGGATAGAGATACAGGTTAAATACGACACAGGCCGAAAACAACAAGATGAATGACATCAATTTTGTGACTTAGTTATTTAATTCTCCTTTCAGTGGTCATAATGTTATGCTTGATCGGTGTATATACACAAGACACTGGTGTAGTGGTATTTCATTCCCATCAAAAAAGAAAAAGAAAAAAGGAAGTGAAACCTTACCTCATCAGATACAAAATCACCAAAGCGATCCAGAGCAAAGACACAGAGCAACCGGATGACCAGGTCCTCTATCCACTCCTGATGCTGTCGCAACATCTAAACCAAAACAGTTGTCGTCATGTACAAATTATCCACAAACTGCTAATCAAAACTTGATGAGGATGATTAATGTACCTGTTCTGCAGTGCTCCCTACCAGCTTCCCACCGCCAGCCCCGTGGGACTTGATGATTTCTCTAAGTCCTGTGCCTGCACCGTGACGAATCTGTGAAACACCACATGCAATTCTTCTTAAGTTTATATTTATTTATTTTACGACAGTCAGGACGTTGTAAGAACAGTTTTGCACGTTTGCTGGAGTCTTATGCTCAATAACCCACAGGATATACCAGTCTGTTGTGGCCAGCACCCTTCTCTCTGCTGTAATCTGCTGGTGGAACAGCATTGCAGCCAGTGACGCCAACAGACTGAATAAACTGATCAGGGTAGCTCGCTCTGTCATTGGCTGCAGACAGGAGACTTTGAAATCAGTGGTGGAGAGACACCAACTTTGTTCTCTCAAGGAACACTACAGGAAATCTTTATTGCCTCATGCCACGTACAACTCCTATCTGTTCGTGATAGATGACACTGGACTGAACTTGCTGTTACTGCACATTTTGCACACGGCTGTATATTAATTTGATTTCATTTCAGTTCCTGTTTAATATTCAATTATTTTATAATTCTTGTACATATTGTGTAAACAGATTTGTGTTTTTCTATTAAATCTTTTTGTTATATACTATTTATAGTATGCCGAGTGCCTGATACAACAGTGCAATTCCCCAGTTTGGCATTAATAAAGTATCCATCTATCTATCAGTCCTGAAAGACTCTGAGATCCAGTAATAAAAAAAAAAAGACAGCTGAAACCAAATCCAACTCTCTTGTGCCTTGTTCAACTGTGCATCTGATGAAATCATGTCTTGTTTCATGAATGCTTCATTTATACCTCCCATGACGGATTGAAGAGGTCATTGCAGAGTTCCTCACAGAAGCTCTCCAGAGGCCACTCCTGTATCTTAAGACAAAGCAACAAAGCATCGGTTTCATCAGAACATTGCGCACACATACAGTTTTTTATTTTATTTGGCATTAATCTTTTAATTAATTCCTCACCTCTTCTAACTGACTTGAGTTATCTGGAACGTTGTCGATTAAGACTTTACTCTCTGTTGCCGGTTGGTCAATGACTACATTGGTGGTTTTCCTTCGTTTCTCCTCAGGCTCTCCTTCAAAGCTGTCGTTACTAAAGTTTAAAGAGAGTCACTTCATGATTAGAACTAGTCAGACTTTACAGATCAGGAAATAAGATGCAGATTCTAAGAGATATGCACGTGGCTGCAAATGTAGAAGCACAGACTCTTTCATATGAATCACTTTGTTTAGAATCCAGTACTATTTATATTTGGGTGTCTTTTACGTATATCACCTCTTTTCATTAGGATCCACGTCTCTGGATCTTTGTTTTGCCACTAGTTTAGCCATCCTCTTGGCTTTATTCTTCTGTCGACTGCTCATGCCAGGCCGGAACTCTGAGTCGATCAATTCAGCAGCTTGAATGGGCTGAAAACAAAACATCAGAGTTGATAATACAAGTTGATAACAAAGACGCACACATCCATACAGCCATGCATCCATCATCACTTGCAATATAGTGTAGACCAAATTATGTGAACTAAATTCATTCTCTCGAAAAATCTTTAATCTTCAAAGCGGGTGCATATTCCTTTAAGTAAATCCAACCTCCCACTCCAAATCAACAGCAGCTCTTCTGGGCCAAATATATTCTCCCTGCCTATTCATGCACAAGACATGTTTATTGTTTTATACCGTGCTTGGATTTATGCAGGCAGATTGTCAGACAGATTGAAACAGAATTTTTTTCGATTCTTTTCTGGCAAACTCATTTTTAGTAAGAACAAGAGTGTTGCTGCTTCTACTGCAGTGATTCCACTCTTTTCCAGGGAGTGTTTGCAACCAGATTTTAATTCGCAATTTAAACACCATTTGAAGTAAATCTGTCATAGCAACTGAGAACATTAACCCCTGCTGAGGCAGAAATATATTTTAAAATCAAGAAGCATACTGGTTTGATTAATTGACAGCAGAAAGAGAAAAGACTGTTACCAAAAAAGGCCAGGAGAGGATGACACAATCAGAGGAAACCGAATACAGCTTATTATTCAAATATCCAACAAGGATATGCCATCCTTATGCCAACAAGCCTTTATTACCATCTTACAAGTCACATTTTGCCTGGGGCCTGTGCAGCTCCACATCAACAATGTAGCTCCCACTGTAAGACAAGCGTCAGTCTATCTTTCCTCTGTTTACGTACATCCATGGCCTAGTGACTCAAAGCTTGAAAGGGATAGAATTGCGACCCACCACATGGTTGCGGGAGCTGGATCCAGCTGTGGCTTTGCTTCCGTGGGTTCTGAGCGCACTCGTTTGACAGTTATAGTCAAGGTCCTCGTCATTGAACAGCTCCTCTGTATTCATACCAATCGCAGCACCCATGTCCAGGCCCAACTTCTTCTGAAGAAGCTTCCTCTGGCGGGCAAGGCGTTCCTTGGGGTCCATCTCACCTGAGAACAAATGACAGGAAGGAAATTTAAATAGATCATTAGAATTGATATAGTTGCCAAGCACGTGAACTATAAAGTGTTTATCCTGGAGCTAAGCAGGAAAAAATGATTCAGAAACAGAATCATAAATAGCTCCGAAAGCCAACCCTGTATTTGCTAAAATTAGTTAAAGTTCAATAGTAAAAAAAGGGACCTTGATCAAGAAGTGAAATCCGTTCACAGGGAAGTAAGGACTGCTACCACAGAACACAGTGTTCCAAGGGGACAGGAAGTTCAAATTCAAATGAACGTCAAAAGATAACAAGGACACATTTTCCCTATTCAAATAACTTCAAATAACTTTTGTTAATAAGTAGTCCTTGCTGGTTTGTTGGGGTTCTGCGTTACCTCCATATGAGCTCTGATGTTGTTGTGGCAGTCTTAGTCAATTACCGTATTTTGCTACACAATTTTACGTACAGGGAGTAAAATGAGTGCAAAACATTTGTTCGGGAAACAAGGATCATAATGCAGTCTTTCCCTTTAAGACTAAATGTCAGGAAGTATAGATTAAAAATCCCCCATGTATGCAGGACTAAATGTGTGCAGGAAAAACACAAAATGGATGGCAGTGCAGCTAAAAAGACATTTTAAAAAAAGTCACTACAAACCAGTTTTGTCGTCCTGCTGCTCAAACTCCGCCCCGGCAGATCCCAGCAGAGATGCCCCATGTTTGAGTAAGCGGGAGATGTCAAAATGATAGAAACTCAGTCGGTCAGATGACTCTTCTGGAGACAGGTCTTCACAAGACTCTAAGAAGAAACAACCAACAGAGTTTTGTGACTGTTGGCATGTATTAACTACCCATCTACAACAACAACGTTCTGCTCTGAAAACATGCAGTACTGGTGTGACACATAGTTTTGTGAAGATAAAAAAGAAAACTGAGCTCTTCTCTTAACGGTAAAGCACGCCTTCAAAAGCTACAAAAGGGCAGAAAGAAGGCTTCTTTCCAATTCATCCAATCTGCAATATTTATATTTATTTCATGTTTTTGTTTGATCATGAGTTTCCATGCAGTTGACCAAGAAATACAGATGTAAGACTTGGTTAATATGAGCCTCTATAAACTATGATTCATTTTTTTTTCACCCTTACACTCAAGTGGAAAGAGATAAACAGGCTCATCACCACACAAATTTAGAAATTTCAAATATTTAAACGAACAAGCCTTTAAAATTCACCTTCTTTGGGTCTGGGAGTCGGGTCCCACTCTGGAATATTCTTCACAATAGCCTCCACAGCTTGACCGGCTGCTATACGCGTGTCCCAGTTGGGACTCCTTAGATATGTCAAGACCTTGACGCCGACAAAGAAAATAGATGTAATTTTCCACTCACACAACATGAATTAACAATAGATGAAATAGAAGTGAGCAAATAGCTCAGAACAATCAGCGTAAAAAAAGAGCATCTAATCCAGGCAAAGGTGTGGTCAAGACAAGAAAACATACCTGGTGGAAAATATTACACCGTTATACATGATTAACTACAAAGCGCAGGAACAGCCACATCTGCCCAAGTAGACTGGTTAATATTTCGTGCAGGACTGTTAAGGTCAAGTATAAATAAATACATCAAACACACACCTTTGATAAGAGGTTATTGAGTTCGTGTGGATGGAGTTTGACGACTTCCCCGAGCTGCTGCGCCGCTGCTTTCCTGGTTACGGGTGTTGTTCCGGTGTCGAGCAGGATAAACAACCGGTCAAGTCTAGAGACACGTCAAAACAAAAGGCCAAAGCGTCACAGACCACGCACAATGTACAACATTGGACAAAACAGGTAACATCACAATGTCATGTCATTGGCTTTGCACCAAGGTAACCTGGTTAATGACCCTGGTCTTCCACTGAGATCCTTAGCTGTCTATTAATAAAGTAGAGTGGATTAGAGATGTACAGACATGACCCCAGCTACTACAAATACTTGTAAGGCTGACCTGCAGATGACTACAGTCAAGCTATGCAAAAGACAAACCACGTGGACGTTTAACACTCCAAAAACCACAGTTGTTTATACAGGAGAACAATGTCAGACAATTTCTCTGACTCTTAAAGTGATGTTAGCGATAACGAGCTACACAATGCAAATATACAATGCAAAGGATGCATTATACAAAGCACATGTGACAGTGATAAATCGGTGTCACTGTGCTGTTCACGTAAATGAACATAACAGGTTAATCTCCACAGGTAGGTAGGTAGCAGTGGTGCCTTTATGGGTTTGCAACCCCCTGTTTGCAACTGACAACTAGTTTATCTCCACATTACGGAAGAGCATCAGAAGATGAGTGTAAATGACCACAGCTCAATTTATTTTTAACTGACGTCTAGCACCTGCGACAAACATGAACTCAGACCGAGTTACTGGGGCCTTTTCCCCGCCAGGCCACAAGCAGAGACCCCAACTTACCCCATAACGTTACTAGCTTACTGGCTAATAACGTTATCCAGCCGTCGCCATGCAATATCAAAAAGCTAGCATCCATTAGCGAGTCGGGCTAGCTAATTGTTAGGGAAAGTCGGGGAGGCAAAGCAGAGCCAATGTGAATGTTTATTACCTCGATACAGCCATTGTCGGTTATTATGCGAACTTCCACCTCCCGCATTCAACAGGCTGACAGTAACTTGAAACTTTCCCCCAGCGCCGCTCAACGTTTCCAATGCGACAGTTAGCAGCAGGCGAAGACATTAGCCAGTTAGCGGCTACCGCTAGCTTAGCCGAGGCCCGGTGCTGTGTGCTTCTGAGCGCCCCGAACTCTTCTCTACCGAGGAGAGCGAGTTCACAGCCAATTTGATGCCGTCAAAGTTGTCCCCGCCGGTACGCCGCCGTCTCCGCCCGCGAGAAATCACCAAATATAATCAGTCTGAAGCTCGATTCACCCTTCAGCACTCTCGGCGGATAAATATTTCAACCTGATAAGATTTAAAGAGTTATTTAGTTGCACGCTGAGGGCAACCCAGAAGACTGTTTTTATATGAGGAGCCATCTTGCATTTATTCCTTCCTCCATAGCAGGCGGAGGCTGATTGGCTACAAGCGTCCAGGAGAGCCAATCAGAATGCACGTTAAAAGAGGAAACGAATAGAAAGAAAAAAAATAAAAAAAATAAAAAAAAACGAGTGAGGTTTTCCTCACTGTGCTTCAAACATGACTAATACGCTTTATTTAAATAATTATATAAAAACACACGATGTAATAAAAACCTGATATCACATTAAAGTCACATTATGTGTGCTCATGGATGTGCCAGACAGATATTCCTTTAAATTAATATGCTTTTAACATTATATCCCACTATTTTAGATACACCGTTTTTAGATTTTTGACGTTTTCTTGCATTTTCAAGACATTTGCGGTCGCCGCTCTCTTTTGCAACTGGACGCTGAGCTGACCATGGTGCTGAAAAGGTTAAACATTTCACAGAGAATCCTTCCACACGAACTTGAGTCAAAGGAAGTGGAGCCGTACGAGGTGTTTATTGACTGTAACAGACGTTTGTCGTGTGAGTGTTTGGTGGGTAACACCTATGCATGTGCACACTCTTCCACCGGTGCTTTAGAACTGAAGGCGGTGCTTGGATGAGTGGAGAAACATCTTCAAGAAACTTTCCTAGCATACTTGGATAAACCATGATCACTGCTTTATCGCTGCCTTATCTTGCCATGAAACAACCTTTTAAGATGGATACCAGATTCGCTGGTCTACCACTGGCTTAATCAAGTTATTATGCTTCCGCTATTGCATGATTTTAGTGTATAAACATGTTAATTCAAAGCCTAACTAACATTGGATGACCAGCAAATTCTACATTCGGCATGTAATTATATCAGTGGAGTCTGAAGACCTTGAAGAGATGACAGTTTCTCTCTGAGCTCCTCCAAAGCGGAGGCGTGCTGACTATCGTACTGCTTTGATTACGGATGAATCCCTCAGATGCCTCAATACAAAGAAATGAAACTTTCCCTTTAAGAAGAAAGACCAGTGTTTTGGCAAACGCCACACGTGGCATTCACCAAAGGTTAATCACGCTAAGTGTTTCAGCTAGCTATTGTTCAGGTGGTATTAAGTAAGGCTTACCAAGATGGGAAAATATGCAGACAAGTGACACATGCAATCTATTGTACTCGTACAAGAACGTCAGCGCATTAAAAACAGAGAAACACTAAAAGGGTTTGCATCACAAACAACCCCACAATAGCTGTGTATGAATGGGAGTCAATTTTTCTCATAGCCGACAGACAGCTGAGGTAAAAGAAGACTATGGGTGACCTTTCTAAATCTGCTCTCATAATATTTCACATAGTCTTTTATACTATAGCCTCACTTCTTTATCAGAGGTTTAAGTATCCCGAAGGAGATATAAATGTAATAAATGTGATGATTGAGCCTCGCAAGTACGGCGTGACCTCTATTATCCGAAGATTTACCCTTTGTATTCCTGCAAAGAGTGAATTTAAAACTGCCGGCGTCTTCCTGCTATGCAGCGCTGTCACAAAAACCTAGCTTTTGTGCATGTCAGCGCTGCAGCCGTCAGGTCTGCGAGGCATCTAAAGCAATAGCCTTTATCGTTAAAAACAGACAAACAAAAGGACGCCAGAGAAGCAGAATCTGTCAAACGGTGGACTGAGCGGTGCATGCATGCATGTTAAGGAGTGGGGGAGTATGAGAGGAGAGGGCAGGTTTTGACATGATAAGAGTTGCACGCGATGCCGTTCGTCATAGTTTTTGTGGACATGTGTCAGTGCACAGAGAAGCTGCATAGAATTCGAAATGATTTTTATCACGTAATGAGCATCCTGTCTGTTTTCTGAATTTTGGTTATGAAACATAGTTATGCAATGTCTAAAACGAGCACACGGGCAGCACAGTTAGGAGTGCCATGTGTGCTCACATTTAGATTACTGTAAGTCCTGTTTTATCTCTTTGCATGGGGCTGGGTACAATGAAAAGTATTTAAATATGAACCTGTTCTGTTTTGTGAAATTCTCTTTGGTGACAGTTTGAATTTTGACTGCTTAAACAGCTGTAATGTGATGCAACAGTGTGATCCGAACATTAACCATCGCCTGCAACACACTGTGCCTCAAACCTGATCTGTGTCTCACTTGCTGGTGTCCATAAACGGGAAAGTACAATCCAAAACTGGTTTGAATATAGAAAAAACATCATTGTGGAGAAATATAAATGACCAAATACTACCGGACATGGATTTCATCGACTCTGCCTGATGCAGCTTTTAAACAGGAATACACTTGAGGAACATAGAGGTGGCACCTGTCATTGTATAAGTGCAAGAACACCTCCTCCTTTCTATAAAAATCCCAAATAATATTCATACTGGCTTACATTTAAACCATCTGTCTTCTGAACAAAGACGGGACAATAGATCTTCTAAACGAAATAAAACAGTGAGAGATGCTTATCCTAATGTGACTATATAAAACATATTTCAAAAACCTTTAATACAAACTCTCATCTGAATGTATGCAGTGGATTAATTCCCCTTGAATGAGCCAACAGTGTGATGAGCTCATGAATAAGGTGGAGGAGAGGGATATATCAGTCTTTGTGGAGCATAAAAATAGCTTCTTTTTGTCTCCGTCTGCAAAGTCCTCGCGTGAACCCTGTCTAATCTGTGAGTGGGGCTGTCACTTTTAGACTAAGCCGTTCCGCGTAATAGTATTAAATCAAAATCACACCAGTGAACTCTACACAGTATAATGCCCCTTAATGACATTACACGGACACAACCTATTAGGTGATATTACAATGTTAAAGATATTCGACGTAAGACACAATGCAGCGTAGAGGCGGCCATTTTTTTTTTTTATGGCAGCCATGTGGTCAGCATGCGATTTCTATGGTCATTGTCAATGTGTGTTTACTTTAGGACAGAAATAGACAAGTCAATATGAGACAGTTTTTCCTTAGTGTAGAATGATGCATTTATACTTACGTAGGTAGGGAGCCTACGTAGGTAGTGCACCATGAGTATAGGCTGTTTCCACTGTTTCATTAGCCCCATCCCTTAAGCTTTGATAGCTCAACAAGGGAAATTGCTTGGTCACATGTAGCTCAGTTGCACTTAAACAAACAAACAAACAAAATAATTCAAGGTAATAAAGTAAATGAAATAAGCAAAAAATGTACATCAGCTTTTTTTCTGCTTATCTCCACCACCATCATCAGATAATCATGTCCCTATCTACCACCTTCATCTACTCCACCCTACCGTGTTCCTTCCTTTCTTCCACCGAAGTCTAACTTTAAAAATGAAACTTTTGCATTTTTAAATTAAAATGGCAGCCACCACTGGTTATCTGACCCATTTTAAAAGGCTTACTATTTTGTTTTGTGTGTATTATCTCACCACTAGGTGGCACTAACTCCCACACGTAGGTCCTTTAAAAACTGGTTTGGCAAGTAGGCAAAGTATATGACAGTGCAAACAAGGCACTGCTTCTGTCCCATTCTGAGCAGCCCCGTCTGTGTTTACCTTAACCTCTTCCTTAAGGAAAGTATATCAGAGGTATTTACACAGCTGTCAACGGAACTTCCTACACCACTGACTGTGTTTCAGCACTTCAGGGTGTATTTTGAAATATGAGCTTTTGAAAAATTCAGCTAGGTCTTCTCAGTTGTATCTAACGGATTCTTCACATGCTGAATTTGCTCTCTATATTAAATTAATCAAAGCTTGCTTTATGTATTTTAGGTGCTTGTTCAAGGCACCTTGAGATTAACTCATTTACCACTCATGAATTTAGTGGATGTAATAGTTCTTGCCGTAAAGTGAACTTGTATTTTAGTTAAAATCACATGTGTGTTTGTTAAAGTCATCCTTCTGATTATGTTTCTACGTCTGAAGGTGTGTTTTGCCCTTCAGCAACGTGAAGCGTAGCGGCGTGCCAACGTGTGCTGGCAGTAAGCCGTCTCTACACCAGTCTCCCCTTGCTGCTGGATCCTGAACAGAGACACGGAGAAACACGAGCTTTCGTCTGCGTGCAGCAGCCGTCCTGACCTCATGGTCAACAAATGTCTTGACAAGTCAGACTGCTTTTAATCTTTGAAATTTAAGGAGCTCGCACTCTTTGAACGTAGCTCCTTCCTTTCAGGGAGAAGGAACCCCAGCCCTAATACGTTTGGGTTGTTGAAGATTATTGTATTTCCTTTTCTCTCTCCTTTTGTGCCGTTGTCAAATGTGAGACAAAAGAGACAATGACTTAACAAGCGAGCTGTATTTGTAGTTTGCAATCATAGAAAAGGCTGTTTCCCCCAAAGGCAACAACTATTTGAGGAAGCCTTGTTTCTTTGCCAAGAAAAATCACAGACTCGGAAATCGAGGGTCAATAAACCTAGAGGGTTGAGTTCACGTAGTTCTTTTAAATAACATTAAAGGGTAGCTGCTAATCCTTTGACACATTACGTGCGCACACAGCGATACATGATTCATATTTATTTGTGTGAAGTCATCCATCTTTGTGCCACGTCCAGCTTACGTGATGGAGGGAAAATGCTTTTTTCCCATGTCTCAGTGAAGTGTCATTTTCTGTGTGATGTTCTGTTTTAGGCTACTGTCTTGTTCTGAATTGAAGTGGCGCTTTAAAATTTTTCATTTTTCTGCATATCTGCATAAAAATTACTCAAGGCATCGGCGGATTTTCACCCAGGTCACAAGAGTAGACAAAGAGAACCCAAATCAAACAAATAAAACTGAAATATTATACTTCTGTATGAGTTTATTGAGCAATTAACCCGTAGCCAATAATGCACATCTGCGAGATGGAAACGAAAGTGCACTTGTACGGTTAAATGAGTTTCAAGTTTCAAGAACAAATTAGAGCCCATCTGTTCAGAAGGGTTTCCAATCAATGCTGTAAGTTTGTGCCTGTTTTGCTGTGTCTGGGCCAGGACGGCTTGCCATCATTGAGGGACCAATTAATTCTAAAAATGCACCAGTGAATTTAAGAAAAAATGGACTGAATGAGCTGAATATGAAGAGAAACTGAGCCGCGAGGCGTGACGGCGAGCAACAAGCACGCAAGTCGTTCTACAAAAGAACGGTTAAAGAAGAACAAAATCAATGTTTCGCTAATGGACAAGTCAAAGTCCGGACCTTAATCTAACAGACATGTTGTGAAAGGACCAAAAGCAAGCAGTTCATGTTAGGAAACCTGCCAGCATCTCAGAGCTGAGGTGATTCTGCTCTGAGGAATGGGCTAAAATTCCTCCGAGCTGCCGTAGACGACTATTCAGCAGTTACCAGCGATGCTTAGTTGCTTTTATTGCTGAAACAATGATTCACAAACATTTTCAACTCACATATGTGAACAAATGATTGCCTCTCTTGAATACATAAATGCACAAGTGTAATATTTCAGTTGAATTTGTTTAACTAGGTTCTCATTGTCTACTTTTGGGACTTTTCAGGGGGAAAAATCCACTGATGAGGGCTCCAAAACTTTTAGGCGGCACCGTTATGTGTTCATCTCAAAACAAACGTAGCCACAGTTGCATGGTGAAATCATTTGTTACATCATTTTCAGTCCAGACCTCCATTATGCAGGAAGCTGGGGCATTTTTATTTTACTTTAAGTTAATAAAAGTAAAAATATTCTTCTCTGATGCCACTTTTTTTTCCTCCTGGAGATTTTTTCTCGTTTCTAATTAAATAAACTTAATATTAATGATTCTAATGATTAAACTTACTGCCAAAATCTACACCGAGGGACAGGGGAGAGGCTGCTTGCAGAAATGTGGATGCGCTGCAGAAAAAAACATTATCATATTATGTTCATGAAGCAAGAAACAAGAACTGTTGTGCTTTCATTCCTCCCTTGTCACACAGTTGAAACAGTATCCAGCAATAATCCAGCAAAAAAAGAAAGAAAGAAAGCCTTCTAAGTGTTTTATATTCCTTTCTAAACAACGTCTGCAGGTTACTAAACTGTGAGCCGTAGGTGCAGCTAGGTGTGCCAGGCTGAACCACCTATAGCTACGTGCCAGGCACACATGTACAGTACATCATAATTACTGAACAGACTGGTGAGTGGGCTTTTAAAAATAAAACATTTAAGCAACCACAGAAAAGTATGCTTAAGACATTTAACCTGCTTCTCTCACTGTGTTTCTCTTGAACTGGGTCTGGAAATTTAAAAAACTGTTCATATGGTTTTGACATTTCAGGTCTCAAGTCTCGCCGAGAAGACACTCTGCTTCAACCCAGGCTGCCTGGGCTGACTTTATTTCTTCCATCCTCGTTTATTGTGGTTTTCATTGCTTCACCCCGACCGCGCACTAAACGCCTCCGTGGAGTCAAAAGCAGACTAACAAAAGCCGTGTGAGTTAGCGGCGACTCTGCTGTGCTATCTGAATCTGCAGAGATTAGGTGACTAAATGAGACACGCCTCGCTGGAGGGCTCCATCCATCTCATTTCCACCTACTGGTTTTGGAGAGCATATACGGTATATGCACAGACTGCAAGTGGGTGCAGCAAGTTAGGTTCAGTCTGCTTCCTCCTCCACAGGAAGCCCTCCGCAGCGTACGACCTCGGATCGGAAATGCTATTTTAAGAGGTCCGCCGCATCATGACATGGAGGAATCAGGAGTGCGTTAGAGGTTTGCTCGGCAGGGTTGTTTCCATCACAATTGACCGCATTGTTTTATAACAGGAACTCACTTTAAGTAGGGGCTCTTGAGACCTCTTATAGGGTTTTTCTATTAAAGGATAGATGTGTTTCCAGACTGAGAGATGAACAAACAAAATGCTGAAGAGGAGGGAAAAAAAAATGAGAGTGGTTTTGGATCTCAATCCAGAGATGTCTTCCTCCTCTGTCAGTTAGAATAAGGACGTGTGGGCCATAATACACAAGAATTAAACCACAGTTAACAAGAATCAAACAACCAATGTCACTTTTTTCAGCTTCAAAGCCTAGAAAACAAAAATGATTGCTGCAAAACCTCAAAAAATGACTTACTTTATTACTTATAAGTCCTAATATTTTCTGTGCAGCCTTTCTTTATCACTTGGGCCTACTTTCGGTGACCTTTAAGAGACAATTTCCTGTTTTGCAAACACAAACACAAGTCCAATGCGGTGAATGAGGGGCATAAAATTTTACAATCAATAATTTTATAATGCACATACAAAGGACATGT
Organism: Planiliza haematocheilus; assembly: GCA_005024645.1. Taxonomy (NCBI): domain Eukaryota; kingdom Metazoa; phylum Chordata; class Actinopteri; order Mugiliformes; family Mugilidae; genus Planiliza; species Planiliza haematocheilus. Next base: position 1,721,927 of record SRSE01001339.1, on the reverse strand, counting down.
GAAGACAAGGAGATGAAAAGCACCAGCAGTTATGTGGCATACACTGCCCTCTGCAGACTGCTCATTGCCTAGTACCCTCACAAGCGTGTTTCGTTTCATTTGAGCCCGTCATCTCAGCCCACCCCTATCTCCGATATCACCATGGTCAGTTTCAAGCCGCGAGGCAGATGGCGCCTCTGAAAATCATTACCAAATCCCTTGATGGGCGCTCATCCAGGCCGTGCACTCTTTTGCATACATACTCTATATTTGATTGTAAAGCACAAAAAGGTTATATCTAATGGAGGAGACAAATAAGACTGAATGAAATAATGCTGGAAATCACAAGATTGTATTAAAATAACATATAAAATTAAACTGTCAAGGTTTGTGGATGTAAACTGAAATAATTATAATAACTTATGTTTACATACATCCAGATTTACAATACAATCTACAATCATAACCTAAACACATCAATGTGACTTTGGTTATATTCACATGTAAAATAATCGCTCAGAAAGAAAGTTAGGAGAGACAGATGCCTCTTATGTTTTCTCTCATGGTGCTCAGCATTGTAGTCGTCAGTGTGGGAAACCTCTAGCTAAGCTTTGTCTGAAAAAGGCTGCAAGACGTTTGAAAGGAAATGTTGTTAGAGTGGTCAGAAAAATCAGCATGTTCTCATTGGGACCCCTGGGACTGGGCCGTGGTCATCTGAACCCTTTGACCCACCTTGAGTCAGCTTATTCTAACCAAGATCTGAAGCTGTTACGTGGCTGTATGTGACTGTTGTCGGTCTACCGCTGCCTCAGCTGTGGAGTTTGTGTCATTACGTGACTGTGGTGTTTTAACAAATGAGTTTGGATGCCAATCAGTGTGTTAAAATGCTCAGATGTCAAATGTTCTACTAGCTTTTGCTGCCTCACTAAAGTTTGCTGCTTGGCGTGGTACTCCTCTCTGGTTCTCCAAATTAGGGGTGTGCCAAACACAGTCTGCTTTAGGTAATACAATGACTAGCCAAAACTACATCATACTACTGCCATTAGTAGGGATCAGGCTTGTTCCAGTACATCCCACAGATACTTGATCAGTTTGGGATCTAGTGAATTTGGAGGCTAGGTCAACACTTTCTGCTGTTTCATGTTTTTTTAAATCGTTCCTAAAGTGTTTTTGTTTGTGTGTCTGTGTCAGGCTGCATCCTGCTGAGGATGGCTGCAGCCATTAAGGAGTGTCATTGCTATGGGGTGGGGGTGCCTGGTCTGGTCTAGGTGGGTGCTACATGTCTAAGTAACATCCACATGAATGAATGCCAGGTCTAAATGTTTCCCAGCAGAACACTGAATCGTCACAAGATGGTCAATGTGATTTAATTCTCCTGTCAGTGGTTTTAATGTTGTGGCTGATTTCATAAATGTATTAGTTTTGGTGTCTTCAGTATTCCATTATAGGCAAAAGAGAATTTGAAATTGACTTGTACTCCACAGTGGTTGGTTACGATCACCATAGACTAACAGGCAGTTTAGACTTCTGCGTTCAGTTGACGCAGAAAGTACAGCGACAGCACAGACCCCTACGCAGATAGAGCGCAGACCCTAGCGCCGTAATGGACAGAAATGTAACTACGCGGCGCGGCGACCCATCGCCACAAGAGCTGGGATTGGTCCACTTGGTAGCAGCAATGGCACACACAGAGGAAATGTTAACAGAGGTACAAACATTTGTACAACTCATGTTCAAAGTTTCAGTCGGCATTGTTCAAAGTGAACCAGGAAGTAGATAGAAAAATGAACCCGACTGACAAAAAAAACAAAGAAAAAAAGGACGCACTAGTGTTGGGTTACTCCTTTATGTTACATGAACTGATGTCTTATTCTTAATAATTCATGAGTAACTGTGTACATTCCTCCCAAACCCTCCCACATCCTGTCACTGTGGCTCCTCTGGCCACACACACACACGCAGCCTAAAATAAAGTTTGCAGCAGTCTGCTTGTCGGTTGCGGCGGATGATTGAGACACCAAAACACTGAAGTTTGCTCCACCGCAGGGCACTCGATTGACCGCTCAATGGCGCAGTTGCAAAGAAATCCACTGCCATGGAAACACTGTTTAAAGGGTGTTTTATTTAAAAGCGTCATTGCAGAACTGGACAGCACTGACTGAAATCAGAAGAGCATTGAGGAGTGTATTCTTCTCTTATTTCTTTTTTTAACATTTGTTTAAACTCTTCAGAAAAAAAAGACACCTACACAAATGTCTAACTCAACCATAAACCCACATAAATCCTCTTTTGTTACTGCCCTTTAACTCTTTAACTTAGCATAATAATACTTACAATGGCTATAGGCACAAGGTATGTGTGCGTATAATATGCACGCATTCATCCGATATGCTTTGGCTTAAATAAATACTCTCGTCTGTAGCTAAATTATACAGTAACACTAGCAGAGGCAGGTGCAAATTGTGCCTCTAAACAACTCACTACAACATTCACACCTCATATCTCGGAAAACAAAAAAAGTCCTCGTGCAGGCTCTACACACAAAACTACAGCAGGGTAGGCATATTGCACATTGCGTACACCTTATGGTTCAAAGTGCTGCACCAGTCTCGTCAAGTCTCTTCAAATTAAAAACAGTTTTTTATTCCTTCAGTGTATTCTGTTCAGTTCAAGAGAAACAGATCACCGTATCTTATCTCTTCCTCCAAAAAAAAAAAAAATCTGGGAAAACCATCATCTCTCGAAGCACGGAGCAGCGCAGGGGTAATGCATGCTGACTTGGTAAGCCCTGTTTGGAATGCTAGACTTTGGATCCAGTGAGGCGCTGATGGTTTGGGTGTTACCGTGCAGGGGACCGTTGGGCGCCTGCAGGCTGCCGGTGGAGTGGTTGAGGTAGGAGGCAGGTCTGTGGTTGGGGGCCAGGCCCGGCTGCGGAGCCTGCTGTGGATACTGCAAGCCGGGTCGGTGCAGGTACTGCGCCACAGTGGCTGTCTGGCCTGAACTGTGGTACACTGTCTGACCCTGCTGCTGCTGCTGCTGCTGCTGCTGTCCAGGCTGCTGGCACTTTTGCTTGTTGGCCTCTTTGACATCACTGTCATGTGCACTAGGGGAAAAAGGGACAAAGAGTTGCACTGTTGATTAGTGAAAAGAGTCAGGGCTGCAAGACGAGCCCTGATGTGTTTCTGTTGTTACACGTGCAGTGTGAAATGTATAGGCTACTGTCTGCTTGTACTGCGCTGGAGATCCCATTGTCCTCGGTTAACGTGTGCCACTGGGAGCCGTCAGTATCTGTCTGAATCAGTCACCAGAATGAAAGCCTCTACTTAACCGCCCCTTGTGATTAACTTCCATTAACTGTCATGGGCGTCACCGGAACGACGGCAAGATACTCACATGAGAAGCTTTTCTGCACACGAGACCAGGTTCTCCCACGTGTAGCCCGTAAGGCGCTGCAGTCGCGGTGGCCACGTAGGGGACAGGTGGAGGATGAGGCGTGAGGCGGCCACACAAGCGGCGGCCACCAGTGACGGTGCAAAGCACAAAAACACGTGATCTGAGAATGAGGAAACAGGTAGAGTAAAACTACCAAACCAAGCTAAAAAAACAAGACATGCGTCAGTAAATGAACACCAGCTGTGTAGTTACTGCACTGTGGTTATAGCATTGCTGCACAGGCTGCAGGAACTTTACTCTGCTTTGGTAATTATTTGGCTGTTGGAGAGGTGGTTGCCCTTACTTCCTGTCTACTGTGGAAAGACAGTTCAATGGAGGGCTAAGAAAAAAAACATAGCTATAACCCAGGAAGCTAGCTGCTGAGATAGCTAACATTGTCAGCTGTTAGCTAAAATCTATTTTTTTTTTCAACTCTCTCACTAGTCCACCTGTAATTAAAGAAAAAAAAATTACCAATTTTCATCAGCAGACATCTTTGTGATGCAGTTTCTTGCTCTGCTCTGTTAAATGAGCCTCTGACTCAATCCAGTTATATTTGTAATGTCCTGCTATAGCTAGCTAGCCTAGCTAGCTTGGACTTCATGTGATTTAACAAGGCCAAGCTAACTCTAAATGTATTGAACTGAACAATCATTTTTTTATTTGAATATAAACAAAAGATGTGAGTTACATTTTATTGTCTTGAACTAATTAAATGTATAATTAAAAGTAAAATCTAGCTAAGCTAGCTAGCTAAAAATAACACATTTTACTGGTGGATGCAGCATTTCTAAAAGGAGTGTGTGCATTTTTGGCTTTATGTAGATGGAGAAAATTAAAAAGACATAAACTAAGAGTATTTTTTTGTATTATGAAGATTGTCAATCTTTAAACATGGAGACACTGAGGTGAACCATGTGTACACCTCATCAAATCTGCATTGTTTTTAATTTTAACGTCTTTCAATTTTGTTTTAATCATTGTGGCACTGAACCTTTCTCCAATTTTTTACTTATTAATTTTTTTTTTAATCTCAGGGTCATCAGGTCATATTAGGTGCCTTCGGGACCTCAGGAACGTATCCATAGTTCCTGCAACTATATGAGGAAGAATCGCATTTTTGTGCATCCACACTGCAGTCTTGCATTTATTCCATCTTTAGGCTCTTTTGTAGCTCCTAACTGCTAATGCAAATAGTGTGATGGTTAGTCCAAGCTTAAATGCATATTGACTGATTGAACACATGAAATGGCAGTGTTTAAAAACAAAAACAAAACAAAAAACAATTGTACAACGTTTAACAGTAAAGTTCATGGTTTTTCCAAATCTACAGTTTGTGCAGCATTGTTGTATGTCACACAGAGCTAGAGGATGTCACTGTACCAGCCACATCAGCATCCATACTGGTACATATGTGAGCAGAAATGGGTAGTTATGAGTAGTGTAAAATAATGTACCTTGTAGGGAAACTTCCAGGAAGTAATCGGCATACTTGGCCATGTATAGTTTAGTCTTCTCCAGGCACGTCATAGGCCAGCCATCATGCAGATCTCCTTCATGGACGGCAATAGACAGGTAGTATTCTATGAAATGAGCAGCTGTAGGGAGGTACAGGTTCCACTGGAAAGTTTCTAACAGGAGCAGCTCCATGTGCAGCAGGCCCTGCTTGGTGAGGACCAGGTTCATGGAGCTCATGCAGCCCAGGCTGTTCAGGGTTTCCAGCTTTGGCACCCGGTCTTCCCTCTCCTCAAACTTACCTATAGAGACCAACAGATGGATAAGCCACACCGGCGCAGACCGACTAAGCCAGGTGTGGAAGAAGTCTTAACACTTACTGGCCAAAAGGAGACACGAGAGCGAGACCATGTGAAGCTGCTGCACCGTGACGTCATAGCGGTCCATGAAGAGGTCCAGCAGGTAGACGGCCAGGTGTCTGGCCGCGGGACACAGCCGGAAGCGGTTGCTGACGATGGCTATGAGGTCTGCAAAGTATCTTCTTAAATTGAGCTGAGGGGACTGGCCTTTGTAGGAGGGCAACTTGAGCTCCTGTTAAAGGCAACATGAGTTAGCGCTTATATCTTGATTTTATTCTGTCATGCAGTCTAGTAAACAATGTTCATTCTGTTTCTATTTTACATATCTCATCTTATTTTGATTATTCTGTTATTTATTCTACTTTTGCTACTAAAGATGCTGCATTGTTGCAGAGTATTTCACAATGAAGGGTCTTCAATGAAAGCTAAAACACAGAAAATTGGGACTTTTTCACCGCTCATCCAAGGTATTCCTCAAGGACACCATCCTAAAGTGTGCTTGAAAAGTTTGTTCATTTTTAAGTGGGAAAATCATTCTCATTATATTATATACTGTGTACAGAAAAAATAAATAAGAATATGATTTAAAGAAAGCAATCCAAAAGGTATGCATCTAATACTGACATCAAATACTAACTGCAAGTTGTTATGGATAAAAATGACGCATGGCACTTAAAGGGAACATTTCTCATTGTTGCTGGATCTGATCTATTTTAGCACCCACGCACAACTGAGTGACTGTGCCCCACTCACTTTGTATCGCAGAGCCTGGTATATATCTGCAGCAAGTTGTCCTTTCCACCATTGGTCCTCTAGCTCCATTTAACACAGTGCTTTGGAAACCTCTGAAAGGCAGGACACGGAGTGGGGGAAAGGCAATTAATCGACTACTAACGCTTGGGAGCTGAAGATGCTCTGCACATGGAGAAAAAAAAAGAAAAAAAAAGAAAGAAAAGTGTGACACTTCCAACCTCGCAACCCCACAGAGAGACAACTGTTCAGGAGCAGGAGAGGACACCGTTACCCAGTCGTCTTTTCTTCCACTGTGTAATTTCCAATCTGAGAATCTGAAAGCCGCTTGTGACGGTTCGGGAAGCGGAGACTCACCCGAAGAACACATGTAGTGAATTTTACGGGCAGGTCCACTGAAGTAAACTTTCAATTCAAACGAGCCGGACACGCTCAGCTCGCACCCATTGTTGTAGTTCAGTGAGGCTCCACACGGCTCAGCTGCACGAGTTCAGCAAACACTACTGGTGCGTTCACGTGCTGCGCGAAACCTCGGCTTCTCGACTTCTTCGACTCTTATGCACAATGACCTTAAAATAACCCTATAAAAGCGGTATTTAGCGGTCTCGAACGCAAGAAAACAAATAAATTATTAGTATTATTGGTGTTGTGGCCTATTAATCTTGTCGCTTTTTCATTTTAGCCTGTAACCTGTCTGACAAAATCATCTTAAACTTAAGATATTGACTTTATTTTGCTAAAAAAATAAAAAAAATGTTGTTTATGCGGAAAAAAATAAAATAAAATGCACATTTGAATTTCTACTGTCCTCCAGAGGCAAGTGACTGCCAAGTCTTGCGTTGTCACCTGAAAGCATCACTCCACTCTCCGGGATTGGCAGAGCACGGGATGCAGCCAATTACAGATAAGTAAAGTAACCGTCCAACATCCAATCACCTCACAGCCTGGGTTTTGCCAAATATGGCCGGTAGCCAATAAATGGGATTCCATGTTGGAGACTCACATTGGTTAGTAGGTGAAAGGCACTTCACAGTTTGCTGTTGACCTTTTATGTACATTGTGCACTGTAAGCTTCTGCTGGAGTATGTCCACATTTTTCAGATTTTTCAGGAAATCATTAACACTCACCTGGATGTATATAGATAGACTGACAGGTTGATATATAGATGGCCAGACAGACAGATAGATCAATGTAAAACTGCTTAACATACTGTAAATTGTGCTTAATTTGACCTCAAGGAATATGTTGACTGATTGCTGGCATTTTCTCAAGCTGGTTTGCACAGGAAAAGGTTAATTAATAGCCATATTTCTTTTGAAAACATACTCTGACATTTATTATGTTCAGCCTAAGTAGTGATCTACCCTGATCCCTCCCTTTATAGACTTGATGATGCTGGAAAACTGTAAGTATTGTGCTTTAAATGCAAGAAGGAGAGCAAATCTAGATTCTGTGTGAGTGTAAGCATGCACATGTGTCTGAAGCACATTTACTAGCCTTGACTCATTTCCTTCCTCTGCTCCCAGGTCAGTCTGACCTTCCCCACTAGATGAATGTCATTTTATTTGTATGTTGTTGTAGCTTTGTCTTCCATGCTGAAAAGTTTTATTCAGTGAGTAATATTATTCTGGGGAAAATTTGACGTGAGTAGGATGAACCAACTCCAGTGATGCATCGGTGTCATTGTTTTACACTGTAGGAGATTAGCAGAAAAACTGAGATACTGAGAAAACTGATTTTACTGTACAGTATATGTCTTTAAAAAATGTGTATAAAATGTCATGAGCTACAGAGGAGTGCATTAAACCAACAGGATAAAACAAGATTCATACAGTGTGTTAACTCCTCTCTTATCAAGGAGCCAGTGTGATAAAAAACGATCATACCCTGTCCTTATCTTGCAGCACTGTAAAGCTGTAAAGGTAAAATAATCAACTGAGAATTTGACACTTAGACTTCGCTTATTAGACAGGAGCCTATCCCAGCTGTCATTGGGGTGAGAGGTGGGGTCCACCCTGGACAGGTCTCCAGTCTATCACAGGGCTAACACAGAGAAACAGACAACCATTCACACTCACACCTACGGCCAATTTAGAATCACCAATGAACCTAACCAGCATGTCTTTGGACGGTGGGAGGAAGCTGGAGAACCTGGAGAGAACCCACGCAGACACAGGGGGAACATGCAAACTCCACAGAAACACCCCAGCAGGCCGATGCATTCGAACCCAGAAACTTCTTGCTGTGAGCTTTCAGTGCTAACCATTGTGCCGCCTCATTATAGATGTAGGAAAGGAAAAAGGTTTAAAATGTGCATTAATATTAATAACATGGAGTTATCTGTTACAAAAAGGTGAGTTGTTGAACAGCTGGACTGAGAATGGTATGAATGACGTCCTATAGCGTTCACTGTGGGAGCAGAGCTGGATCAGTCTGTTGGACAATGAGCTCCGCTGCCCCTCTAAGTGGGTGTGACGTGATGTAGAGCAGTTTGTCCGGTGTCTCCACCTCTGCCAAGCACGTGTCCAGCGTTTTTGGATCAATTTGTCAATCAAACTTGTGTCATTTTTGCTGGTGCTGCTCCCCCAACAGATCACGGCAAAGTACAGGGCATTCGCAACAACAGACTGGTAGAGAGCTGTAAAAGACCTGAGCTTCCTCAGGAAGTAGAGTCTATTCAGGTCCTTTTTGTGCACAGCATCACTGTTCTCCCTCCAGTCCAGTCTGTTGCTCACTTCCAGGCATTTATAGCAGTTAAGTAAGTAAGTAACATTCGTTCATTTTCTGTAACTACTTGTCCTCTGGAGTGTCACAGGGGAGCTGAAGCCCATCCCTGCTGTCATTAGTTGAGAGGCGGGGTACACCTAGGACAGGTGGCCAGCCCATCTAAGTAACATTATTTTTTATTTATGCAGTCTTTAACATCGTGTAGAAACAATGCAAATCTTACTAAAAGGGCACCGTGGCGATTTCATGTTGTGTTCACATAATGCAGCATGCAGGGGGCGAGCCTTAAGAGGATTGGTAATGCTATCCGCTCTGTGGTAGCTGCCATCGAGGTGGTTGGTAGCCTCGCACTTAATCGACTGGAACTGTCTCCCAGAGGAAACAAATGGTGTCCTGGGTGGAAGGAGCTGCTGGCCATCCTTTCAGTGCTTCTCTTTTACCCGGTGTCATGCCGTTCCTGTAGCTGGAGGGCAGCTGACTGCCACTGACATGCTCAGTAGTGTGAACAGACCACCGCAGCCGCTTTCTCAAGACACACGGGTAGAAATACCACAGCAGAGGATGTAAACAATCTTTAAGTTATTGATCTTACGTTTGATTTTGGGTAGGTAGAAGATGCACCGTCTGGGGGAGTTGTGGAGTACTGACAATGCACTTCAGGGCCTACATGGGTTTTGGCGTGGGGTTATGGCTGTCATTGCAAAATACGCACCCACACATGTGTTTACTTAAGGAATATTCCGTTCACTGGCGTGTTGTTGAAGCCAAATAAGCTAAATGACTCACCTGGTTTATTTGAACCATTGATTTTTTTCTGATTGTGAATCAGAGTTTTCTCTGTAACACATCTACTCATCTTTACTTTATCTTTTTGTTGTTTTGTTGGCAGCACAAAGGTCTTATTGCCCATAACGGCAAAGGAATTACTCATAGGGGAACGGAGCGCATGTATAGTCATGCCTGACATATGCAGGGCGCAGTTAAAGCCAAAGTACTACATGCCATCACACCATCATCTATTTACGTCACTGAGTAAAAAAAATGGGACGATGGTTTTTAACAACAGGAAGTCACATATTACTTAATACATTCACTTACATGTTTGTTTCCCTTCTCTTATTATACTAATAGGGTAGCTGGTGTGAATTTGTCTGCAGCCTGCTATGTCAATGTGAGTCTCTTTGCTGTGTGTTAGGTGCTGGATACACCCAAAGGACACCCAGCTTCACTTTCCATGTGAAAAAAAAAAGAAGAATAAATAAATAAAATAAAAAACAGAAGCCTCACATCTTCAGTGTTGTGCAAGGATTTACATTCAGTGAGCATGAAAATAAAAATAAAATAAATAACTAGATATTTTGTTGCACGCTCAGATTCTTCACGTTTTGCATTTAATCAAATTCTAATTGAACAAACTGCATGGTAACACATGATTTAATTTTTATTTTATGGTGAAATAAATAAGACAACTACACACATTTATTACATAAAGCATGCAATTCCTCACTAGCTTATAGTTCACAGACATACAGTGGCATTTTGTCTGCGTTCCCTGTTAGGTAACATCTCCAGACCAGAGTCCATGTTATTTCTGCGTGTTTTAACAGCTACTCATCACAGCCCCTACTATCTAGGACACATGCGGGGCAGAGGGGGCGACAAACTGCTTGCACGGCAGCTCATATTTGCATCGAATCATTTTGTGTTACTCTTACAGCTGACAATGACATTCATGAATATTTAAGTTGCGTTGGTTAACCGCCCCGGACCCCTCAGCAAAACTGACGGATGTAGTTAGTTAGCTGCCACCAGGCCATCATCATGTCAGTGCAGACAAACTTGAAATCTGGCTTTAATCATGTTTAAGTGGCTTTAATTTGATAATACGGTCGTTTTTAAAACATTTATCCACATAACCGCTACATTAAGGCAATGTGGGAGGTTTTTATTTTTTATTAATTTTTATTTTTTTAACATGAAGCACCGTTGTGTCTGTTTGTGTAGCTCTAGGCCCGGGACAGGCTAAAGGCTAAAGGAGCTCAGAGGCTGTAATCCCCGGATGAAACCATCATGGCTGCCACTCGCTGAGCTGTCAAGCTCTCCACAAAAGAAAAGGTAAAAACCGAGACTACTACTCATTCTTCCCCGGCTCGAATTATTTAATAAATACAGCCGGCGGCTATTTTTTGCAGCGGTGACTCGATGCAAGGGTTTTCTTTGAGAAAAAACAACAACCGGGTGCGGTTTAACTTTGTTGTCCCCCCCTCCTCCTCCTCCTCAACCTCCTCTCCCTCCGCTTTGTATGCCTCAAGTTATTTCGTCTTTGTAAGCTCTGGTGCGTCACGTTAATTCAAATCACTCAACAGTTTTAACAGTTAGCTCGGCTGCTAAACAGCAAGCGGCGTTTGCAAGCGAAACCAAAGCGCCTCTAATGCTTATTCGCTTATGTAGTTTCATCGTAACTTCACTACCAAGGTTGCTCATTGCAGAAGCGAGCGCTATCACTTTGTTGTCAAGTCGAATTGCACAATGGCCGAGCGATGCAACCCATTAACGTGCAACCAAAAAAAAGTGTTAGCTCAGTCTTTGCCGGTTTTGATGCATTAGTTGTGTTTTTCGGGGGAAGTTTATTTTTTTTTCCCTCTCGCACCGCCCACTATAGCGTGTTTATGTGTTTTTTAACGCAGGGTGGGAAGTGAACAAATCGAACAGGTAAGTGTGTGTGTCTGCATAAATGATCATTGTTTTCTGTCTGATCTGATTTTTATTGATTTATATCCACGCAGAGGCAATTTGAACCAAAGCCAGCAACAGGTGAACTCTGAGCAAATGCAGAGCAGGACAGTGAATGCAGCTTCTTTTTATGGGCTCACTGTAAAGTTATGAAACCGCAGCTTTAATATTTGCTGTTTGTTACAACAGAAGCACAGGTTTTGTTGCATTAACCTTGACATGTGTTTTTTTTGCGTTTTTCAGAAGCCCCCCCCGCCTCCCCCTCCAAACAAAAGCATGAATTCGGTGGATATTTGCGCAGCCAGCTCCGCGAGAGATAATAAACGGCGCGTCAACAAGAAGAATAGAGATTGGCACAAACGGCTCCACCTCAGGAAGACCGCCGTTCGGCCCCCAGCTATGCAAAGCGAAGATAAGCGCGGACCAAAGAAGATAGCCGAGGAGTGGGAGCGGAGCGCAGCGTGGCCTTCATCAAAGAAGAAGCCCCCCCGGGGGGCACAACAAAGTCAAGGCAGGACAAATGACGGCGAAGATACACTCAGGTTCACGTGCTCTCAATGCAAGGACAACTTGGAATATGTTCCCAAAGACTTAGAGAGACATTTTAAAGAGAAACACGCAGGGATCCTGCCTGTGTTTTCCTGTCACTTGTGTACTTTTAGTACGCACGAGCTCTCCTACCTTCAGGTTCATCTATTAAGCCACAAGGACACTTTTTCTAGCTGCGCCATTTGCAAGGACAACGTTCAACGCACATGGCCTGAGTTCCGTGCACACCTGACGAAGTATCACTGCTCAAATGGCAAATATTCTTGTGAAATATGCCAGAAATTCTCCACAGGTGACGTGAGAGTGTTTCTGGAGCACGTGTGTGTGCATAACTCAGACCTGGAAGGAGCGGACGATGTCGACCTGTCGCTGCGCATAACGGACAAGAATCAGTTTGGACCCAAAACAGCGGCTCAAGGTTTACGCTGTCAACACTGTGGCTATGAAGCGTCTCATAAGTGGCTGATTACTAAGCACATTAAAGCTGTCCACGTTTGCCAGAATGGGAACCAGAGCAGGACGGGGAACAAGGTTCATTCCATAGCAATGAAACCAAATGACACAATCCCGAAAATGAAGCCCAGATTAACAAGAAGTGCAGTTAGAGAAATGTGCTGGCTGACGGAGGACTGCCTCTCTCTGCCAGGGAGGGAATTCCTCGATAAATACTGCCAACTGTCGGATCCACAAACAACACTAGAGGAGACTCAGCAGTTTTTGATGAAATCTGTCGCCGGGGAAACCGGCGACCAGAAATGGACCAAGGCTCTTAAAACTGTTTTGGCCAATGTCCCTCAAGATATGAATCTTCACCCGAGGTCGGAAAACGGCATCATGTCGGACTCGTCGGATCTCACTTTCCTTACAGTGAAGAACAAGATAACGGTAGCTCAGAACGGCGGCACTTACGCCAAAAGATTAAAAATGATGCCGTCGTCGGACAAGGAGGCGGTTTCTCCCGAAAGCGCCGCTGCCGATGCTCAGTGCGTGCTCGAGCAAAACGGATGTCAGTCAGATTTGAACGATCCAAGGCCTTGCCCGCAGGGTGATGGCAAGCTGCTCGACGACGTCTCGCTGTCGATCCCGAGCGAGCCGTCCGAGTGCGCTCGCATGCAAGAAAATCGAGAGAACCAGGAGTTAAAGACGGTTCAGGAAGTAGAGGAGCGTGGCAAAAAGCTGGAGGGGCCCGTTCACGCCGATGGGCTTCATGTCTCCGATGACGTGAAGTTGACAAATGAAGTCGAGGAGCAGGCGTGTGTTCGTAAAGCCCCGCCGAAAAAAAGGAGGCCCATTCGACGGCGGAAGAGAAAGGGCAAATTTAAAAAGGCAGATACAACGTCACCAGGAGTGGCCTTGAAGTTGGTGTTGAAGAAGAATCCTGTGAAGGAGAAACAGTGGGTGTCACAAAGCTCCTTGTCTCCATCAGGAAGTGGTGCTATAGATTCCCATCATGGACTGCTAGACTCTCACACTGCGACGGTGGAGGTGGGACAGATTCACGAAAACGCGCAGGCAACGGCAGCGCACCAGCAGAACTGCACTCACGGCTCTAAGCCCGAGTCGTATGAAGCCATAAGTTTAAAACCTGGGGAAGAGCTCGCTCTGAGTTGCGGCGCAAAGTCAACAGGAACTACAAATCAGACAGGAAGTGCGCCTGACGTGCTCGAGGGCTTGCCGTCAGCTCGTGGAGAAGTGCACGATGACGCCGAGAAGCCACCGCGCTGCCCGGGAGCTGGAGTTGACGGGAGCGGATCAGCCGATCAGACGAGCCGGGCCAGTCCGAGGGCCGATTCGGTGACCGAGCTGCGCCCCGAGAGCAACGAGCTCCAGGCTTCGCACGGTGCCACCGGCTGCCGTGTGAGTTCACCGGCTGATGGAGTGACTCCTCGCAGCAGCATCAACACATCCCCTGCTTCCCACCCTGTTATTACACCGCAGGGTAAGACGGCAAATTATAGTTTCTGCTGAGGCAAAACGGTTAAAGATTTAGACTTGACGCACATTTGAAGTTTAAATGTTGCTTCCAAGAGCAAAGCATTTTGAAGTATTGAGTGTTTGTGCCTTTTTATCTTGCAGGCGAGATAAACGTGGAAGACTCCAGCTTTTCTCTTCCTGCAGAGCAGAGCGCTGAGGGGATGAGAGATAGAAAAGTGTCCACAGATCTCCCAAGCAGCATCCCTACGTCTGCTGATAAAGCCATCCAACAAGAGCCCTCATCAGCAGCTGGGCATCGGTGGTGGCCGATGCCAAAGAACCTGGAGAGGACCCTGAAGCTAGTAGCCATAAACCCCTACCAGCTAGTAAAGCGTCCACTCGGAGACCAGCCTGTCGTGGTGCTAAATCATCCAGATGCAGACATCCCCGAGGTGACCAGGATCATGGAGATCGTCAACAGGAACAAAGGCGAGGTGCAGAAAGTCGTACTGTCGCGCAGGACTCTGACCGCCCTCTCTGAGATGAGCGGCGGAGTCCCTAAGGGCGGCGAGCCCGCAGGCGACCGAGACGGAGCCGCGCGGCACGCCAAAAGCTTCGTGCAGGAGAGGTTCACTTTGAAGCTGAAGCTCCGTAGGCTGAGTAGGAAAAAGTACGAAATAGTGGGCGCCGTGTCGCCCAGCAGGGGCGCGATGACGACGTTTCGCTGCTGGTTCTGTGGCAGGGCCTTCACATGCCAGGAAACATGGATGGCCCATCGGCAGCGGCATCTGATCGAGTGGAATAAGCCAAACTGTGAAAACTTAAACGTCGCACACACTGGATGATGCAAACAAAAAAAAAATAATCTGGAAAAACTTTGCAATACGACAAAACAATAATGACAGTTGTTGTTTTTTTTGTTATATATATATATTTTGTTTTTAAAAGTCTTAATTATGACTGGTTGATTTTGAGAAGAGTCGAGTTATTCTCATGCTTCCTGGAAGGTTGACGTTCTCAGGGTAATTTGAATATTTACCTATTGTTTCTTTCCCGGTCTGAGTAGCTCGATTAAAATAAAATAAAAAAAACTCTCGGTAGGCTAGTAATTATTTGGAGATTAGTTCTTTATATTGTTTGTATTCTGTCAACGCAGTAGCTTTATTTAAGGTGATTTGAGTACACTGTCGTATGGAATCGTTTTATAGAACACTGTAATATGTATATTTGCCATACCATCTGTTTTATGGATCAGTTTATGTACGGGTAGGCTATGCAGTGAGGTAGCTGTCATATTTATGTTTTTTGAATGGGACACAGAGACAAGTACTGCAAGTTACTCAGATATACCAAAACTTTGTGTATATATATACATATATATATATATATAAAAAGACAATAAGCTGTTTTATTCTACATTTATTTATGACTCTTAGGTTGTCTTAGGTATACGCTTCCTTTATCCTTTTTTTTTGGGGCCTTTAGGAGAATCAGTGTACATTGTTCTTGTAAAAAATCCAAATTATGTTCAAATATAGTGTTAACTGTGAGAGGTGGTATATTTTCATTCATTCAGTGGATATCCCTGAATATGCGTATAATTTTTTTTTCTTTTAAAAGCAATCTTGTGTTTTGTGAAGTCGGCGATAAAAAAAAAAAAAGAACAGAAAAAAAAATAATTTCTTCTGATTCTTTTGATTTTTAAACTTCAAGAGGCCCGCATGATTTGCTCATGTGTTGTTCTTCCCGTGTGGGTTTCCTCTCTCTCTTGACTTGAATTGATGATAATCTTATCTTTTAATTGCACTATGAAAGGAAGACTTATGTACCCCGTTACCTCACCTTATCAGGCCTAAAGCCTATGACAATCTCAACCGGTGTCCTACTGTGGCTCGGCGTTTTCCTTGCGCGGCCACGATGATCCCTCAGCGCTCACGGAAAGGGAACCGTGGCCCAAAGTGTGCGTGCGTGCATAGGCGAAGAATCATCGGATGGATGTCTGAATTGTGCACGAATCCCTGTTTTCCGCAGTGTTGATAATCCTTTTGCAGTTTAGATGATAAAAGAATAAAAAAAGATTTCTAACTGTACATAGTCCCGCTAGAGGTACTGTAAAATATTACCTGAGAATTCTCACCAAGTGCCTAGGAGTTATTGTTATGCGACAAATAATGTGCATGAGTATGATAGCATTACCTGTTAAACGGAGAATAAATGAAAAGAGTGTGCCAGTTGGTGGTGCCGTTTTGTTGTGACTGAAGACGTGATTTACACAAGACGAGAGTTTTATTAATACAAAATATACAAGTTATGCATTTTTTTTGTTGTTCTAAACAAATGATTTGTCTACCGGCTTCCTTCCGTTACAGAAACACTGTCCCATTCCTCACATTTTCCTTTTAATACACTGTTTACGGACTGAGCGTTTAAAAAATATATCTTAATAAAAAGTTAAAAAGTCTCCCGAGTCAGTGCTGTTTAGCTCCGCTGTTCAGTTCAGCTGACAGAGCTCTGAGTATTTTTTTTTTTCTGCTGTGGTGCTAGTCCGGCTGGAGTTCAAGCTTTGTGCTTTCTCGCTCGCATTGTCACTGTGGGTGTGTAGCGGAGAGCTGCGGTTTAATCTCAGCCTGTGGTTTAGTCTGAATGAGGTGGCTGCATCGCGTGCAAAAAAAAAAAAGAAAAAACCCAAACTCCTGCTGCAGATGTGGTTAAACACAAAGACGGGGGAAATCATTTTATAAATATTTGATCGTGTGTGTCTGGTGCCACTGTGAAAAACTTATTTAATCGTTGTTGCGAGACGGACGTAACAGTTAGTACAGCTAGAAATGTAATACTGAAGCCTTTATTTGACCGCGTTGACGCTGCAGGCGGCTAAAATGCAACCAAAAGTAGAAAATGTGCCACGATGTGACTAAAAAAATAAAAACTATTGTTTAGTTATCTCAAGTAAATACAAATGCTCAGTCGAGATAAAGTCTTTAGAAGGAAAACAACAAAAAGTAAGATTTAATGGTGGAATTAGTCTGTTGCATTTTGCAGTTTTGGTCGACGTCCAGGATGGTAATCTCAATAATCATGCACATGACATCGCCTATGATGTAACCAGTTCGCTCGCGTAGGTAGAGAATAGCTGCCTATGTGGTGTTAACAAAGCCACAGCACAGATAACGTGATGATAATGATCATTTCTCTGCCGCGCTGCAACCTGGGAAGCCCTCAGGCACGCCTTCTGCAATGCTGATGAAGTCCTCTTGCACAGCTCCTGTTTTTCTTTTGTCTCGGCAGTCAGATCTGGATTGGCACAACTTTTTTTTGATTTTTCTGTAAAAAGAGCGGCTGCTAGGTTGCCCCAGTGACAGTTTTGACGGCAAACGCAGCGGGCTGCGATGTACAGTTCCAGCCGCTCGACTGCCTGCGACCAGCGGAGGGTCACCTACGGCTTCACGGGGTAGCTCAGCTTGGTGGCGTCCTTGGAGTTGCTCTGACTGTCAATCAGCACCAGGGGATTCCTTTGGTGGTTGTCAACGATGTGGGCGACGCTGCGGAAGTACTGCAATTAAAAAATAAATAAAGATACAGAAAAATGTGTTAGTCTAAAGAGAAACGTCTGCAGAAAGTATCTGGAAATTTCCTTCCCAAGCAGAAATTCAGCCGTCTTCACCTGATTAATGATGAATACTTATAAGTTAATAGAGTTAACTTGATAAATACCAATCAAATTAGAGTTAAGATATTGCCTTTTGCAACAACTATGTATAGTCATAGCATTTGCAGTCGTCAAACAGTCCTACAGAGAAATGCATCTCTTTTTACCAGGAGTGATCCTAGGTTCTGGAGGAGGCCTAGGCTAAGATGGTATGTGTGCTATCCCCAAAGTGCAAAGTAGGTAGAAAGTGTCCCTTAGTGGGGTTGTGGAGCATTGTCAATCATTGCAAAATATGCCAAAAGGTAGCCATCTGAGGGCCTCCTCTCTCTGCTGCGCCCCTGCTCCTTGGCAGGTATAGATGCACAGCTGCCACATCTCATCAGCGTCCCGCTACGTTCTTCCTGTCGCGGCTTACTGGGACGCTAGAATCAGACGGCGGGATAGTTACGTAATGTCATTTAACCGTGTTAATCTGGACTCCACTCTCCCGGCTTTCCACCGCTCCGCTGGCTGCCCCACTCGGTGAAAACATTACCCCGGACCTTTTGTATGCAAATGCTACGGGTGCAGACGGAGCCATGGCCCAGCCCAGCCCCCACTTGGCAGATCAGACCGCAGCTCATCTTGTTAACGCCTCAGTATGTTCCTGCAGTTCAAAGGCGGCCCGTCTCCAAAAGGGCTGCGAGGAGGGCTTTGAAACGACACATTCACATGTGCCTGGCAAGCTGCGTAGGGATATTAATCATAATACTGCATCAAGGACTTCAACCACCGCACCAATCGGGCTGTTTTCTCAACAATAAGCATTGGGTCACAAGTGACATGCGAGTCCCGAAGGCGTCAAAGAGTCTGAGGAGCTAACATGAGGGACTTCTGCAAGAAGCATGCAACAGATTTAGCTTCGGATCTCCTGGGACAGTCTTCACACCTTCTTAAGCACAAACCCCCAACTACAACCCCAACACCCCCGACCATCGGCTCTGTCGGGGGACAGCTGGGGAAACTACAACAAGGCGAGGGTGCCGAAATCTTGGCCTACCCAGCAACAACTTCCCAAAGAAATGCAATCAATCAAGCCTCAGCGACTTCAAACAAGTCGCCTTAATGTTACGTGTCATACGTGCTGGAGAGACTAGTGAGGCTGGTTCTAGCCCACCCGAATAGAGGTGAAACCTGTTCTCAGAAACGTGTTTAAATACCATCCTAGCACTTCTACCGACTGAGAAGCTGCTATGGAAATGTGTCAGCACATGTACTGTCACATTTATCTATCTATCTGCCTGAGGACAGAATTATAATTGATCATATTTGCCTACCTACCTACCTACCTACCTACCTTCACCTGCCTAAGGGAGCCCATGTCATTGTAAAATCTCCATGTGTTAGTTATAGCGCAGTAAGCCAGTCCTTGTTGTGTAATACTACAGCATTGGAAAAATTAAAAGTCCTCCGCCGTACCTCCTCCCCTTTCTTCTCCCTTCCCAGAGCGTACTGCTGAGTGTTCGGTACAAAGCGGATCGGGATGTTGTACACTCGGCCCCTGTAAAACACCACCAGCGTGTAGGGCTGCTGTGAGTCATGGCCGGAGCTCTTCCTCACCATAAACGCTCCGTCCTGGAACAGAAAAACGCTCAGTCAAACCCAGCGGGTGGTTACGGGGATAATTTGCATGCCGCTAAGCTCGTGGAGCTCTTTAACACTCGGCAGTAAGATTCTCACTTTGTTCAAGTTGATCAAGGTATCGTCAGCAGTCTTGCGGTCACACGAGGAGGCGTACCAAGGTTTATTATAAACGTCTGCATCCTGAAATGAAGGAAATGGAGATAAGAACTATTAGAAACCAAAAATGGTGTGTTTATTTTTCATCTTTTTTTTCCCTCAGGAACACACCTTATCTTGGTCTGTCGACCCATTTTCAGCAGAGACGCTCCCTCTCTCAGGTGGTTCTGGGAAAACAAACATAACAATTTACTTGAAGCCGTGCCGAAGCACAAAACTAAAGTCTCAAACGGTTGTCAACCTGCTGTGAATCACAACAAGGAGCCATACTCACTGGGGGAGGTAAACTGTGGTAGAGGAATTCTGCAAGAGAGCACACACAAAAACAGAACAGGCCGCAGTAAGCACGCAGCGCAGAGCTGTCATTAAAGGCAATTTTACCTCACTCGAGCGTTACCAGAAACGCACATGCCCAGTTAAGATGTGATGCAGCAAAGTGTAAAAGAGCTTCTTACTTTGGTCGTTTCATGTCCAGCGTAAAAGCTTTCACGGGAGGTTTCTGGTCACTATGCAGCACAGGGAGAGTTCTGCCTTTTGAAAATACAGACACACTCTACTTCAGTTTACATTTCTTTTTGATAATGAAGGGACAATGGAGGTATCCACAGTCCAATATTCTTTTTATAGACGTACATACGACTCATTAGCTGCTTAATAAAGGGGAACTACTGTTTTTCACTGTATCCGTCAGTCGGGAGATAAGTAGATCTGCATATATCCATATAGTGGGAGTGACTGGGGCACCGAAACGCAGCCTCTAAACAACGCATTCTCTGTCTGTAACTTGCTACTGCTATGGTTCATCCACAACCTCAGAATCGGACAAATATTCAGCCATGTTGCAAAAAACTAGCAAAATATTGGTGAAATGAATGAGTTTTGCGGCAGATAATGCGTTATTTAGAGCCTGCGTTTCGGTGCCCCATTCACTCCCACTATACTCTACTCTAATTATCTATGACTGCAAATTACACAAAAGTTATGTGGGTGAGTAAACGATCATATTTTATGCCAGAAATAAGGTCTAGGTTGTAAAAAACAGTGGTTCCCCTTTAAGTTTTTTTAAAAAGTTCTGTCTCGGTCGGATAATAACAGTTTCAAACACTTACTTTCAAACTCCCTTGGTTTTAAATCAGGCCTCTGCAAGAGAAGTCACATTTAACAGTTTTCAGTATCACAGAAATAACGTGCATCATGTTGACAGGGATTGGTTTATCATTTGAAAAGCCTAAACACATAATTAGTTAGATACAAAAACTGTTTTTAATTAGAAGTTGTTCCTACCGGGCCCAAAGGTGGTTTCGGTGACCTCCTGAGAAAGAAAAAAACAGACACAGTTATTTATTTTCTTAATGATTAAAGCTTACTGGTGAAAAATGTGAGGCCAAGAGATGCTTACTCTCTGGGTAAAGGTCTGGGCAGACGTGGAGGAGGACCCTCTGCAAGTTTTTTACTGGGACCTACAAGAGTAACAACACTTTATACTCATGCTAAGATACGATTAGCTTTGATAAACATGTTCCCTGTGTTCCAATGTCACGATTCGTACTGAAAATCTTACTGTTCTCAGTTCACTTGGATTGAATACTCACTGTCATCCGGATCACAGATTTCATATTCGTCGTCACCAGCCGGCTCCTGGAGAACCACAAAATCAATATGTATATGTGCAGTGTTTGTAAAAACGCTTGTTTTAAAATGAAGCATTGGACACTTCTCAGCACTCACTGGAAGGGGAGATCTCCTCATGTTGGCCCTAAAAAATGTAACGTGTCCTTATTAGTAACAGGGACAATGTTTCTGCTTTATGAAATTATTTCATCAAGTTTTTTCACAACAGACCGAGGTTCCATTTTTAAAACCATTGACATAACTTTGAGGCTTTTAAAGTGAATGCTATTGGTCGTACCTGGGGCTGGGTTTCGGTGGTAAAGAATGTGACTGTGTGGTGGGTACCGGACACGCTCTGCTACATAGACGCAAGGAGATGAAAGATTGGTTGTCATTTTGCATCGGACAGTGGTCGAGGAAGCATTCAGATCATTTACTTTACATCTATGCAATCTCAGGAAAGTCTCAAACTAACCTGTTTGCTGGAAGACTTAAAGAGGTCTCCTGCAAAGATGTCACACAAGCAGTATGTTATTCCACGAATGAATGTGCAGTACATCATAGAATATTTATGAGTGGCGTGACATGAACAGCCTACCTGATTGACGGGGACTTCATAAAAGCCTGAAATGTAACCAGAGGTAAAATTAGGCAGAACCACAACAGACTTCCTTGGAGATAATTTCAAGTGTGCCACTTTATTTCAGAGGATTCAAATTCTACCAGCCTCATTTATTGTACCATTTATTACACCATTTTGATGTTGAAATTTTTTTTATTTTTTTAAAGCCCCCCCATTGAATTTAATTTAATTTAATTTAATTTTTGATTTAATTTAATTAATTTTTAATTGAATTGAATTGAATTCTGAATTTATTTTTCAATTTAATTTAAGTCTGAATTAATTTCATTTTCAATTTAATTTAATTTAATTTAATTTTTGATTTAATTTTTAATTTAATTTAATTTAATGTTTAATTTTATTCAATTGAATTCTGAATTTATTTTTCAATTTAAGTCTGAATTAATTTCATTTTCAATTTAATTTAATTTAATTTTGATTTAATTTTTGATTTTATTTAATATAATGTTTAATTTAATTTAATTTAAATTATTCTATTTCATTTTAATTTATTATATTTATTACCCATACTACCTCTGCAATACCATATACATATATAATCCCTGTAATTCCTGTTTACAATTTTTATTCTCTTTCCTCTTTTTTTTGTTTGTATACTTTGTATTGTATTTGTATTTTCTATTTTTTGTTTTTGTTCCTTAAAAGTATCTTGTACTTGCACGTCATGCTGCTCACTTGCCCTAAATTCTGAATCAGAATCTGAAAACTTTGTTTTTGAGTGAATTCAAAAAGGGCCAACATGAGATACGCCACCTGTTTTGGTTTATTTCCTTTCATTTGGTTATCCTTTATTAATCCCATATGCATGGTTCAAATTCATCCTCTGCATTGGAGCCATGCATGTGCACACTCAGTAGTGAGCACATCTGAAGCAGCGTGCAGCTACGCATGCAGCACACAGGGAGCAGTTTGGGTGGTTTGGTGCTTGATCAAGCCACCTCATCTGTGGACCTACATTCATCGAACCAGCGACGTTGCAGTCTGCCAGTCAGCCTTTGTTCTCCTTTGTGCAGATCTATTAGTAAATGTTTGCATGCAGTAAAGCCAAATTAAGATGTTCGACAAGGTTAAAAATAATCTGTGCTAAAGGTCAGCTTTTTGGCATTTTACTGTGAGCTTGTTAACCTTAACCAGAGTTTCCATTTCTAACTACTTTCAGTCTCAGTCTCATGCTCTCACGCTCTCACGCTGCACACACACAAATCTCACACCGACTAAGAGGAAGTCTCAAAACCCCTCCTTCGTGAAAAGAAAAAACAAAACAAAAACGTATGCTTTTTCTGCACACATGGCAAAAACTGAGGTTCAGGTACCAACACTGGGCCATAAACATCACAGAGAGCTCCAAAGAGACAGTTCAAATGCCTTTGGCGAGGATGAATTATGAATGTGGGTCAGATGCTGTATGGGGGTTGGAATACTAGACACGCAGCGCGCACAGACCTTTCCGAAATTACAAAACACCCAAGCTGCAGGCTTGGAGTTCAGCTTTACTGCGACAAAGAGTCACATCAACGGCGTAATGAATGAACAGGTTTTGACCGAGTGTAAATTTCCAGCTGTTTGCAGGAGTCTTTCCTCCAAGTTCATTCAATAGCTGCATCTTCATACAGCTCCCAGATGATCTCATATGAGCTTCTCTTTATGCGTCGCTCATAACATATTCTTAACTGCAGCATAGAGGACAGAATCTAACGGTAAATGATATGCTGCAGGCTACTTCACTTCAAGCTTAATGCACAATGCAGCTGTTTTTTATTTTCACAGTTAGCATTTAGCATAACGCCAATTATTCAGCCTCATACGGCTGCAAGACTTTGCTGTAAAGTGATTTATTTGCATGCAATGTCAAGTTAGCACACAGCCTCGTCTCAAATAACCCGGATTGAGTTTTTTCTCCCAACGTCGGCGTCACTTCGGCGGAGACGTGGCGCAGAAACGAACTGGTGAAATAACTATCATGAAAGGAGAGGGACTGTATCATTGTGTCATGCGCCGTTTCTTTTTGTTACCAGCACATTTTTGGAGCATGTATTCAGCGTGCGGTGTGACTGCGAGACGCTGTAGTTGTGGTCAGGACAGACAACCACTGGTGAACTTGTGTCGCACATACCAGGATTTTGAGGAGACAACGCGGGGCGGTCCCTTCTATTTCTGTTCCCGACATGCAACATAAGATCTGAGGAAAGGCGTGGAGCATCAGACACTATACATAAGCGTACATTTCATTTAAAATATCATATGGATGTGGTTCTTACTGGATGACGGGCTCTCTGCAGGTTCTATGTAGTTGTCATCATCGTTATTGGCATCTGGATTTATGTAGTCTTCCTACAAGACAACGACAATCACATTTGAAAGGTCAAAATGAGGTAATTGATGAAAAGTAGGGGGAAAAAAAATGTAAAATTAGCTTTACTTCATCACTTTCCACTTGGGTGGGTTCTGGGGGCAGTTGTTTGGAGGCTTTGTCTGGGTGGAGGGGCTTCCTGGGTGGCCGGCTCGGTCGGTTACGGCAGCTGTCTGGAAAGCAGAAGCAGAAGCAGAAACAGGACATCAGCATTTGCATGAAGCACAGCTCTTAAGTCTTCTGCGCGCCGTGGCTCAACGGCGTGCGCGGGTTGATTCATCTAATCGAAGCCATGACGCTTCTTTCAGGAAAGCGCTGACGACTGCTATCACTAGAGAAAAACGTCATGACAAGAAGACGTGGGAAGAACTGAAGATGTGCTTGTTGTGGGGGGGCAGAAAAGTCAAATAACTGTACTGACCAAGATATTCTCCTCTCGGCAAGGAAGCGATTGGATTTGAGGTGTAGGATCTGTGACTTGGAGGTGGTTCGTAGCTGTCATCCGGATTCTCATACGTTTCTTTGTCCTGGGAACAGAGTCACTTACTGCATGCTTGTAATGTTTCAGATGAACACACTTTCTAAAATCTCAATTCCTAAGATAAAATTTTGCAGTTGGTCAATATCATGATCTTTAACTCACAAGCTAAAAATAGCCTGGTTAACATCTGGTTTCACACCAGGTGTTGTTGACCCATTCATCAGCCACAAGCACCTCTTCTTTAAGCTACGCCTTTCTGCCAAACGGCAAAAACTCTCAGCCACAAAGCTCTAAAAACAAGCTGGTGAGCATCGAAAGTGCCACGTTTTATTGACTTACGTCGAAATCAGACAGTTGGTCGTCGCTTTCCCTGTTGTCATCTGCAAACACAGAGGTTTAAAGGCATTTGAAAATGGCGAGAGAAAACTGGATGGGCGCATAAACATGGATGGATTGTGAAATTCACTGAACACCCCTCCCTGTAAATACCAAACCTCCACGGTTAATAGCAACAGGGGGTTTAGCTGAGGGGGCGTCGGAGCGCGTTTTGTAATTGCAGAACGAGGCCTCGGCTTTAGGTGAAGTACGTCTCTGATGTTGAACCAG
The DNA here is from genome assembly GCA_005024645.1 of Planiliza haematocheilus. Classification (NCBI taxonomy): domain Eukaryota; kingdom Metazoa; phylum Chordata; class Actinopteri; order Mugiliformes; family Mugilidae; genus Planiliza; species Planiliza haematocheilus. The sequence continues at coordinate 1,696,909 of SRSE01001339.1, read as the reverse complement.
CCAAGCGTGTCTTCCCACCTCTCGATCAGTTCATTTAACCCCAAATGACTTCATGGTTGTTTTCAGGAAGCAAACTGAACACGTAATTAAATGCGTAATTATCTTGAATGTAAACTGCCTGGTCAAAGGAAAAGGTCACACACTCTAATATCTCGTTGGACCTCCTTTAGCTTTGATTACATCACACTTCTACATCAAACTTCTCCAATGTCTCCAGATTTATCTCCATCCAGTGTTGCATTCATTTTTCACCAACATCTTGTATTGATGATGGAGAGTCTGACCACTGCTCAAAGCTTCTCCAGCTCATCCCAAAGATTCTCAGTGGGGTTAAGGTCTGGACTCTGTGGTGGAACAATCCATCTCATGCTCCCTGAACCACTCTTTGACAATCTGAGCCCCATGAATCCTGACATTGTCATCTTGGAATATGATCCATTGATGGAATAAGCTGCTCATTCAGTATATTCAGGTAGTCAGCTAATGAACCTAGACCTGAGCAACTGCAGCAACCCCAGATCATAGCACTGCCCCATAGCACAGGCTTGTACAGTAGACACTAGGCATGATGGCTGCATCACTTCATCTGCCTCTCTTCTTACCCTGATGCCCCATCACTCTGGAACAGGGGAAATCTGGACTCATCAGACCTTACGTGACCTTCTTCCATTGCTCCAGAGTCCAATCTTTATGCTCTCTAGCAAACGGAAGCCTTTATTTCCAGTTAGCCTCACTGATTAGTGGTTTTCTTAAGGCTATACAGATGTTCAATCCCAATCTCTTCAGTTCTCTTCTCATTGTACATGAGGAAATGTTCTTACTTTCACTATTAAACATAGCCCTGAGTTCTACTGTTGGTTTTCTTCTATTTGATTTCAAACGTTTAGGTGAACGGCAATCACGATCAATCAGGATTTTTTATCTGACCACATTTCTTCCTCAAAGATGACGGTTCTCCGCTATCCTTCCAGGTTTTAATAATGCGTTGGACAGTTCTTTACCCAATTTTAGTAGCTTCTACAATCTCATGCCGATGATTTGACCCTTCTCAAACAGACTAACATCTCTTCCACGACCACAGGATGTGTCTTTCGACACGTTTGTTTAAGAAATGAGAAGCTACTCATTGCATCAGTTGGGGTTAAATGACTTGATGCCAGCTGAGAGCTAATCACCCATGCAGTAATTATCAACTAGGAGGCTTGTACCTATTTGCTTAGCTAAATCCAGGTGTGACTTTGTTTTTTTCACCAGGCAGTGTAGTTGTCCTGATAAGAATTATTACCACAAAAAGTCAAATACACTTTAAAATATGATTTTAGCCCAAAAAACATATAACATGTGCTTCAAGTTCAGCCATTTTGGCCTTGGAGATGGAATCTTCAGATAATAATTTTAACTTCAGGTCTGTCTATTTGCTGGTTTTCTGTTGGCTGATAGACTTTGTGTTGAGACTATTTTGTTAAAGCAGACAAATTTTATGCATTTTCTGTCAGGCTGTGAGTAAATAACAGCAAGTAGCAACCTAGCTAGATTAGTGATTGTTCTGTCCCTAGGTGTTGATTTATTTTTACACCTCAGGGCTTTTCTATTTGAAGATCAAGTTTAGGAGCGTCATCGGGGGCTCATTAGCAGTTTCACCGTTAAATTTAGCCATTACAACTACAGACACTAAAGGAGTTTATGGTCGCTGCAGCAGTTGCTTCAGCCTGCAGTGCTCCGGCGGAGTGGCCGATGCCGTCACAGTCCCATTTTGCAACAAATTTCCTCTTTGTTGTTCCTTGAAGGCTGCTTAGAAGGGGCGAAAACAAAATGTGTAGCCGTGTTCGATTCTGGGACTCAGACGTAAAGATAGAATCCGTGAGCTAATGAGTCTTTGCTTGATTACAGTTTTCAGCAGCTCTCGGGGGTCTGAGCGCGTCTCGCAGGGAAACAAAACTTAACTCTCGTTCAGGCCGCGTTAACGTGGACTCGGCTCTTACCTCTGTAGTCTCTGGCAGGGACGGTGGGAATTGGTTTGCTCTTCAGTCTGTCACACACAGAGAAACACTGACATCAGCATCAGACCATGACAACTTAAACGCGATAAGCGGCATGTGAACTGAGATTTGACCTAACGGCCGAGACTCTGGTGCAGAACACATTTGCATGTATCACGGCAGATCTGTGTGCTGCGAGGTGACTGTGTTTAAACTGGAGCACTTAGGAGAATGAATGTGCATATTTTCCAGACAGGGTGGCTAAAAATGACTTCTGAAACACCTGCAACAGTATATATCCTTTTCTTTGTTAAGGGGACTCATTTCAGGAAAGGAAAGTGAGAGAACAGCCATCTGTCTCAGTTATTTTTGGTCAGTGAGTCTCTCTTATTCCAACGGTTGTGAAAGAGGAATTGGCATTCTCCACTGATGCATGTACAAAAAAAAAAAAAAAAAAAACACGTGGAGAAGTTTGAGATCACAAGACTTCTCACAGATTCTGTCCCCTATGTAACTAGACATATTTGTGTGTTTTAAATGAACAGTGTCAGCGTGTAGCATCGTTAAAAACATTACACACTGACCTTCTTAGTCTGTTCAGTATGCTGCCATCATTCTTCTTGATGTCCTGAACAATCTTCTGGAGCTGCCTGAAAGAAAAACCACACAGTTTGGCGTCGTTAGACATGAACAATGAATTATTTTTTGCAGGAATACAAATGAGCACAAAGTGACGGCGTGTCACACAGGTGCAAAAGCTGAAATGAAACTCATCCTCTTACCGGAACTTTGCCGTGGCAGGAGCAGCGAGTTTACCTAACGTATCCATGTTCATGTTTAATCCAGGAGCTTACATTTTGTGGCCTCGCTCCTCTGGTGCATTAAAACCGTACTGCCTGATTGTTTCTCAGGATTGTAAATGAGCACTTGTGTTTGGGCAGTCACGTCTTCGTCACAGAGGGGAGGGAATTTGCTCTAGCTGCCTCTGTCACTTCTCTTTTCCACTCCCCTGTCAGTCACACACACACACACACACACACACACACTCGAAAACAGATTTCAGTGACTGCACTTTCGGCAAACCGCTTGCATCACATCTCCCTCGCCTTTCGTCAAGGTCTGGAGGGGTTATTAGTTTTCTAACAGTGTTTACAGCAGCACAGTGTTTAAAGACACATGGCACTGCTTGGCTTACAGTTTCTTAACCGTCCGTCACTTGCAGCTTTAAAAGCTTCCTCACTAAACATACTCAGTAGATAATCATGTTATTTATGTGTATTCAGATTCATAAAAACTTTATTTGTCCCCAGGGAGCAATTAAAGGCACACAGAGCAGGCAATAATGTATAAGTGTTTAACATCACTGAGGATTTAACGTAATAGATGTGTCTTTCTAGCTTAAAATATGCTCTGTGTGAACAGCTATTGTGGGATGGAAAGCACCCTGATGTAACCCAAAGTGTTCTATATATATCTATATCTATATTTAGATATATATAAATGTGAAAAGCGTTTCCTGATATCATGGGAGGAAGATGACCCACTATGAAGTATGTATCGTCACCGTGTTTTTTATTTTTAGAGAAAAGAAATAAATAAAAAAAACTGCTCTACTTTTGAAAATATTCAGAAGAAGAGGAGAAACCAAAGAAGCTGACTGTGCTGAGAACCCATATTGTTGAAAAGGTGAAGGGACAGATTTAGATTTTCTTTGTATTTTTTAAGGAAGCATGTGCTTATGATTCACAGTGAGAAAAGAAGCCTTTTGTGGTCGTTTAGTCTGAAGCTGCTCGTTGGAAATGGATGTGAAACCACTCTGGCACATACAGTATCTATCTCTGAGAAAGAGCAGGAAAAAAAACGAATGTCATCACGGTGATTTTTCCTCGAACATCTGTGCAATGTAACGGGTCAATGCGTTATAGTAATTCTGTATTATTCCATCTTTTTTTCTTTTTCTTTTTTCGGTTTGATGTGAGTTGTGGGTGTATGATTACCCGCATGAGAGCAGTATTTAAAAATGAGAAGCACTGACAGTTTTACACTAGCATGCCTCATTGTTGTGTATTACACACCTCCGCTTATGAGTATTTTAAAATTCTGGTTCATGAAGAGAAACTGTGTCATGCAGCAAGACAACGAGCCCAAGCACACAACAAGAGAACGATTAAATAATAATAAAAAAAAGAAAAGAAACGGCCAAGTCAAAGTCCTGACCTTTGTCCAAAGGAAACACTGTGGGAGGAGCTGAAGCAGGTGGAAGGAAACCCACGACATCTCAGAACTGAAGCAGTCCTGTCCCGAGAAATGGGCTAAAATTAAAAATTAAAGCTGTGATGTGTAAACGGCACATCAGCGGTCACCGGAAATGTTTAATTGCTGCCATGCTGCACGAGGGTCTGCTTACTTTTGCACCTCACAGATATGTAATATTGCCTCATTTTCATGAATAAACATGTACGAAAGCCTAATATTTAAGTTTAATTAGTTTGACTGCGTTCTCTTCGTCTACTGACTGTAGTATTTCTGAGGTGCCAACATACTTTTAAGTGGCACTCTGTACCAATCGATATTTATTTGCAAGCTACCTAGATTCACCATGAGAGAGAAAATCAAAGCTGCTGTAGATGGCAGATCAGCAGTTACTGAAAATGTTAAGCTGCTGTTACTGCTGAGGTCACAAGGAGGTCACAGCAGTTACTGAAAACAAGGGTTCACTTGGTTTTGCACCTCACACATATGTAATATTGGCTCATTTTCCTGAATAAATGATAATATTTTAGGTTCTTCGTCTAGTTTCTCGACCGAAAATTATGTTTTGAGTAATTTTTATGCAGAAATGCAGTAAATTCTGAGGTGCTGAAATACTTTTAAGTGGCACTCTGTACCAATCAGTATTTATTCACAAGCAAGCAGATTCTGAAAATAAGGGCTCACTTTGTTTTGCACCACACACATATGTAATATTGGCTCATTTTCCTGAATATTTTAGTTTCTTCGTCTAGTTTCTCGACCGAAAATTATGTTTTGAGACACATTTATGCAGAAATGTAGTAAATTTTGAGGTACCAATCAGTATTTATTTGGTGAGGAAACCCACCGACATCTTAGAAATGAAGTGGTTCTGTTCTGGGAAATTGAAGATAAAAATCAAAGCTGCTGTAGATGGCAGATCAGCAGTTACCGAAAATCTTTAGTCGCCGTTACTGCTGAGGTCACAAGGAGGTCACAGAAGATACTGAAAACAAGGGTTCACTTGGTTTTGCACCTCACACATATGTAATATTGGCTCATTTTCCTGAATAAACAAATGTGAAAGCATGATATTTTAGTTTTCTCGTCTTGTTTCTTGACCGAAAATTATGTTTTAAGTATTTTTTTTTAGCAGAAATGCAGTAAATTCTGAGGTGCCAAAACACTTTTAAGCGGCACTGTGGACTCATCAATATTGATTTACAAGCTACTAAAAGTCACCATTACAGCAAAAAGTAAAAAACAATAAATTAAATTATTAGTTTATAATCCAAATTAAAACCAGTCTTCTCTCTAGCACCACCCTGTCGGAAGTTATCATGACACTAAATGTGATACAGAGCTGAATTTAGATTAGATTAGATTAGATTCAACTTTATTGTGATTACACATGTACAAGTACAGGGCAACGAAATGCTCATCTCAGTAGACAGCAGGGCAGAATTTAAATATACACTCACTATAAAATGTGTTGACTGCCTGGGAGGTTTTCCCCCTGTATTACTTTAATAAACAGAATCAGGGTTAATATAGTTTAGCCTACGTCACCTCAGCTGAGTTTAAATTCGCCGTGGCCCTGTTTCCTTGTGTTTCCTGTTTTTATTTTGTAAAGTTCTTCCTTGGCGTGTCTTGTCTTGTTTCACTTCCTGTTTTCCCCCCACTTTGATTATTTGATTGGTTTGTCCTTGTGTGCTCTGCTCTCAATAGTTTCACCTGTGTCTTGTTAACTCATCTGTATATATAAAGTCCTCAAGTTGTCTGTGATCTTGCTCCGTTTGTCTCATTGTTTGTTCCAGCGTTCTGTTTTTGGAATATCCTGCCGTCCCTGCAGCGCCTTTTGTTCCCTAGTTTGTGAGTTTTTCTTTGTTAAATTTTACTCGGAGCTCCTGTTTCTGACTCCCCTTGCATTCACATCTTCACCAGAAACCGTGACGAATTCAGTTTTCACTTGATTTTTTTTGTAATTCTTGAAAAAAAACAAAAAAAACCCCACAATGATTCCATTTACAAACGCAAGATAAGAGGAACACATCAGAGAGGTTTAACTGTACATGCTGGCTGAAGATAAAAAGAAATGCAAATACATTTTTAGATAGATATGAACTCACTAGCAGTTCATTGTGTATGCTAGTGAAAGTCCTGCATTAAAACTTATCTTCATAATGGTTCTAATGTTCAGCATTTGTTTCAGATAACTGATAACTGAGCTGGTCATTCCACTGTCCTTTCATTTTGCACGCTCTGGTTTGTTGAACTACTGAACTGTACTGTTGTTGTACCGACACGTTCCCATTATTTTGACTGCCCCATTTTAGTCGGCGAGCCAGGCCAAATAAATCGATCCAGTTTAACAGCACCACAAACTGCATTCTTCATTTTCCTGACTCTGCTTCAGCATAAATTTAAACCGTCCAGAAGGGAAGTTTAGGTCAGAACTGTTATAGCAGAATGCATTAGGTTTCATTAGTGTATCTAATGTCATGCCAAGTGAGTGTGTGCTGGTCAGCCACAACAATAAAACCACTGACAGGAGAAGTTAACAACATTGACCCTCTTCTGGGAAACTTTTAGACCTGGCATTCATTCATGTGGATGTTATTTAGACATGTAGCACCCACCTAGACCAGACCAGGCACCCCCACCCCATAGCAATTACACTCCTTGATGGCAGCAGCCATCCCCAGCAGGATGCAGCCTGACACTGACACAAAAATGCTTCAGGAACAACTAAAAAAACATGAAGAACATCACAAGGTGTTGAGCAGGCCTCAAAATTCATGAGATACCAAACTGATCAAGTATCTGTGGGATGATCCACAGAGGCCCCTCCACTCAAAGGTCCCCCCCACCAACAACATCCTGTATCCAGACACCACTGGTCACCCTCAGAAGGCCCATGTCCATTCTCTGATGAGTCACAACTGTTTTGGAGGCAACAAGGGAGACCTACACAATATTAGGAAGGTGGTCATAATGTTACGCCCGAACAGTCCTTATTTATTGCATTTTATCATATGTATATTTCATTAAGTATTAATAGATTTAAAAATTAAATGCAAACATTAAACCACCATGCTGGAATTTTAGTTTCAGTTTGATTCACCAGCTCCACTCCAGTAATGTTTGTGCGACACGTACACATGGGGATTCGTTAACAGGAACACTCTGTGCCTCACAAACAAGAACAGACAAATGTGCAGGTGCAGGCAGGAAGTCGTACGAGCCTCTGCACACAAACATCTGCACACAAATCCAGCTGTATGTGGATGTATGTATACATATATATATATATGTGTGTGTGTGTGTTTAAACCAGCTGCATGCACAGACACCTGTAAACCCACACATAACACGCAAATTGTAATTTTAGGTATGAACCTTTTGCCCCCGGTGAACCTCAAGGTTTTGTTAGAGAGAGTAGAGTCAGTGCAGTCGCCTCTTGTCACTGCCATCCTATCCACTGCTTAGTGATAAGCAATATATATGAAGAAGAAGAACAAAAAAGTGACATTTTGTGACTCGCTTGAGTGTTCCTGAGAGGCTGGAGTCAAGCGGCAGCAGGAAAGAAATAAAAAAAGAAAGCAAGAAGAGAAGCGAAGCATTGAAGGAGCGAGACAGGGTGAGAAGAAAGGAGGGTGTGATTGAGGGGTACGATGACAGAAGGATGGAAGTGTTACTCACGGCTGGTGGATGAGACTAAACTTGCTCATGTCACTGTTGGACAGGTTCTGAAAAAAAAGAAGAAATAAATCAAGCGTAAAAAAATAAGTGATGGAAACAGAGGAAAAATAAGAGTTCACAAATAACTGTGATTCTTTATGATACTGGGAGGATACCACCTCTGCTGAATGCATGTTTGAGCTGGATGCATTACCTGTAAGCTAACACAAGATGGCAGCATATCACTAAGAGCTAATGTAGAAGAACACACTTTTATCTATTTTTCTTAAACACTTATTGCATTTCTAAGACACTGCCTGGTCAAAAAAACAAACAAACAAAAAAAAAACACAAAAAAACTAAGCAAACAGGTAGGAGCCATCTATTGGATAAGTCCTGAATGGGTGATTATCTTTCAGCTGGAAACAAGTTATTTAGCCCCAACTGATGCAATGAGTAGCTTCTCATCCTGTGGTCGTGGAAAAGATGTTAGTCTGTTTGAGAAGGGTCACATCATTGGCATTCATCAAGCAGAGAAAACATCTAAAGAGATTGTAGAAACTACTAAAACTGGGTTAAGAACTGTCCAACGCATTATTAAAAACTGGAAGGATAGTGGAGAAGCATCGTCTTCAGAGTCTTCTACACGTACAATGTGAAAGGAACCAAAGGATTGGGACTGAACATCTGTGTAGCCTTAAGAAAACCACTAATCAGTGAAGCTAGCCAGAAAGAACAGGCCTCAATTAGCTAGAGAGCATAAAGATTGGACTCTGGAGCAATGGAAGAAGGTCACCTAAGGTCTGATGAGTCCAGATTTACCCTGTTCCAGAGTGATGGGGGCATCAGGGTAAGAAGAGAGGCAGATGAAGTGATGCAGCCATCATGCCTAGTGTCTACTGTACAAGCCTGTGCTATGGGGCAGTGCTATGATCTGGGGTTGCTGCAGTTGCTCAGGTCTAGGTTCATTAGCTGACTACCTGAATATACTGAATGAGCAGCTTATTCCATCAATGGATCATATTCCAAGATGACAATGTCAGGATTCATGGGGCTCAGATTGTCAAAGAGTGGTTCAGGGAGCATGAGATGGATTGTTCCACCACAGAGTCCAGACCTTAACCCCATTGAGAATCTTTGGGATGAGCTGGAGAAGCTTTGTGCAGTGGTCAGACTCTTCATCATCAATACAAGATGTTGGTGAAAATGCAACACTGGATGGAGGTAAATCTGGTGACATATGCAGGCAGTGTCTTACTATATATAAACTTTCTATTCATTCATATATTTTAGTACAACCAAGCAGCTGTAGAGTCTGATTACATTTTTTGGTGAGATGCTGCTGTACATCCATGGAGAAGCTGGGGGTGGGATGCCTTGCTTAGGGGCTAAATCACAGTATAATGATCTTGAAAACGAGCATCACATCATATTATGGTTAATAGACTATTTGCAGCTCATTTAATGCGGCAATAAAACCAAGAAAGAGTCAGGAAATGCACTGAATTACTAAACCAACACCAAACATGTGTTTTGCTGTTTCCTTTGTGTGAAGAATAAAACTGCTGACCTAAAGGTTAACTTTTTTTTTTTTTTCCCAAAGAAAACACAACACCGCCGGTTTGCAGTTTTTTCAAATCACCAAACACAACAACATTAATAAATGAATGAAAGCACACCTGACTGCCCGCTGCATTGGAATTTCTCTTTCTGTCCTGGTTGCAGTGAGGCAATTGTGCAATTGTAAGGCATTTGTAAATGAAAGGAAAATGATTACCATAAAATATGCAACAAATCCCGCTAAATTATGTATTCCCCCCTTCATTCATAATTCAACGCTCCAGGTCGTTACTTGCTCCGTCTCTCCTCATTTTTTTTGTTTTTGTTTTCGTTGAGCGACGGAATGACAGCGAAACGCGCGGGAAAGTTGGAAGTTGCGTCTTTGTGAGATGTCAAAGATGAAGAAACGGCGCGAGAAGCTCGTCGCCGGGGTGTTGCCGTGCGCGCGGCGCGGCGGGCTGACACAATTTGGACGTAAATGATGCATGAGGGGCCCTTCATGTGCAGAGTCAGGTGCAGTGATGTGCTGCTCAGATGCCCACGGTTGCTCAAACAGCGGCTGTGGTGGCTGCGTGAGAAACTCTACAGGGATGGGGTTTAGCAGTGCGGCTCGCGCTGCCTCGCCGCGTGGAAATGGGAAGCTGCAACAAAAGGACTCCAGGAATGAGCCCACAGCAGAGCGGAAGCCCTTTAAGCCGAGCTTGTGATTTAATCATTTGCAAATCAGAGAAGTGAGATCACTTAATATGAAAGACGTTACCTCCTTCAAAGAAATGAACCTTGCCCCTCGCAGATACACACTTGATCATCGCACCGGCTTACAGGAAGGAGGAGGACGGGGGGAAGAAAAAAAATAATAAAAAAAACTGTATAAAATCAGACTTAGCCTTTTGACACCGAATAAAATATCAAATATCAAACACCCCAGTGGATACTCAGGCACTGCTCCCGCATTGAATTATTTATAAGAGCGTCTGTGCTTGTTCAAATGAGACACAACAGCTCTACAAGCCGCTGCCTCTCCTTTGTGCTGTAAACCTGGAAGCCACCGCTTAGTGTGAAGCTCAGCTCGCTCACATCTAAATGTTTCACAGGTTTTCACGCCTTTTCAGTGCGTACAGTGCAATTAGCTCGTGAGAAACCAACGTCGTCTCTTCAGGCCACGTCTTTTCTGGTCTAAATTCTCACTCGGGACGGTGTGATTCACGCTACTAGCAATGGACTGCGGCGTGGACGCCAAATACAAAGTGAATGGCTTTTTGGGCGTACACTGTGAAGCATTTCAAGGCTTTAAAAGAGTTCAGCTGCTGCCTTAAAAATGAGTGTAAACTCAACTTGAAGAAAACCTCTGGTTCAACTAGTCTTAACTAATGATCATTGCTTGTTTTCAGCTTGGCACTTGGAGTTAAAACGACTTGTTAGGTTACATTATCTCCACTGTTCTGCTGGTAGACCTTTGATCCAGACATTCATGTACAGTAGATGTATTTAAACACACATTAACCCTTTAGTCTGTCTCTCCGTGTTAGCCCTGAGATGGACTGGAGACCTGTCCAAGGTGCACCCAACCTCTCGTCCAGTGGCGGCTGGGATAGGCTCCATTCCCTCTGCGACCATACAGTAGGTGACTCATTGAAATACTGGGGATTTCTAAATTTTAACCCTAAAGTCTTTGGACAAAATGATCTTTCTGTAAAAGCCAGAAGGATCTGGAACAGTCCCACATCGCAAACCTTCAAAATTTACTTCAAGCAGTGGTTGAAAGCAAACCAGTCTTGTAACCATTGACTTTCATCTTTTTAGTAATGTCCTGTCCTTGTGATGTGTTCTTATTGTGATCTATTGTCCTGTCCTATCGTATTTTTGTGTTTCCTGCCAAGGGACCGTGGATGCAAATTAGCATTGTTGCTATAATCTGGCATATTTACTTATATTGCTGTTTAAAAAAAGATGAAAGATTAAGATTAGATTTTTAAAAAAGAGTGTTATTGTAGGGCAAAAGAAGACTTTTGACTTTTGTAATATTTTTCAAACTGTTCCTTTTTATGAAGATCAAGCAGTTATGCTCAGCGTTCATGCAGAGGTGGACCTTGCAGACCACCTTTGACCTGAGAATGTTGCCTTGACCTTCTCTGATTGGCTGAGTGAAAACCACATGCTTCTAAACCTCACTGAGAGGCACAGGGATTTAAAAATGTGTGTGGAAGTTGCCCAATATGGTTCCTCGCCCCACAAAGGCTTAAACAACACACTTAAAGGACACACTTGTTGCACGTCCTATCCATGGTGACAACTAACCATCCCTAACGACAACAGCCTCACCCACCGGGACAATGCAACTGGGGCAAAAACTGCAGAGGAAGAGCAAATTTGTCTCCAAATTGTTTTTAGATCCGAAACGCATTGAGCATCCGCAGGACGTGCCAGAACAAGCCCGATCCACAGAGGCCCCTCCCCTCAGTCTGTAATAAGTAACCCGAAGGATCCCTCTAGCAGACACCACAGGACGCCCTCAGAAGACTCGTGTTCATTCCCAGATGAATCAGTACCGTTTTGGACCTGCACAATAGTACAGTACAAATCAAACACCTAAAGTTAATTTGTTAAAAGTTTAAAGAACATGACCCACAGCGGCGTGGATGTGTGAAGTTTCAGTTTCACCCATAAAAAAAAAAAAACTGCCGCTGCATCTGTTCACATGTGGTTTCACAATGGAATTGGAAACGGCACGCGGCGGAGGGGCTTGACACGCGGAAGCATTTGTTAACGCTCAGTTTTTTTTTTTCTTTTTCTTTTCTTCTTTTCGTCGAAATGAGTTTCATTTCACGACAGAGAGAGCAGCTCCGCGGCTACACGGCCTCGAAATTACCTTCGGTTCTTTCACGGCGGGCGCCCGGGGGTCTCCTGACTGCCATTAGGTGAGAGACTTTCCACATGTTCACGGATCTGCACTAAGTGTTTCTGGAAGAGGTGCAGGCGTGACGGGCTAATACTGGTTTAAGGTGTTTCTTTTTTCTCCTTTATTTCATTTTCTTATCCGTCACAGGGCAACTGTGACTAGATTCAAATAAGGAGCATGGCTGTATTAACACCTGTCTTTGAGCTTTTATGAGTTCTGCTAGTGTATCCAGTCCATTTTATAAAACGCCCCATATTATTTGCATTGCAGCATATCATTGTAGACCTTTGATTCAAACAGTAGCTCACCTTTGCCTCCTCCCTCCTGGCCTTCGTTTTGTAACGCCGATACGTCGGAGCTGAAAGTGACTTCCTCACACGGGCCGTGGCTCTTTTGATCTCCTACATATCTCTTTTAACCCGTCTACCTGTGTGAGCCAACGTGGCATCAAAAAGAAAAAGACTTTATCTGCTCCGCGCTGACTGCCTGTCATTCCCGCCGCTGCCGTTCAGCACTCGGGCAGATCAGATTCCAGATACCTTTTTTTTATTTGAACCCACTAATTCCAACCACTAAGCGTCGTATCACAGCGGTTTAGATCTCTGCATCTCTGTGCGGACCCTGTTTAGTTGAGGATTTTATGACCTTTGTTTCAATCTGCTGTATAAACATCATCAAGCCAAAGGCGGCGCTCTGCAGAAGCTTGCTGGATGACATTCAGAGACCCGCAGTCTGGACCTCCGTCTGCCCCTCGGACGCACGCTGAGCTTCTGATGAGTCGAACACAACTTTTGGCTGAATTTCCTGAACACGGAGCAGCGATGACTGAGGGCGCACTGCTGGACAGGACGCCACGCACGTTTAAAGGCTGCTTTCATACCTGTATTTCATTCCGATTAAGGGACTCATTTGGACAAAGGACAAATTACTGGACAAAGTTGCACTTAACGCTGGTTCGGTTTGTGTTCACATGACAACTGAGACAAAGTTGTGACAAGCTGATGCTCAAAAATGGACTGCTGGTACTGTATGTTGGGTTAGGGTTAGCAACAAGTTGCACAGACAATACCATGCATTCATTCATCTTCTGCAACCTCTCACGGGGTCACGGGACGGCTGGAGCCTATCCCAGCTGTCATTGGGCGAGAGGCGGGGTCCACCCTACCCTGGACAGGTCTCCAGTCTATCACAGGGCTAACAAAGAGACAGGCAACCATTTAGAATCACCAATGAACCTAACCAGCATGTCTTTAGACGGTGGGAGGAAGCTGGCGAACGTGGAGAGAACCCAAGTTATTGTGATGACAGTTTGCTGATATAGGACCCGTTCTGTGTTTCCTCCCTCTTGTTTTGTTGCTTGTCTGTTTCCTGCAGGTACCTTAGCAGGCGGGACTTCATTTTTGGGGGCACCTGAGCAGTCTCCCTGATCCTTTAAGATCTTGCAGCCCTCACTGTCGCTCTCGACCTCAATCCCTCCGGCGTTGCGTTTTTGCTCTGTTGGCTTCGTCCTAGTTACTTTATTTTCACACCTTCCCACAATACACACACTCCATCATGCACCCATCGACAGACGCACTGATACTCCGACTCATGTCGCTCTTATGGGCTGGTAAAAGGTGATCACATTATGTAAAATAATTAAAACCTAACATAGCGTTACCGGTGAGTAGACCTCACTCTGCTTTATGACCCAGAGGTGAGTCAGCCTTCACTGAATCGGCGAAACGGTTGCTGTTGTGAAAATAAAGGAAGTGACATTTCACTGCCTATGACAATTTAAGGTCATGTGGCAAAAATAGAAGAGGAACTGGACGTTACAAGCAACAGCAGTGACGTGATAGAGGAAGAGCGCCACCTGCTGAAGCTCACCCCGTCGACAGAAAATCAAAGTTTGAGCCCGTCTCATTCCGACTTCACGTCACTGCAGGATTTAGTGTTTAGAGACACATAAATCTACGAGGGAGCAGACTGCAAATCATCACACTGTTCTGTCCAACACATGGTGAGGACAGGGTACAAGGACAGGCGAGGACAAAGCCATAAATCACTCTTACTGCGAAATGAAGGCTTTCTTCTCAGTATGCTGATCATGTAATTCATCAGTAAAGAGATAATATATGGTTATAACAGAACGACCATGCCAGCAAATACTGTGCTTTTTTCTACTGTGCTCATCAGCCAGTTCATTAGGTACAAGTGAATACCTGCGTTTGGAACGAGCACGTCTTTGGACGGTAGAACCCGGAGAGAACCCACGCAGACACAGAGACTCCACACAGAAAGGACTGAATCGGCCGATGGATTTGAACCCAGAACCTTCTTGCTGTGAGGCATCAGTCCTGACCCCACCACTGTGCCGCCTCCAAGAGAATAGAAATACACTCTAATATAAACGTCCTGCACTAAATCCCCCTAATGACTGTTCCAATGTGCAGTTTAAGTCGAAACGGTCGGGTAATTCCACTGGATGATTATGCTGCAGGATGCAGTTTGGATTAAACACTAGAGCGTTTCTGTTATTTAGTCTAGCCCTCTGACTAAAAGGGGGTTGTCAAAATAATAGAGACATGTGTCCGTGCAACACACAATATAATTCAGTAGCACTGCAGACCACAGCTTACCAAATGAAAACACAGCAGAATCAACTCTCGGTTATTTGAAACGAATGCTGAATACAAAGGTGACGAAAGGTCAGAGAGGTTTTTATTTCAAACATATACAGCAGACACAGCACGCAGAGAGATGAGAGGACGGTCCTCCAGGACCACGGAGCTACAAGAAGACATAAGGTGAGTGCAACACAAGGGACTGAGCATAAAGTGCACCGATACAAAACGGTGCAAACAGAACAAACTGTACAAACGGAGCAGGAACGAGGGACAAACAGTACAATACCGACCGTGCAAAACACCATGGAGACAACGATGCTACACAGAACAGAAACCAGCGCTGACTAATAAGAAAACTAACGGAGTATGAATTAGGGTAGTTGTGAACATTTGACTAGTAATAATAAGAGATAAAAACAGAACTACCTTTTCTCTAGTGTACATGAATGAACTCTCTATTGCATGTTAACGCCATTTAACCCCGCTTCAGTTTTGTGCCTATGTGCCTATATGTGCTGTAATGTATACGTGCAAATGACAAATAAACCCTGTTCTATTCCATTCTATTCTAAAATGCTCTATAAGTTCCACTATGTTGTCTAATAAATGCTAAACCCAGTCGGAGATCAAACTATAAAGCTTGAATCATCTAAGAAAAGTAATATCTGTATAAAGACTTGTTTCATATCCATCCTGTAGGTGTGTCCCTTAATGTTGTGGCTAAAACAAATACTAGCTAATAAATATAGGGATATCTCTGGATCTGCAGCCGAGGGGATTCTGCCGGTCAATACGCAAACTGGATGTAGATGCATATTTCAGATCTGTGCTGGAAACTTGGACATCAAAAGCCCCTGCTTTGAAACATTAACCATTCTGACCGAGAAAGAAAAAGAAGAAAACGCAGAATCTTAGAGCGATATTAAGGAAGCGTTTCAGCGATGCAAGATCCTACCTAAAGTGGAATGAGCTCAGGGTCAGTGAATAATGAATAGCAGAGGAGAAGAGTCTTTACAAGTGGCAGCTAAACACAATATAATGAATACTTCTACATGTTTGCCGGTTTGTTCAGGTATTAAGTAAGAGGTATACTTCCTATTATAATATATAATACTTCTGTTTCCTATGTATGTTATATATCATGTAATATATTTTCATTCATTCATTTTTTATACCTGTTTAGTCCTGTTAAGGGTCACGGGGGTCTGCTGGAGCCTATCCCAGCTATCATTGGGTGAGATGCAGGGGTAATGTAATATATATTATATATATTTATTTCTGTCTATTTCTGTACATTTGTTCAAATGCAACTTTTGTGAAATTTGTAAATATTTTGCTTTGACTATTTAATTTAATTTAATACTTAATAATATAATTAATTATTTATTATTTAAATTATTATTTTTAATGTATATTTTTTTAATTTATTTTTTTAATTTATTTTTATTTTAAATGTATTATTATTTTTTTTTTATTATTATTTCTCAAGCAGTTTTTACTTTTTTTTTTTACTTTCTCAAGTTTTTTTATTTTTTTATTTGCAACTGAGCTACAAGCAGTTTACCTGGTGGACCGATAAAGTCTGTTTAAGTCTGAGTTTATTATTAGGATCCTAAATGTTATGGCGTTATAAGGCCACACTTCAGTTACATACTGAATAAAATTCCCCTAATCAGTGCTCCTCCTCCTCCTCCTCCTCCTCCTCCTCCCCCTCCTCCTCCCCCTCCTTCTCCTCCTGATCTTCCTCACGAATCAAAAACACATTTAAAGGTTTTCAAATAAGCAGGGATGCCAGCTATATTAGGCACAAGCCTCATTTTCACCGTCCTTCCTCTTTACCAAACAGAGGCGCGCTCAAAGTTCTCAGCTTCACTCGGCGTGCTTCTCGGAAGGCACATGTACAGCGTGGAATAATGGAAACGCAGCAGAGCCAAAGCAGAAGTTGCAGCAGATTTACCAACTTCTGAGTGGGAAGTAATGCAAGTGATCGAGCTCGACTACTCGTGTTTCATATCCTGTAAACACTCCTGTTTTTCATCACTGGAAATTTTCACGGCTGGAGTGTGTAGCGTCATATTCACTGTCTTAATGTCAGCTGAAAAATCACGTTTTAGAAGCTTAAAAAATAAAAACGTCTGCATGTGATAAAGTCCCAGAGAGTGTTTTCTCAGACTAAATGGCACAAACTGCTCCGGGACGTGCAATGATTAGGCTGTTTTTAACACCGTGATTATAATTATTTGCGAGGATTTGTCGACTTTGGTGTAATTAGAGTAACAAGCCGAACACAGCCACACGCCCTGATATGATCCTGAGCGGATTAGTAGATTATTTAACTGTGTGAGAGACAACAGAACGAGCTTACAGGTAGAAAATGGTAAATGGTAAAACTGCCAATGAGAGAAACTCACCAGAAGCCTCTGTCCGTTTATTTTCAGTCTGATCACGGTGGCAGCACATTCTTGCATTTTATTCTGAGGACAGTAAACATATTGATGCAGTTTGCCATTTACATTAAAACACACCGTCATTAAATGCTGGAGCTGTATGTGATCTATATGTTTACAGAGAAATGGAAACATCAGATCACACATGGCAGAATGAATCACTTCTTAAATCAGAAAACCGGGCAGCATGCCTCCTTCACTATCCCCTGGCTTTCTGATAGCACCTTATTCTCTCTCCTGTATCTTCCTCGCACTCACCTTGCACATAAAGAAGGCTACTTGTGCCTGGTCCCACCCCTCGCATTCCTCTCTTGACGGCAGGTTCATTTCTGTCTCAACAGGGAACCTCTGAGCGCGAGTGTGCTTTCAGGAGTACAGTAATAGACTGACCCGTCACGCACCGTGGCTCCAGCCCAGCTTCACGAGGGAGAAGGACACGCGGGGGAGGTCACCTCATTAAAATCAACACCCACTCTCCGTCCCCTTCTCATTCATCCATAAGTAATGTGGCAACTCGTGGTGTTTTCTAAAAAAAAAAGAGAAAAATTCGGATTGCCCTCCGAGATTGCACTGAGCCGCCGACAAAAGGGAAGCAGGGACTTCCTCAATGTCATTCTATATAAAAACATTAAGAAACCAAAGTGTCATAATACTGGAACTTGATTCCTCTTCCTAACTCAGGCATGCTTCATTTACTGCCAGCCAAGGTGTGTAATTTATTTTTATTTCAAGGTGAGAATTTAAGTTGACTAAACTGTGCAGGGCTGGTGGAAAGACATCCAACAGCTGCACTTTCTCAAATGAAATTTATTTATATAAAGTGTGTTCATTCAGCTTTTGAAAATATCAACTTAGACTTGGAAAGACTTTATTTATCGAGACGGG
Organism: Planiliza haematocheilus; assembly: GCA_005024645.1. Taxonomy (NCBI): domain Eukaryota; kingdom Metazoa; phylum Chordata; class Actinopteri; order Mugiliformes; family Mugilidae; genus Planiliza; species Planiliza haematocheilus. The sequence continues at coordinate 1,678,618 of SRSE01001339.1, read as the reverse complement.
AAATTGCCTGGTCATAGCAGCTCAGTCACACATATAAAACACTCTTGAGAACCACAAGTTAAAATAAAAAATAAAATAAAATATAGGTAAACATTTAGTAAAATGAAATAAAATATAAGTAGAAATCTAGTAATATAAAATAAAACAATATATAAGTAAAAATCTAGTAAAGTAAAAAAAAGGAAAAACTATCAAAAATAAAATAAAAATAAAATATAAGTAAAAATCTTTTAAAATAAAATAAAATATAAGTAAAAATTTAGTAACATAAAATAAAATAAAATATAAGTAAAATCTTTTAAAATAAAATAAAAATAATATATAAGTAAAAATCTAGTAAATAAAAATAAAATACAACAAAAAATCTAGTAAAATAAAATAAAAAATCATAAGCAAAAATGTACGAAATTTGCATATGAATAATATAAAACCAATACAGACAGAAATAAATAATAAGGTGCAATAATATGCGTTAACATCAGGGTGTTGCTGCAGCCAGTATTTTCTGTGACCCTGTTTGGTTTTCCTTGAATTTCTTGTTTTTATTTTGTTAAGTTCTTCATTGGTGTTTCTTGTCTTGCTTTACTTCCTGTGTTTCTCCCTCTTTGATTGTTTGATTGGTTTCTCCTTCTGGCTCCGCCCTCATTAGTTTCACCTGTGCCTCATTAACTGTACAGGTGTATATGTAATCCTGCCTTTTCCTTTGCTCTCAGGTTCCTGTCTTGGTTTTGGTCTTCACCTGTTTTTGTAGTTCTGTTTTTGGAGTTCTGTTTTTGGATTATCCTGACATCCCTGCCGCACCTTTTCCTCCCTGCCTTGTGAGTAATATTCTTTCCAACTCCTCTGTCTCCCCCTTTGTGTCCTGCATTTGGGTCCTAAAGAAAGCATGATAAGTTGTTGTAAATGCCTAAAATGTGCTGCCTTCACAGGGTGTTGTGTTCATGAAGTTCACGAGTAAACTTGTTGTATTCACTCTCTCGTATGTGGAAACTTCTAGAGAGGTCAGACTTCCCAAAGTTGTGACCAACTTTATGCAAAGCGGTTTGTGTACATGTCATTACTCTCAACGTCTCGAAGGCAGTATGTGAACCGCTGTGTGATATATATTTTAAGTAAACTTGGAAGCAACTGATCCCTTTTTCAGTTTGTTCAGAAATGGAGCAATGCCTATTAATGTTATAAGTCTGAAGTCTGGATACCTGGAAAATTTGCTGGAAGTCTACAACACAGAGTTTTACAGAGCATAACGTAGAAGAAGCTTACTCCTATAGAACTGTTTCTTAAAGAAGCATTGCGTTTCATGTGTTGTGATATGTTTTCAACCTTCAATTTTCAAAGCGCACAACTATGTACATTCATTTCCTTCAAACCTGTAGCCCCAAAGCCTCCAAGATCAAAAACAATATTTGAAGGGACAAAGTGACGTTCATACCTATTAATCTTATAAGTCAGAAGTCTGGATACCTGGAAAATTTGCTGGAAGTCTACAACACCTTAGATTCATTCTTGTCTTGCTTTTTTGAGGCCAGAGTTACAGCTCAACCACTAAAACCAATGGTTTAAACCCAACTGCATACTATTTTTATCTTTAAATTGTATTCCCTTTGAGTTAGGCTAACTTCCACATCTGCTAAGCTAACAGGTTACGGACACCACCTTCATATAAAACGCTCCCTTCCATTGCGGTCATGTTCATTGTGTCACAAGAAGAGTTGGGAAGAACTGCGCCTCTCTTGTTATTCATAACCTTGTGACTGGAATATTTAATTTCGGTCCGTTCTCACGAGTTGTGACGCGCTAGCTGATATATGAAATGATGCAAGTGTATTGCAGTTTAGTTGTGTAGTCTTGTTTTTAGTTTTATGATGTGTCATATTCACGACTGCATCATCTCCTTGCTACACCTTTCCATTTCCTACGTCGAGTTACCCAGCCGTTAGCTTGCTAACTGTTAGCCTCTGTGGTTCCTACATGCCAACAGTCTTGGCAGCGGTCTTCTCGTGGCTTAGCGCTGATGTTGCCATTTGACCGCCGAGCATTTTGTGTGCACAACTTCCCATGTCGTAACTGCAAGTTCATAAGTTCCCTTCGAAGGCAGCGCAACAGACACAAGACTCCTATCGGTCTTCTGTTGCTGACTCTTGGCAAGGATGCAAATGAATGCGTGTCAAAAAATGTCAAACCATTCCATTAGGGCAACACTAATGGCTTCCTTGCTAAAGAATTTAAAGAGGAAGGTTTCGTTAAAAATGCATGGGTGGCGGTTAACTTGGCTGGAAGTAGACGGAAACCGCTAACCTGGCTGTTTCAAGAGTTTGGAAATGAGTTCACTTGCTCCTCTAAAACTTGACACTATATATAATTTCTTCAGTACACACAGAATGTCTAGAAATAAAACCGTGGTAAGGGTAAGCTAATCACTCCTGGCTGTGGTGCAAGATTTAAGGTGTAAGCAGGAGAGTCTTCCCTCTAATCTGCAATAAGGTGAGCTCCAGTTAAAATCCTCAAACCACACTTTAAAGAAGTTTAAAACAGTACCCAGTGCAATTCTTAGTGCTTATTTACTGTATTTATTATATTATTTACCCTTTATTCTTTAAAGATTGTAATTTTCTTGGCTAACAAAAGCACAGGAACACTTCTTTAGCACATGCAAAGCAATGAAGCAATGCACCCAGCGAACAAAAGGGAGCGTTACTTCACTTTGTGTCACTTTGTTTTGTTCGTGGATATTTATTCAGTACAGCCTCATGCTTGCTCATGAAGCATTCCCGGCCTGAAATATTGATGATACAAAACAACAACGGCAAGAGAAGCTGAATAATAAAGCTTACTTGAGCCTGCGCTCAGTTGGCTGCTGATGTGAAACTGCAGTGAGCCCTCTAGACCTCGCACTCTGACACCTGATGGGAATGGGCTCTCATCAGAAACCATGCATGATAACACCTCTTAACCCCTTTTTCTTTTCAGCTTTTTCTTTAAGTGGCTTAAAAAAACAACACTAATCAATATTTTATTTTATCAGTAGTGCAGTTGAAATGCTGTTCAACAAATGCAAATTAGGTTTCTTTGGAGTGACAGCCTATCGGAGGAACCGTTCAGACCTCGCATTAACGTCAGTCACAAGTGACCAGCTTCACACCTGGCATCAAAATGCGTCTCCACATGCATCGCCAGCCAGCTCCTGAGACGCCATCAAATAAACACTGACATCATTTGAGATGCAGAAGGATACTGTGACAGCTTCTCTACCGCTGCTCCTGAACTGCAAACATCTGTTTGGTGTATGCGTGCGAGTCATGACTTCCATATTTTGGAAAAAGGTGTGAAGTTTACCTCTCACCAAAAGCTTGCATGTTGCTTATTTTAGAAATCCCATATCTGAACCCTGAAAAGTTTCTCTGCTACGGCTCTGCTGTTTGAAGCAGTGACTGAAAAGCTTCTGGTAATAAAGGTCAATATAGACTCACCTCTTTATACGTCAACATGGTTGCATCACATGCTGATAAGTTTGTTGATGACAGAATAATTATTTAGGGTGTGTTTGTTCTGGGCCGGATGATAAAGTCTGAACGGGGCCACTCAACTCTGCAGCCACTAATGCATGCGTCCTGCCTGTTTGGATATGAATAGACGCTAACATGCTAATCAGATCAGATGCTTTGTGTCCAGCTTTTTCCTCTGCCCTCTAGTGGTCTATATATGTTTCTGCAGCTTTAACACTGCTAAAGTGAACCTGATCCACACTGCCTGACATTTCATTGAAAGTATATGATGATTAAACTGAGGGAATGATTCAAACGATGGGAGACCACAGCGTTAAACGGATAAAGTTACTGCTTTATAAGAACAAGACTTCAGAATACGACTTTGACTTTGTTTTAGTTTTGTATGTATGGTCAATGTTCATTTAACTTGTGTCTTTAAGTTTTGTGTTGGGGAAACAAAGCGTGGGGGAGGAGGAAATATAGAGGCTATTTTTTTTTATTTGAGTCAGAAGTATTACTATAAAATGGTTCTACCTTAGAAACAAGGCACTACAGAAGAGAACATAGCCAAAGTATTGGCATCATAAATGTAATGGATGTGTGGTTTGTAGAAGCCGTTTCTACCAGGAATGAATTTCAAGGTGGCTGTTTTTGGTGGATCAACTTTTAATGTCCTCCTCTCTAAACGGCCTAAATAAAATAAACGTCAAGTCTCTGAACTTGCAGGACGTGAGCTGAATCTGACTGAAGTTTAGGTTAACTTTAAAACTCAAGTCAAGGAGAAACAAAAACATCCGTGCTCTCAGCTTATTTATTTATCTGATGGGGACTGGGCACATTAATGAACATCTATTCAGACCGCAGTCGGGCCCTAGGCAGGTAACACAAAAAGCATGATAGGACATAGGATAGGACAATAGGTCACAATAAGACCACATCACAAGACGGGACATTACTAAGAAGATGAAAGTCAAAGGTTACAAGACTGGTTTACTTTTAACCACTGTTTGAGGAAGTTTGTAATGTGGGACACTCCCTTTCTGGGCGTGGAAGACTGTTCCAGATCTTACTGGTCTTTACAGAAAGATATCCAAAAAGGTAACTGGACTCTGAGTTTTTAGAGAATAGGTTTCACTACTCATCTGAGTAGTTTCTTCAGTTCTGACCTGGATGACTGAGAACCAGGGATGTGTGATATTTTATCGTTTACGGTATATCGTCAAAAACATTCCCCACAGGAAGGTGTCATCCCACGATAAAAACTATAAATTCCCGTTGATGACGTATATGTACGTGTGCAACACGCTCGCAGCCCAACACGTATATATTGACAACGGTGGAAGGCGGAGCAGATACGCCGGGAACGAGGAGCTCGTTCCTAGACGAGGCTCCACCTACATTATTTTCAACAGGTATGGTTTTAAAAGTCTGATGCGGAGCAGCAATTTACCACATGTAAGGTTTGCAAACAAATAGTCCATACAAAGGACAGTAACGCCACTAAAACACAGCTCAAACCAGAATATGAAGAAAATGAGCAAGAAGCAGCGTCGACTTCATCCAAAGCCTCCGGTAAACAAATTTAATTGATCTTAACTTGGAAATGTGAGTTGGAATTGTGACGAGATAAAATGAGTTTTCTTCAGTGAATAATGTAACCCTAATAAGCTGTTTTATGTCATAGTATCAAACTGAATTAGGTTGAGTTTCCTCACATTTTTAAGGCAGCAGCTGAACTTTGAAATGTTTTACAGAGCATAACGTAGAAGAAGCTTACTCCTGTAGAACTGTTTCTTAAAGAAGCATTGCGATTCATGTGTTGTGATATGTTTTCAACCTTCAATTTTCAAAGCGCATAACTATGTACATTCATTTCCTTCAAACCTGTAGCCCCAAAGCCTCCAAGATTAGAAACAATATTTGAAGGGACAAAGTGACGTTCATACCTAAACTAAACAGAATATGTCCATTAACAGAGAGGAACACTTGGGAGAGAAATTGGATTCACTGCTCGTCCTGCAGTGATTGCTGCTGGCAGCGGAAGAGCCGTCCGTCTTTAGCGATGTTAGAATTTCGTTGGTCTCAAGTCTGGATGGAGGCCAGCTCCCTGGTATAGCAGCTGAGTGATTGGAGGGGGTAAACAGTCAAACAATTAGTCGCTTCTGCCTCCGGTGACACCCGTTAACCCTCAGAACTCCACACTAATGGGAGGGGGCGTCAATAGCTTCTGTCTAGCAGACAGAAGCAAGGTGCGCTTATTAAAGAACCGCAGAGAAGAGGCTGTGGTAATTAGATGCACGATCTTTTATCTCCTTTTGCCTAAATCAACAAATCAGTTTGTCTGCTGAGGCAGATGCGTTATAGTAGATAATTAGAGCAAAGACACATTTAAACCTTTTCTTGCCACAAAGGTGACTGCTGTAGCAGGAGAAGCAAGACAACAAGAGGCAGTGACTCATGCTCTAATTACCACTTTGAAAACAAAATAAGTAGATGAGTTCAGTGCATTAAATCTATTCTCACTTTGTGTTCCTGACCACTTGATATGCACTTATATTCCCCACGTAAATGCTCCTAATCACCAACGGCTGGCGCTGACAGTAACTCTAAGCGTGCAAAGGCCGCGCATGAGCTTGTGCGCTCTCAGGGGGGAAATGCCTACAAAGGCTCTCATTTTAGACAGTCAGCTAATTAAAGCGCTCGAGCAGATGGCGCAGACTTGGTCTGGACATAATGAGACGGTGAGTGGCGAGACGAACCGGACATGGCAGGACAGCTGTGAGGGGTTGGTGAGGTGACCAGAATCCAGGCGTCTCCCAGCCAAGAGAGTGGAACTTCATGAAAACTAACTTGAAGAAGCCACTGGATCAGACAGTGTTTTCATCCAGCGTGTGTTTGCTGAACAACTTTCACAGGAAGTTGTTTTTTTTTTTTCTCCTAGCATGATCTTGGCAGGTGTTTTTTTTTGGTAAACACCAAATCCTCAGCACCTGTTGCCAGAGGCTTTTCCTGTCTGCCAGCTCTCACCAACTCTGCTCCAACTGACACACTGTCCCACCGGTGGGGAGACAAAAAAGCAAGCTACAAGTGTGAAATAAACATCTGTGGCATTACCACAGCGAGCCGTTTTCCCTGGATAGAGGTTAAATGGCACGCAGCAACAACAACAACAACAGACAGCTCACAAAAGCAAGAATTTCTAGAGGTGCAGGAATACTCGGGACGGCTCGTCTCAGAAGACATGCTCCACTCTCCGCTCGGGCTCCGCGTGAGGAAGAGGTCGAGGCCGGCGGAAACCGGAGTCCCCGGGCGCCAGGAGGTGAAGTTTGAGGACGTCCGACTGTACCTGGTGGAGAGGAAAATGGGCAGCAGCAGGAGAAGCTTTCTGACCCAGCTGGCCAGGTCAAAGGGCTTTATTGTGGACGACGCCCTCAGGTTAGGAAAAAGCTTGCCACTTTTGTTGTTCACTGTGAGTGGAGCGGGGATGAAAGGGACCTAAAAGCTTTTGTGAATTTGAAACTCAAGACTTCACAGTAATGCAGACTGTTTTTTTTTTTTTTTTTCCTCTCTCTGGTGCTTCTGGTTAGAGATGGAATGATTTGACCTTGTGGTTGACTTTCAATGTCAGCGAAATAGAAGGTCAAGATGTCAATTAAACGCCTGTTTCAGCAAGGCTGCACTGTCCAGCAGTCGTGCTTATAAAGTGCAAACCTAAATAAACATTCATTTATACATATTTATAGCGTTCATTTCATTTCTGTGCACTGAATTTTGGATTTAAGTTGCACCCGAGAGAGTCAGATCAGGCTGCAAAAAAAAAAATTTAAACAAATGCAAGGACATAACTGAAAAGACCACTTCTCTGCCTGTTACTTTGTGCCGTCTAACAAACCTTTTTTTTCTTTTTTTAAGAAGTTACAGTCCAATTAGTTAATTAGCGCCACTGTTTCCTCATGAATAGTTAATTAAGACGAGTAAGGCCATCCATCCTGCCTCTGCTTCACCTTTAGTGCATTTTCCCTTTGAGCAATAACTCACAACTCCTACATAAATACGTTTAAGGAAGGGGATAAATTGGCTTAAAGCAGCTCCAGCTTGTAGCCGCTGAGAAAACTACAAACACTACAACTAAAGGTAACGGGTAACTTTTTCTTTTTTTTTCTTTTAATGAGTTTGCTGTGAGTTTTTAGTTAAGTCGCAGTTAAGAGGAGATGTTTGGTGAACTTGTTCCTCGCGAGGATGAATCATCCATTGTGCTGTAATTATGGAAGCAGCATGTGTTCTCCACTTCACTCTTTTTTTTTTCCCCCTGCGTCTAATTGAAAGTATCTTTTAAATCCCAAACTGTGGGCACAGCAGAAGTCCTCTGCTTGACACCAGCAGCGCTTCAGAGTCGGGCTCCTTTGTGGCGAGTGATATTGCTTCTTCTTTTCATTTTTTTAACTATGTTTGCAGGGCCTGTCCAGCTCAGACTTTCAGCACCTCTGATGAGCAGATTTGTGTATTTGTGTGTTCAATTGTTCCACTTTCATTCAGAGAGCCGTTTTTAACAATAACGCTATTTTAAAGTTAAAAAACTGATTGAAGTTTTGCTGCTACGTGCTGTATGCAGTCAGAGAGTTCCCACGTGTATAGTATAACCACTATGTGTGTGTTGTGTGTGTGTGTGTGTGTGTGTGGGTGGGTGTGTGTCTAAGTGCGCCTGCCAGCCGTGTGCCAGCTTGGCCGTGGCAGCATTCCCAGAAACACAGCTTGAACGCTCCTACGGTTACACTTGGCTTGATACAATTGTTTGAAACCGACGACAGGAAGTAGAGCGTGCCTGCCTCAAACTGACATTAATTCTGCAAGCCGACAAAACTCATATCAGCTGCTGTTTGATAGCAACACCTCCCCGTATCCAGTCTTACACAAGTTATAGGCAGGATGCCTTGAGCATATGGCGCCGCTCTCCTCTATGCATGAAGGAAAGCGCTCGTATACTATACACCACACACACGGCTCCCCTTGTGTGATTTCAAGTGTGATGCACGTGAACTTGGATGCAAGTATCGGCATGTTTGTCCTGGATGACTGATGAGCTGCATAAAAAGCTGCTTAACAAATGTAAAAACCATGTTTATGTCTATCAATTTAGCACAGCGGACGCATTTAAATGCAGATCAGAGGCATGAAACGGAGCTGTAGCGTTATTAGCATTAACCTTCTTCTGTAAGACCTCAAACTAGAGGGTTAGCATACGATTCTTGCCCACACATGAACCTCGAACCACAAGCGAGGCGTCCTTGAGCAACACAAGTCTTTCTCTTGTGTGCACAAGAGAGAAAAAGTGTCACTGTGACTGTAAAGAGTGCTAACAGGTAGAAAAGCGCCGCATAAACACCATTTACCACGAACAGAGTCGGCCATTAGCAGCTCAGGCTACATATTTAAAGGAGTCTTTTTGGTTTTTTTTCTTGCTGAAAAATGCACCTCGATAATCATTTCTAGCCTCTCCCCTGCGAATATTATGTTGTTTGTGTTTTTACCTTGGAAGCAGTATGGTAACACAGTTGTTAATGATCCGGACTGATGATAGAACTGGGCCCCAGAAGTGAGTCACCTAACATTAGTTATGGGAAAAATGGATGGGACTTTTACTTCTGGAACAAACTGTGCCTCGAATAGCTGTGTTTGGTATAGGCTATATTTATGCAGCAACTTTATTTATTGATTTTTTTTTGTCTTTTGCGAAACAATGGGTCCTAGATTTTACGCAAGTAAACGAGCAAAAGGATTCTGGTTGGGGACAGCTAATTTTAACACAGTGAGAACTAGCTTGCACATTTTATCGCCCGTAGTTAGCTAATTAAGCCAACGTTAGCCTCTTTGTTGGTGGAAAACGCCATGCAACCTACTTTTTCTGGCTAGTTTAAAACTTTAAAAGGATTTGACATCTGCTTTGCGAATTAGTATCATGTTTAATGATGCATGCAGAACACATAAATATTAGGGAATCTCAGAATATCCATATATGCACACAGCATTTGAATGTGCAGATAACTCCAAAGCTCGGCCACCACGCTGTGATTAGACAATCGGGTGTTTGGTGGGGCCCCGAGGCCGTTTCCTCATGTTGTTTCGCCTTTGATGTGACTTTTAATAATATTTTAATGTAAGTCAGTTAAATTTATTTATTGAGCCATTTATGATGGACCTCTCTGTGAAGATGAAGCAGCAGCTGAAAAAGGCAAACGGATGAAACCTCGCCATGGTGTGAGAAATCTGTTCTGGACATTCGCTGCCTTTGATCAGGCTGTTGGTTTTCACTTTTGGAAGGCGTGTAGGAGGGTAGCTGCTGCTGACAGGAACAGGGCAGAGAGACGACTCGCGCAAGAGAGAGAGACTTCTCCATATCAAAGCCCGTTGACTTTAGCCTGTCCTTGTGTCTGGGCTCGGAGTCCCACTGATTTTGGGAAGTACAATCTGGTGCCGGGCTGGCTTTTTTTCGTGGCTCATTTGCATGCCGATCTGCTGTTTTATATTCTACACAGCTACATGTTAAAATAAGGATCCAAATTTTGAGGGTAGATTACGTCTAGGTAAGCATTACTTGAGGAAAACGGCGATCTTAAGCTTAACCCCCATGTGGTTTCAAATGGTAATCAGCCCAAGGGCCAAATCTCTATTACTGTGGTTAGACAACTGTTCATGTCAAGTGGATCTAAGCTTCTGGAGATAATAGTCATGTCCCTAGATACTACCAATGTGTTTGTTTGAGAAGCTCTTCGCCCCTTGTCTTTATGTTGTCTTTTTATATTTTATTTAAACCACGGACCTTTGACGGCTAGACTAGTACGTCGAGCTGATAGAGAATTAGTTTCGCCAGTGATTTGGCCAATTAGGCCTCAGCCTGAGCTCCGTGGGGACCTCCCTTAAAGAATCCACTGAATTACCCATGGCAAGTAAGAGGAGGAGCATGCTGAGGGTAATTACGCACGGCTGGGTGCACTGATTGGGTATCGTAGTTAGATGCCGTGGCGGGGAGTAAAAGGGGAGGGGAGGCGGTGATAAAAAGTCTGTTGAGGAAAGTCTCGGCGGAGTCGGAGGAGGCACTGGTTGAGTGAGTTCAGCTATCAAACAGCGGAGGGAGGCACTAGGGGTCTGTGGTGATTGTTGTTTACCCAGTGTTGATCCCCGAACAGCGCAAGTAAGACTGTGATGCTGAGATCTGAGCTGCATTTCAAAAGCTTCGCTTGCACCCCTGCACTCTCTGAAGGCTGCTGAGACCAAGACAGGAAGGCTCTTTTCGGTAAATTGAGCAGGGGAGGAAATCTTTGAATCAAACAATTCCGGGCGACTTGGGAACCCTGCTAATCCATGGACGTGACTTTGCATTAAGAGAAATTGAATTACTTAAAAGCTGTCCCATAAGGTACTTTCCCAATCAGGTTGAATATTTTGGGTTGTATTACATCCTGTAAAGCTACATCTATGCTTCTGAGTCTATGGGTATACCTAGAGGCGTATGGCATAGATCTAGCTTTACCGGACGTAAGCTCCGTAACCCATGTCTCAGCTCGACATCTTAGCCTGACCTGCACCTCCCCAGAAATGTAACTACCACACAGATAGCAACAGCCGTGATCGATATCTAAAGTGCGTTTCCTCGTCCAGATGTCCCAGTGGCCGGAAAAGCACATCGAACTTGCCTTCTTCCTCAGTCGACTCTCTGGTTGTACACGCCATCTACTCAGACGTCTTCTCTCTTTTCTGTGTTGCAGTGATTTCAGTAAAGTAAACCCACTCTGATGCGAGCTGCTCAGCTTTAATGGGCATTGTGTGAAGTGTGAAGAAGCTAAATGCACGTAGTCGACTAGCCGCCGCCGTCTGTTAGCAGCGTAACTGCAGAGCAACGCCGCACAAGCATGAATCCCCACGACGCCACAAGACACTCAACTTAACTTAGGCTCGCACGTCACTTCTATGCCATAGCTGTGACGTAGCTCCGGAAAGTGTAGGGAGAGGAGGACTTGTTTTTTATTGGACAGAATACGACAGTGTAACGTCACTTCCTGTTTCGACTCCGTGCAGGAATTTTAAACCGCGCTGGAAAGAATGGAGGACGATATGGCATTAATGGAGGAATATTTTAAAAGAGGACATACATATGTCATTCTTGATGTGCTTTCAACCCATCATGACATCAACATGTCCCTCAACCCTGAAAGCACGGTTAAAGGAGTTAGGACTGAGGAGACGGGGCAACTACGTCCTTATCGGGCGTCCTCTCGGCCTCTTTAAATAATGCCAATGTCTTTCTGCAAGACATGCAGAAATTTTAGCAACGACTCATACTTCTTTCCACAGTGTGGTTTCAAAGCGCATCGCAGTGTCTTCACTTCCGTGTAGCTGACCATTCATAAAGCGTCATTTCTTGACTGGCGCCAAAACAACCAATCACATCAGCTTATATTTTGGCACAAGTTCTGTCCAGTCAGAACTGTTGTCCCTACCTTTTCTGTAATCTGAAATGTCGTTTTGACCTTCAGGGCCACCGTAGTGTAAACCATAAACGTTTAATTGCAACAGAAGCTCAGCGTTGATCCGTTTCATAAGTATAAACCAAACTTTAGTGAGATCTGGGTTTGTGTTTTTGAAGTTGGGTGGGTCTTACTCTTACACAACATCTTAATCAGCGTCCGTTGAGATGTGGTGTTGCTGAGTTATTGTCAAACCTGATAAAACCACACAAGCACCGTCCCGATGAAGCAAATCAGTTGATCAAATAAATAAAAGTTGTTTTTTATTTTGTCACTTTTCAGAAGCGCCACGTTGGGTCCCTGCAGACGGCTTTTCTGCATCTTCAATCCAAAATCCAGTTTCACGCTTCCAGTTTGACGCTGACTTGTTGTTTGTCTTGCGCTTGTTCACCGCCCTCCTTGGCTCTTGACAGGCTGAATAAAACCATAAGCTGATCTCTGGGTTTTCTGACAGCTCTTGTTCTCTCTCTCTCTCCCTCTCCCTCAAACACAGCGACGTGGTCACTCACGTGGTGTCGGAGGACAGGCAGGCCTCATCTCTCTGGACATGGCTAAAGGGGCACGGTCTGAAGAATCTGCCCGCGATGCACGTGCTGGACATCTCCTGGTTCACTGACAGCATGAAAGAGGGGAGACCTGTTGCTGTGGAGACCAGACACCTCATTCAGGTTTGTGTGGGATGCAAACCACCCAGAAATATGTAGATGGTTAAAGGGTTAGCACTAGGTGGCACTACGAACCAAAAAGGAAATGTAGATTTTTAGGAAACACAATCACGTAATCCTTTTTATTAGTGTGAAATAAATGTATATATTTAAACAGTACCTTATAGTTCATGCACGCTTCCTCTCCCTCTTCCTCTCCCTCCTGCAAATCTGCGATGTCAACTCCCATGGCGGAGAGCTCTTAAAAAGAGGACACATCTAACTCTCCCTCAGCCTCTGCTCATATCACCGCACTTCACCTCGCTGATAGCAAGAGAAACATCCTCCATATTGCGTGGGAGTGTCAAATGAACCCATCAGCTGGATGTCAGGGCTCGGAGCGGCCCGCAGACACACATGCTCGGAGATGCGCGCGTGTTTTTCCATGTGGACGGCGCGGCGAGAGCTCGGCAGCATATGGATCTGAGATAAAGAAATATGTCGACTCCCTCTCTTTCTGCAGCGCTAAAGCCTTCGCCAGTTTGCCATGCTCCATTTATGTTTCGTCCTAACAGCCTGTGACTGCTTTCACGGTCTCGATCAAATTGCTTGTGCCTCCATGTGAAATAACAGCCCCCCCACCACAACCACGTCTCCCCCACCGCTTTTACTTTTGTCTTGCCGTAGCGTTGTTTCTTTCCGCGGGGCCACCAAAGTGTGGCACATCAGTGGCGCACTTCTAGTCAGCTGCATCATTAGGAGACGAGGCTAATGATGCCGTGCTGACATTTATTGACCCATCTCCCCAGGTAACCACAGGCCCACTTCTGTGCGTTTTTTTTTTGTGTGATGCAGCTCCTCTCTGAAGCAAATGAGGTAACGCGCGGTGGCATTTATGCGCGCGGCTCTTCCACTAGATTGTTTTTTATGAGTGATAAATCCATTTAAAGGAGCTACCATGTAGAGAGGAAAAAAAATAAATAAATAAAAATATTCCCCAAACGGGCTACTCCTTGGACACATTTGCCTGCAGCTTTTCACGACAGTCTGCAGATGCAATGTGTTTTACTATCATAAATATTCTACAGCGAGCCAGGGAGGAGGGATTCTGAGTATTAAATCCATTGAAATGCAACGTGTCTCGCTGAGAGGCTGCTTCACCTAAAGTTAAAGTGGAGATCTGGTAAGATGTGACAACAGAAATGATTGCCAGGGATTTGGAGTTTGCATGTGGTTTATGAACATGTGTCCGCCTTCTCTCTTAAAGGCAGTTTAGACTTCTGCGTCAGTTTGGCTTTGCACAGAGTGACTGGTGTAGCCCCTGAGTTTGGCAGGTGCAAAATAAGACCGAAAGTTAACAACCCACACTGCACACAGACCCTGGTGCAGTAACCTAATGTGCACCAACACAGTGTTTCCACTTTAGTATTTCCAGCTGCTTCTCCGTATCCACAATTTTCTAATTGATTGTTTTGGATCAATAAAGATGGAAAACATGGAGGAAAGGTTAAAGGGGAAGTACTGTTTACAACCTAGACCTTATTTCTGGCATAAGATACGATCGTTTACTCACTTTGGTGTAATTTGGAGTCGTGGGACGATATTTAGATGCCCTTATATCTATATAGTGGAAGTGAATGGGGCACCGAAACGCAGCCTCTAAATAACATTATCTGCTGTGAACTTGTTAATTTCACCAATATTTTGTCTTGATACGCTAGTACCTATTCCCCGTTGAGTCCAGCGTTACCTGTAGTCTATTCACGGATGTGCAGCGGTTTGTTGTTCTTTGGCCAACTGTTCCCCTCTCTGCCTCCACTTCCTCCTTTCAGTGAGCTCCTCATCCGTGTACTCTGGCTCAAAATGGTGAGGATGTCCATCATAAGCAAGGTCGTCGTCCACAACCTCAGAATCGGAAAAATAATCAGCCATGTTGCAAAAAACTAGCAGTAGCACATTGCAGGTAAACAAGCCATGCTCAGAGATGACATCATCCAGGTCAGAGGTTAGTAGGTCAATCTACAGACCCCGGATGATGATAACAGGTAACTCTGGACTCAATGGGGAATAGCACTAGAGTATCATAACAAAATATTGGTGAAATGAACGAGTTTCGCAGCAGATAATGTGTTATTTAGAGGCTGTGTTTCGGTGCCCCATTCACTCCCATTATATGGATATACATGGATCTAAATATCGTCCGAACGACTCCAAATGACACCAAAGTTATATGGGTGAGTAAACGATTGTGTTTTATGACAGAAATAAGGTCCAGGTTGTTTAAAAAAAAAAAAAAAGTTCCCCTTTAACTGAGGAGGGTCGGAGACACAAACACAAACTAAAAAGAAAAATTAGCCTGACTAGCAAAAAAGACGGCGCCGACTAGTGTTTGCGTGGCGCTTACACAGATTGAGCCAGACTGATGAGTGCACAAGTATAAATAGCTTGCACAGGTGTAGGTTACGTACTGTACGTAGGTTACAGCGTCTCTGTCCCACCTGGAGCCTGTAGGAGACAGGCTTAGGGGCAAGCAGCTTCCCTTTAAAGGTGGCACCTAGACGACCTTTGACCTGCTCAGCCGCCCTGGAGGCTTTCATTAACCCGCCACTGACTGACGGGCATTAATGTGCAGGGACGCTTCGAGTGTCTCTATGGTTTAGACGAGGGCACAGGAGAAGGCGAGGTCCTGCCATACTTACTGTACCTTTTCATTTCAGCAGATGGTACGCTGAATAAAAAAACACGCCCAGCGTGCAGCCTGCACGCATTACTTACATGAAAGCCATACAGCAAAGGTGGAGAGGACACTGGAGAGTAAGCCACTAGGGGATATGCTGATACTTTAACTTCTACATATAATACCTGAGCCCAGATGGGGAAAGTGCAACCTCTGCATGCTGATGCACAGACGTTTGTCTCCGCAGACCCACAATCCCACACTGGATTAAACAACCTCTAGCTGAGGTACAAACGTGACGGAGAACATCATGTTGTATTTAGAGGGGAACACAGTCGGGGAGTTTGTAAGGCAGCTTTACTTTTGATTGGCATAAAAATTGCACCGTGAAATATATTCAAAGTTATTCGATTTTTTTTCATTTTTTTTATTTTTTATTTTCTGAGAACAGGAAAGGCTCCTGGCAGAGAATAAATGATGAACATTTTTTTGAATCCCTCACTGATTGATTCAGCCCAGCAGTGTGAGAGCTACTACTTCTTTTCATTATCTTTTTGTGACACCCCTGCTCCTCACGCCGCATTGGTCTTAGTCAACACTGTGCGGTGACAATCTCTCCATCTTCCTCATCCTCCCCTCTCGGTATCGCTCTCCCACCCGGTCCATGGGTAATTTTATGGACATAATGTTCCCTTTTGTGATGTCTAATTGTCTGCAAGAATATTAATATTACATTGGTAATCCTTTTGACACATATATTACAAATGGGGGAACCATTTCTTCATAGAATGAAAAGGCAATTTACAGGAGGCAAATTGGATGATAGCAAGCAGATTTGTAATGCCACGGGTTAGGTAGCGTAATGGATTTGGATGCCACCAGACTGTGAGATGAGTGTCATTAGCCTGTTGCCCTGGAGACACACAGTCATAAAAATAACTTCTCCAAGGCAAATGGCTACATTTTTATGTAATTCAATTTGAACTCTTGGCTCTGCGCTCATCAGGAATAGCCTTACAGATATATTCTTTTTTTTTCGCCTGGTAACAGTTTGGGCTCAGGTGTAAAAACAATATGCACCGATCAGCCACAACATAAAAACCACTGAGAGGTGAAGTAAATATCATCGTCTGTGAATCTTCAGCGACTTCAGCACTTTGATAGCACACCTGCACAAATCTTCCAAACTGTGCTTTTTAAATTGACAAACATCAGCCACAACATTAGAACCACAACAAATGACCATCTTGTGACAATTCAGTGTTCTGCTGGGAAACTTTTGGGCCTGGCATTCATTGGTGTGGATGTCACTTAGACATGTAGCACCCACCTAGACCAGACCAGGCACCCCCACCCCATAGCAATGACACTCTGGATGCAGCGCGACACACAAAAACACTTTAGGAACAACTCAAAAAACATGAAGAACAGCACAAGGTGTTGACCTGGTCTCCAAATTCACTAGATCCCAAACTGATCAAGTATCTGTGGGATGATCCACAGAGGCCCCTCCCCTCAGATGCCCCCCACCAACAACATATTGTTACCAGACACTACAGGACGCCCTCAGAAGGTCCATGTCCTTTCTCTGATGAGTTACAACTGTTTTGGAGGCACAAGGGAGACCTGCACAATATTAGGAAGGTAGGTGGTCATGTTTGATTTTTTTTTTTTTTTTTCACAGGATGCCTTGCCAAAGGCGACTACACCCCCTCCCATTGCCAAGATTTCTCAAATTTCTCAATATGCCTGCCAGAGACGGACAACCATTGAAAACAACAACAAGATTTTCACGGTAAGGAGCTGCAGCTCTAACCTCACTTCGGACACACTTTTACATGCTCAGCCACCGGAGGCCATCGCTCCTCCTTTCCAATGTAAAAACCTCCATCATCTGTTCTGCTCTAATTGGATGGCTGCCTCGCTTCACTCACCAGCGGTCTGACACAACTCTCCCCAAAATACATTAACCTGCAAATGAGCAGCATCTGCAGCTGCAGCACGTTGGAGGCACAACAGCTGACATGTCCGCGATCCCTGGCACCGGGGGCTGGCACGGACACGCCCTGAGGCGCCTCGCGATACGCCAAGATGGGCAACGGACGTGACGCTCCTCTCAAGCAATGATGAATCTGTCTCTCTGCCATCTGGTGGGCAGAGCGGGAGGGGAGGGCTGCAGAGGAAAAGACGACCGGGGTTCTCCAGCAGAATGGCAAAGTGGTTAATTGGCTTAGGTGTTGATGAGCGTGAAAGAAACGGGAGGTGATGTTCCGGCAATAATGGCAATTTAGCCGCAGGTGCGGAGTGAGGAACCACAAAATATGAACAAGTCGGTGTCAGCTGTAGATCGGTGCGTTTACACGAGCATGAATAATCCACCGTACCATCGGAAAAAGTAAACAAATCGACTTAAATTAAATGATGTTTGTCTGAATTAATAAAGCAAGCTGTCACAGCTACTTCCAGTTCTACCAGTGCGACGCTCCTCAGGCATCCTTGTGTCTTGAAAGAGAAAGGTCAAGTCCAGATCTGCCATATGTGCAGCACATACAGGGGATTGAAACCGCATTGCTCAAAGATCCACAGTGAAATATAAACATCTGACATAAAAAAAAGTCCACAAATATAAAAACTGAGGCACATGACAGATTTGAAGTGAGTCCAGTGTTGCATAAAGTGGCTGCTGCAGCCCCTGAGTTTGTCAGGTGCAAAATAAGATATAAAGTCAATAAATATAATACCATATAAATGTCACAGATGAAGCGTTAAAAGGCGTGTAATGCACAGAGAGCCGAGCTGAGCCGAGCTGGTGTGTGGATGTGGTTGCTGAAGGCCGCGCCGGTGCTTTCTGATATTTTAGTGACTGAATTATAAATAATAATTAAAAAAAAAAAAATCATCATAAAATAATTGCCAGATTAATCTTTAATGGATCCAGTAATTACTTGTACGTTTAATAAGCTGTGCTCTGACCTAATGGAACTGTCATGATGTTACTATGAGAAGAAATAGAGCAAACGCGTAAAGCTTCGCTGTAATTCACTTTCACTCAGCTTTCCGTGGTTTGTCTCGGAGGCGCGGCCTTGGCGCTATATTTGGAATGCGAGTTTCTGAGATGTGCAATATCACCGTGAGCTCTCTGGCAAACCTAACGTGTGTGTTTGTGTGGGAGTGTGGAGACCCGCTGATGAGTTTCTGTAAGACCTATTAAGAACAGCTTACCGAGGGCCTGTGAGGCATCTGTTGCATAATGGCTCTTTACTTCCAAGCGACGGTAAACGTACGTAATGGATGCGCTCGCATGTGTGTGTGCGCGCGCGTGTGTGCATCGAAACACACAAATGCACACACGCGTGTTTGTCCGCGCGGACGGGTCGGGTGCAGATGTGCACACCAGGGCGCCGTCCCACCTGGGGAAGGGCTTCTGTTCGCTTTCTTGTCCCCGGTTTCTTTCCGCGGCATTAACTCCATAATTAGCGATCCCGCTCAGTCTCTCTATCCCCGTGATTAACTCATTATCTCCACATAAAGCTACATCAAAGGAGACTTTCTGATTAGAGCGAGAGGTTGTTCTAGCTGCGGACCCGAGGAAGCCACAGGTAAAACACTTCACTGAGGCAGACAGAATGCAATTACTTTAACTATCCGAGGCGCAAAGAAAGGCAAAAAATAAGCTCGCCGCCTTGCCCTTTGACTGTAAACCAAGCCCCTGTTTAGAAATAAGTGCCAGCCAACCAACCAAGGTAGGATATGCCAGCGTGGCGGTGCTAATGAGGGGCAAGCCATTGATCCGCTATGGTAAAGCAATCCTTGATCTGCCCCGGTGCCTGCTTGATAGCCAGGGACAGTAATGATGTAATCCCTGTGAATACTAATGGGAAAAGCTTTAGTGGAGACTCATTTGAGACTCACATGCTTACGTTTCTTTTGTCCTACAGCATGTGATCGGGTTTTTTTGTGATGGAGTCGCGACACAGAAAGCGTGTTCCGTCAGACTCATCAGAAAACCCATTAGTTCAGCATATTTCTTAAGTAAATGAGATTTAAGGACGCTGGGAACGCCATTTATGACGTTAATAATCTCAGCTTGCATGTGTCGCACTGCTGGACAGTGGCCAGATATGGATCGCTGCCGTCGCTTCATGGATATCCTCGATAACGCGCACTCGAAAAGTCCATTCCCGCTCATTAGAGGGTTAGATGTCAGCTGGCAGCGCTGCAGTGACGAGTGTCCTCGGGCACGTCTAAAGGCGAGGAGAATTTCAAGTTTTAAAACCTGCTGCTTATACAGCATCCAGCAAAGCGACACAACAAAAACCTAATCAATAGCTTATGCCCGACCCCCTTCAGGCTGTTTATCTGGTTTCAGACACAGAGTCCAGTATCTTTTCGGATGTATGTCATGGCTAACCGGTGCCGCTGTCACCTAGCAACCTCAAATAGGCCCTAAAAAGGAGGTCTTACCAATCTGACATTCACATGTGACTCACAGAACTCTTTTGCCATCTTTATTCACAATGCCAGGACTACGCCAACAGATTTAAAAAAAAAAAAAAAAAAAAAATACAAAGCACGGGAACCTTGAATCTTTCAGACTTCAACCAGGAGAAAGTAAAAAACCAAAGAATTTGAAGAGCCCACTTTATTGTATGCCACTGACTGCAAAGTGAATGCTAATCAAAGACACTTTTAAACGTATTAAAAAAGCATACATTCACCTGCCAGTTCATTAGGTACACTCATGTGAAAATGAATGCATTCTAATGGAAGTCCTGCACTGAATCTTCATGAAGGTTAAAGTTTTTAGCATTCTTTTAAATAAAAGAGAGTGCAGTTGGTTTAACCAACAGTTGGAGTTACAGTTCAGGTTTCTAACACGGCACCTAAATAAAAAAATAAATAAAGCAACAGAGGGAAAAAATAAGACAGTAGCATGAACGTCTATATCTTTGATTGATTGTTTCTTTAAAGACAATCTAGCCTCGCCCAGCAAGACTTGATTCTGTTTGAGTCTGGTAACAATCCACGTCGCTATTACTCTTCTGTCCATCACCACATAAAGCCCACCCAAAGGATTCGATTTGTTCTCAACATATAAAACAGACAGGACCTTTTTCTCGTGTTGTGTCTGGCAACTATTCTGTGATTGGTCAGAATTTGGAGTGGGTGTGGCCAATACAGAAACGCAGAAATGCCAGCGGGCTGTGTGTGTGTGTGTGTGTGACGTCTGCTGCAGACTTTTTTCTTGTTCTTTCCGCCCTAGGAGCAAGAACAAACTTAGCGGACGCTGAACGGAGAATGTACAGAACAAGCTTTAGAACCCAGATGGTGAAATTTCTCTTTCAAAGATTTAAATAAACTTAAGAAAATAATAAAAATTATTATTGAATCATGGAAATTACTGAAAAATGGAAGCACTGCGATTTGTGGTTTACTAACCGAATATCGTCAACAATTTCATTTAAGCCCTGGATCATTATAGGTCAAATATTGTTCAGTTCTGCCAAATGAAGCGAGCCAGCGGATGAAACACACGGATGAATGTGTTAATGGGGGTGAATATGGTGCCGTCTCTCAGCCTTGCTGCAGGGTTACTCATGTTTTTTTCACTTGATGCAAAACTTCTAAGAATTTAAGTATAAAAACAATTATTTTTTTTGTCATACACAATGACTTTATTGTCAGAGTGTGACCAGTTTGTCCCAGCGTAATATTTGGAAATCCATAATCCATGTGTGGGGACTCAACAGGAAGCTGTCTGACACAGACGATGGAAGCCTCAGACATCCTGGAGCCATCTCGTCAGGCAGAGGAATTCATGAAAGCCTTTTCCCCAACACGTTTATTTTTAATTTTTTTTGCTGTGTGCACGACTAAGGAACGTTTTCCTCATCCTCAACAACATAAAAGACAGCAGTAAAGCTTTTGAGCAGGCACCTCTTGTGCAAACGAACTATAAGTCTGCTCATTCATCGTGTACCCGTATTTGCAAATGTCGGTGCAGAATGCAATTCTAATGGGCACAGAAAACCCGGGGTTCCTCTAAAACTCTTTGGCTTCTCTGCGAGTTTACAAGCGAGTGAACAGTTGCCATCTTTGCCTCTGGTTTCCACGTCTTATAACGTGTCTTTGTAAGGCATAGGTGTAGTGAGCGCTGGAGAAAGGAAGACATTTTTAGATGTAAGCCTTAGATTAGAAGAATGCTTTGCCTAATATAGATTTAAAAGACGTCTGTTAAGCTCACTTTGGTCCAATTACGCTCTGTAACATACTAATTTATTTGTTCGTCATCAGATCAGTGAAATAAACTCTAAAGCGCAAATAAGTGTGTTTATTTTTGCAAAAAAAGCAGGGGTGCATTTAGATTCAGTGGTAATGGACGACAGCTGGATTTGCATGAACAAGCATTTTAAAAGAAAAAAACATCAGCTCCTTGTAGTAACGCAGTAAATATGTAAAACTGAACACTGATCTACCGAACCCATTTATGTTCCGGGCACACAATGTGGAGAGGCAGCTATACAATTACACACGGGGGGATTTAAATGATGCAGTTTGCGGTTACGAGTGTGTGTGTGTGCATGTGGAGGGATCAGCGAGACAGACGAGAGGAAGCGTCGGAGGAAACCTGCTATGATTTCGGGAAGGAGGGGTGGAGAGGGAGCGCCTGGGGGGAGGAGGAGGAGGAGGAGGAGGAAGTAGGTGGTGCAGAGCGGTGTCACGATCAGGAAGAGAGGATGAGCATCATCGCGGCAACAGCACCCCAGTGAGGTGTCAATCACACACTGGCAGCAAGCGGCCTGTCATTCCTGAGCCGTGCACTATTGATTTATTCACCCCTCTTTATCCCTCACCCTCCATCCTTCTTTCACTCCCATATCATTTCACCGTGCCCTTTTGCTACGTCTAATATCCCCCCACGCACTCGCACTGTGCTATCTCTCGCTCCTGTTGTCTGTTCCTGCCTTGCTCTTGCTGTGACTGGGAAATCCACTCCGTATTTACGTACACAAGTCGAGCTTACACCCTCTCTCTCTCTCTCTCTCTCCCTTTCTCTTTTAAATCTGCTTACTCTCGAGTCTTCTGCTGTCATAATTCCACCGCGAGCCTGACGTGCACCGACACAAAAATTGACATTCGTGTCTCGGCTGATGGACGTACGCAGCTGAATGCCTTTCCTCCGGGGGCTACTCACGTGCGCACGCATACAGTAAAGTGCGCTCGAGCAGATATGTACGAGCACTGACGAGACTTAGCGAACGAAGAGGTGCGGAGAGAGGCGGCTAAACGTCCCGAATTTGTTTCCCTGCGGCACAGGGCCTCCGGTGTTGTGATAACGGAAAGGTCACGGATGAAGAGGATGGGTGGAGTGGGTGTGGGGGGCGCCGGACCTTAAATGCATCACTCCCTCCTGCATCCGGTAGGGGTTTGGAGCCTAAAGAGGCAACAAACAAAAGCTATAAGTATCAGAAAAGGATCAAACTGTTGGTTTTTGTTTGGTTTTATAAAGGTGAATTAAAAAACGATCAGGCGTAACATTAAGACCACCTCCCTAATATTGTGTAGGTCTCCGTTGTGACTCCAAAACAGTTGTGAGTCTTCAGAAACAGACATGGGCCTTCTGAGGGGAGGGGCCTCTGTGGATCCAGATACTTGATCAGTTTGGGATCTAGTAAATTTTGAGGCCAGGTCAACACCTTGTGCTGTTCTTCATGTTTTTTTTAGTTGTTCCTAAAGCGGTTCTGTGTGTGTGCCTGTGTCATTGCTATGGGGTGGGGGTGCCTGGTCTGGTCTAGGTGGGTGCTACATGTTTAAGTCCACACGAATGAATGAATGCCAGGTCCAAAAGATTCCCAGCAGAACATTGTATTGTCAGTGTTATTCTCCTGTCAGTGGTTTTAATGTTGTGGCTGATCGGTGTACATATAATAAGACCTTTGCCCTTGCATTTCACATTAAAGTGCTATCAATATCCTTTGGATGGTGTTCATAAAAACTAGCTAAACTCCTTTTCTTCAATGGCGTAGGTAAAAAGAAATGATTCTGAATCACGTCCACTGATTATTCATTAGATATGGGACAGATAAAATCCATCTCCTCGATGCTAATCGTGTTAAAACTCATCTCAGCGGGTCATCTGACCTCCTTTCATGGTTCCTTTTATGTGCACGCGGTGAGGCGGGCTGCTGTGCGAACATGACTCGCGGGCATGTCCGTGATATCCGGTGACGGGGGGTAAATCGGCGCTCTATATCAACGTCCCCGCGAACCAAAGCTCCCGCCCACCCCCACCCCTCCCTCGCCAGCCTTAGCTCCTCATTAATTAGATGAACGCATATGCAGGGTGGATTTTTCAAGCCCACAGCGCTGACTCCACACAGATGCTGCGCCAACATGAGAGTTGACAGCTTTGAGATCAGTGTGTGCGTGTTAGTGTGAGTGTGAGTGGGTGTTTCGCAGGTGAGATGATTAAATGTGACGATTGGATGTTCCACTTTCCACCGCTTCATTCATGTCAGAAACCTTCTTCAGGTAGGGGTCAACAGAAAAACGCCACACGGACATCTTCTAATAAGCTCTTCATTTTCAAATAAATACCACCATTAATTTGGGAAACACCAGCAACAATTCACATTTTTTATATATATATATCAGGCATAACATTATGACCACCTTCCTAATATTGTGCAGGTCTCTCTAGTTGCCTCCAAAACAGCTCATCAGAGAATGGACATGGGCCTTCTGAGGGCGTCCTGTGGTGTCTGACAGCACAATGTTGTTAGTTGGGGGGTCTTTGAGGGGAGGGGCCTCTGTGGATCATCCCACAGACACTTGATCAGTTTGGGATCTAGTGAATTCAACACCTTGTGCTGTTCTTCATGTTTATTTGAGCTGTTCCTAAACTGTGTCATTGCTATGGGTTGGGGGTGCCTGGTCTGGTCTAGGTGGGTGCTACACGTCTAAGTAACATCCACACAAATGAATGAATGCCAGGTCCAGAAGTTTCCCAGCAGAACATTGAATTGTCACAAGATGGTCAATGTTATTTGCTTCTCCTGTCGGTGGTTTTAATGTTGTGGCTGATCGGTAAACTTCCCATCTGCATATCCTGCCCCCTGTGAAGCACTGATATCCTTCTCCAGTTGTGTTTCCGGCCAAATGACTGGTCCAATCTTTACCCCTCTTTCATCTCTGTTTTGGTCTCCACCATCCCCTGAGGGAAATATCCCGTCTCTTCTACAGCAAAGTTCTCCACTTGGCTCACTAACTTGTTTCTAGGTTGTAGTGATTCTTTGATGAAATTCTGGCATTCTTCTTCAATTCTTTTTTTTTTTTTTTTTTGGTGCACCAAACCATCTGCTCTCAGGCAGATTTTGGTGCATCGCTCCCTTCTGCGCCGATTACACTTACTCCTCCATACAGCGGAATAATTTCACATAAAGTGTCTTTTTCAAATCCTTTTGCCAGACTCATTGGCATACACAACCACCCTTTTTTCCCCCTGAAGACATTAGAGAGCTCTTAAGAACTTGGCACGGTGACACCACACAGTTGAATATCAAAGAACTGCAGAACCTGGACGTCAGAGGTTACGTTCCAGGTCTGATCATTGGCACCTGGTCTGAAGACACTGATTACAGCATTTGAAGGGGTGGAAAATGTAGGGCTGCACTTACATTTTCCATGTATCTGAACTTTTGTTATCATAAGTGTCATTTCCTTGTTTAATTTGTAATAGGGTTTTATTCGTAGTTGATGCATTTGGCAGTTTATTAGAAAAGGTTTCCATGTACCATTTCACATGAATGCATTTCTGTGGTTTCATGTATCTGGTGCTTGCATTATTTCCAGTTTATTCATAAAGAATGAACACACTATGTGCACAACATGAGAATCTTGTCCTGGACTCACAGTGCAAGCCATTCAGACCAGTAAACCCAAGCATGTACATCACACGCAAGCTGCTCACTCCACATCCGTCTCACTAAACACTCGCAAACACAAGCGTGCCCTCTGACCTATCCGATAACAAGCTCGCCTTTCCTATTTGTCGCACGCTGCGAGCAGAGATCTGCTGTGTGTGTGAGTGTGTGTAAATGTTTGTGAGATGTAAAGGGTCGTTCCCTTTCCATGTGCCGCCGTAAACGGGTCACTGAGTCTCCTGGGCGAGCCCGGGCTAGCGTCTGCTGCTCACTGACCTGAGGCTGCCTCGTCTACACAGGACTGCGGGTGGTGCGGTGACCTCAAGATTGCGGCTCGGCTGGGGGAGAGGAAATGAAATGTGGCAGAGTCGGTCCTGATCTGTGGCAACGCTGAGCTGCCTTAAGTTCACGTCCCCGGTTTAGCGTTCCTCAGCTTGAGTACGTGTAGTGGCTCTCAGTATTTGCCCTTTAGGCACTGCGCACCGGCCAACCGGTTTATCAGCTGCACAGTATTTCCCTCTTATCGCTTCCTATTACTGTATCCTTCTGAAATGCTACAGATTTGTCCGTCAGAGTAACGTGCCAGAGTTAAGACCCAAGTGTTCTAAGCGAATGCACACCAACGCCTCGCTCCTAGGGAAAAGTCTGCGCACTCAGTAGCTGCTTTCTAACAGCTTCACTAAACCGTTATGTTGAATTAAATGAATGTAATGTGAAAGGGTCGTATGGAGTGGGCGCGCGGTGACAACAGGACACCGGCAGCATCTGTGGTCTTTCATCAGTGTCAACACTGTGCAGCTCCTCAGCACACTCTGGAGCATTTTTAGATGCCGCTCACGGCCCAGCGCGCGGGCTCGTGGAAATGCAGATAAAAATATACTATCATTTGTAGTTTTCTTTTTTTTGTTTTTGTCTAAAAAATTGCAAGTTGGGTACAGTGCGTTCTGTGAACAGCGTAGGCGGCTGCGTCCTCTCTGAGGCTCATTGAACGGGCGACAAAAAAATAAAAAATAAAAAATAGGAAAAGAACAGGTGTAAAGACTAAAACGACGGTTGCTGAAATTCATTTAGCTGCTTCAGTTTAGGGGTCCTGGTATTGTGCATGGCAGCTTACTGGGATGCTGGAATAGAGCAGAATTATCGCTAATGGCATCAGCAACACCTGCGCTGGTGCTCCTTAGAAAAGTCAAATTGCGCGCTGCAGAAAGAGAGAGAGAGAGAGAGAGAGAGAGAGAGAGGCTCTGATTTAAAAGAATTTACAAAAGTGGACAAAAGTGTAGAACAAGGAAAGCCATTTATTTTCATCAGAGGTTACGTGAATAAATTCAGGAAAGTACAGAAATTGCATCCTGACCAGCACGAACGACATGTTTTTTCAATCCTGATCTAATTGTGCTTTAAATTGCACATACACCGATCTTCCTAGCATCTTGTAGGTGCCTCCAAAACAGTTGCGACTCATCAGAGAATGGACATGGGCCTTCTGAGGGCCTTAGGGTCCTATGGGTTGAGGGGAGGGGCCTGATCATGTGACTCATCCCACAGATACTTGATCAGTTTGGGATCTAGTGAATTTGGAGGCCAGGTCAACACCTTGTGCTGTTCTTTATGTGTTTTTGTGTGTGTGTCTGTGTCAGTCTGAGTAACATCCACACCAATGAATGGATGCCATGTCCAAAAGTTTCCCAGCAGAACATTGAACTATCACAAGATGGTCAATGTTATTCACTTCTGTGTGGGTGTTTCATCAAATTGTTCTCTCTCCACAATCTGCTCGGAGCTACTAAAGATCAAGATTCATAGACTTTTCTGTGACTTTCTTGAATTTCCCTCTTGAACAATTCAATAGTTCATATATGTTTTTTAACTATAATAAAAGTGTGCCTCCTGCCACAGACCACTGTGCATATTTCTAACCAAAATAAGCATTTCCACCAATCCGCATCTCTACGGCGGCTGAATGTCACAATTTCCAGTAAATGTGCAAATGTCTCTCAAACTTTCTGTCATTCATTTTGGAGATGAACGAGTGCAGCACTATGTGTGCTTGTCTAAAAGTCTACCACATCAGCCACGTAGAACTGTTTTTATTTCATTTTTCTTTCCCCCAAGTGTAACCTGGGCCTCGCTGTGTTTCAGTCACTGAGACGTGCTGCCTTCTAGAAAAGCCTTTTTTATATTAAACCATCATTTTGTGCACAGAGCAGCTTTTGCACGTAGTTTCAGTTATAGTTTCTCATTACTGTTGATATATAGAAACCCACAATACTCTGCATATCAGTGCACAGTAATTGGAATAACTAAATAGGAAGAAGGCAGACAATTTATGGTCTGCTATCATAGGTTTCCTGAAAAGAAGCCAGACAACACTTCCTTAAAAAGTTAGAGCCTAGAAAGAATTGCAGGAAGTGAACAGAGTAACAACACACCTAAATAAAACCAAACCACATAGTGAGATAACACTTGAACAGTTTGGGGGAGAGAGAAAAAAAAGTGCAATTATCACATTCCATCATTTAGATGCACAAAATAAAAATGGCTTTTGGCAGCAAGAACACCGTGAGGACGCAACAACACAACTTGCATCTATAAATGAGTGAAATGTGATAATTGTATCAGGACGTTACTTGGTGACATTTGAGATGCCTTTTTTAAAATATATTTTTTTAAGGTTGTTGTTAGTGTCTTACAAAGAACTAAGAACTGAGTGGTTTCCTCCACTTGGTCATGCAGTAATTAAACCGTCACCAGCATGAAGCAATGCTGAACATGGAGCCAAATGTTGTGTTGGACTCCAGCATCTCTATTATTAGGAAGTGTGACACCAGACTCGTGTCAGTTTTTTCTCTAACTTCATTTCTTGATGTGCAACAATCACTTGAATAATGTAAAATAATCGACAATAAAACGATTATTCAGTCTTTGGGTGCTTGTCTTAATCCCGAGGAAGATGTCCTCACCATGTTGCACTTCTATCGATGAAGGCCTCAACTAAATTTGTCATTTTTCCCAACTTCAAGACAAATATTGGGTCCAGTCTTTACCAGATTGTTTGACATATGCTGGTTTATTTAGCCAGCCAGAATCTGTACTGCGCTACTGCAACTAAATTCTGAGAAATCCTAGACACAAATCCAGAGGGATTCTACTAAACAGTTTGTCTGTTGTCTATATACTTCAGTCCAATATTTGTCCCCTGTCTTTGCATACCCTTCTGAATAAAGGCACCACCACTGACAGTGATCTCTGCGACTGCGTCAACATAAGCTGGAACAAAAAGTGTTGCACGCCTCGTAAAAGTAGACTTTGAGGTTGCATGTATTGCACAAATGTGCCTAATAAGGTTGGCGCAGTGGGTCTTATAACACTCGAGTTGACTAAAGCAGAAGACTTAAAGGGGAACTACTGCATTTTTTCACAACCTGGACCTTATTTCTGGCATAAAATACTCACCCATATAACTTTTGTGTAATTGCCTTAGGGAGATATTTCGATCGGTGTGTCCATATAGTGGGAGTGAATGGGGCACCGAAACGCCGCCTCTACATATCATTATCTGCTGCAAAACTTGTTCATTTCACCAATATTCTGTCATGATACGCTAGTGCTATTCCCTGTTGAGTCTGGAGTTACCCGTTATCATCATCCAGGGTCTGTAGATTGACCCACACAGCCTTGATGATAATGCGTTATTTAGATTCTGCGTTTCGGTGCCCCAGTCACTCCCACTATATGGATATGCACAGATCGAAATATCTCCCAAATGACTACAAATTACACAAATGTTATATGGGTGAGTAAACGGCCGTATTTTATGCCAGAATTAAGCTTTCCCCATAATAATTAATGTCCTGTCCATCAGCTAATTACTGTAGCTCTAACGTTAATCAGTCAGCATTCAGGGTCTAGCCATTTTATTATTTGCACAGAGCCCATTTCCTGTTGGGAGACATTAGAAGGCGTCTGCTTTAATTGTGTCACGACAAAACCAAAGTTCAAGAGAAGCAAACCAAACTCGAGAGAGATTAACTGCTCAGACACCTACAGACATAGGTCAACAGTCACATCAATCCAGGTTTGGGCCATCTAAATGAACCATTCCCCCAAACACCAACAAATAAGGAAGTGGGTCTTGAAGTCTAGGCCTGAAGCCGTCACAGTTGGCACCGACTCTGTGTTCACTTTGGCTTTTTGTTCCATTTTGGTCTCCACCAGCTGCTTAAATAAGTATTTGGTTCTTCAAAGTTTGTCTGGAAACGATGCTGAGTGAAGCTGGGCGCCATCAAACCAAAACAACAAGATGAAAAACCCTCTCCTGCGTGTACTGTATGTTGGTTTCTTTGTTCCATTTTTAGCGTACCGTAGCAGCTCTAAAGCTTCTGAATTTAATATCAGAGAATGGTTGGACTCGCTGTCTGCTCCCTGCTAGATTTCCTTCATTCCAGGATCCTGACTGTAGCCTATTTCCAGCAAATACATTGCTTTTGAAAAAAAAAGAAGAAGAGGAAAAGTCCACGCCTGCCCTCCGGGGAGCCTGTTGTGAACAAGTGGAAAATGACAGGTTCCTGTCTGCTGCTCGCCAGCCTCTAATGTCTCTGTCCGGTCATCCAGAAGAAAAGCAACATGCGGCAGGCTCTACATGGACGGGGGACAGTGACAGGGACAGAGGCTGAGGGGGGAGAGCGGTAGAGTTTGGAGGGCGGATACAGAGGGAGCTCCTATCCCTGTCTAGCTTCGTCTATGGTTCAGTGCTTCTCACGTGCGAATGCACACCTGACACATTTTTTTGCTTGGCCTTGCTTTCTCC
The DNA here is from genome assembly GCA_005024645.1 of Planiliza haematocheilus. Classification (NCBI taxonomy): domain Eukaryota; kingdom Metazoa; phylum Chordata; class Actinopteri; order Mugiliformes; family Mugilidae; genus Planiliza; species Planiliza haematocheilus. The sequence goes on along the minus strand of SRSE01001339.1, from coordinate 1,648,557 downwards.
TCCTCTATTTCTCCCCTTACCTTTTTATAAATACTTAAAAGAATTGGTGATTCATTCAATAAGGCTGCCGCACAATACTTATTATACAATATCTTACAGGTAGGAATGTGATTTTATTTTATTTTTTTAACCCACTCTCCTACATTATTCCACCTGCCTTCATTTGTTCTTGCCTGCTTCTCCCTGTAGGATGCGTTTGAAGTGCTGGCAGAGAGCTATGAATTCAATGAGAACGAGGGGCCGTGCTTGGCATTCAGGAGAGCTGCGTCTGTCCTGAAGAGTCTGCCCTGGGCGGTGCGGTGTCTGGGAGCCACAAAGAACCTGCCCTGCCTGGGGGAACACTCTAAGGCTGTCATGGAGGTAAAGCCCTCAGTCTAGGCAGTCTGCTCGACGCAGAGTCCATCTGACAGCGAATCCATCTGTTTTTTACAGTACGCTGCGAGCACCGGCGTCATGAAACAACAGCGGTTATTTCAGGGAGTGGAAAAGACATTTTTAATGCAATGAAGTCTTCTGTCCTCAATTTAGCTTATTGGCTATTTATAGTCGGGTTTTAAACTCTTTGTAAATGAAGGCAGAAACAAAGCAATTACAAACGATTTACCGTGATGACGGCAACCCTGACCAACCTTCTGTTTGCCCTGTGGACTCTGGTCAAAGCAAAATGTGACTCACGCGTACTACAAGATTTCAAGCACAGATGGAATAAAGAAAAAAACACTCAAATCACAGCAGGCCCATAAATATAAAAGTTAAAAATCCTCACGGCTGGGAGGCTACACGCAACGCGGGACCTCATTCCAGGGCCGATCAATGCCGGCCTGATTTATGAATCACCAAATGATTAATAAACAGAATCTGGTGTGTTGTCAAGCGCACCTCCTGCTTGAGGGACTTTTATTAGAATTTGGGTACGCGGCGGTTACAGGAAATACATCTAAAAATATTAAAAGCTGGACACACATCTTGTTTTTAAAGACACTTGCTGCTCTTGTTCCCTTTCTTTTTTTGTCTCCACCTGGCCAGACACGGGCGGATGAGTCCCCCCATGTGAGCTGGATCCTGCTCAAAGTTTCTTCCCGTTAAAAAGGGAGCGCTTCCTTACCACTGCTGCCTTCATGCTTGCTCTGGGGGTTTCAGACCGGATTTTGGAAAGTGTCTGGAAACAATTTGTATTGTTACTGATGCTATATAAATAAAACTGAATTGAACTCATTAGGGTCTTTTGGAGTCTGCCTGACTTCCCCTGCCCACAGCATTTTTGCCGGACGGAAAGCTGATCTGGAGTTTGGTGTGATGCAAAAAGAAGTATCCAAGAAAGGATCAGTACCACCTGGGAACAAGCTCGCGGCAGATTTTGGGCTGGTGTTGCTGCGTTTAGAAGTCATCACGCTCAACCAAGATGTGCTGGGGCAATACAATCATTAGGGTGGGTGTAGCTAATAGCCCGAATGCTGTAGCCTGACATGCACCTCCCCGGAAATGTACCCACGACCAGAGCTGTGAATGGTCTGCTTGGTAGTAGCGTGCTTCCGTTTTGGTATTTCAAACTACCTCTCCATTACCGCTATTTTAGAACTCTTTTTTTTTTTCTGGATCAATAAAAAATCGAGGAAAGGTTAAGTGAGGAGGAGGGTCCAAAAAATACACAGCAGTGACTAGCGTGGGTGGCATTTCTACAGAGCGAGCCAGACTGACGAGCAGCGCACTTGCGTAGATTATGGCGTCTAGCAGTGATGTACACTAAGGGGTCGTCCACACAGAGACAGTTTTTGGTTTAAACGCAGATGTTTTGCATCCTGTAAACGCATTGCCCTAAAACGCAGATATTCTTGAAACAATGCCAGGGAAAACGGAGGGGGAAAAGATCGATTTGGTACGTGTAGACGAGGCCTAAATGAGACTTTATAGGCGTAGTCATACACGTCATGTGAGCAGCATGGAGGTGAATTTGTTCAAACTAAATGGCTCTGATTGGTTGTAGGACTTTCCAGTTGCGTACAGAGATATTTATTTTCTCTTTATCGGTTGTCTCATAATGAAATTCAAATGGCATGCAGACTCTATTCTTCTTATAAGAATAGAGTCTGGCTACACCAGGCTTGTACATTTATCTACTGCAGGTTGTTTTTATATATATTTGTAAAATTGACTTTAGATTTTGTTTTGTTTTCAGACAGAGAAGCCATTTTTGAATATCTGCACAAACGTTGTCTCAGGAGGAGGAATGGAACTTTCCTGCAGAAATCATCTGCTGCGCTTAGTTCAATCTTTTAGAAATATATGAAATCGTTTTAAAGTAGACAGACACGCGTTGAAAAACTTCACACCCGCAGCACACACTGACGGACATAAGACAAATTTATTTAGGCTTTTTTCGGGGTAAAGTCTTATTGGGTCACTTCATCCCTTCACCTAGAGTCTGGCTCGGGGTGGAATTCGTGGCAGGTTGTCAGGGAAAAGTGTCGAGAAATGTTTGCTCGGTGAGAACGCCGGGTCCCTGTAGAATAACAAGGTGAGCTCGGCAAGCCGACTCTGCGACACGCTGAACCTAACATACACGCGGGCGGGTTTTTCTAAATCTGTCAGAACTGTCAGCGGCGAGGCAGATTCATTAAACAAAATAACACAAATGTCCCAGGGAGACCAAATTAGACTGCCTGCGCGTGACCTCTCCTCGTTGTTGTTCCTACATGATTCAGGCGTGGGCCCGGCGGTGACTCGCTCTCATTCGGAGCGTTGTCTCTTTGAACAGATCGCCGCTCAAAACAAGAAAATGACATGACGCGAAAAACAAAGTGAAACCAAACAGAGTAAAAGCAAAACGCCTGACGTGCTCGTGAACATCGGAGTGACACTCTGTCAGCAGCGACTGAACCTCTCACTGCTGACTGAACATCCGAAGTGGGGAAAAGATACAAACCCACTGACATAAGAGTCTGGGAGCACTGAGGCAGAGTTGGGAATGAACAGTCAGTTTGTGTTTTTGCTCTGTGTGTGTGTGCGTGTGAGAGAGAGAGGCGTTGCGCGTGCAAAGAAGTGTGCCTTTACCCGAGCAGGGAGTGTGTTGAAGCATTATCCTTGCATCTGAGGTTGGCCTTAGCTGGAGGGTTGGAAAGCAGAGGTGGACGGGTGGACGCATCACTGAGCAGTGAAGGCTGCTTCAAACTGAACTGTACTCACAGTCTGCATCTTAGGTTCACTGGCTCATTGATACTAGCCGTCGTCCCTTTAAACTTTAAAATTGCACAGACGCTCGCTGAAAACATAGACTGTATATAAGTATGGACAATGCGTCACCACGTCCTTGCTTTAGCCAAACTGACGCTACTTTCCCTGGGATACGGGAGGTGCCATCTTGTGACGTTGGAGCAAGAGTCAGTACGGTCAAAGAGTTGCGCCAAACCGAGCTGCGATGTCGATGACCTGACGACACTTCCGCCAGACTCACTTGCATTTTAGTTTAATTAATACGACACTCTGCTCTACCTCCACCAGTCACAAAGTAATGTTGGAGTATTTTTACTTGTACTTGTTTCTTAATTCTAACAGTTTTGTGGGACTGCTTTACGGAGCAGGTGTCGTATCCCGTTTCTATAGCGTCAAATAACTAGCTAAAACGAATCTTATACAAAAAATGACACTTTAACATTCATGAATATTGCATTAAGTGCCTAAAATGACAGAAACCATCCTTAAAAAACTATTTATTTGACGTGTATTTTTTTTTTTTAGATTGGCCCAAGTCCCGCCCACTAACATGGAAGGGGTGGAGCTTATGACCTATAATGCAGCCAGCCACCAGGGGGAGCTCTACTTGCTTTGGCTTCCCATTTGAGAAGCAGTTCTGCCATCTATGTTTATACTATATATGGTTGTAAATCACAACAACTGCTACCCAATTTCACGCCGTCATATAATGAAGACGGTTCAAATGTGACTGGCAGATTATTGCCGCTCTGCTGAAAGAGTGCGACAGTTAAATGAGGAATAAAGATGTTTCTGAGCAAACAGCACAGAATCTAGGGAAAACATCGCCATGGTCTTTTTTTTTTTTATGAATGCCATAAAAAACGGTGCTAATCCCGGCTCTCGCAACAACAAAGTCATTATTCCTTGAAAAGAAATGGAAATGAGGACACCTGATTTGAGTTTTCTTTTTTATTTCAGCAATTCTGGGGCCATTTGTTAATAGCTGATGAGAGAGAAAAAAAAACACAGGAAAAACATGCTCAGTCTGACAAAAACGGCGCTTTCCTTAATAATATCATCTGCTTTTATGTTCGCAGGAGATCCTACAACATGGCCAGTCGTTTGAAGTCGAGAAAATACTCTCTGATGAAAGGTATCAAACGCTAAAGGTCAGTGGATGGGAGAGAAAAAAACAACAACTCAGCCGTTCGTTTCCTTTCTCCCTTCTGGAGCTTTGAAATTGCCATGTGAGTGATTTGCATTTGCCGTCTCGTTAGGACACAGAGCTCTCTGAAACTTGTGAAAGCTAAACCCTTCTGAGGAGAGCCTGTCATTTCAGAGCATGTCTTCTTGATTGCGCCCTTACCTTGTTTCCTGCCAGCTGTTCACGAGTGTGTTTGGGGTTGGACCCAAGACAGCCGAGAAGTGGTACCGCAGAGGGATGCGCTCATTCAGCGACATTCTGACGGAGCCCAGCGTTCGCCTGAACCGGATGCAACGAACTGGTACATCAACATCTCATCATCATACACAGATTACAGAGTGAAAATTTCAAACTTGAGCTCACTTCCAAGTGGGACTCTAATCATGGAATCCCTCCAGGGGCGCCTACATGTCATTTGGGACCTTTTTTTGTGCTTTTTGGTCCCGAAGGAGGCTCCTTATGTATGTGTTTTCTCTAAAGTCTGGTGAGATATGACCAGCAGGGAGTGAATAGTAAAAAACGGCAGGGCTTTTTTTTGTCTGAAAAATCAATGAATAACTGTGAAGGGAAGTACTTGGTGCAGAATTTCTATGAGCTCTCATCAATCGTGGGCCATCAAAGCCATGAGAGGTCGGCAACTCACAGCAGGAGAGTTGTGATTTGTTTGACATGTGAGGGGTGAATGTAAAGAGTGTCTGCTGTAGTTGTTGTTGTTGTTGTTTAGTTTGATTAGGATGAAGCTTTAGGAACGGTTTCCGGAGCAAAAGCAAATTAAATTGGGTGCTAAAAACGTCTGAACAACTTAGATCTGGCGGCTCGGAGGCTACAATGCTCAGTGTGAGGAAAACCAAAAATGCAAAATGGATTAAAGCAGAGCTCCGAAATTCATATTCGATCCGTTGCAGCTTTTGATCTTTGAGTCATTGTGAAGTTATACAGTGTATATTTATCCAGCGCTAGCAGCGTACTATATGCTTCTAGGAATAGTAATATCACACGAGCAGCAGCCTCCAACTGTGGCTGAGACTTAAATATCTCAGGAGTTATTGGGTGGATTGTCACGTTGTACTCTCATTTGTGTGATGATAATCTCAGAAATAAAAAGTTTCCTGTAGTTTCACCAGGAGGTGAAAATCCTGTTTTATCCTGTGAATTAGTGCAGCATCTATTTGTTGGATTCACAGTCTGGTCATGAACTAATCGTGAACCCCAGATGACGTATGACTGTACGGCATAGACGATGCCCTGACTGTTATATTACCACCATGAGGTTGACTTTTGTGGGTTTTTGTTGCATACCCCTCAGAACCTTCTTTAGTTAGCACAACACTTTGGTTTATAAGCAAATCCTTGCAAAACTACTTTCCATTAGCATCTCCTGTAGATCTTTCATAGCCAGTCACTGCTCATTAGTAAATGCGAGCATGCAATACCATATTTTTGTTGCATACCCCTCAGAACCTTCTTTAGTTTGCCCGACACTTTGGTTTATTAGCATATCCTTGCAAAACTACTTTTTTTATTAGCGTCTCCTGCAGATCTTTCATAGCTAGTGACTGCTCATTAGTAAATGCAAGCATGCTGCAATACCATATTTGTGCATTGCAATACTTGCATTTCTGCAAATTTAGCACGTCTAGCGTTTTTCTGTGGGATCTCATCATCTTTGTTTAGCATGTTAGCATGCTAGTGTAGCGGTAGTGTTCGTGCGTTGTGTTTAATGAGACCCACAGAGACCGAACCACTGTTTTCGTTGATTTATTCGGCGTACCTGGCAGGACAATATACAGTCAGTCTTGTGAAACTTCCAAATAACTTGCTCTCACACACCAACTTAAATATGAAATTAAAAGGAATAAGGGTACATATTTATGAAGCTAGCAACGTGCAGTCACCAGGGAGACAGCGCAGGAAAACTGCTATGGTCTCCCAGGGTGCACGACCCTAATTCGCAGGGAGTCACATTAACTCCGTTCCACTAGCTAATGAACTGCTTTGTCTTATAACTTCTTTATGTCCTCTTGTACGTGTTCATGCCGCTGTGACTGTTTCTTTGCGATCACTCTGAACAGATGCGTGTTAACAGAAATAAACTGTACTTAGGATGGTGTTGGGTTGTTGTAGAACATCTAGGGCGGTGTGCACATTCAAACACGGGATCCACATTAGCCTCGAATACAAGCCAGAATGGATGGTGATAGGTGTTTGGATGGACAGGTGGATCTAACACAGAATTTTGAATTGGCAAACTAAAATTAAAGGTGAGAGCTCGCTTCACTGGGGCCTTTTCTAGTAAAGAGACACAGTTCGATTCAGTTTTGCACAATACAGGAATTTAAATTAAGATAAAAAGTCAGCAACAAATAAACGCCATGGCACCAGCTAACATCGATTTCACTCACAGGTTTCAGGTTCTTTGTTCTCCAGAGTG